>CM046855.1:33675045-34990804 GCA_025617745.1 Heliocidaris erythrogramma | reverse complement strand
ATTTCATTAAAAAAGGGGGTGTTTTTCTTTCTCTCTCTCTTCGACACCTGAGAAATTAAAAAAAGGGGGTTATAAAACTTTTATGTCATGAGATTTTCATTTTTGTTTGGTTTCTTATGACTGCATTGAGTTCTGAGATACCATTTTGAACATAAAAATCATCTCTTCTAAGGTATTGCAATGACAGCTTACTTGGGAGGGGGTTGGTGTCTGTCCTGAGATATGGGGTTGGAATGAGAGCTCACCTGAGATAGGGCGGTACATTGAGCAGTGTTCTGAATTTAGGGGGGTCTCCAAGGCAGGAAAAGCCCGCGCAAAGCCCGCGATAGGGGGGTTCAGAAATTTTGGCAGCCCTGAGATAGGGGGGTGCTTTCAAAGGGAGGGAACAAGCATACGCGTACCCTAAATAATACTGAGTGGGGCCGGGATTGGAATACACGTTTAGTATGGCAAATTATTATATTTTTTTTGGTCAAAAGCATGCATATTCCCGGGGATTTATGGGGGGGGGGGGGGTTATTGGACTCATCGAGCCTCAATTATACCCTTTCAGAGCTTTAAATTTCATTTAAATCACATTTTTCATAATTTCAAATAAATGCTAGGGGAATAAAAATCATTTCAAAACCCCTGTTTTCATGCGTTAACCTATGGGAGCTGGAAGGTCAAAAGCATGCATTTTCCCGGGGATTTATGGGGGGTTTACTGGACTCATGAAGCCTTAATTATACCTTATCAGAGCTTTAAATTTCATGTAAATCACATTTTTTACATTTTCAAAGAAAAACAAAGGGAATTATAATCACCCTAATATTCCTTGTTTTTGCGTGTTAACCTATGGCAGGCGAGACGTTTTTGGTCAAAAGCATGCATATTCCCGGGGATTTATGGGGGTTTACTGGACTCATCAAGCCTTAATTATACCTTTTCAGAGCTTTAAATTTCATGTAAATCACGTTTTTCATATTTTCAAATAAAAATTATGGGAATTATAATCATCTTAAAATTCCTAGTTTTCGCGTGTAAACCTATGGCAGGAGAGACTTGGGGGGGGGGGGGGGTAAAAAGCATGCATATTCCCGGGGATTTATGCGGGGGTTTATTGGACTTATCGAGCCTCAATTATACCCTTTCAGAGCTTTAAATTTCATGTAAATCACATTTTTCATAAATTCAAATAAATACTAGGGGAATTAAAATCATTTCAAAACCCCTGTTTTCATGGGAGCTGGAAGGCCAAAAGCATGTATATTCCTGGGGACTTATGCGGGGTCTATTCAACTAGTTGAGTTTTAATTATACATTTTCAGAGCTTTAAATTTTATTCAAGGCACATTTTTCGAAATTTTGATTTAATTCTGGGGGAATTATAATCATTCAAAAAATCCCCGTTTTTGCGTGTTAACCTATATGGGATATTGAAGGCCAAAAGCATGCATATTCCTGGGGATTTATGCGGTTATTGCACTTTTTGAGCTTTTTCAGACTCTCAAATTACATGTAAGCCACATTTACACTAAATTCAAAGTAATACTAGAGGAACTATAATCATTTTTAAAATCCATGTTTTCACGTGTTAACCCTATGGCAGATGACTTTGTCAAAAAGCAGGCATGATCCAAGGGATTTTAGCGGCATTTATTGACAAAAAAAGTTTAAAGAAATGTTTTTTGAACTATCCATCCTTTTTCTCGTGCAAAATTCATACTTGAAAAAGATAGAGTAAGAAATGAAATATCAAGAAAAAATGAGACATCTTTTCACGTGTTATACCTATGGCGAACGTATTTTTCAGAGTCTGTTTTTAACACAGAAATTTATGTACTACGGAAGTAGGTCAGAGTAATCTGTCTTGTTAAAGTCTTTGACTGTATTGTGTCCACTACCATTTGCCATAAAAGTATGTATCGCGGTATTATAGGGCTCACATAAGTAATTCACGGCCCCATTCACTCACGTGTTATAACGAAGGCTGTCTATAAATCATATTTTGAACACCCCTCGGTAGAAATCGTTTAAATTCACAGAATAGAGACAAAATATAAATATCTCTCAAATAAAGTACCTAATTTGGGCACTTTCCCGGCGTTAAAAAAAGATATTTAGGCTGAAACAAGGCTAGCCGAAATTTCAGCCCATTTGCACATAGAAACAGTGGAAGTGCACCAGTGATAAAATAAATCCTTTAAAAATAATAAAAAGCTAGCCAACTTCGGCTAAGGTGTCAAATTGAAAAGAGTATGTCTATTAAACACCATTTACGCTTTTTAAATTTACTGAGGCCAATCAATCGATTATATATGAATATTTCTAATCAATTAATTTCAAATAATCTTTGCTCCGCCTCACCGGCATGCATTGCGAGCGGATGAATTACTTATGTGTGCCCTATAGGGCTCACATAAGTAATTCACGGCCCCATTCACTCACGTGTTATAACGAAGGTTGTCTATAAATCATATTTTGAACACCCCTCGGTAGAAATCGTTTAAATTCACAGAATAGAGACAAAATATAAATATCTCTCAAATAAAGTACCTAATTTGGGCACTTTCCCGGCGTTAAAAAAAGATATTTAGGCTGAAACAAGGCTAGCCGAAATTTCAGCCCATTTGCACATAGAAACAGTGGAAGTGCACCAGTGATAAAATAAATCCTTTAAAAATAATAAAAAGCTAGCCAACTTCGGCTAAGGTGTCAAATTGAAAAGAGTATGTCTATTAAACACCATTTACGCTTTTTAAATTTACTGAGGACAATCAATCGATTTTATATGAATATTTCTAATCAATTAATTTCAAATAATCTTTGCTCCGCCTCACCGGCATGCATTGCGAGCTGATGAATTACTTATGTGAATTACTTATGTGTGCCCTTATGTGTGCCCTTATGTGTACTTATGTGTGCCCTATAGGGCACACATAAGTAATTCATCCGCTCGCAATGCATTACTTATGTAATGCATTATTTAAAAATAATAAAAAGCTAGCCAACTTCGGCTAAGGTGTCAAATTGAAAAGAGTATGTCTATTAAACACCATTTACGCTTTTTAAATTTACTGAGGACAATCAATCGATTTTATATGAATATTTCTAATCAATTAATTTCAAATAATCTTTGCTCCGCCTCACCGGCATGCATTGCGAGCGGATGAATTACTTATGTGTGCCCTATAGGGCACACATAAGTAATTCACATAAGTAATTCATCCGCTCGCAATGCATGCCGGTGAGGCGGAGCAAAGATTATTTGAAATTAATTGATTAGAAATATTCATATAAAATCGATTGATATAAAATCGATTGATTTTTAAATTTTGAGGACAATCAATCGATTTTATATGAATATTTCTAATCAATTAATTTCAAATCATCTTTGCTCCGCCTCACCGGCATGCATTGCGAGCGGATGAATTACTTATGTGAATTACTTATGTGTGCCCTATAGGGCACACATAAGTAATTCATCCGCTCGCAATGCATGCCGGTGAGGCGGAGCAAAGATTATTTGAAATTAATTGATTAGAAATATTCATATAAAATCGATTGATTGTCCTCAGTAAATTTAAAAAGCGTCACCGGCATGCATTGCGAGCGGATGAATTACTTATGTGAATTACTTATGTGTGCCCTATAGGGCACACATAAGTAATTCATCCGCTCGCAATGCATGCCGGTGAGGCGGAGCAAAGATTATTTGAAATTAATTGATTAGAAATATTCATATAAAATCGATTGATTGTCCTCAGTAAATTTTAAAAGCGTAAATGGTGTTTAATAGACATACTCTTTTCAATTTGACACCTTAGCCGAAGTTGGCTAGCTTTTTATTATTTTTAAAGGATTTATTTTATCACTGGTGCACTTCCACTTTTTCTATGTGCAAATGGGCTGAAATTTATATATTTTTTTTAATATTTTGTCTCTATTCTGTGAATTTAAACGATTTCTACCGAGGGGTGTTCAAAATATGATTTATAGACAACCTTCGTTATAACACGTGAGTGAATGGGGCCGTGAATTACTTATGTGAGCCCTATACGTACTTTGTTGTTGTTGTAGTTGTTGGAGCTGATGGCGCTCTTCAATCTTAACAGATTATCTGTGCTCTTCGGTCTCACTGACGTTCCATATTACTAGTTTAGTGTTTGGCCTCATCGTTGTTACGCCCACTTTGTTGAGATGGGTTTGCTTTTCCCGGCCAATGTTTGTTGTTTGAAAAGATTTTATTTTCTGCATTTCAATCAATTCTCAAATTACAATAACAAAAATAACAAATCAATTGCCATATAAACAAATTAAATTTACACTTTGTTGATTCAAATAATTGGTGTAACACTGTCAGTAAATTGCATATATAATTTACAGATGTACATGATAAATGTAGGCTAATTTATGCGATATAAGTTACAGTTGTTATGTGAGGTATTACAAAATAATTTGCAGAATCAAAGAATCATACAAAGAAATAATACATGAATGATATTTATATGACCCGAGATACACATTATGTACAATTGTATATTGGAGTCTATTTTGAAGCAGAAAGCCGCCGTTATAAGCGGACCTTGAATAAGTTCGGGTTTGAACTGGCTCACCTGCCTCTGCGAAGTGCAAAATTAGTTTCTCAAATTTGAGAGAATAATAACGGTTCGTAACACTTTTTTTCAAGGTGGAAAGTTAGTGCGACGCCATGGCTGCTTTTCAGTTATTTGGACGCAATACTGCACTGTATGTAACAGGGGTAGGTGCAGGGAGGGGGAGTTTCCCTCTTCCCGCGCGATGCGCGAAAGCTCTGACGTTTTAGCATCTTTTTTTTTCAGGCGGAATGTTAGCTCACCGCCCAGGCTGCTTTTCAGTTATTTTGGACCCAATACTCGAATTTTATACATTGATAAACGGTTTTCTTTCACTCACTTCTACAATGCAGAACTAACGAAAACCATATAGGCTAGAGAAAGAGTCGAGAAATTCAGCAAGGCGACCCGAAGTTGAGATTGCTTTCAAAAGTTAAACCTTTGCAAATGCTGTTTTATACACTTTATCCTATATTGGGAGCGCAATATTTAGCAGGAGTCATATGAATCTTACATGATATAGCGAGCAAAGCAATTACATCTTTATTTTTTCAAACTTTTTGAACCCTTTAAGCTATTTAAGAACTATATACTGGGGGAGCGAAATTACAAGATCCTGAAATAAAATAATTATGCGAGGGAGCAAAGCGACAGGGCTTAGGAAAAATTTCCCATTTCAAACCTTCAAAAACTAGATTTTTTATTGCATTACCTTGCGGATTGGATTGGCGCGTGATCCGTAAAGATTATGATTTTTCTTCATTTCCCCTATTTTTCTTCCTCTCCTTTGCGTTTTTTGCGCCCCCTCTAAGTGCTGCCCGGGGCACTTACCCCCTGCCCCCTAGCTACACCACTGAGCGAAGAGACCGAGCGGGGTGGGAAGGGGTATCCCCTTCTTACATCAGGGGATTTTTCAAAAATCTGTCTATAAAACTTAAATTTTAGAGCATCCCAAAATGGTTTTTAATGAAAAGAAGGAATGCACGGATCTACGCCAATGGACGGAACCCCTTAATTGAGAATAACAATGCGAGCGAACGAATGTTCTTCGATATTTTCGCATTGAAATAATTGCATTTCTTATTTCCTTATTTGAGTTTGGATAATTGTTAGGTTTAAGTTAATGTATCATACTTCTTATTTATTTTATCCAAAAATATTGCGGATGATAATACAGGCCATCCCCCACCTCAATTTTTTTTTTATATATACCCCCACCCCCGGATCGACACCCATCGTAACATGGGTGGGTGCAGGGAGAGAAGAGTTATTCTCCCCCCCCCCCCCCCCACCCCCGCATTCGCGAAAAGCGCGAAAACTTTGACGTTTTAGAAAAAAAATTGAGAGCCAGAAAACGGCTTGTAGCGCCTCTTTATGCCTTTTTTTTTTTTTTTTTTTTAGTGGCTGAATAGAGGGGCCATGGCCCCCCGGTGCCCCCTGTCTACGCCAGTGACTATAGTATATATACAAATATATATGATACAAAAAGGGGGCAGTTTATTTGTGTGGCCACTAGTAGTCTCAGCTCCTCGAATAAATGAGTAACTGGTGCAACCCACAAGGGGTGCGTGGGCCGCTGTCCTTGCCACCCACAACTAATCGCCAGCCGCGAAGGAGACCTTCTCCAACCGTCATGACCGTTGACCAATAAGAATGTTTTACTGTCCCCAGTATCCGATTTACTGTTAGACTATATGTGGCGAAAGCAGTTTTTCGGTTCAATGTATTTTCTTTTCTTTAATATATATCAATTATTACACTTCATCTCACAATATTGAGAAGAAAAAAAGTTACACCCCTTTTACTCTCTTTTGGGCGTTCAAACTACAACCTTACATTGAGGATAACATACTCTCATGACTGTATTCAATATTGGAAATGTAAGAATATGCTAATATGGAGCAGTAAAATAACTATTCAAATCTTTTTGTTGTTTTAATATAATTCAAGATGACTCTGAAATTTCCATCTCTTCCCAATAATTTCACTAAATCTAACGTAACTAATTTAAGTCTTCTTTGCATTATCCTTCTTTTTCTTTCGTATTTCTTACATTGAAGAATTAAGAAATGTTCTGTTTCTGAGACGTTACAATGTGTACATAAACCATTTTCATATTGGTTACATAATATTATGTATAAATAGTAGTTTAATTTGCATTTTCCTAGTCTTAATTGATGGATTATTACCTCCTCATTTCTCTTAAGACCTTGGAAATTTACAGTTTCTGTAACGTCAGGCTGTATATCAAATAAATGTCTACCATTTGATGAGGATTCCCATTGAACTTGCCAAGTTTCTTTGTAAATTGATGACATATGGTTTGTTAATTCCTCTTTCATATATAGAATTTCCAGATCAATATTTTCTTTTGACGCTCCTTTTTTGGCTAGATTATCCACAATTTCATTACCTCGAATACCGCAATGGGATGTTATCCATTCAAAATATACAGCTACATCTGACATTTGTAGTATTTGTATTTTATATAGTATATCAACTATGAGATCATTTTGTATTTGATTGTTTGCTATAGCCTGCAGTGCTGACAAAATGAGTCTGTTAAAAATACGACTGACATTCCTCTGCAATCTTCAATCCATTCCAGAGCCATTACTATAGCTGCTAATTCTGCTCTCATTATATTTATTGACGTTAATCTAAAAAATCTGTTTTATATCCAGTTCAGGTATAAAAAATGCAGAACCGGTGCTTTTTTTTATCCGTCATTATATATTTTTAAATAACCTTTCCATCTTGTATGTATCCTTTCTAAAACACAGCTCTTCATATCATGAATTGAATTACATTTCTTGTTTATAATTTTGTGAATATGATAAGATATGTTGGGCATTTTATAAGTCCAAAAAGGTTCTCGTAATATTCTTTGGCTCAACTGCTCAACTTTAAATTCGGCATTACATGCTCTTTTAACAAAGGGTCCTTGACCTGCATTTCCAAGTATATTAATAATAATAATAATAATATTCCGTTCTTGTATAGCGCATAACACGTTATGATACATACGTCTATATGCGCTTCCAAAGGGTTTGGATATTATTACCCTGGCTTTAGCTCCGGCAGCCGTAATCAGCGCTAGTGCATTTCAAGGAATAAATCCTGCCAGGTACCCATTTACTACACCTGGGTGGAGAGTGGCAAATGTGGATTAATGTCTTGCCAAAAGACACTATTGCCGGGCTGAGATTCGAACACTCAACCCTTGGATTGAGAGTCAAGTGAATGAACCACTATACCACGACACCTCCATATTGATCAAGACACCAGGACGGTGCGATTATTTCTAAAGTAGGATGATTGGTATCTCTATTTGACAAAAGATAGAACATATATTTGTCAACAAATAAATTTCTTCTTTGTTGTAAAGGACGTTCACCACATTCTACCTGAAGAGCTTCAAGAGAGGAGTTATAGACTGCACCTGTAATTATTTTCAATGACTGATATTGGACTGAATCTAATTCTTTTTTTGTTGAAAGGCTTGCAGAGTCATATAATTCACAGCCATGGTCCAATATAGAACTAATACGTCCTTCGTAAACTCGGTAAAGGATTCACATATTATTTCCCCATCCTGTTCCTGCAATGCAACGTAATAAATTAATTCTCTTAGAACACTTCATTTTCAATGTATCAATGTGTTTTTTCCATGTTAGTCTGACATCAAACCAGATGCCGATAAATTTATATTCAGTGTATTGCGGTATTAACTTCTCTTTAATCGTGATTTTTACTTCTTTCTGCTGTCTGTTAGTAAAAACCATTGCAGCAGACTTTTGAGGAGAAATTATCATACTCCAGGTTGTGCACCACTGTTCAGTTTTATAGCTTTTTGCATTTTCTTTTCAAAAAAAGTCTATATTTCTGCCGGAGCACTATAAGGCAATATCACCCCCACCACTTAAAATGTCTGGCATTGCCCATTCATGTGCCTTGAGACTATGGCGAATCTTTTGATATAGGTTTCTCCAACTAGCTCAATTTTTCGACCCCCTTTGGGGGCGTCTGGCGGGCACCCCAACCACTTAAAACGTCTGGCATTGTCCATTCATGTACCGTGGGACTATGGCGAATCTTTTGATATAGGTTTCTAAGGGTTTCCTTTCCAGCTGATCTAGCTCATTTTTTGACCACTTTGTGACCGCTATTCATCAAAAAAAAAATATATAAGGACCGCCATTCACAATAAGACATAAGACAAGACAAGGATTGCTATTCATAATACGGAAAGGGTCGCTATTCATAATACCAAATCAGGGTTGTTAATCATAAGGGTCCCTATTCATAATACGAAAAGAGGGTTGCTATTCATAAAGGTCAATATTCATAAGGGTCACTATTCATAATGGAAGAAAAGGGTCGCTATTCATAATCGGAAAAGAGGGTTGCTATTCATAAAACGAGAATAGGATCGCTATTCATAATCGGAGAAGAGGGTCGCTATTCATAATCGGAAGGGGAGGGTCGCTATTCATAATTCGGTCTTCCTAATCATAATCTTAACAAAATTAATGACAAAAATTAAGACTGTGTTGATCGATCGTGATCCTATGAATAATAATCGGGGTCTCCCCCTCCTGAGATTGATACCCATGCTTCCATAGCTTTTAAAATACAAATTGTACTAACAGAGGGGTAACCTCGCTTGTCAGGACCGCTAGTCATAAGGACCAGTGGTTCATAAGGACCGCTATTCATAACGTGTAATTTCCTATACCTATAGGGTCGCTTTTCATAAAGCAAAAAGTGGGTCACTATTCATAAACTCATAAGGACCATTATTCATAAGGATTGCTATTCATAATAGAAGAGGGTTGCTATTCATAATCAAATAAAAGGGTTATTACTCATGAGGACTGCTATTCATAATAAGTCAAAGCCTCGCTATACATAATACAGATAGAGGATCACTATTCATTATACCAAATCAGGGTCGTTAATCATAAGGGTAGCTACTCATAATCGAAGAAGAGGGTCGCTATTAATAATAGGAAAAGCGGGTCATTATTCATAAAGATAAATATTCATAAGGGTTGCTATTCAAAATCGAAAAGGAGGGTCGCTATTCATAATCGAAGAAGAGGGTCGCTATTCAAAATCGGAGAAGAGGGTCGCTATTCATAATCGGAGAAGAGGGTCATTATTCATAATCGGAGAAGAGGGTCGCTATTCATATTCAAAGAAAAGGGTCGCTATTCATGATCGGAGAAGAGGGTCGCTATTCATAAACGAAGAAGTGGGTCGCTATTCATAATCGGGGAGGAGGGTCGCTATTCATAATCGGGGAAGACGGTCGCTATTCATAATAGGAGAAGAGGGTCGCTATTCATAATCGGAGAAGAGGGTCGGTATTCATAATCGAAAAGGAGGGTCGCTATTCATAATCGCAGAAGAGGGGGGGGGGGTTTGAAACTAAAAAGTAGTGGACTTTTTTAGGGAGTGAAGCGACGAAGGAGGCTAGGGTCTGGGAGGGGTATATTTTTAAACGAAGAAAAACACCTTTAATAGTTTGGTTTGAAATGTGTATCAGCCATTAAGAAAAGCTAACATGGCCCGCACCGTATAGTATTTTAAACAGTATCTCGCTCAGCCACATGCATAGGAATGATTTCCCCCTTTTTTTATTGGGGGTGCTGCGGGCAGAAAAAAATTATTCAGTGGCTATCCACCGGCGGACATTATTCTCCTCCTAGCCTACACTGGGACAAACAACGAAGTTGCCCCTACCCCCCTCCCCTTATAGGCGTAAATGCATAATTTGGGGAGGGACTGAAGTTTTTTGCCCAAATTTCAAGTTTCCCATTTCTATGCATGAGCGAGCGAAGCGAGAGAGGAAAAATTTCGACACTTTAGTAGTGAAAATGTACAAAAATTACATGAATTCCACTATTAAACTATCTAAATAAGAAGATATTGGAGCACCTCGCTGCCCGTAATGAGGTGATAGTCGAGCCAATATTGCCCTCAAGGGGCTGCAGCCCTTCGTACGCCTATATCCCCCTCCAAGTTATCTACGGTATTGTACAAGCGAGGGAGCAAAGCGACTGAGGAGTAGATATTTTATTATTATTTTTTTTTAAACTTTTTTTTAAACTTTTTTTTTTTAATTTTATTCGGCAGGTAACATCGATAACAAGAGGAAGTTACATGTGTGTTGGGACTAATGTGAAGTTTTCATGTATACATGTATTTACTTGAGGAGAGTTGCACACAAGCAAAGTTTATGTAAAAAAAAGAACATGGGGGGGGGGGGGTCATTAGATATTTTAATAATGGTGCACTTTTACTTTAAATCCCCAAAAGATTGGGGTGGATCAGAGATTTGGTAATTAATTTTCTGAATTTTAAGGATCTCACCCTCTGACTCAATGACTTCTTTTTTTTTGTCTTCCACATCTTTTGATACCAAATTTGCATAGATATGGATTTGGATTAACCTCAAAATATAAA
The DNA here is from genome assembly GCA_025617745.1 of Heliocidaris erythrogramma. Lineage (NCBI taxonomy): Eukaryota > Metazoa > Echinodermata > Echinoidea > Camarodonta > Echinometridae > Heliocidaris > Heliocidaris erythrogramma. The sequence goes on along the minus strand of CM046855.1, from coordinate 34,979,756 downwards.
TGTGCTTATATTCAAAGATGTAATCTATTCCTTCTTGTTGTCCTACGTAGTTTTGCATTAAAATATACGAGATGGGTATAAATCAAGATTTTCTCAGCAAATTTTATCGTCTGCTAGCGATACCGAGGCGGTGCCATGTTCTTGATGTGTACATAAAGATGTTTTTAATCCGAATGCAAAATTTTCTTTCTTCCTGATACAAAATCCCATTTTAGATTTAAAATATTTAACAGATATATACATATATTCTAAAAACGAAAATGTGTTTTATATTTCTTTGAAAATTACTATTTTACTAAATAGAAATCTATTTTCTTGATACTATGACGTACGCGACGGAGCAAATTAATTCAAATTTATGGATGATAATTTTCCCGAGCGTCAATAGTGACAAACTATGCATTCACCTGCTTTGAGATAATGGACTTCAATAGTCAGAATGCGCGTTGTATAAATTATGTTCTGCTTTGCCAGGCAAGCCCAAGAAATCGATTTCTATAGCTAACCAGAGAATTTAAAAAGAATCCTATGAATTTCAAATTTTAGAGTACATGTATATATAGACACCTGTTATATATTTTCCATCATATATGGGGATTTTTTGTAATGAAGAGAAGCAATTTAGCTCTAGAATTAAAAATATCTTCCTGACTGAAACGGTTTCCAATGGTTCATGTACAACTCCATATCATCAAGAAAATGGCATCCCCCATGTATGTAAAGTGTTAGCAGATGATACCGTGTGCGAGAATGTCTTGAATTAACCCTTTTCTGATACTTTATTTCTAAAGTGATACAGGCCAGTGATTAAGAATATATTACACCTTTGAACATAAGTACATTTATATTTTGGCGTTAATTCTCCTTTAAGTGACTTCATAGTTCAGTATGAATTCGTCTTTGTATTGTTTAGCACTGAATAAGAGGAACTGATTACTATCCTTTGGTATTTATGATCACTTTGTTATACCTGCACCCACCGAGGGTGGTGCCAGAGGCATGATGTTTTTGGGGTTGTCCGTCCATTTGTCCCGCTTTGTCGTTAACACGATATTTCAAGATCCATTTGAGGTATGGTCTTGAAACTTGGTGCTAGTATGTATCACCGTAGGATGTCGATCTGATTATAGATTTTGGGGTACATAGGTGGAAGTTCATAGAAGTCAATTTCTGAAATTTCAGGTTTTAGCCTTGTTAATGCGGTATCAAGAACAACTTCAAACTTGGTGGTAGTACGTATCATGATAGGATGATGATCTGATTACATTTTGTGGTATATAGGTCAAAGGTCATGAGGTAAATTTATGAAGTTTCAGGTTTAAGCCTAGTTATTGAGATAATCGAGATACCTCGAGAACCATTTGAGGTATACGCTTCAAACTTATTAGTTTGCAGCATCACAGAGACAAAGTGGTTAGACTGCGGCGTAAGTAGGTCGATGGTCATAAAAGCCATTTATGATGAAATTTCAGGTTTTTAGCCTTGTTACAGCAATATCTTTTGAAAGATTTAAACCATTAACTTAAAACCTGGTACTAGTATGCATCACCATAGTGACACAAACTGATTACAGTTTTGTTAAAGTTCCAAGGTTATGATCCAAGGTCATATATACATGAGGTCAATATACCACATGAAACTAATATTTTTTAGCTTTTTATCACCATATCTCAACTATTTTAGCTGTGAACTTCAAACTTGGTAGTAGTATGCATCACCATAGTGAGGCAAAGTGATTAGATTTTGGGTTTAAAGGATAAAGGTCTTGGAGGTCAATATGCATGACATTAAAGATTTTAAAGTTTTGTTATCACCCAGGTCAAAGATCAAAGAGATCAATTACAATGTAATTACAGGTTTCTTATTCTCCTTATCACAATATTTCAAGAACACTTTGAGCCATGAACTTAACTGAATTTTGGGGAAGGCACATAGGATACGTATGCACATTCATCTTGTTATGTGATGAAATACAATTGATTGCATTTGTTCTTTTTTATTTCAGGTCTGCTGTTGTTTAGCTGCTATTTGCTCGGAGCTGGTGGTGGAGAGTATGTTAGAGTATTTCAACATTTGAAATTAATGTGGAAACCGTCATAGACTGCATTATCAGTAGTGAATGTACTATCATAATCTAAAATTCCAAATTCCAAATGATTTGCACCATTAACTTAAAACTTGGTACTTGTTTGCATCACCATAGTGACACGAACTGATTACAATTTTGTTAAAGTATATCCAAGGTCATAGAGGTCAATATACGTGAAATTAATGGTTTTTTAAAGCTTTTTTATCATTTAGAGAAACATTCATATTCATAAGGTCCGGTCCAATCAATGTTTGGTAAATTGATAGTATGCAAAACAAAACATGAATAATGCATAAGGTGTTTCTCGATACTTTGATACTTTTTGGTATCGGGGGCTTTGGGAAAGTGAAAGTTTACCAAAGGGGGCGGAGCCAAATACATTTAGACTGAATGGTGACGCTACAGCTTATATGCAAATGTGGCAATCCGCGCGTGCTACCTTTCCGTCTAAGTTTTAATTTGTCTATGATCACCACACTACTCTTTTTTTGTGCCAATAAAAAACCCACACAACATGAACACCAAACAAGATAAATATTTGTACAATACCTATTTAATAGTTTATGCTAATACACAAGAGCATCTGTTGGACAATCCAAATCATAAAGCCATGTTTCAATGACAATTTCTTTTGAAGCAGAGTTGATTCATGTACTGTATCCATCATATACTACCAACAGAATAATATATGGTGTATACAATTCAGTCATTCTTGAAATAATTGCAATTACAGAATCATAACTAGGAATGGTAAGAAATTGCTAAGAAAAAACCCAACAAAAAACAAATACATGTAGCCAAATCTACTAAGTAAAAAAAACAACACATTGACACTTTTAACCTTTTAGTCACTGAGGATTACGTGTATTGTAGTCATTTACTCACTGAACTCAGTCTCGGTAAACCATCTTGTGGCATAGACTCTCTGCTGTACACACGTGTTTCCACCGGAAAACGAGGACCGTGTGTCAACATTACCCAACCGTGGACTTATTCATAATTAACTATTCAGTTATTTTTCAATTGTTTTTGAAGAGAATAATCCTGGAAGACTAAAAATAAATCCCGTTCAATTTCCGGGCGTGCCCGTCTGTTGGATAGAGTGCGTAAGCAAAAAAAAAAAAAAAAATTACACACGAAAAATTTCACTACCGCCCAAACGTGGACTCTGCTCATTTATGCTCGTAAGGTCAACAGCGTAGTTAGAAGCTAAAAATAAAGCCAACAAACTGTAAATCAAAACGAGGACGGTCCTCGGTTCGAAGGTGTGTTTTCATATTAGTGTCAACACCCACGCACACTATCTCTCCACAGTAACGCATCACTTCAATGTGGATTTTAAATGGCTTATGTGTAAAGATAGCACACACAAAGTTTCTGCGCCCTATATCCCCTACAATACATTTGCTTTAGTGTTACACAGGTCAAAATCCACAGGCAGTCCTGGGCGGTTCAGTAAGTAATGAGAAGGGCGGTCCCAGGCGGTTTAGTGACTAAAAGGTTAATCATTATGTTTAATGTTATATCAAAATGTTTGCCCATTGTTATTAATGATTAAATGTGTCAAATGTTTTTTACACGTAGTACAACATAGCTGGTGCTTATGAATTACAGCTAGAGGTTTTATAATGTCATACCATCAACTTACTTAACCCATCGGCTACAGGAACCGGGTGCCTGCTGTGTTAATCCTATGGGAGTGAGAGAATTTAGTAGTCAACAGGTTAATTAATGTTTCATAATGTCACATCATTCAAAATCTAATGACTTCTAGGTGACAAATGAGAGATGGAAGAGGCAAGAAATAAAATTTATGATAGTCAACGCGAGTGTCCACAACTTTTTTTGAGTTTTACATCTTATATAAATCCCAACTCCTTTCAAATGTAGTCTCATCAAATACAAAAATGTAGTCTAAATAAACAGAGTCATTATCGATATCCTGACATAAACATATATCTACGCATCTTTGAATGTGAGGGTTTTATACAACCAAAATATGAACGGACATGTGTGGTAAAGAAATAACTATGTTCATCCTAAATTTGTTAAAGTACCTTGGTTGAAATGCAATGAATTTTTGTTCAAATAATTAACATAATACTGGAAAAGACATATCAACACAAATCATTCTACCTTTTGGGACCTTTCAGAATGATCTACTTTAAAAGGTGTTCATCAGAAACAGCAGAATGAAATCTAATCCCATAAATTCAGACGGCGCATGAAGGCACACACATACAAATCGAGAATGACTTTTATAATGAGATTATACCATTACAGAGCCATCATAATCCATTTCACATCTGGATGCATTTGGATGTCTCAAGCCAAGCAATCCAACTGTCTTGGCATACACAGAATGAATAGAGCATCAAAAAGGAGGAAGTGACAATAAAGAGGAGAATACACATCGATAAAAATGACAATGCAGGAAAATGACACAGAGGATTGGGAAAGCAGATAAAGAGAAAAATGTTAAGAAAACTTAAATTATAAGAGAGCATTTGTAGTGGGAGAAAGAACAACCAAAATGAAATGCCTAGGAATTCATCCTTGACGTCAGAGTTGCAACAATAAAGGTTACAAGTAATCATAAATTTTCATGTAGAAACTGTCTATAATTGTGCATTAGTTAATAAATAGGATCAATAGGTCATTTGGACTAGCAAATAAGTTGACATCATTATAAAATTTCTTGCAAACTACATACACTGTACCAAAAAAAGCACATAACTGGCAACTTAATCTAATCTTCACAGACCAAATGTCCTCATATTCCTTAGCATTTTTACTAGGCTATATTATCATACATTTTCCATTAATTTGTTTGGCAGATATCCTTCATTTGTACGACTTTCATATTCTGGCAAAACAAGAAAACAATGAAGGCATAGAAGTCAGAGAAGGGTCGACATAGGAGCTAAGAATGTCAAAGTAATCCGTTTGACAAGAGAAACCTTAATTTGGACATCAGGGAGCGTTTCATCAAGCGTTTTGTCAGTGATTTTTACTGACAAATTTGCTCTCAGCCAATCAGATGCAAGGATTTCAGTAGCTTATAACAGTTGTCGGTAAAACTCACTGACAAAACGCTTGATGAAACACTCCCCAGGGGCTAACAAGACTTTCACGTCGGATTCAAATTCTAGTGCTTTAAAGTCATACGATAATTAAAACAAAGGCAGACAGTACATATACATGCTGCAATTCACCAGTGCTGCAAAATAAAAGTTTCAATTATAGGGATATTATAAACACATTCAATTATAGGGATATTATAAACACATAGTTATAAATCCGTTTGACACAGATATATACACGATTAAAGGCATAGTATAATACAATGCATCATCAGGGAAATGTATGGAATTGTCTGTCTTCATAATCATGTCCATGTACTCTACTATTACTCTGATGTGTTCACACAGATCATTTCAAATGAACGTTAAAAGTTGATGACTCTGCAAAAGAAGCTTAATCCCTTCTGTGCTACAAGACTTAGGAACAACAATCATAAATAAACTTACTAGAGTAAAAATTGAGGTTTCAGTTAGTTGTTTCCTTATAAAATTTGGCTATATACAGAACCCATAGAACAACTTTCATGATGAATGCAACTATTTTTCTTTCAGAAGTGAAAGCATAGCTATTTCTAGGCCAAACTTAAAGCTGAACATCTACATTTTTGGGCAGGCTTTGCAGCCTAAAGCACAGAAGGAGTTGATGACAATGAACTGTGTGCGATGTTGAAAGGACTTTGTGACAATTGAGGAATCCTTCACAGGAATGACCCCCTACTTAACAAGGAATTCTTAGACGACAAACTGAGTGTCCTGATAGGAACACTATACTCTGGCTTCAAACATGAATGAATAGTAGCAAGGTTTATGATGAGCTAGATACAGCAAGTTTCTTGAGATGATCCATGAACACTTGTAAACTGACGTCATCGGTGAGCACTGGGGTACTCCCCTCCTAAGAAGTGCAAAAGAGATAGGCAGAGAGTGATTAGAAAATTGATGGTTTTTCCCCATTGACTACAAAATGTCTTCTTTGGCTGTCAGGCATATGTGTGTTTCTTTACAGAATATGGATATGGAAAGTAAAGTCAAATCAAATTAGATAAATTAACATTTGCTTCTGTTAAAAACATATCTTCCTAAGTGCCCTGTCCACACTTTTTGAATCACTAATCATTGTCTTTTATTCATGTTCATGTTCATGTTCAAAATTGCATGATAATGGAGTATACACTTGTTAAAAGGAACATTATTAAGGCCAAATATTCAAGATAAACGATTGCATGACAATTGAATGATTTAAGAATCATGGCAACTGATAATTGTACATTCAGTGAATGGAATCTATAAATATTAAGAATATAAAAATGCAAGATTGCTAAAGATTAAACGTGTTTCATATCAAGGCATTTCTTCATTATGGAATGTAGACTATATCTTCTTACCTGTCCCCAACCATAGTTGTTGTGTGACTGCGATGGGTTGACCTTGCTAAGAAGGAAGCGAGCCTGAAACAAAACCAAAACATGATTAGTAAGATCTATGTGGTATGTTTTCCAATGTTTAATGGCACCAGACTTTATTAGCATTCGTACTATTTACTGGTTCCTTTTATCCTTAACTCTGTTGTATTTAAATTTGTATACCTTTTGTTTTGTGTTTTTTTTTAAAATTGTTATTAGATAAATAAATTTCAAGTTCAAGTTCAAGTTCAAGTTCAACTGTATTCCTTCGAGAATAATTCATCTTTTATAATTGGACAGCAGACTTTCAGTTTACATGAAAATGAGTGCATGGGGAAGCAATGTTAATATTTTGTATGAGAGAGGTATGTGATTGTGTGACCTTGCTAACAAAGGAAGCAATCCTGAAACAAAACCAAAACATGATTAGTAAGATCTATGTGGTGTGCTTTAATCATAACTCATTAACACTTTATTAAATGTATTCCTTCGAGAGTAATTCATCTTTTATAATTGGACAGCAGACTTTCAGCTTACCTGAAAGTAAGTGCATAGGAAAACAATGTTTATATTTTGTATGAAAGAGGCTCCGAGATGGAATGTAAAGAATCTATGTTGAATGTCCACAGCTGATAATTACTATTTCCTGTTCTCTTAATTCTAACATGATTTTTGACAACTTTGATGTTATATTTGTGAAATCCAATATACCTCATAAAATTTTATTTCAAATGGATATCTAAAGATAAATTTCCTGAAATAATATATAGAATTTATATAGCGCCAAATCCATTTTGATTAAATGCTCAGGGCACTTACAAAAAGAATGATTGAAAGAAAGATATGATAGAATACAAACATACATAAATTCTACACAATTACAAAAGATCATAAAGATAATCAATCAAATAATGTCTGTTTTCAAGTTATGGCATCTCAAATAGTTAAGTTTTACTGTAAATAGTGTAAATAGAAACATAAGATAACAAAACAAAAGGATGCAGAAAAAAAGAGAACATCTTTAGTACCTGACTCTTGCCCTCCTCACAGACGATGTAACGTGGCATGGGGAAGCGATTCTGGAGGATTTCCTGGGCATCATCTTGTGGTGCTCCAAGGAGCTGCTTGAAGTTCTCATGTCCTTCCTGTTCATGGTAGCCCTGCTTGTACCATGAGGCGATTGTCTGTAGGGACACACAACAGATTACAATTTGACTAATGCATGGACATGATGATCCATGGTTATTCTCAAAGAAAATATTTAACAATTTTTTTTAAAACTTAGATAAGAAAGGTTTTTCTGCAAGTAGTAAAAAATTTGTTCATACACACATCTCTCAAAAGAGTGAGAGAAACGAGAGAGAAAGAGGGAGAGGGGTGAGAAGAGAGTGAGAGAAACGAGAGAGAAAGAGGGAGAGGGTGAGAAAAGAGAGAGAGAGAGAGAGAGAGAGGGGGTACAAAGAGGGGAGGGAGGAATGAACGGAAGGAGGGAGTGAGTGAGAGAAAGAGACAGAGAAAGTCCTACAAGCATGTATTGGCCATAAAGAAATATGTGAATCTATTTCTCCCAAGTTTCTGATGAAATTAAAAACCTAAATGTCTCACATACTTGCAAACACTTGTCTCAAGTATAGTTATTGATCAGTGTTACTAGAGGAGCAATCATGTGTATTTTTTGTTTACCTTGCCATGATAGATGAGTAGCTGGAAGAAAGTATCCATGAGAAGGATGCGATCCGGGAGGATGCTGCTGCTATCCAGGAGCACAGGCTGCAAGAGAGAGAGAGAGAGATGAAATATGAGAATGTCTTGAAAGTACTATATGACAAACAGTGAACTCTGATGCTAAATCAATAACAAATGTTATGAAGAGAAAGAAAAACCAGAAAGACATACACTGCATGAAATGTATCTCACATACAAAAAAAAAAAGATTTGTGGGTCATGTTAACAATTTTCAAAATTGTTGTTATGCATTTTGGAAATACATTCCAACAGTTAAGAAACACAAATCAATAATCATTTTTAATACAGTATTTAAAACTTTCCAGCAGATTCTTTCATGCATTTCAGGATAGATTTACATTTTCATTTTCACTCCCAAACTGTTTAAAATGAGCTCTGAGATATGACTGTAGGAGGCTATAAAAATGATGCTCTTACATCGGTATCTATGACATAAATTGATATCACTGACCACCTCTTCAACTAAAACCCATATCCTCATATCACTTTGCTGTTTCTAGGCAATGTCAGAATTTCATAGTGATAGTCCACACAAAAAGGGTAAATACTGTGACAGACATCATGTTGGTAGATGCAATGTTTGCAATCCATCGATCGAACAAACTAATCTAGGTCTTCAAATATTGCAAAATTACTGCAAAACTTGAACCATAGTGTTTGCGGATGATTCAGTTGCTAGGTGCCATAGGCAGAACTAGCGTAATCACAGTCAGAAACACCACTACCTCTACTTCATTGATTATTAATCTTCTAAGTATAGCAATAATTCATATGGAAATGGGTTCATTTACAAAGAATAACAAACAAAAAAGGGGGAAAAACAAATACTTCTTTAAGAGCCCCCACCCTTTACAATAAGTAAGTATCAAGATCTGTGTATACTTAGGAGTAGACAATGGACTAGACAAGGATTTTACAAAAATATTGAGAGAATGACTATCTCTGCGCCATTGAAATATAGAAGTATTCCCAAACCCGAACCAGATCACTAGATTTCAAGAGCTACTATCCTCTGTGAGCTCCCGTCCCATATCCTCCATAAATTTCCAAGATTTCGCCGCAGGCAACCTCTTTTTCCTTTACATAGTTCTTCACTTCAGTCTCAAATCATCACCACAAATTTTCACCAGACAAGATGTGTCCATAGTTTTTTGTTTACCTAGACAAGTGGCTTAATATAGCTGAATCAAGAGATCGTGAATCTCCCACATTTGGAGTAGCTAAGTCCTTTGGATTACTAGTAGGCGTGTTGATGTAACAAAATGAATGTATGGTATATGCTTTGCAGTCAACACTTAATCAATCCAACTTCAACCTTGGACCAGCTTAAAACCCAAGTCCTAACTCTGTATATTTGACCAAATGAATCTCAAAGGAAATGTCACATCAGCATAGAGCTTCATTTTGTGCCACTGAAGAGCTGGGAGAGCAAGATTCAGCTAAATATTAAAAACTGCACGTTATTACTACAGGGTATATCAAGATTTTTAAAAATGTTTCATCTTTGTGTCATTGAAGACATAAGAGAACAGGCTGGACAAACTGCAGCCTAACAATACAGGGTACGTTGAGATACCAGATAGTTCACCTCTGCGCCAGGAAAGGCATTTTTAAGAGAACAGGCTAAACACACTGCAGCCTATTACTAAATTGTATATCAAGATATCAACAGGATGGCACATCTCTGTGCCATTGAAGCTGCAGGAAAGGAGGATAAGGCTGTATCATGACCAACTGAAGCCTATTAATAAAGGGCATATCAAAATTAGATTTTGCTCTGTGCCTCTGAAGATACAGATGTACAGCCTAGGCAATACATGTAAATTGCAGCCTATTACTACAGGGTATATCAAGAAATCAACATGATAGCCTACCTCTGTGCCATAGAAGCTGTATCATGACAAGGCATGAGAGTATAGGCTTGAGAGTACAGGCTTCTTAACCCTGCAGCCTATTACTACAGGGTATATCAAGAAATCAACAAGATGGTCTACCTCTGTGCCATCATAACAAACTACAGGGTATATCAAGAAATCAACATGATAGCTTACCTCTGTGCCATTGAAGCTGTAGGAGTAGAGGATAGGCTGTATCATGACAAGGCTCTGGGTCAGGTCTTCCCTTATGAGCATGTGACGGTAGAAGGACGTTTCATCTGGACTGTTGTTGAAGACTTGGAGGAACTGAGATCTCCGCAGGTGGAACATGAACTGTAAGGATGCCATTGATTAGAGGGGGAAAATCAGGAATGATGAAACAGGGAGAACATAGAAAAAGAAAAGAAACAGGATATATGGAAATTACAATAAAAGCAAACAAGGGACTTCAAGAGAGAAGACAGATAAAGAGAGACGGACAGAGACAGCGATCAAGAGTGTGTCAGAGAAAGAAAGAAAGATAAGATACAGAAAGAAAGAAATCTATTCACCTGCTATATATTTTCTCTAATATTTTGACTATTATCACATATGTTCTCCATATCTTAACTCAAGAAAAATACATCTTTATCCTTCAAAAAAACAAATATGATTTATGATTCATAATCCAGAAATAAAGTAAAATTACAGCAGTGTTATCTTTCAAAGGCAAAGGGACAAGAGATATTGTCTTAAAACTGCAGCATGCAATATTTATCTCCCCCTCTTAATGGCTTTTGTGTAAAATCAAGATAATTGACCAAACTGTCAAAAAAGAAAATCATACAACCGCTAGAGAGAAGAGAAAATAATTGTAAAATTGCCATTACCGACTACTTATTCCAATTTGGTCCATTATCACAAAATCCCTTAGCTTTTATAAGATTTATCATGAAAGCCACAGAACATAAAAATCACTCCTATTGTTGTCTCTCTGTAAGGGAAAAAGTTGATACCCTTATTACATCAATACCCCTGAATTGGCACGTGACAAGTATTTTCTCTGTAATGATCTACATGTACATGTATGTCATGAAACCAAGAGATTAAATTTGTAGCTATGTATTCTAATTCAAGGACCTTTAAAAAAAAAAATGATTTTTTTTTTTTTTTTTACCCAGAACATCTGGTGATGGAACTACCAAAGTCACCTTGTAATATAATTTGATTACTACAGATGGAATCCCCTTGCATACTGTTAGACCAGAAATTTGTGTGTGCATGAAACTTTCACGAATATTAAAAGTGGTGGAGATTCACAAAACTTACATGCCACAAAATGATTGTTAAACAGCATGACTAGCCTGAAAGTTTTTCAATATGCAAAAACTTTCTGGTTTTAACAGTACTTGTTTTAGCTACGTCTCATCATAAATTTTGGTTTTTTAGTTGAAATTTTGCCCAAAGAAATGTGCATAAAATTTCAACACTACTAAACTGATCTAGTTTTGAAAACATTCTCAAAGACACTCTTCTCATGGGTACAATGTGCATAGTTTTAATTGCAAGTCACTGCTAGCCCCTGTTGACTGACCTGCGGGTAGAGTGAGAACTCTTGGGAAAGGCGAAAGGACTCTGGATTTTCCTTGTGATACTCGCCAAACTTCTGGCAGAGTCGGATGAGCATGCGGTCGAGCCAGCGTAGGACATCTCCACCTTCCTCATTGGTTGCTCTGTGGACGGCCAGCCTGGCCATGAGGACGGCTGCTGCCTCCTGGTCAAAGCCAGCTGCTATGTGAGTGAGCTGGGTGGCAGCATCAGCCCAACTGGATTTAAAGAAAAAAGGGTACAAAATAGTTGTGACTGTTCATATGCAAAGATGACCAGATCAGTCGCTAGAAATACCGAGACACATTTCATGTTTACTTTGAAAGGTCAAATTAATCTTTCACAAGGAGAAGTTAGCTTCTACAATGTATGTATAAGTTTTAAAAATTTTCATTTTTGACACTGAAAATGATACAAATTGCTAATACCATTGTGATTCCTGTGCTTTTTCTTCCTTCAAACCATTATACTGGCATTGAAAATCATACACAGGTGTCTGAGGCACACATTTGTCTGTTTAGAGTCAGAAGGGCATTAACCCGTTAAATTATACATAGAGTTAAGGCCTTTATGGCTCTCAAGGAATGCTCATCCAATGAAAGGAGATGCTGCAAACACTGTGTATATAAAATCACATGATCATGGCATCATGCAAAATAAAAATTGCGTATAACAATGATTAACATGCTCCAGGTACATGTATCTGCCTATTACAATTCATATCATGATTATTACCAAAGCAGAAGCACAATTATCTAGATCAATATTGTCAATAAATACAGTTTCTAAGAAAACCACATAAAACACCATTATTACCCAAGATCCTATCTTTTTTAAATTTTAATGACAGCCACTGTCTCCAAACCTCTCCATGCTTTTAAAACCACAAATGTAGGCTGGAGCAATCAAATGATATTCTAGACAACTCTTCCTGGGAAACTACATTCCAGGCATCAACATGTGCGCTTACACCTCAGTCACACCGCCAAACCCACTCCACATCGACTCCACTCCGACCCATTCTTGACCATTCGGGCTAATGCAATTTTTTGTTTGGTCTGGGCCCCCATTTCATAAAACTTGTTAATCAATCACAGCTGCAACAGATCTATGACAAATTAGCTCTCAGCCAATCAAATGCTATGGTTTCAGTAGCTTATAACAGTTATTATGGCTTGTTTAATATTGATAACAAGTTTGATGAAACAGGGCCCTCGGTCTCATTGGTGTGACAGGGGTATCACATTGAAATGGATATTGTATGTATATTGATCATGCTATGACAAACTATCTTCACTTATTAGATTGCATCAACTGACCATCATCATTTGAAGCACATCTCAAGTAAAGCAATCAATATATTCCAAGAAAACACAAGCATGTCTCTTGTAAAATATGCTTTTTGCTTTATTCTTTTGTTTGTTGATTCGTACTATCAAAAAGAACTTTACCGGTTACCACTACATTGTTTCAATAGAAAAGAATACCGGTATTGATCCTTTTCACTTGTTCGTAATCGATCATTATGAATCTTTACTATGCCAACTAGTTTAAAAACTTGTGCGTGTATCGGAAATAGTATTTCAAGAGACAAGTCTGTCTGGACATATTGTACAAAAACATGTTCAAGTATATCAAGCTGCATAAAAGACAGATCCATCTTATCGGTGAAACCAAGTTTAAAAGTATGTGTTACATATATATGAGATTTCATGAGACAAGTTCAATTTTTCTTTTAAATTACTATATAAAAGGTTACTTTTTAAATTGCATATATTGATACACATTGTTGCATGATATCAAATTTCACAATTAATAAACCTATTTTGAATCTCAAAAAGAGAAAAACAAGTTTTTCCTGGGAAAAAGTTTTACATAAAACTTTTTTTTTTCAATTGGGCAGCACAATATTTCTAGGGCCATTGTATAACCGAAAATCACTTCGTTTCTTATGAAGGTTTTAAGTTGTTCTTGCGAATTAAACGGCGTTTGTACGAACTTCTAAAGAAGGCCGTAAGAAGCTACGCCCCATCTACGAATCTCTACGACCTCCAGAATTCCAGAATCGCAGAATCGCATCAAATATATAAAAAGATACATAATTGGAAGCAAAACAAAGATACAAAGAATTACCTTGCCAAAATCCCTCACCTTGCCAGAATCTTGAAATAAACTCCCCCCCCCCCCATGCTTTGCATCCCAAAGCTTTTCACTTCTCAGATTGCATGTCTAGATGTAATGACTCATTTTTTTCATTGTTACGGCTTTCTATCTAACTTGGAGTGCGTTTATCAACTCTTTCTTTCGGCAGAAACAGGTTTTCCAAAGGGCTTTCAGTGATTTTTTTTAGAGATGATAAACGCAAAGCTGTTTTGATTATGGGGTTCGGAAAGCCTTTTTGAAAGTCGCAAATTTGTGCTTTCCGAAACAGGTTACAAAAAGCGAGATAAACGCAAAGCTGTTTTGAAACGACTTTATACTTCGGTCACGAACTACGTGTTTCCACAGAGTACACTAGCTATGTACGTTGCACTATACTAGCGATAGCCAAAACAAAAAAGCGCGCGCCGTATAGACCCCTTCTCCTCGGGTCAAACTGCGCAGTGACAACGTCGGTTTTCGACTTGTCGATGAGATGATAAACGCAACTTATTTTGAAAGCCGTTTGCAAAGGCCTTTGGAAAGGGCTGTTGATAGTGAGTATGGAAAGCCGTTTCAAACTGGGGAAAGATGATAAACGCGACCTTGGTTATATTTATGTATTCCTCCCAAATCTTCTCCTTTCTCACTATCTCCATTACTATCTCCTTCTTTCTTTCCCTTCCCTTCCTCTTTCCTATTCCTGACTTTTTTTCTTTCTCTCACTTTTCACACTTGTTATCTTATTATTTGTGTAGCGTAATTCTTTGTATCTTTGTTTTGCTTCCAATTATGTATCTTTTTATATATTTGATGCGATTCTATTGTATATACAGCCCTGGAAAAAAATTATTAGACCAGCTGCAATTTGGAGGCATACATGGACAGGTAGTGTAAGTCCATTGTCTATGGGACTAGGAAAATGACTATTAACAGCTAATTCATTATTAATGGACTACTACTCCCCATTACAATTAGCTTTGTGACAATTACCCTAGGACAATTACTCTAGGACAATTACCCCTACGACAACTACGGCTCGGACAAACTGCCCCAGACAAATTCCCCAGAAATGACCCCCCCCCCCAATAAAAAATTTCAAGTGTTAATACTTGTCTTAGTTTGAGCACTAAGGCCTGCTCATGATTCTACTGAGAATATTTGAAGAAAAATTGAAGATAATAAAAAAGTGAAGTTATCGAAAAAGAAAATATTCTAGCTACATGAGTGAGCTGCTGTGAAGAGAAAAAAAATGCAACCAATTATGGACAGCATGCCACAAGGCATGTCTGCTATCTTCAAATGTACATGTAGCAATTTTCCACCAAGAACTGAACAAACTGCCTCTAGAGAAGTGAACATGGCTTAACAAGACAATCTGGCATACCCCCTGGACGATTATCCCACAGACCATTTGTGTCAGAACATTTTTTTCAAAAAAAAAATGCTTTGGACTTGCCCATGAACATATATCTCGCTTGGGGCTAACTTACTTTCTGGCTAGGGTGGTAACTCTGACACGCCTCTGGCCGCTGGAATGCTGGTACTGGGTCACAAACTGGACACACCCTCTACCTCCTTGTGGTATTGGAGCATTGTGCTGTAAAAGAGAGGAAAATGAAAAATTCCTATAAATTATCCATGTCATGAAGAGGAGTACCCTTAGGCCTCGTTCATCTATGCCGAGGTATACAGCGGCAGTTTTTAAAGTATACTACGCTTCACATTGTTTATTTTATAACACACAGATAAGTGAGTACATAGGATTTATCTTACATGAGCTACTTTTTTCTTCCCCACTTGCCACTCACTTACACATAAAAGAAAGGAAAAATAATCATCAGTTTACTGAGGCATATGTGAAGGAACCTTTACAGTATATGATGCAGAGGTAAAACTACTAACATAAAGCTTGAAATAACAACAAAGGAATCTACTGTAGATTAATGCCTTTTTTTTTAAGGAAGATGTTTATTGCCAGTAGAACATGCAAATATGGCAGACATTTCCAAGCCTTGTGTCTAGGTAATATCCTAATACATTAATATCTTAGAGTCATTAATATTCATACACAATACATCATCATCTCCGGCCTTAGTGTTTATCGTATCTCCCTGATTAATAAAGCACGGAAGTAGATTTGAGAGAGATGATATTTGGGCATTAAATATTTATGGAACTCTTTGCACATATTATACATCCTCCATGACTGAAGAACATTCTTTAGGCCATGATCAGCAAACCTATTAGGCAATGGAGTTCTAGAGAAACAGATTAATATTTATATATATCTCAGTGACTGAAGTGAATTATAAAAAATTTACAAGATAAAAAAAAAATTGTGGGAACAGAAAGCAATTCAAATCGGGAAAGCTCAAAAAGGCTCTGAAATACGAGTTATGGGGAAAAGAATACTGAAATCATAACAAAAATCAAAATCCTGGGAGGGGGGGATTTTTTAATGTTGGTCACCCCGTAGGAATACTTTACAGTTTAAATATTTGAGAAAGGGCTCATCAAGGGGGCAAACAATTATTTCAGAAGTATTCAAATTAAACCCATTAAAATTTTAAGAAAATTAGTAATTATTACATTGCGCAAAGTGAAATGAATCTAATATCGTATCACTGACACCTTTCATTTGCTTTCAATAAATCATGCAATTACCACAAAATGATTTTACCACGACTCAAGATTATAATTAACAAGCATATTGTATTCAAAGAGAAAGCATATGTCATTGATATAACTGAGCAATTAACAGGGATATCAGCTCAGTCTGTAGCCTGTCGAACCAAAGATCGTGGGTTTGAAACCACCCCGGGTGGATGACTGAAGCCTGCGCTGTGTGTTAACGTGCCCCTCCCTTGTTTCATAGACGCAGGCTATGTTACAGTGGAAAACACTCCGTCCCTAGGATAGGATGTTAACTGGAGGTCCTGTGTAGAGGACAGTCACCACTTTTGCACGTTAAGAACCCACTGCACTATTTGAATAAGAGTAGGGAGAAACCCCGGTGTAGTGGTACACCTGCACATCCAAATCAGTTACATCGTGAGGAGAGACCTAAGGGTTACAGTGATTCAGTTCGCTATTCCCCTCCCAGGCACAGGTGACGCCAAATACTTAATAATAATAATAATAATAATTAACCGGAAAAAATTCCCAGACAAGTTGGAGCCCAATGCATTCTACGATATCAAGCCTAAAAGGGAGAAGTAACAGGGTCCAAAATTGCACAAAAACCTGAAAACTGGCACCCTTTTTTTCCCTGTTCAGACTACCCCAAATCAGTGTGTACCATAAAGCTATACCATAAGAAATCACTTTTGTCTAGTCTGAACATCATATAACAAATAGTCGCAGAAAAAAAAGTTGTACAACGACACGGATCGTATGGAATTGTATCAAACTAAGGGTGCGTTTATGCTCACCTTATTCAGGCCAGAATGAGGCTTTTGTTACACATTTAGTTCAAAACACGGTTGCGTCCTTTCTCATTTTCGTATAATCGCCGATCTAAAACGCCGATCGTAAACTCACAACGGTGCGTTTTGTATCGGCGTTTTAGATTTGTTTATATTGAACCGATATTTTGTGGTAAATCTATTTTAACGTAATGTTGAGTTGAGTTGAGAGATGTGTGAGACTGCCAGTTGTAATTACTTGTACCCGGTCAGTGACAGTGTTGGTTGGCTCTCACTTTTCCCACCATGGTAGGAAGTCCACGGACGTAATAACCAATATAATAGATGTAAATAGCTGAAATAATAACCGTAACTTGAGACCGAGAAAGGTGATAGTCGAGTGCGAGATCGTGACTCAAAAATATCACAGTATACATACAGTTTTTTTTTAAAAGCGCGCCCCAACTTGAATACCAATATGCTCATATCTACCCAAGATAATAGTCTATTTGTTTATATTTTGACTATAAATAACATGCTTTGTTGAGATTTCCTATGATTGCTGATCCATATATCAACGAAATGAGCGATCATTCTGGGATTTTGTCCTTGATGGGGAAAATTTGTTTGAGTGCTGGCAGGAACTACCTGACTCTATTTCTAATTAGGTTGGTAATATTTTTCAACAAAAAAAAATTTAATGGAATTATGTAGTGATGTTTGAATGTTGCTTCACTGTCATCAAATGTATGTGAATTTATGCCTGAATTTACGATGCAGAACAAATTAATTTGCCCCGAGCATATCGAGATACATCTCTAAAGGGGTACACATTGTATTTTGATTATGACCCTGCATTTTGATTGATGAAAACTGGCCTTGACTTCCACATGTGAAATGTGGTTGCTTTGAAAAGGAAGATACAGGACTTAATCTGTATAGATAGCACACCAACAGGCAAATGACAACATACGATTTCATTACAAATCTTACTGTTGGGACACTTGAAGATGTTTTCACCAAATATGTGGCTTGCTGAGTTTCAACATGTTACTGAATAATCATTTTCAAATGCATGGTGATGCATTTAGATATTTATATTACATTCTAATTAACTGACTCACTATCTCCTTGCACAGTTGCAGAGAACATGTTTGCCAATATACTGTAGACTGACATTCTATTATCAAATTAATTTCTTATACTAATTGAGTAATAAAAATAGTAACCAATTAACTCTCTGAGAAAGAAACAGGGAGAAATAGAAAAACGCTGCTGAATCCAAACTATCCTCCGGCATTCTGCCAGGGGATACAATAATGAAACAAGATACAGGGAAAAATACAGACATACTTTATTGTTGATTACAGTGAAGTGGATTAAGAACATTTATGTATACTGGAAATGTATTTCAAAAATGAAAGTACATTTTAAAAATAGCATTTGAAAAAGGGGAAAGAAACTAAAACATTAGTGGAAATATTCAGGTCTTCATTCTCCAAAGATAAGATCAAATACAGCAAAAAACACTGAATTCAACAACAACAAAAAACCCAAAACCATTCAATTCACAAATCTCAAAAACACTCACAATCTCCTGTAGCATTCTATTGAAATAAACAAGGCCAACTGCGATATAATGTCTGACATACATGTACATTGGTAGGCAAAGATAATGCCATCATCAAGAAGATCAATCTCGACTGATGCTTGTCATTGCTTATCATTTTCCCATCAAAACTCCATTTCCTCATCAACCTCCATTCTCAGAGTTCACCACTACAATGTACAGAACCTCATCCTAACCATCATGTTCATCCAGGCAAAATGAGCATGTTATGTGAGACAAATAAGCCTTTCCATGGTATTTTTTGTACAGATGCATCCATCTCAAGTTCAACACCAGTAATATGTATCATCACATAACATTTGTGCAAATATAAGATAACATGAATCCCCAACTCTATTCAGCTTCATTTGAAAGGATGAAAGAATGGGATTATGTACAATGTTTGATCAACTCTAAAATACACTTCTTACAATTATAAAGCAACAATTGCATAGATTCTGAGCAGATATCCACTATAATCCTTCGCTGGGATTACCATCCCTATTCAAATCAAACAGGTACTACATTTACTCTTGCAAGTACCCCTTTCTCTCCCAATAATTTCTTTATAGTGTTTACTTATTTAGTAGAATTGTTGAGAGTTCTGTTACATCACAGCACAGTAGAATAACTAATATAGTAGTGACACTATATAAATTTATCAAATTATTAATAAAAGTTCCCTTTTCACCTCTGAAAATATCCCTTTTAGTAATACGTTCCTTTTTAATAAAAACCCCAATTGAAATCCGATATGTGCCCCTTTTCCTTCAATAAGTGCTTCTTTTCCTTTGCAACATTTTTTTTTCCATTCTCATAAGCTGATAAGTACCACTTCAGCTATTATTCCCCTATCAGTTCTGAGAGCTACCTGTTTACTAAGACAAGCACCCCCATTCCTTTTTTTTCTTCCCAAAAAGTGATCTTTTCTCTCTAATAGGTGCTCCTTTTCATCTCTGTTGAGTGCCTTTTATATCCTCAGTAATATTGCCCCTTTCATTATGATACATGGATCTTTCATTCAATTAGTGCCCTTTTGACCTCTAAAAAGTGTCACTTTTAATGAAACGTGCCCTTTCTCCTCTTAATAAGTTATTCCTCAGTATTTTTGCAAGTCTTAGCATGGATACCAAGCATTACCCACAACTGCTGTCCAATATTTAAAAAAAAAATCGTCTTGGCTGGTCTACTAAAAGGTCCGGTGGCTCTGATGTCATATAAGTGTCTTTCCCCATGAGCACAACCTGAGGGAAAGGAAACACCTGTAAAGTCTAGTAATTGCAGGCCTACTTCATATTTTGCTCAAAGAAAGATGGTCTTCCCATGGGGAATGGATGATAATATAACAATAGGCTTACAAATTATTTCTGAAATATCACCCTACCCAGCCTCCCCAACCCTTACAATTTAAAAAGGGGAAACATATATAAAAGAAGGCAGCAATCAAGGAAGTAAAGACATCCATCTAGGGATATTATTCACTAATGGAAATTACTGTCCATGGTGGGTAGCATCAGGTGTCCTGCCCACCCAAACTATCTGCCATTCCCATATTCAGGGGTTTTTTATGGCTCATTTGTCAACAGGGATATATCCAGCTTTATGTCCCTCCCAAGGCTCTTCATAAATATTTGGTCATTGTGGACAGCAGATTCCTAGGTCAGTATGTAATTTTCATGTTTATTCATTCTTCAAACGTAAAGAAGGTAAAAAATTAACCACTCTTTTCATCTTATTCCTTTCATCTTAAGCGACTTGTAAAATCAGCAACGATTTTCTTATTTACTAGATAAATCTATATAACTACCTATTTTTGCCAGTCTCCTGACTACGCAACCCAATTGAGAACTTTTACACATATAGGTCACATATTGTGCGCACTCACACACCCCCCGATAGGGGCCAAGCAGTCAAATGAAGGGACGCTGGTCTGTGGTGTAGAATCCCTGAAAGGGGTAGAGACACCAGATCTGCTCTCAAGGGAAGAGGAAACGGCTGAGCCATCAAGAGACTCACCAGCTCTGGAAACCAAATCCTCCTGCGCCAATAGGGAGCTACCAAAAGAACCCCAAGCCCAATCCTCCCTGATCTTCCTCAAGACCCGCAGAATTATGGGGAAGGGAGGGAATACAAACCCCCAAAGATTCTCCCAAATGAGGGAAAACGCGTCCAGGGCCCAGGCCTGAGAGCTGAAGCAATAGATCGACCTTCAGAGGGCCCCAAAGATGGAAAAACACCTCTGGATGGATCTTCCATTCTGATGGAAGGCACCTGCCCCGGGATAGGAAGTCCGCAATGAAATTTTCCTGATCGGGAATGAAGGAGGCAACAGGCATGATTGCCATGGGATGACACCACCTCCACAACTGCGTGGCTAGGGCATTCAGAGTGGCATTGATGTATGCCGCAACAGTGACATTGCCCGTGAGAATGAGAACTGAGGACGGAAAAACCGTTGACTGAAAAGAAGCAAGGTTAAGAAAACCCCCCCCCCCATAAATTCAAGGACACTGATATGGGGTAGACTCACAAGGTGAGACCAGTCCCCCGAGACCGTGCTGCCATTGCAATGTCCAGCCCCACCCTACAAGAGATACATCTGTCAAAAATTGAAAGTGACAGAAGGGGGGTACGGAAGGACTTGCCCCACGCAAGAAACGCACTATTTGTCCAGCGGGGAAGAAGGGTTTTGATGTACTCTGGAATTGGCACCCAATTCAGGAGGGAATCCCTGCACGGTTTGAAAAATCTGAGGAGACGCCTCTGAAAAGGCCTCATATGAAGCCGGCAGTCCTCGAGAACGTCGACCAGGCTGGCTAGATAGCCCAGAAATTGAAGCCATTGCCTGGCCCTGACCCTCGTTGCCAAGAGTAGTCAGCGGGCAGCAGAGACGATAGTAAGTATCCTGTCTCGGCTGGGCCGCGCTAACTGATTCTTTACGTCTATCACTGCCCCCAGGAAAACTGGTCGGTGTGTAGGAATTAGTTCCGACTTTTCCCAAGTTATTAGGAAACCTAATTCTTGGGTTGAGCAAGAAAGAGGAAGATGGCCGTTGCGCATTCATGCGGGTGAGTGAGGAAGGAGATAACAATGGATTACAGGGGGTGCACACAATATGTGACTTATATGTGTAAAAGTTCTGGATTGGGTTGCATAGTCAGGAGACTAGCAAAAATAGGTAGATGTATATGATTTATAGCAGTAAATCCATAAATATATTGTATTACCATTGTTCATATTTTATACAAGAGTGCAGTCAAATCTAACTTATTTTTTCCTTTTTACTTCTGTAGGGAAAGTTACCATTTAAAGAAAAAAAATCAAATAATAGTTAATTACTGATGTAGTTTATTCACTTTTATTGATATCATATTCTGTTTCTTTCTTGTAAAAGAACCATTTTCATATTTATAGAATTTTTTTCAATTTTAATAGAAAAAATGAATGAAAGGAAAAACAGATTAATAAAGAATACAAATTGGATGAGCAAAGCAATAAATGTCAGACAGCTCCTCTTAACTAGCTGCATTTATTTGAATTGTGAAAAGGATCTACAATTATATTCATCATTTCATAAATTCTTCTTTATAAAGATCCCAATCTTGTCCATCTTCCATTAGTCTTTAAAAAAATCCCAACACACTCGATAAATACCCTATTTGTATTATGCAAATAACAAATCATTGTGATTCATTTTTTCAATTTAAGGGAATAAAATGAATTACTATGGAAACAACAAAGTTTCAGAAATGGCTTACGAAAGCAATTAAAATATTGGTGCCATGCACCCACATTCTCAAAACTACTCAAGTTTAACGAGCGCAAGACATTATCATCCTATTATGTCATCTCTATGCATCTTTTTGCACACGGCACATAAATAACTGAGTGTGTGTGTGTGTGTGTGTGAGAGTGAGAGAGAGTGTACGTGGTCGGGCGAGCATGTGTGTGTACATGTGTAGAGCTTTTCTACAGGTAGGGAAGGAGTGCAAACGTAGCAACCATCCCATTCAGTCTCTGTCCATTCAGGGGCCTGTGGATGGATGCCACTTCATTCCAAGGCTATCACATGCCTGTACTGGGATCTCTTTTCAAAGTCTGTGACTCATTTAAAATATTGGTTTATTTCTTTCTGTTTAATCTGTGACAGCAATTGGTTTATGTATTTCATAAAGGAAGGAAAAACACTCTACAGGCAAGTACATATTTTGTTTTTCTCTCTTTAATTTGTGTATGCCAGAAAACATCAATGTCATTCTAATATCTATGCTTTTTTTTTCTTGTTTTAAATTCAAAATTGAATTTCAATCCTAATATATGCCAATAAAATTATGTGAATTAGAAAAAAAGGGGCAAAAAGAAACCATAGGCCTACTTCACCAAAATGAACTAACAGGGTGACACCAGCTTTTAGGTAGAAGTACAGTGTGAGACATGGGGTACATAACAAGGATTAAGGAAAGAAAACCGGAAAATAAAATTCAATCTTCCGACAGCAATTCATGGAATAAATCAATAATGATAACAAATTGGAAGAACAGCGAGGGAGCAATGAATTCACTCAGATTTCTCATTTGGGAATATGCATATATATCATAATGCCCAATGCTCTCAACTGAGCACACATACCTGGATTTGTGGCTTTTTGGTTAGATTTTGGTAGATTCGTTATAGTCATTTTAAGTCTTTCTTGGAATTTCCACAAAGTCTTGTAAAAAATTTTGCAAGTAGTATATCTCCAGAGGGTATTATTCAATATATGTTTTCATCTTTAGAGGAAAGCAGTATTGTTACTGAAGTAAGATTCCCTTTGGGATAATATACTGATGTATTTGCGCTCTCATAATTCTTTTTCCAGAGCTGTCTGGGTAACTCTCTAGAGATAAATCCAACTTTGCTGCCAACGTTGTTTGTTTTTTTTTCTAACTGGGAAATTTTCTTTGCAGCTAACTCATATAAAATTTTTAAAATATAGAAATAAATGTACGAGCAATGTGGGGGAAAAGCATTTAGTTCATATTCTAAACATATTTGCCCTGTGAAAATAAACTGACAAATCTGGCAATAGATATCCCATGTCCATGTATATTATTTGTACTGTGATATAGGGATACTGCTATCAACCATGAAAAAAAAAAAACCCATCTCAAGATCCCATCACTGCTTATTATTTTCCTATCAAACACCATATTAACTGCTGAGAGCCAGAAGTCATATCTCTTCTGGCTATCAAAAGATGATATTTGATAGTAATTTCCTGCACAATATATACAATCTTTGCTCTATCATTGTCCTTCATTGTCCGCTAAACTGTTCTTAAATGCATGTACAAAATAAAAGGAAGAGATATATATGTGAATAGAGACAGGGAGACAGAAAGAGAGAAAGAGAGGAGGAGAGAGGAGGGGAGAGCAGAGGTGTGAGAGCATATGTGAGAAAAAGTATGAAAAATTGCTTTTCAATGCTTTTCAATGCTTTTGAATGCATTCAAACTGCATACAAATTCTGAAAGTGGGGTTTGTGAAGAGCAAAAATGTCTGAAATGAGATTGAAATCTGAACTCTTACATTCGTGGGAGAGGGAAAAAGAGAAAGGGAGAGGGAAAAAGAGAAAGGGAGAGGGAAAAAGAGAAAGAGAAAGATGAGGAGAGGAGGAAGAAGGGAGAGAGGAGATATAGAGGAAGAGGGAGGACAGAGAGGGATAGAGAGAGGGATAGAGAGAGGGAAGAGAGATAGAGAGGGGGTGAGAAGGGAGAGAGACAGGAGGAGGAGAAGAATGGAAAAATAACTCCAAAACAGTTAATTTAGCTAATGTTATGACAGGCCATTAAAGAAAGCGAGATTCACTTCCAGATTTTAACAATAGAATTTTTTTTTTTTATTAACGAAGGGTTGCTCACATCACGGTTAGAGTAACTATCCACATGGATGCTTCATTACTATTTAACCATAAGGACAATTGTAGCTGAAAATATTCATGTGGATGTCATTTGGGTTAGATGACCCTGAAATCAGTCGAAATTTTATCACTTGAAATCATGTCACTGCCTGAAAAGAAAAACAAGAAATGTCCATTGCCGCGCAATGCAAATATATCCCCTGGCACTGGCAGCAATTTTTGTGTCATCCTTTTGTTCGGAGGGACAAAGAACCTCCCCCCCTCCCCTCCATCAAACAAAAGGCAAAGAGTCCACGGTATTTATTTTTATCATTTTTTTTTTGCATTCGTACTTACGCTTAGTTTCATTCTTCTATTTCTATGGCTGGGATCTGCCGTGATTTGTGTGTTTTTCACTAGGTATATAACTTTTATTTTTCCGTGAAATATCACCCTGTGTTGTTGCTGGTTGTAGTAAAACTAACAATAACAGAGGAAGCCTACATTACTTCCCGAGAGATGAGCATTTCCATGAGTTTGGACAGCTAGGGTGAAGATCACTCGTTAATACAAAGTTAATACAAAATTGAGGTCAGTCTCTTGCATAGGCATACGGGCACAATTCGCGAGGGGGGAGGCTGATGACTGTTGTCAGAATATCAACTTTCCAGTTTTCAAAATAAGATAATTTACTATTATACAAATAACACATGGCTGTGAGTGCATTGGTTAAAATTAGCGCAAGCGATAAACTTTAGAAATGTATGAAGCCACGACACGTAGTGGAGTGGCTTTGGACAATTCTGAAGTTATCAAGTGAGCTAATTTAACCAATGAACGAACGAGAGCCGGTTGTTATTTGTTTTATAAAATGAAATGTATGGATCCTTGTCGTTTTACTAGAATCTAGATCTATATACTCTGACAGTTAGATCTAACTAAACTAACGTTAGGTCACTATCTAACTTAGTCTTAACTTAGATCTAACTCTTGATCTAACTTACATGTAGATTCTAGATCTAACGTTAGAACTTAAGTCTATCTCTGTCAGTTTCTGTCAGTACTGGGTACTTACCAGCAGCTGTTATGTCCACGGACCACAAGAAAAGCAATATCTTTGGTTATAAACACAAACTTTCCGAATTCCACTGAAAAAATAGAGGTCATATGCCTACTCACTGTGTATGGGCCTAACTTAGATCTAAGTTAGATCACAAAGAGTTTATTAACGTTACGGTACATCCATCACAAATGAAAATGCTCACTATTCCAGTAAAATTGTTGATTCAAGATCAAAGTAATACAGTTAAACAATAACCACAATTGTTGCAATTCCTCCTCAGGATCTAGAAGGGTCTTAAAATTTGGAGCTGTCGCGATCGCTACAATTGTACATCACCAAATGTACCGTTCCACTGAATAAAAAGTAACACAAATGGATCTACCGGCAGAAATTACGGTACCGTGTATGTGATTACAAATTCAGGTTAAGCTAGGCATGTTTTGTATAGCGATGCGCGTAATAGGTGTACGCGCTAGCCTAGCTAGCTGCACGTACGTCCATCCAGGGGTGAGAAAGATCGATGGGCGAGATACGAACAAGTACGCGCATTGCTTCAATTGGTACGTGCTGCTCGATCTAACATTAGCGATCACATTGACGCACACGTGCAACATACTTTCCTAAATGCACGGTAGACTTGACAGTAAAACTCTGATGCATGTCACATGACCGGCTCTCAGCCAATCATTTGATTAGGATCCATACATCCATTTCATAAAGTAAAATAATGTTTTTTCACCATCAAAAAACATTAGATAAGATATGAAAATGAGATATTCGGGCAGCGAGGTGCCCGAATATGAGGTGATGATTGCCCAAGTAGAAATTTCAAAATCCTTAGGAATAGGGTTGCGCCCAGCTCCAGGCTCCCCTGCCCCCACTGCCTCCACTGCCTCATACCCTATGCTTTATTGGTGCTTTCTACGTGCTTTCTACAACAATCACACATGCGATATACATATATTATATTTGGAATAGTAACTTCAATAAGGTATTATAATTTATACCTATCAATTATTCATTTGATTTTCAGTAGTGTGCAAACAGTTATACATTAAATAATGATACAGAGGGAGAGAGCGATTTTACTGGAAAAATGAATAAACGCAGTCCTAGGACTTAATTGACATGGATTACATTTACAAAAAGAATATCTTTGCCAAATGACAAAAAAGTATTAAGAGTATATAAGAGCTAGATTACTCAGAGATTAAGATATCAGGGGAAAAAATCTGCATTATACTTCAAGTTCATCATGACTCCCAATAAAAACTTAAATGTTTGTGAAAGGAGCATCATCATGCGTTCTTTTATATCTACGGTACCACACACATCAATGACCTTTATTACCGTTTGCAGAGGTTTATTACTGTACTTTCATTCACAAACTAAACAAAAATGTATTTTTTAGGTTCATGTCATTCGGTAATTCATTTGGACAGGGAAGGCCTACTAAGAGGGAAGGATTGTAATATCGTTCATATTTCCCAATGCAATTGTACAGTAAGTCTGTGATCATTTTACATGAAGACAAATTTATTTGTTTCGGAGAGGTATTTCAATTTCAAATATAAGATATGTCATGTCTAAGTTAGTCACATGGTAACCTTAAATACCAAGTACTCGCAGTCTGTTTGCTCATTAGCCAATCTCCTCTTTTGCGGCAGCAAATAAAAATCAATTATTAGAAGCATCAAGACTGATCAAGAAAAAAGGAGAGTAAAAATATATCTCATTCGTGACTATAAAAACACCTAGGAATGAGTAGAACGCTTTGCCAACGATTCGGCTGTGTTTTTCATTTGATTTCCTGGCTGAAATACAGCTCCTTTTGACTGTTATCCAAGCAAAATTTTTGACCCAAATGAGGGTGCCCTTCACAGATATTATTTTAAAAATCATTTGATGTTCCTATAAACAGGCCCTGTATTTTTTAAATGATAAGTGATGTGATATGATCTCAATAATTTCATCTGACAACAAATTTTTATGCTTCCTATGAAATTATTTAACCCGAAAAGATCATATTGGATGTCGGCCATTTTGGATTTTTGCATTTTTGCATTTTACTCGACCATCTTTAAAAATTTGCGAGGGCTCCTCGACTAATATTGATAAGTTGACCAAAAGGAGTGTTCATGCCAAATTTGGTGCTTTTGTCCGCTCTGTCACAAAAATTTAAATATATGACCCCACTACAGTCAGTTGTCAATAAATGGCATTGCTCGCCAAGCTACCGATACACTCGTCTGAGTAATGCTGTACTGCAAAAGATGTACAATTCAGACCTCGAAATTGCTCTTTAAAGTAACAGAGTACTCATCAGTTATTGTTTCCTAATCTCTGTTCAGGGTCTTCTTGCTCATCAACTTCTGCTTCTGCCTCAGGTGCCTCGTCGAGCTCTGGCTCGAACTGATAGCGTTTAATGTTACTGTGGTAAATTTTCTTATTTACGACAAGTGCAGGGAAATTTACTTCTTCCAATCTTCCTGAAGTCCTTCACTGTCCAATTTGATCATTGAAATCAATTGCAACCTCTTGATCGCTGTCATTGTCTTCTTCAGTCACTTCTCCTTTTCTTTCATGATGAAATTCTTCCATAACGGAGGAAAGAATTCTCCAGACCTTTTCTCTGAGCCGTCTGAGTCGTAAATTTTAAAGCTAGATTACAGAATTATTGATGATTTCTAAGAAAATCATTGTCATATTCAAAATCTTTGTGAAAAACTCTTTTACATGTATTTTTTTTCAATTTTAAACCTGTTTTGATTGCAGGGGCCGTTCTACAACAGCCATTTTCACGAGAAGGCGCAAAGAAACTTTCACCAATTCCAAAAATTACGACTTGTAATTCAATCCTTTCTTGGCACGACACTTTCACAAATCTGGATCACTCGAGAATTTTGCAGAATTTTTTGTGCCTGGAAGTTTCTGGAAGAAGATAATGAACTCATCTTGGACTGTAGTTCAAGTTTCTCTCTTTTTGGGTGATATCTTCCCATGGATAAGAATCTTGTATTAAGATTTTCAAGTGTGATGGTGGGTGATAAAAATACAAGTAGTATCTAATATTTGGAATAACTTCAGAAAAGTTGTCGTCCAGATCAACCACTTGTAGTCTATCTAGCTGGCACAATTTAATATTTTATCTTGAATGGTCCAACTTGTACATAATACATGTTTACTGGTATTTGACCCAAAGAAAAATCACCTTTCTTCTTTTTAGCAGGATGCTGAATTTGAAAAATCATCAGGAAAAAGAAAAGGCAGTCAGAATGATACAAAAAAGGGTCAGATGTGGTAATCTACATTCTACTGGTATGAGGAAATAGGCTACATTCACCACACTGTCAATCTTTGGGAGGAAGAAAAAAAAACGGTGGCAAATACATACATACAGAAAGAAAAGCAAAACAAATATAGCAAAGGAGTGTAATTTGACATGTCTTTTGTGGGATTACATTCCTGATTGCCTGTCTGTCCACAGACACGGCATCACCCCTGCAAATTTCATGATTCCTGTAAGGAGAGATTGGACACCTCCAAAGCTGCATTCAACAAGGATTTTCTTGGTGAAGATCTTGATACCTCCTTCTTCCCTGGTGGACTACTTGACAACCTACTTAAAAACTCATTGCTCCAATATCTCTCCTCCTAGTTCAAGTCCTTATCTTTTCATTATCCATGTAACTGAAGGAATATTTCACCAGCTTTAATATCTATTCATTTCTTTGTAGCATCTTGCGCATCTTCACTTTTCATTTCTTTCCTCCTTCTGTACTTATCTTCCTCTCCTTCCTTTTTTTTGTATAATAAAAAACTTCATCAAAGTCAAGATGCATCGACATGATATACATCTCTCCATCTGTTGAGAAGGCATCGTTTCAAATTATACTGTTTATTCGTTGCTTTCCGGACAGGGTAAAAAAGAGGAAATCACTCTGATTTGAGAAGGGCAGAAAATGCTGCACCAAACCCAGCCAAACGAGCCAACGTCAGCAGCCGAATTGATGATGATTTATGTGTGATTCTCGCACCTGAGACTGAAATAGGATAGTTAATGTGTGGGAAGCGTGAATAAGAAAGCTATTGAAGTCATTACAAATGTTGCCACTAGGAGAAAACATGCATGATCTGTATTTATCTATAATGGCAGCTCCTCTGACAAACAGCTCTGTATCAGAATAAGTGTGGATCTGTTTTTAATTGCATAAAAGGAACTCTACCCTTTCCTACAATCAAGGTTGACAATTTGAAGCTTACCTTTTCTAACTTTATAAAGAATAAGTGTCAAAGTATATCTTCAATGACAATGTTATCTTTAGAAGTGAAATTCAATATCACGTGAATGCAATAAGAACATAATCAAATTGGACAGTCTACAATATGGCAATAAATAAAATTGTTTACCAATCCAGAGTGAAATGAGAACCACTGCAGTGTTCACACACAAGTAATAATTGATCTTTCATTATTCACCATCTAATAATAATAATATCAGGTTCTTGTATAGCGCTTATGTCTGTCAGACTTGACACTCCAGGCGCTCCATAATTATTACCCTGGCTTCATTCAGCATGGCTGCATTTACAGCACTCTAACATTCTGAGGAATCATTTCCTGCCAGGTGCCCATTTACCTCACCTGGGTCAAATGTGACGAATGTAGATTGATGTCTTGCCAAGGAAGTTAGTGCTGTGGCAGGGATTCGAACCCCACACCTTGTGGTTCACAGTTCAGGGATTTATCCACTAGACCACAACACCTCTACAATCTAATCTAATCAAATCAAATCTAATCTAATCAAATCTAATCTAATCTAATCTAATCTAATCAGATTTCATATTACAAACCATCTTTGGGCTCGTCATAGTGTACACAAACAACATGATAGAGCAAAATACCTAATCTTTTATCACAATCATCTAAATGATCATTAAAGTTGACAAACAAAGTGCTAGTAGTAAATACATACCTGAGGGTACCTTAGTAGGAAATGAGGGTACCTTCAACTATTTTAGAACACATTAACCTAGATATCAACAAAAGCACATTGAAGAATGTGAAACAATCGGCCTATATAGTAAAAGGGAGTTTCTGTGAAGTCTTTTATACATTTACAGAAGTATTACAACTAAAAGTGAAAAAAAATCTATTTCTGGTATCACTAATTTAGTATCATTAGTCAATGGTCGTATGAAGAGATTTTTAAATTTTAAAATGAAATTAATCAGTTAAAAGACTTATGTTGTATTTTTGTCATATGTGTATCCGGTATTCCATAATTTACCTTTGGAATGACTTTTCTACAAGATATATGTTTCCAATGCACATAATTTCAGAATTGCCCACAAGCTGCATTTGTTTCAAATTGCCTTCTAATAGATTTTCATCTCCGTTATCTGCCTCACGTTATCAATTAGTATCATGACTATTTTTCTTCAATCAAATGTCCTTGGTTCTTTTTTCAGAACACATTTCTTCAGGTAATTTTCTACAATTTTCTAGTTCCCCCTAAGATGTCTTCATGTCTGTAATATACCTGTCGGCTTCATCGCCCCCCCCCCCATTATTTCCATTATTTTCCTCACGTTATCAATTAGTATCGTGACTATTTTTCTTCAGTCGAATGTCCTTGGTTCTTCTTTTCATAACACATTTCCTCAGGTTCCCCCAAGCTTATTATTTCTGTCTTCATGTCTGTAATGTACCTTTCGGCTTCATCGCCCCACCCCCCACTCCGTGTGGTTTACATGCAATGAAAATCTGCAGCATAATAGGGAAAATATAAGGATTAATTTTCTTGTTGCCATAGCAACTATCATTTAATGGGGAAGACTCCTATTTATCATCCATCCAACTCCCAGGCATTATCTTTGTAAAGTACATTGTATATGAAAAGCTACTACTTCTACTGTATTGAACATGTAAAACCACTTTGTAAAGCTAAGTACTTAATTCTCTCTTAACTGAACACCTACACCCTCCTCTATTTTCTAGTGCACCTACATCTCCTTTACTGTAATACTACACCATCCCTTCCCCTTCTCCACATCTCCTTTCAAGACCTCTATCTTACATGTTTCTTTCCTGTCTTACTTTTGGGAGGGTACGACAGGTCCCCCTCCCATTTAAGTGGTATACCTTAAGGAGACGCATGACAAATGTGCCCCCAACTATATTCTTGTGTCCGCCTTTCAAACTTCAGACCCTAACAGGACCTGAAAATATGATAATCTCTTTTGATGGTGTTATATTTTTTAATAAATTAGCCCCTAAATTTTTATTTTGCTTGCTTGCTTTGGAAACGCCCTTCCCTCCCCTTTTACAAGAATCCTGGATCCCGCCCCTGTCTCTCTTAACCTACTCTTTTTTTTTACCTCCTATGTCTCTTTATAATCATTCTTTGCCATTTGTCCCTTTCTCTCTGTACCAACTTTCCTTTTCTCCACCCTTATTTCTTACATGACTCATTTCTGTACCTACTCTATTTTCAATCCTAATGTTGCCATGTACCTCTTTTTTTCATTTTCTACACCCTGTTCTCTTTTAGCCTCCTGAATTGTACTCACTCTCCCGTCCCCTTCCTAATCAGTAACCCTGACATACACGCACAGCTTTCGTTAGTCTGCCTGCCCCTTCAGCTCCATGAGTCAAATCTGCATCGAATGCTCATCTCCATGTTAGCTACTCTTTGATCATAACCTAAAAATGGGACCATATTAATTGATCAATCTCATTAGGCTTTGTTGGCTGCTTAATCCTATTACATTCCTCTACCACCGCCATTCACTGCTGATGATAATCTAATTACTGAAATCATTTCTACATGCGTCACCATAACAAAGTAAAATTACGTTCTGGTAAAAAAATTAAAAAATAATAAGCATTTCAGATCAAAATATATGTGCAGGTATATTTGGAACCAACAAGACTTTGAGGCTTCAGCTTTAGAAAAATTTCCAAAGGGGAGATTATTTTGGAAAGTAAGAGGGTGTTTTTTTAGAGCCAAGCAAAATATGAAGCACATGCAGAGTTTGCAGACCAACAAAGTCTGCAGTATTTAGCACTTTAAAAAACCGTTTAATATCAATATCACCTTTGGTTCATTGTCTACATGTACAATTGTTAATGATACTCATATTTCTAAATCACAGAATTCATTCCTAAAAAATTTGTGAGGTTATCAAAATTGCAGATCTATATTGATATTCAATCAAGATATAGAATGGCTTCTTGTACTCTTATCTCTAACATTCTGAAAAGTCATCCAAAAGTTTGGCAAATTCAATTTCTACTCTCTGATCCTTCACAAACACACTAGCTTAACCCTCACAATTTCATCATTGTTATAATTACTAGTTACCTTTACTGACACACAAGAGACAATAGTTATCCTTATTGGATGGGGGTAGCAAGAGTGTATGTCCACTGGTCTTTCACCTAATCCTAGGGGACCAGACAAAAGGTTGCCAACCTCCATATGAGTTTTCAAATCAATAATAACCTATTTATGAGAAGTAATGGACTGCAAGGCTCAATCATGCAACGTGAATTGCTTAAAGTGCTCATCCTGCCTATGCGTGGCTATTACAATGTTCCAAGTGACCCTGAATCTGGTATTCAATCCTTTTATTACGAATAACCCTAAATGATTTTTCAACTGTGTTACCATAGAAACATGTTTACTGCTATACACATGTATACAGAAGGTAAATAAGGAGATGGAAATATTAAAACATTTCATTCTATACCTAGTGGCTGTGAAAAAAAAAAAAAAACACACTTACACTTAGAGGCCTGAACTCATTAAGGAGTTTAAACCACTCTGTATGCATACTACAAGAAGCGTAAATAAGCACACATTGCCCATGCACACGCTTAAAGAAAATATAATTGGGTTGGATTCTGTGCGCATGTACGCTTAAAAAACCTAGGAAGGAGTTTAAACCATGGTTCGAAATAAACCTGCTTTGTAAATTTGGGCCATTGTGTCTGTTGCTTGCATTGGAGACATAAGAGAGTGCTGGTATACCTCACCACTCTCCACAAAACCCTTCTACCTATTCACAAAAATGAAAACAACAAAAAAGACCAAACAAACAAATATTCTAATCTCACTATATTTACCAGATTTTTGTACTTCTTAAGTAAACCCACGGGGTCAAGACATGTCCTCCATTTACATGTGTTTATGTCCGATTCTAAAGCAGGATAGTTTGCGAGGAGTCACCAACAATCTTACCAAAAAGAGCAAGATTTCAAAAAAGAAATGTATAAATTTTATCACAGTAAAAATTCAGACTTCGGATGATGAAAATTCACCTTGAAAACATAATCAGAATCCCAGTAATATTGTATACAGTTTATGCATAAACATAGGCGCTTGGGTGTTCATTAAAATTTTGAAAAAAAACGTGTTATTGTAATACAACCTGCCAGTTTTGTAACTATGTAGTGTGTCCTTGATTAAAAACAAGCGAGCCAGTACATTAAATGTAGGCCTAGGTAACTGTACTCTCCAATACACACACCTGCAAAACATGCTTGGTACTGTGTAAGTAGATGTTTCATAAATGAGCTAACTATCCTTGAAATCTATACCTTCGGCCCATAACAAACAATTTTCAATTTTGGTCTTATATAAGTGATACAGATCACTCTGATGTGGGAGAGGCTGTAATTTAGAGGTAATATTGAATGTTGCTGTAGCTCAAGGCACACTCATTATTTCTCAATATTTTCAATTCTAATTTTTATGGTCATTAAAACTTGTCAGTTTAAAGTCAAATGCAAAAAGGGGTGCACACTTTAACATAGCAGTTCTAATACTCCAGATTAAAGTCAGTTTTTAATAAGGATCAAATCAGCATAAAGAAATTTTTGAAAAATATTTTAAATATAGCTCAGCAGTGTTGAAAGCCACAATGCCTGAAAGTTAGACTATGTTGGAGAACATGATGAATTAATCTGGCCATAAGACAGCGATTCAAAGGACACTGCTCGGTTTTCATGGCGTCAAGTTCCCAATTACTGTTTGCCCATCATCCTCCTTCTAACAAAGACTTCCGAGGTAGACCTCCTTACCCTATATCTTTCTCTCATATATCAACAGAAGAAGCGCATCATTTTGTCCCCCCCCCCCCCCTCCCCCTCCCTCTCTCTCTCTCTCCTGGTGGCTAGTCTATTAAACTCATGGCTAATGTTTACCTGTAAGATCGGGTGGAGCTATATCAAAAGACCCTTGGATCCAAAGATATAGCAATCAGTGATATATGATGAGGCTATGTTACATAGAGAAGGGAAAAGGTTAAGGTTTGGGTGGAAATGAGCTTCTTCTGATGGGGCACAGTAATATTTAGTTTGTATCTTCCATTCAATAATTCATAAGCAAAATTTGATGAATCCCAAATTACCGACTCTCCTGTGAATGAGCCCTTCTTTTATAATAAATTAATACAAGACATGTGATTTTTATGTTTTCTTAATCAAGAAGTATTATCTGGTAGAATACAAGGACAAATGGTAGTGACAATGTTTTTTACTTTGCCTGACTGCTAAGAAAGCAAACATGTAACCTGTAAGCCATGAAGGCATCTATAGCTGCAGGTAATTGAGGATTAAAGCCTAAATAACATCTCAATCACACTTGACCCCTAACCGACCCCCAAATGACCAATTCTTGGCCATTTGGGATAATGTAATTACCATTTTTTTTTGTCTTCTGTTGTATGTAAGCATAGAGATTTTGATTTCCCCATCTTACATGTACTTCCAAATGAAAGCAATTTCCCAATGTTTCTTCCCCCTCTCTGCTAGTGAAAGATGATGTCAGCTAATATTTTCCTTTCATTAGGGAAGGATGTACCTCAGTAAACTCTAGTCTAGCTTCTAAGGCAGCCACGATTGTTTTTCATGTCCACTTGTACGAACAGAAAAGGATTTTGTCTTTACTGTGTCTTTGTAAAGATGACTCGCAATGATTCACAATGGTTCATGGAATTTCTTTGCATACACATGTCAAATATAAAAGTGACTTTCCGTGCCAAATTGGGCTTTCGTTATTGATTATCCCTGCAAATAGGCTACATGGTAACATTCAACAATAAATGAAAAATGATGAAAAACAATGCACCCACGCCAGAGGAAATTCACACAAAACTGAAAAAAAGAGGCACGGAAATTACTCTAGCAATCTAATGACCCTAGTCCCTCTTTCTTTACAATTAAAAGAATGTACTTGTTTAGTCTCATTCCTGCTCCTTGCTGTAAAGCCCAGAGAGAGAGATACACAGAAAAACACTCGCGTAATCAAGTGACCATTTTCCCTTCGCTTTACAATTTAAAAAGCATATAACAAGTTTAACCTCATTAATGCCCCTTATCATAAAATCCAGAGAGGGATAGTAGGTGAACATAAAATCACAAACCTCATGGCTATATCAATTATGTGGTGCTTCCACCATCTTCAAGAATACTGTACTCCGACTGCTCCTCCCTCCAGCGCAAGGAGTACAGTAGGGACATGTAGCTAGAAACATAAGCGCGTAAGACCTACTTTCCACTGGGGCAAATTGCATGACCCATTTGTTCCGAGCGGGTGGGAGAGAGAGGACCCTGGACAGTCTTCTCAAGGAATGAGAAGAGGAGGAGGTGGGAACCACAATTATGACCAGGGGCTGATAAAGGATCAATTCACCCGATTCTCAGAAGGCTATTACTACAGGTGTAACCAAAGAATCCAGTTTCCACCTATCCAAGTCTTTGCATCGAAATGAGTTTTGCAATGAAATGAATTTTTACCACTTTTGATGTTGACTTAGAAGTTTTTTTTTTTTTCTGTAGCAGTTGTTTTTTGCACTAAGCCCCAAATATGTAATAGACACCAAGCCTATGCACATTGTAAACAGAATAAGTCGGGTTCGGGGGTTCCTCCGTCGCAGTTTCTGACAGTGTGGACAGAATAAACTTTTAAGTTTCGCAAGCTCATAGTAAATGATGACCTCTCTGTTCATGTTAAGCTTCCGGGTCATACCCTTTGCACGAATGATGAACACAGGATCTGTATGCATACTGTACACACAATCGGTATCCACTTCAGGTGTTAAAAATGATGATCGCTCAGCTTGTTTTGTAGTTTCAGAACAATGAGCTTCATTGTTTCGGGCCCATGAGAACCTCGTTGTGGTTAGTGAGTTGTTGTTTTGTTGAATTAAAGTTTTACTAACTTAAAGTTTCGAAAGCACAAGTCCCTACGAGTGTAGCTAAAGTCGCTCAAAGTTGTGGGCAGGTGTAAATGTATTTGAAGGTAATGCCGTATGTAGTATTTTTTTTGCTACGATGCAAAATAAATCCTAACTCTTTCCATGCATAAAACACCAGTTAACCATAAAAAGCTTTGATTTTAAATTTACAGAATAGTCACAGAAAGCAGAAATTTAAAGAGACAAATGTCCCTTTTAAGACACCAATCAATTACTGATTTTCTTGAAGCTTTTAAAAATTGGTTTTACAATCTTTGATATTGCACATTCCAATCACATTCACTTTCACTTGAAAGGGTTTGATAGTACATGTATGTTTGTGTTTAGTTTAATTTAAAGACATCTACTTAAGATGTAGAACTGTTTTGCAAGGATGGTAGAGTATCATGTAGTAAGCACCACCATCTGGTTAATAGTACAAGAATTCTATTCCTGCTAACAGCATTAAGTTCTTCTTACAATGCACTTTAAGTCACTTTGCTGCTCATTATCCAGGAGCATCTGAAAGTACATGACCCATTCACAATGAAGAAATCCGACATTTGAATCAGGGTTAAAAATCTCCTCTTTTGGGGGAGGGGAGGGGGGCAGTTTACACTTTACACTTTCCTCTTGTAACCTCCAAGGATACACAAAGTGCATGGCAAGGAACAATGGTTATTAATTTTTTTTTTTTAATACACCACTAGTGAGATTAGAAGTATGATCATCATATCACTAACTGGATTCCAAGCATTGAGGCTCATTTATAAAAAGTAGGTTATAGCTCGTCACTAGGTGCTCAGCGAATATATGTGCATAAATTTGTATACATTACAGAAGCGGTCTACTGAAAGATTAAGAATTCATCCAAATTAATAGAATGAGTAAGAGAGTAAGAGAAAGAGAAAAGTAGATGTACAAATGAGGCTACACTGCACATGTTAAGCAACTGAAAATCCTACTGTCAACATGTACAAATGCATATTTACATTTTGTTCCATTTGTTTGAATGTATCCATTAGTGAGAAAGTCCTTTGTTTGATGATACATCAATGTTCCCAGAGAGAAGCCTTATGATAAGATTGTGATTAATAATAGATTATAATGAACTATATTCACACAAATAAGACTTGAGGTAAAAAAAAGAATAGTAAATTCTCAAAACTACAGTTAATATGCTGATGACTATTATGAAGGGTTCTTAATCATTAAATTCTATAAGGACTACAGAATCTATGTATAAACACAAAGTGCCATTGAATGCAAAGCATTAATTACATACTGTATGTCTCCCAATGGAGCAGATACCTTAATTCAACGGTTCGAAAAAACCGACAAAGGAGAATGTCACATACAAACGGAACTATGATTGACGTAATCATTCTAAAAACAGCTCAATGAAATTAACTTGATAATTATAAAGAGAGATAAAGAGATTACCGTAGGTGGATATACAAAGTCCATATGGAATAAATTGTGAAGTATTATTTTCATGTCAGTCTTTCAAAGTGATCAGAAGCCTCAATTATTTGTGCCAACAAAAGAAAAATGTTATAAATAGAATGTCTCATAAAGAATGTCTCACAGAAATGGAAACGATTGTCTTATCATTCTGAAGAAAGAGAAGAATATATTATACAAAGTGCCTTTAAAATACTATTTACAAGTAAATTTCTCAAATTCTAAAAGCAAGAAATCAATGACTGGAGAACTAAAA
Source organism: Heliocidaris erythrogramma (assembly GCA_025617745.1). Lineage (NCBI taxonomy): Eukaryota > Metazoa > Echinodermata > Echinoidea > Camarodonta > Echinometridae > Heliocidaris > Heliocidaris erythrogramma. The sequence goes on along the minus strand of CM046855.1, from coordinate 34,940,913 downwards.
ATGATTCGACATCCAACTACCACTATCGATCCTAGAGAATAAATTCTAATTTACCAATATCAAATCTAACATGTTCTCAGTAGCCATCTGTTGTCTAAAGTTTACTTATAACATTTGTAGAGTAGGCAGGTAAATAAGGATAAAGGTTATATACATGTATCTGAAAAACCTGTCAAGTTCACTTTGCTGGAGATAATTGATGAATATCTTTTGATCATAAACTTTTATTTTAATGACATTGATGCCAATGTTCATTTGAAAAATACAATGAGGAGACAATCATTAATGTTTTTGACAACTTTAATTTACTCTTGGGAGTAAAAATTCAGGCAATATTAATTACTGCCAACTGTCGGTTCAGCTCTATCAGTCGCGCTTTCATGTTCTGCTTCCATGACATGCTCAAAACTAATCAAAAGGACGATTTTAAATGAATGTCAGGCTGACAGGTTCCTCCAGACATAAATCATGTGCCATTCCCCTAGATACATGAACACCATGGTATACAAATCCTATTACATGAACAGAGAAATACATGTGAAAGCAGTTCAATGACTGAAGAAAAAAACAGTGCATCAGTTTGAGATATTAGGTTTGTATTATTCAGTAGTGACACAATGGTCACATGAGCAGAACTTGACATGTGTAAAAGCATTTCAGTGACTGACATTAAATTGGTGAATCAGATAGAGATATTAAGTTTGTATTATTCAGTAGTAACACAATGGTCACATGAGCAGAATTTGACATGTGTAAAAGCATTTCAGTGACTGAAATACATGTAAAACCGGTTCATCAGTTTGAAATATTATGTTAGAATTACTTAAAGATGACACAATCATCACAAAAGCAGAATTGTGTCAGAAGTTTCCCTCTGGCCAGATTGCAAGTTTGTATAGAGCTTGATTCCCCTCTAGGGTACACTGGTAATCGATCGCCTGTTGTGACTTTTCTTGACAATTTAATCAATGCCAAACACTCAACTGCCTTCGTTCCTTTCCTCTCCTTCAAACTATCAAGTTGACTAAGATTGGACCTCCTCCACAACAAAACAAGATCCACGATGCAATTAAAGCTATATTCCAATAGTTATATTTTCATCCAAATTAAAGAGATTACCACTCACATTAATATATTTTGTAACATTTTTTTAAAGAAACAAATACAAACAAATCGTGAAATATTTCTCTCTCTAAAAACAAAATATATGTAAGCGACTACGCCATTAATTCCCCATGAAAACAACGAAATATATGTATAACAAGAGCCCCAGGGGGCACGACGCTCACCTGAGGTGGATCAATTCACATCTGGTGCATGTTCTCTCTAGCACATGAACAACTTTCATTCTTCATCTATAGAGGTATCTCTATACACAATACCAATTCTGAGCTTCCTACCAAGTTCGGTTAAATTCCAATCATGGGTTTTGGAGAAGAAGCTGAAAATGTAAAAAGATTATGGATGGCGGACAACTTGCCCCACCCCCCCCCCCCCCCTCCAGTATGTTACCCCCACAGACCCCCACATGTACCATTTTAGCAACTTTGGGTCCCCTACCCTAAGGATGATTCCTACCAAGTTTGGTTGAATTCCGATCATGTGTTTTGGAGAAGATCAGAATGTACATTTTGCCTGGCAGCGCTCCCCCCCCCTCCAGTATGTTACCCCCACAGGGCCCCTATAGGGCCACTCAGAGAAATTTCATGAACAACATTCATTCTTCATCTATAGAGGTATCTCCATACACAATACCAAGTCTGAGCTATTCCTGGTTCTGGAGATGATGTTTGAAATTTACATAGCTTTTACACTTGGGGGCCCTCCCCCTCGGCCCCCCTGGGGGCCACATGTACCATTTTAGCAACTTTGGGTCCCCTACCCCTAAGGATGATTCCTACCAAGTTTGATTGAATTCCGATCATGTGTTTTGGAGAAGATCAGAATGTACATTTTGCCTGGCAGCGCCCCAACCCCCCTCCAGTATGTTAACCCCACAGGGCCCCTATAGGGCCACTCAGAGAAATTTCATGAACAACATTCATTCTTCATCTATAGAGGTATCTCCATACACAATACCAATGAGCTATGCCTGGTTCTGGAGAAGAAGATGTTTGAAATTTACATAGCTTTTACAATTGGGGGCCTTCCCCCTGGCCCCCCCCCCCCCCCCCGGGGGCCACATGTACCATTTTAGCAACTTTGGGTCCCCTACCCCTAAGGATGATTCCTACCAAGTTTGGTTGAATTCCGATCATGTGTTTTGGAGAAGATCAGAATGTACATTTTGCCTGGCAGCGCCCCCCCCCCCTCCAGTATGTTACCCCCACAGGGCCCCTATAGGGCCACTCAGAGAAATTTCATGAACAACATTCATTCTTCATCTATAGAGGTATCTCCATACACAATACCAATGAGCTATGCCTGGTTCTGGAGAAGAAGAAGTTTTTAAATTTACATAGCTTTTACAATTGGGGGCCTTCCCCCTGGGCCCCCTGGAGGCCACATGTACCATTTTAGCAACTTTGGGTCCCCTACCCCTAAGGATGATTCCTACCAAGTTTGGCTGAATTCCGATCATGTGTTTTGGAGAAGAAGATCAGAATGTACATTTTGCCTGGCAGCGCCCCCCCCCCCCTCCAGTATGTTACCCCCACAGGGCCCCTATAGGGCCACTCAGAGAAATTTCATGAACAACATTCATTCTTCATCTATAGAGGTATCTCCATACAAAATACCAAGTCTGAGCTATGCCTGGTTCTGGAGAAGAAGATGTTTGAAATTTACATAGCTTTTACAATTGGGGGCCCTCCCCCTGGGCCCCCTGGGGGCCACATGTACCATTTTAGCAACTTTGGGTCCCCTACCCCTAAGGATGATTCCTACCAAGTTTGGTTGAATTCCGATCATGGGTTTTGGAGAAGAAGATGAAAATGTAAAAAGTTAACGGACGACGCACGACGGACGACGCACGACGGACGACGGACAAATTTCCATCGCAATAGCTCACTCGAGCCATAGGCTCAGGTGAGCTAAAAATGGGGCAAAATTCTCTCTTAAAACATTTAAAAACAACTATTTTGCCTGAAGTGCTTTTACGAACAGTAAAAAAGTATATATCTATGGACAATTTAACTATTTTCAATTTCAACCTGAAGTCTAAGAGAACCCTAAAAACTTCAGACTTCTCCATTTGGGCAAGTAAAAGTCCCTGAAATGATCAGTTGTTGAAAAAAAATCTCCCTTACATTGAGGACAGCAGTGTGAAGTAAAAAGTGTGTATTCTCATAAAAGTATAGCATTACTTCGATTTCATTAGAGTACCTTAGAGAAATCAAACCCAACTCTGTTCTTTCTCTTGTGAGTAATAAAGATACAAGTTGTACTGCCATGATATGCATGTACATCAACCAGCAATCTGGTGTTTACATGAAAAAGAAACAGAGTGCAATAGCAAACCTGAATATTGTGTCATTGAAGAAAGACCAAGAAAATTGAAAATGTTGTATTTCCTTCTCTCAGGCAAATCAGCATACAAACTGGAACAGAAAAATATCCACTTCTCCAACTAAAAGCACATTGGACCCCACTTCATTACTGGATTGCTCCCTTATGCCAAACATCATTTTTTCTTTGAGTACAGCATCTTAAAGTAGACTGCTAGAAATGTGTAAACAAAGTGTGTTGTTCTTTCCCCTTCACTCATCGTCTTTGAAGTGCTTACTCTAAGGAAGATCGTGTACCAGATTCCTCATCAGGTAATATATCTTCTGATGGAACACCACCTGGTTTGAAAGGTCTATATTAAGATCTATATATACTCAGGTACAAGTATGAGAGAGAGAAAAAACAAAAAGAGTTGCTAGAAGGAAGGGGGCTTCAAGGGGTAATGTTCAAGGTTAAAAGGACATTGAGAAAACCACCCAAATGATTATACATGTACCTCATAATAGATATGTATCTCTCTACTTGTTTACCCTTAATATTGTTTTATATATATATATATATATATATATATATACAGTCAACCTCGCTTACATGTAAGTCTACGTCGCATGTGTCGAATAGTCGCTAAGTCAATGAAAATAAAAAAGTCCAAATTTATCCTCAAAGACTTATGTGTGTTAATTCTCTGTATAAGTCAATGTTTGTAAGTCGATTAATCGCCTAAGTCGATCAAATTCCCAGAACGGTTCTAAAGTAAAACATTAAAATTCACACCGCACATGTCGAATGTATAATCAATCACTGTCAAAAGCATCACAAATCGACTCCAGACATGCTGGAGCATGCGCGTTCTCCTCCGTTTTTATCTCCGCGCTCTCTCTCTCCCTTGTATCCCCCCGTTGTTATTCTCCCTTCAACCTTTTTGATCAAAAGTGGCTTGATATATGAGATTTACAACCACCCTCTGTCTCAAAATGAGACTACATTTATACTGTGTAATTATGTATGAAATTGCAGGTTGAAAATCAAGTCATTATACAGCACACCAGTGTGCTAGCTGGGTCAGATTATTGGCCGCAATATACCAGGGTATAGGCTGAGTTGGGAAGGGTTTTCATGGCTAGCACGAATTTCGTTTGGCAAATTACAGTCAACCTCGTTTAAGTCAACGTCGTATGTGTCGAATAGTCGCTCAAGTCAATGAAAATAAAGAGTCCCAATTTATCCTCATAGACTTACGTGTTTTAATCCTTTGTACAAGTCGATTTTTGTAGGTCGAATACTCGCCGATATCACTCAAATTCTCAGATCACTACCATGAAAAAGCATTAAATTTACACCACGCAAGCACTGCATGCATGGGATAAGAACTGTAGTGTAATCCCAATGAAGCCACCAGCCGCGCCGCACGGCTTTCCCAACATATGATAGGACAGGGACACCGCGTAAGTTGAATTTTCTTCGACTTCTGCATAAGTAAAAAAATCGCCTAAATCGACGCATTTCACTCAGTCCCGTCAAGATCGACTTAGGCGAAGTTGACTGTATATATTTGTTTCCAGTTTTGCACTTTCGTCACAGCCCATTCATTTTTAGAACAGCTAATCAGCAAATTCTGAACCTGAAACTTGTCAATTTTATTAAAATTCAAGTCACCTTTAAGATTAAACTAATAGCTATATTTTAATGACTTTGATATTTTCCTATTCATTTTAAATAGTTTCTTGTAAGTGTACATTGTAAAAGTTTTCTGTTCAGATTGGAATATATTCTATTCATAGTTAAAGGGGTATTTTTGACATTGGGTTTGCCATATTTATCTATAAAAAGAAGAAAAACTCAGTCAAACATCTGTACATCTAGATGAAGGCATGAGGCAGCAGAGCATTAAATACAAAGCAATATCAGTATCACAATTATCTGCATCATATGCTATGCTATTCAGACCTTTTTTGCCATTAAAACACATTTCATGTCAAGTTTTGAAAACTGTCTTTTCAATAAAAGCTAAAAACAGAGAACAGAGAACTAACAAAATGTACATGTAAGTGAATTTGGAACGCCCGACACCTGACTTTACAGTACCTGTATGTCACTACCTTGCTTGCAAAACACATGTTTGAGAACTGAAACCAGAGCTGATGGGCATAATAATAGCTGCAGAACCCGGGGCACAACAGACACAGCCAAGTAGACAGTGCTTGTGTAAATGCTTTCTTAATTGCCAATTAGGGAAATAAATTCCTTTTGCCGCATCGAGTCCATTGTGGAAGGAAAGGCATTAGGAAGTGAGGTCACCCCATTCATCGTCCTATTCCGTACAGGAATGAACTTTTTTTCTTCTGCCATCTTCTTACAGAAATTGAATAGGCAATTACATCAGGGTGGAATCTGGAAATTAGGGATGTTGATGCTAAATATACACAGGGATTGAAAATTCTCAATGTTCCCTCACAAATTTTTTGTGGATCATCTGATGTTTTTATTGTAAGTGATGGTCGTGTTTAGTTATTAAGTACGAAAGTACATGTGTAGTGACCATGTCATGTTTACGTAAACAACATGAGTGCCTTCATGGTTTTATTAAAGAAAAAGAGAAGCCATTTGCACATATTTCTTGATGAAGTGTTGAATTTCAAAGAAGAATCCTTATAAATTTTGACAGCATCTTGCACACGAGGCATCTAATCAGGGCTATGAAAGCAAGTAGCTCATACGTAATGTTTACACTGTCCATACATTTTACACGATGTTGCTCTCATATTGCACATCAAATTGGGCACAAGTCACCGACGGCGCCCTACATCAGACAAATGACACCTTGTGTGCACCGGGCTTAACATACTCTAAAAAACAATGGTGCCTGTATGCCAAGAGGCGACAATCTAAAGCAAAATCCCTTGGAATAATGCAGAACACTAGTGCATTGTTTGCCATGAGATGTTTATTGATCTCAGAGATGTGTGAGAGAAGTATCATCTTACAGAACCTCTACTTGTAAGGAAGACAGATAACAGAAACTCAGTGAAAAACTACTCGTGTAGTACAAAAACACATTTGCAAGCCCTTTCGTACATCTTGTGTTCAACAAAAATGCTGGGAAAAAAATCAATCCGCACAAAATACACACACACACCCCACGAAAATAGGTTATGTCTGCACTGTAAATCCAGGATTTGCACTAATGTGAGAATTATTCAATGAGTACTCAATAAAAGGTAAGTGTAGAACATAATGACATTCATGTGTTTATTGAGTAAAAAAAGGGAGAACGGTGGAATGAAAGGGACATAAAAGTACAGAATTTTTATAGCATTTGTTTCTACATCTAGAGTAGATTGCGTCGATACAGTAAGAAAATATTTTGTAAGTACTGACAATGATGGTGCCTGATGAGAGCCAGAAAGGTGTAAACCCTGAAAATATGATACAAGTTAATGCCCTTCTACCTCTCACGGATACATAAGTACACAATGCAGTAGTAGAGTGTTTCTACATCTACTGTAGATTACGTCCATACAGTAAAAAAATATTTTGTAATTTCCTTTCCCTTGGGGTAATGGGCTTCAGTGGAGAATTTAAAGCCAATGTACAGTTCATTTGACTTGATATTTGCATCTCAAGCAAAGAAACAAAATAAGGCACAATATATTGGTTATTAGGACATCAGTCCTAGATTGGAAACTGGTAAATCATGATTTTAAGCCAATTTTCTGTTTAAAAAGAAAGTTGTGATACCAATACTTCTGAAAAGAACTATTCCTTGGAAATCATGGAACATCAAAATATCTCTTTTTATAAAAGTATGGCAATATTAGACTATATTTAACACATCACATTCCAATTTTATTTTGGTACCATTACTGTTCATTGTCTGACAGCTGCTGCATTTGCATGGTAAAAAAAAAATACTTTACTCTTAAGCATATATTCTGAGAGTCTTTGAAAGAAACAACAAGTCAGACTCATTTTAGGCATGTTAGTGATTAAATGTTTGTAATCATTAAATCCTCAGATCAGTTGAATGTCTTTATTCTAAAGCTCTGACAAATTCGGTTTGTATTTTTTTTTTCATCTCAAATATTAGTTCCAGAAATATTCACCTCAAAAAGCCACAAGAGTCTCATTTTCTTCGCTTATTTCCCCAGGCAATTCCACTCCCATGTAAAACGCAACATGATTCGGACCAGAAAATCTTTTTATTGTCTGGACAAAAACAGATTATTTGCATTATTTGCATTAACAAGAAGAAGCAACCTGATATAAATTGATTGATTCCATCATATAATAGAGGCAATCAATTGATTGGTGTATCTACATGCTATACTTAATGTGTTTCCCTGTTAGATAAGCTTGGAGATTATTGTTGAAAGATATATTTTGCAGTATAGCAGCTGTCTTGAAAATAAAAATTGTGCTTGATTTGCTTTACCTTTCTTGCTTTGTAGTTTTTGTTGTACTGGCTAAATAGCCAAAATGAAGGATTCACTTACATTATCCCTATATACAAAAAAAGAGATCAATAATACCTTATCCTCATGATCCTTAACGACTGGATAGTGATTATTCCCAACGACCGAAACTTGTGGAGAAAAAATGATAACTGCACAAAATCAAAGAAATACTAAAGACACAAATTTGCTCCATCCCTTTTACCCTTGGGAAAAACCAATAGAAGGACTGATATATTTTATGGTGTATGTCCAATGGCCATTGCAGCACTACACAGACTACAGGCTGGAATTTATGAGTAGCTGATCAGGGATTATATAGACCACTTCAAGATGTCATAGTTGCTAGGATACTAGATCATCTAATGAGAGCCAAAAGGGCATTAAATCTTTCTTGAAGTATATGAGTTAACCCCCTTCTGGCTCTCAGCAGACAGGATAGTCTTTATAATGGATATCATCAGGGAGGGAACACTGGCTATGTGGTGGTCAGGGAAGCCTCAGAAGGCGGTTATGTTTCATATGCAATCTTCTAAACTCAATGACACATGCTTATTGTTAGGGTGAAATCTTAGTATATGAGTTAACCCCCTTCTGGCTCTCAGCACACAAGATAGTCTTTATAATGAATCAGGGGACATTGGTTGTGGCATGGTGGTCAAAAAAGCTTCAGATAGGTCACATTTCATAGTGAATTTCGTAAAGATGATGGCACATGCTTATAGTTATAGTGAAATTGCAGTATAGGCGTAAATACCCTTCTGGCTCTCTGCAGAAGGGATAGTCTGGACATTGGTTATGGCACGGTGGTCAAGCCTCGGATGGGTCACATTTTATAGGCAATCTCCTAAACGCAATGGCACGTCCTTATTGTTATAGTGCAATCCAAAGGACAAAATCAATGGCTCCTTGAAGTTTATACAGAATATTGTTTCAAATTTACTTCCTAAACTTGCTTGAAAGTAATAACAATGCGTTACAAGATTTACCACTTAGGCTCATGTAATCAAGCCTAGGAATATAAAACTAAGACCTAAGGACCTTTGAAACCAACTAAAAAATCCTCAGTAACAGTGATGACAAATATCGGTAAACTTGAAGCACAACCACTCTTAACGCTACAACAGGACAAACACACTTTTGAAGGAAAGTGTAAGGAAAATGGTAAAATAGATAAGTTCATCTTTAAAATCAACGATTCCCAGCACAAGAGCTTAAATGCAAAAAAAAAATCAATAAATCTCTACATCATACAGCATAGATAGGCATGAGGATAGCACCTGCATGCTTCATATCCAATTCAACCCTAATAAAACTTTAACCTCACGCAAACAATTTAAAGGAACATCTTTTCCTTTAAAAAAAAATTCTTTACTCTTTTTCACAAAATCTGTTTTTAAGATGGTAATGTTTAATGTCTCTGAAATAATAGGGTTTACCTGGGGCGATGTTGAATAAGCAAGCACAAACACTATCACAGTATAAGAATATTGAGGCCAAGTCTGCCAGGGACATCATAAAAAAGATGACTTAATGGAGTTTCACACCCCATCAGAACCACATAAAATCAATGTCTTCACGATGCCTGATAGCTCTTTAATGGTTTTACCAATTATTCATGGCAACAGGCTTTTCAGAGCATTGTGAGGTAATGAAGGCATGAGATGAAATTATTTAAAAACTGAGGAACCGTGAGGTTCACTACACGAGGGGAATAACCACAGTGCATTGTTTCTTATTTAACTATCTAGTTAACGTCTGTTGAGAGCCAGAATGGTGTTAACTCTGTGTAAAAGTATAGGAGTTAACTCCCTTCTGCCTCTCAGCTGACGTTACGACAGTTTGGGTTTCTGAGCAGCAAAATTTGGCACCTTAGCTGTCTAGTGACTTCACTGAACGTCGTACTGTCAGCCAGGGAATCAATACGGAGGCGCTAAGCATCAATTTGACCTTCTCATTTAGAATAGAGCCTGGGCAGATATACCGGTATTCAGTAATTATGCTTTTGAAGGATATTGGAGGGGAAAAAAATCAATTACACTTGATGCTCACAAGTACTAGTAGATCTAAATCAATTTGGCTTTTTGTATTAGCTATTTTGCTGAGTAACAAGGCAGAAGATGTATCGTTCAAAAAAAATAAGGGTGTAAATGTGTATATATTGTTAATAATTCTACAAGCTCTTTGAAAAGTACCAAGAAGAGAGAAATAAATTTAGCTCTGAATATTTTGGGTTATATGTCAGTATATAGCACCTTTAAATATTACTTCTGTAAGGAGAAAAATGCAAGTTTAAATACACTCTACATGAAAGGACAAGCCATTTGTGAGTAGACTACAGGTAGTCTACAAAGTCATCGATGGAAATGCATGGAAACAAAATCTGACTTGGGTTCCTTATTTTGTAAGTTATCCTTTTATTTTTTTCATTACTCTTTAAAGCCAAGTAAAGGTTTTATGGGTTGATATCACAAATCTTTCTTTTTTTTATGACCCCTTTAGATTGCTTACACACTTGGTCACAATTGCACAAGGCTGAACATGCCCTCAAATGACACATTGGGAATAATTTCAAAAAAGGGAAAGTTAAATTTTCAGTTTCCTGATTAAAAACAAATGTCTCTCAGAATCTTGCTTCCACTTCAGAATGATATAGGTGTGCCTGCAGCTTCTCAGAGTCTTGTGTTTTCCTCCACCCCCCCCCCAAAAAAAAATCTCTTTTGGTGTGACTGATACCTTTAAACTAAATTCTTAAGCTGTGAGGAACTGTAGCCTCATTCAACACAAAAAGCACCTGACTGGATCAGTCAATACCTGTTCATTCAAATGGAGTCTCCATTTCATGTGTGATCTATTTCAGCTTTTTATACATGTAGCTGCCTGTGTTTTAATTGAAAGCAAACAATTATCAGAATGGCAATTAGTTAATGAGGCACAAGCAAATGTGTGTAGTCTTGTGTGTACTTTAAAGACCTCAGTCTGACCCAAAACAACCATATATTGACGTAAAGCTTAGTAAACAAAGAATATAATTACCCTGGGTATTCATAAATTTTCGTCTCTGTTTATCCATAAAAAATAAAAAAGATAATTTTTTTGGGGCCGCCCCCTCCCTATGGCGTAACAACAGAGGAAACTGCAGGGGGTCGCTAGACGTGTGACGACATGTCATGTATACAGCTCCGAGTGCGTCTACACGATATGTCGTCATCAAATTTTCACCCCCCGCAAAGTAGCGTTCCTCAGAGACGGGGCCCTCGTCAGAAAAACCACCGGGGCTCAACATTCGGGACGCTGTTACTCATTCCACAGGAAACGGAATCTCATGAAGTTGGTTTCAATTTGTTCAGAAAATATATAGCTCCCTGTGGATGAATAAAGGGTATATTTCAAAATTCGGTCAGTTTGAGGTCTTTAAGCATAAAGACTACAGACTATTATCTATTGCAAAATACTTTTGATAGGCAATAGATTTTCAATTAGTATATTGGCTTTGTGACAAAACATAACACCAGTATTATTTGTTAGTTGCAAGATTGAATAAAACTATTGGGTGTATTGGCACATGTATCTTCCTTAAATAAGTGTGGGTATATATCAAGTCCCATCCTTTCATCTAAATATACCCATGTGACATCCATACTGGTAACTTGATCATAATCAAATAATTTCTTCTTATTTGTATACTATTCAAAAGCAAGTAAAACACACATTTTAATGTGTTTTAATATAAAAGCCAGTGCTAGTAAAAGCTTTTTCCCTTTTGTAATTTAATTTCATTGAATTAGAGACATGCGTGGAGCAATTAAGCACGTATGCCTAAGGTAATCTTCAACTATTTTTCTTGTGGACAAGCTCAGATATTTATACCTTTGATCAATGAATTTCAAATAGCAAGAAATTTTGCATACATACCAGCGGATATTTTTTGAATGAACACAAACAAATGAAGAAGTAGAATCTCTCTAAAGCAGAGGTTGGGGTAGAAAGAAAAATTTCCCCTCTGTTATATTCTCTTAAACGAATTATCTACATGTATGTCAGTTGACAAGTTGCCCAAGGGTTTTCTCAACCAATTTTCATGCAAGGCTCTAATTTATCAAACATTCAACAAAAATCACTATGGGGAGTCTATGCATCCACCTATTCTGAGGAGTTATAGGCCTATTTAAAGGTACTTATAAGTGTTTAAGAAAGGAGCTTTGTGAATGCTGCCATGTTTTCAAACAAAATTGGAAGAGGTTTGGGCTAAACTTATCAAGGAATTACTGTAATGATGATATTTGCAGATTACTGGTAAACAGACACTTTTTAACAATCATGTTAAATTAGCAAATCTACACAAAAGTAAACCCAAGTAAAACATGCTTTCTACTACTAGATTCTGCTTCACATTTCATTTAAGACTGGGAACATAGATTCTTAAATATATTTCTCTCTCTCTCTCTCTCTCTCTCTCTTTCTCTTTCTCTCTCTCTCTCTCTCTCTCTCTCTATCTCTCTTAATGTACATTATCATTGTAATATTTGGCCTGGTTGCTAGAACAGTGTATGCCATTGCTGCTACTTGAAATATAGAATTCCAATTAGTTTGAGCACTAAAATCCAATTATGCTGCAACGATTTTGGGATAAAAACACAATAAGCAATGCACCAGAATATTAAATAATGATCATCTTATCCTATACAATTCAACAGACTTGACAATGACAAGTCATTCTATCTATTTTTTCCCCATCGGAAATACCACCCTCTGAGTCATTGTTTTCAATCCTCATATTACTTCCTTTCCTTTGAGGTGTCTTTTCATTTCTTCCAATAAAACTTTCACACAGACAAAGAAAGCAATGACATATTCCAGAGTTAGACGACCATAAGGGCAATTCCAGAAGCTCATGAAGCAAAATCTCACATAACCTCTGTGTTTTATTACATGTGAAATTATTACTTCTTCCTTCATTCTTGTAAAAGGGTATTGAACATTATTCTTTTTTCATCAATTCTTTTTACTATAGTGACAAAGTATTTGATATCAGAACATCCAAGCTCTTGGGCTTAGCCAACACTTGATACTTTGTAGAAACTGCTAACAAAACTGATATCATGAGCAAATGGTTTCAATTTAATTTACATGTACATTTCAAGTTTGTCAAGTTCAGAAATCAATAGGTTACAAGAGGTTTGGTCTTTTCACTCCACTAATAAAATTTTCACATGCTATACAAGCAGATGTTTGATCAAATGCAATTATACCAAATGTATGAAATGAAAACTGAATGTGAACAAATAAAAGATCCTGTGATAATGCAAGGTATCATGACATATGACATTTTCTTTTCTTTCTCTCTTCTTGCAGATTTGGGGCCCTACTGTCAGAATTTTTCACTCCAGATATGGGGAAAATACCGTCAACAGGAAAATGAGGTTCATTTTTCGAGAATGACTGACAAGGGATCTACTCGGGCGAAGGAAAAAAGGGAAAATCAGACGCTTTATTGAATAAATGAAGTATGCGGGAGAATGGAGTCTGGAAAAAATGCCACGCTGGTTGAATGGGGTTTATACCATTAGTTGTAATATGACCTCTCAAATTTGTTGGAGGGTAGATTGCTGTTAATAGGATCATATCACATCGGAAGGCATCAGACCGAAGGAACCCTCTCCCTCCTGTTACGGTAGGGGTGATGTGCGAATATATGTCGACATGTCTTCATAAGAAGCAATCACAGATACTGAGATGGAAGTGGGATCCCACTGGCAATAAATCAACTTCAAATTTGCCAAAGTTGCTCAGTCTCTCATTCTCCTCCGTATACGACTGGGGTATATTTTTGGAACTCCTGTCATTCCCCTCTTCAACGGTGGAAAGTAATGATTTTTTATTCACAGTTTACCTATTTTGACTTATACTGACTTTCTAACAAAATAATAGAATAACTGAACAAAATTGTTCATTATAAGGCACCTATTAGAAAATGGTAGATCTGCAGTGCTGCATTTTATGACGCTTGAAAATGCCATCTCACAGGGTAATTTGAACCCTGCATTTCAAGAGAATCTTGCACAGGGAAGTGAGCATATTAGTGTTCGTGTCACGACTCTGTTGATATGGAAATATGCTTTGCCGTGATCAAATATCTTCAACTCAACAAGAACATAAACATTAGGTGAGGTTAAGTGAGTCAGTTATTCCGAACTGAGCCCTCGTGCCAAAGACGAGAAGACTGATTTTCCACTGTGCCTTGACCAGAATCGGGTTACAAATGGTGTGCAAATGAGCACACAGACACCGCATTTCGGAGCCATTTCTAGTAATCCCACACCCGCCGCGAAATGAAAGCAGACATGCTCATGCACAAATTTTTCTCATCCAACCAAAATGAGAATAACCCAATTATGATGTCTGCATGGATAATTCATGAGAACTTCAGTACGATCTGATGGAAATACTGATAGTACACCACACAAAACAACTCATTTTCACAAGTTAATTGGGAATACTGTAGTAATGAAAAAGTTGCATGCGTGGACTGATTCACGTGGCTTCAAGTGGTTATCTTAGTGACAGGAATTCAGCAGCTACATCTCAAATGTGTAGGTAAGCAGCAGTTGATACAAAAGCATCCAAGCTCGATCACTGATAATCTTGGCGATTGGAATTGTGAAAGGATTCCTTGAAATGACACTTAAGGAAAGACGAAGAGCTCATTTACATACCACTCTGATGAAAGTATCTGCTTTGAGCTCCTGGAGGGATAATCATTCATTATAGGAGAGTGTCAGGTCAGAGTTGCAATGGATGACTTGCTGAACTCCTCAAATCAAGCTTACCCTGAGGTAGTAGAATGCTTAAGTCCTGCACTAAGCTACACATTAGGAACCTTGATGATCCTCACATCCATCGTGACTATCCTCGGAAACCTACTCGTCATCATCATCATCCTACGATCACCCAAGATCCAGACCATCACCTCCGGATTCCTGCTCAACCTTGCCATCTCTGATCTCACCACAGGGATCCTCCTGCTTCCCTTTGCGGCTGCTGTCCAGCTCCAACGAGCATGGATCTACTCCTCTGAATGGTGCGGCATGCTGGGATTTGTTTACCTTGTCGTTGGAATCGTCTCCACATGGACTCTTGCCAGCCTGAGCATGGAACGATACATTGCTGTCAACCAACCCCTGAAATATCACCAGATGCTCACCAAGTCAAGAGTGTGGATAACTATACTCCTGAACTGGGGATTCGCAGTATTCATGGCTTCAGTACCGTACATGTCTGGTAGCAACTACAAGTATCTTCCTACATACGGATTCTGTCTTCCCGACTTCTTTGAAAATGGGGTAGCCTCTATAGTTATATTAACAACAGGGATATGCCTTCCTTTTGTCATTATGTGCTTGGCTTATATTTCAATTGGACGTGTGGCTTGTACTCAGGCTAGGAGGAAAGTGATTGAGTGCAATGAGGATCACTGTGTTTATGTGACACCAAAAAACAAGGACTATCGAGCAGCAAAGATACTTGCAGCTTTGGCAGGTAAGACATATTCAGATTTGCTTCCAGATTTGCTGTAACTCATTGTAGTGTAAACAAAAGCAAAATAATGTGAAGATTAATAAATAAAATGAGATCATAAATTTCAACAGAAATAAAAGAAGTATGAATATCTTTGGTCGATATATGGCAGGCAAATGAAAAGCATACAACATCAGTCTTTCCCACAAGTTATATTCAACAGAAGAGTAAGCATCAAAACCATGTTCAAATTACAAAAAGACCTCTACGATGAAAAAAAAATTAAATGATTAAGACTGGTACAACAGTCCACCAGAGAAAAGACAGAAGAAAAAAATAGAGAGATGGAGAGAGGGATGAGTGACAGGGATGAGTGCCAGAGTAATTTACCAACCTATTTTTACATGACTATTAGCCCATTTTCTAACAAGATAAATGCGACTGCATCTCCTACAAGCCTCCGCCTAAATTCAGTTGATGGCTCGAACTGTTTTTGAAATATTGTGATAACCAGAATAAAAAGCCTCTAATTACATGTTAATTGACCTCTTTGACATTTGACCTTACACCTTATAACCCAAAAGTCTAATCACTTGATCTCCTCCAAGTCATGAATACAAAATAGTTGAGATATGGTGATAACAAAGGTAAATAAACATTATTTCACATACACCTGTATAATGACCACTATGACTGGTCACCTTTGACTTATGTGAACAAAAGTCTAATGGTGATGCATACTAGTTCCAAGTTTGAAGTTAATGGATCAAATGGTTCTAGAGATATCACATTAACAAGGCTAAAACCTGTAATTTCAGAATTGACCTCTGTGACCTTTGACCTACGTATCCCAAATCTCATGAGATCATCTTCCTATGGTGATACATACTAGCACTAAGTTTAAAGTTCATACCTCAAATGGTTCTTGAGTTACCGTGTAAACGAGAAACCGGGACGGACTGATGGACGGATGGACAGACGGACGGACAACCCGAAAACATGCCTCCGGCACCACCTTCGGTTGGCGGAGGCATAAAAATACATGTAGTATTTTATGACCACTTTGTTAGATTTCCAATTTAGTTCAAATGTTCGAATGTATGAAGTGATGGTTTGCAGATTTCTATAGCTTACATAAAAAATCCCCATTAAACACTGGTCAACTTTCATGGAAGTTAATTAATCCATTACTGCAAACCTGACGCAGAGCAGTTCCTACAAAGAGTGGGTGAGTGCAGAAAGAGCTTGAATGCCACTATGAATGAAGGTAGAAGGTGCTTATGACCTTCCCCATGCTTCCCTTCCATCTCAAGGTTGTTTTCTTCTTGCCAACATTAAGGCTTTGCTCTCAACAAGGATGGTAATGGCCGAGGCAAATTACCCATTACTCCCAATCTACTTTTAACCAGTATTTTCCTCTAAGGTGGGTAAGGGAGATCAACAATGAAGCAAAATTCTGCATTTCAGAGGAGGTCATTTAAGCCACTTTTCAGAACTGTATCGAGGCTTTGCTAAATGACTTGAGCCATTTTCCACATGTAAAAAAAAATGCACTGAGCAATAAACATGCATATCAAATTAATATCCATAATTAAAAGAAATCTAGTTCCATTATGAACTAGGTACCCACTACTTGTATCTAAATTAAAATAAGTACCATAAATAGATCAAGAAAACACACCTTTTAGAAGTGCCACTTAACAAAAGTGCAAAAACGGTAATAAAAGATATCACTTCTAGCTAAAACAGATGTATAATTCAGAAATAGAGAGTCATCAAAGGCTGTGAGTTCAATAGAACAAAGAGGGATTGGCTACTACATTCTGAAAAAAGGACATATTTTATCTTGCTCCAAATCACTTGAAATGGCCTCTAATCCTTCCGAAACTCTTGTGACCTGAAGAGAGATTTTTGAAGGTGATCACTTAGGAATACCCCTTCTACCTTTATCCCTTGACTGTACAAACCCCTTTATCTGTCTTCCTATCACATGATCAAGAAAGCTAACGGCTATCACTCAACGGTCCTGCGAGACCACTGTTTTTCAAGCATCTCACGCTGCAATGGATACGGGGTAACACCAAATTAAATTCATCAGCTACTGGGGATGCGGTGAGCATGAGCGCACTCAGCGACGGTCCCTTTGAGCTTTACCTGGGCTTCGGTGTGTGATACGGGCTTGTTTCACTCTAATGGCTAACAAATCAGTGGCATTAGAATGTGATGTGCCGTGTTGCGTGCGCCATCAAAAGTGGCCCGTAAAAGCAATGAGGGGAAGAAAAAAAACGGACATTAAATTGTAATCAAATTAGCGAAGTACGAAGGAGGTAAATGGCTCTCTCAATGCTAATACAAACCAAACTTAACACTAATCAGACAGATGCAAAATCCTTTAATGAGAACAAGGGCAGCCTAATTTGATGACTGATAATTCTAAAACAAAGCACAAAACACACATTAACTTACAGTCTTCAATATATGAATAAATATTCACAGAAATGTGAGTCAAAATACTAAGAGAAAGGACTTGAATGTTATTCACAAGCTTCTTTATTTTATGTTAAAAATCTCAATCTGCAGGTAGAATGAATGTGTTCTCAGATATTAGGCACATTTTATTTTGCAGTGGCAAACTCTTGTGACAAGGACACTGTTCTTGCTAACATCATGAGATTTAGGGCACAATTAATCTTTGAATTTCTTCTCCAAATTTAAGGTCAAATTCAGAGACATTAGGGTCTGCCCCAAATGTTTTGGTGAATAGGAGCTCTTTAAAAAAAGTTTTGTTTCTTCTTGGGCAATTCTTTCAAAGTATTTTTGAATTCTAAAGGGTGCTAGGTTGATGAGATGTTCTTTTTTTCTGTTGCATCAAAGGTATGAGAAAGAAGGTCAGAGAATTGTAGTGTATATATATATTACATGCCTGAAAACTACTGTAAAATTACACTAGTAAAACTCTGAAGTCTCTCATTGAGTTTGTGAAATAATTCTGGATATTCCAATCACCATCTCATTCTTGTTATGATCCTCACTCTAAAAAGAGAATACTTCAACAGCCTGATGATTCCTATTAATGATAACAAATTTATGATGTGTTGAGGGGGAAATACTGCCATATTGTGTTTCTTATTCTCAATTCTCTATCCTTTCACACATGTATGCAGGTGTGTTTGCGATTTGCTGGCTTCCCTTCACCTTCCTGTGCAGCTGGGACACCTCTGGGCAGCACCGTGTGCCACCTCTCCTCACCTCGGTGGCATTCTGGTTCACCTTACTCAGCTCAGCCATCAATCCCTGGCTCTATTCGATCCTCAACCGTACCTTCCGAGCAGCCATGCGCCAGTTGGTCACGCAGGCTGTCCACAAGCTTCCACTGCTTAGGAACCACTTCCGCGTGGGTCCGGTGGCAGCTGCTCAAGGAGGCAACGCCAGCCTCGAGATGACGGAGTGCCGAGATACGCAAGGCAAGTGGAACAGGAGAAGCAAAAGTCAGAAGGAAAAGGAAGATTCACATACAGACGAAAGGACTACTCATTCTTCTAGTGCATCGAAGAAACAATTGCATGATAAGGAGAACGAGGAAAAAAGACAGCCTTCCCCGCATGAGCAGCACATCACAGCAGTACAAGCAACTATAGAATCTGGTGAAAAAGTGGAAGTCTGATTTCCCCTTCTCCTTTACATGTAGCTACATGCAGCTGCTTGCTATAGATACAGAGGTGCTTTTTGTTTCATGGATTTTAGCTTCCATAGGAATAAATCATTCAATTCTAGGACACATGCCTGGGTGACAGTTGCTCCACTATCAATATCCTACACTAGCCAAATCTCTTACTCCACCCCCAGTCTAAACCTATATTGAACATTAACTAAATGTTAGTCAGTTCAATCTTTGTTATAAACGAAAATGAGAGAAATGTTAAAGTAATTTGTTATCCGAGTTTAAGATACATATCAGTTTCATTGCGTTTTCATAGTGTGCACACCACGATCCGCACACCAGTATTTCTGTTGTTAAACAAGTAGCGCCTCCACCAAAACAGATGTGAGTGCGCGTACAAATTGGGGTCATTTCAGGGTCATTTTATTATTACCGGTACCTTTTCTTACATTCCTAATGATTCACAGATACATACATACATATATAATTTACAAATTTTCAAATTATTTCAAATAGTGCAAAAATATGTCAATACATGTTGGAAACACATAAAAAAGTTAATCGCTCAGTGCTACGTAGGAGAAATTTGACTCTTTTTACCCACGCTGATAAAATCGGCAGGGTTATGTAAAGGGCTCCGTATGTTTACCCACGCCGATAAAATTGGCAGGGTTATGTAAAGGGCTCCGTATGTTTGTTTGCTCTTTGTTTGTGTACAAGATAACAACAGAACGGGTGAACGGATTTGCACCAAATTTTCAGGGAATGTTCGGATAGTGACAGGAAAGAATCGATTAGATTTTGGTGATGATCGGTTGACGCCTGCAAATTCTGTGTAACCTTGTAGTTTTGACCCCATAGTTAGTATAGTATTGCAACTACTCTGTAGCGCCGCTAAGGCGTGGGTCTGCCGCCTTTGACGGCCTTTCTAGTTCTAATTATGTATTTGGTTAAAAAAGGAAGTTTTTGTTCATGATATATAATGTTCACGAAACAAATTTCTCACTTTCAAGGGAAATATTGAACTTGATCTATGTTTTACTGATGTGTACATACATGTTGCCATTTCCAACAATATGGTCCATATTCTTAACTCCGGTTTAACTTAAAGTCCAGTCTAAATGTCTGTACAAAGTTGAGTTTAAGTTAAGGTAGAGGTCAGAAACATGATTTTCTAAAACTCCAGTTTAAAGGTGGGTTTAGATTTGGTTTAAACCACACTTAACCACAGTTTAAGTTAAACTCAAGTTCAGAATACATGCATACGACTCTTTGTCACAGCCAACTAAAGGTTAAATTCTATTCTTAATACAAAATCAAAGTGAGTTCATGTTTGCAACAAAGGATTTTGTGTTTCATACCAAGACAGGAGAGTTCTCATATCAGTCACACAATTTCATCATGTTTGTACTTTGATAGCGGATTATCACTCCTCTGTTATGAAAGTAACCCAATTAAAACTTGTGCTCCCTATTTCATATGCGTTGGTGTAGAAACATAAAGCCTTGTCCACATATGAAGTGGGGAAACTGACGAGGCAAATGAAATAAAGTGTATTGCGCTTCACATTTGGGTATCTTGAAATACACAGATAAATGAGTATGTGTAGGACCTTAATTGCACGCAGCTATTTTTTTTTTAACCCTCACCTGCCAGTCAGCTACTAGTAAAACAAAAACCAGAAACAGTTTATCCTGTCACGTGTGAACAAACCTTGGGGGTGTGAACATGACAAAGCAAGGGATGGTTTGTCATCACAAGCCAATATCCTTTACAAATGTTTTGTAAATGTGAGAATGTTTACCTCAAAATGTGTAACATTCATTTCCTGATTTTCTAATAAAAATCTATTCCTCGGTTGAAAGACTGCTACATATTTGTTGTGTTGTGCATTCTCTATTCTCTGTACACTGTATGCAGATCTACAGTATGTATCTGAATTGAAGCTTCTAAACTGAATCAACATTGCTTGTGCCAATATTTTCATTTCACTTGTATGCAAGGCACATGTATCCGGTGACGTACACCGTGCATGATCATTCATCTATAGAGAGAATCACTTGCAAAATGATGATATTTCTACAAGTTATTCAGTCCGTCAACTTGGAAATTGTTGTTGTGAAGCCATATGGTATATTTGTGATCAAGAGAAGGGTGCTTCAATGATACAGGTTGTTGAAGTTGTTGTTGAAGTGCAATCCAAAATATGTGCAAAAACAGTTGGGGAAAACAGGTTTGCGAAATTGGGGGAGGAGGGGGTGGGAACAGACAAATATGACACTTATGAATGTTTGAAGGTTTAGATCAATAAATCTACATGAATGTGATCTCAAATTGGTAAATTGGTCTTTTGGCTGACGTAAATGTATATGCCAGCAGACCCTGCAATAAATTATCAAGAATTTCAATTTTTCTCCTAATTAACTTTTCCCTGGGGGTGAACTCCACATATATTATGGATGGGCATGTGTCCTCCAATAAATTTAGATCTTACTCAGCAATGAAATTAATAAAACAATTTTACTCAGGGGCATAACGTGAGTCAAGACACTTTGAGGGGGCACCGGTCTACATGTAACTCAATACAGAGCCCTGTGTATGGAGGGCTCTGACTCAATGGATGAAATGCAAATTAACAAGGTCATTAATTAGGGGAGGGGGTGGAAGGGGGTCAAAGTGTATTCATTTTACATCCACTTGCCCCCTCTCACATTTTTTTTTGGGGGGGGGGGGCAGGGGGGCATGACCCCTGTAGCTACCCAACTGATTAAACTACAGTCCTTTTCTGTGTACAAACAAATGGGAAAGGTGTCTGAAGAAACATCACAGTAACACTACCAATTTTTTTCTACTTTGAGATTCCATTAATGATCTTATCTATTATTTTAAATTGGTAACTTTCTTCGTTATCTGACTTGGTTCATGCTTTGACCAATCTGATTCCCCTATATTTCTGCTGTCCTTCAAGAGCAATTTAACTCATAAAATGAAAGGGGACAAAAGAGTAATGAACTGTCTACAAGCATACAAAACACTGCTGATCAAGTTGACTTAAACCTAATCTAAACTTGGCTTGACAAATTCATTCTAATAGTCAGTGTGCACTCCACGACAGGTCCATATCTTGTACTTGCTACAATATCGATTATATGTCCAAAGTATCTAATTACCACTCGACTGTACTAGACGTTCAGTGTTCCACTGAGCACAATGTAATGGCAGACCAGAGCAAACACTTCATGAATTTAATTGCTGTTTGTGATCGAGAGCCATCTAGAAAATGTCCCTATTAGCTAGTAATTGTGAAAAACATCTTAAAGGTTGAGTACTGGAGAGGTGAAAAATAGCTTTTTCACTCCTTTTATGTCAGTTGGGAAGAACATTATAATAGAAATGTCCCCTGAAAAGTATAGCTCTTCAATCAAATGCCCTCATATTCAACATATGACGAGGAATAGCTGAAATGTTTGGGCCGAACATTCATGCGACTTGTGTGTGCAGTCCCATATATATGTACCCATTTCTGCGTGCAGTGCATGTTGACTCCATAACCTCATAGTATAAAACAAGTCTTATGTAGACATAATCAAACTTTCCCAATTGCTTTGAGACAGGTTTTTCACAATATAACTGCATGACCAGAACTCTACTTTATCTCTAAACATGTAATAGGATAAGATATTTGCATACAGAAGCACACTTATTTATTTGTCTATAATTATGCATACATTCATTGTGCTCTAGACTTTCAGGACCAGAGCGATTTGTAACACTGATATGTTGCCGACTTGCCAATAATATTGGACTATTGAATTTTAAAGGATGTGATAAAATTTGATCATGCCATAAGGGAGAGGAGTGAATAAAACATTTCCTTGCCTTTAATGACAAAAAATAAACTGAATTTTAAAATCAAATTATTATTATTGAATGTAAAATATTTCACAAAATGTTACATACAGACTGTACATCTACATCTGAATGTAGGCCCGATTTGCAGTATAAATGACCTCAATGACCCCATTTTCTTCAAATAACTCCTGTTCCTGCACACCGTAAATGAATATAATATTCATTAATATAATAATACTAGCAAGGGTGATTTTCCACAAAGATTCTTTTAAGAGCTCTCTTAGACCAATTAATTTCAATGGATTGGTAAGCATGAAATCACATGAAACATGTAGACTTATGGTCAAGTCAATTATCTGTTGTTCATCCTTTTGTTACTGCCGGTTCTTAACTACAAGTGATAATGTTAAAACATTAAAAAAGTTATTCACTTCATATGGTAATTTGTAATATTTCAGGTTGTATATACATGCTTGTAATTTATTAAAAGATAAGTTATAAATCATATGAATCTCTAGCATGTAAAGTATTAAATAGCAAGCCATTTTCTAATGTTACAGACATTCTTGCCATGGTTTCTATTCTCGGTTTGGTGCAATAATTCATACTGTCCTTGAAGATCGGACTGATGAAAAAAAAATGAGGGAATGAGCAGAAAGATAAGACAGAGCGACAGGTATACAGTGAGAGAGAGAGAGGGAGAGAGAGAGAGAGAGAGAGATAGTGTGGGACAGGTGGACAGAGAGAGACACAGAGAGAGTGAGAGATAGAGGAAAGAGAGAAAGATAGAGTGGGACAATTAGAGAGAGAGAGAGAGAGAGAGGGAGAGATAGAGAGAGAGAGAGAGAGAGAGGGAGAGATAACAGAGATAAAGAGAGTGTGGGAGAGTGAGAGAGAGGTAAAAGAGAGAAAGGGAGAGAGAGCAGGATAGAGAGCAGGAGAATGAGAGAGGAGGGGAGAGGGAGAGAGAGACAGAAAGACAGAAAGACGGAGGGTATCCCAAACTTATTCAATATAAAAGCAACATACTTTTACATACATTTTGAAGTTGAAATGCAAATGGCTTAAGGGCATAAAAATAGGACAATGGAAGTGAGTAACATGTTTACTCCCTTGTATACAAATTTTCTTGGAAAAAAAAAACATTATACTGAAACCTAATCCTCGCAAGTGCTGCAGCTCTTGAAGAAAACATATGAAACCTTGGATTACAGTACACATTTTTACCATCGCAATGCCTTACATACTGCCATTTTTCCTGCAAAAGTTCCGCCATTATGTGATATCCTATGAAATCCTACAAAGTTGCAATACATTAATTTTCAATTTTGTTAACAATTTTGATAAGGCACTGACCAAATTCTACATTCTGAAGCATATTCACACCTCACTCATTCCTTTGTAAAGAAGCATTTTGTAAATTAAAATATCTATTTAATCAGATGTTCTTAAATCTTAAAGCTTGAAACTCCACGTATCCTTCAGTAAAATTAATACCTATTTTGCTGCCATGATTGATAAATAATGTAATTAACAATATGGATGAGAAGGAGTGCTTTTAATTGCATTTGTGTGCACAGCATGTGCTTTTCACCAAGATTTGGTAAATTTCTTATCATTTTGATGATTCCAAAACTTCACAGTATACACCGATTCTTGTTTAGCATCATCAACCTTTCCCAATTGCTTTGAGGCAGATTCTTTCACAATGTAGTCACATGACCAGAATATTACCTTTATATTTACCCAAAACTTGAACGGCTTTTGCCAGTAAAACTATATTTTTCAAAGGTCCTAAATATTGGAACTCATTAGAGCAGAATTTAAAACGTACCCCTAACCAAAAAGGACAATTCCCACTTTTCAGCATTCACTCTAAAGGACAAGGATTCAAAACTATCGTCATCAAAACCCACAGACACATACATGTACATCAACACTCTCATACGTACATTTACACCTCCTCTTCCAAGGGGTGCAAACAGTAATTATAAGAATAAAAATTGTATGAATGATGTCATATTCCTCATCATCACAAGGCAGAACGAACATTTGGAGCACAGACAATATATCTCCAGGAAACACTTGGGTAATTCTTCATAGACAGTGACAGGATTACACAGTATAGTAGTAGTATGTCTTGCAATAGATTAATTTTACATGGCATCTATAGATTTGAATTGGAGTTCTTTTACTAATAAACAAACTTTTGCAAGACTGGATGATACACTTGGTTTGCTTTGGTTCACGAAAATGAAAATAATTATCTCTTGCATCATTTTAAAAAAATTAATAATTAATTAAGAAACCCAGTATTGGCTTATTGAGTCCTCCTACTTTCAATAAAATTTAAGAATCTCTAACAAATAAGCTAATACAATCCCTAGTCATCTGTCCTTACTAATGGACTAATTTGTCAAACAAAACATGTTCTTTTAGAGAGGTGTCATTTATTGCATAATTTTTGTCTACTTTTCCTATCAATTGGAAATGCTCATTCATATGCTGCCTCAGCTTGGTTAATGAAGATTTTTGGACGATTTAAGTACTACAAGATATCTGACTGCTGGAAAGATCCTGGAGAGACACACTCTCCCGTATATTGGACACACATGTACTGGTTCTTGGAGAGCAACGTCCTGAATAGTTTGATGTCGGTATTGACAACATTGAGTACGACAAGTTTAAGCTTCATCTCTTGAAATAAGTTGTCTAATTATTATGCAGTTCTTC
This sequence comes from Heliocidaris erythrogramma, assembly GCA_025617745.1. NCBI lineage: Eukaryota > Metazoa > Echinodermata > Echinoidea > Camarodonta > Echinometridae > Heliocidaris > Heliocidaris erythrogramma. Next base: position 34,915,251 of record CM046855.1, on the reverse strand, counting down.
AACCTCTTTCACAAACCCTTTAAATGACTGATGCTTTGTTACATTCTTATAAATTGTCTCCTAACAACTTTAATTCTGTTCTTGGTTTCAATACCGAAGGTTCCTTGAACGTTTCGCATATAAATATTTGATCTTTGAATAAGAATATCGAAGGCTTAAAATTGTTGTATGAGGATTGCCTTAAAGTGAAGTTTGATATTATTGGCCTATCGGAAGTTTGGAGTGTTTATAATAAATCTGTCTTAAATTTACAGGGATATACCTTGGAAGTTAAATGTAGAGAACACAACTTAAGAGGAGGGGAGTCGGAGTTTATATTCGTGCATCTTATGAATATATATTGTTAGATTATGATGTATCTCATGCTGAATCAATTTGGTTGGAAGTTAATGTTTCCAAACATCAGAAAATAGTTCTTGGTGTCATTTATAGAAAGCCCAATACAGATATTTCAGATTTCCAAGAAAGTGTTTTGCGTGTACTTGAAAAAGTTAAAAGTAGATAAACATAAATGTATTTTGCTCGGGGATTTTAATATTAATGCATTATGTACAGGTGGGGCAGCAGAGAGTTTTGTAACATCAATGCAATGTTTAGGTTTGACTCAAATGATAGAGTCACCAACCAGAGTGGCAAGTGGTACTGCATCATTGTTAGATCATGTATATACAAATTTAAACATGTTTGTAACTCATTCAGGAATAATAGAATGTGATTTATCTGATCATTTTCCAGTGTTTATATGTTTTCAGAATTATTTCAAACCAAATCAAACTCGTGACAAAAAAGTTTTGTTTAGATGTTATAAAAATTATGACATTGAAAAATTTAATGAAGATATTGCTAATCTTGAATGTTCAAGAATTTATGATTGTGAAGATGTGAATGTGGCCTACTCTACATTCTGTGCTTCTATTATCGAAGTTTTTAATAAACATGCACCGCTTGTAGAAAAGCATAAGTCGGAGAATACTACGAAGTGTAAAAGGCCCTGGATCACTCGTGCTATTATGAAGTCTATACGTAGGAAACATAAATTGTATTCAAAAGTCCTAAAGTCAAATTATAAAGAGGAGAATTTTATAAAGTATAAGAGATATAGAAATGTTTTAACTACTGTTTTGAAAAATGCTAAAAGGAATTATTATAGTACTTTGTTAGATGAAAATAGGAACAACACTAGCCAAACATGGAGAGTTATTAATGAATTACTAGGGAGTAAGAGTGGTTCAGCAAAACAAATAAACAAACTTATTACACAGGCAAATGGACAGAATGAAGAAATAACCAGTACATCTTCTATTGTAAATGAATTTAATAATTTCTTTGTTAATACTGGACCCAGCTTATCTAATGCACTGCCAAAGAAAGATAATGAATTTGTAAATTATCTAGGGACACCCGTTGAGCAATCTTTTTTTTGGAAACCGGTTACGTATACTGAAGTCTTAAACCTCCTTCAGTCATTAAACACAAAGAAAGCGAGTGGCCATGATAATATCCCGGCACGGTTATTAAGAGATTGTGCATACCATATTTCAGCAATTTTAGTGTATGTTTTTAATCTTTCACTGGAAACTGGTACATTTCCTGATGAAATGAAAGTTGCGAAAATTACCCCTTTATATAAGAAAGGATCTAATTTTGATTGTGGAAATTATAGACCAATATCAGTTTTGCCTGTGTTATGTAAGATATTTGAAAAGATTGTTAATGTCAGAGTGCTTAATTTTTTGGAAACAAATAGTATATTATATCAGCATCAGTATGGTTTTCGAAAAAAATATAGTACTAAGCTGTCAATAATTAATTTGATTAATGCAACATTGAAATCTATAGATGAAGGGAAATGCACACTTGGAATTTTTATTGATTTCCAAAAAGCATTTGATACTATTGATCATAGTATATTGTTACGAAAACTATCCCATTATGGTATACGAGGATTGCCCTTACAGTGGTTTCAAAATTATTTTCAGAATAGATTCCAGTTTGTAAATAACGGGAACACATCATCAGATATGCTGCAAATCAAATGCGGTGTCCCACAGGGTTCTGTGTTAGGCCCAACTCTATTTTTAATGTACATTAACGATTTGCCACTAGTCACTGACTTTTTTAACTTTAGACTATTTGCAGACGATTCTAACTTATTCCACACATTTCCAGCTCGCCAATGTGTTATTGATGTACACGAGGTTAATACCCATTTGCAACTGGTGCAAGAATGGTGTTTTGCGAACAGGCTAACAATTAATTCAACAAAAACTAATTTCATACTTTTAAGCAGTCGGAGGATGAAGCCTGTTTTAGGAGGAAGATTTGAAATATTTGGGAAAGAAATAAAAGAGGTTGATGTGGCTACTTTTGTTGGTATACATATTGATAAACATTTGACTTGGAGACCCCACATTGAAGTGGTAAATCAAGGCATAAGAAAAAAGGTTGGTGTTTTGTTTAGGCTGCGCCATTTTGTACCAAAACATACACTGATATTGTTATATAAAACTCTTATACAACCGCATATCACATATGGTATTGAGGTGTGGGGGAGCACTTACAAAACATACCTCAATAGTATACTTTATACACAAAAAATGGCAATGCGAGCTATTACCTTTAGTGGTTTTAGATCTCACACACGGCCAATATTCCAATCTATGGAAATTTTGAATGTTTTTGAGGTACATCATATATCTGTAGCCACTTTTATGTTTGATTTAGTACATAAGAATCTACCTCACTCTCTTATAGATTATTGTACAATCATACAGCATAGTTATTCAACGAGACAAAGAGAAGGGGGCCAGTTGCATCTCCCACTTTTTAAAACGACTCAGGGGAAGATTTTCATTGTCCTTTGTGGGTAGCGATTGTTGGAATAGACTACCTAGTGATATCAGATTGGAAAGAACACGATCTAGATTTCGGCATTCTATAAAGCTTTTTTTATTAAAAGATAAATAAGTTGTTTTTGTTTTTTTGTTTTTTTAGTTTTTGTTTATATTTGTATTGAGTTATACTAATATGTCTATTTAATTCCTTATGTTTGTTAGATTATTTGATTACACAACTCATTATACCTAGTGTTAATCTTAGACTTTAGGATTTTTACGTTTATATAGTTATTCTCATTGTACAGTTTACTTAGTTAACATATTAATTCAGTACATTATACCTTTGACCTGGGGCCAGGCTCGACTAGCACATGTGCTATTTTCTGGTTCCATTTTACCATAAATTTTTGCTTTTGAAGTATTTTTGATTTGTCATGTTTATCATGTGTAAAATGTTATACCGTTATATTGTAATACATGTATGTTCTTAGTAAGCGAAGAAGCTTGACTGGGGAGGAATTTTTAAATTGTAAACAAATCTTTCGGCATATTACTCCCAGTGTTAAAGATCGTATGCTCGATCTGTAATGAAAAACACAAGTCAGAAAAAATTGGAACCAGCGGGATTCGAACCTGTCATCTACTGCTTGCCGGGCAGCGACTTAACCACCAGGCTATTCTGGTTCACGGCCAAGTCACGACGAACTAGAATCAAATACCCAAGATCCTCTTCTTTCTGACTCATTAATATTCAAACGGTCCGCCGTGGAACAATGGTTAGTAAGCGAAGAAGCTTGACTGGGGAGGAATTTTTAATTTGTAAACAAATCTTTCGGCATATTACTCCCAGTGTTAAAGATCGTATGCTCGATCTGTAATGAAAAACACAAGTCAGAAAAAAATTGGAACCAGCGGGATTCGAACCTGTCATCTACTGCTTGCCGGGCAGCGACTTAACCACCAGGCTATTCTGGTTCACGGCCAAGTCACGACGAACTAGAATCAAATACCCAAGATCCTCTTCTTTCTGACTCATTAATATTCAAACGGTCCGCCGTGGAACAATGGTTAGTAAGCGAAGAAGCTTGACTGGGGAGGAATTTTTAAATTGTAAACAAATCTTTCGGCATATTACTCCCAGTGAATAGCCTGGTGGTTAAGTCGCTGCCCGGCAAGCAGTAGATGACAGGTTCGAATCCCGCTGGTTCCAATTTTTTCTGACTTGTGTTTTTCATTACAGATCGAGCATACGATCTTTAACACTGGGAGTAATATGCCGAAAGATTTGTTTACAATGTATGTTCTTCTTGTTGGTAAATAAATCAATCAATCAATCAACCCTGAATAGTAGCAAGGGCCGTCCCACTTGTGATATGGACATGCAGATTTATTGCAATAGGAAATCAACAGAACACATACAAATACATAATTCAACACAAGTTTAATTTCATGATGTATTCCTTACCTGGTTGACCACCTCAAACAAGAGTGCTACGGTGGTATTGGGGTAGAGTCCACAGAATTTCCACTGGCAAGTCCCTCCAGTTCCAATCTCCGTATCGGACACGGACGGACCCTTCACCCCCATGGAGAAGCACGGTCCAATGGCACCAGATACCTTGATCTCACGAGATGTCTGATGGAAGACAGAGATTGACAGGATAGGGTGTGAGAGAGAGATAGTAATAGACAGAACAAGAAGTGGAGAGAAAGAGGAGAAAGATATATAAAAACGGGAGAGATTGATAGAGAAAGAATAAGAGGGAAGAAGAAGAAGAAGAGAGAGAGAGAGAAGGGGTCAATATTCAATTTCGCATTCCATTGTTACAAATACAATAACAGCCATCCATAGTGAATGAAGTTGAAACTTGGTAGAGTTTTAGTCCTTAATAGTCATAATCCGTTCTATGAGTATCAATAATGTCACGTCAATGTTGCGTCAGTGCTGCGTCAAAACGTTGTTTCCAACGGCAAGTCTATATCTCCTAAACTTTACCGTGAATCAAGTTGAAACTTGGTACAGTTCTAGTACTTAAAAGTAATAACCATAAGGGGGTGTTAAGGACAGACCACCTATTTCGTCTTCAGTGACGAATTCAATTTCTAGTTGTTATGTTTGTAATGGAATAAATAATATCTACTATGTAAATTTTGTACAGGGGTCAGGCTCGACTAGCTTCTGGTCCCATTTACCAGCTATTATCATGTTTCAATTATGTAACAATATTACTGTATGATGAATCTTGTACACATGTTAATGTTGATGAATAAAATCATTTAACTCGATTCTTTCACTTCATAAGTGTAAAGGCATATAAAACGGTCACTACACAGCCTACAGGAAGTAAATAACAAGCAGTATAAATGGAATATGGAATTATTCCACTTCATTCAAACAAGGAATGTTCGCTTATTCTCACACCTACATTTGAAGTATCTGACTAATCATTGCAGTACATTAATCATCCATTTTCCTCACTCATTCAGTCCCTTCAAAATAAAGTCCTCAATTTTTTTGTCTGATCGCAATATCTATTTTTCTCATTCATCCTCCTAAATCTTCATAAATGTTATACATTTGCAATAAATAAGAAAAGATATCCCAGAGGATCAATTTTCAAAGTGCATATATCACTTGAGGTCTCTGAGGCGATCATCGCCTATTTGCAATGCTCTTGAAAAATTAATAGCAAACATTTCAAGTACATACATTGAATCTCTACTCCTGTGAGCAAACATGATATTTATTATAAACCAACAGAGGGCAGTATGCAGGTTATACAATGAAGTACCATTGGCTGTTTCATAAGATGTACACATATAGTCCAAAAATTCTGCATTGTGTAAGTTGTGATTCATTTGTTTCTAGCATGAAACTTTCGCAAATCTGAACTACTTTGCAAACGTTTCCTGCATGCGAAAGATTCTGGTAGATCGCCTTACCTTGACTTCTAGTACCCCTCCAAATGCCATTTTGAATTCTTCCTTGACATCTTTTGAGAAGACTCTTTGGAAGGTTTGCTTGAAGAGTGATGTATTGAAGGAATCTCCCATCACCATGTGACCACTGTGTCATAAAAGAGAAAGCAATTGCATTGTTAACTGGAGATAATGATTACTTTCAATCTCACACAAGAACTAAATCCAGTAAAAATGGACCTGGTGAAACCAGTAAACTATACTCTTCATCAAGCACTAACTCTGACCGAAATGGTCATACAATGCACAATATTTTTGTCAATTGAAGATGTTAGATCATATTGAACTTATCCCTATATTATACTTGTATGCAACAAAAGGTTAAAACTCTTTATTTTACTATTTGAAGTGAAGGGGAAATCAATCAGATGAAAAAAATGATCTGCTCCGTAATCCTTTCAAAATGGTTGAGCATATATACAAAGCACATGAAAGCAAAAAGAAGTTTGGGGGTTGAAAAATAGAACCTACACATTACAAATTCCCCAATTCATGTTTCAATAAGTCATAGCTTGCATAGTTTTCGTAGTAAAATATTCAATTAATGGTACTTACCCTGTGATGTTGGAGCAGTTCTTCATTTCATGCAAACCAGTCTGATCCAAATTGCAGGCGTAGATATCGATTGTGTGGCCATTGGTAGCTGCACGGTTGGCTAGGGCATCATAGTGCTGAAAGAGCGTGAGAAAAAACACAAAATTGATATTCACTCCTAATCTACATGCATCTATCATTGCTAAGAATAAAATGATTACACTCTTTGAGCCTCTTACATCCTTCTAAAAATACAGTTGCATATTCTAAATTTCCTTGTTATCACTTTCCTCCTATCTTTTTAATCCTTCTTTTCCCTTTCTTTCTTGATTTCACTCTCCGTTATTCATTCTCAAGTTGTGGTATGCCAATTTAAAATTTATACTAACAATCACATGCACTTAACTAAGGCATTGCACTGATTCTAGAGGAAAAATTTTTCCAGATTCTTCATTAGAAAGGCAATCTAAATGGAAGCATAAAAATCTAGTATTAAGTTTCATTTTTCTTCTTTCTGAAATTCTACATAAGGAAATTTCCTTTCTAAATGCATAAATACACATTGTTCAAATAGAGGATTATACAATACAAGAGATTCAAGAGATTGTGCCTTACTCAAATTTATTTCTGCTTATTTGCAGCCCTAACTTCAACTTCTCCATTCATTAAACACCTCCTTTTTTATCAAATTTGATCATCAACTACCTTCTGCAAAACAAGAAACTGTTGTGACATGAAACTTTCATGAATTGTAATCAACAGCCATTTACGCAGTAAAAAAACGTTCACAAATTCCAAAATTCAGTGTTGTGTCAGCTGTGATTCATTTATTAATAATAATAATAGCCGTTTCTTATAAAGTGCCTTACCAGTTACAATGTTACCAACAAAAGCGCTTACAACATTATTACCCCGGTCACTGGATTCAATTGTGATTCTGCACATTACAGTGCACATTCTCCACTTCTCTAGGGAGCATTCCAGCCAGTTGCCTGTTTCCAAGCGCATTTAATGGCATGAAACTTTCACTAATCTTAAACACTCGCTGAATTTGTGAATATCTAAGGCATATCTCAGCCATGCCAAAGTTTCTGGTATTGCAGTATCTTCTCACCTTGATGGCTTTCCTCATGAACTTGACATTGTCCTTCTCAATGTCATGATGTGACCTGATGGTCGTCTTGAGCTCATCACCGACCACCATGCCAGGCCCCTGGGTAGCGGGACCACCCATGAAGAGCATGATGCGAGCACCGCTGTTGGGGAACGTACACTGTGAGGAGGAGAAAGCATACACAAATCCATCACTGACATCTTGATTCTGACCTACTGAACAGTTTGATAGTTAAGCATCTCTTGGTCAGACAAGCACAAGTGACATTAGAATATGTATATCAAATAATCATGAGAATAAAACAGTTGTCTTTTTCTGAAGGCAATACAAAACAGGTTTCTCAACTAGCAGAATAACCATTATGCTACATTTATAATGAATGACATTTTACCTATCAAATAAGGTCTACACATCCATCCATGTCTTTAGTTATATTCCACACTCAAACTTACCTCTAGCAAACCAACAGCAATTGACAGTGCTACCCCAGTGGACCTAAGAGGGCGCTTTCCTGCATTGACAGGCCAGGGATCTCGCTGCAGCTCTCCAAGCAAGTCTGTCAGGTTCATGTCACACTTGTGGACTGGCTGGAGAAATCTAAACAAGGGAGAATACAAACAAAACAATAACAATAGCAATATTCACAACAATTATGCTGATGGTGATGATGATGATAACCATAAAAATGATAAACATGATGATAACAATAATAAAAACAAAAGCAATAATAATAACTACTAACAATGTTAATAATGATAATCATGTTCCATATCATCCGCTGAAAACAGAAGAGTAGTACCTCATGCCCCAATCAATCAGTTAATGTCCTTTTCAGTTCTCAACAGGCAATATGATATACTTGTTGAGATGAGGCCTATTTGGCATAATCTATATGTATCCTGATAACATATGAATACCACAGACTGACTGATCTTACTTGTTCATTGGTGGTTGTTGCTGCTGCTGTGGCTGCTGATTGCCTCTCTGAGCCTGGGCTGGCACACGACCTATACCAAGCATGTCCTGTGTAAATAAAAATAGATTTGCATTTAAATTGGGTGCTTACACAATCCCAAATAAAAATGAAAATGTAATGTGAAGAGACTAGAATATTCATTTTGCTAGTTGTACCTCAGCAAAGATTTTTTTTGTACACTAAGCATGTCCTGTAAAATACAAGTAGATTTACAATTAAATTGGGTGATTTACACAATTCCAAAATGTTAAAAAAGATGTAAGTTTCATTTTAGCTAGATGTACCCCGGCTGAAGTTCTTTGTACACTAATCATGTCTTCTGTGAAAGAGAGAAAAAGAGAGAGATTCCAAATAATAGAGATATTTGTGAAAACAAAATAAGTGCACATTTAGACAAAATCTGATAATGCGCGTACCTCTGGTGCGTGCAAACTTAAAACGCAATGAAATCACATAGTTTAATTGTTATTTTAGCGCAGGGATTACAAGCGCGCACTGAAACGCGCATGACTTTTGTTGGCTGCGCTTCTGTGATGTCATCCAGGAAAGCAAATGGCAGCCTCCATGACCGTGCGACTCTTGGCGTTTCTATGGGGTTCGTAACCATTTTTATAGACTTCATAATCATATTGCCGACCCGTTTTATAAAACTATTAATACATGGTTGTGAGTTCGTGCATTAGTGCGATCTGGCAACACGCAGGTTTTTATCGTGGTGTCAAAACACACTCGGTATAGTACACACCGATAAAAACCTTTGTGTTGCCAGATCGCACCAACGCACTCACAACCATGTATTAATAGTATACTACTGCATGCTTATTCATGGAAAAAACTTGTGACAGTCAGAATAAAGAAATGATAAATGAACAAGTTGTATAAAGTGCATTGAGATACATGTATATGTAGCATACCTGGATCTGTTTGGCAGTGAGATCTTTGGTACCCCTGAAGACATAACTCTTGGAGCATCCATCACATCCCAGCTCATGGACCTGCACCATACGGCCATAGGTGATGAGACCAATCAGGGCATTAGGGGGCAGCAGACTCAGTGACATCTGAAGAGATTCTGCTCATCACAAATACAAAGAAACAAATACAAATAGAGATACATTTCTATTACATTTACTGACATGAAATTCTTTGTGGGAGTTCTGGTTGTACGACTTGTAATTCAGTGACAATAAACCAATGGTCAACATCCTACACTTACTGAAACTCTGAACTTCAATCCTTGACCAAACCACAATAACTAACCCTAACATAAAATCTTATTAACCTTACTTAACCCTATATCTTTGATAAAATAAAACACTTGTCAGCAGAGCATATGTCAGAGAACCCTTTGAGGCTCATCCATCTTCAAGCATATACAGTGTGTATTGCACTCTTATCAATACCACAGAATGAATACATACATGTATGTCAAGAAGTTACTCTTAACCCAACTTTGCTCAATATGCTAATTCAACTAAAAATATATGACTTTCATTATAACCATCAATCTTAATATATTGCAAGTAGAAATTGTCAATCAAACATGGAAAAATCTTATTTCTATTGCTGTATTCGTAAGAAATAATATCATCCCTTTACTAAATTGTTTGACTGTATTGTAATGGATACAGCAAAGTCTTGAGTTAAAATTCCACAATAGTCCAAGCAATTGACATAGGAGATATAGAGTGATACATGCAAAGTTCTACACAAGATCTTCTTACTGAAACCAGTTAAGTGAAGTTTATCCTAAAATAATAACATTTGTCCTATTTTAAGTAAATCTTTGTGACAGACAATTCATAAAGAGGATAAGTCCAGCTACATTTCTTGTAGTTCAAAGGACTATGAACTTCCGACAAACATTAAATTAAGCAAGTACATTCCCAGGCTTTCAGCCAGCAGGACATCTGGGCATTCAAACGATGACAGTCTAATCTTTTTAAATCCACATCATTTAACATCAACTCACTTTTGGATACCCTAATTTTGTTAACAATAAATTTCGAAATCCTGGCTAAAAGCGTACATATATTTACCTTTGTGATGGACAAAAACCTAGAAATGTGCATTACCTTTGAGAGCTTGCAAGTCCTCTTCTTCCATGCATGTATCCAGGACCAAGAGATAGATAAGAGGGGCAGCAGGAGCTCTCTATCATACAAATGAATATAAAAACATTTAAACAGATGTAATAGATGTTTGATAGTAACATCTCGAAAAAGCATAATTTCTACAACCTTTCTATCAGCGATTTTGTAGAGTAGGTCCTCGTGTAGGTGTCAATGTATTTGCATTAGACTCTGGGCGGAATGTCAGTTTCTGTATGTATAAATCTCACAGTCAGCTTTAGAGACATCCAGAAAAGTGAGGAAGTCCAGCAGATTCCACTCGGGATTGCTTACACAACAGTCAGTATTGCTTCAAGAGAAAGGTGAATCATTGTTTAATTGTTACTTTAAATAGCATCTTTCTTTACTGATTCTTCAAGTACCTGTACCAAGTACTTGGAATATGTCAGTTCTAAAACTGGACTTGCATGAGAAGGGTTCCTTACATATGTTATCAGACAAAGCTCATGGAAGGTGTCACGTTTCAAATTAAAACTCTCTATACTGTTCATCATGAAGTCACTCTATTTTTCAAAGACTACAGACACAAATTTATTTTAGAACATTCTTCATATTCTAGGGATAAACAAAAATTAAGAATTCAAGTGAATCCAATTATGACCACTGGTTAATTCCACAGTAACGGAAGGACATTTAGATACAGTTTGTGTGTGATTGTCCTTCCGTTACTGTGGAATTGACCCACTCTTGACATAATAAAATCACGCAGAACTACTTACAGTCAGTGTGTATTCAATTGTTGTAAACTGAGGAATCAATTCTGCTGGTTGGTGCTGTTCAGATATTCCTCTGTACTGATTAGGGAACTATAAAGATAAACAGAGAGAGAGAATTAAAATATTTCTGTCGTGAATAGAGCTTTGATATCCAATTTAATGTCATTACTGCTATTACTTCAATTGTACACCCAGCACTCTGCAAAAAAAATTGATAGTATTCTTTCCTTGTGTCTTGTGATATTAATTCTTGTTATGCACATGTACCACATACTCAACATTTCCTCAAAACCTCCATACATATTTCTTCACAATGCAATTGCACGACCAGAACTCAACTTTATCTTTTTAAGGATAACAAAACAGCTTTGATTAGGTAGCATTGCGAGACTCAGTGGCGCACAAAGACGCATCTGGAAGGCAAACAGCAAACTTGTTGGCTATAGAAGTGAATTAAAAAAATTGTATTTTGACATTTGTACAGACAGTTTGGTTATATTAAGCCTAATCAGTGTAGTAGAGCTATTTTAACCCCCTCACTGGCTTAATGATATGTTTTTAATTAAAATCATGACTTTCAACAATACGCATTTTGCGTTCCAGACGCGTCTTTATGCACCACTACGTTCACTAAACTACCTTACAATGTACACCATTCCATTTTAACTGAACTCAATACCTACATAAGTTTTGTTTTTTTCTTTATCATCATAGGGGTACCTGATTATGGCAAGAACATATTATTTTGTATCAATTTTGCACAATTCCTTATGAATGCCTGCAAAAATACAAATAAATGAACTGAAGGCTTTTCTCATTTATATAAACATGTACACATACACTTACCTGATTTCTTTGAAAGCAGAAGTTGCAGTTCCATAACTTTGCTCTGTAATCCACTTGGCTGCATAGAGAAAAAGGAAATTGATAAGACATCTATAACTTTAGATCCGATAAGGTATCTTTTTTCTTTACTTTTTTTTTCTTCAAATGAACACAGTTCCAGTGTACCACATAATTAATCTACAAGAACAAGGCATTAGCAAGATTGTGTCTCGCCCACTTGCGAAAACTGGAAATATCGTGATCTCCGTTGCCATGCTCTGTAATCCACTTGGCTGCATAGAGAAAAAGGAAATTGATAAGACATCTATAACTTTAGATCCGATAAGGTATCTTTTTTCTTTTCTTTTTTTTTTCTTCAAATGAACACAGTTCCAGTGTACCACATAATTAATCTACAAGAACAAGGCATTAGCAAGATTGTGTCTCGCCCACTTGCGAAAACTGGAAATATCGTGATCTCTGTTGCCACGCAGAAGAATTGTATCTCTGGGTATCTGCCACAGAGTGTAATATCCCATTAATGAGAAGGACTATTCACAAAATACTACTTCCCTCCATCGACTGCCCCCATCCCCCCTTTTAGAGATGGAATAAAAAGTTACCATCAAGTCCTATTAGATTACACAAATACAAAATAGGATGATAATCAGTTGTACAATAGAGGCGAAGTAGAGTTTGTCTCTGGGTGGCATAAAAATGCAAAAAGGTTAAAAATAGTGCTAAGGTTGAAAAGTGGAAATGAAATAAGGCTAAACTTTAACGTATAGCCTCAAATGACCTTTGACCATATCATGTGACATCCAAAGGCAACATAACGTGAAGGTACCCTCAGTGCAAATATGACCCAAGTTAGGTTGTAATCAAAGCAACTGGTGTGAAGTTATTTGTCAACAGAGAGTCTTGCAGGTAAACTTTAACATATGACCTCAAATGGCCTTTGACCCTATCATGTGACCTCCAACGGCAACATAACGTGAAGGTACCCTCAGTGCAAATATGACCCAAGTTAGGTTGTAATCAAAGCAACTGGTGTGAAGTTATTTGTCAACAGAGAGTCTTGCAGGTAAACTTTAACGTATGACCTCAAATGACCTTTGACCCTATCATGTGACCTCCAACGGCAACATAACGTCAAGGTACCCTCAGTGCAAATATGACCCAAGTTAGGTTGTAATCCAAGCAACTGATGTGAAGTTATTTCACAAAAGAGTGTCTTGGAGGTAAACTTTAACGTATGACCTCAAATGACCTTTGACCCTATCATGTGACCTCCAACGGCAACATAACGTCAAGGTACCCTCAGTGCAAATATGACCCAAGTTAGGTTGTAATCCAAGCAACTGATGTGAAGTTATTTCACAAAAGAGTGTCTTGGAGGTAAACTTTAACATATGACCTCCAATGACCTTTGACCTTAGACCTTAGTGCTTCTATCACCCAAGTGTGGCTGCCAATGCAGTAACAGTTGCCAAGTAATGCATCATAAGAGAGTCTTGCAGGTAAACTTTAACGTTTGTGACGGACGCCTTCACCTCCGGTGGGCGAGACAATAAGTAAATAACTATCCAAGAATATTTATCCATCAAATTGTGTGACCACAACCCATGTATTCAACTATTAGTTTCCATCATAGATTACGCCACTATTACATCACTTTTCTGCTAGTAGACGGTATGCCATCTAATTCCAAAATATGATTGTAAAATTTGACTATTGCTTTCCCTAAATGGTATGTAATTACTTGCACCCCTTCCCCCAAATTATGCAAGTATTTGTACCTGTAGCCATGCGCGTACCGAGGGGGGATGTTTTAGGTGTTCAAACATTCCGCTTTTGGTGCTATTTGGAGTTAAAACATCCCCCTTTAGCAGTGCTGATAACCTTTTATTTCTTTTTTTTTTTCATTTTGCTTGTCAGAAAATTTTGGACTAAAAAACACCCCCCTTTAAAAACATCCTGGGTATCACTTACCAAAATGGATTGAGAACAGCCCTACATGTTGCTCTGCTACACAGGACTGGATCATACTGGATGGGTGGTAAATCAGGCCTCTCCTTCAGAGGGGTGTAGAGAGCTGCAAGAGGGACCACCATTCGAGTGGCTTCCAGGCGGCTTGATGGCCACACGTTCCAACTGAAACGGACGCCATCCCTCTCCTCGTTCTGTCGTATGAATTCGTAGTTCGCCATCAAGACCTATGGCTGGCTAGTGGCTAGTTCTACAGAGAAAAAAAAGAAAAACTTTCTCAAAATCGAAAGATTTAGTGCAAAGCAGCTTGCCTTATCTTATCAGATGAAAATAAATGCATGGCAAATGTAACGGCACAGTCCGGCGAGGTGGCCGCCTACCACCTTGCCTATAGAGTACCAAAGTGTGACGTCATCAAATTTTGATTTTTGTATTTCAGTATTTTTATGACCATATTTAGGTAGAGCATGACGGAAAACGTTCACACATCGAATTTGACATGAATCAGTTCATGGTGGCCCAAGTTATGGCTATATGACTATCTAATTAGCCCCATTGAAGTAAGTGTAAATTGGCCTGGTTCCTAACAGTTTAGAACCAGGCCAATTTAAAACTGACTTCAATGGGGCTAAAGAGGTATTCATGCGTCCATATCTCGGGGCCCAATGAGCTAATTGCCATAAAATTTGGGCTCTGGATGTTTTTCACCATGTTCCTTTGAGATATGGTATAAAAAATGTCAAAATGAAAAAAATTGCTTTTTGTGACGTCATCACTTCGGTACTCTATACGCGTTGCAATGGAAGACGACGGAGCCGAAGGATTACAGCACACACAAATTGAATGAGTTGAGAAGTAGAGTTTATTAACAAAACAGAATCCTATCCCCACTGCCAAATTTTTGTAGATAAGTTTTCATTTTTTGTATACGTATTACCAACTTTAGAATTGAAATATGACCAGAACCACCACAGCAAATAGCGAGGGTGGTTTGCAAGGTTCACCGTGCGTGGGAATGGGTGATTATGAGGCATAGTATTTCTGTGTTGACACGTTCCAAAAGGCACCATAATAATTTAATAGAACCCTGTGTACAGCTCCGAATTCACGTACCAGATTGATAAGCCAACAGGGTAGGCCTAGTACAGCTCCGTAGCCGAGGCCAGTCATGCCAATAGCAGATTGATAAGCCAAGGAGCTCGTACAGCTAGCGAAAAGCATGTAGTCGCACTTTTGTAGTCGCGGTTCGCAACGCTAGAGAATGGGCGGCAATCCTAGATTTGACTTTTAGCGGTCTAAATTATTTTAGGCTGCTAACTAGGGTTAGGGTTAGGGTCACTCATCATAGGCCCTTCCTTGCCTATGTGGGATTGTGTCCAACATTCATTGTTGGAGCAGTCACAAACAGACAACAAAATTGCTCTAAGCAATATTTAATTTTCTTAAATTTGCTAGATTAACTGATTCAGGGACTCTTCAACTCTTCAACGTTGACTTCTGTTTCCAAAACTGGAGTGGAAATATATATTTTGAAGGGCTTTTCCTCTCTCCTTGCGTCAACGGCAGTGAGGACAGGTCCAGTTAAAATCACCTTTTGTGTACACGCGCTGTGACCTTATCAACAAAGGCCTGTGACCTGATCGGGGTCAGTTTGGTTGGTCGTCTAGTTTTTCCTCCAGACGTTTGGGGGGAAAGATTTTACATTGTTCAATTCTTCGACAGGATCGTATATATATCTATATAGCGCCATCTACTTTGAATTTTAGATCAGTATTAAATCTAAACGACTGAAGCTTAGTCAAGTGATAATAACAACTACAACGGCGCCGCCATTAGCCAAGCATCTTCTACAACTAAGTACAAGAACTCCGCCGATGGGAAAGGAAAGTGGTAAGTTTTTAGTTCTTTTTAAATTAAAATATTACTCCTATACGAATGTTAAAGGTAAATAACTTGACATACATACATATCATGCAATATAGATACAGCAAAAATAGGGAATTAACCTTTGAAATTGCAAGGGAAGGTGATATTGTAAATCTGCCGTATTAACGTCTATGGTATTGGAGTACGAGCTTATCTTACGATAACCTCGTATGTGTATTAGTGGGTTAGGGCACTCATAGCTACATTCGTATACTTCGTGTGTAGAATGTAGGCAGTCATACACCTCAACTTTTTAAAACACCACTGCACAAAAGTCACCAACATTCACTCAAAATCGGCATTTAATTTACAAAAACCGACCCCAAAATATCCAAGAAATACAATAAATTCAACTCACCGATGTTGGAAAAGATATTTCCAAAAATGAAATCCGTAATTTACTGTTGATTCTCACGAAACGAGCTATCAGAGTCATTGTGTACATTTCCTGGTCGCCGCGGGCGCTGACATCTCCCCAAAAGAGTTTTGTCCTTAAAAATTCGGTCCCTATGGCGTACACGGAAAAGTCCCGATTTTCTGTGTGCGCGATCGTAAAGATCGATGTGCGCTTGCGATCCTGAGTTTCTTTGTGGACAAAAATTTTATTGGCCGATTTTAGTCTAAGACATCGGCAGTATGTAAACAACACGCGATCGCGAAACAAATCGGCGGGGATTTCTCCGGTTTTGGACAAGATTTTGACTTTGGATTTTGCTGAAAATATCAAAAGTTCTTCCTAACGGCCATTTGAGGTAGGAGCACATCAGCAAGCAATGGTCATATTGACCATTAGGATCATATACATGTGTGTATACTGGGTATTGGGGATACAGATGTAATTTTGTTTGAAATGGAGGTTTTTGTGGGCAAACTGATACTTAAGTATCACTCTTTAGATTTTACGTTATAAGTTCGTTAAGATACAAAATGTAGAAAGTTATAAAAACTTACATTTACAGCCTTGTTTTTCGTACTTGTTACCCACACCTCCATACGGATGACGACTGCTCTCAATATGTTGCGCACTAGTGAGGCCGCTCTACATGGTTACGCACCATAGATACGTACGCAGAATGTTACGCACACAAGCTATTCTACGAAGACCTGGAAGGGCCAAACTGACGACGTAAAAAAATAAAAAATATTACGTACGTACGTAATATTTTTTATTTTTTTACGTCGTCAGTTTGGCCCTTCCAGGTCTTCGTAGGAGATCGACGAACCGATCGCGCCGGTACCACTACGAGCGCTGAGGGCTCCCTTCATCATAATCGTGAAAAATACAAACTGGATGCTGACGGGACAGTCTCGATAGGAGTTATCGACAAAAAGTACCCAAAATTTCAGGAAACCCTCTTCAAAGGTCACAAAACAAACTGGTAAGTTTTAATTATCCATTATTCAACATAAGTATTTAGATTTAAGTAAACTGCAATATATGAGTTTCACTTAAATATAGCCAAAAATGCACAGTGATGCAGTTTAGGTATGGGATGTGTGTTGGCTGCATTCCTACACAGTCGGCAATGGCGTGTACCTATGAGTGGGTAGGAGTGAGATTTTTAAGGGCTGAATTTGAAAGAAGGTAGAGAACTCACCAGTGTTTGTGTGTATCCATTGTCATGCCATTGTCATGCATATCTGCATGACTAGAGGAGGCATGGACACACACAAACACTGGTGAGTTCTCGGAAATTTCTTATCATCTTTTTTTGGATTTTTTGTTAAAAATACGTACGATCAAAAAGACATTCTAATTCTAAACGTTTTCCTAGGAGGAAACGCTGTGGTGAAGGAGCTGTCGGTCGCGGGAGTTATCAGAAAAGTGTTATTTCAGGGCATTTTCCAGTCCTGCTAACCCGTGCGCAATTAGATTGCTGGGTAAGAACGCCTGGCTTCGTGATGTAGAAGGCGTATAGGCTAGCCAATTTTTTTTTTTTTTACATTCACGAAGCCAATCCTGGCTAGCCATGACATGAGTGAATATGACCATTGCTTGCTGATGTGAAATTAATATGTATAGACTTAAACCACATCAGCAAGCAATGGTCATATTGACCATTAGGATCATATACATGTGTGTATACTGGGTATTAGGGATACAGATGTACATGTAATTTTGTTTGAAATGGAGGTTTTTGTGGGCAAACTGATACTTAAGTATCATTCTTTAGATTTTAAGTTATCAGTTCGTTAAGATACAAAATGTAGAAAGTTATAAAAACTTACATTTACAGCCCTCTTTTTGGTACTTGTTACCCACACCTCCATACGGATGACGACTGCTCTCAATATGTTGCGCACTAGTGAGGCCGCTCTACATGGTTACGCACCGTAGATACGTACGCAGAATGTCACGCACACAAGCTATTCTACGAAGACCTGGAAGGGCCAAACTGACGACGTAAAAAAATAAAAAATATTACGTACGTACGTAGTAATTATTACGTACGTACGTAATATTTTTTATTTTTTTACGTTGTCAGTTTGGCCCTTCCAGGTCTTCGTAGGAGATCGACGAACCGATCGCGCCGGTACTACTACGAGCGCTGAGGGCTCCCTTCATCATAATTCGCGAGAATCAACAGTAAATTACGGATTTGATTTTTGGAAATATCTTTTCCAACATCGGTGAGTTGAATTTATTGTATTTCTTGAATATTTAGTGGTCGGTTTTTGTAAATTAAATGCCGATTTTGAGTGAATGTTTGTGACTTTTGTGCAGTGGTGTTTTAAAAAGTTGAGGTGTATGACTGCCTACATTATACACACGAAGTATAGGAATGTAGCTATGAGTGAGGCACACCACGAATAGTGGTCATATTGACCACTACGAATACAATATGCAAAAATAGTTGGTATTTTCTGTCGCGTGTAGTAAAGGTATGGGGGGAAAAATAAGATAAATATTTTAAATACTTGCTTTCAAATTCAGGCCTTAAAAATCTCACTCCTACCTCAAATGGCCGTTAGGAAGAACTTTTGTCCAAAGTTAAAATCTTGTCCAAAACTGGAGAAATCGCCGCCGATTTGTTTCGCGATCGCGTGTTGTTTACATACTGCCGATGTCTTAGACTAAAATCGGCCAATACAATTTTTGTCCACGAAGAAACTCGGGATCGCAAGCGCACATCGATCTTTACGATCGCGCACACAGAAAATCGGGACTTTCCGTGTATGCCACATAGGGACTGAATTTTTAAGGACAAAACTCTTTTGGGGAGATGTCAGCGCCCGCGGCGACCAGGAAATGTACACAATGACTCTGATAGCTCGTTTCGCGAGAATCAACAGTAAATTACGGATTTGATTTTTGGAAATATCTTTTCCAACATCGGTGAGTTGAATTTATTGTATTTCTTGGATATTTAGTGGTCGGTTTTTGTAAATTAAATGCCGATTTTGAGTGAATGTTTGTGACTTTTGTGCAGTGGTGTTTTAAAAAGTTGAGGTGTATGACTGCCTACATTATACACACGAAGTATAGGAATGTACCTATGAGTGATATTGACCATTAGAATCATATACATGTGTGTATACTGGGTATTGGGGATACAGATGTAATTTTGTTTGAAATTGATGTTTTTGTGGGCAAACTGATACTTAAGTATCATTCTTTAGATTTTAAGTTATCAGTTCGTTAAGATACAAAATGTAGAAAGTTATAAAAACTTACATTTACAGCCCTCTTTTTGGTACTTGTTACCCACATCTCCATACGGATCACGACTGCTCTCAATAATGTTGCGCACTAGTGAGGCCGCTCTACATGGTTACGCACCGTAGATACGTACGCAGAATGTTACGCACACAAGCTATTCTACGAAGACCTGAAAGGGCCAAACTGACGACGTAAAAAAATAAAAAATATTACGTACGTACGTAGTAATTATTACGTACGTACGTAATATTTTTTATTTTTTTACGTCGTCAGTTTGGCCCTTTCAGGTCTTCGTAGAATAGCTTGTGTGCGTAACATTCTGCGTACGTATCTACGGTGCGTAACCATGTAGAGCGGCCTCACTAGTGCGCAACATTATTGAGAGCAGTCGTGATCCGTATGGAGATGTGGGTAACAAGTACCAAAAAGAGGGCTGTAAATGTAAGTTTTTATAACTTTCTACATTTTGTATCTTAACGAACTGATAACTTAAAATCTAAAGAATGATACTTAAGTATCAGTTTGCCCACAAAAACATCAATTTCAAACAAAATTACATCTGTATCCCCAATACCCAGTATACACACATGTATATGATTCTAATGGTCAATATCACTCATAGGTACATTCCTATACTTCGTGTGTATAATGTAGGCAGTCATACACCTCATCTTTTTAAAACACCACTGCACAAAAGTCACCAATATTCACTCAAAATCGGCATTTAATTTTCAAAAACCGACCCCAAAATATTCAAGAAATACAATAAATTCAACTCACCAATGTTGGAAAAGATATTTACAAAAATGAAATCCGCAAT
This sequence comes from Heliocidaris erythrogramma, assembly GCA_025617745.1. Classification (NCBI taxonomy): domain Eukaryota; kingdom Metazoa; phylum Echinodermata; class Echinoidea; order Camarodonta; family Echinometridae; genus Heliocidaris; species Heliocidaris erythrogramma. The sequence goes on along the minus strand of CM046855.1, from coordinate 34,894,742 downwards.
TTACTGTTGATTCTCGCGAAACGAGCTATCGGAGTCATTGTGTACATTTCCTGGTCGCCGCGGGCGCTGACATCTCCCCAAAAGAGTTTTGTCCTCAAAAATTCGGTCCCTATGGTGTACACGGAAAAGTTCTGATTTTCTGTGTGCGCGATCGTAAAGATCGATGTGCCCTTGCGATCCCGAGTTTCTTCGTGGACAAAAATTATATTGGCCGATTTTAGTCTAAGACATCGGCAGTTTGTAAACAACACGCGATCGCGAAACAAATCGGCGGGGATTTCTCCGGTTTTGGACAAGATTTTGACTTTGGATTTTGCTGTAAATATCAAAAGTTCTTCCTAACGGCCATTTGAGGTAGGAGTGAGATTTTTAAGGGCTGAATTTGAAAGCAAGTATTTAAAATATTTATCTTATTTTCCCCCCCATACCTTTAGTACATGCGACAGAAAATACCAACTATTTTACAGAAATGTACCCGGGAGTGGTCAATATGACCATTGCTTGCTGATGTGGTGTGGTGTGCCTATGAGTGACTTAAACTAAAGTATCAGTTTGCCCACAAAAACCTCCATTTCAAACAAAATTACATCTGTATCCCCAATACCCAGTATACACACATGTATATTTCCTAATGGTCAATATGACCATTGCTTGCTGATGTGAATTTGACATCGTTTAATTTGACAATCTTCACTTACGTAAAATGGGACGAGTGGGACTAAAATTAACTCCTAAGCGGTATTCAGATTCCGAAATACGATTGTTTTTCGTGGATCGCTGAGTAATGATAAACACTATATTTTCACAGATAAATACTAAAATTAAACAGGACGCAAAAATAGGCAAATAATAAGTATTTTCTCTTACCGTATCTTCTTTTTCGTGAAATCTCTGTCAAACCTCCACCCACAATTTCGCCAATTCTCGCTCAATATGCTAAGTCGACGTGGCTATCTATAATACATAAAGCTAATAGCGCACACGCGAGGTGTCTTCTGCGCGTTACGTGTACGTGGCCGTGGCAAAATCGGGCAAAATATCACTGACGTAATTTTTTTGTATCTTACTTTGGTTTACTTTGGTTGTCGAGACGTAAAGCTTGTAGCTTATTTGCCCCTCGTCACTTTGGGTAGTCTCTGGTACGGCAAATACTTCAGAGGGTGGTCCTTCCAGTGCCTCTCAAGAGATGACTTGAACATATTGATGGACTTTGCTCTGACTGCTTCCTCTGGCAACGAATTCCAGTTATTAACACTCGTTACTGAAAAAGCATTCTGACGTAACTGCAGTCTACATCTTTGCTTCCTAAGCTTCATACTGTGACCTCTGGTTCTTCCAGTATTGTCCATCTCAAAGAATTTGGTCATGTCAATCTTGTCTACTCCTTTGGACATCTTGTAGATCTGGATGAGTTGTGCTCTTTGTCTTCTGTACGCAAGGGTAGGCAATTTCAAGACTTTTAGGCGTTCCTTTTTTAAGATCGGGGTCCATACAGAGTGACAGTATTCCAGGGTGGGTCTTACAGTAGATTTGTACAGCTTTAACCATCCCTTTTCCTTCAAGGTTGTGAATGATCTCTTAATGATGCCCAGTTTTGCATTGGCCCTCTTTGTTACATCAGCTACATGAGCACTGAAGGACAGTGACTTATCGAACAGAACTCCCAGATCTTTCTCAGTATCATCAGATTTGACTTCTGTTCCATCATCACCTGACAGGATGTACCCAAAATTCTGGTTCCTGCGTCCATAATGTACAACCTTGCACTTTGATTCATTGAATTTGAGTTGCCAAACATTGGCCCACTCTTTTACAGCATAAACATCCTCCTGCAGTTCATCAGCATCTTTTTGAGAGTCAACTGTTCTGTAAATCTTAGTATCGTCTGCAAACAACATCATATCAGCCTTGACTGATTCTGGCAAGTCATTTATGAAGCATATGAACAGTGTCGGCCCAAGGACACTTCCTTGCGGAATACCACTGCTGACTGGAAGTGATGCAGACATCTTACCATTGACTGTTACTCTCTGAGAACGTCCGAACAAGTAGGATGCAATCCAATCATGAAGATGGCCACTGATTCCATATGCTTTCAGTTTATTAAGTAGACGCTGGTATCATTCAGCTGCAGGATCTTTACTTTACTTTACTTTACTTTACTTTAATCCTACGATGATATAGGACGAATGACTGTTCATCGATCGTAGCTTGTTGTATCATGTGATTATACATTTTCCATAACATGTCATAACAAGTGGAATATGTATGATCGGGAAAGGACAAATATGTGTGGAAGATTCAAGATATTTACTCATACTCGTAAACGAGATCGTAATTTTTAGACCAGTATTTATCTAGTTTACGGAAGTTGCTGAGATAACATATTCAGGGAGACTATTCCACAAATCCACAATTCTGTTGCTGAAAAAAAGTTTCCTCAAATCAAGGCGAGAATACTGTTTGTCCAGTTTCATTTTGTGGCCTCTGGACCTTCTGTGTGCCAAGTGAAAAAGATTGTGTTGAGTGTCACACTCCTGTCAAATACATGTACTTGAAAGCATCAATCACATCACCCCTCCTTCGCCTGTGGGCAAGAGTTGGTAATTTGAGTTTCATGAGGCGTTCACGATAGGACATATTTCTAAATCCTGGAATCATTTTTGTGGCCCGCCTCTGCACACTCTCCAATTTCCTCTGCTCACCTACTTTGTATGGCGACCATGCTGCCTGACCAAATTCTAACAAAAACAACATTGTATCTGCATCAATATCAGTGGCGGATACAGGGGGCACGTGCCCCCCCCCCCCCCGGCCAAAAAAAAACCTCTTTTTTTGGCTTGTCCGGAGAGACACAAAAATACTAAGGACCTTTTTTTTTTTTTTTTTTTTTTTTTTTTTTTTTTTTTTTTTTTTTGCTTGTCAGAGAATTTTGGAGGAAAAAACCTTTTTTTGGGTGTGTGGGAGACAGGATCTTTGAAAGACAATTTTGAGTCTACTAGAACCCCAAAATCCCTCTCAGCGTGGACCTCGTTTAGAGCTACTGTGCATGATTCTCTCTTCATGTGATATTCAATATGCACATCTGTACTCTGTTTCCCAAGCCTTAGAACAGTGCACTTCTCAGGATGAAAACGAAGCTGCCGAATTATCTGAGCGTGCATACAATTTCGTATCATCAGCGAACATAATGATATTTGATTTAACTACACCTAACCTGGAAGATTAGAAAAAGGGTCGGACCCAACACACTCCCTTGCGGCACGCCACTCAATACTTTTCCCCAAGAGGACTCTAAAAGAGCATTATTTTGGTTCCAAGGGGTTTTCAAGCAAAACAAATATTTTCTGGGCCCTCTTGCATAAAAGTTGCGTTTAATCGCGAACCAAAAAAATAAACGCAAGTCCCAAATACTCGATCCTGATTGGTTGAAAATCAAGCTGCGTTTAATTTTTTGAGTTGCGTTTTATGAGAGGGCCCTGATGGAAATACATTTTCCTCCGGTTTTTGTTTTAGTTTCAAATTATGTTATCCCAAACTCCTTGGATAAGGTTCACAAAATACCAGTCTAAAATTATAGGTTATTGATTTTATTTTATGACCTCTATTCAAAACTGTGATCTGTATGGGTCACATTATTTCCATTTGTAACTTTACTCGAGGTAATTTTCATGTTTGTCACGTACCCCTGAGCTCTGGCTGCTCACATCTCATGGTGACTTTCGTCCTTGGTCATTCATTTCTTAAACTTTGTCAAATCCATGATTATGTGTCCAAAGTTAATCAAAGACAATGTCGTTAACCCCAGCTGCCCACGTGGGAATAATTGATTTCGTCATTTTCAATCCTTTTCATCAAAGCGTCATTCACATAGTTGTACATACTACTTTAAAGCTTCTCAAATATCTATTGAGTTCTACTTTGTAAGTGTCTCTGATTGATATACATGGACATGTTTCGATCATCGACAGTTTCGGTCGATAAATATCCATATCGTAAAAAGCAGTCGATTGAAATTATGCTTTGTCTTAAAGGGGAAGTCCAGTCCAAAAATAACTTGGTTTTAATGAAAGCAGAAAAATCAGGCCTACAGATCAAAAAAAGTTTGAGGAAAATCGGACAACTAATAAGAATGTTATGAATTTTTTAGTGGCATGAAAAACTAGAGAAACAATGACAATCACTAGACAAATTGGCAACTCAGTCATTGGTTTGTGATGTCATAGGTACACAACTCACCATTTCTTTTGTTTACATTCATAATACAAATTCTCAAATTTTGTCCAAGAATATGAGTTTTCACATAACTTGAACCAAGTTACATCTATAGTAATATGTTTTTGCATAACAAAAAACATAAAACAAGCTATACAATTGGTTCTTAAAAACTCCGACTCGTCAAAGCGAGTTGCAATTTAAACAATATCGAAATAAACTTACGACACTCCTCAGGGAGACAAAGATCATATATCTTTCACACAAATTCATGCGTAATAAATCAAATATTAACGACATGGGATACCATAAGCAGCCTTATAAAAAAGAAAGTTCATGAATGCCCATAGACTTCCTTCAGTATTGATTTCGGACATACATGAACATTCCGCCTGATGATTCTCTATTTTTATATCCTACAGATGAAAATGAAATAAGTAATATTGTCAACTCGTTTGAAAATAATAAATCTGCAGGTTTAGACGAATTCAGTCCCAGGGTAATTAAAACTGCGATTCGGTATATATCTAAACCGCTATGTCATATTTTCAATTTATCACTTAATAAAGGGATTTTTCCAGACCTACTGAAAATCGCTAGAGTCACACCCATATTTAAGACTGGAGACAAAAGGCTTACCAACTATAGAGCAATATTTGTTCTATCGGTTTTTTTCTAAAATTCTTGAACGCATTGTATACACCAGGACTTACGAATTTCTTATTTAACACGACATTATTTACAAAAACCAATTTGGATTCCGCCAAAATATTTCCACAGCAATGGCATTATCTAAACTAACAAACGATATAATTGATTTCTTTGAAAAAAAATCAATATTCAATTGGAATTTTTATAGACTTATCGAAAGCCTTCGATACCATTAATCACTCAATTTTATGAAACTTTATATGTATGGAATCCGTGGCATAGCGCATGATTGGTTTGCCAGTTATCTTAGCAATCGCCTCCCAGTGCACTAAATTTGACTCGGTCGTCTCTAACATGAGTAATATCACATGTGGTGTACCGCAAGGTTTGTTGCTTGGTCCGTTACTTTTTATTCTTTATATAAACGACATTTTCAAATCAACAGCAACATTAACTTTTGTTCTATATGCCGACGACACGAATATTTTATGTAGCGGATCTAATCTTACCTCACTGTGCAGTAATGTTAATCAACAGCTAACCTTTGTATGCGAGTGGTTTAAAGCTAATAAACTGTCTGTCAATTTAAACAAATGTAACTATATGATCTTTCACAACAATAAAAACACTGATTTAAACAGCATTTCCATATATCTCGACAACGTACTACTACCTAGAGTTGAAAACACAAAATTTCTAGGTTTGGACATTGATAGTTCTATGTCTTGGAAAAAACATAATATTCTTGAAACAGAAAGCAAAATCTCTAGAAACAGACAGCGGCACATTTTACCAAACAACATCCTCCGTATGCTTTAACAATTCTCTTATCCTACCATATCTATCATACTGCAACCTAGCCTGGGGGAACTCTACAATATCCAAATTAATCATCCTACAAAAGAAAATAATTCGTATAATTACAGGTATACTGCTCCCCGGTGTCACGTCGACCATTTGTTCAAACAATTTAACATACTAAAATTTACCGATATAAATAAACATCAACAAAGCATTTTTATATACAGATGTATAAACAATTTATTTCCTGACGAATTCTGTAACATCTTTCAATTAAATTCTACTATTCATAAATACGAAACCAGACACCAAATCACATCCATCTATACCCAAGCACAGAACCTTATTATTCCAACATAACATCCGGTACTCGGGACCTAAGCTGTGGAACGTTATCCCTGACACAATATAATACTCCGCATCTCTTACCAACTTCTCAAGAAGGATAAAAAACATTTCACCTCATCTTACAAATAATATGGTTTAAGATTCTTCTCAACCCTCCATTGGGTCTATTCTCTCCCTCTCTTCTCTCTGCTTCTTCGTGAATACATCTCTTCTCCGTACTCATTTTATGTTGCACCTCCATCCTTCCCCCTTTTTCCCTCTTTCTCACTCTTCTTTTCCCCTCTCTCTTTCTCTTTTTCCTTTTTTGTATGTAGTTATTTTCTTTTTATATGTTTATTATGTAATATTATCACAGGCGTAGCCAGGATTTTTCAATGGGGGGAGGCAGACGTGAAGGATCCAACCGCATAGCCAGGATTTCATTTTAGGCAGGGGCGGTTGTCGTGCCCGCGAAGAGTGCGAAATTTGTAATGAGCAGGTAAAGCCTGCTCCGCAGGGGGTGGGTGCAGGGAGGGGGAGTTTCCCCCTTCCCGCGCGAAGCGCGAAAGCTCTGACGTTTTAACAAATTTGAGAGAAAGATAACGGCTTGTAGCAAACAATTTTTGTAGGTGGAAAGTTTTAGTTCGACGCCCGGACCGCTTTTCAATTATTTGAACGCAACATTTCAGATGCGAGGGAGGGATGCCAGTGGCGTATCTAGGGATTAGGCCTATGGCACCCGGGGCAAACAATGAAGTTAGGAGCTCCCCCCCCCCCCCTCCCCCCGAGTGCCCAATCTTATCTATGTTATTGTACAAGCGAGGGAGCAAAGCGACCGAGCGGCAAATTTTTTCAAGCTTTAACACTAAAAAACGCATTTTCTTGCGTATTTTACCCAGAAAATTTTGCATTTGACCACCGCAGTTGAGCGGTAGAGAAGCTCGAATTTTATACATTGATAAACGGTTTTCTATTCACTCACTTCTACAATCGGGAGCATGCAGAACTAACAAAAACCCTATAGGCTTGAGAAAGAGTCAGCAAGGCGACCTGAAGTTGAGATTTCTTTCAAAAGTTGAACCTTTGCAAATTCTGTTTTATACACTTTATCCTATATTGGGAGCGCAATATTTAGCAGGAGTCATATGAACATTACATCATGATAGCGAGCAAAGCAATTACATCTTTATTTTTTCAAACTTTTTGAACCCTTTAAGCTATTTAAGAACTATATACTGGGGTAGCGAAATTACGAGATCCTGAAAGAAAATAATTATGCGAGGGAGCAAAACGACCGAGCTTTGGAAAATTTTCGCATTTCAAACCTTCAAAAACTAGATTTCTAGTGCATTTACCCTGCGCATTTGGGGCGGTGATCCGTAAAGATTATGATATTTATTCATTTCCCCGTATTTCTCTTTCTCTCCTTTGCGTTTTTTGCGCCCCCTCCAAGTGCTGTCTATATTAAATCTTGCATTTTAGAGCATCCCAAAATGTTTTTTAATGAAAAGAACAAATGCACGGATCTACGCCAATGGACGGAACCCCTTAACCCTTAATTGAGAATAACAATGCGAGCAAACGAATTTTCTTCGATATTTTCGCATTGAAATTATGGCATTTCTTATTTTCCTACTTCTAATCATTAAAGAATGTGATGGTATTTCAAGATCAAACATCACGAGTTTGGATAATTGATCAAGTGATGTTGCGATGGATTGCCTATTTCATGATCTCAAAAACTGCGCCACACTTGAATAAAATAGTCACACAAATGGGCATGTCGCCATCCGCGGCGGTCGCACTGGGATGGATCAAAATGACTCTTGGCCCGAATTCACATTTTAGTACGCTTACGGAGGTTTAAACCTCCGTAAGTGTACTAAAATAAGCGTAAATAAGCGCACTTCAAGAAAATAATATGAATGGATCGGATTCCGTGCGCACGACTGTCGTACGCTTAAAAAACCCAGGGGGGTTAAACCATGATTAAAACCAAACCTTCTTTGTGAATTCGGGCCCTTGTGTTTTAAGATTGCCAAGAGAATGAAAACTCCTGTTTAGAATGTTCTCACTCATCCTACTCTTACTACCCCCCCCCCCCCCCCCCCCCCACCAAGTTGCGAAAATGCTCCCATATTGTATGCAAAATGATACGATAAATCTTGTGCCAAATACATTTATGGAAAACAAGCTGCTGAAAACTGCTTATCCAATAATAGCGAGCCAATGGAGTAAAATGGAGTCAGGTCTTTTTGCCTCTGACGAAGATTCTGCTAGGATCGAAAGCTCAGGCCCCTTTTGACTCCAAACACATTTATGTATACAAATTTATGTACATTTCTTCTCTGAGCACCTAGTGACCACCTATTCATTAACCTGCTTTTTATAAATGAGCCTCAATACTTGGAATCCAGTTTGCATACATTACTTGTTGCTATGTCTGGCAAGCTTTCAGGTTGTCAGGAACAACCTTTGTCTGAAAGGTATGTTTCATCATGAAAACCTTCAAGACTCAATAAGATTTTTTTTTATTCATTGGTCGCTCCGGTCCCTCACATGATAATAATTTTTATCAGAAACTCTGTCCGAAGGTTTCCTTATATAGCATTATGCTGAATTTGGAGTAAACTGCGATGTTTATATAAAGGAACCAACTCACCGGTGTAGCCAGACTTGTTGAACACAAAAAGGGGGCATGGCCCCCTTGTGCCCCTGGATACTCCTATGAACCAAATAAACAAACTTTCAGTACTTCAGGGAGCAACGTGTTTTTTTTATACAATGCGTCTCCCCCCCCCCCCCCAAAAAAAAAAAAAAAAAAAAAAAAGTTGGAAAAAGTCTCCCCAAATGAATATTTCAAAATATTTGTAGGATATTTTCATGCCTGTTCATAGCTTAGGATCTCTTTTATCAAAATAATGACACCAAAACTTGGCAGTATTTTAAGCTCGAGCACTGGCGTACAGTGCAGTATTGCGTCCAAATAACTGAAAAGCAGTCAAGGCGTCGAACTGTAACTTTCCGCCTAAAAAATTGTTTGTTACGAGCCGTTTATCTTTGCCTCAAATTTTCTTAAACATCAGAGCTTTCGCGCTACGCGCGGGAAGGCGGAACCTCCCCCCTCCCTGCACCCGCCCCTGTTACATATACAGTGCAGTATTGCGTCCAAATAACTGAAAAGCAGCCAGGGCGTCGAACTAACTTTCGGCCTAAAAAAAGATGCTAGATGCTGTTATCTTTCTATCAAATTTGCTAAAACGTCAGAGCTTTCGCGTGGGAAGGGGGAAACTCCCCCCCCCCCCCCCTCCCTTCACCCGTACCTGTTACAGTGCAGTGTTACGTCCAAATAACTGAAAAGCAGTCCGACGTCGAAATAACTTTCCGCCTAAAAAAGATGCTAGGAGCTGTTATCTTTCTCTCAAATTTGCTAAAACGTCAGAGCTTTCGCGCGGGAAGGGGGAACCTCACCCTCCCTGCACCCACCCCTGTTACATACAGTGCAGAATTGCGTCCAAAATAACTGAAAAGCAGCCAGGGCGCGCGTCGAACTAACATTCTGCCTGAAAAAAAACGTGCTAAAAGGTCAGAGCTTTCGCGCTTCGCGCGGTAAGGGGACCCCCCCCCCCCCCCTCATTGCACCAACCCCTGTCACATCCAGTGCAGTATTGCGTCCAAATAACTGAAAAACAGTAAGGGCGTCGAACTATAACTTTCCGCCTATAATTTGTTATAAAACGTCAGAGCTTTCGCGCGGAAGGGGCAAATATTCCCCCTCCCTGCTCCCACCCCCTGGGGAGCGCCCTTTGCTCTTACTTCTTTATACGATTCTTTTTAGGGTGGCGACTTTCGAGCGACAGTTCCAAAAACCTTTACCATTTTAATACACAATAAGTCTCCTTGGAATACCGAAAAATAAACATCCCCTGCGCTTTGAGGTAATTGATATAAAGACTTCTGACGGAGCCTCTTCGCCTCCCATGCTCTATCTGAGAGAACCAGATACTTCCTCCTGTCTCTGTTCATCAAGTTCCAGCGCACATCTTGTTGAAGTTCACGCCAAGCCCATCACATTGTTACATCCCTCTTGACACTGTAACATGACCCGTGCTGGCCCGATCGAGCCGGCGAAGAGACATCCCGCCTGTCCGCTCACACACCAAGAAGAACAAGGAGAGTCGAGGCGGAGATGGCAGGAAATTGAAATCGGTAATTCGAGATGGGATTTCTAACAAAAGTGGAGATGAGCTTTTTTAAAAGGTGTGAGGAGGCCACGAGTGAGAGAGAAGATAGCCGATAATTGACATTCGCCTAGATTTCTTTTTGCGATTGGAGTGAGGTGGCAAAGTTAGCCACCTCCGCTTTTCGCCTGTCTCTACCGCACACCTATAGAACACAAAAACCTCTTTCACCCTTTCATTACCATGACCAAATGTGCCAGGTACAATGTCAATTATTATCTGGGACTTGCAGAAACGCTATTGTTCCTATCACCCAAAGTTTTCATTTGTGACCAAAGATAAATCGAATTTCGCTTAACCCAACTTTACATAATTATAGCTTTTGCGCTTTGAAAATGATAGACATTGTGCATTTAATCAGAATGTATTTATTTTGGAAGCTTACACACTTAAAATAAAAGGTTCAGGTTTGCACCCTAAATGCAACACTGGCAGCACCTTTTTGGGTGCAATCTTGCACCCTACATGAAAAGGGTGCAAAAATGCACCTTTTGTTCTTGTTTGCACCCTTTAATACCCATTTGCACCCTAAAAGATGCAACTTTGCACCTTTAAGGGTGCAGAAACGTTTGCATCCAAAAGGGTGCACATTTGTACCTTTTCTAAAGGGTACAACTCTGCACCCTTTAAGGGTGCAAATTGTAGCTAACTGCACCCTTAAAGGTGCAAAAAGCTTCTTAGGGTGCGAAGTTGCACCCAAAAAGGTGCTGCCAGTGTTGCATTTGAAGGGTGCAAACACTGGAGGTACTCATGTATACCCTGCAAATATATTTTTGCCTCTATATTCCCAAGATAAACGCCCCTGTTTAGTAGAATAATTCTAAAGGTGAGACACATTGTCTCCCCCCCCCCCAAAAAAAAAAAAAAAAAAAAAAAAAATATGACACGCAAGACCTTGTGATGAAAGCACTGTGGTATATGAGTGAAGGTTTTGAATCTCATAGTGGAGGTCCTGTGTTCCATCCCTGTGCAGTGCTTAGATCCCTGGAATTGTTGTTCAAGGAGCTGTGATAACTCCTTATTTACATCGATTTTTATAGGTATACCTGGAAATCTTGGAGTACTAGTGCCCTCGGGAAGAGAAAAGTTAATACTGATGAGGCTACCCTGGGTAAATTATTTTATTTTCATTGAAATTACAAGTAGTGCCTGATCCAGGATTTGAAATAGAAGGTGGGAGACGCAGTTCTCGACCATCCCTAACTATACGTATTTTACATAATTTTATATGCTTTATCATAGGAGTTGGTTTTGAGGGGGCACGCGCCTCCTGGACCCCCTCGTGATCAGCCACATATAACACTCAAAACGTAAGCTTTTTTCTCTCTCTCTCTCTCATAATCCATTATGACATCGTTATCTGATGGCATCCAAGATTCCTAGCGACGATAGCAGAAGACAGTGTCCAGATAAGAGGCATTTAATTGCTAGCATGAGCGATTTTTTTCCCAATGCTAGCTAGCATAAGAGATTCATCCTTGATGTATTTCTTCTTTTCTTTTCAGGATTTTTTTCAGGGTCTCTTTCGCGCTCGGCAAGGATAATCATATTTTTTCTTTTTTAATTCCAATTTCTTACTGATGGAAGGGTTATGTAACAGTACACCACCTGCGGACTTCGTGGCAAAAACCAGCATCAAAACTAAAGAAGAGGTCTATTCACTCTGTGAAAACATGCTCAAGAAAAGAAAAGAAAAGAAGAAGAAGAAATTGTGTCTTGCGACCTGAGATATCATCGCCGAGATTGGAAAGAAGAAAATGAAGATTTTTTTTTCTTCTGGTGCCCGCGGGAACAAAAGTCAGTGGCAAACTGGAGAAAATAGAGATGGTATCGAATGCATCGTGGTTATTAACCAGCGGGGAGAAATATGAAGAAGCGAAATAGCATCACAGTCCTTACAATAACAAACAGAGAGGGGATCGTATGACAAGAGACATTTAACATTTGTATGCATGATTTAGAATGTTTGTCCCATGCTAGCTCACCAGGCGCTGTAATATTTCGGCTTCGATTTCACATTATGGAACTCCAGAAGGCAATTTATGGGGTTGCAGTTTTTCCATACTGATGCGGAGAAAAAGCACAACAGGAATTAATAGGCGGTCGAAATGGGAAAGATAGAAGGTGATGGAGAGAAACAGAAGAAAGGGAGAATGATAAGAGGGCATACAAAAATCGAGATAGACGTGGAACAGAGAGATGGATATTGAGGACGTGACATAAGGGAACGACTTTTGAAGATACGAAGACATAGAGAGAAAGAGAAAGGGAAAAAAGGAAAAGAAAGTGAGGACACAAGGGAATATAATAAAAGCCTGAGAGATCTTGTATAACAGATAGATGTTGGTGAAGCGAGAGAGAGAGTGTGTGTGTGTGTGTCTGTGTGTCTGTGTCTGTGTGGGCGTGTTTAGCCGTATGTCCGAGGACATTTTCGGACAGAGAACAAAAAAAAAATCATGACAACAATGGTCCTCGGAAGCCGGACAATAGTCCTCGAACGTCGAACAATGAATTTGTGCTTTATTCCGTCGACTGTCCGAGGACGGAGGAACAATAGAGGAACAATACTTGTCCTCGGAAATAAAGCAATACAAGACTCTGTGTGTGTGTGTGTGTGTGTGTGTGTGTGTGAGGGTGCGTGCGTGAAAAATTATAGGGGAAAGAAAGTGCGCGTCGGCTTGTGTGTTTGTGTGTCGTGTGTGCGTGCGAGCGGGGTGTGGGTGTTTGTGTGAGCGAGAGAGAGGAGAAAGAGAAATTAAAAGAGAGAGAGAGAGAAAGGGGAGATCAAACCATTCCGCCTTACCTTTACCCTGAGCCTTGTTTCAAAAGTTATAACTTTAATTTTCCCTCCAGACTACATTCTTGACGTTATCATTTTGAGATAGGTAAAAGAGACAACATGTTTATTTAATTATAGACATATGATAAAGATTGATGGGTGTTTTGACAACATTTTTCTTTCAAAGTAAGCCCATTTAACGTTAGTTACCAAGACGGGGAGAAGGCGATCGACAATGCTCTCTTCAAATATCGAAATCTATAAGTTTTAAGAGACAATACATGATCTCACAGACAGAAGAAGGACATTTTTAATTGCTGTTTGTTCAGCAATTTTCGAAGGTGTATCAGGATGATTGGAATTTATTTAACCCTAGCCTTTTGACGGTGATGACATCTCCGTTTCAACAGTTCGTTCGTATGGGTGTCAACTCCACGACCCTACGAAGCGAAGATGTCAACAGGGGAAGGTGTCATACCATCGACCGAGCAACGGGTGAAGGGTTTGAAGGGCACTGCTGATCGACTTGAACTCCACCCCGAAGTTCTGCAGACACGTTGATAGGCTTAAAGATAAAGTCAAGTATTGCTCATGCACCGATTACACTGTGAAGGAAACTGTCTAGAAGTTGTTAGGAATGGTTGATTTTATAGCAAATATGAATAGTGTTTTGTCACTTTTCGGAAAGATTTCCTTACAATAATAAGACTTGTGATTTAAAAAAAAACCACAAAATCCCTACAAAATTATCTCAACTAGTCAAATCCTAAAAATAATACTTGCGCCAGATTAATCTTAGAGTCTCTTTTTCTTTAAAAAGTTGTGCGGTTTTTTTTTCTTTATCGATGGTCTTTCATTTACAGAATTATTTTTAAAAATATATACGCAGATGACTGACACTATACCCTTTAACAATGTTCGTCTTCTTATATTATGAGGGATCGTCAAAAATCGGCTGAAATCATTGTGAACGACATTGGGTTTCTCATCGAGTGTCTTTGGAGGCAGCTATGAAGATGAATCTGCTAGAGGATCGATGTAAGGCGTACAGACCCTTGCAATTTCTTCACATCACCAAGAGAGATCGGAGTAAGGGTGGTACATGAGGGTGATATCTAGGCGTGAAGGAAGCCAATAATCCCACTTGATACAGCCTCTTTCTGGTGTTATTGTCGGAGTATAGTAATCGACTGGCCAAGAGCTGGCTTCGAAATGGGTCGATGTTCATATATGGAAGGCATTATGATGAGAAAATTTTGGATACTTTCAAGTGTTTCTCAAACTGCTGGTTCGCTTTACCCTATTTTCTTCATAAACTTCTGGCTATACCGCAGTCAAGTTTGATTTTTAAAAAAAATATTGAAAAGTAATGATACTAATAAAATTGTGAAAAATTGTATTGCTTACTCAAAAGCAGTCAAATGATATTAGTTATGTTCACACGTAGTACATAGCATCGATGCTATGTTAGCATCGATGCTATGTAAGTTTCAAAAATATTTCCAGTACGTTCAGACAGGCCGTGATCGACTTGCTTCTATCACCCACTCGTGACTATTCATCGCTCACCCGCTGCCAAAACAATAATTACTGCGCCACACAGAGTGACCCGAGTATTATTGGTATGCATGGTCAAACGCGCGGAAGTTATATGTCTTCATAAATCAACATAATAACACAATAACAATTGATTTGTAATATCGATAATACAATCAAGTAGCAAATACATGTGTTATAATACTTAATTTTAAATAAACCTTGTACATGTCAAAATTGACTGAACTCCAATCTTATGCCAAAATAAAACACATGCATGCACACTATATTCTCTGGTAAGCACATGTAAATCAATATCTAAAGACCACATCATACTTTAGTTAAGGTCTGATTCTGAAAGAGCAGATTCTCAGCTTTAAAATGATATATAACTCATTGGATGTTCATAACTCAATGTACAAAGAGAAGAATGCACAGTCCCTCATAATGTTACTTCTTAATAAGGGTTTAAAGTTTGCAGTCTATTGAAGCACTCTGACTTGCAAAGTGTTGTGCTAAGGTGACAAATGGAGGATTAGAACTCAATGAAAAATTCTATGAAGGGATTATCAGATTGTACTAAAACTGGGCATACTACATAGACATATCCTGTTTATCATAATGCACAAGTATCAATGCAAGAACTTACTCCGGGAGATTTAAGTGAGATTAAAATGAGACAAGTATTCAGGGTCGTGAAAAAGAAAAGTAATACAACTAAATCCAGAGAAGACACACATAAGTCTGATAAAAAGCTGGCAAAAATACCACTTCTAGATTGTTTGGGGCCTCCACATTTTAGATTACTTAGAAAAAAGTATACTCTTTCAGGAAATACCCAAAACTAAAATTTGACCATGCATGCCAACCAAAACACATTGATGGATCTCTAACTGAAAATCACACAGTGCGACTTTTGGGTGGTTTTGTGGTGCCTGGTCACATATATAAAAAAGAAAAAGATAAAAAGAAGGAACCCCCCCCCCCCCAAAAAAAAAAAAAAAAAAAAAAAAAACCCTTCCTTACCACACAGTATACACATTACCCTACTATATCCCTATATACATCACATGAATACATACATTACATTACAGCACCAGATGAAACAGACAGAATGATAATAGGAAAAAAAAGTAGGGAAGAGGGTACATCACATGAATACATACATTGCATTATATTATAGCACCACATGAAACAGACAGAATTACAATAGCAGCGAGTGAAGATAGCAGCGATTGCGCTCACATTACAAATAGTCACAAGCGCGGCGGGTGGTCTACCGCAAAGCGTCGATGCTTTGTCGCTGGATCCTGAGATTTACTCCTGCTAAACTCGCTGCAAGAATAGTTTGGAAACTCGCTTCTATCTCGTGACTATCTGCGTTCAGACAGCGTTTGGTCTTGACACTATCTGGTCTTCACCAAAATAGCATCGATGCTATCGCTCTACGTGTGAACGTACCTTATGCTATCGCTCTACGTGTGAACGTACCTATTGTCAGGAATATGTAAACACACACATTGTCCATGGTTTTGACAAGGCATAATAGGGAGCTTCCAAGGTATTTGTGTTATTCACGCATGAATGGTAGATTTCAACATGGCAGCCACATAGCCCAGATACTTAGCAAGCTCCTAAATATGTCTTGTGAAACAGGTGCAGATGGACCATGGGCGTGTTTACATAATTATTCAAAACAAACGCTTCGCATCATAATTATGACCCCTGTACACAAACTTCCGCGCGTTTGACCATGCATACCAATTATACTCGGGTCACTCTGTGTGGCGCAGTAATTATTGTTTTGGCAGCGGGTGAGCGATGAATAGTCACGAGTGGGTGATAGAAGCAAGTCGATCACGGCCTGTCTGAACGTACTGGAAATATTTTTGAAACTTACATAGCAGAGTATGTACTACGTGTGAACATAACTATAGATGCTATCTAGGTTTCGAGACTATTTTGGTCATGACCAGATCGTTTTAAGACCAAACGCTGTCTGAACGCAGATAGTCACGAGAGAGAAGCGAGTTGGAGCTAGGTTTAATTCGAAACTATTCTGACAGCGAGTTTGGCAGGAGTAAATCTCAGGATCCAGCGACAAAGCATCGATGCTTTGCGGTAGACCACCCACCGCACTATTTGTAATGTGAACGCAATCGCTGCGTCACTCGCTGCTATCTGCTTTTTAATTCAGCAAGTGATTTACGCGGATGATGTACACTTCTCAATGAGACATCCTCGGGGGGGGGGGGAGGCGGTCGTCGCGATCGATTCAGGTGCCCGTAAACTTTTCTGCCTTTTATTTGTGAAAATTCGGCTCCTTTGGAAGTTTGATTTATGTAAGCATTCCATTACTTTATAAATTAAACTTTCAACAGTTTTTTTTGAGGGGGGGAGGGGCTGTTTCTTAGTTGAACTTAATTCTTTCTGTGCTACAATTGTTTTTGTGGGGGGTTGATGTTTGATGAGACAAGGTGAAGGGGAGGAACATGTAACTGTTAGAATGTTTTTAAACAAGAGCCCCAGTGGGCACGACGCTCACCTGAGGTGGATCAATTCACATCTGGTGCATGTTCTCTCTAGCACCACCAGGAGATATGTTAGAAATTGAAACAACTAGGAGGATGTACATGAGATGATGTTAGAAATTAACAAAATTCCCCCCACCCCTCTAGTATGTTACCCCCACAGACCCCCTATAGGGCCACCCAGAAAAAAATTCATGAGCAACTTTCATTTTTCGTCTATAGAGGTATCTCCATACACAATACCAAGTCTGAGCTATTCCTAGTTCTGGAGAAGAAGATGTTTGAAATTTACATAGCTTTTACACTTGGGGGCCCTCCTCCTGGGCCCCCCTCGGGCCACATGTACCATTTTAGCAACTTTGGATCCCCTACCCCTAAGGATGATTCCTACCAAGTTTGGTTGAATTCCAATCATGTGTTTTGAGAAGATCAGAATGTACATTTTGCCTGAGCCCCCCCCCCTCCAGTATGTTAGGGCCCTATAGGGCCACTCAGAGAAATTTCATGAACAACATTCATTCTTCATCTATAGAGGTATCTCCATACACAATACCAAGTCTGAGCTATGCCTGGTTCTGGAGAAGAAGATGTTTGAAATTTACATAGCTTTTACAATTGGGGGCCCTCCCCCCTGGGCCCCCCTGGGGGCCACATGTACCATTTTAACAACTTTGGGTCCCCTACCCCTAAGGATGATTCCTACCAAGTTTGGTTGAATTCCGATCATGGGTTTTGGAGAAGAAGATGAAAATGTAAAAAGTTAACGGACGACGCACGACGCACGACGCACGACGCACGACGGACGACGGACGACGGACGACGGACGACGGACAAATTTCCATCGCAATAGCTCACTCGAGCCTTAGGCTCAGGTGAGCTAAAAAAGGGGAGGGTGATCGGACACTTCATATTTAAGGACTCTTTATTTAAACTTAATCTATTTCTACTTTTTACTTATATTATGGAAGCATATACTAGGGTAAACTTCCTTTTGCGACAGCCACCCAAAATACAAACAATATATAGGGTTAGGGTTCATAGGGTTAGGGTTAGTGTTTAGGGTTTACCTATCCGCACATTTGGGTGGCTGTCGCATAAGTCATTCCTATTATCAACAACTAAATTGACATGAATGGGGAAATGGCCCTCATACCGTTGGAAACATGTTATTGTATATCGCCTCAAATATATATTATTCATTCCCTTATGACAGACTAAACCGATCTGTAGACATCATTCGGGGGAGGGAAGGTGTAGGAGATCATCGGCTGCCACGGTGTAAAGAAGGAGCACCCCGCCAAAACAAAATTTCATTCGAAACTATTTCCACTATGATATTAATACGTATAGGATATTAATCCCGTCTCCCCTCGCGCTGGGGGTGACGGAATGGTAGTAGGGAAAAGTCAATCCGTCGGCCCTCCCAATTAAGACCCATATAAGGGGGCCATAACCCTCCTGAAAAGAAAATGACAATAAATTAATTTTTTTCTCATTTTCTCTATGCATGGATATACTACTAGAACATAATTATATCCATATTATTTAGTTTTCATCAAGATGAAAATGTATTTTCTTCTAAACTCATGCAAGGTTTGGATGAATAACACATACTCACATGTTGCCAAAGCTGATGTTATTTCCTTGCACTGTATATTTGTGTATGCCTACACAAATACATAAATTATATCAATGTATATATTTTTGAATATCATAATAGGCTAAGCTGACGCCATATTGTCTAAAACGATTGCGGTAAAATGCTTGCTAAAGATCTAAGTTTCAAACGACAACCGCAAAAAAGCAAATTTCTTCCCAAAAAGTATTATCTCCATTTTATGATATCAAAAGCATTATGTTGAGTATCATCTAATTAAATGTGATTGCTTGTAGTGATAAAACCATAAAATTTATATCAAATTATTTTCTGAAGTGACTTAGCCATAGTCTTAGTAAAGTCTTAGTAAAAAAAATCTCTTCATGTTGGTACTCTGTATCTCCCGTCATTATAATACCGACAATGATGTCGCTTCATTGCTATGGGCCCACTTATTATTCAGTCATCCTTCTGAGATAAAAATAAATAAATTTCTGTTTTCAAGCACTCATGGATGAAAGAAAAGAACAAAATGAGAAACATCAATGACACTTCAGCTGAAGATGCATTAACCCATAGGCTACTGGAACCGCGTGATTCCTGCAAGCCTAAGGGAATTTTAAAAAATCTATAGTCAAAGGGTTGAGTCAACAAGAGACGCCATATGTCGAGTGGAGTGCTGGTACATCAAGACTGTTTTTAATCTTGTGTCTTTTCTCACTATTCTTAATCAAACGATCTCACCGGGAAAGTCAACAGATGACAAAATTCTGCAAGCGGCGTGAGAAAAAAATTTGCCGGGATTATTCTATCCCTGTTTCAAAATCTTTATTTGGCCACAAAAGAATGCCCCGCTCAGAATAAATTATCGAATATTTATAACTCGGTTTTTGTGCATCTTAATTCCCACGGTGCCTACCTCACACAATGCAAGCTACCATCGGGGGAGGGGGGAGAGAGTGAGAGAGAGGGAGAGAGAAATAGAGAGAGCTGAAATCCTTCTTAATGGAACGTACGCGTGTGCGTCCGTTCGGGAGGCAAATACTAGTAAGCCAAGTATTATCCGCTTTCAATGGTGTGCAGCCAAGGAACATAATGAGACACGTGCGCGTCGGTGAAGCGTGCAGCGCGTCCGCTGCAGATCCCACTCAGAAACCAGACATAGCAAAACAAACCAGGAAGAATGAATCTCAATTAAAAATGCAAAAATGCCTTTTCTATAGGCTTAACATTCTTGCAAGTTCATTTCACGGTTTCGCATTTTGTCCCATTAGAAAACTACAATCTTATTCTGATTGGACCGTTTTCACGGGAAATGAATTAATCTGCAATTTATAAATATAAAAGGAAAGAATAGGTTTCAGAGTTGTATAGAATTTTGAAAATAAAAACTGAAAACAATAAAAAGCAAAATAAATATTCGATTTCTGCAGAAACTACACTTTGTACAAGAATCACAGCGATGGATGTGCAACATAAGAACATCTAATATTTACACTTTCTATCTTTTTTTGTATATTATTGAGAAAAGTTATTGCCATGCATTTAATGAATGTTGCATATATATTATATATGAACAGATAATGATGGAACGGAATGAAGGTCACTCGGTTAATTTACAAGCTTTCGGCTCCTGGCCTTCTTCAAGTGTATTTGCTAAATCAAACAGAATGAAACAAATAATAATAATAAGCAATTTAACAAAAATAAAGACAACAGAACAACAGAATTATCATAAAGTTGGCAACAAAAAATCAAAAGGAGTAAGTGATATTGAAAAGATGTTACTCGCCAAAGCAAAACTAAAGACAACAGAACAGAATTATCATAAAGCTGGCAACATAAATCAACATAAGTAAGTGAAATTGAAGAGATGTTACTCGGCAGGAGTAAGTGAAATAACGAAAATGGAACTCAATAGAAACAAAAGTGAGCAAAGTAAACAATTTCCTGATATATGTTGTCTCGGGTGTAATGTGCAGGTGTTCTGTGCAATAATAGTTACATGTAATACGGACGTCACGTAGAGGGCGTTTACTGCACAAGAAAGTAAATTGGTGCGTCCGACCGGAACAAGGTAAAAGAAGGGGGCTTAGTGAAGTTTCAGTGTTGAGGGAATGATTAGGCAAGACAATTTTGACTTTAAGACGATTAATTTGGTTTTTACTCTGCGTGCAATGGTCAAGTCAACTACGTGCGTGTTCGTAAGGAGATATGGATAAAAGTATGACAAAGATGTGTAAAAAGAATTAGGTTTATAATAACTGCATGTGTACACGTACATGCATAGTGCACGAATACTGGTGCACAGCTTATATTCTCACATACATTTGCACCTACACCTGTGATATACGTATGGAATATGTACACGTTATATATACTTGTACACACATCCACACCTCTCTCCATATACATAAAGTATTTTACCGATTTTCATAATTCAAACGGGAATGGATAGGGAATTTTATTACTCATACCATGAATGGCATATCATTGCCACCAGATATCATTATTGGTGTGAAAAAATGCATTTTATGTCAAAATGCATGGAAAAAAAAGTTGCATTGACTTTTATACAAATAATCAAACAATCACTCATGATTCTGAACTTTTAAGCATGGTTTATTGCATATTTCTCTATCTCTTTCTTTTCATGAGCATCCAGTTTAATGTGTACCTGAAGAAATTCCTGAGAATTACATAACAATTCAAAAAGGTCATTTGCTAACTTGCATAGGAAATGTACACAATATGCTTCATATAACCTTAAGTGCAACTTTTTTTCCCATGCATTTTGACATAAAATGCATTTTTTCACACCAATAATGATATCTGGTGGCAATGATATGCCATTCATGTTATGAGTAATAAAATTTTCTATCCATTCCCGTTTGAATTATGAAAATCGGTAAAATACTTTTTGAGATATATCCAAAATTGCTAGGGGGAACTTACTTTTTTGGTTGAGTGTATATATATATATACAAATCCGTCCGACCAGGAGCAGACGTAACCTTGTGTATATGTCTGCTTCAGAAACGGATTTTAAAGTTTACCATCAATTTCGCATCCTGGTTGCTGATGAAGAATGCGAATACTAACTGGTTTGTTGTTTTTTCTTAAATTGCGCTTCCCCGGCAGGATGGAGCGTTTTTATGCCACTTTAGGTTTTTTCCAATAAATTATATGTATATAATAGTTATGTAAGGATTAGACCTTTCCAAACTTTCATATTACAAACATCTTTTATTCTTCTTTAAACTTTATTCTCTCATAGGAATGTTGTTGTTTTTTTCATTACATTTTGGTCAAATCTTACTCATGCTACTTTCATCTAATAATAATAATAATAATACATGTGACTTATATAGCGCACTTTCCATCCTGATCTATAGTTTAGCACATCGAATTTACAGTAGAAAAGATAATCAATAAATAATCCAAAAATGAAAAAAAACAAAAAAACAAAAGAAAACAAAAGAAACCCCACAGTTATGAATATATAAAGCTGATCGGTGTTCTTCCAAAAATAAAATCATCATCGAAATTTGTGAGGTGCTAAATGTTTTGTTTCTATCTGACTATTCGCATTCCTCACAACAAAGACACGTTTCGAATGTCCCTGGGAGAGAGGGGGAGACAGGGGGCTCGTACCCGGTTTACAGCTGTATGCAAATGAGGCCCTTCCCCAAACATTGCCCCCTTCCATTTATGAATGAAAAAAACTTTTTCGTGAATGGGAGTGCGGCTGGAGCGTTGTATGAAGTACTGACTGGGTTTTTTGGGGGGGAAGGTGGACTGCTCGTAAAAACACACCCACTTCACAAACATTCACATGAAGCTCTTGACGGAACAAAGATGAAACTATGAATCATTTTTATCTTCAAATTTATAGAAGACAAATAGAGAAGAAAGACTTTATTTAATGAGGCCCGCTTTGTCAATTTACACAATTTCCTTGAACATGAATTCTTATTTTTTCATCAGTGTTTGCGAAGATTATAATGCGTGGTATCTCACGTAAAGAAACTTACAATTATTCTGTCAAATTTGCCCTGGCTTATTTTGATACAAAATGTCTGGAGCTGCTTTGCAGGTCTTTGAAGATGCATTTTTCTTTTTTACTATATTCAACCCAATAGGATGAATAATGGGGGACAGGCAAAATTAATGGGATATTGCCATTGTTCAGTGATTAATTTGTTACTGCAAGACCAAAAATAGAAAAGATCTATAGATCGTATAGAGCCTATATAAGATTAGCAGCTGTTACATGAAATTACGCAACTAGATTATTTTCAAAAGACCTTTAGGCTTTCTTGATTTTTTTTAAACAATCGGCATGCATCTTTATATCAAGCATTCCCTCGGTGATCCTAATTATATTCAGAAGATTAATTCTATACTTCAGAGAGTTTTTAATCATGTCAACAACCGTAACGAAAGCTGAAGTAAAACAAACAAATTATGATTGTTTCTTTCTATGCTTAATGTATACGCTTGTGGATGGAAAAGATGGAGTATCCGAATATAGGCCTACCTATTAAAATGGTGAGAGGGTATAGTTTACATGTAGTTTTTCCGAAGGTTCTTATTTCCGAGGTTTCGTTACTCCGACGTTTCGTAATTCCGAAAATGAAATAGGGTTTATAATTCCGAAAATGAAGAAGGGTTAATATTTCCGAAGGTTTGTAATTTCGAAAATTTACGAACGGCTCTCTTGCATTTTCGGTATAATACGAACCTTCAGAATTATGAACCCTTTTTAATTTTCGAAATTACGAACCCTATTTAATTTTCGGAATTACGAACCTTCGGAGTAATGCATCAAATGGTCGGAATTGTGAACCCTATTTCATTTTTATGTACCCCCTGCTATGGGAAAGCTGTGTTTCGGAATTACGAACCTTCGTAAATGAGTACCCCCTTCTATGTTAAAGTACAAGTATGAATCTTATGGTATTCTAACATCACGTGCAGGCCAATACGAGTTCTTGTATAATGGTGACATGTAGACTCCATATAGGAAGTTTAATGAAATGTGCAAATTAACTCTTACTGTGCCAAGGGGTTTAGCTCTCTTCAAAATTTACCAAAATGTGATCAATGCTTACTTTTCAAATGTCTGCACTATCTATCATTTCACAAAATATTGTGTACAAATCTTGTAGGAAATTTATTACCATTTACAAAACATTATTACTTTACCCAACTTTATACATAAGAATTATTGAAAATTACATTTGACTTTCTTTTTTGTCCATTATAGTTTTTGGTTTTTCATTTGTTTACTATTGTTTAATGTTGAAATAAGGTAATATCCTTTTAAAAACTGCAATTTTCTCTGAAAATTTTTTATGGTAGCATATATAATTATAATCATATATAAGAATGCTTGATTTATGCTCAAAATTTCGATATACATTGACCACCATATACCTTTCCTGTGGTTGAGCAATCGGTGAGTGAAAATGACAAGTCTATATTTGTGACATATATGTGACATCGGCACTGAAAGAATTAAATTTATTGAATTTTGAGCATTTCTTCTGAGATACTGTCATGGCTGTAGGCCTTTAAAAAACAGGAACAATTGATAACAATGTACTAGTCAAACTGGGGTATGGCAACCATTAATTGCTATTTAAACCTTTTCTTGTGATTTTTCTACATTATGACCTGCTTTGTGTAACATTATTCAATTACTGCAGTGGTTAGAGTCGTAAAGACAAATCATCAAAAATTTAGTTTGAAGTTAAAAATATTTTTTGCTAATCAACATATTTAGTAAGACAAGTGAAGAGAAGTAACGTCTGGTTACAAATAAAATATCTAGAAATAGAGTTTAATCAAACCTATGAGGTGGGTTTTATGTTCTCTATTCTTATTTGTTTGTTTGTTTGCTGTTGTTGTTGTTGTTATATACTTTAAAAGCCCTTCCTCTCTCCCCTATCCCCCCCTCTCTCTCTCTCTCTCTCTCTCTCATTTGAATAACACTTCATGATTAAAGACTTAACCCTTTATGCCGATCGAGACTCTCAACAGATCGAAATTTTTCACTCTATGACATTTCACTTTTTGACTCATACAATAAGTCAATCATGTGACTCCGCAATATACTTGGTGTGTGCACTGAGTGGTGTCGTCGGTATGTTTAGACCAGCTCCCCACCACAAAATACTTTCACAAAGAGAGATGAGGGATGCTACAACAATGGATGTGTTGCAATGAATCACCCGCGCTTCATTTTTGGTCCAATTCTATCGTCTTACTCTGAAGGTTATCAACTATGAAATCAAACTGAACGAAATATTTTACAGTGGTCAGCTCGAATCCATTTAGAGAGACACGTCAAAACTTAATTCTGTCATTACGACTTTCTCTAAAGTTTATTTGAATAATTTCAACATTGTCATACAGCATCTTATTTTTCTCTTAAAAGTAAAGTTGAGTTCTGAAATCTCCCTGAAATAATTTTAGCAACATGTTCAAGCAGTGTATACCGGTCTTTAGCACTGCTTTAACGTTTTGAAACAAAATGAAAGTGGGTTGCCGCTATTTATGTAAAACCAGTATAGCATATTGTGTAAACAGAGATATTTTGTTTTATTCATAATGATGACATTATTTATAGCTTTGAAATTTCATGTGCCTATTCTGCATTATAGGCCTGTATTATCATTTTGCAGGAAAGGAATTGCATTGTACTCTCTTTGACTTTTTACACACTGTGTCTGATGCATAAGATAAATTGTGTTGGTGATGGGTTCAGCCAGCCAAGCTCACCACAAAATACTTTCACAATGATTGAGGGATGCGGGATGCTGTAAAACAAAGAATGCGTATATAGAACAATGCATCACCAACGTTTCAGGTTCGTAGAACTGTTGCCACTTCATTCATTTTTTGAAGGTTATCGACCATTAATTTATGACTATAAGAAAATGGAAATCAATATGAATTGCTAAGTTTTAGGTCCACTGTTTTACATATTCATGAAGATAACGAGAGGGGCTAAAATTCTCGTTTTATTATACTTTATTAACTTTGATTGGAACTTCATATAAAGCCTTCTTGAAACAACCTGTGTAAAATATTTAAGCTTCATTCAATCTCACTTGAAAAAAACGAATAGTGCTTTTTGTTTTTAAAGGTTATATATACAGATATAATTGGGAAATACAAAAAAAATCAACTCGCAAATAAAATCTTTTTTTTTTTAGAAAATACATATAGAAAATAAAATAAAAAGGCTTTGTTTGATATAGAAAAACGATAATTTTCCCATTTCAAATTAATTAAACTACAAAATTAGACATTGTTCAAATTGCATTTGGAAGATTTAAGGCCATTTCACGGCTATTTACATACTTTAGATGCGAGCTAAACCACTATGAAATACTTTACTTTGTTTGACTGACGAACTAATAACCTTCAGACGAAGTCGGATCACCCAGATGAAGCGTGGGTGATGCATTGGTACGCATCCTTTGTTAGAGCAAACCGCATCTCTCTTTGTGAAAGTATTTTTTGGCTAGCCTGGCTCAAACCACCGCCATCCCTTGTTGTGGAGCCATAACAAATACTAGACATTCTCATCAATCTATTATTTTCAAAGAATGTATTAAAACCAATGTAAGAAATGTACTTCGCAAAACATGTACATTTAAGAAGGCTGACGTCATAAACACAGTTCGTAAGATATCTGTATAATTACCCATCTGTTAAAACCGTCATTAATGTTATAACGTCGAACGTTCAACTCAAATGCTCTTAGAATGTGTTTGTGTTATTTTGATAAGTACGCGCTTGTAGTATCATAATAGAGATACTAACTTTCCCCAGGTAATTATTGCCATTTTCATATAGACACTTTAAATAAGGCAATAGTTCTCTTCTTCAGTATACAAATGTGGACTATCCTTCAAAGGTGAAGTATATTACAGCTTCTTTAAATCTTTAACTGTTGTCAGACAATTGATATTGATTAAAGGACTTTTTTCACTCTTCTTCTATTTTTTTTGTGTGTCTTTGTTTCTTTGGGGGGTTTTCTGGTTCTCTATCTGTTTTGTTTTGCTTCGTCTTTCTTGCTCAAAACTTTTAGCATTTTGTTTTGAACATTTTTGGTATCTTCTTTTAAGTTTCTAATTGGATTTTGTTTGCTTGCTCTTTGGAAAATTTGATGCGACCCCCTCGCCCCAATCATTCAAATTGTTCTAGCAACGCCCGGGTGTTCAGATAGTAGTCAATATTACACAAAGAAATGATATGATCATGTTATTTGGGAGAAGGAAAACAAAGAAGGTTTGGGTGTAGAAAGGAAAATAAAAATGGAGGACAGAGGAGAGGAATTAGACTATATGCAGAACAAAGATATATAAATGAGAAGAATGGAAGAGGGGGAGTTAGCAACGCAAAGAGCGATAGAAAATGAGACAAAATTTGTGTTTATAAAAAGAAGAAGAAACAAAAGGAAATGAGGAAAGTGACTGGATGGAGAAATAGAAGGAGAGAGAGCGAGAGAGAGATGGGGAGAGGGAGAGTTTACATTTGGGTTTGGGAGAGTGAACGGGAGGGGTAATGATGCCAAGAAATTCCGTAAAAGCCTCTACACACAATTTCATTTCAAAAGGAAAAAAAATGGAGTCTAAACATGCTAAAATCCCTCTTTTTTCCATTCTCTCGACAGCTGATAATGATGGTGAACATGGAAGTGAGCAAAAAATCATATTATCGTCCAGAAACTCAGCGTGCTCTCTCGCCTCCGCTTCGAGGCCCCGAGGCGGGCGGATCAGGCGGGCTGGGCTGATACCCAAGCTCCCCCATCTCATTCTAACCCATGTCAAAAAGCTTATGCCATTTTGACGCATTCATATATTATCAGAACAATAACGACTGGCTTCATTAATCAGCCCAGCGATTTTCATTACTTTTTCATCATTTAATTCATTTTCTCAACTGTAATGGCAAGGGAAAGAACGCTAAATGAAAGTAGAGTAAAGGGATATTGATGTATAAATCACGATTGTGTCATTACATTTTCCCGGTTCTTTTGTGACAAAAAAAAAATGATATAGCTGTGGTTTAAACACGCAGTGAAGAAAATGTAGATTTACAAACTGATCTTTCTAGTTCAAATGTTAGAAAGTGGTCTTCGTTTCCATGGATATCACTCTTTACCTATTGTCTACATTTTAAAACATAGTTTAAGATGGCATGGACATGACGTCAACAAATCAAACAAGACAAAATACGGCCTATCCACACGCAACACACGAGTTTAATCAACTTTAAGATAATAACTAGTATGACTAGCATTGAGGAAGATTTTTTCTTATACATACCCAGTATACTCGTGAAAAAGCAGTAATGAAATCAATGCATTAAACTTTTCTTGACCCTATGACCGTGATAGCAAAATAATGAAAGAAATGGCTAATGTCGAAGAAGCAAAAACTATGACCAGTAGTGGTTAGAAGGTAGGCTGCACTCCCACAAAGAAATTAATCCTACCTCAGTCCCCCCCCCCCCCTCCCCACAGAAAACAAGAAGTAAAACAGTAAAAAAAGTCATCACACTTCAGCGAGTAAGAATAAAGACAATTCCCACGCCTATGTCATAGAGTTGCCATGGAAACCGCATTACTCTTTTTGTCTGTACAAAGGACTTTTATCTGTCATAACTGAACAGGACAATAACGTCAAATTATTCTACTGTCGCAATTTTTTTTTCTTGTGTGTGTGTGTGTGTGTCGAGTAGCTATACACACCAAGCAGTTCGGGTGAACCTTCTACGTTTAGTTTGTCTAATTAGTGGTTGGATCTCCGGAGTCACGTGGTTTGGGAGGATCTAGCCCGGCCGACACCCTGGCTCACACCACTTGTTCTCAGAGTCCAGACAGCAGATCGTAGTACGGTACCTTCATCAACTCTTGTCGTGTTTGAATAAAAAGGAAAGACAAAATCAGACATTTTCATGCAGAAGCAATGACTGATTTTCCATATGTATGTTTATAAGAATATATGTGTTTAATCTTATTTTAATTTGGTGTCTAAATTAAAGAGAAATAAAAATAAGTAGATGAATAAATAAATAGATAAAAAGATAAATAAACCAAAAAGGGGGAAAATAAATGAATGATTGATGAATAAATAAAGTTAAAAAAAAAACTTGGGTGCAAAATATGCTCGAAGTACATGTATAATAAAATTTAAACACAAGTAATTATTTTGATTGATTTTATCGTATTGTATGCTTTGAATTTTGGACGTCACTAGTGCATTGAAATATATCCACAAAAAAAATTACAAAGGAAGAATGAAAACAATGGAAGCAATAATACTTCAACTATTACTAAGATTACCACAGTTGTAGTTTCCAGATAATTACTGGTTTTGGCTGAAGCAGTATGACATCTGCAGCTACTTCCACATATAGCCGAAGATGATGCTTACATAATATCTCATTGTAAACAAATTCGTCGGTTCATTTTCAATCTCATTTTTGTTAGGTAATCCAACATTTCCAAGTCTATTCATTTCATTTTCAGGGAATAGAAATGGAAATCGGCTATAATAATTTTGCAAGATATCCTTTTAATTGAAACAGAAACACATAAATGTAAAGTAAGCAACAACAACAAAAATAATGAGGATCTCTTGTTCGAGAGCATGTGATAAATAATTGGTTTCATATAGTTTGCTAATTCTTCAGTTGAAGCTAAATAATGAATAGCGATTGGCTGTGTTAATTTAGCATCTCTTAGACACGTCAAAGAAAATCATGTACACGAAAAAGTGAAAGATCGTTGAAATTACTTGAACTGTGAACTGTTGATGTCAGTATCTATAACAAATACCGCTTCATCTTCCTGTCATTCATTGCTTATAAAGACTTTGTTTTTACGTGTACAGACTAAAGAAAGGAAAACGGTTTCGAATTGTAATTTCCTTTTAATTTGGAAATGGAAAATGAATTAGTATAAGATTAAACGAGGCAGCTGGCTCTGTACATTATTACGAGATGTCTTTTTAAAGATAACGTTTTTCATACTATTGTTTGTTCTCGGTCGTTAATCTAGCTCAGAAGCATTTTGTGGACAATAATCATAATAGGCTATCGGGACAAATACGAA
Organism: Heliocidaris erythrogramma; assembly: GCA_025617745.1. Lineage (NCBI taxonomy): Eukaryota > Metazoa > Echinodermata > Echinoidea > Camarodonta > Echinometridae > Heliocidaris > Heliocidaris erythrogramma. Next base: position 34,864,930 of record CM046855.1, on the reverse strand, counting down.
AATAACGTAATCTCTCAGCTTCTCTCCTCTCTCTCTCTCTCTTTATCTATCTATCCATCTATATATCTGTCCCTCCTCTCTGACTCTCTATTTTCTCTCCCTTTCGCCTCTCACTCTCACTCGCTTTCCATAATTATGTCCCTCCCTCTCTCCGATTTTCATCCACCATCACCGATTTTCATTACTTTTCTACTTCTCATTCATCTTGTCCGTATCTTGTTTTAATGTTTTTACAAACCACTTTATCTAAAAAGATCTATTTCTTTCTCAAGAACCATAAATGGAAATGTATGGAATTTTCTTAATATCATACATAATGTACTTCTTAAGACCTTAAAAATCAGAATTTGGGTTCAGTCTAGATAATGACATTCCTATAATGTGAATGAGATTATTTTAAAAACAAGTGGAGCAGACTCTTATTTCATCTCTTTTAAAGTCAAACTTTATCCCTGCTAATGATAGATAATCGAATCACATGCCCGTGTTAAATTATTAAATCACAAATATTATTCACAATGTGTTCAGTTAGTAATGATTCCGGGGTATAGTACATTATTTTGGCCTTAAGTAGACATTAGAGACTTCACGCCTTTCAGCTGATCAAACCCCTAACCCAATTAAGCCCCCTCTTCACTTCGTCCAGTCGAAGGGAGGTCCCACTGTATCCCGAGCAGCTGTACCAATTGTCCGGAGTAGATCCCCTATTGAGTGGTCAGATAATATGAATGGCACGTGCCGTCTCCACTTTTTGTGCCCATCCTTTTGTTAAAGTCGGAGAGGGGATTATATTCCCCTAAAAGATCAAATTAAAGTCTTGTTTTTCGGCATTGTGCTATAGAAACTAGAGTTTAAGCTGATCACATAAGAAAACATCTCCCGGCTGATTGCCCGAACTATAATGATCGGACTAAAACATGACGCAGGCAAATGAGTTCGGGGGACAAACGACTATTTGCAGACCAATTGGCTTGATCTTACTGTTTAAGCACACCATGTCTGATCGGTGTGGTAATGTTCAAGTGCATATGGAAATGATTTGTAAATAAGGATAGTGAATAAATAGCCATCCACGAGCGATGACCAAAGTCTTTATCTTAACCCATCACATTGTGACGTCATGAGATAATAAAAATATTTAGAAGAACCATTGACTGAGGGTTGTTCACGTCATATTCAAACAAAAGATTGTTAGGGGAAGAAAAGGGACTACCTTGAAAAATATATCTTAGGTGCCTATGGTCAGTTCGATTAACAAGTAAGCAAACAACGATTGCAATATTTCCCCATAATTATGTTTTTCTGCAGAAAATTAATCGTGTACGTAGCGATTTTGATTTATGTCATGGGACTCAGTATACCAAAAAAAATATTTACCACTACAACACTGCATGGGAGTATATTATGTCATGGACGTACTCAGATCAAATAGAAAACTAGGAAGTCAAATTCAAATTCCAGCAAAATTACGATGATCGTTTTGCCGACAAATTTTCAGATTTGTGATTTAAATGCATATAAAGATCTTATCACAAATACATCGTTTTTATTTACATTAGAAATAATAAGTAGCAAACTTTTACATTTTCCCCAAAAAATGCTTTAGATCTGTTATAATGAGGAGGACACTTTGTTTTACCATACTGTCACAGATTTCCCGGGATCGACTATCGACTATAGACACATTCTATATGAAAGACTTAGTTAACCAGTCTAGAAAATAATAATCAACTGATTAAATATCGTTACATTATTTATTGCTTATAACCCTGTTTCGGCATCTGTCGAAATGAAAATACCTCTAGGAACAGCGCCAGATAGAACGGATTTGGGAGGTATTTGCTTTGCTATCCTCAGTCCTAATCCGTCTCCTAGCATCGCCCTCCGAACGACCCCCATCAAACTTCTTCATAATTAAAGTCATAAATTAGCCGCCACTTGACTGCTACTGCTTCTTATTTATGGTGGTGCCAATATTACATTTCGCTTTCATGAGCGCAGATATTGCTCCAATTCCAGAAGAGGTATGCAGAGGAGTTACATTTTTGCAGACATTTCTAGCAAAATTATATCAAAAACGATAAAAGTAGGTCTACGCCACTAAAGTATAGGAAGTTGTGTTGTTTGCTATGGCTCTGAAAGTTAGCATATTCATAATAGTTTGCAAACTTGCGAGAGCAAACAAAGCATGATAGTAAATAAATGCAAATCATGAAATCTTTTATCTTCCTCTAAGGAATCAAATTGAATATTTTCAAACGTCTCTACAAAAACTGTAGTAATTTTCATTGATAACTACATGTATTAGTAATAATTGGTCCATAAATATTCCTGAGGACATAATATAGGGAGTTGAGCTATAGCAGATATTAACCACGTTATATATCGGACTATATCCATATGGGAATTAACATTATTAAAAGAAAGCGTCGCCACGAAGATTTATTGCCAAGAATTAGTAGCTCGCCCTGTCTATTATTCCCTGATTAATTACAACGACCTCATCAATATCATATGATTGTCGTCGTTAACAAAATATAAGAGAAGAAGCAATTCCACTGCATATGATTCAAGAAAAAGATCTCCAATTTATAAAGTCCTATTTTAGGACTTCATGTAAATTGAACGTTGAGCTGTCCATCTTACATAAACAAAGGAACATATTAGTTAAATATCCTTTTTGTTGTGATATAATCTGAAGATGAAATCTTTTTCCAATCTTTTTTCATTTTCCTGATTTTATTTTGCTTACAAGATTTGCTCATTTAAAGAAATCCGCAAACCAAATAATCAAGTTTTGCAATGACTTAGCACGTGTCTCGAAGTCAAATTATTTCCATCTTCAATCACAAAGAAATTTTCGGCATTTTCAAACAGAGTCATTCCATGGACAAAGAAAAAAAAAGAGACTTGAGATCAAAATCATATTTCATTTCTTTACAACCTACATCCAGAGAGAGTATTAAGCAATTTGTAAGCATTTCCATTCCCGTTTGGCTTTTAATTGAGATGAAAATCAATATCGTTGCAAAGCTTTGAAATGTCATAACACTGATTAGATCTTGATGGTTGCCCGCAAATTTCCTATAAAAAAACCCAGAAATTATGTTTTCTAAAGAAAGATCCTCCCATTATACCCATCGTTAACCTTGTGGGTTCTAGAATAGATTTGCTCTGATTGTAAAATAAAGCTTTGATTTTTTTAAGGCTGGTTCTGTCGACGCAATGCATTCGTTTGCAATCGATAAAATCCCATAAATTCAGCGTGGGCTTGTTGGATCGGTTACATGTCGTTTTTTCCGAAGGTTCGTATTTCCGAAGGTTCGTTTATCCGAAGGTTCATAATTCCGAAGGTTCGTTATTCCGAAGGTTCGTTACTCCGAAGGTTCGTTTTTCCGAAGGTTCGTTTTTCCGAAGGTTCTTTTTTCCGAAAATGAAATAGGGTTCATAATTCCGAAGGTTCGTATTTCCGAAAATGAAATGAGGTTCGTATTTCCGAAAATGAAAAAGGGTTCGTATTTCCGAAAATGAAAAAGGGTTCGTATTTCCGAAAATGAAATCAGGTTCGTATTTCCGAAAATGAAAAAGGGTTCGTATTTCCGAAAATGAAAAAGGGTTCGTATTTCCGAAAATGAAATAGGGTTCGTATTTCCGAAAATGAAAAAGGGTTCGTATTTCCGAAAATGAAAAAGGGTTCGTATTTCCGAAAATGAAAAAAGGTTGTAAATTCAGAGAATACGGCGTCAATCCGTATTTCGGATAGGGAGGAGGGGAAAGACGGCCTAGTGTAAAGATATTCATTTCGTACTCAATAATCATAACAATGATGATAACAATTATAATAATATCCAGAGAAATAGCTTTTATATTATCGTAATTCCTATCAATATTAACATTATTATTATTATGATTATTATTATTATAATTATTATTATTATCATCATTATTGTTATTATTATTAATATTATTATCATTATTATCATTGTTCCTATTATAATAACCAATATTTGTGAGCGAGCGCCTCAGGAATACATGTTTCATTTCTCATAAAATGATATTACTTCGGTGATTAAAATACATACTGATGTATTGCAGAAAGTGAATGATCGGATTCCGGATTAAATTTGCTACAACGAAATTGGCTTGAAGTTATTTATATGATGTATATACCGCTTTGGAAAATGAGACACACCAAAGTTCCAAGTAGATCTTTACAAGCAGAAAATGGCCACGTAATGTTTTTGAAAGGGGGAGCTGATGCCTCTTGGCAGAATATCATACTCCCCGTTCCTACAATTTGCAAGGGAGTGAAGCGAGTTAGAAAAAAACATAAAACCCTTTTTTTTATTGTAATGGAAATGCAATTTCGCCATCAAAAGAAAAATATAGAACATGTAATAATGAGCCATGAATAATATTACTTAACCCTGCTGCCGAATATGGAATATTTGGGGACTTCACTCGCCCTAATGAAGGGCGTTCCCTGTCCTAAACTATTCCGTTTCTAAATCTTACGCGCTAGTGAGCAAGTAAGAAAAAGGAGATTTTGTCTATAGAATAATAATTTTGTTACCAGATAATCCAAACAACGATAACATTTTGAGTACCTTCCCGCCCACAGATAAGGATAGCCGACCATCTCGCTTCCCAAAATAAAAGGATGTTCGGGAACCACGCTGCTGGATTCCAGCGAGCCAAACATTGACACTTTATTATCTTTAAGATGTAATTACTTCGTCAACATTCAACATAAATTGTGATTAAAAAATATACTATGAAAAGTGTATACTAAAAATAAGGTGGGGCGTCCTGCATCCCTAGCCCTCAGAGCCATCTATTACAGAGTTTGGCCAACTCGGCTCCATGTAGGTAGCAATATAGCGCTTGTTGCTTTGTTAGGCAAGCACTAAACAAAGGAATATACGCCATGTTGTGCCCAAATAAACCGAGTTGGTCGAAGTCTGTAATATGGCTCTGTAGATACAAGACTCTACAAGCCCTCCCCTCCGGTCCCCAAAACAACAACAGCAATAAAAACAACAACATAATATTACAGAGAGTTCATAAAGGAGTCACTGCTATGTTTAATAAATAGCCTGGCAAGTAGCACAACATATTATAACAAGCATATTATTAATACGTATAGGCTATAGGCCAATTATACGATCATGACAAGGGAAATAAAAGAAGCAATAGTAGAGTAACCGGTGCAATTTCTAAGTCTGGTCGCATAACTCCATCCAAAATGACATCGTCATCGTAATTCTGGGTAGTCCACTTCATAATAACAATTGTAATAATAATAATAACAATAATAACAACAACAACAACAATAATATTATCAATAATAAAAATTATAATACTGATAATATTAGTAATAATAATAATAAAAATGATAAAACAGACAATACTACTACTACTAATAATGATAATAATGATAATTATAATAATAACAATAATAATAATACAAATAATACTAGTAATAATAATAAATAAAGGAATAGATACCATAAACCACCAAAGCCGAAGAAAGATGGATCGTAACAAGTTAAAGAAGGAGTCTTATCATCAGGCTGATATGATTATCATAAAAGGAAGCAAAAGTAAAACCAAACTATAATGCAAAATATCTTAAACAATTTATGCAGCAGGGCAGACTGAAATCATTGAGCATGTTTTATAACCTTGAAAAAGTATTAACATTTCGTAAAACAGAATAAAATCTTAAACTGTAGAGGTAAATGAATGAAATGCAGCATAGTATGCTGTAAGTAATGACCTTGCTTACACAACTATACAGCATTTTGTTTGCCGCATATCTGAAATGATCTATGACGCAGATAGTTTTCAAACACTTTACAATTCCAACAGAACTTTACAAAAGCCGTGCAGCAGCTACTTCTTAAGAAACCAAATTCGAGAAAAGAAAGATAACAAGTGAGCAACAACAAAAATGTTAAAGCCACTGCTATGTAGCACACCGCATCTGAAGAATAAAAATAACTCTTTATACTGGCATATTATGTGTAAGTATATAGGTCAGGTGCAATCGCTAATTGAATATAATGATAATGATTAAAAGCAACATACAACCAAATTTGAAGAATATTGGATCCAAATTTTCTTTCAGTCGGGCTAAAATAATTATCATACAGGGAATAATCCTAACTATCTATGCCGCATAAATAGATTAAAATCCTTGAACATGTTCTTTAACTTTGCCAAAATACCATCATTTCTAAACATGGATGAAAATCTTTCATTTTATACAGCTGCTTACAGCATAATAAATTTGTACAGATTCTAATGAATTGCTTCATTTTACTGCACAGTCTGCGTTTTTAACAGTTACAACCGCTGACCTGAAGTTTGAAATAACTTTTACAAGCATAACCAATTACAAAACACTAAAAGACATTGAGAGTAAAACAATCCTCATCGTAAAAATAGAAATAAGGAATTACACATGGAGAAGAAAACATTCTGACCTAAATTAATGGCTTTTATCAACCAGTGCCCCGCCTTATAAGGAGTTGAAGCGATTTATTTGAAATAATCGCAAGTTAAAATCAATCGCAAGAGATCCGCTTTTTGAAGATGGCAATTAAAACCATAATATCCTATCGTTACCCTAAATTTTCCCTTTAACAGTGGCGTAGCTAGAGTCTAGCCATTGTGGGAGCACTGGCACCATTGGAGGCACAAGTCTTTTGGAATAATCTTAAAGCTAATCTAAGACGCCGCTGGTGGAAGAGGGTTGGGGGGGGGGGGGGTTGCCGGAAGGGGTCCAACCGTCTTCTTTCCTATTCCATTTTCTTTCTTTTTTTCTTATTTTTTCGCCATCCGATGAGGGAGGGGTGGGGGCGTGCCCTCCCCCCCCCCCCCGTTTCTACACCTCTGCTCCTGATGAATTCGCCTTTTTTACCAGGAATTATGAACCCTATTTCATTTTTCGGAAATACGGACCCTATTTCATTTTCGGAAATACGAACCTTATTTCATTTTCGGAAATACGAACCCTATTTCATTTTCGGAAATACGAACCCTTTTTCATTTTCGGAAATACGAACCTTATTTTATTTTCGGAAATACGAACCCTTTTTCATTTTCGGAAATACGAACCCTTTTTCATTTTCGGAAATACGAACCTTCGGAATTATGAACCCTTTTTCATTTTCGGAAATACGAACCTTCGGAAATATGAACCCTATTTCATTTTCGGAATTATGAACCTTCGGATAAACGAACCTTCGGATAAATGAACCTTCGGAATAACGAACCTTCGGAATAATGCAACAAATGTTCGGAATTACGAACCCTTTTTCATTTTCGGAATTATGAACCCCCAGGCATGGGAAATTAGTGTTTCGGAAATACGAACCTTCGGAAATACGAACCTTCGGAAAAACGAACCTTCGGAAAAACGAGATGCCCCCGTTGGATCATTGCACTTAATTACTCAATCAAATATCAGACGTTTGTCGTATCTAAATTATAGCATTGTCCCTCCCTCAGATAATTGTTAATGTTTCTTGCAATGACATCTTTTAATTTTATTTTGGAGCTGGCTCGTCCATCTCCCATTTGCCAAAAAGACAAGGGAAAGGATCTCACCCGAAAATATGCGGATAATTAATTTTAAAAAGGGAGAAAATAAAGGGGTAATGAATGGTCGTGTAAAACCTTGACAGGCTTCACAAAGAGCTTTGTCGGGTGCAGCTGCATGGGCCCAGAGGCCTGTAAGTCGGCCAAGCCATCGCTTGTTATACCATGTTTATTCCATCCAGGGAATGGGGGTGGGGTATTTGTAGGGGGTAGGGGTAGGGGTGATGGTGATGGTGATAATGGCGGTGGTGGTAATGGTGGTGGTAGAATGGGTGCAGGAAAGAGTCGGAATGCCGGTGCGGTTGTGGCGTTTATTCATCAGATTGTCAGGCTTAGTGCTTAGTGGTTATTGCACAAGGAAATAATGTCTCGATTTGGTCGAAAATGAAATTATGTCCGCTGTACTGTTCATCATTCCAAGTTAATGATCCGACTTCTCAACTGCGACTTCATGAATCGGACGTCAGTAAATATGATGATAGATAGAAATGCTGACAAACTGTCATTTTCATCGAATAAAAGATATATATATTACAAACATTGAAATTTATTTTTTTTTAAGCACATACATGTATATAGCTAAGGGAAATTCATAGTTATGCACGATGATATGAAATTATGTAAAGTAACTGTGAAAATCAGTAATATAAAGAATACAAAGAATTCAATAAAGTTCAGAGTTCTTGTCTGCCATATCTCTAACTAAAAGTAACTATGGTATATCTTTAGTTAACTTGAGAGCTTGTCTTTAGGGGGTTGTATTGTGTCCTTTGTCACTTTTCGTCATATATGTTTTATTTTTCTATCAGTCAAACTTCTACCAAGTAAGTTGTACTATTCTTTGATATTTTGGTCTGCAATGCTTCCCAATAAAACTTTAAAAAGTCAATCAAATATGATTTCGTTTGTTTCTTACAGATTAAACCAATTTGACATATTATCAGCTCATTCGGCATAGTTCCCCCCTTCGTTCAATCCATTCTACATTCTGTTGTTTCGAGGTTCGGACACTTTCTCCGAGGTGGGATCGAAATTTGACGAGGCAGTGAGATAGCGACACTCGGAGAGGGATCAGAGCCCACTACCAGTCACACGGAGCGGGGTGCGTGCCGGTCGCGTGCAGGCATCCTAGCCCGTGCTCATAGGACGACCAGTGGGTTTTCTCTCTCTGAGCCCCCCTCTCCATCCCATAGACATTCCTACAGCGGGGTTTACCCCTAGTCAGAAGGGGAAATACGAACAAACAAAGAACCAATCACGACTGGGGTCTCCACTCCATCTCTATACAACCTGCACGCGACCAGATAGCTTTACACAGAAGAAGCCAAAAAGGGGGACAAGAGCAGGAGAGGAAAACAAAGCCGGTGGAGTGAGATAAACGTTATACGCATAACGGGGAGGGAGAGGGAAGGGGAAAGGGAAAGGATAACGGAGATGGGAGAGAGAGAGAGTGAGAGTGAGGGTGAGGGTGAGATTGAGGGTGGGGTGAGAGAGAGAGAGAGAGAAAGAGAGAGAGGGGAAAAACAGGGAATTGAGGGTTTTATTGCCAAATGAATTTAATTTTGCTCTGTATTTCCCTTTCTCAACTGTTACCCATCCCATTGACCCCCCCCCCCCCCCCGTTCAAAAACATAATAATTAATTGGCCGATGGGGTTGGGACTGCAGACTACCCTAAAAAATCATTGCCATAGTAGGATTTCAACTTCTGTCCGTGAGCATGTGTTTGCTCGCTGTGAGATGGTGACAGGCGAGTGCACGATACCATTAAGGCTGAAAACAGACAAAAATTGAATGTGTGGTTATAGGTAAAAAAAAAATAAAAGGTAGTCTGGAGTTCAAGAGAAATGATTCATGATAACATAAATGTGCTAAATTTGTAATAACACCTTCCTTAATCTTCCTAAAACAGATACAAATATACGAGATTGTCTATTGTTAATCATGAGTGCTACATTATTAATTGCATTCATTAAGAGGGTGGTGAAGGAAAGTGAATTCATTCCGTAAAATCAGGATAGTTAAAAAGCTGAACGAGATCGCTAAACAACAAAGCCACTTCATCATCACCGGCTCCAGGAAGAGAGATGGGAATAGATGGAGAGGGGATTTGAGCTGAGAGAATGCCATTACAACCACTGGAACGATGTAATTAGTTTTCGTCGCTCCGCGTAGCCGAGAGCCTCAGCAGCTGATGATGAAACAAGTCCGAGCCTGGGAGAGGAAAACAATGAAGGGCGCGTGCCGACTGGGCTACAAAGTCGCATTGTTCCGAAAAGGTGGCCCACAATGCTATTTGAGCACCACACAATGGGGCGTCATGCATAATTCATCAACTTTCACTAACCCTATATGTGAAATGAAAACAAGACAGCTTCACGTATCCCATTCTAACTACTCATCTGAACAAAATAAAACTGATCAGGGAAGACATTCTTATCATTACAGTAGTTTAACAACTCTTTTTTGGTGTTAAATTAAGAGGAAAAATGGTATATCGAATCAGCTGGACATACAAAGTACATTTGCATAAGTGAGCAAGAGAGGTTGTGGTGTGGGATCCTTGTTGTTTCAAAGATTTACAGCCTGTTGACTTCTGAGATCACCTTCATACGCACACACACACAGTACACACACAACACACACCACACACACCCACACACTTTCTCATCACACATTATCTTCAGCCAGCTTACGGGCACACGACCGGCTCGCGACCAGGCGAACAGCGAACTTCATTCGACCAATCAGGGACGAGCTTCTTACCGTCTGGTCTCGTGCCGTGTTGATATCGCACATCTCAACGATCTGATATTAAACTGCGATATGTCTCATCCCTTGTCACTTTCCTTGCTGCTTTCTCGAGAGACGGAAGTGTTTTCATATCACGCTTGGTTCGCTCGACAAGAGCTCAAATCACTGTTGCTGCACTCTGACTTTTCTCATTGTTTTTTTTTGCTGCAATAAAGCTGCATAGGATTGCTAGACCCCTACAAGTGCAACAGAATTATCCTTTGCAATATTGTGTATTATTTATTTCTTGTGAAGTATATTTACTTGCAGACACCTGTACTCTCTCTTTCTATCTCTACTGGACACTTTCAACTGGTGCTATTTTTACCTCAAAGTCTGCAATATGCCTCGTAATTTTCTTGTCAAACGGACCAAACGGACTGGCAGTGTGACATACAGACAGAGAACTTCTGATGATGAGTTTGATGATCTTGGCTTTGTGGATGGGGATCTCACAGACGCTTATATCCGACCCTTCAACTCGCCTGACTCCGGTTACAGCCAGAGTCCCGTAGCCCCCATCAGCCACAAGGACCCCTCATTGGCATTCCAGTTCGACCGAGATGCTGTGGTTCGATCCCCGAATGTTCTTCAAGCCTGCGGTCCTACGCTTACGCCGTCTCATATACCCCTTACTCCTTGTTTCACTACCGGATACACCGCCACCACCACGTCCCCTGTAACACCCAACATCAAGCTGACCCTTAGTGCTCCCCCAGCTCTGGGCACGAAGCGACCCAACTCAGACACTGACCACAAGTCACACAGAGCAAAGAAACCCAAAGCGGCCAGAAAGTTAACATTCGAGGAGGACAATCGTTCGCCTGTCCATGGCACTATCATCAGAGAGGAAGTCGACATCGCCAGCAAGACGAACCCCCTAGGAAAGACCAGCGATCAGAACGGAGCCAAACTTGGAGGAGACTTTTTGTGCAAACTTTGCAAAGAAAGTTACCCTGATCCACTTTCTCTCGCTCAACATAAGTGCTCATGTATAGTGCACGTCGAGTACCGATGCCCAGAGTGTGACAAAGTTTTTAACTGTCCGGCAAACCTGGCTTCTCACCGTCGCTGGCATAAACCGAAACCGGCCAACAACAACAGCAACAGTCAAAGCAGGTCTACACCAACGAACTCTCCTCGCATCCTACCGGCAGGTGGGGCCAAACATTACCCCACCACCGTTCTCAACATTCCCGATACCACGAGGAAGGGTGACAGTGGGAGTGAAGGAAGCATAAGCAGGGGCAGTACACCAAGCCCCCTCCACCACCTGTTCCCTACGTCCCTGGACACCCCTCGTAGCACTCCTAGCCCCAACAGCACTCACAACAATAACAACGATACCAAAACAGGACACGGTGGTGACATGCTGTACCACTGTGATCAGTGTGGCCGTAAGTTCCGTCGACCAGCCAACCTCCGCCGCCACATGCAGCAACATGGCGAAGATGAAACCTATCCCTGCCAGTACTGTGGACGTGTCTTCAACAGCCTGACGAGTAGGGCCAAACACGTCTTGACCCATGCTGTCAACAACAACTCTGCAACCAACCCCAGCAACCGAGACTGTGTCAACAACTACGACGACAGACTTTCCCTCGATCGACTTGAAAAGGTGCAAAATGGCGTACCGGGGGAGATGTACCCCTGCAAGTATTGCGCCAGTATCTTCCCCACCTCACCTGGCCTTACCCGGCATATCAACAAGATGCATCCTTCAGAGAACAGGCAGGTGATCCTCCTACAAATGCCCGCCCTTCGCACGTAAGTCTCAACTGCGCATTCTCTAGAGTAAATTGAACACTGAACAATTGATAACTACAAACAAAAGAGCGAATATGAATATAATAAAACCAAAACAAAATTGTCATTTTTTATATATCAAGTGAAAGATATTTGGATATCTGTTGATGTGATTTAAAGATTATCATAGGACATAAATTGTATTTTTTGCATCAGTTTAGTTGATAATTTTATGGATTGTTCAATTATGTTCTGAATGTTCATCTGGTGCCTACAACATGTTTTACAAACATTATTTCATATTATATTTTCTTTGCACGACTTGCCCATTATAGCATTACACACTTGCAACTATGTATTACAACAACTCGTAATTTCACGAGGTATTTATTTATTTATTACTAGAAAAAAGATCAGTAATTTATCATTTATCGTTATATAGTTTAATTTAATTGTTCCTGGATTGCGACAAGTTTAACAAACTTCATGATTTATATGGCTATTGTTATTTATGGTGAAGGGTATATGTCACAGATTGCAATTTCACAGACTCATGAAAAATTCCTCCTCGGACATTCTATTTCATGTTTGATCTTTAATACCCGATAAAATATATATTCAAATGTTAGAATTTCCGAAGTATCTCGACCATCAATTATTACAAAATGTGTTTGTGAAGAATTATTTTTGTCAGTTTTGCATAATAAAGAATGACTGTATGTTTCTTAATAGGGAGAGAGAAAAAATACCACGTTTCATAGTATGTTGTCAATTAAGTAGTCAATGTTTATAATTTATTGTTCAAGAATTGCAAGCGTGTCTGAACCAGTCATTCGTGATTACATTTCCTGTGTTCGTATTCATGCATGTATTGGCAATTTGTTCAGATAGCTTTCTTAGAGTCTTGCCATATTCATACACATTCCGATATATGAAACCAGTATGATATTGCTATAGTTCTACAGAATTACTACAGACTGTGTATAATCCAGTTGCGGCGTTGTAATTAGTATAAATTCGGTATATTTTGTCAAATCATTATGGAATATATCTTGTTAGATAGCGTTAATTGTCTCCCAACTATCTACAATGAGTAGAATAATGAACCATTAAGTGTGATGTTAAGGGTTGGAGGTAAATTATTAATCACAACATAATGGAGTACGTGCCCATTATAATATGGTGATGTCCCCATTGTAAAAAGCCCCCCCCCCCCCCCCCCCTTGCTCTCGAATTCGAGTGAGAAGCGAACCGTGAAATTACCGTATAGAACTAATTATTTACTTCATGAAATCGAGGTCTAATTGACAGTTTTATTTTTGCAGAGATAAATTTGTAACTTACTTATCACAGTAAAATACATTGTATGACTATCCTGTTCGTGTGCAATTTAGCCAGTCAGCATTTCGGCCAAAGCCCATATAGTGAACGTGTGGTAAAATGGGTTAATATTTATGATAAATTCGCAAAGTCAAGATTCCTTGGTTTTCTAGTGAAATCTCTTTTATACTATTAAAAACCATTAATATTTCCCACGGTGCAATAATTCTTTACGGAAGGCATAAATCCACCCAGAAAATAATCACGATGTCCTCCCCATAAACATTCACAGCCCTTCGTAAATGTTTATGGTCGGTGGTCGGACCAAATTTCCGCCAGCACTCTCACTAATCCCCGCCATGAACAAGTCACTCGAGACGAGAGAAAAGGGGGAGTCCGAAAATACAGTGGGCTGTTTCTTTGTCTGCGCGAGCTACTCCGGACACAAAACAGAGCCCAGGCGAATGTTACGGGTACATTTTTGGCTTGTTAACTGTACAGGGAGCTCTCGGCAACCCACAGACAAAGAGACCGTTAGCGAACGCGCCTCCAACCGAATTCGCTGCACACAATGAAGACGAGGTTACTCCAATGAAATTGCCTTTGTCGCACGGGAAATGTATAAATCTTTATTTCTGTCATATATCTTTGATTCGCTTACATTCCAATGGTTGACGTAGTGGTATTTCACTTTCCAATCGCATTATTCTGTAACTGGAACATCTCAAAAACAAATTTGTGTCGAACCCTTGCCATTTTCTGTCACAAAGTCAATAGTAACTTATTTCTTTTCTTTGTACTTTTTCTTTTGTCGGAGGCTCAGTGACTAGTGCAAGAATGTATTGTCAACTATTTATGATTGTAAAATGTTTACTATTGATATGAATGAATTTCTCTCTCTTTATTTAGTTGCTTTCTGTACTTTAAATTCAAATAGACATGAAGCCTAGTTTCTTAATGTCCTCTTTATAATTTGTTGTGCTATTTTCAGTTCGCAGTTCACTGTATATTTAAAGCACTTTAATACACCTTGTTGTTGATGAAGTTCAGTATTTTACTTAGACATTCCATCAGAATGTTTTCTCTCTTTTATTTTCCTTTTAAAACCACAGTAGCCTTCAAAAACGCAAAAGACCAGAAGACCGTTTTTGGTTAAATCGGCCCAACAAATCGTTTTGTGTCGATTCTAACCAAACGGTGCTTATGCATTCACGGTGCCTCTTTTAGCCACGATACTTTGGCCTACGTTGATTAGAATTAGAAAACAACAAATTATGAGCCTTATTTAGTGAAAAAAATCACTGCGACACATTGACGACAAACTGATAACGTGTCGAAATCTATTTCAATGAGAGAAAAAAAAATCTGAAAAAAATCTGCCTAATAATTATGTAAATCGAATTGTTGTCAATCTAAATTACTGTAAATCGAAATTGCCTGTTCAATGAATAGATATCAGCTCTATATTTTTGAAAAGAAAGTAATTACGTATATCATCTGAATCTACTTTTTCATCGTATTTATGTACGTAACGTCTGCAAATGCCTTTTATTATGCTATTTATTAAATGCTCCGAAAAGGTACAGCCGTACTTGTTAATATGAGAACAATTTAATACTAAATTGGTTTGGGGTTCTTTTTGTTAATGTACACATATTGTTATCATGGTAACATGGAATCTATTTGTAAAATCAAAATAACATAATTACCCAAATCATAATGATCATGATACCACTGCACTGCACTGTAGAGATGCTGAATAGGGTGAACGATTCGGAGAAATTTGGAAATAAATCTTTGTAGCGGAAAATTGGTTGAACCGTATACCCGCTGTAATGGCTGCAAGCGGAGCGAGAGAAGTATAACAAAAATACATTTCAAAGCAAATGCAGAAATATATATATATATATATATATATATATATATATATATATCTAATATGGTATGAATCGCCCATAAACTGCTGTCAAGTAACATTCTTACATTGCCATTGCATGAGTTTAATTTATTTCGATTGCTGCCTTTTCTTCTCGTGCTTTTGATCAGTGTTTAAAGTTCACTAAATTCCTCTATTTTCTCAATTCTGTAGCTTCGATTGTCTATTTTTGTACATTGTTCGTATGGACGATACTGTCCAGGACGGACAGTAACGCAATCGTTTCGAAGCAAAATGCTGACAAAAATTGTTTATAACATGCAGATGTATATCAAACGATTCCATATTGTATCTATTAACTTATTGGACACATTCCACGTTATTTATTTCAACAATTATTAAACACCTTGCAAATATGATATTGTTATTATTTGGTGCTGATATTAGAAAATGGATTTCGCCCTTTATTGAGGGTGTGGCCATTGACCAGCTTAAGTTATGCCTGTAAAATGATTATCATTGTTTTGAGATTGCCGAAATATTGGCAAGATGATTTCAGTGGTGTTTTGTATATGTATTTATTTTTAGGATATTACGATTTGTAACAGCTACACATGCTCAAGCTGAGTAGTTGAATTATCTGATTTGTGTAATATAACTTTACAATTATGTCGACTGAATAAATAAATTGAGTTAAACACTTTAATTATACGAAGTGTGTTGTGTTTATTCGTATTGTTAAATGATTGAGAGATTGGATATGGAGGCGGTTGACGAGATGACGATGATCATGCTGCTAAATGATGATAATGACGACGATGCTGATGATGAAAGTGATGACGATGAAAATGATGATTATGATGATGGTGATGATAATAAATCTTAAGATAACCATGTAAATGAACAGAAGGAATTACGGCTGTTATGATAACCGCGGTGCTAATTGCTGTTTTTGATGCTACACTGTAAAAAAATATCTGTAATTTTACAGTAGATCTGGTGTCAGCAGAGTCGCCATAACTTCTGATGTAAAAATACAGATTAGTTGTTACGTTTTCCTATGAAAATGATGTACAAATAACATCAGATTAGCTGTTATGAGTAAATACAGAACTAACCTGTATTTTTCCCCTGTAAATATACAGATATTATTTACAGTGTACTTATCCCGCTGTTGCTGCTAAATGTGATGATTATTACCATCTCAGAAGAAATCATATCAAATAAATATATACGCAAGCGACGTGTCATTTATCTTTGTTCAGTTATCCACACAAAAACTAATAATAATGAAAGCCACTACCAGCAAAAATAATATATTAAACAATATTAGACTCTATGAATACTTGGATTAAAACTGAAGGATATCGGAGCACTGGTGGACATTAATATATTTTTAACGTTGATTAAATTTGGGCAGATGTGAAGAAAAGATGAATAAATCTAACAAGAAGGAACTCGATAAAGCTTGATTGACCCGGATACATGAGTTTCGAGAAATGTTTGTGCCGACAGGTGACGATATAAGTATCAGCATTTCTGGTGCACGATAATGGTAATAATGGTGGTGATAATATAGGTGTTTAGATGGTGATGATGATGGTTATGATGATGACGATTACGATGATCATCATGACAATTATGATTATGATAATCATGATGATGTTAATGATGACGGTTATAATAGTGATGTTAATGAAATCTGATGTCAATGATTATAATGAAAGAAACGATGATATGATTATCATAATTCTCCTCATGAAAAAGCTGTATTTCATATAGAAAAGGAATAAAAGCTGGAAACGTCCCCGATAATTAATATTTAAAAGAAATCTTCTTTATTACAATGATAAAAATCAAGCCTAATGATAATCGCTTTCTACTTTAACGAACAATGAAGTGCTCAACATGGGGGGGGGGGGGGGGGGGCTGAATAGAACAAGTAGAATATAATTATTACAGTGGATTTGTAAAATACAAAATGCCATCAAATTAACAAATAGCTACTGATGAAAAAGAATGAGACATTAGTACTGCAATTAACTTGTATCGGCATTATTGCTGGTGATTAATTGATTACTTTGTCCCGAACAGCCATGAATCCGACTTCTTTCCAAATGAGTTCTTTAATGTTGAAATAGAAAGAGGCTAAATAAATCATGACCATTCATGCTTATTGGTCCTATCTCGCATTATTTTTTTAATATTTTTATTTGTTCATCAGTGATATGAAATGGATACCAAATGAGTTTACCCAGAAGTCATGAATAAACAGACCGGGCTTATTATTATTTTTAAAGAAGGTAAATTTCATACAATCAGAGGAAAACTAGTAATTACTTTCTTTACGATCAGAATGATGATTATTGGAGTGAAAACAGCATAGTGAAATATTTATCATTGTGAATCAAACTCCTAATGCAAACTTTCATTGTTATTTTGTCAAATGTCAGCTAGTAATTTGCTTAAAAAGAAAATGTAGAGCGGAAAGACCGATGAATAAATGAGATAGATCATTGGATATACTCTTGTGTGACGAGAGAAATATACTACTTGGATTGATCCGAAATCCATTAATGAGATTAAGGATGCCGCTTAAAATGGTGGGAGGGTAATGGGTCTTGAAACCCCTTTTTATTTTTTATCAGCAAACCAGTGGCGTAGCTACAGGGGATCGGATAAGGCAAGTACCCCCGTCAATGGGGAATAGAAACCAAATGAAAGGGGGAAAGAGGGAAAGAGAACACGAAAGGGGGTGGAAGAGGAACGTACAATATAATAAGATGATACGACCTCTCCCTCATCCTCACCCTAATCAACATTAATTACCATGTCGAGTGATTTCAAGATAGGAGGATCCCTTATTTTCTTATTCCTAAAATTGGTTTTGAGAGTCAACAGATGGGTCAGAGTCCTTGAAGGGATGGCCAAATTATCAACCTTCAATTTTAGGGTAAGAAGGCAGTGGCGTATCCAGGGGGCGCAACAGGCGCGCGCCCCCTATTGGCCGTCGTAAAACAAAAATAGCAAAAAAAAAATCCTCATACCAATTGAAAATATTGTTCATTAAATAGGCTTCAAAACTGGTCACATGTTGCACTATTTTGCATCTCAGCCCTTCTTCAGAGGCAAAATTTTTCCAAAGACCCCTCCCCCATGACGGCGATCAATAATTCCTGGCGCCCCCCCCCCCTATTGGGAAATCCTGGATACGCCACTGGAAGGGACGCTTAACGAAATGTCCAGCCCCCGTGCACCCCCTCCCCCTCCATCCTAATATCTGTTAGTTCTCAATAGTTGAGATGGGTATATTTCCTTATTACCTTTTACCTCTTTTCCGCACTCTGCATGGTATTGATAGAAATTGCAGATTTTTCGACCCCAAGAATGGAACAAGTGAAAGCGAAAAAATGTACACGTAGGTCATGAAACAAATATCAAATGGGTTTTTTTGTAGTATTTTTCCGGGAATCCAAGTAGCAATCAAGCGTGTTTTTTCACCAATTTTATTATCATTTTCAAAGGAAAGTGTTGTCGGGTTCGGGGTTTCTTTTATTATGACATTGTTTGAAACGAAGTGAAGTAATTATTGGGCTATATGTAAGGTGGCACTTAGTCTGAAAAGGTGGAGAGAAATTTAATCATAAGCTCTCTCTTTCTAGTTTCGTCTGCTCTTTGTTCTCATTTTATAAGATGTCGCCGCCATCAATAAAAACATCATTGAATTAGCAAAAGGAGATGTCGGCTATAAAGTACACAGAAAACAGTACACATCTAACAAAGCAATGCATACAATTCTAGAATAAGATTTGAAAGATTGGGTCTGACGATTAACCTCTTAACGCCGTTATGAAATGTGGAAGGGAAGAATTCTGTCAAGAATGATGTCCGTTTAATCGAATTTCTCTACGAGACACAGCGTTGCAGACCCTTGGAATTTCGCCTCTCATATTTTCATCCATTATCAGATTATTGAATTCCCTTATGCCTAAACACAGATAGTGTTGGTCGCCACATTGTCTGTGACGTAACAACGAGAAGACACGCCGTATGGCGAGAAAGAACAAAAGCTGGCCGATTAGTTACTCAAAACGGCGTTTTTAATTTGGCACCCTCGCTCCGGGAACGCGATCCATGCCATAAGGAGAACAGGAGAGAAACGCTTCCAAGGGACGAAATCTCGATACGATACGACCCCTACGGCGACACAACAACACTTTTTCTAAATCGATTACAAGTTGAGAGGCGATAGAGCTACATGGATGATGAGGGGTCTTCAGATGGTTGTTATTGTATGATTCATCGCATCCTCTGCTTGGACAGCGGTGGGAATATACCAAGCCAAAGAGGACAATTGGGGAGAATGGTGTTAGAAGGGGATGGGATTGTACCTCCTTTCCCTTTTCTTTTCTTTCTTTCTTTTTCAAATAAAGCCGCTTCTCTGTTTGAGGAAAAGAAGTAAATTGTTTGCACTAAAAGCTTGCTTAATAGGCATGACATTTGATATTGCACGAATTTATATTTCTCTGACATTAATAAAACTAAGGAAATTAAAAATATTGTGATAAAAGTTCTTTTTCAAATTTGTAGTTACATCGGAAGAAATAAAGTCACAGAAATAACGGATTACGGATCATTTACTGATAATAATAATTAACAATTAATAATTTGGTCTTATTACCCAGGATGGTCCCATCAGTATTAATACTGCTCTTTCCGGGGGCCTTGCAATTGTTGTTACCCCGGATATGCCAGGTACCCATTTAATAACCGGGGTCAAGAGGGGAATGTGTGGGTAAAACATCTTGTCGAAGGATGTAAGCATCTAGCAAGGATCGAACCCGGGACTTTTCGTATGTGTTAAGAGCCTTCACCGATAGACCACAGTGCTCACACCTGTACTGCTAACACAGAATCAGCAAATGTTTGACACCGTGACTTTCACAGGAAGCGATGTTTACAAACAGCTTGTAGGTTATTTAATCATAAGAAGATGACATATCAATATCTTCATTGAGAAATCCCTCTCCTATATCTTTATTCCGATCTATCATGTATACTGCACTTAATTATTTATATCTCTTTTCATTAATTTACTTATAGCATCTAGTCCTTTGATTGATTTATGATCTATCTATCTATACATACATACATGTACATATATTCCACTGGATTCCGCATATGGGAGACACACGACAATGCGGTTTATTCCGTCATAATAGAAACCACCGCATTAGGGAGACACGCGGAACAATTAAAATGACAAAGCCGTGTCTCCCAAATGCCTAATCTAGTGATATATATATACACATATTATAAATATATATATATATATATATATATAAATATATCTAAATATTTATCTCTCAAGATATCTAGATAATTTACAAATCTATCTATTAGTCTGTCTACCTGTCTGTCTATATCCATTTCATATCTATCTGTTTATCTGTTTATCTGTTTATATCTATCTATCTATACAATTATCTATTAACATATATCTATCAATACATCTGTTTATTTATATAACTGAACGTATACGCAACTCCCCCTCACCCCTCTTCCCCACTTCACCACTCACCCTGCTACGCCTTTCCTTCCGCCTCACAGTATCATCCCCGGCGAGAGAGGCGGCTCGGGCCAGATATGATATTGAGTCCAAATTGTCATATTTTGACTGCGCTGTCACTCACATACTGTCTGCCCCCTACGCCCCCAGGGCGAAGCGCGCGGTTGACAGGCCAGACACAGTCATACAAGCAGACAGACAGACAAAGACTATCTTTAAAAAAGGGGGAGATATTTTCTCCGGGGGAAGAGAATCATAAGTGTGGTGCCGATGGCGTGTTTTTACGAAAATTAAATAGATGAGGGAGTATTTGCACTTTTCATGCTTTTCACATGGAATGAAGGCAATCAGGCAGTAAATGGAATAATCACATTTTAAGCTGGAGCTGTGACATCGTTGTCACATAATTTCGCGTATATATTTTTTGTAGTGCTCGACGCTTGCTAAAATGACGGTCATGGTCTCATAATATATTTTGCATAAGTCTACAAGTGGAATAAGTTCTCCACAGTTTGCCGACTGAAGCTGACTTGCCAATTAGGTCATCGTTTCTTCTTATTAACAACGAACAGTCACAATGAAAAATAAAGTTTTTTTTATTTTTTTTTTGTAAGTGCAAGAAAAATAAGGGTGGCATGAATTATAAACACGAAAAATGTAATTACATCAGTGGTGTTCAATCAAGTAGACTATCTTAATTCTCTCCATCTTTTCTCTTTTTGCTAATTTTCTTTCTTTCCTTTCCTTTTTCAGTTTGAATTTATTTCATAGCTCATGAGATGACTGCTAACATCTTCCATTGTTATCATACTTTCTGAGTTTACCCATTATTTTGACAAAGCAAGATTTGAAGAAATGGTAATCATGGATAGGAACATGGATATGGAATGATTGAGAAATAAAGATGAAGGTTGCAAGAGATAGTGAGTAGTGGCAAAAAAAAAAGCAGCAGAAAACTGAACGGGGAGAATTACGAATAGTGTATTGATAAGCCATATGGGATATTATGATACGGCTTATGTGTAAGGCAAATATATCTGTAAAGCGCATAGAGACATCGCCGATGTATTAGGCGCTATATAAAAGCGGAATATTATGATTATTATTATTTCATTTTCCTCATCAATTTGTCTATTTGGCTCTTCATTGGGTTTCGTTGGCGTATCCGGCATTGGGTGCGCCGTCATATACCTAGCATTTGGAGACGCAGGGGAAAATAAGTACAACTTGCAATGAACCTACGGCATGAGGGGCTGCATTGAATCTTGATACTAGAATATGTTTTTTTGAAACCATGTTCTTGCTTCTAACAATGAGTTTGCTAGGACAAAGTGATAAAAATATTCCTGCGTATATTATACATTTTCTCGTTTCTGGATACTCTCCCCCGTTCAACAGCTGACTTGTGTATTGATATACCTCTGTGAGATCAATTTTGTGAATGCTTATACGCCATTGCCTTTTTGATATGCCTCTTTTAGAACAAAAGTTTTGAGTAATCCGACTGTTTTTTCCTTTTTTTGGCAGCAATATCCTGTATCTTTATGTATTTGTACATAAGAACCAACGAGAGCCCTCATACAGAAATTAATATTTCTTTTGGGCAATCACCAGGCTAGGCATTGTTTTTGTAGTTGATTTTGTTGTTATTTTTGTTAATTGTGTACCATCATTGTTTATAACGTTTTATCGTTTCCTGTATGTTTGTCTGGAGATTAAATAAACATACATAAACATAGACCAAGAACTCGTATTCGAGAAATTAAGTGTTCTGCTATCTTACCCGATATAATTGATTTCACTTGCAAAATTATATTTACAAAGTTTTTAATGGGTACATAATGGATAAGTCTTGCTACATTCTACAATAATTAGGAAAGTTGATCCCCCACCCTCGGTGAAATTGTGCCATTTCACTATTTTTCACCACATATTGTTACGTCATAAATCCATATCCACGTCGCGCTCGTCACTCATCGGGACTGTGGAATGCAAGCCGAATGGCGGATTTATGAAATTCACGAACCAACCGTGAAATATCGATCAAAGACAAATCTGCGCTCCTTCGCCAACCTGTACTGGACGGTGTGAGGGTGGCCGTCACGCGTAATACAGTTAATGAAGAAGCGATGATAGGTCTGAGTATCATCTGATCTTGGATTAATCAAGATGGATGCGTATCATGCGTGAATGTTGATGATGTGATAACCATATTTCACACATGGACATCATACGCCTCAAGTAGTAGGGTAACGGGAGAATTCGACTGGACCAACTGCTGATTTCGAGTGTATATGTTAATAACGATTTTTGTTGAGACGTTACATATCTTGAGTGGTTTAACCCCTTTTTTTATACTGAATTGAATTGAAGTGGTTTATTGTCAAAATTTCATAGGGGCCAATGACCGAATTGCGAAAACGATTCAATAACAGAGCATAATATATAGTCAAGATCGTGAATTTGGTGAAAATTTGTGTTTCTTAGTGCATTATTTAGTTGATTCTAAGACCTATTTCCTTTTCCACTATATCTTTACAAATTTTCTTTTTTTTTTCTTCAACTAGCTTTCAAAAACCTTTTTAAATACTAAAATATACATCAGGACAACATACGCCAACATTATCTGCCAGACTAATTTATTTTCTCCTTTAAATGCACTGTTTTCTTTGAGGAAATCCACAGTTTTCCATTGACACTGAAATTCTTCAACAACAAAATAAATAAATGCTATATGATATTCAAAATGGATAACCTTGAACCATACAAATTAATGTTGAAAATTAAACATTAAAAATTCATTTCTACAAGATGCAGGCGGTCTAGACCGACTTTTTAAGTGTTTTGTATACGTTTTTACTGATGTATCAAAATATTTCAATATTAAGGAAATCTATCTTTAATCCCTTCGACTTTTACCAGCACTGATAATTTCAAATTGATAAGGAGAAAAAAAAATCTGAATTTTCTAGAAAATGGAAATAATACACGATTTTGTATACACATTCATATTGAGTCATTTTCACTTCAATTTCTTTCTCATTTACATGAAAATATTAAATGTCCACGAAAAAACACTTGAAAAAGAAGTTATTTGTTGCTTCATGTTTTGTTTTCCGTGGACATTTAAAAAATTTTATGTCAATGAGAAAGAAATTGAAGTAAAATCAACTAGTAATGCTTCTTGGAATCTGTCCACTTCCAAATCTGATTGTTCAAATGCTTTAATATTATGAAAAGCAACTTATAGAGGGAGAATAATTATAGGGAGATAGACAGTGACAGAGAGGGATGCATGGAGCGAGAGAGAAAGACAAACAGAGAGAGGGAGAGAGAGAGAGAGAGACCAACATGCAGACAAAAAGAGAGAGTGAGAGTGGAGCAACTGAAAAGAGACGAAATGAGAGACTATAGACATCAATATGTTTACATAGATTGGAAAAGAAAGAGAGAGTGATAGGGAGCAAAATATATTTTTAAAAAGAAAGAAAGTGAGAGACTAAGACATCAAAATGTTTACGTAGATTGAAAAAGAAAGAGATAGCGAGAGAGAGAGTGATAGGGAGCAAAATATATATTTAAAAGGAGTGAAAAGGAGAGACTAAGACATCAAAATGTTTACATAGATTGAAAAAGAAATAGAGAGACAGAGAGAAAGAGAGAGAGAGAGAGAGTGTGTGTGTGTGTGTGTGTGATAGGGAGCGAAGTATATTCTTTAAAAGAAACAAAATGAGAGATTAAGACATCAACATGTTTACATGCTCGTTCCCACGCCTATTGAGTTGGGTTAAGTATCTCCCATCAACGTCTTTAACTTCCCCCATCACACGACAAAAAAAAAGGACGCGAATAAAATAATACGAACAGCAAGTAAAACTGAAAATTGAATAAATGTTTATGATGGGTAGGCGAAGATGCGAGAGTGCAGCACATTCCGCCAAATAAGGCGGTCGCAGGTATTTCGGGAGAGAAAAGTAGGACATATCTGGGTATGATGTACGTTTATAGTGGTTTTATTTCAGCAGAGCAGACTGTTGGATTCTACTCACAAGGTCATACAAGGTCAAGTCCACTCGCGCTTGGACGACATGGGGGCCTTGTAGTCTGTAGTGTCCAGACTCGAAGTTGAGTGTGGTAATTGAACCATATAGCAGCATTGTGAGGTTTTATGATCCAGCGATATTATTGCTCGGTAGTCTACATTAACCCAATTCCTAAATTCAACCGTGAACCGAACACTTTACCCCCACCTAAACCTAACATAAATCTCAAATGCACCCCTAACGCTATGTAAAGCCTGCATGGAGCAATTGTGCTATGTGCTCATTTTCACTGAAGTATTGACAGTTTTAAGTAAAATATAGGCCGTCATATGAATAGACCAAAAACGAGATCATAGTGATTAAAACAAAGTCTTGAAAGCAGTGTCGTATTGAGCGAAAAATTTGAGGGGGCTGAACATAGGCATAGCGGCACAATTTCTGAGCAAAAAAAAAATCAACCTTGTTTAATAAAAGTGTTGTTTTGTCACAGGTCTAGACCTACCGTATATCCGGTAGGTAATTTTCTTTTTTTTTAATTCTTAGTTTATTTCTGATTTTTTTCCTTTTTGGGGGGCCGTGGAACTTTTTTTTTTTGGGGGGGGGGGGGGGCTGCAGCCCCAAGCCCCTCCACCAGTACGCCAGTGCTTGAAAGTAGTAGAAGAAGACCAGGAAGTTTGTAAATTTGACCTTTTTTATATATATTATATGTCGTACCTCTGCAAGTGTTGTTTTCTAAGAAATCCCTCAACGAGAATAATTATTTTTCTAAAATGCACTCTTGTACTCCCGATGAAGACATCTAAAGCAAATACAAAGAAAATACAATAGAAAACATGGATGACAATGACTGAGAGAAGCAGTAGACCAGGGGAAATATTACATGTTATATAGGCTGATAACCCCTTATAAAAGGCAAAAATGAATGAGAATGTCACATAGTCATTTGATCATTCTCCTATGTGGAAGCGATAAAGGCTCTTGATTCTCATTCGAGAGGTCCTTTGTTCGATCCTTACTTGGTGCTTACATCCCTGAACGAGGTGTTTTATCCCTCTCGACCCAGGTGTAATGCTGGGGTAATAATAATTGCAGGGCCCTCAGGAAGAGCAGTATTAACACTGATGAGGCTATAGCGAGTGTAAATGAGACCCTTCAATTACTACTATCTTTGATTTGAATGCGTCTGTCTGTGGCGCCGTCGCACAGTGGGCCAGAATGGCTCCAAAGTGCGCCAAAATTCATATTAACCGAGTTTTACTTAAAATATATACTTAGATGACGGTTCTATGGGTATTCAGACCCGTAGAATCTAATGAAAATATTTTCATATGCATATGACGTCATTAAAATACGGATTTCTGATTGGCTGCCAAAATCCAATGGAAAATAACGTATTTCTCGTATTACAATGGTTTTCCTGCCTCAAAAAATTAATAATTCGATCTATACGCTTGTAAATCAAAAAGTGAAAACGGTGTTAACTTAAAACTCAGACATATGGTACGTAAGAGTGACTTAAAGGGGGGCGCCCTACTGAAAAATATTCATAATAATGATAAATTTGCAATGTATTGCAATGTATGATTTCATTACTTTAAAGTAAACTTTGATAATGCATATACTAATAAAATAATAATATTCAGCTAACTAAAAAGTGAGTTATTAAATGAGGTTTGTAAAAAGAATTAAAGGGGGTCCTCTGTAGCCTTGATAACTTTGCGAAAGAGAAACATACCTGTATCACTAAAAAGTAATTTTGTAGGTACTAGTTATCAAAATCTTAATACTGACTGATTAAGTCCCAGCATATTTTAAGTCCGTTCCCCATATTGTTTATAATGTGAAGAGTAAATTATTTCGAAAAGCTTCGCCCTGAAATAATCACTGAAGCCATTGTGAATTACTCAGAATGTTTGGTATGTAAAAAAAGAAAAGATAAGAAACATTTTGAGAGCTTGGTTTTGGTGTTGGACAAATTACGCTACAAATCATAAGTTCTCCAAAGGTTTCAAAATTAAATAACTTATAAACAACCGGTATGAATTTTAAACTACATGACAGTCGTTAACCACGCCCTCTCAGCAATGGATCTATTTGGTCTAACTAAACAGTTCCAAAGCCTTGAAAAAAAATCGAATAGTAAAATGTATATGTAGGTCTATACACTAATTAAACAGAAATTAAAAACTAGTTACAAATAAGAAACATGCTTATATAAAAATATATTTATTTAATAAAGATATACAGGTAGAGGAATACAGGAAGATAGATAAATAGATAGACAGATAGATAGATAGAGGGATGCGTGTATGAATAGATAGATGGATAGCTTATATATAGATAGATGAATCCCCCACATTTCCTCAGAAATTAAGAATTTCTATTAATTCATTATAATAATTTATTTATATGTACAGTGTACTTCTACACTTATCAGGGTAAATTGAATTTGTACATATATTTTTCAAATTTTCTGTAACAATATCTGTAATGCCATTGTCTTTTCTTTCTGTTGGAAATGAAATAAATAGGAATAGATGGATGGGATACTGTAGATATATAAAAAATAAAAAATGCAGTCAAAAGGCGAGCTAAATCTTGCATTATGGACTTTATTTATTGAAGGAAAGAAAATATTCTCCACAGCCCAGCGCATGTTTCAAAGAAGAGAAACTTCACATTGTTTGACAAGTGTGGGTCGTTAAAAGAATTCTGGCTTGGAAGCAAGCAATTGTTTATTTATACAAAATAGGAGCATTTACGACACTGGAAACTAATATCAGATCCCAATATTTTTGGATAAATAAATAAGAATTATGATACAGTAACTTAAAACTAATAATTACCCAAACTCATCATGTTTGATCTTGAAATACCATCACAATATTTTATTGATTAGAAGTATGGAAATAAGAAATGCCATAATTTCAATGCGAAAATATTGAAGAAAATTCGTTCGCTCGCATTGTCATTCTCAATTAAGCGGTTCCGTCCATTGGCGTAGATCCGTGCATTTCTTCTTTTCATTAAAAACCATTTTCGGAAATTAAGAAAAATCATAATCCTTGCCGATTATGCGCCCCCAAATCCGCAAGGTAAATGCACTAGAAATCTATTTTTTGAAGGTTTGAAATGCGAAATTTTCCAAAGCTCGGTCGCTTTGCTCCCTCGCATAATTATTTTCTTTCAGGACCTCGTAATTCGCGCCCCCAGTATATAGTTCTTAAATAGCTTAAATTGTTGTGCTCGCTATATTATGTAAGTTTCATATGACTCCTGCCAAATATTGTGCCCTTAATATAGGATGAAGTATATAAAACGGCATTTGCAAAGGTTTAACTTTTGAAAGAAATCTCAACTTCAGGTAGCCTTGCTGAATGTCTCGACTCTTTCTCAAGCCGATAGGGTTTTCGTTAGCTTTGTTCCCGATTGTAGAAGTGAATAATTTAAAACCGATTATCAATGTATAAAATTTGAGCTTCTCTACCCCTCAATTGTGATGGTCCATTGCAAAAATTCCTGGGTAAAACGTACAAGAAATTGCGTTTTTTAGGGTTAAAAATTTAAAAATTTGCCGCTCGGTCACTTTGCTCCCTCGCTTGTACAATAACATAGATCAGTTTGGACACTTTTGGGGGGCGGCGTAACTTCGTTGTTTGCCCCGGTCGCCATAATCCCCAGATACGCCACTGGCTTCGCCGGTCACCACCTCTCCCCCCAATCATGAACACGGATCGACACCCCTGGCTTTTTACTCAAAAAGTTGCAAAAAATAGCAGGCAAATTTGGTAGCAGTGCAAAGCATGAAGTATAAGAATGGCGATCATGATATTTTCATCGACGGAAATGTTGCTATCCCCCCCCCCCACCCAATATTTTGTGTTTCATTCAAAATTACTTTCGAGAGGAATAAGAGTTCGCCTGTAAACTCTATCATTATTTAAAATAACTATTCTGGAATAAGCATGTTCAATTTGAAGTGCATTATAAGAACCCGTTTGGCAAAAACTTTTAATAAAACGCAGTATTGGATTTTACACAATGCATAACAAATAATCAAATTTTCTGGTCTTTTTGAATAAGAATGACCCACTTAAAATTAATTTCAAGGAGAAATACTGCTCAGAGGTGTTCTACACGTTGTAATCTTTGCTTAGAACGTGAAAAAAAATAATTCTGTTTCATTGACCAAATCCCTATTTCGCGCACTTTTGCTCACACCCAAGGAAGAACAGCGGCATTTTGTAAATACTGCTGAATTTGGGTCATCCTCCGTTTTTTAAGCTCATGTATACTCTCTCTAAAAAAGAGAGTGAATTTTCACTCTATTTTCACTCCCCAGGGTGTCACGTCAGTGATCACTTGTTTAGGAGTGAATATTCAGTGAATATCGAGTGCTCTCTAAAAAGAAAATAGTGCTTTTCACTCTATTTTCAGTCCATTTTCACTCGCCCGGGGAGTGACGTCAGTGATCACTCGATTTTTTTAGAGAGAGTACGTTGTATTTTATGAAATGTATGTGGTTTTCTTAATACGGAAATAAATGCAAATACAAACAAACTGTGCGTCGTTCAACGAGATTAATGGCACTTCTTCTATATCCACGGCCAGTAGCGGTACTGTGTGCACTCAACCTTAACATGCTAATATGCGTTATTCTTGCGTCTCAGAGAATAGTCCATGATCCGCTTCTTATATTTTCTACTTTCTTAAAGGGCAATCCAACCTTGGTAATAAGATGATTTGTGTGAAAGCAGAAAAATAAGAAAAACAGGATGGTGAAAGTTTGAAAGAAATCGGACAAAAGAATATAAAATTTATGGATGTTTGAAAAATGAGATCACTATCATCTATGCGAATTTCAAATTGGCAATTTGGTGAGTCGATTGTGACATACTTGTGGACAACTCTCCCGTTTGTCGTACACATAAATATCATTAATTTGCGGTTTTCTCCGAAGCGCCTTTACCCTCGGGGCAGTACTCAAAATATATTGGAGATAGCATATTGTTATAGGTCCTCAGGAAATAAAAAGATTATACCTAGTCATACATTTTGAAAAAATTAACATTTTAGCTATTTTGTGTGTTGGAGCGAATGGGGGAATTGTCCACAGCTACATCACAGTCACATTACCTATTCAGCTAATTTGAAATTCCCATATGTAGGCCTATAGTGATTACAACTTTCAAAAATTCCTAACTTTCTTATTGCTTGTCCGATTTCGTTCAAACTTTCACCAATCTGCTTCTCTGATTTTTCTTATCATTAAGGTTGGATTTCCCTTTAAATACTTCAACTTTTTTTCATCTTCATTCATCACTCTGTAAAAAAAGATGATAATCTTTCTTTTAAAAACTTTCCTCTATTTCCAAGAAGTTCAAAATAACTTTGTGAATAATTTAACAATTTTCTTTCACTCATCATAAAAAAATATTGACTTGGTACCCTTCTCCGAACAACAGGGTAGACATTGACCAATATGGAGGTCTGATGTAAAGACTAGATGTGATGCTATGTGGTTCAAGCGTAGCTCTCAGCAGCCGTGCAGAGCTCAGCTTGCTCGGCTGAACCAGAGACCATCACGGCAATACGGTGCGGGTATAAAACTTTATGACAACGCTCTCGTGGTTCGCACGGATAGTGGGGAGCTGACTTTTAGACATAGCACTCGGTGGTTGATCTCCTTTTTCTGATTTCTCCCTTTTTTATTCAACTCTGTCGTTCATCCTATTATTTCCTTCTTCCCGAACCCTCTATACCCTTCTCAGTCTGTTTATTGTTTCATCTGTCTTATTTCTCTCATAGGTTTCCCTATCAGTTACATGACAATTCCATTTTCATCAACTAGCCTATACACATTATACAGTTTAATTCGGATTTTCAACTTTGCTTTCCTTATAGAATAATAAAAACAAAAGCAACAACAACTTTTCTTCTTTTCAGTCCTAATTTTGGCATGCAGTTGTGGTAATTTGGCATTATACATGGCAAAAGCTTCCACTTCCATTTCTAGATTTGCCTTCAATTGTTTTTTTGTTTTACAAGTGGTATTAAACTTTTATCATTTTCAAAATAACCATGACATTCATTAAAGATTTAATTAATAACGTTTTCTGATACTTAAACACATATCATAGGCCTGAAACTAATGTGGGCCTATAGTTCTGGCTATTTGTGATTTTTAAAATAAAAAAAAAACATGGTATCGACGCTTCTCAAAATCAAATGGTTATAAAAGTTCTCAGGGTAAACAGTAGCCTAATATTGCGAAAACACAATTTGAAGAGTACTTTAAGAATACATTTCTGGCAATTTTCTAACCAATGCAGTTAATATTTACATTAAGTCATATCGGATTCACCTTATTTTGTATCATTTGTCTATTTTCGATGAATCGAAGCTCATACTTTATATGCTGATATATACTGCTTTGATTTACTTTATAACATATTTGCTGAAATCAACTCATTCAGGGCAGCACACACAAAAGGTCCCACAAAGTCAACAACAGTCCCTCCTATATAGCAGCTGGTGTTAATAGGCAAGCAATGTAACATGGGGAGAAAATAGAGCATTGTGGCAGCGCTGGCATGAGACAAAAGATCTATGGCACGCGCCCGTCCAGGGTCGGTTTAGCCAAGCTCATCGAGGCTGGCCATCACCCGACCGCCTGCCTGCCCGGCCGTCAGTGCCGAATCAAGGCTCATGGACCAGCTTTCTCCCACGCTCCAATTTTTCGCGTATCATAAACTTTTATACTCGCCCAATATTTTTATGTCCTGAAATTTCAGCGAATCCACGATAGTCGAACAGATGAAGGGGGTTGGGAATGAACTTGAAGGAACAGAAGTATCAATAACAAATGACAATGCATTTCTCCTGCTGTCATTAATCTTTCCCTCTGATTCTGAAATCAGGCCCATCCCTTCCAACAAAATGTTTTAGTTATATTGTATTCATTTAGTTAATATCTAAGGGAGTACAAATGTCATGATATATTAGCATTACAAGAAAATACATTAAACAATTCTTATAAAATATTTTTAGATTTTGGAAAATATCCTGGTATTATAAAGGGGATTCAAGTATTTATATTTGGCCTAACTCCGCATGCAGCTGCAACATATCTAAAAGTTTTAGAGCAGGATTAAAACACACGCTCGCGATTTCAATAGGCCTATTGCGAACAATTTTATCCGCGTGTCGAAAACTGCATCCTTATTATATTTTTTATTTTTCTCTTTCACAAATAACATGGTTTGTTTTGATTTAATCTATGATTCTGTAATAAATATCTAAGAATTAATAATTTTATTAACTGTTAATATTCTGTATATCTATACGATAGTGACCAAATATAATACTATATATATAATAATAAGTGCACCACAATAGAAATACATACGCGACTTGAAAATCAATCTCATCACCCGGTTACAATAATAGGAATCAGAAAGAATTTTGATAGATGACGGCAAACTATAGATGTATAGCAACAAATAAACAACCGCCTTTGTGACATACTAACCTTGTATGTACTGTGAAGAATTTAGCAAAATTTGTTCAAAAGTGTATCGGCTACAACTTGATTCCTAATGACAAGAATAGGAGTCACACAGAATGTCGATAAATTCTGCAAACGACAGATGTATATATCGGAACATTAATTAAGCAAACGACATGAATGTGACAAATTTGTTTGTACTGTGAAGAAATTTGTTTGAACATCAGCTACAAATATTGATTCATGATTACAGGAATAGGAACTAAAAAGAAATTTGGTGACGGCAAACAATATATATAAAGAAACAACCAGAATGTGGCAAATTTGTATGTATTGAAAAGAATTTAGCAAATAATATTTTTTTAACACGTGTGTCGGGCGGCCAGATACAAATATTGATCCTGATTTCATCCGCATTATTTTCAGACGTTGGCTCCAGGATACGACCTATGGCGGAAGTATAAAGTAACAATCATATGAATACCAGCACTTATTGATCGTTTACACAATCAATACGATGTGAGGAGACTACTAAACAACTTGTGGACGATATAAACTTGTTTCTATGTATAAGCCGATTCTACGATAGTCGGTAACACGTTTTGTTCTAGTGTCGAGCAATGTCGACTTCAATGTGTCTAAAACTACTCGATCAAAAATCATTCACATTACGATAGATTTAACGCTCATCGATCGTGCGGGACCAAGTTCACGTGTTGTGCTTAGGAAGGCGACAATTCAAATCGATCTAGGAATAATAGATCGGATGTATGTGTATATTTTTACCGGGTGGGGAAGGACTATTGACTCTTCTTGGCACGCTTGATGTGAAAGAAAAAGGAAATTTTAAAGAAATCAATAAGGAATCAAAGTATAACAAAGTTTATAGATATAAAAGGAAAGGTCACAACAATCAAATGATTATTTTGAGATAATGAAGGTAGTTGAATAAAGAAATGAAAAATAAGAGTAGACTTAATCTTTAAAGTGATAGGCCTAACGAGTGCGATCATTATTAGGCATGGTTTACTGAAATCATCTACTGGTAATGGTAATATGTTTTAAACAGATGTTTACAAAGACACAAATCTCTTTCATTTGGTGACATGAATCATTATGCCTATCGTCGCTGTTTATTGATTATAAACGTATTTTCCTTTAAGTATTAAATGCAGGCCGTAGTCGAAATCCTTGCATCTGGTCGGCTGAGAGCAAATTTGTCACAGAAATGTGGCAGTTGTTACTGATAGCAAGTTTTATGAAACGGGACCCAGCTCTAAGAAAGACACCTAATTCTCAGGGAAGACACGCCCTTTTTCACCTCATAAAAGATGACGCTTTACAGGCTCTTTAGTAACAAACTCACGTTTTGTAGCGAGCGCGTGTCTCGAGTTGGAAGCGAATGCCGAAAGTAGACCTAGCTTTAGCATACGATTAAATAAAATACTAAAGTGGACGCAACAACCGTGGAAAGCAAGCAGATAGGGAAAACAAATCATACTTTCTTATGTTGTCAAAAGTGCTTTAGTAACATCATTATCCCTCGCATCATTTAATATTACACATTAATTATTGTATGTTGTAATCCATCAATACTGAGTTCTGGTGATAATGGAAAATAGATTGTCATATATAGAATTGAACTAAACTTACACTGGCTGATAAACACTTCGCGCAAATTATATCTTTTAAAAAGAAGATTAAATAGTGAAACTTTACAGTCATTAACTATAAACCAGAAAACATTCATTGGTTGGGGTGATCATATAACCATGTGGAGTTTCAGCTTTTACCAAACTTCATATCCACAGGAGAGGAATATGAAAACTTGCCTGCTTAACCTTGAGATCGGTAGAAGCTTAAACCATTAATAGTCGTCGTGTTTATGTTTTAACAATTCCAACGCGACTTCAAAAGCGATTGAATCACAGGGGAAGCTCCTCAGCCAGAAAAGGAGGGCGATCATGGAGGACGATTATCTGTCTGTGCCGTATATAAGCGCAGATAGCAAGAAGAGAGAAAATAGGAGTTGATCTTTCATTCGTAACAGCCCTGCTTCTAAAAGTATTTCGGGGAGCATTGATGGAGCGTTGAAAAGCTAATTAATGAAAAGGAAGTGATGTGTCAATCGTGCGCTGTCTTCAGCATCATCAATCTCCTTCGCAAGACATGGCAACTGGGGCGGGGAGATGGAGAGAATAGCAAGTGATGCGGATGCAGCAGGGAACATTTGGAAGATGCACTCCCAGGCAATGGAATGCATCAATGTCAAAGAGGAGAGAGGCGGGAGATGGAGAGATAAGAGGAAATAACAGGTGAGAGAGAAACAGACAGAGTGAGGGAGAGAGAGAAAGAGAGAGAGAGGAGGACAGAGAAAGAGAGAGAGAGAGAGAGAGAGAGTAAGAAATGCAATGAAATGAAGAAAAGGAGAGAAGAAGCAAGAAGGAAAATAGGGATCAGAGATGGATCCGGTAAGACGCAGGCAATGGGAGAAATAAATCACTATTAGCGAGAGAGAGAGAGAGAGAGAGAGAAAGAGAGGGGAGACAGAAAGAGAAAGAAGGAGGGATGGAAAAAATATTGAGAGACCCCCCAAAAAACACCAAAAAAACCCACAAAAACAAATTTAAAAAATACGAGAGAGAGAGCACTGAAGAAAGATAATTTTTACAAGAAATTGATAATGAATGTTAGATAGAGTTAGAGGGGGAGAGAGAAAAAAATAGAAAGGAGAAGAATATAATATTAAATAATGTTCAGGACGAAAAATGAGAAAAAGGAAGGTAAAATAAAATTGATATCAGATAGGTAGAGAGGAAGGAGAGCAGTTTGAAGAAGGAGAGGCTAACGGTCATGAAAAAAAACATTTAAAAGGGTACCTGTTTAAAAAAGTTGTATTCGTGCAGACGACCCGCCAAGTTAGCGTTCGTTCCTATACAAAAGTGTGATCTATCACACTTGCTTGCTTCAATCCGCTGAAAGCATCTCTCCAACGTTCTCGGGGTGCGAAATTAGCACCTCCAAGCCAGTTCCCAATCCATTCATGCATCTAGAGCAATCTGCTTCTGATTAAGATGAGGAATAAATGCAAAAGAATATATCGAATCACAGGATTTTATTCACCCCCTGTTTTTTTTTCTTTCTACAGTTACGTTTTGTGAGAAAACTGCCAACCGTAGCAGGTGAATTTTGTGTGTGGAGTGTTCTCTCTTCTTTTCTAGAGGCTGTCAGAGGGATTTCTTTGTAAAAGAGGGATTTCCGGAGCGTCTTGGTTCGGACCAGCAATGTCGTCTTTGCACTGACAAAAATATTTAAACACCTTGACCCAAGTATGCCATGGACTTTGGAAGAAAAGTATACGTGAACTACATAGAATATGCAGTGTAAGAGCGAGGGAATGCGATTTATTCAAAATGAAACGGGTGTTGTCTAAATATTATATCAATTATGTTTTTTTATGCATTTGAAGTGTTTGATCACAAGTCATAAGTCACTTTGGAGCTTTTGTTGAAATTTTGCTCCCGCCTCTCTCGCTCGCTCTCTCTCTCTCTCTCTCTCTCTGCGAAAGAAAAGACGCCAGATCCGCAACGAATAAATCTAAACCAATCCAAAAACATCCCCCCCCCCCTCTCTCTCTCTCTTTCTGTATCAATCTCGAACACACACTCTCGTCATCATCACCATCTCTCTCTCCCTCTCTCTCTCTGACACCACATAATCTCTTTCTTTCTCTCTCTCTCTTAGCGAAATAATTAGACTTTTTAAAAGTTTTTATAATGAAAAATATTTGCTCCAATTGCATTAAATATTCCACATCTTGTGTTTTTTAATCCTAATCCATTGGATTGCAATGCATAGAAAAATTTAAAAAAACACCACTCGTCTTATTTTGAATTTCTGCAACCAAAAAAAAAAGATAAGAAAACTCCAAAATAACATTTGCATATATCATTTGGGATTAGATTTGACGAACGATAATTCTGTCATAAAACTGTTTGCCTTTTTCCTTTACTTTATTCTTGAGATCCGTGAAATCCAGTCGTCAGGCGCAGACGACCTCCTCATTCCATCCCCTTGGGCTACCTACCAAACCCCTCATCCTCGCATCAGCGTTTTAACCCTTTTTAGCCCAGTATGTCTGTTGAATACAAATTGTCATTTTAATCATGGATGATGGATCGCGGTGTCCGCCGTGGAAGCGAGCAGTAAAGACCAGCGTAGCATCCGGCTTTAGGAATTAGCATGGGCATGTTTATGCATGACCGATTCAAAGAGATAGAATGAAGGAAATGGTCCTTCTATGCATCTCTCTCTTTCTCTCTCTCTCTCTCTCTCTCTCTCTCTCACACACACACACACACACACACACAAGGAGATTCTTGTATTGAGATGGATTGGTTGGGGGAGGAAACGATGCTGGTGAAAGGGGAGGGGAGGGGGTCGAGGAGAACTTGACACCCACCCCAAGCATACCAAGCAAAAGTATACCACCACCTATACTCTTTGTGTAAAAGGGAGTTTCCTTTAACATGCTGACGTATATATAGGGATTTAATATAAAATCCGTTTTGAAGAACAATAATTATGGAGAACAAATGACATCAATATTAGCAAAGTCACTGTAATTTAAAGAAGTTGAAAGGCGTATCCACACAAGCATGACAAGAAAGACTGAAGAGTGTTAAACGTTTGTTTGTTTGTTTGTTTGTTTCTCCAGTTACACAGATTAGAGAAATAGAAAAAAAAAGACATACACACAGATCGACGGACGGCGCGAAGGACGTAAATGATCTAATAGGACTGACTAATGAATTAATCAAACAATAAAAAGAAAACGATGCTTAGTAAAAATAGATTTTTCTGCATCGAGACTAACTACTTTACTATTTACGCTTTGAGTTTTTTAATCATTGGTCACATGAATATTTCAAGTCTTAAACTATACGAGAGGCGCTTCAATTAAAAATTCCATGAGATCCGACTTATTATCATTATTATCATTATCATCATCATCATCATCATTATCATCATCATCATTATCATTATATCATTATTTTACTCTATTTTGAATATTAAGCAGGAAATCTATCTATGCACCTGAATGAAGTAGTACCTTTTATAATTATTCATAATAGCCATTAATCCACATTAACACCTATAATCTACTCATGGTGAATATATAGATACAGAAATAGGATGGATGATTATAACTTTTATATTACACAGAAAGATTATTGATCTACTAATCATTCAAATATATTTATTCACATTTCAATTTGAAAATAATGGTGAAAACATCAAATACATGTCTAAGATCAATGGATTCATGGACTATATATATGAAGTAAAAATACAAGTATAACAAATTTGTATCCAACAGAAAAACATTGCATTGCATAAAATAACGAACATACTAAAACGATTAGATTGTAACCATATATCGTACAACCGTTTTAAGAGGCAAGGTTCGTTGAAAGCATGATGCTTGCGTTAAGACGGCATTTGAAAAATAAGGTAACATACAATACATGACACTAATCAAACAACTATATAACAATCCAGGATATTTTCAAAGTCAGATGTTGCACAAACAACCTAAATATACTGGAAAGCAGACCTTTTAAAATGCATGTGCCGCTAATTTTGATACTTGTTCAAAATAAAGGTGAAACACCAAATGGTTGTCCATCTTATCTCGTTACACTTTTCCACCTAACCTTTCCCTATCATCAAACACCCATTCTCTTGTAGTTTTTGTTTCTAGCTTTCACAAGGTGATTGAAAGCATTACAACACAATATCCGCGCGTTCTCTTTCCGTTAACACCGGCGGCCAAATGGAAAATAATAAAAGAGGAGCCGCATATTGATTAGATCAAGACGTATTGAGTGCGCTTTTGGCGCGGAAAATTGATATGAAATTTATCTAACTTGATATCACAATACGGGTAGGAAGGAAGAGTTGGGTGTCCCGTCAATAAATCACTGCTAACAACTTTCAGTGAAATTTGAACAGGCCCTCGTGAATTGCACAACTTCTGCCGTTACGAGAAAGGTCAGAAACGCGACTCGGCTAGGCGGGATCATGAAGGCATGTCAGCGGTTGGATTGTGGCAAAGATGAGGGTTGTTCTGCAATATAATATTCACATTTGATTTGGGGGGCTTTCTCAGATGAGGCTCTTTTCCCGCCTTTTTCCCTCGGAATCTGGATCGTTCGATCATCAGATTCCGCTACTCGCTTTGTTTTTTCCATTTTAATGCGACACCATTTTGAGTTATTAGTTTCCATGCTTTGGCTGAGAGCGAGGTTTTCTTCCGAAAAACTGTATATAGCTTTAAAGGTCGTGTTGCAGATTTGAGTAGTCAGAACTGATATTGTGAGTCAATTACTTGATACTGTAAATCAATTCATTTAAACGCGTAATACGTTCAAGATAGTATTGGTGATAAAGGTGAATACAGAAATCTATTACAAGTGGAAATAACAATTTCGTACTAAACACAGTTAACATTGTTAGCAGTAATTGCATATTAATGTAACACAATTATTGTTAAAGTAATAAAGTTTCTTTTTAAAGATCTTAATATTTCCACTCTTACGAGAATTAACATGGGTTATATTCATCCGTGAGACTGATGACAGTGATAAATAGACTGCTAAATGCCCTTATGACAGTGACTGGGTTAACAATTAGAAGTAGAGTGTTGACTCGTAACTGATAGATGCATCATCATTGTAACAGATGTCAAAACAAGGAGAAAAGATACTGTGTTAGATTTCAATGCTTTTAATTATACCATTTCACTTGGTATATGAATGGGTATATGCAAACTTTTAGTCATTGAACTCGCCCCCCCCCCCCCCCGAATATCCCTCTCTCTCTCTTCACCATATCTCCCTCACCCTCGTGCCTATACCCTTATTTTTTTATTTTATTATCTATCTTCGCACTTTGTAAACATAACGTTGCTCTTTTCCTACTTTTCGTCGTGATAATTTGAATGAACATCCTCGTGTACGCTATTCACTGAGAGCTTCTTTGCATTTGCTCATTGAAAATAAGATGGTTTAAATTTGATATGTTCATATTTGTTGTCTTATCTCTTTTATTATGATATGGCCTGGACGGGAATACGCTCAGTAATCCTACTAGAATTCCGCCCATAATTATCATTATGTAAAAATAGTGGTACTCCTGAGTATTAGGAATGATAAAGTTAAACCGATAATCATCGTAAGTGTAAGATAAGTATAAAAATAGAATTTAAATTTATCTTTAAATGAAAACAAAAACAATCAAGAAATCAGAGTACCAACAAATGCTCTCTCTATTCCTCTTTATTTCCCTTTTTCTCAGTCTGCACCCTCTAGCTCTATGTCTTGTTTCTACTATTTCTTTATTACTCTTCCAACTTCTCTCTCAATCGTTATACTTGGTATATGATTGCATTGTTAAATTTTAGTAATATTGGGCCCTCCCCTTGTCTCTCTCATTCTCATTTTCTCTATTTCTCTTTCTCTCCCTTTTGTCTCTGTCTATTCTGTCTAGCCTTATTTCCTCTTCTCGCCCTCGTTCTCTCTTTCTCTCTCTCTCTTATTCTCTCTCTCTCTCTCTCTCTCATTTCTCTTCCGACTACCCTCTCTGTCATCCATCTCTCTCTCTCCCTCCATCTTTCCCTCTATATATGTTCGCTGCGGTCTGTCACGGCTGGTTTAACATGGCCAACACACCTGTTTTCTCATCAGACAGGGGTCATTCATTTATCATGTCGACGACTTCCAGAATGACGACGTCTGCATCCACTGATTCCGATTAGCCGTGACGGTTCCGCTCCCCATCACGACCACCAAATATTACCCTGCCCCTCCTCTAAATTCCATTCTATTTTTTGCTGTTCTACTTATCATCATGATTAATATTTAAACAATTATCATCATTGTATCATCTTCTAGTGTTGTTGTTTTATTACTATTATTATTATTATCATCATTATCATTCATATTATTTTTATCATTATTAGTAGACCAGCCAAACATCCAAAAAGGCTAAAAGATTCGACAGCATTTTGGGGGAATGCTCGGCATCCATGCTAAAACTCTTGCAAAAATACTGAGGAATAAGGTACAGGCGGATGCCACGCGCATAAATACCAGAATAATTTTTTTTTTTGACCTAATATGTAATACCTGATAAAGACTTTTCAAGTGATATCAGATTTATCTTGAGTTTTAAGTTATAAACCTGATTAAT
This sequence comes from Heliocidaris erythrogramma, assembly GCA_025617745.1. NCBI lineage: Eukaryota > Metazoa > Echinodermata > Echinoidea > Camarodonta > Echinometridae > Heliocidaris > Heliocidaris erythrogramma. The sequence goes on along the minus strand of CM046855.1, from coordinate 34,824,219 downwards.
ATACATTTGAAGTTGGATATTACACACTCACATGCATGGGGTATAATGAAACATAAAACTGTGATTTACTCAAAATAATAGGTTGTGAAAACTACCAATATTTCAAAGTATTTTAAATTTTAAAATTTGTCAATTTTAACGCTTTTTCTCGATGAAACATATCATGTACATTTGTATATTGTCATGTCACACACATAAAATAAATTATCTGATAAATTATCCGATTTTGCCCTATGGGCCAAAAACTGAAATGTCCCCATCCCTTTAGAAATAATCTTAAATGAAGTTTTTTTCTGTTAGATTGGACCATTAACTATCAAAATATGCTTCTTTGCCCTAAATTAGGAAGTGGGCGTGACCACAAGGGCTATTAACGTGGCAACGGATCAAGAACAGTAGAATTTTAAAAATGTCACGTATTCTTGATTAAGACAGTACAAAAACACATTGTAACATTCTAAAGTGATGTATCAAAAGTTTCTCAATTGATTAAAACCCAAATAAGAGTTATAAAGAGTGTCCATCATGTTTGAAAATGGCTGTTTCCATGGAAACAATAAGAAAAAAATGATATTTGAACAAAAATCCCTTGATGCTACCGAAAACCAGTACATATAAATAATGACCATTATTATTTTCTCTTTAACAGGACACTCATTTATCATAACTTGTTTTAGTAAAAGGGGTGATGGATGTTACCACTACATGTGTAGGCCGTTACCATCGTAACAAATATATTTATTGTATTGTATTTCTAATAAAATACTATGGTTGTTTTCAACATGAAATAATGGTAAACATCTAATAATTTTTACCGCCTGTTGATTATATTCAAAATGTTAGTTATTTGGAGTAGGGCTAAATTTGATTTATAAAAAAGCTGTTGCCATGTAAACAGAATGTTAATGAAGATGATATCTTTCAACCAAAGAAAGAAATGTGACCTATCAATAATAAATGTTAAACAAACAGAATTTGAACAATATCAAATTAATCATATATTATTTTATACAGTAGCTATCAGCATCAGCTTCTTTGCCGAATTTCAATTTCGGAATTATGCACCTCCTTTTATAGGAAAATTGTGTTTCGGAATTAGGAACCTTCGGAAAAACGAACCTTCGGAAAAACGAGTGCCCCCCGGTAAGATACCGAAATTACGAAGAAAATTGGGGAAGAAAAATAAAAGAAAATAAAGGAAGAGGGAAAAGGAAATGAAAATGAAAATAGGGGGAAAATTAACAACTCTCGATCGGTGGTCATTAGGCTTTTTATGTCGTCAGAAATTAAAACCTCCGTTAAAAAAAATAAAAAATAAAAAAAATAAACATTCCCTTGTGACCACAAGAACATTGTTTGGTTTTGTCGGTATATTACCTTGAAACAAAATAAAATACACCCTGCAGCAAGAAAACCCATTTTATGCTACCAATTATTATCAAAAGAGAGGTGCATGTTTATTTTTATCCCTCGCTACGGTCGCTCGCAAAAATGAAATTAACATCCCCTTAAAAATGATTGTGCCTGCCCGCCCCGCAGGAAGAAGATTCCATTTATGCTACCAATTATTATAAAAAAGAGGAGTTAATTTTCTTTCGCTCGTCTAAATAATATTAACAATCCCTTAAATACGATTGTGCCCGCCCCGCCCCTTACCAAGAAGATTTCGTTTATGCTACCACTTTTTTTTCAACGAGAAGTTCGGCTCACTCTTTACGCTCGCTTGCCCAGTCAGAAATTAACATTCCCTTACAAACGATTAAGCCCGCCCCGCCCAGCAGCCACAACACCATGTTTTTGCTTCCAATTATTATCAAAATAGAACATTAAAAAGGGGCCCACTTGCAAATAGGAAATAAACACTCATTTGATTAACAAGTGTTGGTAGGCAGGATGATGCTATTCAACATGTTCAGTATAAAATGATAAACATAAAAATATTCGCTCGCTCGCTGGTATGGAATAAGCTTTGCTTTAATTAGAAATCGGCAAGATAAAAATTTATTTGAATTCAATTTGCTAAATTAAAATAGACTCACGGTTGACAGTGGTTGAGAAAAAAATTATTATATTACTTGCTTCTGCACCCCCCCCCCCCAAAAAAAAATGATGCCGTCGTCACAAAGCTTTATCGGTAATCGGTGGCACACAGACTCAGGCTCGTCGGTAAATTAGTGGTCTCGACAGTCCCCCCCCCCCCCCCCCCCAACTCAGAAAGGCCTAGCGACGCCCCTTGGTCTATCCAGTCTTTCATTTTGAGATTGTACTTTGCACCCCACTAGGATCACCTTTTCCTCTTCATAAGAATCAGGGGTATATATGTCTAAAACTTATGTATTCACATATGTTTGAGCACCTGATCATGGTCGCTCGGCGAAAGCCGGGGTAATAATATGATTGCAGGGGACTCAGGGAGAACAGTATATAATACTGATGAGGCTACCCTGGGTAAACAAACATATTATTATTATTATTACTTTAACGTTTCCATTTATGCCTTCCCTTTTCCATAAAAAGTGCCTTTTCTGTTAATGCCCCCTTGTGCATGCCCCCTTTCCCCAGAAGTTCTTTTTCTGCTGGTGCCTACTTTACCCCCACCCCCACATCACAAAACGCTTTGTCGCCCTGGTCTGTGACCAATATTGATTAGTTGCCAACTCGTGAGTTTAAGTACGCTACACTCTACATCAACACTAATTTGTGATTATACCATATTTAGTAGCCAGCTAACCTTAATGAATACCATTGATATATGTATGCATATGATCTTTGTGTGACTTTCAAAAATAAATTTCAAAAGTACTCTGACTTTTACGGTTCTTCCACAAAGTTACAGGGTCATGTCTTTTTTTTTTAAATACTGTAGTCTCCTTAGTACATGGATCTTATCCAGATTCCATATTAGGCTTAGCCTTACATAATATACTCAATTGGTTATTTTTGAAATATTCAGATCTGTTTTATTATTGTTGCTTTTACTTGTTAAGTTTTTTATGTGCCTATATTACTTGTATTTTCTCATAAAGCTTATTGTTTATTCCTGTTAAATCAGGACCATGATGGAAAACAGTTTTATACTGATCACGCTTTTTTATCCGGTATGAATAAGTTCAAATAAATAAATAAATGAATACATAAATAAAAAAATAATATTTTGAATGAATCAAGTAGCAGGTCTTGTCATCATGTTCAATGCGAAAATGTTGGTATCACCCATTCTATTGGGGACACAAATCTTGAAATGTATATTAATCAGGTTTATAACTTCGAACTAAAAATAAACCTGATATCATTTGAAAAGTCTTAATCAGGTATTACTTATTAGGTCAAAAAAATAAAAATTGTGATTTCTGACATTCTTTCAAATTTTGAGCCAAAAAATGCATTTTTAGGAAAAAATGCGCGTGGCATCTGCCCGTACTTTATTCCTCAGTATTTTTACAAGAGTTTAATAATAATAATAATTTACAATATTTATATAGCGCTTATCACATAAAAATGTCTCTAAGCGCTTAAGAAAAGGAAAGAGGAGAAAGAAAGGAACAGTTTTAGACGTACAAAATATATTAGTAAAAGGTTGAGAGAGCTGGATATGCTAATTAGGCATACAACTATTTGATGAACAGATCAGTTTTTAACATGGATTTGAATCTTTCAGTTGAGTCTGCTTGTTTTATGCATTGAGGTAGATTGTTCCAGAGCTGAGGGGATGCTGAATGAAAAGATCGAGAACCGTAAGACTGGGTATTGGTGGGAGGAACTTTTAAGAGTGATTTCTTGCTTGAGCGCAAATTGCGAGAAGGCAAGTATTCTGTTATTAACTGTTGAAGATAGGCCGGAGCCGAGTTTCTCAAACATTGAAGGTAAGCAAGAGGATCTTAAAGTTTATTCGTTCCCGGACTCTTAGCATATGAAGCTCCCTCAGCAGTGGGGTGACGGACTCACGTGAACGACGCTTAGCGATAAGCCTAGCAGCTGAATTTTGTACTCTCTGCAGTTTGTTGATTTGTGCATGATTTGTGCCGAGCATTACCCCAAAATCCCGTCCAAAGTAAAAAAAAAATCTTCTTGGCTGGTCTACTATATCATATCATTATTATAGAGGTGTTGTAGATCAGTGGATAAATCCCTAGACTGTGAACTACGAGGTCCAGGGTTCGAATCCCACCGCAGCACTAGCGTCCTTTGGCAAGACATTAATCTACATTTACCAATCTCCACCCAGGTGTTAAATGGGGTACCCGGTAGGATGCGAAAGTTAATGTCGTTGCTTAGCAATGTGAGCGCCACGGCCTATTGCTGGAATACTCCCAGGGAGTGGAGAATGTGTATACACTGTGTGCGGGCAAGCCAGAATTCGATGACCGGGGTTATAACATGTCTGTAAAGCCCTAAGAGACATCGCCGATGTATTAGGCGCTATTATTATTATTATTATTGGTATAATAATTTTTCCATCATTTTATGATGATAATGATCACATTGTATTACTATAATTATTATCATTACCCTCATTATTACTGTTTTTGTCGTTATTATATTGATATTGATGTAACACCGTCATATTCGTCCAAGTACTAAAATGTACATATATATACGTGTATCCTCCATGTACGCTATCTTTATCTTCATCATCATAATCATCATGATTACCATGATCATGACTACCACCATGTTCGCAGATCGGCATCGGATTCCATCAAACTTTTCACACCTATAAAGATCTCATTAAATAAATGATCACAAGCCAGCTTATGTCGTCCATACATTACAGTGTTTGTATATGCATTCTCAATGTTCATCCATACTTATCCCAATCTCATCCCACCCCCCCCCTCTCTCTCTCTCTCTCTCTCTTTACTCTTCATCTCTTTCTTTGTTCTTGATATGTCTTTTTACGTTACTTTGCTATGCGCTTTCTCTAAAAAGATACATATTTTCATATAATATTTACCACCGCATTGATTCAGCAATCCCCCCTCCACAAAACTGCTGGTTTACCCCCCCCCCCCCTGCCCATCTCTCCCCTGATCCCTTTCCTCCCTCTTGCCCCGCTCTGAAAGTATTAAAGTAAGCAGCCTCCCTCCGTGCTCCGTCACGCACGCGCCACGCAACTGTGATTTCTGCTGCCCCATCAATCTTGCTACCATTCCCGCCAAATGATCGAATATGCCCTCGTTAATTGCGTATACCGATACCCACGCCCTATAAACATGTCCCAAGTGTCGTCTGCAGTTGACAGTGTAGCCAGGGGGTGTAACAACTTGCACATGCCTGTAATGTGTCTTGTTGTTGAGAAGAGCTACACGTGCTGACTGCCTGGCGTCTCTTCATGCCTGGCAGTGAGTTAGTTGCGTGTGAAGCAGGTGTTCACAATGCTTTTATCCAAGGTGAAACGAGCAAGCAGAATAAAGTAAGGGAGAGCAAGTGGTTGGTTATGGTTAACTAAAAGAAGTTCGTTATGGTTAACCTAACGAAGCAGAATGGATCAGCAAAATTTTAAAAATATTTATCATAAGTCTAATTTATTTTGAGTTTGACTTACAATTAAATATTATACTTATAATAAGTCTAAATCATTTTTATTTTTTTAAAGAATGATACAAATATGTTTTTATCATATTTATCGCCATATGGTTATATTACTTCCTGAAATATGAGAATAAAGGAAAATTGATGCTACGATTAGGTTCACATCTACTGAAGAAAGCATGCTGAAATCGAAGTACATGTAGTTCATTCGTTTTCTTAAAACATAATGCGGGTGCGATTTGTGAATGTACTTAATAATAATGATGCAAATTGTGATAATGGAAATGGTGTTGGTCCTGTTGATGATGCTAATAATCATGTTACTGATGGGGATGATACAAGTAGTGGTGTTGATGATGACGCTGGTGATGATGATGTTCGTGGTGGTGACGATGTCAATGCTGATATTAATGTTTCTATTGGTAATGATGTTATTAGAGGTGATGATGATGATGGTAATGATGCTGGTCACGATGCTGCTGGTGATGATGCTACTGGTGGTGGTGATGATATAGGTTGTGATGGTGGTAATGATATCTCCACTGGAAATGATGTTCCTGGAGGTGATGATGTTAGTGCTGGTGCGTGGTGATCTTACTGCTCATAATGGTGTTCTTGTCGGAACTGATGAAACTGGTGGTGATGATGTTGTTTGCGGTAACAAAGAAGGCGGAGACGATAATGATGATGTGATGCGGATCATACTGGCGTTAATGAATACGATTATAATTGCTATATAGTTATATATCCTGTAATATAACAAATTCCAACCATAAACTGTTATCTATTTTAATTTACGCAGGCATTTTATGAAAATGCATTATATTAGTCATGCTGTTTGTAAATAAATTCATTCAAAGGCAATATACCATCAGTAATCAATCACACAATGTTTATCACTGATATTACTACCATCCCACTCTTTTGACCTCTTTAGACAACGTCATTAAGTCAACACACTAACCCAGTGCAACAAGGGCGCAAGTCATCATTTAACCAATAAATCATAATTCTCTGTAAGAGACGATACCACTGAAGTGAACTGATTCCAGCACTTTGATTGATGCCTACGACAGGCATGATATTTAAGACAATGATACCCTTATAATAGATAACCAGTGGTCATTAGGGATGACCCAATAATATTGATCGGGGTCTATTCTTCGAGCGATGACTATGCCAAATTAAGATGATAATAGAAATTTTGACGAGGAAGAAAAGAGTGTGGTTTGATAAATCAGTAGCCATTGATAATGACGCTCATTGTGAGAGAAAGAGGTTAGGTCGCAATGGCGGTTAAAGGGCTGGTCACATTTGTCCGATAACGATAACGATAACGAGACTTGTGCACCTAACTCTATGTTGAGTACGCGTGAGTATGATCGTGTTTAATAGTAGGAAAACTCTAGGGTGTACCTTTAAAGTAGCTATCCAAAGAAAATCACAAATATGGCAATTAATGTATCACTAGAAACTGGGAAGCTTACAGATGGCAATCGTATAAGTTTTATGTCAACTGCGTATATGATGATTATAAAAACAACACAAATAAAAGCTCTTCTCAGCATCTGGAATATCCGAGGATTCGCCAGAAATATAGCGAAGTTTTGATGTCGTCACACTAGGGAACAATAATGCTTAAGCAGACGACGTCCTATAATGAATAAACGTAACTGCAATGCAATTATTTATCAAATTATAAAGAGTTTGGTACATTTAAACATGACCTTATTTCACACCATTCTAAAAGGGAAAGTGAACCGATTCTGATAACTAAAACCGTTTGATAGTAAATACACAGGAGAAGGGTCAATGATCAATGAAATAAACCCCACTTTCAAATTGAAAAGCCCTCCGAATAATATCACAGATTGTATTCGTTCCCTCTTGAAACGCCGAACATGCCCCGGTGCAAGCAGCTGAAAATACAATGGCGTCTTATTTTGTTTACAAGTGACTGATTCCTTTATTTTTTTAACGCTGCATTTTTCATCAAAATAATACCATACACGAAGTTAAGAGTGAGGCAACAGACTAACATTAAGACTGACGCTATTCAAGTAAGAGAAATAAGTGAAGAGGAGATGACAAAACAGGCACTGAAAAATGTGTAAGATGTTATGGGACATCGTCTGCTTAGACAGGACTGGTCCTTCGTGTGTCGTCACACATCTCAGCAGCGTTCAAGGAGCTCTTCAGCTGATATATCGGGGGCTGTATTTTACCGTTTTATAATTGATAATAATCATTAATTCAAATGTTTCCAAGCGTTGAATTTGGATAACCTTGTTTAATATATGCCATCTATGCAATAATAAGTATATTTATTTTGATGGAATTTTCTTGCAATGTGATCTTTAATGAAAAATGTCGTTATCTTGATCGTTATCGGACAAATGTGACCAGCCATTTATAATGAACTACGGGTGGGTGGACGAAGCAAAAAATCATTATTACACAAGCAACGTAGTTTGATATTTTTTAAGACACATGAACATAATTTTATTTTGTGAAGACACACAGAATGAACCGTGGGAAGACTGTGGTATGAATATTGACCTTTATACGAGGGCTCCTGAGTTTGATCCTTGCACGGTGCTTACATCCTTGGACAAGGTGTTTTACCCACATTGTCCCTCTCGACCCAGGTGTATCCAAATGGGTACCTGGCAATGCTGGGCTAATAATAATTGCAGTGCCCTCAGGAAGAGCAGTGTATGAATAAGAAATATTATTATTATTATTATTATTATAAAGCAGTGGTTCAAGACCAAGGTATTTTGTCCCGTATATTTATTTTGATGCTAAGTATACTTCAAATCGTACTGGACACAAAAGTTACATTTGACTTATCCACTGAATAAGATGTAAAATCCTATGGTATTAAGAAGAATATATAACCGAGTTCAGTCTTGGGAAAGAAATTAGAACATTCTTGTTTTGGGTGTCCTCTAAGATGAACCTGACCTTTGGAATCTGTATCGTTCGCTTCCTTCCGACAGCCTCTTGACTCTGATTTCAAATATTTAAAATTATAGCGTTTTTCCGGAAGGCGGAAAATGAGGGAACTTTGAGAGGGAGAGCTGGAGAGACACTCGGGAGTATCACAATTTCCGAGCTGCGCTTATGAGGAAATGTCACGTGACGTGACCGTCCTCAGTTACTTCACGATACGATTGGAAAATAAGGTTAATCGGGTTTTCGGTTAAAATGGCGAATGGTTGTACAGTGCAGGGTTGAAATTTCATACTATTCTTAGGGATAACTTTCAGATCATTTCCTTCATGAATCAATATACCCTGCATTCATGTTTACTTGTCGACATGAATGCAATTTCCTTGATATCAAAGCATTTTTTTTATCTTTGAGGGTCTTCTTTGGAGGTTAAAATTTTTAATGAGGGGAACATGTTCCAAATTTTCAAGTAAAGCAATTAACGCTTTTAATAGCATCAGAAGGGGGATGATTTTTCAAATTAGTTATCTTCTTCGTTGTTATTGTTGTTATCTTGAAATCCAATATTTTCAGAATTATTATGCGTCATGTAGGGCCCCCTTTGGATTTCTTAACAGTAGTTTTAATGACATTCACTAAAATTATCAAATGGTTTAATACAAAAAGTCAGTACACTGTCGATGAATTTCCCAGAAACGTCAGTTTGCAAGGATGCCATCGATTGACTTTTCCTAATCATGCACTTTCAAAGGATGGTTTGTGATTTTACATAGCAGCCCTGTTGCTCTACAATTATGATTTCTTCTTTGACAGTGGCCATGGCGATCATCTTTGATTCTTTGTTATTGTCCCACGACTATTACTTTCAATGTTTCTATCGTATAGCGAGCCAGACTTTCCCATCAGTAGTCCCCAATCTTGCGTGCCAGAGACACAGGGGACTCCAAGTTCTGCCCGCGTAATCCGATCTCCCCAATGTCTGGTTTTCGCTGCACCTCCACCCATCGCTTATTATCGGGACAACAAGGAACCTCGCCACGGACGCGTGGTTTCACAATCCGCCAAGAAATTAATAGTATCAACTCTCCTCGCTCTCATTATGTTCTATTTATTTCAGAGGGATTTCAGCAGCATCATAAAATGTCATTAAGGCGAGGATGAGTCAGCCTTTCCTCTGTTGTTTTTTATGATCGTTTTGAAAATTCATCCCCTCTCATATTTTACGGCCACTCAATCTCTCTCCCCCAATTACAACTACTTAGGCGTCTTCCAAAAATGTATTCGATAAATGGATTTCCTATCAAACGCGCTAATGAATCCAACTTATGATGTTCCTTCATTGCTATACATGACTAAATTATAAGCCATAAGGTACACTGCCTGGAAGAAGAAAGGGCTTGATGAAGATAAAGAATGAATGAAGAAAGGGATGGAGAGTAATAACAATGCATTTTCATAAAGACGTGAGTAGACATAAATGCTATTGTCTGATCGTCCTTCCATTTTACGTGACAACATAATGTTATTTCTTGCATGCATTTACTTCAAATATACTCGCCGAAAATATCACAAAATTTATATTAGGGGATGAAGTAAAATTCGATATAGTTATGAAACCTTCTAAAAACCTTCTAGGCAAACTTTTTACAACATTTAGAATATAAAGGTACATCAATCTAGTTGCAAGGTGATAAACAATTCAGTGATCTCCGTTGTTTCATTTCTTTAAATCAATTTAGAGGGACTGAGTAATGGTTGAGAAACACTCGAAAGTCATATCAGTAATTAAGCTCACGCCTGAGCGAGATCAAAAGTTTCATTTTTTACTATTGATCAAAAGTTATAGGAGAACTTAAAGGCGACGTTAGAGGACGTTAGAGAACAGGGGATTTTGATTTGTAATGCTTTGCAAAAAATATATACAAGTAGGAGTTCTGCCAAATTCAAGAACTTTTTCCATAATTGAGCCACCTCTATAAAATGTTTTTGCTCGCAAGAGATTTTTCAGACTTGTGCCCGCCATCTAAATATTGCTGCGCCGCCCCTAGGGGAACTTGCACGATATGGCATCGGATAATACTCGATTGTTAATTTCATAATATTTTTAAGAGGTAGACAGGTGATTTTCCTTGCCTGAAAAAAATCAATGATGAAGATAATATTTTTTTTTTTAACTGGAGGAAGATTAGTCTTCGTCTGGGTTCGCATAATATGATGGAAAATGCTGTAAGCACTTTGGTCGGTTACATTTTGTAACTGGTAAGGCGCATCATAAGAAACAGCTATCATTATGAGACAGGGAAGGGATTATGTTACAAGACGTATAAGGAATCGGCAATACTATTATATCATCATAATTTTTGTACAGAGTGTCCTGGTTGAAGTTCAGTTAAATCTCGAGAAAATAATAGCCGCCTCTTGAAGGAACGATCACTACCCTTGGTTCTTAGTGACAAGCTCATCAAGCTTAATGGGAAGGAAGTTTTAAAAAGGAGAGAAAAGATAGAAAGTAAGAGAGAGAGAGATAGAGAGAAAGGCCGTACCCTTCATCAATGGCATGCAGGCAGGCAGGCCGTTATGAATCGCATATTTCTGATGTTTGCCTAGCTGAGCTATAATTCATCCTGAGTGCTCTTTTCTCTCTCCTCCATGGCACGATCGAGATTCCAGAAGATTGCATTCATCTTTACTCTGTTGTACACTCGTCAAATATGTCGACAGGATAATGTCATTAACACCTGGTTAATATTCAATCCAAATGCCAGGTTTATCATATTTTCCCCCCATTTTCATAGTCGCCTTCCCCACTTGAGACATTTCGTGGGAAAATCTTAAGCGTTTTCTCACAAGGAGTATATGCATGCGTTTCGATCGTTATTTCCATCGTACTGTTTCATGATTTTCATTAAACTTAATTGGCACTATACCTCCTCCATTTTTTCTGTCTCTCCCCTAACCCCCACCCACTCTCTCTCTCTCTCTCTCTCTTTCTTTCATTCTTCTCTTCCTTGCTCCCCTCTTCGCTCCTCTTTCTCTCTTGCCATTTTTTCTAATTTTCTCATTCTCTTTCTGTCTCCTCCTCTTCACCTCTCCCCCCTCTCTCTCCATCCCACTCTCCCCTTTCTCTCCCTACCTCCTTCGTCTCCATTTCTCAGAATTGGAACCCAACTTCCACGGGAAGGGGCAGGGGAGGGGGAGGGGGAGCTTCCCTCATGCATTGAAATACATGTATATACCTCTACCTAGATGGTTGCTAAACAAACAAAAAGGGTCCCCGGACGCTTATACGCCAAGGACAACTATAACAAACCCCAAACACCCATCCGGACAGCTACTATCCGATTCTAGTTTATCTAATATTAATTGGTGAGTTATTCATCAAACATGCCTCGCTCTCCGATGGGTAGTTGGCCTGCGGTAGTATACATGTAGGAAGTCGTCCTTGGCTTGTATTGTCATGGTATATATATTTTTTGTCCGGAGTGTGTCTTTATTGTCTGGGCATGATGCTCCAATTGGTCGGTAAACGATTCAGAAGCTTATGCTTGTATAGATGTACCTTAACATTACTAATAAATTATTAATGCGTATCTTCAGTAGATGTAGACATATTATTGTACGTCATTAAGATTAGCGCAAAGTCTGCAAATTCTTAGCTTCTTAAACGAGACCTTATATATTTTTTCTTCTTTTTGAAGCAAACGTTTAAAAAATGTGCAAAGATTGGCATAATATCTTAGATTTTCAGTACTATTTCGATGTATACCCCAAAATAGGTTACCGATTCAATTTATATTTTCTTTTAAAGAAAGGGCAAACTCAACAAACACAAAGTGAATGATCTTAACTTCACAAACTTTGTTACCACATAAGTTCATTGACCTTATGCTACAGCCATTATGAGTGACGTCATAACATTAACTCTCTTTCATTCATAAGATCATCGAGCCGTCGCAGAGGAGGAAAAGGGCAAAAAGAAGGGAGAAAAGCCAAAAATAGCTTGCATAGCGCCCGGCATTTTCATCTGATCTTTTCACAGACCCACCTGCCCGAGTGATGTTGGAACGAAAATACATGCGTGGAACTCAGAGCAAGAGAGAGAAAAAAAGATAATGTCTTCTGGGCATTAGTGGTTGTGATTAGGGAGAGCAATTTTTCGCGGCGGCTTTGAAAAGTGCATCTGGAGTCAAATGGCTAACTGCATTTGGAGTCGGCACCTCGCCTGTCCACGCCGCTCGCCCGCTCGCCCTCCTGCCCGCCAAGCCCAGACCGCCCTGATGGTCCGCTATGGTGGTAGCGATGGGTTAACGTACTATGATCGGGGGTGTTGGTACTACATCGTTCACTCTAGAGAATTTGATTCATTAACCTTACTCAAGAGATAGTAAAAGAATTGGGACGACGTGCACATATCGGATTCATTGTCTCTTATGATCTGAGGCCAACCCCATTGCACTGTAGATTGGATTTCTTTAAGCTGCTTTTACCCTCGTTGTCTGTAAGACTGCTACGATCCAAAAAGAAAAATACTCGCACATACGCAGGGAATGATAGGATTTAATATCGATATTACAGTTGGGTATGATATCTAATACTTACAGTATACATGCACTTCAAAATAATCCCAAATGTAATTAAATTTACTACGTTTGTTTTTAAGATCATTCCAATGGTTTGTTCATTACTTTTTAATTTAATTCAGACTTAATGGAAACAATGTCGAAAATGTGAATGGATCTAGTGCGAAAGTTCAAGAACATAAAAAAAAAACACTATCAAAACAAAAGATGACATGAAACAGAAAAAGACTATGGCACAAAGAGACGAGTCTCCATGTTATTTTTTACAAGCATTTAAAACGTGACATCATTAAATACATTTACTTATCAGCTTTATTTCATATTTCTTGTTTTACTTTCTTTTCTTAATTTTATAGACGAAAGTCAATTTGACATTATTTTGTACCATATATTATTTACAATGTGAAAAGAATTGTATATAGTTTCATTTAAAATCGAACTTGCGTGAGATCGATAGGGTTGATCAGTTGATCAGGTATCCCAATGAATCTGTCTATCATACAATACAACAAGATGATAGCCAAAACCATGAAAAAATACTTCCATTGCGAAATCCGTAAAGTGAACACAATAATATTACCTAATTATGGTGGCACTGTCATAACTGAATGTAGATTTTTTTTCGGAATTTGGGTAAATGTACAACGTATAAACGGCTTATTCTCTTTCTCTCTCTCTCATGCAGGGAGCTTTCTTGTTCGCGAATTTCTACCATTTTTTACCGTCTTGTCTAAATTTTAATCTTCTCCGTTCCACAGTATCCTTCTATGTATGCCTCATTTTTATTCATAACGATGGTCTATATCATCTAGATGGTAATCAAATAACACTTGACGAACAAGATAGCATGCAGCCTGTACTAATGTTGGCTTTAACACGCCATTACCTTTATTATGCTTAATGGCGACGCGAGCAGCGGCCCGCCTAATTGGTTGTCGTTAACACTCTCCTTCTTTAGCTCTCCGCATCATTATTCAAGATTTGATACAAACAAAAACCATGCTATTATAAGCTCCTTCCCCCGCGCCAAACGGTGCTGCATTCCTTCGGCAAAACAAATGCATAAATTGCCAGCATATTATTGTAAAGGCTAGAAATTTGCTGTGGGTTAATAATTCATGGATATTTTTTGGTGGGACGCGGTGCAGTGCATGACAATTTGTTAATCCGCGTCTCGAATGGCGATCCGGTAAATAGTGACGAGTATAGGCATATAAGAGAGACGCCACAGAGGTTGAAGAGAAAATACGATCGGCTTGATAATAAGAAGGAGACAAGATGATGTAACGAGTCTTATGATGATTATGAAGACGGTGATGATAACAGTGGTGGTGTTGATGTTCATGATGATGATGATTATATATGACATTAGTGGTGATGATGATTATGGTAATGATAATGATGATTATAGATGATATTAGTGGTGATGATGATTATGGTAATGATGATGATGATTATAGATAATATTAGTGGTGATGATGATTATGGTAATGATAATGATGATTAAAGATGATATTAGTGGTGATAATGATGATGGTAATGATGATGATTATAGATGATATTAGTGGTGATGATGATTATGGCAATGATGATGATTATAGATAATATTAGTGGAGATGATGATTATGGTAATGATGATGATGATTATAGATGATATTAGTGGTGATGATGATTATGGCAATGATGATGATTATAGATAATATTAGTGGTGATGATGATTATGGTAATGATGATGATGATTATAGATGATATTAGTGGTGATGATGATTATGGTAATGATGATGACGTTGATAGGGATGCTGGTTATGGTGCTGATCATGATCATGATGATGGTAGTGGTAGAGATGGTGGTGGTGGTGGTGGTGGTGGCGGTGGTAGTGGTAGTGATGGTGGTGGTGGCGGTGGTGGTGGCGGTGGTAGTGGTGGTGATGGTGATGATGGTGAAGAAGATCATGATGATGATGATGATGATGATGACGATTATAGATAATATTAATGGTGATGATGTTTATGGTAATGATGATGATGATTATAGATGATATTAGTGGTGATGATGATTATGGTAATGATGATGACGTTAATAGGGATGCTGGTTATGGTGATGATCATGATCATGATGATGGTAGTGGTAGAGATGGTGGTGGTGGTGGTGGTGGTGGCGGTGGTAGTGGTAGTGATGGTAGTGGTGGCGGTGGTAGTGGTGGTGATGGTGATGATGGTGAAGAAGATCATTATGATGATGATGTTGATAATGATGATGACATAGTGGTGGTGGTGGCCGCGGTAGTGGTATTGGTGGTGTTAATGATGGTGATGATGATAGCAATTTACAGAACGAGATTGAACAACAATGCCATGCAGCACAAACTTTTCAGAGTTAACTATTGAACAGGTTAAAACTACTCGCTGAAAATCAAATATCCGTTCACAACACGTTCAACTTAAACCTAAAACTAAAATGTACTCATTTTGCAATCAAATAAAACTTTGTATAATATAGTTATATACATTTACATGTGATTGATCGATAGCTTCCTCAATTAAAACAGTATCGGAAGCTACTGAGCTGGGAACGCGGCTCACAAAATTTGCTGTCTTTAATAAAAGAACATTTTTTTTTCATCGGAAACACCAGTTTTCATATACAGCCCACGAGCGAGATGGATTTTTGACAAGATAATTTTCATGTCAAAATTGGAATGTTGTGTCAATGAAAGAAACTCACGGTCTATCGTAATCTTTGTAAAGTGCGAAGACGAGATTTCACTAGTGGTTTTGTGTTTAATAATTAACAGCTCACATTTTAGCTCTAATGAACAACGGCAAACACTGGGCACACAAAGAAGTAGATCAAATCGCTGCTGCAAATCTTTCCTAATAGTTCTCTCCATTAATAAGAGATGATGAAGAAAGTATTTAAAAAAGGAAGGAGCCAAATCTGTGATGGATCGAGTACTTGGTTTGTATATGAATGACAGCTCTGACAGGGCTGCGATATTAAATACCGACATCTATTTGCTTATTTGACGACACCGTATATCAGAATTTGTACAGCGAGTTAGCGAGGATTTGGGGATCTTTTGTATCGTCTCCGCGCCTGCCACCGCGTGTGTAATCAGTGTCCGGGCAATATTGCAAAAACTCGGAACAAATAACAAAAAGATGCGGAGATAATAAAACCGATTTATTCGGAGGCGAAGGAAAGTGACATGCCGAGGCAAAAGAAAAAAATAGCTAAGATATAATGCAAATAAAATGATGAGTCTGTTTGCTTTGGTGAGCGTGCAAATGATACGGAGGGGATACGGGGTACGCTGCTAGCTTGGCGCAGTGAGAAAATTTTAAGGAAAATTTAGTAGAAGTATGCAAATGTTTGCTCACTTTTCATTGACACGGTAGCAGGAGGAATTAGAGAAACGTTGGTGAAATGATTGATGTTATATCATATCGGAAAATGCGGACAAATGAT
This sequence comes from Heliocidaris erythrogramma, assembly GCA_025617745.1. Taxonomy (NCBI): domain Eukaryota; kingdom Metazoa; phylum Echinodermata; class Echinoidea; order Camarodonta; family Echinometridae; genus Heliocidaris; species Heliocidaris erythrogramma. The sequence continues at coordinate 34,807,683 of CM046855.1, read as the reverse complement.
TGTGAATATTAACAATAAGATAGTGTCTATTGTCCGCCACCTGGATTAGATAGAACTATATATCTGTTCTCATAAACTCCTGCTCTTAATATATGCACATATAATGAAGACAGCGATCAATACTGAAGCATCAAGTCGACTCGGTATCAAACTTTAGAGGTAGATTTGACCAAGGGCGAAAAAAGAATTCGATGATTAGGAAAGTAGACATCATTATTGGCAGTCAGTAGATTTCTACCAAGCAACGCGACGTAATAGTTGTCGCTTTCTTAGTAACGACAATCGTTGTTAAGAATAATAAATGTCATAAAACGAATATGCTATTACTCTAATAATCATACTCCCTCGGGGAGAGCGATCGAATTCTTACATTTTAACATAATATCACAAGCAGAGGAAAATGCAAAAGGTCTTTATATGTGCCATAAGTGAATATAACCTGCATTACCATATGGTGCAAAATCAGATACAGAAAAATGATTCACACCCCCCCCCCCCATATTGGAACAAGAACATTGCCTATCTTCACGGTTATGGTTGCGTTTTTATAGTTCTAAAGACGCTTTTTTAAATAGTGTTTTAATCTTGTGCTTATGAATGTGTTATGTGAATAAGATAATGTAAATTATTTCACACAAATTGAATACTTTCTAGACAAGGGAGAGAAGACAAAAAATGGGCCAATGGAAGATGTGAAAAATGGTAACTAGGAAAATGATCAAACGGAGTAATAACAAATGAACGAATCGTCACTACCACTGCAATACGCCTACTCAATATTCCCTTTTTATATCAGGATCTCTCTGTCGTTTATATGCAAAATTTATCCGAATGAAAAGGAAAAAAAAGTATCAACTCTGTTAGGTGACAAAATGGTGAAAAAGTATTATACCGATGGCGATGATTATCGAACCACTCTGCAGGGGCGAGACTTAGAAAATGGAATTTGTGGGAAGTGGAAAAAAGCTGAAAACACGATCCGACTACGCGGAGAGACTACTTAGGGTCGATTAAGAATCCAATGAAATCAATAGAGAAATGATGAGAAGAGAACAAGTAGTTCATAATCTTGCTGACCTAAGCTGGTTCACTCCATCAAGCTTTCTCGCGCATCGAAACCCTCTAATGAGAGTATTATCATTTGAGTGCTGGTCTAGCGAGTGAGATGTCTAAAATTCGTGTCGGAATTAATCAAATGATTGAAGATATAGCTCTTAAGAGATGGAATGGAGGGATCAAGAGCACACTCTCTCCCTGTAACAATCTAGTTTTCATTAATGTCTGAACTAGATCGAGGGGAAAAAAGAGCGCGCGGTGATGCGCGCCTTGATGCAGACGACATGTGTAATGGAGTCGACGACTATAACCATTAAATCCGGAGAGACCCCCAAAAATATAAAGCGCTACATTAAAAGGTATCTCGTTGCTAGTATAAATCTTTTTTGATAAAAAAAATGTCCAGTGTCTCTGATAATGTTCACCTTGGCGGGATGTAATTTGATTACAAACGACAACGACAGTGAATAACAAAGGGAGTCTGAAATGGCGAGATACTTGAGACGCGATCGCGCCAATTTGATGGGGAAAAAGTTGAAAAATATGATGTAATTTACACCGTCTAATCAGGAGAAAGCGGCAGTGGATATGGGGTGATGATTGGCTGCTTTCTACATCGTCCGTAACCCCCTAGCTAGAATGACAATCACAGGTGTTGGAGGACAACGGATGGTTGGACGAAGAGGTGGATGAAGGGCAGAAGAAAAAACGAGATGGTTGAATAGAAGGAGAGATGAGTGGATAAAGGAGAAGGTATAGAGAAATATGAACGTATAGGTGACACAGGGCTGAATAGAAATTCCGGTTGTTTTAGTAGACTGTAATTATAAAAAAAACAAAATGAGAGGAGGGGTTTATTGTTTTAAATGAAGGACGAAAGAAAAAAAAGAGGACAACTGAATAGAAAGGAGGATGAAAAAGTAACGGGTGATTATGATAAGCAAAAGAGGGCAATAAAATGGATAAAAAAAGATTAGAGTTTTATTTTTTTGTTCAGTGGAATACAAAGATTTCTCAATAATTATTGTAGAAGCAGAAAGAGAAGAAATATGGTATATAAAAGAGAGGGAATGGAGACAAGCGGTAAAACAAAGGAAGATCTTTCAACAACAACAAAAAAAAAAACGAAGGAGAAGGAGGAGAATGAGGAAAGCGTGAGCATGATAAAAGAGAGTGACATGGTTCATTGGGCTATGAGGTGAAAAACAAAAAAAGGAAGATGTAAACTACAGGTTCGTGAAAGGTTATACAAGTAAGAATGATGGCGACAGGGGCAGGGAGAAAGTTGAGATAGATTGCTAAAAGAGCCATCACTGGAAAAGAACGGATGATACATTTGAAGACCAAAATGGAAACAAAGAGCGAGATGGCATCCTATAGGTGATGTTCGAATGAGAAAAGATTAGTAGATATGTCATCGCTCTTTTTGTCTTCCAAAATAGACCGAGTAATGTAACAGCGACAAGGCTCCTCTCGGCCTGGCTGCATGGCTGGGTACCCGGGGCTCTAAGCCTTAATCCGTCTAGTATCAGATGTCCCCCTCCCCGTATCACCCCGTCAAGTGTTTATACAATCTTGCTTTATTCCCCCTTCTATGCATCAGCGAAACAATGAGGCCGAGAGAGACCGCTTCGCGCAACATCACAAACGAGAAAATGCATCAATTAAGGGTGTAAAAAGCCGCGACAAGACCAAGACAGGGTTAGCGTTCCGCCGCTTGCCAATTTACCATTTTTTGTTATTCTCCTCTTTCTCTCTTTCTATACATCCTCCTCCTGAAGCTTTTTTTGTGTTTTAATGTTAGTAACATGCGTATTAGGCCGTGCTTTTGGGGTTGAATTCCCCAAGTTCCATTTACTAATTTAGTGGGAAATTTATATGGTGGTGTTTGGTGATTTGATGAAGATTTAGCGTGACAGATGGTTAAGCGGGGTTGGCGGCTCGCATGAACGCGGGCGGGCATGAGCTCGTTTTTCTCGCCGGCTGAGTCATGGCGAGCGAGGCCATTTTACGACGGGGTTCGCGAGGGGTTGCCGACTATGTGTATTGGCGCGCGGGTAACTATAAGTATAAGGCTGCTTTCTTGCACCCACCTGTCCGTTCATTAATCAGAATAACACTGATGAGTATGTGTTTTTTTCCTCCACTCACCCGCAAAGCTCCTTTTAAAGATTTAATGCATTAATTTTTCGTGGAAATTAATCACATCACACATCAGACTTCGAAGTTCTAATGAATTATTACTAATGGGAATGGCTTACTCGGTGGTTAACTCATCTTTATCTATTCGTACGCGGAATATTCAGAATGCCCATTAAGATAATTAAACACTTTCAGTGTCATGCATGGCTCAGTAAATGCAGCACGAAGGTGTGACCTTAATTGACAAGCTTGCGAAAGCTTGATCAAGCAATGTATAGAAGAGTGATTCATTTTGTTCAATTTCTTTTAACAAGGCACTAGTTTGTTCTCCTCTTGCGCGTTCCGATGAATAGTTAACCGACACAGCCTCCAGAAACTGGCGAAATACTCACCATGTAGTAACTTACGATGTAAGTCATTGTAATCTACGGTAGATCAAAACGTATTAAGACCTGCGGCGCCTTCAGTCACAAACCGGTCCAGACGCGCTCTGGTCATTGGTCATTGTGCTCGTAAGGAATTGTTTGTTAAGAGCAGCAGAATCTACTTAACAGAGAAAATTATTTGCACTCTTAAACCCCCCCCCCCCCCTCTTATAATACTCCCGAACCTCTTCGTCATTCCGTTGGGATCCTATTGAATTAGTTAAATTAAAGCATCGGCAGTCCACTGACTGTATCGATGTGTTTTGATTTGGTAGGTGTAGATAGAGAGAGAGAGAGAGAGAGAGAGAGAGAGAGAGAGAACGAGAGAGAGAGAGTACCCATACCCCGCGTCCGTCTCGGCTTTGTTTGGGTTCAATCGCGTTAAGAACGAAAAGCAATGACTTGTAATGGTATCATCACATATTATAGGGATACACACCAATTGCGGTGGCGGCGTTAGGAAAAGCACCGACGGTGGGGAGAGTGGGGGTGGCTGTGGGGGCAAAGTGCAAAAATCTACATAAAACAAATCGTTAGGCTGGTACGTTTTACTGTTGTTGCCTTTGTTTCATAGGGAAAATTGTGCTGGTCGTAATATAACACTGAGTTGACTTACGTTTAGTTTGAATAAAATTATGATCTATTGCCCTTTTCTGTCTTTCCTGCTCTCAAACTTGAAAGTATTATGTAATGGATGTTTGATAGTGAAATTGCATTACGATATTGTAGGTCAAGTGGAGCAATTCGGTAGATAATGAACTTTCATAATTAAAAACTACCTAAAATATTGACCGTTATCGGTATCAAACATTGATAAGCTACATCTGGTAGATGACTCTATTAAAATGATTAGGCCTATATTTGTTTGTGATCTTAATCATATTGATAGATGTGCTTGATTTCATGAAACTATTAAAATGTTGACCGATGGATTATGTTACAATACATGTAACATGAACTTTAATGACATCAGCATCAACTCAATGAGGAATACTGCCATACAGCCTGATGCCACACAGATAAACGTCAAAGCAATGAAGGTAACAAGATATTTTTAAATATTGAGTGATTTTCAAGACGACATCTGGTGGGTGAGGTTGAGACCGCCCCATCTCCCTGGACGTCTCCCATTACCTCGCGGTTTTTGAGAGACAGGAGTTAGATGTCTATCGTGAACTCAAGGACTATTCGTCATCATAAGCATGCACAGTTATGACGCCAAATCCCCTAATGGAATTCACCTCACATCAACAAAGAAATACACTCATGATCAAGCTTCTTTCCTGGAACAAAGAAATTAGACTCCAATTGGGTGTACCTTGGGTTCGCCTAGATTTTTTATCAAAAATAATAACACGGATCTTACGCGGCGCTTACGCCTGACCTAAGAGCATTACGGCTGATGGGGTTTTCACGGTAATTCATCGCTTTCAATGATTATTTGCACCAAGAGTATCCCAGCTGATAGATGAAAACAAAATAGCATTGTCCAGGTCGCAAGGCATCTAATTTGATTTGTGAATGACGAAAGTACGAAGGTCCACAGCATTTACAGGATCCTCTATAAAACGAAATCAAGTGTTTTTATATTAAGGTTGTAAATCAGAGACCAATTTGTACTAAGTAGGTAGAGATGCCGCGCTTGTTTAGTTATGGTCCCTAGTAATTCCATGTGCAATAAGCGACATAATTATCGTCTTCAAAATACACTACTTCTCCGAGGAAAGAGAGAGAGAGAGAGGGAGAGGGAGAGAGAGAGGGTGAGGGTGTGCGTGTGTGCGTGTGTGTCAGAGCAAGAGAGAGAGCAAGAGAGAGATGCATGATGGGAAATAATGAGGGAGAGAGAGAGAGAGAAAGAGGGGAGGTAATGTTATTTTTGCTCCAACATCAAAGAAAGAACGAAATAGAAAGGGGGACACAATATATGCAAATTAAAAGCAGATTAAAAAGCAAACAAACACCAAACAAGAAAAATATCGTATTAAAAGGCACGGAAGAACCTACGACAATTATTATTTCAACCTAGAATGGTGCGTTTATGTATAACTTGCTTTTGTTCATGATCCGGCTAAAAGGTCGTACAACCCACCCGTATACGTCACCATTGTACAATATTGTAGGATTTCTTTCTGGAGCCCCCCCCCTTTTTTATAAACACTTTTGTCTTTATTAAAGGCAATGGGTTGCCATATTACCCTAACACATGTCTTTTTAAAGAAATATATTTACTTGGTATATTTTACGATAGTAAAACCCAATGGTATAATTTAATTCGATGTTCATTGTTTATTTCTCCATACATCATCATACCTTTACAAATTTTCAACATGTATGCATAATAACATACAATCATATACAGAAAAAGGGGTCAAACACAGCTTGAGCTGACGTGCTCATCACAAAAAAATCATGCAGACTTTCATACATTAGGCTATATAATGCAAACAGTTGGATATTTACCTAATAAAAGGGTCTGCTCAATATCAAAACAGAAGAAAAGAAAATAAGAACACGATATACCAGCACATTTACGAAACACTTGTTATCAGTCGACCTGGGAGTATGGGAATCGTTAGAGACAAAGAAAGACGCACTGCTCTCTACATAAGAATCAGTGGAAAGACCCCATCACTCGGTTTTCGTTGGTTTATCCATCGAAATACTAATGAAACAACCTTTTGATACCAGCAAAATGATCAAATATAATCTCACTACCATAAAAGAATGGGTACATGATTAGTTACCATATGAGGGTCATTAGTTATCATCATACAATGGAATATATGAACACAATCGTGTAACAATCATTATAAAACTTTATACGAGAGTCATTCATATTGCCTACACATACCATATAAAATGATTAATATCAGAGAGGGAATTAGGTTCTCTGTTATTCGTGTGGTGCTATTTTGTGATTCATATGACACTTCTTACCGCAATAAAAAATACAATCACCATTTTATCATTGCTAAACCACAGTTGCCTCGACAAGGTTAATGATTTTCATTTTCCATTTAATAAAATTCTCATGCAAAGATTGGCCAGGAATGTCTCACGAGACACAAAATACTTTCACCATGAAGAAAAAATGGATATCGCGTGACGTCAGACCTCCGTATATTTTTTCGATATAAAAATATTATGACATCACTTATTTGTTTTTCTGGATATTTCGAAGCTATCGACAGCGCGACAATATATCGCGATAATATTTCTGCGTGAGGCTGAGAGCCGGTAGCTCATGCTCATTGTACGTATGTGTGTGTATGCGCGTATAGTGATGTGCAGACGACCTTACAATATTAGCCTCTCTTGTGACTTGGGGGAAAAGTTCAGGTTTCAAGTTTTCATCGTTTAAATGGTTTCATCGTTGGATATGTGCAATGTAGATCTAGGTCTACAGTAGACTATAGACAAGACTTACAAGCAATGGCCTCCTTTGTGACTTTGGGCATATATGGCGAGTTGTATACATTTCATATAGTCTAGGTCTAGGACTAGGTCTAGATTCTTTAGTTTTATACCATGCACGCTTTTCGAGGCACCAGTTGAAATTATGGATTCTCTGAGGTGACTGGCATAGTTACTACTTTCTTCGGGGCTGCGCCCCTCAGAAAATAGTGCTATACCAGTCACCTCAGAGAATCCATAATTTCAACTGGAGCCTCTCAGTGCAAGGTATATATTTGATTAATATTCAAAGCTGTATATGATTTACGCAATACAAGACGTATTAATTATGTAGGGCTCAAATAGATAATGAAAATTCTCTTGGTTATTTGTTTAAACCATACAATCATACCTAATTATTTAAAGAAACTTATTTCCCATAGGCCAATTTTTTATTCTACTTTTTGTACCATACCACGTACAGAATATACGAGGTCAACATTTTCTTACCAAGGCACAATGATCCATGTCCAAACTTGTGAGTCTTTCAAGAAACAATGTAAATGTCTAAGCTTGAACTTTTAACCTGGATATTTTCTTGCCGACACCCTTTTCCTCTTTTTAAATATATTATATATATGTATATATTGCTGTAATGAGTATGATGTTGGGATGGGGGGGGGGGGGGGGGGGGGGTAAGGAAGGGATCTGTAAATGGAAACGGATCACAAAACATTGATCCTTTGTGGTATTTTATTGGTCCAATATGATCCATGTCCAAACTTGTGAGTCTTTCAAGAAACAATGTAAATGTCTAAGCTTGAACTTTTAACCTGAATATTTTCTTGCCGACACCCTTTTCCTCTTTTTAAATATATTATATATATATATATATTGCTGTAATGAGTATGATGTTGGGATTGGGGGGGGGGGGGGGGGGTAAGGAAGGGATCTGTAAATGGAAACGGATCACAAACCATTGATCCTTTGTGGTATTTTATTGGTGCTAATAAATTTATATTTGAGTTGTGTATTTAAGACATGATCCAATGTTATACTTGTTAATATTTTTAACATATTTTTTTGGGTATTGTTCTGTTAGTTGTAATATTTTTTATATTGTTCTGAAATTGTTCTACATTGTATTTTAATTGTTTTATGTAATACAGGGTTCTCTTGCAAAGCAGTTTTTATGTGCTGGAGAGACTACCCTGTATAAAGAACAATTTAATACAAGAATGAATAAATCTTTGTTACATTTTTGTTTTATTTATAAAACTGCTTTAGGTGACTTGCGAATCGAAAAAGCAGAGCTTTTTAAACACATATTGGAAGATACAGGTACACTGTTGCTCATAAAGTTGGAATAAAATATGCTTTACCACTTTTTATTAATTAAATTATTATGACAATGCGATTAGTTCTTGGTGTATTAAGTATTTATCTTCTCAAATCTTTATTGAACAATCTCTTCCGAACATATTACAACGTAAATTTCACTTCAATAGCCCTTAGGGGTATTGGAAAAAATTTGGGGGGATATCGAAACGTTCGTTTCAATATTTCAACCTTGATAAATTTAACAGGAGATGCATATTCGAGGAGACTGCATGGACAAGAATGTTCATACTCCTTCAAGTGTCACCTAGTCACACATACCGAGTTCGACCACCTCTGACACTGATTAGTGCGTTCAGATGTCTCGACTTGACGTGGCATACTGTCCACAAGCTCGTTGATATAGGCAATGGGGAGGGCTCCCCACTTTTCGGTCAGGGGCTTTGTTAACTTCTGCAGAATTTTAGGATTACTGTTCCTCTCAATGATGGCTCACTCTAAGGCATCCCAGGAAAGTTCGATATGGTTCATATTAGGGGAGCAAGCAGGCCCTGGCATCTTCTGCATCCAGTCTGCATCAAGAAATTTCTTCACTGCAGTTGTTCTGTGAGCTCTAGTGTGTGGGAGCAAGGAGTTATCACAGAACTGTGATAACTCCTTGCTCCCAACACAGTTCCTTGGTGGGAAACAATGGCTTTCCAGGATGTACCGGTACAAGACCGGCGTTGTCGTTTTTATCCGGGCACTACCACTGGCGTTTTTCCTCCGCAATGAACACTGGCCCATACCATCAGTGAGCCGCCACCGCCTTGGGTTGTTTCATGGATGCAGACGTCGACGATGTTCCCGCCACGTAATCGCCGGACCCTGTGCCTTCCAGTTATACGGTCAAGGATACAGGATACAGTGTCTTGCATTGTAAGGAAGACATGTTGCCAGAGCCCAAGCTGTAATATTCTGTGCCCCCGTGCCCAGCGAAGTGGAGTATAACTTGTGTAGAACAGTCAGGCATGGACACTTGGTCATTCGTCTTGCTCACTACAACCATATTCAAGCAATGATTCAAAGTTTGGCTCGACTGAAACGTTGATTCCATGGTGTCTTATCCATAGAAAAAGGCTAAAGGCTGGTATTTTCCTGTTTTTACGACATAGATTCTGCAGTTGCTGATAATCTCATCTGATAGTCAGTTATAGTCGTTTTGGTGATCATTGTGGTCTCAAATTAACCTCCTCTTAATGACGTGTAGGATTTACAGACCGCCCTCAGAGATGGTCCAAGGAAATCAGCAATGTCAGCTTATTTATGTACGTCCTGTCGCAGGGCAAGCACTTTTCGGCATATTACCAATGGCTTCAGAATGGGTACATTCTTTGAAACGTCTATGCCAAATTTGGTTGAAAACCATTAAGCCAATTCTGAAAAGTCGACTTTTTGCAAACAGACTTATTGCAGGAAAATGGCATCGTAGGAAATACATTGTATTTTCTAGCGCTAAACATAAGCTATTATGCATGAATTAATATCACTTAGGTTATTATAGGGACTCATTATGATATCACTACACCTGGTCATGAGTGATTACTAATGCGTTTGAATAGGAATACACAGAGGAATATGTCTGAAAACAATATTATTCCAACTTAATGGGTAACAGTGTAAATACGCATATTTAATGTAACTCGAACTAAGTATTATTCAAGAAGACTTGTGATACGGGTGGAGGAGGACGATGAACATGTTGAGACTACAAATTTAGAGAAAAGATGGAGAAAGAGAGATAGAAGAGAGAGAGAGAGAGAGAGAGAGAGAGGAGGAGGAGAGAGAGAGAGAGAGAAGAGAGAGAGAGAAAGGGAGAGAAAAATAAAGAAAACACGTAAATAATAGACAAATAAGAGAAAGGGAAAGAGAGGGGACAGAGATAGAGGAGAGAGGGACAGAGAAATAACTAAAACAGGTAAAGAAGAGAAAGGAAAAGAGGAGACACAGCGAGAGCGAGAGAGAGAGAGAGAGGGGGGGGGGGGAAGGGGAGGGAAGGGGAAGGATGGACCTGAATATAAAAAAAATATTGACATCAACATGGATAAGTTGGTATAGGAGGATGTCACAAGATTGATAGCTGTTGCTCTCATCCCCCTCAATAGTTCCGGTATGGCGGGTTCAAGCAGCGGTAAATTACGCCATCACCGTAATCATAGCCAGTCCGGATGCTTAGTCCGCCTCTAGCTTGGCATACTACACTTACACCGGTGGGAGAGAGAGGAAGGGAGAGAGAAGGAGTGAGAGAGGGAGGAGATTTGGGGTAATACTAAGCTAGGAGAGCCCCTACCCCCTCCGACTCGGGATGCCATACTACACTCACACGAGTGAGATAGGGAAAACGGGGTTGATAAGGGGCAACACTACGAAGCGATCCCACAAACGACACGATGAGAGGCTCATACGGTTGTAGTGGTCTTTATCCGATAACCGAACGTAGAACGATGAAAACACAAAGAAAATCCCTTGATCGGTCACTCCTCGGCAACAATCAATGGTCGCCTCCCCCAGCTTTATACTGGAACTGGTCATAGACGTAACTCATCCATACCGACAGGACATGTCCCTGTACCTGTCTTGCCAGGACTGCTTCCACAAAACGAACACCCTAGCTCTTTGGAGTCGTCAAGTTGCAGTGACGAGATACACTTAAAATGATACCAAACTCCTCTAAAACCCAATCACTAAAACTGATATCATGAACAAAAGGGCAAATCTAAAAAAAAAACATTGTTTCCCCTGTCATGCCATACCAAATAACCCTCTTTGAGTCAAATCCACCAGAACTTCTTTCTGACCATGTCACTAAACTCTAAACTTGGACACACCCTATACTCACAATAGACCGCTTCGGTAATGTATGCAAATTTTATGCATACCTTTCAAACAAAGGTTGTCCTTGACAACCTGAAAGCTTGCCGGGCATAGCAACAAATAATGTACGCAAACTAGATTCCAAGCATTGAGGCTCATTTATTTATAGTAGCTCGTCACTAGGTGCTCAGAGAATATATGTGCATAAACTTTCAAATACATCACTTAACAACACAAAAGGGTAACAAAGGACATTCTCATGTCTCAAACTTTCCTACTACAATGAATAAACCTTCCAAGGAAAAACAATCTGGTTCATCTCCAAGCCCCAATGCTTCACTGATAAAAGAATACAAGAATTTCACTTCACCCTATTACAATCAAGCAATTAATTCTCTCTTCTTTAATATTTATTCCAGAAATTCTGGATTACCACAATTTGCCCGCTTGAAAAACACTTCGTCCCGAATGTTTCAATATTACAAAAACATTCCAGAAGTTCTACACACCTCTTCTCCCTTAAAATGATCTCCGATAATAAAACAATATAGCTCAAGAAATTTCCTTTATCCTAATACAGCTTCTTGTGTCTTTTAAAAATACTACATATCCTATTCCCCGCTTGTATCGGTGCGTTAACTAAAAAAAAATAACTTATTAAAAGTACCATAACAAATCATAAAATGTCATAGTATCGTTCAAAATACTGGGTAAACTGTTCCCCGCTTGCATTGGTGTATTGCCTTTGAACCTATAGTTTTACATCTATAACATCTTCAAAATAAAACAGCCAATCACAAAGCATTGTGTCAGGGTATTATCTTTAAATAAAATAAAGTTTTTTTTCCTTCTTTTTTTCTTTCTTAGCTCAAAAAGTTCTCTGACTGCTTCACCCTCCCGACCAAGGGGTTTTAAACTCTGTAGACTAAATTACACACATTAATACTCCACTTAACTGTCATCTGTAAAATGAACATGAAAATGAGTATACTCATTTCAAGTGTTCTCTTCGGTCGCCATCTTGACCATCGTGACTGTCCGTCGTAACATCTCACGTCCTTGCGGATCAACTTAAGATTGTAGATAGGCTTTGCAATTCCCTCTTGCTTGACCATCCACCTTAGCTTTCACCTGACCACGGACCCCTCGGTCCATGACCTGGCCAATTGACCTTGACTGTCCCTACTGACTATCAACATGTTGACTGCACAGACCATCCTGGTCCCGGTCCCTCGGCCACCTTGGCTTTCACCTGACCATCCTGACTGTCACTCCTGATTGTCCACACAACTGCCCACACAACTGCCCAGACTGTCTACATGTTGGTCCGGTTCCTCAGCCAAAGGGGATTGAAGCTCAGAAAGCATCACCATTGCTGAATGCGCAATCCCACTCCTGACACCATTGAAGCGATCCCACAAACGACACGATGAGACGCCTGAACGGTCGTAGTGGTCTTTATTCAATAACCGAACGTAGAACAACGAAAACACAAAGAAAATCCCTTGATCGGTCACTCCTCGGCGACAATCAATGGTCGCCTCCCCCAGCTATATACTGGAACTGGTCATAGACGTAACTAATCCATACCGACAGGACTGCTTCCACAAAACTAATACCCTAGCTCTTTGGAGTTGTCAAGTTGCAGTGACGAGATACACTTAAAATGATACCAAACTCCTCTAAAACCTACTCACCAAAACTGATATCATCAACAAAAGGGCAAATCTAAAAAAAAAACATTGTTTCCCCTGTCATGCCATACCAAATAACCCTCTTTGAGTCAAATCCACCAGAACTACTTTCTGATCATGTCACTAAACTCTAAACTTGGACACACCCTATACTCACAATAGACCGCTTCGGTAATGTATGCAAATTTTATGCATACCTTTCAAACAAAGGTTGTTCTTGACAACCTGAAAGTTTTCCGGGCATAGCAACAAATAATGTATGTAAACTGATTCCAAGCATTGAGGCTCATTTTTAAAAAGCATGTTCATGGAATAGCTCGTCACTAGGTGCTCAGAGAATATATGTGCATAAATTTGTATACATTACAGAAGCGATCTCTTTGGGCTACACTGGCTTTCAAATACTAGTACATGAATTAACAACACAAAAGGGTAACAAAGGAACAACATTCCTCATGTCTCAAACTTCCCTACTACAATGAATAGACCTTCCAAGGAGATAACAACCTGGTTCCTCTCCAAGCCCCAATGCTTCACTGATAAAATAATACAAGAATTTCACTTCACCCTATTACAATCGAGCAATTAATTCTCTCTTCTTTAATTTTTATTCCAGAAATTCTGGATTACAACTATAAAGGGGAACCACCCCTCCAACTGCGGAAGCTTTATCCTAGAGTACCTTTATATAGAGAGTAGCGACATAGACGTCTGACTTTTCTGGAAACAAAATGGCGTTTCAATTATTTCTATTGAGAACACCCAGGTGCTCATCGGAATTGAATAGAAACGTTGCATAGCAGTGGAAACAAAATGGTGTTCAAATCATGAGTTGTCGCTAATCTCCTGATGTAGGTACTCTACTTTATCCTCCTCGAGCCTGCCATAATATGCATTTACACGGTTGAGAGAGAGAGAGAGAGAGAGAGAGGGGGGGGGGGGGTCACCCCTTACAACTCCGGATGCTTCGTCCACCTCTAGCCTGCCTTGCTACACTCACACCGGTAAGAGAGGGAAGAAGGAAGGGGGTACATCGGGGGGGGGGGGGATCAAAATTTTACGAACAGGTCAGGTTTGACGTTGTAAGGGTACAAATAGATACAAATATCTACGTAGTTGATTTAAGGGGAAGGGATTTTTACAGCTGGCCAATAAAAAACATAATATTCAGGTTCAAATTCAGATTTATTCATTGAACCATATTTAAAAAATACAGAACATTTTAAGTATCTCATTGTATATTGAGAATATTGATCAATTTTGACGTATGTTCTCATCCATTTTGATGGAATATTCTTTTCTCTGCCGTACAATAATACGACTGTGATATTAATGAGAATGGTGAAAGCATCTTGGGTAAAAACCTAGGGAATTAAATATGTAGGTATCATGACGAAAAGCTGTAAGTAATGCTACCAATAAGACAAGAAACAGTAGATCGTGACAAGGACGACAATACATCAGATTTGTAGAATAACAAAACAAATCGATAGCACTAAATTAGAAATCAAGTTGGATAGTATGAACAAAACAAATAACAAATAACGACAGGCCTATTATTCAAAGTAACATTGCTTTAAAAATTGGGAGGTCTAATCTTTCCTCAACCATCACTCAAAGTTGCACAAAATCTCCCATGTCATTAGGTAGCGGTATTTTAGTTTCAAATTTTAATATTTTTAGTCAAAAGATCAAGATTGATCTTATGCTATTGCCCGAGCGTGATGACATATTTATTCGTATTTGAAGTGAATTCAAGCGTTTTTAGATCATTTAGATGATTGATCTTTGGAAACTAATTTGAGTTTCGTTACAAAAGACTCTTCTCATTCCTGTATACTAATACTACTGAAACTTTGTCATTGTCCCTACCAACACGAACGTATTTTAATGTACAAGACCGATAATATTGACAGCAATATTGCTTTCGATATGGGTTTGTAAACATTAGTCCAAAATATGCTCAAGGTGGAGACCATTTTATAAAAATCCTTATACGTTATTATAATTTGTATTCTTAGAACCTCTAAATGACGGTTTGATTAATTTACCCAAATAATGCTTTAATGAACTGCCATAACCAGAAATATAAATGAAATAGTCCGAGCTTTACCTTCAAGAACATTTTTAATGCTTGCGATGGGGTTGTATCATTCACATGTTATTGCTGTGGTTGCTATCTTTTTGCAAGCTTGAAAGGTGCTTTAAATTTTATATCAACACTGTTCATTTCTATTAGGAGGAGAAGACCCTGGTTATTTTGCAATATTTTAAGTTTTTGTGCTTGTGGAAAGCAATGAACTGACTTTTTAATATGGAAAAATGACAATATGATCTTAAGAAAAAGTCTAATTTCGGGATAATGAGAACACATCTATTTCTGAAAGAGTAAAATCTATCAACACAGTTACGATAGACACTTGTTGAAAAATGTGAAAGCTAAATCGTGCAGTAGCAAGATGTAAAGTAACGTCGGCCTCTCAGGCCGAGAGTGAAAGTGAAAGAGAGAGAGAGAGAGAGAGGGGGGGGGGGGGGGGGGGGGGAGAGAGAGAGGGGTGGAAAGGTTGGGGAGAACATTACAGAAACTATTGAGAACGAATGAATAATTCCATCAATTTGATTTATACAAAGATATTATACGTGTATATTCTTCCTAAAACGCATTTCCGTTCTTTAAATGTAATATTTCTTGGTAAAGGGGATAAAAAGAGGGTTGAAGTAATCAATATTGTATATCATGTTGTGCGTGCCATATAGGCCCATGATTTAAAAATACATGCATTAAAAAAATAAATATGCAGCCATTCTCACAGTAGCGACATCGTAGTCCGGCTTATAACTTTTATCGTGTCTCTTTGTCGCTATCTTCCTTCCTTTATAACGCAAGAAAATAATGAGCATTTTAAAGTGTATATTTCTTAGCTACAATTACAAACCTCCAACGGTTAAAAAAAACAGAAACCGAAAAAAGGTCGACATTTCCCCCCTTCTTTTTTGCTTCCTTTTTTTTTTTGGGGGGGGGGGGGGGGGGGGATTTCGAAACGATTCAATTACTGCGAAGAAGCCAGATTTGTGTCGCAATATATGTCAAATCGAGGTATGATACACGGCTTAAAAGCAGAGAAATAAAAGCCTGAACAATGTCCTTTAATGAACCGAATCCCTTTGAGAGCGCAAATGAACGCCAATGGGTTGGAAAGACTGCGAAGCGATAATGAGGTTCGTGTTTTGAGTGAGTGATGTAATTCTTAGGCCAGCGAAGGTTAATTTGCTATAGTCATGGCGATATACTCTTACCGATCAGTGACTACGACGCAGAAAAGAAAAGAAAAAACTTGTATCAGAATAAGAGATCCAATATTACAATACTATATAATATTATGACTTTTGAGGTATTCCGCGCGTGTTCAGGACTCTTTTTTATACAAAGCTATTCTTAATAATATAGTTATGCGCCTGATATAGCACGAACACGCGATAGAAGATTGGAGGACATTTTCTTTGTTTTGTTATAACACGCTCTCCAGAACTGGACAGTATTGCCGACCTTTCAATGAAAAGCTAAATTGAAACAATTTGAATTTTGCCAAATTTTCATAAATTTGCAAAAGCAATTGTAGCCTGTGTAGGCCGTTTGTAGAAGATGATTTTTACATTTTCAAATAATATGTTTCATAATGGCTGATACAGATTTTTAATGAAAATAATAATTAAAAAAATAAATAATTAAAGGATAAAATACTATGTACTGAATGAATTCGACCACTGTCGTAATATAAAATAATGCGTAATCAAAAATGTAAGCAGTTCTGAATAGCAAAAGGGTTGGTATTTTCTGAGATACTGGAAATCCGTATTTCATTCCTATACATGCATGTACCTTCATAAGTCTATACCGATAATGAAAATGAATATTAATCAGTCTATCAAAATGAGTATCAATCTATCAGTGAGGTAGGTTTTAGAGCTAACAAAATAATGATTAATGGAAAATCGCTACAGGGAACCGACCAAAATAATGTAAACAGAAATACAAATTGCGGATAGTCGTTTTAGATTTGATCTGTAAATGTTATGAAAACACAACTGAAAATGTTATAACACAATGGGCCGTATCGTTAAAAACGAGCATTTGCTTGGAAGCAAAGACTACCTAGTAAAAGCTTGCGCTTAAGCAAATGTTCAAGCAATAGCTATGACCCAACCTTTTGCTTGACCTGAGAGCTGATGCCTGAGCTCATGCTTATTTTTTCAAACAATTCGTTAGGATATCGTCGAAGCATGCTCAAATGCCTCAGAGCACCTTGCCGGTGGACAAGCAATGACAACGACATGAAGCATTAATGTCACACAATGCTACCAAACAAACTTTTCATACACTAACAAAGATATTTCTATGTCAGGCAAAGTCAGCATGTCTCCTTTTCCAAGATCATTGTTGTAATGTTTAGAGAACGTTTACATAAGGCACAAATAAGAATAGAGTGGCATGAACATTTAGACGGGACATTCTTGAAGCAATTTTCACTCTGAGTGTGACGGTTCAAATTCAGAAATGGCTTCTCCTGAAAGTATTGGAGAGGAGCTTGTTTCATCTAACGAGATCTATCTGAGTACGCTTTTAACCTACTTAATAGACTTGTTTACAAATATATTCAAATTTTATGCACAATTTTAAAACAAAGGTTGTTCTTGACAACCTGAAAGCTTGTCAGAGGCTTGTCAGACAGAGCAACAAGCAATGTATGCAAACTGGATTCCAAGTTCATTCATTAATAACAGGTTAATGGAATATCTCGTTACTAGGTCCCCAGGAAAGAAACGTCCATAAATTTGAATAACTTAGTAAACAGGTCTCTAGGATCACAATGTTCTACAAGATATCCCCAAAATATAGACGAATAATGACATAATTTATTCATTTACTAAAAAAATGCAGGTCACTGCTTGGGGTAACTTGGTAGAACCTAACCTTTCGACAAGGCCTTGCGTCTGACGAATACGAGAAACGACCGGTGTGAGGAGAATTTTTCATAGATCTGCAGCAGTTGTTAATGAAAACACGTTTTATGAAATGGGGCCCTGAAAAATCACAAGTTATTTTGGTATGCATTTTGTAACATGTTTAATTCCTCTACTTTCAGGTAGATTATTGTATACTATGTGCTTATATAATAATTATTATGCACAAGATGTTGCCCTATATAGATATTTATATACAGTATACAGCGATGGTCGAGCTTTGCATATTAACTGTCTGCATAAGCAAAATAAAATATGAATAAAACAATGAAATATACGAATAGGAATGCACTCAATAAGAAGCAAAGATATTTGAAATTTACCTGACAATTTCAAAATTTTATTCGTATATTTGTCTTTCTAAAGCTTGCAAACGCCGTAAAGCACTTATTTCCAGTAAAAAAATACTGTACTCATCCAGACTAATGTACGGTAACTCATCCGTATAGATTTTCTCTCTTACGTTCTGAGACACTTTCACAATATTGTGCAGAGAGTGGTCTTGATAACACCATTAATAAAGTACCATTACACGGGTTTTACTTACTTTTAAAAGTGGAGTAACATGCAAAAGAGTGTCAGTCTCAACAACGAAATTTATTTTTCGATAAGTAAAAGCGTAAGCTACCCTTGGAGATCAAGTTAATGCTTGTTGGCGAGAGCACATTTTTTTTAATTTCAAGCTGGCATCTTCTTGCCAGGAAAGCCCTTGTTCTCCAAAAGTAAACCTTTGCTTTTTCTTACAAGCTAAAGCTTGTTCTAGACAAGACTCTAGACTCTAGACTCTTTTCCGAATAGAAGAGAAAGTTAAAGCTTGTTTTCCAGGATGATCTTGTCTTTTTCTTGCTTTTTTTTATTTGCTTGTTTTGAACAAATTAGTACGGATGCAAGCAAAAGGTTAGAAAAAGCATTTGCTCGGCTTTATCGATATATACTGGCCAATATGTGGAAGGAAATAAAAATACAAAGAGTTGATTTAATTGGGATTTAAGAATTCAATTTGGGAAAAATAGAAAGTCCCACATGAATTTCTCTTGAGGGGATTATTAGAAGGATACGAAGAAATCTCACCAAACCATTTAAGGAGCTTAATTGCTTTGGGAAGGAGGGATGAATGATTTTAACGAAATACTTTCATCCCTTTTTTGCTTTATATAGTCAGGTTTAAAGACTATATTCTTTTTAAAGGTCCCTGGATATTAATTAGTTCGAAGATTATATCTTCTGTATAATAATCTGACAATGTTTCGCTGATGATACAAACGTGTATGAAGTTTTCCTTCTTGAATAACGGTTTTGATTAAGTTCTGAAAATCTTTGACTTCGGCATCACCTGTATAGATGAATAAAGATAGAGACAGAGAGAGACAGAGAGAGAGAGAGAGAGAGAGAAGGAGAGAGAGAGCGAAAGATAGAGAGAGTGTATGTGTGACGGTGTGTGTGTGTGTGTGTGTGTGTGTGTAAGAGAGAGAGAGAGAGAGAGAAAGGGGGTAGAGGGAGAGAGAGAAAGAACATGGGCGCACCAGGGAGTTGTTTTCTCTCGCCGAATTCTTATAGATTTAAGCGGGCGAGACAAAATTGGGAATTTTATTATGTCAGTCTAAGGTTTTACAATAAATCGATAACCTTCGAGAAGGAATATACTTATACATCCGAGGTGATGGTCGCCCTAACATTGGCATAGTTTCGAATTTTTCAGAGGGTAGAGCCCCCTATCCTCCCGCCCCATTTTGCTCCCCAAATAATTCGAGGTGATGGTTGCCCTAATATTGGTTGCTTCGAAAGTCTCATAGGGTACAACCCCGTAGCCCCCCCCCCCCCACGCACCGAACTCCTATATGAGAGAATAAAGAGACGAATAATTCACATGATGCACTCACTCAAGCTAATCATTCAACTGATTGGCTTTGAAAATTATTATAGAAAATGTAGCGCTATACACCGGGCGCCATGAATTATCTAATTTCATATAAGAATCAACTTCATTATCAAAGCTCCTTTGCTTGCGTTTCCGTCAAATTTAAAAAAAAATGAAAAGAGAATGCACAGAATTATATTCATTCGTTTACTTGAATATATGAAATAGACTAGACTAATGTTGTAAATTGTTTTTTCCTGCATTAACTCGTAATTATGCATTCTTTACTGGAGAGGCAAATCCGTGAACTTTTAGAATGATTTAGAATAAAGAAAACCAGATGCATCGTGATTTGTTTTGATCTGAAACTTGCATTGTTTTGCAGAATATTTTCATGAAACTAGAAACGCGAGTTCTATTGACTGGGAGCTACCGTCTCAGGTTGACTTCTCTTCAGCTTTTTGTCTACCTCCTTCTCCCGACACACAGGTTAGAAAAACTATCAACTGATATGCTATTTCCCGTATCGGATAACACAGGTAAGATATTCTTACATACAGGTTATGGAAAGAAAAGAAGGCAGGCGACATGGACGGATCGATCTTTAGAGAGACTGCATTTTGTTGGAGCCGCCGGCAATCATTGTCACAATATCATACCGTGACATTAGACATATTTTCATCCATTCTTTCAGTCACTGCGAAATTATTCAGATCGAATTTCACCACTGAAATGTCGATTCTGCCATCCTCTTTCTTATCCCCCGGGCAGGGTTGTTACATTTTACCTTGGAACGAGCAATGCAAGCCGTATCGGTTTCCCGCCAAAATGAATCGCGCGCGTGGATGCATCGCCTGACAGCTTAATATTTTTCAACTTCCGTCCCGACATCAGATGAGGAAAATATTAGTTCAGGTCCCGTCGTCGTCGTCATCGCGATGCTATCAAGCAATACACTCTCGGATCGTGATGGGATGTCCGTTTTATTCTATTTAGTCGCTAAAATGTGTTCTCTTCTCTCTCTGTATCAAGCGAATACGAAGCAAGAGAGGGAGAGGGAACATAGAGAATAAAAGGGAAAAGCCAGCGCGAAAGCGGGTACTCAATTAGTATACAGCGCCGGGCGTCCATCGGGCTGGCGCTTCGGTCGTGCCCGTTGAGACAACTACCGAATTAGCAAAGTCACTTTCTGGGTTTGTTAGGTTTGTTCAATTGATAAGAACTTGTCGTGTTACGGCCATTACGGGGGATGTTTCAATGCATAATGTTTAGCGGGAAACATCCTTGTGATGGATGGTGTTTACATATTGAACCTGTCAATTCACCTTTCCACCCTCTCGGCGGAGGGAAACACACACAGCTCGATTGCCCAAATTGGCACTACGACCCATTTGTCACGTAGCAGCAGATCGCAGCAATTTGATCGAAGTTTTAATGACATCTGTAAGGATGATTATAGAAAGCAGAGGTACTTCCGATGAAGTAAAGTCATTTCTTCCCCCGGATTTCATTAGTGGTCTCGGCCTAGATTTACATTCTTCTATCAACTCCGAAGACAACACGTTTTCTTTTGTGACTTTCGTCTAATTTAAAATGGAATCGAATGTAACATTTAGTATTGATTTAGCTGTGACAATGATGTTTGCAGCACGTATCCTCCTCATCTCCAAACAAAGCATCGAGTATTTGTACATGATCACAAATTCCATTATCCCGTGTATTCAACGTGATCTTGCCATCTCCATAACGTTTATTTTCTAGTCTAAGTAAGTATATGGAGCTTTACTTAGTGATTATCCCTGAAGTTGTCATGTATCTCGATTGGAGGTTATGAAACATTTTTTAAAAGGAAGAAAGTGCTTGATTTTTTAAGTCTATGTCATCCAGAAAAGTTTTACAATGATTAGTAATTTTTATAATTATCTAAATTTGGTGCAAGTATTTTAAAGTAGACAACCATAATTATATCCAAAACTTTTCTACCCTCATAATTTCCGTGAATGCGACATCGCTCGGCTATATCTTTGTGAGGCGGTAACTATTAGCTTCTTCACCACACCCGATCGAAAATTAAGCATTTCATAAAATGGCGTTCAGTTCTGTTTGTAATGGCTCCGAAATAATCACAACGCCTCAGTCAGGCCGTCATTGTATTCGCTAATACTGATTCAATCTCGACACAAGATATGCAGTGCATACCCTTCTAGCACCTGTATTTCTGCCTGCTTATACAGTACATCCCTTCATTATTTTATATCTTCGTCAACCAACACTGTCAGTGATCGTTTTGTATGCCATGAAAGTTTCACATCAAATAGAATTTAAACAGTGTGAGAACTTGAAGTAGACTTCTTTTCGAATCAGTTAGATCAACACCTGGAAATATTCAATTACTTTTCATTCTCCGGGCTCATGGTACTGCTTCTCTGAGAAATAATTATGAAAGTTGTATTTGAACGTAAGCATTACAAGACAAAAAGAAATAGATTATTGCGTATATTGTGCCTTCATACTACATTGCCAATAAATACATTGCCAATCTCTTTCACCCTCTTTCTTCATCGCTCCATGACACGCTATCTTTATGAAAGCATACAGTAACCTTATTAGAAAGCTGTCTAATTCCTGTTTGGTATGAATAATCTGAACTGAATAAAGAGCCAGTGTCACACAAGAAAACTTTAGAATTATCAATCTTTTTATTGTCATGGTACTTATTTTCACAGGTGTTTGTTTTATTTTTCCTTCTCATTACTTGCATACATTAAACATGAAAACAAACGTCCAATTATACGAAGCTGAATATCAAAATTCATCTAACAATATTATTGAATTCGTGATGCTAAATCTGATTTCAAATCGTACCATAAAACATTGTATAGGCTACATATCTGCTGCCAGCAACGATTTCTTATGATCTTTCTCATACCTTTCTATTAATACCCATCATACCATCTTAACAAAATATGTATGATTATGTAAATCGATGTGTCGGTAGAGTTATTATTAGTAAAATTTACTTGGTCCGGTTTGCCTTATCTCCCTCAAAGAAAGTACGACCGTTTATATAACTTGTAGAACTATGACGGTACATACGCCATATAAGATGGTTGGCTGAATGAAAGACTATGTAGGCCTTCGAAAAAACAACCAAATCAACAAAATACAAACATTTCCTTTTACGGTGCGTTTTTCTTCTAAATACGATTCTTCCGTGCGACTTTCTCATTTAGTTTGAGGACATTAGAGGTTCCTGGAACACATTTTCTTGTATGAACCTCTTTAATCGTATTCCATGCAATACTATTCCATGTTGCAGGTTTTATTATGCTAATTTACCCAAACATAATATGAATAACTCGCACTTTACTGGTGAGATATTAATGCCAATTTTAGGGACTTGTGAAATAACATTATCGAGATGAAAGGTTCAACATTTCATACTCGGTCAAACAATATCCTTATTCTTTTATTCATCCATCCATCCCATTCATTCATTCATCATGTTCAAAGATTTATCCATTCATTCGTGGTGATTTTGAGATGCGGCAGTGCATGTCTTTCGTATAAAGTGGAGGTCATAAACGTTGCGTCAAATAAACACAGACTTCACTTCAATTCGCGAAGTTCGAATTCAAATAAATAAACATATACCTACGTAAACATCATAATATAATAATACCTCAAAATAACAACAATCCGTACTCTCACAATATCGGTTAATCACAACAATGATAAAAGCACGAGACAAAGTTGGAACACAGTGATAATCTATATACAACTGACGATGCTGAATCAAAACTCGATAAATTTTCTATCAATAACAAACTGTAACGATTTTTTGTATATTAATATAATGATTTTGATGATGATAATAAAATAATATATTACAATATATATATATAGAATATTCAAAATATCGTATGCAGGATAATTCTCTCAACGAATAGACGAGAAGAATGGGCAGTAAACCTGCACTGACCCGTCAAAAGGTATATATTTACATATACGTGGCATTAAATATTAATGTTATAAACTTATTTCTGTATCAACTAGCAATATTAATGTTCAAAACATTTTGGCTTCAGAAAATTCGTTCAATGGGGATAACATGACTGTGACGTGGCTTGGGGAAAATGGGATATTGAAATCAATACTCAAGATAATGCATTGCTTTATAGCTAATATAGTGAAAGAGGTGATGAAAATGTTTCATCATTAATTCCAAGATTATACATGTACTTGAAATATGTTCATATAAGTTTCGAAAATCTTTCAACATTTCTCCGAATATCAAACAACGATAAACAAACGTAATTACGGCCTCTACTTCTATTTTTTTTTCAATTTTACTGAAAGTTTTCTTTTTACTGAATTTATTTCTAACCAATCAAACCAGGCCAGGTTTTCCCGTATATGACCACAACCAAGCATTCCCTTCTTAGTCTATGTCGAAGCTTGATAAGATGCGTAGTTTCCCTTATAATGAATACATTGGTAACAATATTGGCACAAAACATGCGTCTATATTGACACATTGTAGACACACTACGAAATCAACAGAACACGTCACAACAGCTCCAAAATTGTTTGGGTCTAAAATAATGTTTACAAACAAGCAGATTTCCACAGCAAAAACGGTTAAATTAAAAAAAAAAGAAAAAGGAAAGGTATATATACAAGATGGCAATTCTTGCATAGGAATGTAACATGTCATTTTTTCTGACGTAACAATGGATTAATATTCTTCATCACAAGCTTTTATCATATTAATGATTCAGATACCGAGCTTCCACGAGGGGGAATGCACTATCAAGAAATGCTGTTTTTCACTTAATACGGGGAAAATACCCTGGATTTTAGCTAAGGTTTTATCCACACAAATTCGTACTTTAACTTTGAATAATAGATGCCGGCTCATTCATGGCAAGTCCCTAGGATATTAATTAGAAGCCGCTAAAATTCGCACCAACAAAAAATACTTTCTGCATCCCATAACACCCACCTGCTCTTCCCCTTTCCAGCACAATCTCTATACAACTTGACACCATTCCGCCGATAATTTCACAAATTAAATATTACCTATATCTCATAAATTCCTCCATTCCAAGCATAAACACAAGGGCAGTTTACACAGTCCTGAATATTTGCGGAGTGTAAACTTAACTCAAACTCGTCATCAAAATGGGGATTTTTTGCTCTCTGGGGGAAAAAGGGGTAGATTTAGCAATAGCAATAGCATAAGGCGTCAGCAATGATAAATCAAGACCGAAGTATTTTTATTGATTGATTATATTTAAATAAAAAAAAGAAACGAGAAGCGATGTCTGTAATCGCGTTTGAAAGCATTTCCAAATTGCTGCGTCGCATGTATATTTTGTAAAGCTCCCTTATACAATTCAAGATTGTACATTGCGGCCGCCAAAACATGAGAATCCAATCATCCAACTCAAATTCATGAGCTGCACCACTGCTACGTACATACATGTATGTACGTTGACATCAGTGATTTGCACACCGCAGTGAAGATGAAATCAGAGGAAGATGAAATCAGAGGAAGATGAAATCAGAGAAAGAGGGAACAGACCCGGCAGGAGTCGACAAAAATGGACGTGGTCGAGAGGAAACGATGGAGGGGGAGAAAGGGGTCAAATTGTAAGGAATGGGAAAGAAAGAGTTTCCGGTGGTATAGAAAGATTAACATCTGCTTGCCCGACAGAGGTGCCGATTCCTAAGTCTATCCTCATCGACCTTTTTCTCGACCTCAAATGCACCACTTTACCCACCATCCTCTTCTCCTTGCATCCGACGCTCAGTAGGAAAGCCAATCAACAGCAAGAATCATTTTAACAAGACATCATTTGGGGGGGGGGGGGGCATTTTACATTACCCAATTAATGTACAGCCTGTAATTATTATCACTCAGATAAAAAATGTGGGGAAAGGCAAGACTATCAAAGCAGAGTTTAGCAGAGTTTAGCAGAGGATGCAGGTATCCCAGTGGGAAAGACTAGTCAAACCTGTCTATTACGGCCAGCCCATGGAAACAAAACAGTGGCCAATGTAGACAATGGCATTTGTAGACAGTTCTTCAGAACATACAACTTTCTAGACAGAGAATATAGGTGACCACTATACGCAGGTGGTCACTAAGACAGGTTTTACAGTATTTGAGCACAGAGGAGATGTTATTCCAGTCTCGTTTACATTTTCCACAAAATAATGCTGCTTAAATAAAGTGATGTTTATACTACTATAGTGCCATATCCGCATAACGAGCATGTAACATCACGCTCCAAGTATTAAACACATAAAGGAAACACCCATGTTCTGAAAACAATGTCACCTTTTCTGAAGTGTCTTGAAGTAGGTGGACCTACCATGGCTGACATTTTAAGATGGACAGAATAAGATTAAATGTATTATCAACAAAATAAAGATATGTCTCATTAAAATATATTGCTAAACTAGTCTCAACAGTAATTTTTATATCATTCTTTCCATAAACAATCTATTGTCAGCCATTTCCTTAACAGAAAGTTTTGTAGCTCTTACTTTCAAAGAATTAAGATTGCATTTTGAAAGCTTATAGAACACTATGAAAAGAATGATAATGATAAGTATAAAGAAGTTGGTTTTATCAAGATATTGGAGCAATTTCTAGTGCTTACATTCATGTAATACTCTGCATAGCTGATGCAGTAACACTAATACATTTATCTTCTATTCTGCCACAACCCTGCAAGAACAAATTATGGGGAATCACTGACTGGATTGTTCATAGACGTAAGCTTCAGGTATGAAGGTATGTTTAAAACATTATTGAATGATAAAGATACTATTTATATCATATGGGAGTTTGCACACTTTAAAGCTGAAGGGGGTCATCTAAGTGTGGAGAAAGTTTTGTGATTTGTCTCCCTATAATTTTTTTTCTTCAAAAGACTCATTTCAAATTCAAAAGTAGGTTTTCAGTT
Source organism: Heliocidaris erythrogramma (assembly GCA_025617745.1). Classification (NCBI taxonomy): domain Eukaryota; kingdom Metazoa; phylum Echinodermata; class Echinoidea; order Camarodonta; family Echinometridae; genus Heliocidaris; species Heliocidaris erythrogramma. The sequence goes on along the minus strand of CM046855.1, from coordinate 34,780,925 downwards.
TTAGACAATCCAAGGCCATAAGTTAGTTTGTATCCGTTACTCAGAACACAATACCACTGTACATCACATAAACCATTCCCTACAACCTTGTGCTGTGCTGCGCTATATCAATAATTCTTGACTCTGGGATATAATAAGTGCTCTGGAATTGCAGCTGCCAACTTCATTTCAATACAAATTGTATTACTTTAAAAGTTGTTCTTGTTCAAAAGTGTCAATTAAAAAAAAAAAATACAGTGTACCTAGTAGAAACAAATTTTCATTTTCTGAGGTAATATTCTTACTCAGAACAAGAACAGGATAACTGGAAAGGTTGTCATTTAGAGAAAATTATTTTCGTTTGATAATGCGGACATATAATCCATGGGAAAATTAACCCAAATGGTGGCCATAATGCATACTAATTTTGATGAACCTAAGTGAAAGTGAAAGTGAAAGTGTGTATTATAATTACTTATGCAATTTTGAAAAATATGTAATTACATATGCTAGTTCATGAAATTCTCTGTCCGAGGGAAATGGAGAACCAAAAATGAAAGATAGCATTAAGTACCATATGAAGCTCATGAAGTAGCCTTAGCACAACCCACAGCAATTACATAAAACTGCTGCCAACCAATCAGAAGAAGGATGAGAGGCTTATACACTATGAACATGACAGACAAAGAGAGTGGACAAAATAATGTGACACCTGGGAAGCATTCCATCAAGCGTTTTGTCAGCGATTTTCACCGACAACTGTTATAAGCTACTGAAATTCTTGCATCTGATTGGCTGAGAGCAAATTTGTCGGTAAAAATCACATATCACATATTTTGACATAACAGCAGTGAAAGGATGTTATTTTTGTCTACCAGAACCATTATGAAACAAGAATGAGGGTTTGTTTATTTTGTCCCCTCTCTTTGTCCACCATGTTTGTTGTGATAGTTGTGCATCAAGCAAACATAAGGGTATATTTGTGCTTTCATGGCATACACTGCTTGACCAAAATTTTGTTCGCATATAACTTTACTGTCCAAACACTGGAGGACTTTACTATGACTTTATTTTCAATTCAGAAAACCTAAAAAACAAAAACACGAGTCTAAAACTTTTTTTTTAAAGAAGGCAGAGAGCGACATGACTTGTGTCGTAGATGTTACATTTATTAGTCTCCTTTGTGGCTAAAATTTTTACTTTCAATATTAAACCCCAGCAAAGGGCCTCTTCCAAGCCCAAATCATCTGCTATAGAAGAATTATTATAAAATTGGTCCAATGAAGGTTTGTTTATTATAGGAAATGTTTTCACTGATGTGGTGGTGACAAAAAATGAAGTAACAATGAAATTAAGCAAACTTTGGTCATAATAAAAAATACACTATCACAGTCCTGCAATTAGCTGGATGAAAGGAAATAATTAACAATCATTAGCATTTCCGGTGCATTGCCGAATTGCAGATTGTGCTGCCTCTAGAAATGACCAGAAAATTGCTTTATACAATTCAATCATTGCTGTTACCAATTCCATCAATTTCCATTTAATGCATTGACTCAAAACATTAAGGACAGTATTGACATGAATACACAATGCCACAAAAGATAATTTATTGTTTCAATAAAAACAAGCATGGATTCTATTGTACTCAGTACAATGGGAAACAAAGGTCCTGTGAAGCCGAGTAGCACATCAAACAATGAATGACCCCTTTTAATAGTCAGAGTACCACTGATTGGTCTCTCGAGGAAAAAAATACATCACAGAGAACGATGCAACAGCCTTTCATGTGAAAACAATGCTCCATTCTAGACAAATCTAAATTCAATATAGCACGATTATTCCAAATAAGTCGCCCGCCATTAGGTACAATAGCCTAGAACATCACCCATTGTATTGTGAATGTAACAACAAGCTCTGAATAATCTGAACACAATTTCTATCTGTTGAAAGCCAGAAGGGCATTAACCCTGTATTAAATGAGAAGATTTAACCCCCTCCTGCTCACAATATGTTCACAGAGATGTGTCAATGTCACTGAATTTAAACAATTACTCTCTGAATATCCCCCTCACAAAACCTCAAGATTTGGGGAACTGACATCTAGTCCAACAAAGTCCTGTGCGGACTCGTCGAGCATTTCTTTCCAAAATATTATATGACCTTGGCTAGCTGGAGGTAGGGTAATATTTCGTCAGTCATAATATTATATGGCCTGTACTCATGTTACTTACCATTTCCATCTTTACCACTAATACCCATTTCGACATTTATTTACGGGAAAATGACATGAAATCTGATATGAAATATAATATGAAAGGGATATGAATTACAAAATAAATTAGCACACATTTGACAACATCTAGAGAGAAAAAGAGGGAGAGAAAAAAAATACATGTTAACTTATAATATTGCACTTTCAAACGTGGACTTGCACATGCAGTATAGGCACGTAGGAATAAATAACGAGTCCACAGAGTATATGTACATGTATGTATATTAGAAATGCATGCATAGAGCATACATTTATTACCAACCTGGTATATGATATATGATATGTGAATATGATATGACATTGAATGTATATTCACCAATATCCATGTAAGACTGAGCCAGCTCTCAGATTAATTGTTAATCTTGTTAGCAAACATCACTAACACATATATCACCTTTTTTTTCACCGGATGGAACGATGTCATTTTCATACAATGTGCCCTTCTCATCAGTGTAATCCCAAATGCTCTGACTCAAGTTGATATGTACTTGTGTGTATTGAAGAACATGTTTAAAATGATAGAATCAATTCAATTGATTTTCGTGCTGCCAGTATTTGGTAAAAGGCAAGATTGGTAGACCAGTTGGAAGAGTAGTAGTGAAAATGAACTAAAACCTCATCAACAAGCTTTATTTTAACATCATTGCAACAAAGATGCATTGTCGAATTAGCATTACAAAAATTACTGGAGGGTTCACACTTCAAGTAAACTTTCATATAACATGCTTTTGAAGCCGATCACGAGCATATTATTTTTTAAACCCTTTCATTTTGTATTACTATTAATTTATCAAAATACTAGTACTACATCATTTATCCCAACTTGATAGAACCCATGGTAATCAGGAACATGTTTTTGTTTTTACAACATCTTGGAAGTGCTCTAGCTAGTAGGGAATCTGTCCCAGTATGTTATATACTAGATTTGTATGGCAGTGATATGTCATCAATAGATCCTACAGAATGGATGTGAGGTAAAAGTGCTGCAGTGATGTGACTGGAAACAAACAAAAACTAAAAGTTATCCTAATTTCAAACAGGATAGAAACACAAGGTGCAGCAGTCTCTGGTGAGTCCTTCAAAAGTGAACAAAAAGTTTTTCCTTTCAATTACTTTGCCTTTAAGAGAAACCTGGTATAAATAGACAAAGGGTCATAGAAATTCTCTTGGCTCATTCTGTAGATGAAAAGTTTGGCTAAACACAATGGATACTTTGTTATGTGTTTCTTTTCTACGAAAGAAAACCCCTGATTCCTTTGAAATGAGCAATATGACACTGCTTTAATTTGTGATACAAATTTTTATCAATACCTTGCTGTCCTTGTAATGTACATCCTAACAAGACACCTTATTATGTCATCCTGTTTTAAACTCTTTGTCAAAAATGTATTCACTCCAACCAGTTCAGTTCTGTTTATTAGTAGTAGCAAGAAGATCTTTGTTAACTTCTTTCACTGTCTGTTCTGGTAGTCTATTCCTAGAGATAAAGATCACAGGCCATCACCTAGACACAACTACTTCAAGGAGTCTAGAGGTTTGTAACCATCTTCTCTCTGTGACTAACTGTGTAAGGTGTAGAAGGGTTAGCTGCCATGATAAAGAATGATCTTCTACCACTGCTAAAACCATCTGGTGCATCTGATGGCATTTCAATCCTGTAACAAGCTTTCAGTGTACTCATCTGCTTCCATCTTGTTGATATTCTCTAAACAAAGCTACAGGATATCAGGCTGCACCAAAGCAGATGATTTATAAACATCCTATCACCATTGCTGCAATGTTCTTTAAAAGACCATTTACACCCCTTTTTATTGGTATATAAACTGTCTCATTTCTTGTTGTTCTCCGGACTCTCTTGAGGAGTGGTCTCTGGGGTGGCCAAACCTGAGGAGGACTGTCTCATAGTCTAGCTGCGAGATCTGCTAGGGTCCAAGCTGCTGAAGTTAGAAGCAGTGAAAGTGGTGCTGGATAATGCTGTCAGATCTACCTGGATGCCTCATTGTTGTTCTCCGGACTCTCTGGAGGAGTGGTCTCTGAGGTTGCCAACCCTGATCAGGACTGCCTCTTGCTATGACTTCAAGGTGTGCATGGATTGATGCCAGATTTAGAAGCAGATGAAATAGTGCTGAATGATGCTATCAGATCTGTCAGAGAGCCTCATTTCTTGCTGTTCTCTGGACTCTCTGGTGGAGTGGTCTCTGAGTTGGCAGACCCTGAAGAGGACTGCCTCTTGGTACGACTGCGAGGTCTGTTGGGATTGATGCTGCTAGAGTTAGAAACAGTGGAAGTGGTGCTAGATGATGCTGTCAGATCTGTCTGGGTGCTGATCCCTGGAACTTCACTACAAGGTGTTTTGTCATCACCTGTCAAAAACAATAACTTGCATTACAGCCATTTAAGAAAACCAGTATACTGTTCACGCAAGTAATAATCATCATAAATTATAAAATATGGGAGCTACAAAGGTGAACCTATAAATCTTTCATGGACACCTACCCAACATAATCAAACTTTGGGATTTAGTAATCATGCTTTTGAGAAAGAGTGTTTTTCTGTCATTCCGTTACCATGGACTTGCCTACAATAGACCTGTTCACAAATATATTCAAATTTTATGCATACTTTTAAAACAAAGGTTGTTCTTGATAACCTGAAAGCTTGTCAGACATAGCAACAAGTAATGTATGCAAACTGGATTCCAAGTATTGTAGTTCATTCATTAATAACAGATTAATGGAATACCTCGTTACTAGGTCCCCAGGAAAAAAAAACATCCATAAATTTGAATAACTTTGTGAACAGGTCTATCAACAAAGTTGAATACTGGAAACAGCTCAGGAAATAATATTGGTTAGAATGAAGTAAGGACTAAATCAAATCAATTTCCCTGAGCCTTGTACACAAAGAACAAGTTTCCAAGAATAACAGGTAAATTTTTGTTCTGCAGCACATAGTATCTACTTGAACAGTTTGTGAACCAGAACAAATACAAGGATATGATACTAGCTACCAGTACCTAAAAATGTGCTGGTATTTTTCTGTATATTAAAGCATTTCAGTGATCATTTGTCTCCTCTGTGTATATTTCTATAACACTCTTGTGACAAGAGCTAACAAGGGAATCAGTTGTAAATTCTTTTTTTTTCCCTGAATATTTCTCATGATCCCTTGGCATGCAATCTGATTCATGTTCATGAATTATTATGATCAGACAAACGAAATGGCGACGTATGTTGCTGGTAATGCATATAGTAGAAATACCATGATCATAGTAACTATCTATGAATTTATCACATAACAAAATAGCTGTAAACTATGTTACAATAAAATCACACTTCATAAAGTACTATTAATAGCATTCACCACTTACAAGAATATGTGTAAAAACACTTTAAGCCAGGAATAAGTGAATATATTATACATATTATAAAACTTGATTTGAAGGTTACCAGCATAAGCTAGGCACAGCACATGGCAAAGATCAGGGCCCCGCCTTATACAGAATTGCGATTGATCTGGATTGATCGTACAATCAGTCACAAACATACAAACTCCTATCTCTATAGGACAAAATTGTGATTGACAGCAAGTTGTGATCGATTTGAATCAATCGCAACTGTTTAGAAACGGGGCCCTGATCACAGAAATCTATCAATACAAGCAAAATAAAGCTCACCTCTGCCTTCCTTGCGTCCACCAAGTCTTGGAGAGTGCTTCTCACCACTCCCTTGGCTACTGGTGATCTTGACTGAGGAGGAGAGGGACAAGGCAGGCTGGCCCTGGGTCATGCTGGCCATGAGTCTCTCAGGTTGGGAGAAGCGATTGGGGCGAGTTACACTGCTGGAGGGCGACACCTGCGGCTTCTCTGTGGGGGAGATAAGGGATGGTGGAGGATCAAAGGAGGGGGAAAGAAGGAGAAGGATAACAGATGGGTGAAAGATGAGCATGGAGATGGGAGAGATAAATGACAGAGTGAGTGATAGTAAGATGGAAACCAAAGAGAGTAAGATAGGAACATCAAGGTAAAGGATAGGAGACAATAGAGAAAGGAAGAAAATAAATTAATTTAGATATCTAAAACATATTTAGCAAGTCAGACCAGTAATCATAATTTTTCCCCTTTTATAATTGTAACTTCACTGGGAAAGTCTCAATGAATAAGTCTCTTTGAACAGCACATACATTTACTTACCATTTCCTCTTTTGAGAGCATATGATTTAAATAGATATATAAACATGCAATTCAATAAGTCAATAAATTATTAATGGAAATTCATCTAATGACTTTCTGGAGAACAATCTTTCAAATTTTGAATTTAATTCATGCAGTTGAACCCAAGAAATATGGTACTGGTTTAAAAAAAAAGTGTGTTTGAGAAAATAAATATTCAATGATTATCAGAGATTTTAGACAGAAGAAAAACAATTGTTATTGCAAAATGAAATATCAGTTGTTTGATGTTATTCATAGTAAAGGCAACTGGTGATTGAGCATTTCTCTTGGGATATGGGTTAAGAAGTGGCTGTTATTAATTATTGTTTTTTAAAGATCACATGTTTCAATGTTGAATAACAAAGATTCAATCACTTAGGGCACATAGTCACCCCAAAACACAATAAGCATTTCGGCCCAAGCATGCAAAGTTAAATAATATATTCCACCATATTATACAATCTATAAAAATACAATAAAAATTGATATATTTATCATATTGTAAAAATGGGGAAATGATATGAAACAAATCAATTAAGTGTATGCCAATGTGAGCGATATGTATGTAAATCATGCATCTTTTTTTTTTCTACATCTACATGGAAAAAATTATTAGACCAAGAAGGAAATAAAATATCATAAAAACAAGGTATAATTGCTGGAATTTGGTATTCATTCAATGAAATACAAAGGCAAATCATTTTTATAATTTTGTATGCATATTATAGTACCCTTATTACAGAAGCTTGGTCTAATAATTTTTTCCAGGGCTGTACATTCATCTAACTGATACCCATTGTCATCACTAATTCGTATCGACTGAGTACCATATTTGGTTACATGAAAGTGAACAATTCTCGCATTTACACATTAATCTATGGTGTGATCTTGATTAGTCTTTATGCATATTCTTGTGATTAAATGTAACTTAGAATAGAAGCACGCAATATTCAAATCTGTCCATCTTGGAAAAATATCCACAGATGTGACATTAGCATTTCCCTCAAAATCGGATTGCAGGAACCCTTATAATACATAATACTGCTTAGCCGGCTATGCAGTATAGATAAATCTGGAATCTTTATAAATCTAATACAAATTTTTATTATAAAAGATATTCTGGACTGCTGAGGCTTGTTTGACCTACATGTAGCAACAGCTAATCCACCATGCATGAGGTCACCTGAATGCAAAAAATATATTACCATTTACACCATCAATCTATTAGTTGTGAAGAATCATTACATTTATCATAAAATTGGGGAAGTCATATAAAAAAAGCACTTAAAAGGTTGAATATAAATATGACAATAATTTCTGGGGTAATTTGTCTAACATCATCACCTTCACTTTGAATATGTAATCAATCATTGACCATGCAATCTGCTCCACATGGAGTCGACTACAATCTCTGCATTCAATCAATAAATACTGGGTTTACTCAGAGAAGGAAAAAAGATATGGATCCTTCAGGTATATTATAGGAAATGACCTGTCAACAATTTTGCACCAAAACGAAGCAATTAATCTCCCCCAAGCTGTTGTATTCCAGTAGCTGCCCGGCTATACAGGCTAAAAATATCAATAACGTTGCATTATCATCAACATCACAACCCAATTTTTCTTTGAAAAATGTGCCAGTAGATCGGGAGTTATCACTTTGTCGTGTTTGATTGTCGGAGACACACGTTGATATCATCTTGGTGGTGATGAGGGCATTACAAACATCCTGGCTGGTCTTAATTAGTGTTCATCCTCACAACTTGGTCAGACAAGGGATGAATACAGGAGAGAGGTCAGGAAGAAGGAGAGAGAGAGAGAGAGAGAGAGATAGGAAGGAAGAGAGAGAAAGAGAGAGAGAAATGAAGAGAGAGATAGGGAGGAAGAAAGAGAAAAGGAGAGAGAAAAGGAGATATCGGGAGAAGGGAGAGCAAGAGAGAGAGAAATGGAGGGAGGGGGAAAAAAGAGAGAGAAAGAGGTAAGGGAGCGAGAGATGCAGAGAGAGAGAGAGGGAAGGAGATAAGGGAGAGAGAGAGAGGGGGGAGATAAGGGAGAGAGGGAGAGAGAGTGAGAGATAGGGAAGTGAAAGAGGGGACAGAGAAAGATTTCAAGAATTGATATGAAAATATGGAAAATCAGAAAACTGCAATTGTCCTTCCCCATAATCAAGTATGCAACAGATATGGTGAGAGGGGGAGAGGTGGGAAGGGTGGAGAATTTTGTCTGCAATAATAAGAATATGGACTATCATAATTTGGAAAGATTTGTATATCAATCAAGTAATTCATTGTTGAAGCTTTGATTTGTCAAGTATGCCAAATTTGAACTAGATGAATTCTCCACTGCACGCAGTCGAAATTTATACCTCTGCCTTGCCAGATCCCAAAGATATGGCACGTTCATGTTGATTGAACCAGAATAACAAGCCTCTAATTACATGTTAATTGACGTCTTTCACATCTGACCCTACACCTTATAACCCAGAAGTCTGATCATTTTATCTCGTAGTCATGAATACAAAACAGTTGAGATATGGTGATAACATAGGTAAACCTGAATAAAAAGCCTCTAATTACATGTTAATTGACCTCTTTGATATTTGACCTTACACCTTATACCCAAAGTCTGATCACTTTATCTCCTCCTAGTCATGAATACAAATAGTTGAGATATGGTGATAACAAGGTAAAACTAGATGAATCTTCGACCGGGCGCGGTCCGAATTTATGCCTCCGCCATCACCAAATTGGAAATGTATGGCATACATGTACACTCTAAAATTGGTCCAACAAAATTACAAATCTTTTCACTTAAAAAGCACAGGAGACAGAAAATTTATTTCATTTCATTTCCATCCCGTACAAATAAAAAACTTACCATTGATGACTTACAATCATCAATTACACCAAGGAAATAGATATTTTATAGCAAATAGACCACTGTCCCCTTGAAATTTCTAAAATAGGTAGGCTAGACTCCATACATAATGAACCATTTTCACGTATATAATGACCTCTATGACCTTTGAACTTTGACCTTGAGACCCTAAAATCCAATCAGTTCATCGCCCCTCACATATGCATACATGGGCCAAGTTAGAAGCTGATCTGTCCAACAGTTCTTCAGTTATCACGAGAACTAACCATTTTTATGTACATAATGACCTCTGTGACCTTTGACCTTTTGACCTCCCAAAATCTAATCAGTTCGTCCCTTCCCATATGCATACATGGGCCAAGTTACAAACTGATCAAAAAAACGGTTTTAAAGTTATCGCGAGAACGAAAAGGGGACGGACGACCCGAAAACAATCCCTCCGGCACCACCTACGGTGGGCGGAGGCATAATTACACATACACCTGTATAATGACCCCTATGACCTGTCACCTTTGACCTACATGAACAAAAATCGAATCAGTTTGTCTCATTATGGTGATGCATACTAGTTCAGAGTTTGAAGTTAATGGATCAAATGGTCTTGAGATATCACGTTAAGGCTAAAACCTGCAATTTTAGAATTGACCTCTATGATATTTGACCTTTTAGCTACGTATCCCAAAATACAATCAGATCTTCTTTCCATGGTGATACATACTAGTATGAAGTTCGAAGTTCATACCTCAAATGGTTTTTGAGATATCGCGTTAACACCTGCAATTTAAAAATTTGACCTGTGACCTTTGACCTACACAACCCAAAATCTAATCAGATCCTCGTCCCATGGTGATACATACTAGTACTAAGTTCGAAGTTCATACCTCAAAAGGTTCGAGTGATCGCGAAAACGAAGCTAACACCTGAAATTTCAGAAATTTGCCTCTGACTTTGACCTTTGACCTACATACCCCAAAATCTAATCAGATCGTTTTCCTACGGTGATACATACTAGCACCAAGTTTGAAGTTCATACCTCATGTGGTTCTTGAGTTATCGCTAGAACAAGAAAGCCGGACGGACGGACAGATGGACAGCCGGATGGACAACCCGAAAACAATGCTTAAAGTGGAAGAAGTAGATTTCTTGTTAACCAGCAATGCATAGGTTACTTCAGGATTTGTAATACAACCAAGTTCATCAAGAATTTACCTGTAGTACCATGTACTGGTGTAATACTCTGCAACATCTACAAAATTCACCTTTTTGGCCCTACAATGCAGTAAAGGAAAGATATATTTCCAGCTCACTATATTTCAAGGAGCCTAGAAAACCTTGCATACCCTCTTATGAGAATACATTGATATACATACACTGTATCTCATAATACACAGCAAGCACAGATCAAGCATCCTAGATTCTGCTACAAAACTGGGCCCCCATATCCAGAAAATTTAACATTTTTCATAAAAATCACTCTTATCTCCATAATCGGACAAGATTATGTAATTGTGCCAGGAGACTTGCAGCGATTTTGTTGTGCATTAGCAAAAAATTTATGTAAAAAACATTTTATAAAGTTAACAAAATCATCTACAAATATAAGTGTATGTCATTTTGAGAGAAATAGTTCACCGAGTGTATATTCTTCTTGGTCATCTTGCACTCAAAAGCAATATAGACTGATTTTTGTGTTTTCTGTTAAATTATTCAAATTGTAATTTTAGCAAGTAGAGGCAACTACAGAGAACAAGTAAAGAAGATGGCTTTAACTACTAATCTCACCATTTACGATGACCTGAATTCTGTCACGGCATCAATCGCAAGACAAATGATTAATATCATCACTGCAGACATTCATTATAAAAGATGATATCACACAATCACCCCTCCCCCCCCCCAAAAAAAAAAATGGGTCCAATTAGCATGATTTTCCTATTTACACAGGCTTGTCAAAGCTGCGGGTATGACTGCGCTAGAGTGTAGAGTTCATTATGATGTAAGTATGTTCATATTCACTTGTAGCGTTGGACAAATACGATGCGCCATTGCGTCGCCAATGACAAAGGGCAAAATGAATTCTAGATCAATACAGATAAAAGGAATTCATTTATTATAACACAAGTGCTCTCTGACAGGAACATACTGTGACTTTCCTTAGTATCAACAATATATGCACAATTAGTAAAAAATAATTAATCTGAATGGCTTTCAAAGAGGATGCTTTAAAAACATTTCTCTGCTACTTTTCTTATGATCAAAGTTTTGAAGTGAAATACAATTTAATCTAATATTCATATAATACATGTTAATAAAGCTTCTTTTATAGTACAGTGATGAAAGTTTAACACTTTTTAACTGTAAGGTGATAATTTCTCTTGTACTTTAATAAAGCAAAAGGATCCTGTTAAAATACACTGGTAATTTGTGGTGAAAACAAGCTCATGTATTTTTAATATCAATTCAGTTGATGTTTGCAAACTCTTGTGATTCAGTCGATCGTAATCAGTCCATAGAAGTGCATGTATATAAACACAAGAATTCCTCTTGCAATGGTTAGTTCGCACATAAAGCTGGATCTTTACAATTCAAAATAGAGAATAGGAATTGAAAATCTAAACAGGCCTACAACTACAAAAAATTGTCAAAGTATCAACTGCTGGTATTCATCGATGGAAAGGTTATATTTTAGCTTTTTTTGAGATACCATTGGGCTGAGAAAAGAAATATCAAGTATTAAGGTGGATTATTAACTGGAGCCCTGTTAATGAGAAGTCACAGTTCAATGCCGGGATTAACATGCATGGATATGAAGGTGATTGATGAAGGGGAAAAAGATGAAGAAACAGTGGTAAGAGTGGAATTTTCTTCTCTGCGGTTGAGTGGATGGAATTTCCATGCAGCTCTGATTGGTAGACTAAAGAGAGGAACATACCGTTAATGAGGAATGTTACCACTGATTTGTGCCTCGAAGGGGAGTAATATACACAATCTTGTCAAGATAGAAAAACAAGTCAAAAGAAATACATTTGTTAGGTATCGTATAGTTTCTTTCTCTCATATCATCTCATCCTCATAAGAAAAATCTAATGTACAAGGTCACTGAGAAATACTGACTAACATTTACATTATTTTAGTACATACAGTGGAGTTGACAATTTACATCTGGGCACCCGTTTCATAAAACTTGTTATCAATAATAATTGCAACAGATCTATGACAAATTTGCTCTCAGCCAATCAAATGCTCTAATTTCAGTAGCTTATAACAGCCATTTTGACTTGCTATTGATAACAAATTTTATGAAACAGGACCCTGAACATTTTGACGTAAATGTATAGGGACTGTTTCACAAGTCAAGAACAATGTGTTCAACATTTAACACTTGAAATCTGCAGCAAAAGGGAGAACAAATCTAACTACTTCACAATTCAAGTGTGAGCACATGTACCACCAATACAACAGGTTTTTCATATCATTAACCCTTTCTATGCCACAAGATTTTTCACAATTGCTCAAAAATGAACTTTCAATGAGTTTTTTCTTGAGCAAACTAGGCAAAGATATATTACATAAGAATAAACATTATATTGAAGGCACAGGTTTCTGTATGAGGAAGAATTTTCAAGCTATTCTGAGCTTAAACAAAATGTTCAACACTCAAATTTTTGGGCGGGATTTGCTGCCCATGGCATGGTAGGGGTTAAACAAGATAGAGAGCATTAAAATGCCACTAAAACAATGAGGAAGCAAATATTGAAAACACAACAATGGCAAACTCTGCTAATACAAATGAATACCCAATCACAAAACCGCAATTATATCAAACAACATAAAACTGGTTGTACCGGTACCAATAAAAATTAGCTGGTTTAGAAATAGAGCATGCAATGAATAAAGAGTTAGGGTAAGACAAAACATGCCACCCAAAGGCTATTCTTTGTAAATTTCCAAGTCCCTCTTTATCTTAATATGGCATTCAAATTGCAAACAGAATAAGATATAATGACAGTTTATAAGAGACACCTTCCCCTTCATATACACCTCCACCAATCGGATTTGCTAGCTTTAGAATATGTGTTTTGCCCTCAGTTCAAGCTTTATAAGTAATAGCAAATCTTATAAATTTTCCGTCATTAATTATATTATTTTGATTTTGATTAAAAAGTTTGGACTGAAATCATACAATTTAAAAAAAAAAAAGAGTATAAAATATCATGCTTCAGCTTCCTCAGGACTGTTGGCTTCAAAATATGAATTCCAAATTTTCTGAAAATATTGCAATGGGGAATATAAGACAGATGAAAACATGGCACTTTATGCCCATTCTCCCCCCAAAGTGTAGATAAAGTGCAAGATAAGACACACTTTAAGTAAGTGGATTCCAGTAGGACCACAAGGCAGAATAGGTAAGGAGAACAGGAAGTGAGTGATATATTAGAAACCAAAGCTAATAGAGGAGAGATAGCTGTGACACAAGCACACATGCTCATTCAAAGGTCAATTCAAGGAGCTCAAAATAGTTCCCTCCCACAGAGATTGTATGTGGGAGCACGCTTGGGTGTGCATATCACAACTATCTCTCTCAATACGCTATGTTTAATAGAAACCATCAATATAAGACCAATACAGTGAACATCAAACCAAGGAAGAGATCATGGGAGTGCCATGAGGAGTTACCCGTCGATTTTGAGGTGAACTGAAGCTTCGTCGGCAAGAGGGAGCCCTTGGAATCCACACTGGTCAGGCTGTGGGCGGGGCCGCTGCCGGACGATTCAGGGCTAGTGAAATACCTTGTGTCTGATTGGTGCGTGCAAGGAAGGGCAAGTTTTTATAATCAAACATCTCCATGTAACATGCATGGTACAGGTCCATCGTGAATGTATCGTTTCAACAATAGTTTACTTTCCATATAATGCCCAAAGAGTGGCCAGAAGGCTCTTTGCTCTTGTTTTTGCCCCAAAACACCTACTACAATTCCTTGAATAACACCCTATGACGAGGTGTACATATATTTTTCAAGACCATTACTTTGCAAACACTGTACGTGTGAATAAATCTGTAAAATCATTTTTATTCCATAAAGGAACTTTTACTATTTTACGACATTAAAAAAAATCTTTCACTACACAAATGATTCATGCTCATTTAAACAAACAGTATTCTGAGTGTGTTAAAATGATTATTCGCTCCACTGTACACCGTGTATACGAAAAAACAACCGAGTCTAGATTATTTCTGATGTAATTTATGGCCCGGAATGAGGTTGACATCTGACATAAGGAGTTTAACCCATTGAATACTAATAGCCTGAGTTTACACACATAAATATGAATTATATTCAACAGCTCAGTGACTGATCAGCCTTCACAATAACCTGGGCGTTAGATCACAATACTGACCCAAAATAAAATGAACTATAGACAACCACCTCCACTTCCGAAGATAAGGTAATGGAGGTCTGCAACCAAGTGACTGAATTCATTCTTGAAAGCTAAAGCATTTTAACTATAAACCCAATATTCTTGACCTATGATTTATTTATATTACATATAAAGATAATTCACATAAGGGTAGATTTGGTTACACTATCCTATCACATAAGGACTCTCTTCCATTATTTAAATTATTGACTTGATTGTAATGGAATAAAATAGAAGATATGGGGTTTTACGGATCTTGATTAGCTTCTTCAATCGATGACAAGACCTGTCTATTCATTTAAAAAAAAAAATGTATCACGTATAAGCACCATTCTAGATTCTTAAAACAGCTACAATATAACTGGTGATGGATATCAAACACTCTTTTAGCAAAGCACATTCAAATAATGCAGACTATTTGAAGAGGAGGCCACACACCCATAGATCCAAGTTCCATTTTGGTAATTTGAAATATGAAAATATTTATAAATTTATCATTAATTCAGCTTGAAATTAAGGGGGAGGGGAATGGTTATCATCATCATCATTATCGTCATCCTCAAAGGGGAGTGTTCTTTTTCAGTTAGAACATTAGGAATTCTATTCAAACCATGATAAACCCCCTCCCCCCCCCCCCAAATCATGAATATCATTGTAAGTAGAGGAGAGGAATAATTCCAAATGGTATCGATACAATAGTCTCAAACAATACAATCAGGCTTTCCATCATATTTCACACATTGTTGAGGAGGTATGTATATTCAAAAGTTTCAAAAGTTGAAAAGTACCTTTAACATGACATGTAGTTAGTGACAAGAAATTATGAGTTATGCTGATAACAACAACATGTACATTGCTGATAATTCATCAAATAGGCAACTTTTTTCTCAAGTTCAATCTAGTCAGAACAAGGGAAAAGGGTCTACCATCTCCAGGTAGATTGTTAAGAAGAGATTGTGAACTTTCTGCCTCAATTTGATTGAAGGAATTTACTGAGTAAATTCAGTTCTCACAGAGTCATTATTATTATTATTATTATTATTATTTATTTATTTATTTATTATTTTTATTTTATTTTATTTATTTATTTATTTTTTAATTATTTTTTAAAATTATTTATTTATTTATTTATTTATTTATTTATTTATTTTTTTTTTTTTGGGGGGGGGGACTGTTTGTCATCAGCCTACCATGATACCACAAACTTACTTTGTATTTTCTGTCGAGCAAGGGCAGGCTCAAAGACATGTGCTGAGTAGTCTTCAAAGGTAGAGCAGTCTTTGTGGTTCTTCACAATGGTATCCAAGTACTTGGCTCTTTCCTCATAGCTGATAGCCAATGTGTTAAGGAATATTGAAAGCATATACATGTATATAGTTGGAATATCTTCTTTTTTTTTTGGGGGGGGGGTATTTTTATATGCAAATCATTATCACATCTTTTACATAGCCGCAATGTTACAATATAATTGTAAAATCAGCACTGATTTTCTTATTTACTATATAAATCTATATACCTACCTATTATGCCTGTAGTCTTGACTACGGGACCCCTTCGAGAATTTAACACACATCAGTCACAATATTGTGCGCACCCCCCGTAATCCTATTGTCCCCTTCGCCACTCACGCGCGTCAACACGCTACGGCCATCTTCCTCTTTTGCGAGCAATCTCAAGTAGAAACATGTTGCTTGCAAGGTGAGGGGAAGAAGGGAGGGTCATAGGTAGGTATATAGATTTATATAGTAAATAAGAAAATCAGTGCTGATTTTACAAATTTACTGCAATAAATCATATATACCTACCTATTATGCCAGACCAGCGCCAACTCAAAGACCGGGAGGCATGTTTCGAGCAGAAGGGAATAGGATTACAAAGACTACAAAGAAGACACAGCGGCCTTCAAGGTGGCTGACGCAAACAAAGCTTCACCTGCGGGAACATCCCTAAGGTAGCAAGAGATGAAGGAATTGGGCGAACGCCAATAAGCAGCCTTCAAAATATCAACAAGCGCCACACCTTGAAACAGAGCCCAAGAAGTGCTGACACTACGAGTATCATGAGCACGAGGCTTACTGTCGGATAAAAGAGCCTCTGTGCCAGCGGCCCTAAAAGCTTCAACGATCCATCTAGAGATGGAATCAAGAGAGGCAGGAGAAAAAGGCTCTCTAGTGATCAAGAACAACTGATCATCCTTACGAAAAGACTTAGTCTTATCAATATACCATTTGAGAGCCCTTACAGGACACCAAACTTTGTCCTCACGCACCGAAGAAAGGACAGAAAGCGGACAAAGAAAAATCTCAACAGGACCGGAGGTAGCTGTCTGATTCTTGGCAACGAAAGAAGCCCTAGGAATCAATCTAACACCTTTTCTCTCCCAGCGAACATGACCAGGAGTAAGACAGAGAGCATGAAGAGTACTGCGCCTCTGCCCAGAGGCAATAGCTACCAAAAAGAGCGTCTTAACCGTAAGATGATGAAGCGAAGCTTCACCTAACGGTTCAAAAGGAGGTTTCGCCAAGGCCTCCAGGACCTTAGGCAGACTCCAAGACGGCACTAACTTAGAAAACGAAGGTCGTTTCAGAAAGAACGAACGAATCAAACCGCTTAGTAGCGGGGAATTGGAAATCCCCGAACCATCCGAAAAACCCGAATGAATGGCCCCGATCGCCGAACGGTAGCCTCGGATAGTAGAAATAGATCTCCCTTTGTCAAATAACGAGATTAAGAAATCCGCAATTGAACCAATAGGAGCCTTAGAAGGGGTTTGATTTCTCTCTTTGCACCAAAGGAAAAAGACAGAGAGACGGGAATTGTAAATTTCCCTAGTGGAAACCCTACGACTGGACATTAAAAAGTCCGCGGCTCTATCAGAGAGACCCCCGACTGTCTTGCAGATTCCCTGACAAGGGACCAAGCAGTCAAATGAAGAGACTCCGGACTGTGGTGAAAAATCCCCGATAGGGGCTGTAACACCAGATCCGCTCTTAACGGGAGAACGAACGGTTGAGCCCTTAGGAGGCTCATAAGTTCTGGAAACCAATTCCTCCTGGGCCAAAAGGGAGCTATTACGAGCACCCGCGCCCGATCTTCCCTGATTTTCCGCAAGACACGCGGAATCAGTTGGAAGGGAGGAAAGGTGAATCCCTGAAGGTTCTCCCAGCTGAGGGAGAAAGCATCGAGAGCCCATGCTCCCTGATCGCGAACACGGGATCAAAACTTCGGCAGCTGGTGATTTAACACCGACGCAAATAGATCCACTTCCAGTGGACCTAGGCAACTGCGAATGCGGCAAAATACCTCCGGATGGAGCGTCCATTCCGATGGAAGATACCTGCCCCGAGACAGAAAATCCGCAAAGAGGTTTTCCCGACCGGGGATGAAAGAGGCCACGGGTGTGATTGCCATGCGACGACACCACCTCCACAGCTGAGCTGCTAGGGCATTCAGGGCAACCGTACGAGTGCCTCCCTGCCGATTGATATATGCCGCCACAGTAACATTGTCCGTGAGAATCAGAACCGAACGACTGAGAAGTCGACTTCTGAAATGGAGCAAGGTCAACAGAACTGCCATAAACTCCAGGACATTGATATGAGGAAGAGTCCCAAGATGAGACCAATCCCCCGCAACCGTGCTGCCGTTGCAGTGTCCTCCCCACCCCAACCGAGAGGCGTCCGTCGAAACCGATATCGACGGAAGAGGGGCAGAGAAGGACCTGCCTCGCGCGAGAAACACCTCGCTCGTCCAACAAGAGAGAAGAGACTTGAACCATACTGGTACTGGAATCCAGACCAAAAGAGAGTCTTTTCCCGGCTTGAAGAACCTGAGGAGATGTCTCTGAAAGGGTCTCATGAGGAGCCGGCAGTCCTCTAAAACATCGACTAGTTAACCTAGAAACTGAAGCCACTGTCTGGCCGAGACTCTTCTGGCCAGCAAGAGCTTGCGAGCCGCAGAGACAATGGTGAGAATCCTGTCTCGACTGGGCCGAGCCAACTGATTCCTTATGTCTAACACCGCCCCCAGAAAAAAACTGGGCTGCGAGTGGGAACTAACTCTGACTTTTCCCAATTCATTAGGAAACCTAAGTCTTGAGTAAGATTGACGAGCAAACTAGTCTCGTCCAACAAACAATCGCGCAACTCCGCTAGGAGAAGCCAATCGTCCAGGTAGCAAAAAATAGCCGAAGGCCGCATCGCCTCAGGGAGGCTGCCAGCACGGCTACAACCTGAGTAAGAACCCGAGGGACTGGGCACAGCCCGAAGGGAAGAGTGCAAAAACGATAAGTCTCTGAGAGGAAGAAAAACCCCAGAAGATCGCGCAAAGCGCGATGAACGGGAAAGTGGAAATACGCATCTTCGAAAACTATCAAGACCGCGTAGTCCTTCCTCTTGATCAACGGGAGAATGGAGGCGAGAGTCTCCATCCGAAAAAGTACTGAAGTTTTCCCGAGCGCTTGGGAATAACAAAAGTCGGAGAAAGGGAAAAGGACAGCCTGTGAGGTGACCGAGTTCCTATAGCACCTCCGGGGAGCGGGGCGGACAGATCTATGAAGAATCCGTCTCGTCCGCCCGCTGCCTGAACCCAAGCAAAGTCGAACCCTGCGCGCGGGTTGACTAAAAGTCAGGGAAAGTTTAGAACAAAGCAATCGCTTCTACCCCACAAAGGGAGAGCAACTAAGGCTCTGCCTGCCCCAGCGATTCGGAGACCGAAGCTTGAGAGGCCGCTTCCAAAACTGGATCCGCCTGAAATGATCGTGACAAAGAATCACGAACAAAGGCCGAAACGGTCGGATTCACGCATGAACCGCCATAAGCCTCCTCACCCGACGGAGCCCCGAGGCTGCGAGACTAGGAGGCTCATGTGATCTCATCACAGACAAAGAAGAATAAACCATAAAAGGCTAATTAGTCTCGATGTCCAACCCAAAAAAGGGACAAGAGCAGGGGATGTGAATCCTGGTACAAGGGACCAACCCTGAGTCTGGGCAAAGCCCATCTCACACTGAACATCTCAGCTTGAGAGACCGGAGGGTTAGCTAAACCCGATGGGCAAGAGGCAGGCAAAGCCTTGCCTCCTTTAGCCCCTTCCCTAGGCTTCTGATTGGCCCAAAAAGAGCCTAAGTCGAAACCCGCTTTTCAGAGCGTTTATTCGGTTTCGTTCGGATCCCCGAAGCCCTTCGGGAACACGAACCGAACCCTCCACTGAGGGACGCTCACCTCCCTTTATGGGAGAAGTGCGCTGAGGGTATTGAACCCAAAGACGCGCACCAATTACCCATATCGGCCGAGCAAGGAGATGCAACAGCCATGGGCCGGACGCCAAGGCGCCCAGAGCAAGGGCGGACCGGGATGACCCGGCAAAGGAACGCCAACAAAGGACTCAGCAGAAATCCCGCTGCTTAAACCAACGCGAAGTCGAACCCTGCGCGCGGGTTGACTAAAATTCAGAGAGATATCTGGATAACAAAGCAATCACTTCCACCCCACAGAGGGCGAGCGATTGAGACTCCGCCTGCCCAAGCGATTCAAAAACGAAGCTTGAGAGGCCAGCTCCAAATCTGATTCCACCCGAGTGGAAAGAGACAAAGGAACGCTAACAAAGGCCTCAGCAGGCAGAGCCCCGCATGGTTCAACGAAAGTCTCCTCGCCCAGCGGCGCCCCAAGGGCCGCGGGAATAGGAGGCACATGCGAAACCGACTCAGACAAAGACAAATCCAACACAAAAGGCTGATTAGTCTCAAAGTCAGACCCCTGAATAGGGACAGAAGTCAGGGTTGAAGTAGCCGGTACAAAGGACCAACCCTGATTCTGAGCAAAAGCCCGCATCATGCTGAACATGTCAGCTTGAGAGGAGCTAGCTGGGTTAGCCAGGCCAGACGGGCAAGAGGCCGGCAAAGCCTTGCCACTTTTTGCCTTCTTCTTGGCCTTTATCTTGGCTGGCTCGACAAGAGTCGTAGCCGAAACCCTTTTGTTAGAACGCTTAATCGGATTCATTCGGATCTCCGAAGCCACTTCGGAAACACGAACCGATCCCTCCGCGGAGGGACGTTCACTTCCCAAAAAGGGATTGGAGCGCTCATGGCGTAAGCCTAGAGAATCGCCCAAATCACCCATATTGGCTAAGCAAGAAGATGCAGTAGCCATGGGTTGGGAGCTAAAAGCTCCCAGTGCGTGGGCAGACCGAGATGACTCGGTATGTGCCCGATGACTACTAAAGGCATGTGAACCCACTATTGGACCGCTCGAAAGCGGCAATAGGGGAGCACTAGTAGTCACGCACTCAGGTGAAAACACCTGTTGCTCCGAAGAGCGTCCATAATTGTTAGCTCGAGCATTCCCATCAGCTGGCAACTGAGACAGCCCAGAAAGTACTCGTTCCCCCATATGGCGTTTGCCGGGGGCTAGGGTTTGAGAACCCAGACCAACATGGACTAAGCCCGTGGGTTGCTCTGCAGTAGTGGGGCGCGTCTCCCCTAACGGATCAGAGCGAGTGAACGCTACCGTACGGGAAACAACAGCCCCCCCTCTGGTCTCAGCGACCGGGGGATTGGATTCGAGATATCCAAACCACTAGAATCTGACGCCACCCACCCCGAAACCACAGGCTTCGGAGTTGACAATCCCGATTCAGTTAACGCCACCTGTCCCGAAGCCGCAAGCTCCGAAACTGGCAAACTCTGCAAGGGAACACCACTAGGCAACTTACCTTTAGCCCTCCTCCCTCCCCCGCGTACCGCTGTACTCGGGGGAGTTCTGGAAGGCCGAGTCGTCTTGCTAGACAACTCTTCGGAAGAAGCAGGTCTCCTTGACCCAGCTGCTTCTTCTTCCGAATTCATACCACTGCAATAAAACAGACAATAAAGTATACTTTTCAAATTAAGAAATACTTCAACTGAATGCAGTAAATAAAACTAAAGTTTATTTGGGAGATACGCACTAAAGAAATTTTCACAGCCTAAAAACCGTAAGAACAAACACCGAACCCGAAGGCTCGGTGACAAACGGAAACACCCGCAAACACGGAAATATCTACGTGGGGCTGACCGTGAAAGAGAAAAATAAATGCCAAGAAAGGGAATCAAAAAATCCCTTGCAATCGGCAAGAGTGACTAATAAAACACAAAGTACTATAATCTAAACGAATATAGGTACCTAAAAGTGCTTTAACTATGTGAAAAAGCGCACCAAAAAGATACTATACGACCTGATTTCAGGAGCGCTGTGACTATACGTCCTAACTCGTCGGGGGCGAGCAAGAAAGAGGAAGATGGCCGTAGCGTGTTGACGCGCGTGAGTGGCGAAGGGGACAATAGGATTACGGGGGGTGCGCACAATATTGTGACTCATGTGTGTTAAATTCTCGAAGGGGTCCCGTAGTCAAGACTACAGGCATAATAGGTAGGTATATATGATTTATTGCAGTAAAAATGTGTTTGGTATTCCGAAAAAGATATTACACTATACCTGGATCAACTTACTGTAAAAAAAGAAATTTTTGAGTGCATGATACTTTCGAGAATTTCGCGACTGGTCAAGATTCGCGAAAAGTTTCATGCCGCAAAATAACCACATCACAATTGAAACAACATGAAATTATTGCACTTCGTGAAACTTTCTTGCTGCAAAATTGTCTGTCATGAACAATTCTTGCAAGTTTTATGTTACAAAAGTTTCTGGTTTTACAGTAGCCCAGTGACTTATGGAGTGCAAAGTGGCTACCTCTCTTTCTGGAAACAAAATGAAATGAACACAATTTAGTCCAGTAATGAAAAGGAGAAATTAATTAATTCATTGTTATCACAGTACGTGTAACTTGTTCGCGATTGAGAAGTTTACACTTGGCGCTCCACAGATGAGTCGACCAATTCACCCATTTTTCGTAAGAGGTTTAAACCTGGCCTGAGGTTAGTCCTCTCTTTTTCAAAAATACACATCTAAGATTTTATATACTGGTAATGTTATACTCCACCATACGTAGAGCAGAGTCATCATAACTCCTTGTACTTGTACCATGAAGCAAGTTTGTCAGTCCAAATGCATGTTTGCCTGTTGTACAGGGAAATGCACTTTCAATCAGGGCAACACGATATTTATGACAATTATACCAGGCACCTTGTCCTTACAACACTCTTTTTTTACAATGCGAAGCACTTCAACTTCATCCACTTGAGTTGACATGAAATATGTAGTCACCGAATGCTTTTCCATATTAAGACTGGCAAAACATGTATTCTGTTGACAGCCAGAAAGGTGTTAAAGCATATGCGTTACGCCCTTCTGGCTCTCAACAGAAAATTTTTTCACAAAACTAATTCCAATCAAGAACGGTCAATCGCATTATTAAAACTATCTGTTGTCAAAGGAATACCCAATACCGAGTTGTACTCAAGATTGTCCTAGATTTTGAAGTGTTTGACCGGCTCGAGCGCCGCATCTGCCAGGAGAGTCCTTGAAGAAATGAAGTAGTGAAAGAAGACAGCAAGTGATATTTGCTTCTAAACACTGAGAAAAAGAATGTGCCCTTATGGTATCCAAACAACCAGGGAAACACTTTATCCAATATGATAAAGGTGACATCATCTTGACTTTAAGCTTTATCATTTCTCAAACACTGCTGGAATGCATAACTTGCACTTGGACAGGCATCTTTACAAAGATTACTTTTCTTAAATACATTACCTTCCTCATCAATTTTCCAAGAGTGATCTATCATGTACTATTAAAGCTGAAAGGGATAATTTAAAATACCTGCAAAAACTATGCTAGATGTGACACGTGTTCCCCAGAAGCATTTGGCATAAGGAAATCTCAAGTGAATATACCTACAAAATAGTAAAATCAGTACTGATTTTTTTATTTGCTGGATAAATCTATATACCTACCTATTTTGCTAGTCTCCCGACCTCGCAAGCCAATCAAGCATTTAAACACAGAAAGTCACATGTATAGTGCGCACCCTCCGCTTCCCTATTGTCCTCTCCTTTCTCACGCACCCGCATGAATGTGCACGGCCATCTTCCTCTATTGCGAGCAGCCCCCAAAGACAGGACATCTTGCTTGCAAGGAGAGGGGTAGGTGGGAGGGTCATAGGTAGGAACAGTCAAACCCGTCTATAGCGGCCACCGAAGGGAAACGGCAAAAGTGGCCGCTATAGACAGGTGGCCACAATAGACAGGTCGGCGGCCATTTTGAATTTTTGCACATACATGCAACAAAAGCACTTGTAGTGTACATGCATCCATATCACTTAGGAAAATAAGTTATAAATCTACAGATTTGTATACCATTTCATATGAAATATAAAATGCCAAAATAATGTGCTTTGTTTTCAATAAATGAGAAAAACAATAGATCTATGAGCAATCTGTGTAAAATGAATTTTCCCTCAAATTACCGCGGTAGATTGATGTTCTTGATTTTTATAGTCTAAAAACGATGTCTAATTATGCTTTTGCTTCCTGTCAAAAAATAAGTTTACTTTTGAATAAAATCATGCAATCAATTTTCATTCAAACATTGTCTTTCGAATGGTTTAAAACTGTTTTAACTGTTTTTGAGAACAGACGATAGAAGGTGCTCACTTGATTCGTTGAAAGTGTGAACATCGACAATGGATCGCCGGTGGACAGCAGGACAGGCTCGTACATGAAATCGTTATTACTGATCTTGGTTAGTATTTTATTTTTTTCACTTTCTAAAAAATCCACTCGCTTGAAAAAAATTTTTTTTGGAAAGTTTTAACCGTTTTAAATTTTGTGATAAATCTTTTAAAAATTGAAAATTAATATTGAAGTAAACGAGCGTGGTATTGCGCCCGTGCGATCAACATCAATGCCGATCATGATACCGGTTGTTTCGTTTTGTATGGAGGTAGCTAAGCTTAAGAGAACAATACAAGTGCAGGAGATCGCGGCTGGATGGTACAAAGATTACGTAAACGAACAATACTAGTGCTTAATTCTTACTCAAAAGACTTTTAAATTAGTTGGCACTGTGGTAAAACTTTTAAATCTTTCATGAAATCAGTACTACTTCTTGGCCGTTGTAGTATCTATTCACAACGTTTGTGTGAGAGTGTGACTGAGCTTTTTGTACATGAAGCTACGGCTCGACTCAGTATTGGTGACCGCTATACGTGGTCAGATATCAACCGCAGGATACATAATGGGTGGCCGCTGGACGCATTAGGAAGGTGACCACTATATGGAGGGTCTACAACAGAGTAATTTCCTGCGGGGAATTTTTAGTGGCCGCTATAAGCAGGTGGCCGCTATAGACAGGGGGCCACTAAGGCAGGTTTGGCTGTATATAGATTTATCCAGCAAATAAGAAAATGTATTTTCTTATTTGTATTATAATGTATTTTACTAATTTACTGCAATAAATCAATATACCTACCTATTTTGCTAGACTAACACCAACTAGAAACCCGGGAGGCATGTCTTAATAGAGGGAGGGAATAAAGGGATCAAAAGGAAGACGCTGCCGCCTTCAAGGGAGCTGATGCGAAAGACTCCTCTCCTGCAGGAACATCCTTTAGATAGCAGGATCTGAAAGAATTTGGGGAACGCCAATAGGCAGCCCTCCAAATGTCATCAAGCCCTAAAAAAGGGCCCAGGAGGTGCTCACACTGTGTGTGTCATGAGCATGGGGCTTACCTCCTGTCGTCAAAGCCTCTGGGCCAGCGGCCTGAACGGCTTCGACGATCCATCCGAGAAGCTGGAGAGAAAGGCTCTCAGGTGATCAAAAAGAGTTGATCGTCCTTGCGGCAGGACTTAGTCTGGTTGATATATCATTGTAAGGCCCTAACAGGGCACCACACCTTATCCTCTTGCACCAAAGAATGATCGGATAAGGGGCAAAGAAAAATCTTGACAGGACCGGAAGACGCTGTCTGGTTCTTAGCAATGAAAGAGGCCTTTGGGATAAGGCAAACACCCTGTCTCTCCCAACGAATATGTCCGGGATTGAGACAAAGGGTGTGAAGAGTACTACGTCTCTGGCCAGAAGCTATGGCCATCAGAAAGAGCGTCTTCACTAACGTGGATAAGGTTTACGGTTCACCACGTGTTAGTCCTGATAAGGACTGTTGGGGTATAGAAATGAGGGTAGAGAATGACGAGAGAAGGGGAGAAAAGGAGAAATTGATAGTCGAGAAAGAAACGAGGAATAAGAAGTTATCTTTCGTGAGAGTGAAGTCCTTAGAAGGACTGTAAACCAGATGAGAAAGGTGGTTAGAGTGTGAAACACCCAGACCAGTACGCTGTGCGGTGCCCGTGCTCTGGCTTTTAGTAGCGCTAGCCTTCCCATGTATGGTTGGTCTCAAGCTTGTTAGCACTGTGAGGTCGGGCAGATGATTTTTGAGAGCCAGCACTGGGCAACTTACCTGCAGTCACCTGCATACTCCAGGACACAATCGTTGTGAGGGGGGTTTTGGGTGGCTGTGTCGTCTTAAAAGACGACGGGTCGGAAGAAGGAGGTCGCTATGACCTCAAATTTCCTTCTTCCCCCAAAGAACTCATAGTATCCTGTATGGATAAAAAAAGAAATAAACCAAACAATAGGGATACGCACTACAAGCACCGAAACAAACAGAATCGGAGCACAACAAAACCAGCACACACAAAAGAGTCTACGTGGGGGTGGTCACAAACAAGGAAGAAATGCCTTATGAAAAGGGAAGTAATTTCTCCCTAAAATGAAAGTGTGACTAAAAATTATGACAGTACAAATATCACAAAGGTAATAATGTACAAAAATAAGACGATAATAATCGCTTATCGTGCCAAAATAGAGGTAAAATCCTGAATTTTATAGAGCGCAAAAGATTTCTATCTACTCGATGGCTGCGAGCAGAAAAGAGGAAAATGGCCGTGCGCATTCATGCGGGTGCGTGAGGAAGGAGAGGACAGTAGGGAAGCTGGTGGTGCGCATTAAATATATATGACTTTCTGTGTTTAAATGCTCGATTGGCTTGCGTAGTTGGGAGTCTAGCAAAATAGGTAGGTATATCGATTTATTGCAGTAAATAACTTGCACGTGTATTCCAGAAACGTTTAGCAGAGAGAACTTTCAAATAAAACCAGAACAAATCTACACTTGATATATGTTCCTAAAATGCATTCCACATTAGAAAACTTAAAATGTATACATGTAATATGTTCATTTAAGTTGTTGCAGTAGAAAAAAAAACTTTTTCTTTGCTGACAAAGCAGTTGAACCATATTATGATGCACACAACAATGAGTACAAGCCAAATGATTAAAAGAAATAATTGTACATTATATTTGTATATGTAATACATGTATGAGGTGAACATTTTACTGTAGGAATAAAATCAAATGTATACATCATCTGCTGAAAGCCAGAAGGGCATTAACTCATAAACTTTTACATACAGTTAACATCCATCTGCCACTCAACAGACAATATGTGATAAGAGTGACCTACAGGTACTATTAGCACAAACATTTATTTTCCCTTTAATACTGTCTTTGAAGCAAATAAGGAAAAGTCCATTTTGACGTATGGCACCAACAATAAATGGGCAGTTGCATATTTTCTTTCAAGATAATAAAAAGAAGCACCTGTACTAGACAATACCCTTGGAAATATGAAGTCTGGAACTATAAAATTCTGCACAAAATATGCAAGTTCACCCCACAGGGAAAAGTTGGGGGTAACCTAATATTATTCTCAAAATCATAAGAACATGATCAATTTCGGTTGAGGAAAAATTATCCCTACAGTCAATACGGAGCACCTGTCACACATCCGTAACCGATTGGCATGTTCTAAATTCTTCTTGGATTGCTTTCTTTCATTTCTCAAACTTTCTAGCCAAGAAAGAGAGGGAAAATTGCACTGGTGCATCAAGAAAATCTGGTACAAATTGCCCAACTGCAAAAAAAAAAAGAAGTTTTGTACAAAGATTTACCTTCTTTGGGGAAAAGTGTAATTACTTTTCTAGCAGACCAGGCTAGATGTGATACATTGTCTTTATATGCATCAAATCAAACACACTGAATGAAAAACCAAGAGCAAAGAACATGGGAATAAGAAACAGAATATGTTGGAGAGAGACACCATGAGAGATAAAAAGAAGAATATTGGAAAGTCAAAGAATAAAAGAGGGTTGAAGATGGAGAGAGAGAGACGGAGAGAGAGAGAGACGGAAAGAGAGAGGAATAGGAATGGAAAGTGAAGAGAGAGAGCAAGAGAGGTGATGGTGATGGCGAGAGAGAGAGGTGGAGAAAAGAGAAAGAAAGGGACACAGATGGAGAGGAAAGATGAATAGAGGTAGATTATTAGGTATATTCCAAAGCAAAGATGAATTGTTACAATTAACCCAATGAAGTCTAAGTCTAAAATAAGTCAAGCTAGGGTCTATAGAAAATGTCTGTTGTACCAAAATCAAATTGTATCCAACAGGTTTAATATTGAAAGGTAATGATACAACTTAACCATGACAAAACATACTGATACCCAAACCCAAAACCTTAAATATTTCTGCAAATATTGAAAAATTAATTTAACATTAATATCTATTTTCAAATATACACGTGTAATACATCCTCAAATCATGATTCCATGGTGGCTGGAATTCCAAACCAGGAACTACATGGAACACTGACGGAGATCTTCCTGATGGGAGTAATTGAAAATCAGTTCAGATTTCTGCAAATTTATAAGTAACGTTTCACATATATGATGGTATGCATGATATACCAGATGGCAGACCAGGTTAAAAACATCCTTTGAAATGCATCACAATTATTGTTTAAACAGAGTCTCGGGTTACCTCGCGCCTAGATACCCAATCTGCCCTGATTGTTCCATATTTTCAATTCTGCTGGTTACTCAAATATTGGATTGCTCTTAGTGCCCAGTTACTGTGGGGGCCATTTTGCACTGCTTCCTTTTGAAAGATGCTATTGGAAAGTTGCAATTCTCAAAGTACTATTTTTACAGAGTAACAACTTCTCAGAGAACACATCAACATTTTAAATTGAACAAAAAACCAATAAGTTTATTTTGAATAGCCTCTAATCTGTTCATTCTCTACTTAATTTGATAATTGCTTAATGTTTTTCTTTTGAACAAATCCAATTAAATTCATTAAAAGTGTAACTGACTATCATTATATTAAAAGCATAATTTCATCCATATATCAGGTTACAATCTAATTCTTCTACAGAAGATTTGATTTGGGATCGAGTCTATTATGATGAGGACATTCTGTTTCACCTTTTTCATGTACTGATACACCTAACTTGGCCATTGTCAAAACATTAAAAATATGCCAAACTCCACATCCTCTTGGAAGTGCCACATTTCAATAGGAAAGCACACCCAATAGGAGCAGAAGTAAGAGCACGCTTGTCTGAGAACCGCAACAACCTGAAGCGCGGTTTGTAACTCACATGCCAAAGTCACTAGCAATGGGGACAGACCCATTGAAAGATACTGGCATGCAACTCGATCCCCTCTGATTGATATGAATAGTCCCACAGCTTGATTGCTTTTATCATTCACACTCAATTACAAAGCCTTCAGCAAGACTGTACATTCTTCTTCACTTTCCCCTGCAATGGATACCTGGCTGGCGATAGCTTTATCAATTAACGCAATTTGCTTCTTAGAAAATGTTTGACTTTTGGACCGTAAATTCATGTACATAACATGTAATTTTGGAAAATATGACCTTATGATTTTCAGCAAATATACGTCAGTTTACAATCAACAATTTTGTGTGTCATAGAAAAGTGGAACGAGAAAAGAAGTAAACATTCTCTTTGATATACAAAATGAAAGGAAAAAA
Organism: Heliocidaris erythrogramma; assembly: GCA_025617745.1. Taxonomy (NCBI): domain Eukaryota; kingdom Metazoa; phylum Echinodermata; class Echinoidea; order Camarodonta; family Echinometridae; genus Heliocidaris; species Heliocidaris erythrogramma. The sequence goes on along the minus strand of CM046855.1, from coordinate 34,751,335 downwards.
CAAAGATGGTAGATATCAGCAAGAAAAATTGACAATATAAGGAAAAAATGACATGGTAATAATAGTAAAAATGTCTAAAAAGATGCATAAGGAAACATAAATAACTAAAAATACCTTTGCATGACAAAAGTGATTAAGAATCTACTACATATTTCTCTACATTTTTAGATATTCTATTCACACTCTTCCCCTGGCCTCCGTACTGCATTTAATGGTCTTCCATGTATACTAAATGAACCATATGGGTCCTATCAAATGTATGAAATCCTAACAACTTTGAATTGCTGTGGAAATTTTTGCATAAGATAATAAAATATTCTATGAATTTCTGATTACGTTCCCCAATGGGGCAAGAATCACCTGTCACAATCTTGACTGAGCCATTCCCATATTATGGGAGAAATAAAAGTTATATCAAGTTAAGAAATCTATGTTTGAAACTTTGAATTAAATCTAAGTTAGTTTGGTCAGCATAAACTGTTAATCTGTTTCAACTAGCTAGTTTCAACCCTAAAGCGCTCAAGATAATAATAATAATGTTTTATTACCCGGGGTAGCCACGTCAGTTATCAAACTGCTTTTCCAACTGGCCCCGCATAACATAATGTTATTATTACCCTTCTCCATTCTAATATGCCGAGCGCTTGGCTAGGAGGCAGAAGGTCCCATATTTGAAGTCTTTGGTACGACTCGGCCGGGGTTCGAACCCACGACCTCCCGTTCATAAGGCGGGCGCTCTAACCAACTGAGCCAACATGCCCGGTACAGATAACACTTGCTCTCATAGTCTGAACAATTTTATAGCAGTTGTCATTTAAAATGTGTCACCAGACTATTAAGATTAATTGTGATTAATCATAATATTGATTGTAATGACTAGCAGATCAATCACTAAATTAGAAACAATTGTTTGTGAGCAGAATTCAAAAGAAATCTTACAGTGTTGGCTTATCAATCAATTCATTATAGTGATAAAAGAACTTTCCATTTGGGGCGGGGGTAAAATTCTTCTTAAGAGAAAAGCCAAATGATATTTGAGAGAAGAATAACAAATAACTTTGAACAAAATGTTCTCACAATTTAAAGTCTCTCCCAACCATACACTTATGTCTCTAAAAAAATCTGAATACTGACATAGTAAACATTTCTTCTTCTTTTCACTACTATTTTCAATAAAACAGTTGGTCTGATTTGCAATGCAATCTATCACTGTTGGATTATCAATCAATTCATTATAGTGATAAAAGAATTTTCCAAGGGGGGGGGGGGGTTAAAATGATATTCTAAGAGCAGAGCCAAATGATGTTTGAGAGAAGAATAACAAATAACTTTGAACACAAGTCAAAATGTACTTACAATGTATAGTCTTTCCCTATCTTACACTTATGTCTCTTAAGATAACCTGAATACTGACATAGTAAACATTTCTTCTTCTTTCACTACTATCTTCAATAAAACAGTTGATCTGGCTTGCAATGCATTAGAAATATGAAGATTGAATAAGTCCAGGCCCAGTAGATCTTTATTTATAAAATCATCATCATATCAACCACTAGGAGACAAAACCCATGAATGCTAATGCTAGAAATGCATGCTGTATACACAAAATCTTCAATGGTAGAATTGGAAATCTTCGCAACGGCATCAGCAGCATCATGTAGGCCTTTAATGTAAGCTTTTACAGACAAAATAAATCTTCTGATTTCTTTTTTCTCTCTCTTTTCTTTTTTTTAACCTGAAATAAAGCATGGCTTCTTGTATTAGAAAAGTGTGTAATCTGCACATTTTATTCAGGAAATTGTTCTTTGCAATATTAATGATAAAGAGTTGATGCTATGCTTCATTATGATTTTCCAAAAATCTGAAAAATCAATCATTTTTTATCATTCAGATTGCAATAGACTCAAACAATATCTTTCCTCAAACATGCAGTGAAAATTGAGATCTTCCAAACCTTTTCAGGGAATTCTTCTAATCTGCAAAAAAGCAACAATTCAAGCCAACCAGATACAAATGATCTCTCCCAAATTACAACTGATCCCAAGACCATCCTGCTACCATCGAACGCCATTTGGGCAATTTCTTGACCCAATTACTGGCAAAATATCCCACACTTGGTGTCATTACTGGGACCTTGTTAATTGATTCCATCAGGGTAAAAGGGAAACTTGTTGCTCCATCATCCCAATTTAGCCACCCAAATGGATTCTGTAGAAGTCACACAAATACAAAAATGACCATTTCTTCTACTGTATTGCTAGAGCGGAGAGGAAATTTTTGTGTCAGTAAGGGTTAAAGACTGCTTCATTAACCCATTAACCTCATACCTGCACTAACCCCTGCGTAGGGTGCACGTCAGCCTTAATACCAGACTTGATCCCATCTAATTAGGCATGATTTGGGATGCTTTTAGTGTTAGAATTTGATATTTGTGCGTGGAAAAAGGACTCATGATCATCACAGAGTTGTGTTCTTGCAAAAGGGCTTCTGCATGAAAGTCATAGTGGATATAAAAGGCGAAATTAAATTCATGCATATATGTACTTTGCCTATGAACAAGATGTTTCTATACAGACGAACAGAAAAGCTTGTGAATCACACTGGGATGACAAATACAATATAACAAACTTTAGTTTTGTTCCATGCTCTTTTCAGTTTAAATAATTTCCATTCAAAGGGCCAACAAAAGAAATTTGCATCCTGAGACCTGAAAAACAATTGGCCAGATTCCTTTCATTTTACCTCTCAAAGGAAGAAGCCTTATTTTTTTCCCCCCCATAAGATTTCTGAAAAATAATATTCAACTATAAATTCCAGCTTTATCACGATACCTTGCTGAATTCTCAACTTGGGTCACATTTTTATAATCTGATATCGACGATTCCACAGGAAAGATTTCCATACAAAAAAGAGTGCTGATCTGATCACATGATAACTTTATAACAAATTTGCTTTCAGAGGGCAAGCATGACTGATTTTCCTGTGTGGACTTCACCTGTTAAATGCGACTGACATATTGACAGTTGTACATACATTTGTACTATCGTTTAATTGTTCAAATAAAACGTAATCATGCAATTCTGATCAACCTCACATCGCATTTGAAAGGACAAATCTGACCTCATCAGGTAGGTTTGGTACAATGAATAAATGTTATCAGAGGAATATTACCATCGGATTTCAGACTTTGCAAGGCTGCTGGTAGTTGTGCATGTCCTTCAAAAAGCACTTCAGATAAAGAGGGTGTCCTTGCTAACATTGCATTTACCACTCTGTTTTGTACAGATTTGGACAAGTATTACCGCACAACCAGAAAATTTGGAGTGCATGAAACTGGCAGCTTTTCGTTGCAGCATAATATTAAACTTCAATTAAATCAAAATGATTTAAAATTTATGAAAGTTTCTTGCTGAGAAAGAACCCATCATTAAAAATTTCATGTCTGACAAGGTAAAGTATGCTCTGTGGAAATAAAAGAACACTCCAGCCCTGTCTTATAAAAAGTTGCGATTGATTCAAACTGATCGCAACTTGATATCGCAGCTTTTTGCTAAACAGATAGGAGTAAAGAATTCTGCAATTATAGTGAAGGACTTGAAATTAATCTACATCAATCAAAACTCTATTAAGACAAGGCCCCTAGACTGACATGCACTCAATGATTAAAGGGTATGCAGTCTTTACAAATCATTTATCCTTGGACAGCGCTATGAAAGTAGCATGTAACATCCATTTGTTCCCCAAGAAATCATACATTCAATTTGAATAACACTAATTTTTTACCACTGTCCTCAATTTTCTTTTTATAAAACTTTCACAAAAGGAGCTTTAAGCACACACTTCAATATTTTCAAGACTTTCTTTGATAATAATAAATTGCTTTCCCTTGTTTCCTATAAACTCAATAGAGGAGTACCTGCATTACATATTACGTGGCTGCTATGAAGGTAAACAATTTCCTAAACAATGTGCTTGAAGGGCTCTACAGACCTGTTAAAAAAGTGATCTCATTCCAAACATATGTGACCCTCCTTTTAAATACAAGGCAAAGGTTCTTATTGATCCCAAGACAAGAGAAATATCCCAGAAACAAAAGCACATCATCATTTTCAGAGAAAATTCACATAGGGCAGTAAACAACTTAAAACAAAACCCTGCAACAGCAAAATCTAAATCAGATAAGCGCACTGCACTTCACATTTCTTTATCTTACATAAACACAAACAATGAGTACACATACAAGCCACTATTGAGCGCAGGTATGTTTTTATCTCCTCCCACATTGCATTACTACCATTTTATTTACATGCAATGTTTTGCCATGAATAAGATCGCAAAGACATTCAAGAAATCAACTGAAGGGAAATTTCAATAGCCGAATGTATACTATATCCCATATAAATAATGTTTGGATTACGGAATACTCCATTGTGTTCATGGTGGTTTCTTTAGGGGGCTCACTGGGTCGTGTCCAAACAAGGCCTCACAAAATTCACTCGTTCACTTCAGATTCAAAAGCGATCGAATCTGAACTCACTCATTTACTTTAGATTCAATGAGATAAGACAAAGGATACAACTGTTGGTAGAATTCCAGCTGAGATCTCTTAATGCGGTTTGCGTTGATGGCCGTCGCCCTCACCAGACCAGGTAGAACTCGGTAGTCCACCACTGCTCCATCAAAGAGAGGACCAAAGAATGGAACCTGGAGAGTGGGATATTAAAGGGTTTGATTTCAAATTCAGGGAAATGTGGACAATCACAAGACAATCACAACACTAAGGGGAAATTTTAAAAGGAAGAAAAAAGAGCATCATAATCAGCACTTGGTATAAAAACTGACTCAAGGCTGACATATGCCCACTTTCATTTAAGCTGAAAATATAATTTATAATTCCTAAGTTAGATTCAAGATATGCTTGAATGTACAAATTTATTCGCAGTGTGTCATAATCCTCTGCTACAGTGCTTTACAGAATAACTTGTTAACCCATTGATAACTGAATTCTTTTACTACCACAGGCTTAATACAAAGAAACCCCAGTTCCAGTAGGCAATGGGTTAATGTTATGATGTTCCCGACAGTGAAAGAAGAAATTCAAAATATTGCCACGATTTGGGGGAAGTGCAAATGCAAATATATTATGATTTTGTGCAGAAGTATTAGGAGTACAATAGATGTTGACAGAAAGAAAACGTGAAGGAAATAGCTTATAAATCAAAAGAATGCTGGTAAAGTTATTTAGATGCATCAATAATTAAAGAAGCAGGAATAACTAAATCACTTTGCGACAAAGGAGAATACCGCGGAGGCCCAAGATATTTTTCTACCTCCTTGATCTCCAGGAACAAGAGAACTCACAGAATTCTCTTGCAATTTGACAAGGCAAAATGATGGATGGGCACTGTATTTATGGCCAAGCTTTGCCTACATGTGTTTTCATTGCTGCATTGGGTGAACAACCCTTTAGATGGATGATGAGAAATCTCTTAATTGCCGGTTTTCTCCCCATTCCTGCGACAAATGAATAATTTAGAGAGGCTTTTCACCGGCAGAGGAACCCTGGAGAATGTTGAGAGATTGAATATAGTCAAGGCATAGCGTGTCATTGTCTTGCATGTTTCTCAGCTTTAATAGGTTTCTATTAGTACTGCTATGCATTTAATGAGTGTCAATGACCGACACTGTGCTACAATAATGCAGTCTTGAATGATGCATAAATACATGGGTGAAAGATGAGCAACATGTAGTGTATCTTCCATTCATTTAATTGTCATAATTACTGGTTATCGTGTTATTTTGTTAAAATGCACTTTGATATGTACCTTTCTGTTGGAAATGAAAATAAAATTGAATTGAGCAACATGTAGTGTAAGTAGTTTTGCATACATTCAGATACAGTATTTTTACTGTCTACTACATGTATTTTTTACCTCAGCCTTAATTCTACATCAACTACAAATGTATCACAATGAAATGAAATACATGTACATGTAAGTATCAGTTAGAAAAGCAAAGTACTAATAAACCATGGCATTATGATGTACCAAATATGAATTACCCGGTAAGCTTATGGTACCTAAATTGTGCATGGAATGATACTATTCAACATTTTGACACAGTTAGGAATGTGGTTCAACTGTTTATCTGTTTGTCTAAGGATAAAAATCAATCAATCAATAAAAAAATATCCCTCGAACTTGTCAGAAAAATTGATCAACATTTAGTGTATGAAAAAAATGAAAAAATGATTGTGGAATTTTAGTAAGAATTCTATTCTTCATACTGTGGTCGTAAAAACTCTAAAATCAAAGACATCATCATAACAAGATGAGTATATTTCAAAGGTTTTCCATAAAATTGTCACCATCCATAAACTTGCTGCACAAAACCCCACATGATTTTCAATATTTTAAAAAGTTAAAAATCAATTCAATTCAATCTTTATTGTCCATAAATCATACATGGAAATTGGTTTTGTTGACATGCCTATTACAAAATACAAATGCAGATACAAATAATGGATTGAAAGAAGAAGAAAAAAATAACACAATCAAAACAATCAAAACAATTTTGTTCACAAAAATGTAACAAAGTCAGTCCAAAGTTTATGGGGAATGCAGCGTGAAATTCTTTAAAAAAAAAAGTTTCAGCCCGTTTCCTAGGTCCACTTTGGCAAAATGCATGCAGATTTGTAACAAACATACTTTAATATGTCTCTCTTCATATACACTTTTAATAACTATGTCAATTTTGCTCCATGGTTATACAGCATTTAGGCACAAAATCTGAGTTTCTCTTGATGCCTTTTCTTCATGTTAAAGTATCAAAAGTAAATTGTTTTTGCATGTCCTCTGATATAAATCTGTGAATCTTCAAGAAAATGGGAAATTTACAGTAATCTTGTGACAAACGTGCCACTGTATTCATGTCACACAGTAAGCATGCATTTAGACCGAGCTTTGGAAAATTTTTCGCATTTCGAACCCTCAAAAACTAGATTTCTAGTTCATTTACCCTGCGGATTTGGGGGCACATAATCAGTAAGGATTATGATTTTTCTTTATTTCCCCTTTTTTCTTTCCCCCTTTTTTCCTTTCTCTCCTTTGCATTTTTTGCACCGCCTCCAAGTGCCGCCCAGGGCCAGCAACCACTCCGGAACCATGGCAGATATCAAGTTATCCTTTCATGACTTTTTTCTTTGAAGTCTTGCGCAACTTTTGGTACTAAATTTGCAAAGATCGGACCAAGCATTAGAAGGTCACATGATAATCAAGGGTCAAAGGTCATCCCAGAACAGTGACTTTTCCATACATGTGTGTATGGAAACATGAAAAACATGAAAAATAGAATACAGAAGAAATGAAAAACAAAGGAATACATAAGCAATATATGCAAATTTCCTGTATGCTTATGTAAATATGTAAATAGAAAAAACCATAATAAACAAAGTAAATACTTAAATCTCAAACTTATCCATGTCTGTACTTCATTTTGAGTCAATGTAATACTTTTTATTATGTTTTTCTTTAAAAGTTCGAAAATTAGGCCAAAAAAAAAAAAATTGTTGTATTGGCGTAACGGGTCACTGAAAAATAGGGTAGGTAGGTCGGGATTTTATTTTTTTATTTATTTTTTTTATGACAGTATAGTACATAATACACGCAGCTAGTTCTGTCCGCAACACTTCTGGGTTTTTCGATCGCGATCGCAAAGGCAGCACGATACACGATATCGATAGCCAAAAAAAAAAAAAAAAAACCTAGGGTCAGCGACATTTTTAGGGTCGGGCGGGTTACACCAATACAACAAATTTTTTTTTTGGCCTTAGCTAAAATTAGCGTACTGTAGTGATTAATAGGCACATAATTTGCATATTTAACATTGGATCATTTAAACGAAAACATGAACACGTCGCTAATACTGCAATGTACCTCCATGCAAAATTCCGCGTGAATCGGACATTCGGTCAAATTGACCCCCCCCCCCCCAAAGTAAAAACCTGGTCTGAAATAGCCCAGTAAAAATAGGGTTAAGTCAGTGGTTTATAAAAGCATCAGCTAATTTAAAAATGTTCCCATTTGCTCATAATACACAAGGGAGATTAGTAACCCAATTCATCTCAGATCTACCTGATATAATAGTAATAAAAAGCGTATTTACGTCAAAAAAATATGCACATGTTTGACAAGGCTGTCCTCGACATGAATAGCTTTCAGTTTATGGTCCAAGTCTCTTCCTCTTGTAGTGATTGTTCTACAGTAGGAGGTATACGCATCAATTGGTAACAGTTCATATAATGTGAAAATTGTCAAATTGTTTACAATTCACGACTCTTCAGCTGTTTTTGTTTTGTTTTGTTTGTGTTTTTTCTAGGGACATACACCACCATAGGAATGGTGTGTTTTTACATACACATACATGTAGTAGAAAAGAAAAACACACAAAATGTTATTCAAACATTAGCAACAAGATGAATGCAACTTCGTCTCCTATATGCCTCTGCCTAAATGATGGCTCTAACTGTTCTTGAAATATTGTGATAACCAGAATAAAAAGCCTCTAATTACATGTTAATTGACCTCTTTGACATTTGACCTTACACCTTATAACCCGAAAGTCTGATCATCTCTATAACTGCTGAGATGTGTGACGACACACCAGGGGCCAGTCCTGTCTAAGCAGACGATGTCCCATAACATCTTACACATTTTTCAGTGCCTGTTTTGTCATCTCCTCTTCACTTATTTCTCTTACTTGACTAGCGTCAGTCTTAATGTTAGTCTGTTGCCTCACTCTTAACTTCGTGTATGGTATTATTTTGATGAAAAATGCAGCGTTAAAAAAATAAAGGAATCAGTCACTTGTAAACAAAATAAGACGCCATTGTATTTTCAGCTGCTTGCACCGGGGCATGTTCGGCGTTTCAAGAGGGAACGAATACCATTCATGCTATTATTCGGAGGGCTTTTCAATTTGAAAATTGGGTTTATTTCATTGATCATTGACCCTTCTCCTGTGTATTTACAATCAAACGGTTTTAGTTATCAGAATCAGTTTCACTTTCCCTTTTAGAATGGTGTGGAATAAGGTCATGTTAAATATACCAAACTCTTTATAATTTGATAAATAATTGCATTGCAATTACGTTCATTCATTATAGGACGTCGTCTGCTTAAGCAGGATCGATCCCTAGTGTGACGACATCAAAGCATCGCTATATTTCTGGCGAATCCTCGGATATTCCAGATGCTGAGAAGAGCTTATATTTATGTTGTTTTTGTAATCATCAGATACGCAGTTGACATAAAACTTATACGATTGCCATCTGTAAGCTTCCCAGTTTCTAGTGATACATTAATTGCCATATTTGTGATTTTCTTTGGATAGCTACTTTAAAGTAGAACAGTATTGATATGAATAAGGTTAAATTTCATATCATTGTAAAGGTTATGGTTTATAGAACCGTCTTAAACTATTGTTCAGTTTGGAAAAGTAGTTGGGACGCCATAAATTACTTATACAAATTGATAAAATCTCACTGCGATATTGTATCTGAAACACTAATCTGAAATGCGTGTTTGATGATGACATCATCGTTGGGTCGTTCAACAATGTGCTGGCGCGCGCGGGTGGTGAGAAAGCTGTACAAACGCTAGGCATACGCTATTTGGATATATGTGCTCGATCAGTATCACCACAAATATGGACGAGATTCAGTTAGATTTAAACTTTGAAATCGAAAGCGACCAAGAGGAAGAAGGAGATGTTGATAGTGTATCAGACAGTGACAATGATAGTGGTGAATTAGGCGAGGGCGAGGAGATAGAAGGAGAAGAAGTTGCCGAGCATGAGCGTGGCCACTACAAACTGAAATTTGTTTGTACGTCTTTGCGTATTTTGTGTCAAAAACCCTTCTCCGGGCTATAAAGTCTATCCAGGCCTTTTGATTGTTGTTGAATCTCTCCGTCTCTGATGGCATCTTCCCGGGCATATGATACACTGTGAATCCATCTTTGTTGTATGTGTTGCTACACCCACCAACAAGGCAGCGATAGCCCCGTTTCTTCCACTTTTTACGGGGAGGTGGGTCCGTGCTTGTCGCCGCTACTTCACTGTCAGACGACCTCGACCGCTCAGCCATATTCCCTTCCCTCTACTTCACCAACGTCCAACAAACTCTTGATTCGATTCACACACTCACAAAATTAAATATATAACTGAAATATGTAAGAATTAGCCACCCTAAATCGCAATTCCGGAGACGAAACAGCAGCACCAGCATTCAGCAATTCCGTCAGTCATGCATGCACGTACGTAAACAACAGGTCATTGCATGCACGCTATCCACGTACGAGCTGAGTGATAGCGAGATCTGCACCTGAGCTGAGACGACATTTATTTTTGTACCGGAAATGTTCACATTTCTTTACTATAATTTCACCTTGCGTTCTTTTAAAAATTATATGCAATATAAATATTTTTAAATAGAATCTGACATTGACATTTGCAGTAAATAAGTGCGTTAAAAACACAAATAAATCTCGTTTGCAGGAACAAATCAGTGACGAACAATTCTTCACCGGTACGGTCCCCGTACACGGAACTATATACATATGCGCGAAATTCAATTTCTGCTGAAATCAAATAAGTTTCTTCGACACTTCATCCAGAGAGAATGTGAGTTATATCAGTTTTCAGAAGAAGCAATTATAGATGACAATATGCCACCATACACGTAGCTTTATCAAATAAGGGGAATTTAGAAGTAAGGCCCAGTATAACAAAATCAAACTCAGTATCGACACGTCTGGAGCTCGGGCCGTGTCTGGAGATGAAGTCTCAGCTCGTGACTTTGGACGTTCTTTTTCTTCAAACAATTACACTCCAAAAGTCCCACAGCCATTTCCATGAGAACTGAATTATATAAGAAATATGTGAATCGTTTCTTTTAAGTAGATATGCCATTAGTAGTTTCATAATTAGAGATCTAACAAGCTATCACCCCGATGATCTACACTCTCACGCCCATCCAATATAAGCGCTGGCATGCGCGCCGTCCAAACGACCCAACGATGACGTCATCAATAAACACTCCGTTCGCAAAAGCCAATTTGCAATTCGTCGCCGTCTGAGACGGGCTGATAAAATGTGTTTTTACATTGATATAATGATATTTATATTGGCAGTAATGAACACCAACGTATTCAACACACATCCTGCTTTACATTCATATGTAAATCACCATATTTCGTGATCGGCAATACTGTTCTACTTTAAGGTAAAACCTGCAATTTCAGAATTGACCTCTATGACCTTTGACCTTTGACCTTTGATCTACGTATCCCAAAATATAATCAGATCGTCTTTCTATGGTGATACATACTATAAATACCAAGTTTGAAGTTCATACCTCAAATGGTTCTTGAGATATCGCGTTAACAAGGTTAACACCTGCAATTTCAGAAATTGACCTCTGACCTTTGACCTACATACCAGAAAATCTGATCAGATCGTCTTCCTATGGTGATACGTCCTAGCACCAAGTTTGAAGTTCATACCTCACGTGGTTCTTGAGTTAACGCTAGAACGAGAAAGCGGGACGGACGGACGGACAACCAGAAAACGTAATGCCTCCGGCACCAACTTCGGTGGGCGGAGGCATTAAAAAATTAACAGTTCCTCTATGAAGGGTATCAGTTTATTCTTTTGTTTGTAATACCAGGCTCTATAGTGCATACAGCATTAGATTCCACCATCAACATTACCCATTATTACTTTTATCTTTCTTATCATCACTATCATTGCCATCATTAACATCATCATCACTATCATCAACACTATCATCATCATCAGTGATATCATTCTTTAGCCATTCAAAAGATATGACCAAACATACTAATACAGAACTTCATCAAAGGTAAAAGGATCAGTACCAAGATATATTATCATCACCATCATCATCATCTATTAGCATTGATATCATCATTATCATCTGAACTTCTGCTATCATCATATTCATCTATCAGGTTGTCCTCTTCATTATATCAAATATTATTACCTATATGAGGCATTCTAGCGGCGCATTAAAAACGCATATTTTTGTCCGCTTGATTTGCACGTGTAATATGAGAGCATATTGCACGGAACGCTGAATTCCCCATAGGCTACAGTACTAAACTTGCCGTGCAATATTATGCCGTATTTTGTCTGGGGCCTGTAACATAAAGAGATACAATCAATCTTACGATCAACTGTAACTCTTCAGTACATGGTTTGCCATAGACTTACGATTGATATCAATCGTAAGATTGATTTATCTCTTTATGTTACAGGGCCTAGGGGGGTGTTTCATAAAGCTGTTCGTAAGTTACGCACGACTTTACGCACGACTGGTGATCAGTTCTTGTGCTAAATGATTGAGAATGTATTTAGTATAGCATCCAATAACATGTTCCAGTCGTTCGTAAAGTCATTCGTAACTTTACGAACAGCTTTTTGAAACACCCCCCTGGTCTGTTTGCGTGCGCGCAAATAATGCAACGCATACACACATACGCACATGAAGTCATAAAGAGGTTAAGTTAAACTTGTGTGATCACAATGAAGTATGATGAGGGGCTCTATTAACTGAATGTGGTTGGTTAAAATGATATTTATTAAGTTTAAATCATTTTCCTGTAGGGTATAGATAATAATTATATTGGATGGCTTTATTTCATGGAATACCAGAAATATTCCACTCGTTAGGGCCAATATTGCACTCATCTTCGATTCGTGCAATACTGGCCATAACTCGTCGAATATTCTCTGGTATCCCATTCAGAATCATCCAATATAATATAAATATAATATCAAAATCATCATTAGCAACATCACCATGCTCCCTATGTAAGCAAACATTCAATATATCTTCATGGCAAGGAGTACATAATTAGAAAATTGATCAGGTGTGGTATTCTGAGATTTATTTTATCTTGATTTTAGTGAAAAGATTTTTATTGTCATAACAAATTTTAAATTGCAACATTTCATTGGTGTTTGTGCAGATGAATTCCGCGTACGCAGCAACTTTTGCGCAGTCATTAACCAATGATGCGCCATAAGCGTACATTTTGTTATGACAATTAAAATTATTTCACTAAAATCAAGATAAAATAAATTTCAGAATACCACCCCAGGGCTACATTAATCATTAAAAATACTTCAACACAAAAATACAAGAAGTTCAACAATAAATACTTACATCCCCTTTCCGTTGGATCTGTATCCTGAACAGCTGGTTCTTCAGAGGGTAGATCACAATGATCACATCTCCAAATTCTGTTGCTATGATCCCTCTTCGATAGTCCCTGGAATGCTCTGACCAAACAATGTGCACTTCATCATTGCCCAGGTGCCGCATCTTAATATTGAAAGTAAATGTAAATAATCAGAGTTAATCCAGTGTTTTATTCTTGTATTATCATTAAAATATAATTTTTCTTCATATAGCAGAGACCAATGATCATAACAGCCAACAATTTATCACAACAACAACATATCTTAGAAAGTTATAAGCAAATCTGCATTAGTTAGCAAAATTAAACTGCTGTGTTTACAAGTTAGACATTATCAAACTGCTCTGTTTCATCAAAATTTCAACATTACAATAAAACTTGACAGCAATCAATTTATATTTGCAGTATGATTTTAAATACTTGCTATATGTATTGGTTTTCAGAAAGGGTCAAATTTCATTTATACTGAGAATGAGCCCCACCCCCCTCCCCCCAATAAAAAAAATAAGACCAAAAAATGATCATTTATGCTATGTGACAGTTTACAGTACAATGTTACAACTTTTCCTATCAATGTGAAATGGAATTCTGTGGATGCCAGATTTGTCAGGCAACTGAAATAACTTTACTGCCTAGCAACATACCAATTCTTCCTATGAAGAAATCTCACATATCTTCACTACACTTTAATTAACACACCAGACTATCAGGTTGGTAATGCACTTACACTTAAACCCCCAAAATGAAACTTTTATGAATAGTCAGTGATGACCATTTTGGGGTGATTTTTTTTTTCTTCATGAATTGGAAGAACTTAGTGTTGTGAGTCAGCTACTTTGTGGAATGAAACTTTCAAACTGGATTATTCAGAGAGGCTTAATTTATCTAAAAATGTTGCACACAAAATTGCCAGGCTAAATAAGGGTGTGGAGTAGACTGAGTGCACTCACCTTCTTATTGAGGTCTGTGCCTGAAGGCATCCTGGTGGAAACATGGAAGATGACCTCTACTGTAGAGGTAGCATAGTAAGGAGCTGTGTCTCCAGTGCTGCGATTCTTATGCAGACCTCCCATGAACCCTGGATGGGTGCTTAAGTCAACCTGTACAAGAGGCAGAAGTAACAGTTGTACATTTTATTTGGTAAGTCAAATCTACATTAGCAACAACCTGTACAGAAAGATCACCTGCTTATAACTATCACATTTTATGCTTCCCTTGTATAAAAAAGAAGCCTGTATCCAACAAACCTGTACATAAAGATCACCTGCCTATAAAGAACTAGTTTCTTATCTCCCTTGAGTGGTCTTTACATACAGGTTTCCCTGAATCCTTAGCATACAGTTCCCCTACATGTAGAGGGAACATAGATCCTTCACTGACTTTTATTTGCATGAATAAGGGGCAAGGAACTGTTTAAGCAGTTGCATGATAGCAGAGGGCATACAGACCTATCATTTACAGCCATTTATAGTTAACTTTTTGAATCATTTTCCTGAACTGAGATGAAAAAAAAGGAAGGACTGATGATGAATACTCTGTAACATAGAAGTAAAACATATTTATAATAGATACACAAGATCAATGAAAACCTAATACCTAATGCAATGTCTTAAATGTCTTAAGATGATACTACTTCAATCCCAAAGTACCTGTTCCAATTTGTGATTTGCAAGATGTGTCTGTAAAGTTTGTAAACAGTTTGGGTCCTTTCTAATCCATATGAGTTGGAGATCACTTACCTCCCAGCCTAGTCCAGAGATGAAGTTTTCATAGGCTTTGCTTCCTCCGCTGTTGGATAAAACAGACTGCTTGTCCTCCTGCCCTTCTGCTACATAGAGCACAGCTATCTTGTGTGTCTCCCGACTGCAATCAAGCAGTAATAATAACAATTAATATCATAATGTGGTAAAAATAGCATACTTTATGTCTGTTTCTCAAAGCATCAGGAGGGTACTTTTCTTCTGGATACCCCAAAGACAAAAAACTTGTTCACTTTTAAAAATGCACATTTTTTAATATGTTACATATTACTTATTTTATGCATGACATTATACTTGACTGTCATATCATGATGTCAAAGAGTTGCCAATTTGTAATACGGCTAGACCAAGGATCCCTTTAAAGAAGATCCCCTTTTTCTTTGAAAGCTTCACATTTTGATTGAGCAATTATTGGAAAACGTTGAAAAGCTTCATATTCTGAAGTAAGTAAGAATGTAATTGTCTACATACCACTGCCTGGAATCCAAGTTCTTGAGCTCTCTTGCAAACTGTTCATTCTTCTTCACAATATCGATCTCATCTCTGCAATTACAAGAAAAAACAGGTAACGTAAACATCTCCTGAAGTTGTTCATTCATATGCTGGTCCTTACCTATTGAATTAATTACCACAGATATTCACAATATTTCAGGTGGAGATTTTTTTCAGAACATGTCCTGAACATTTACTGCTTTCCAGTAAATTTACTGTGGATGTTGTAAGTTGCTCATTGTTGTTCTTAGTTTTCTTCTCCACTGCGCCTTGATCACATTTGATACATGGAGTTGGCGCATTACAAATACTTTGTACTCTATCATTATCATTAATATTTTGAAAAAGAAAAGAAAGAGGAATAGATATAAAATGATCCTAGACATTTCCTTTGAAATTAAACAATAGGTATACCGCTGTACAATGACCAGACATTCTGCATTTTTTTTAAAAAATAAGCAAAGAATATAAAAGCCTCTTACATAAAATTAGATAATATACAAATATTGACTGCTCATGAAGATGATGGTGGAAATTATCACTCCCAAGGTGGTTTCATACCGGCCCTTCTATCATAGGGCCAGTATGAACACCACCGAGGGAGTGACAATTTCTACCACCATCCGATTACAGAGCAGTCCATATTTGTTTTATATACCTCATCCTCTTCATTGATTCATGAATAGGTCTAGCTGTAGGTCTAGCTCTAACAAAATAATGTTTAATTCTTACGCGTTGCACGTATATTGATTAACGTAGTCGTAGCTTAGCAACTCGCGAAAGCGCTCTTTAAACCTGAACCAAATTTTGTGTATGTACGTGTGTGCAAAAGTTGTGGAGGGGTTACACATTCTATCACAGGGTTTTGGCGTTCTATCATTTGACCTTTGGTCAAGTGATAGAACGCCAAAACCCTCTGATGCAATGATAGATTGAGATGTGCCGTGTCATGTTATATAGTTTTGACCAATCAATGAATAAGAATCTATGCATGAGGTATATAATATTTTCTATACCATTATCATCATCTGATGGAATATTATCTGCATGTCATTTCTATAACTTGAATTACTAGTGAATAGGTTCATACAAAGGACAATATGTCTATCTTTTTCCTTTTCTATTCTTTTTGCAATTTTTATTTAATTTGAAAGAGCAGGAAGAGAAAAGAAAGGCACTGAACCTTGGTAAGAGTGTATAAAAATGTATATAATGATAATTACTTTGAAATACTTCAGATATATTTTCATAACATATTCAATATTATGATTTCTATTCATCATTCCTTACATGTCAACCACAAGGGAATGCAATACAGCAAAATTAGACACAATAAAAAAATTACCCATGCTGAATAAGTAAATTCAGCTTCAATACCACAAGACTCACAATTTATTTAAGATTATCTGGAGTTTCTGGGAATTAAAAAAAAATTCATAAAAAAAAGAGTTGTTCATTAATTGCCAGCCCTGCTACTTGTGTAATATACAGTAACATCAATCATACTATGAATTGCTAAGGGAGACCATCCAAATTCATCGACCATTCAGAATGCATCCGGAATGGGGTCATCAAGCATTCCAGAATGGGTCGGGAATATCCCCATTCTAGTCGCGTTCTCAAATTTCCTGCCGATCGGCGTCTTTTGTGTTGCCGAACAAAGGGGCATTCTGAAAGCATTCTGGAAGCATTCTGGTAGCATTCTGGAAATGTCCCTTTGTTGTCGACATGGCATGGTCCCAGAATGCGGTGATTAAAAATCATGAACGGGACAGCCAAGGATGCGCAGCGCGATCGAAGGTGCTTCATTTATTGCGATATCGATCATGCCGGCATGATACATGTATAATCTCATTTCAAAGTATTTCCCTTTCTTTGACTGTAAGGCTCGGAAGAATTATTTTTGAAGATTCATGTTGATGCCATATACTATAGTGAATTCGCTTTATTTATGAATATTGTAAGCGACGGTCACCAGATAAGATACAGCGTCGACCGTTAGATGAAAAAGGAATACGATTTCCAGATTGAACGAAGTGATGATCGCCGGGTGAAAAAATGCGCTTTATTTCTTCCGATATTAGGACGCAAAAAATAGCTGATTTTGGTTTTTAATGACATGTATGGATCGCAAGAATTATGCGGAAGTTTAATGGTGAAAGAAATTGAAGCTCATCATATGAAATAAAGTAATGATCGTCAGATGAAATTAAATTACACTCGCTAGATGATACAGATTTGGACGATTGTCCAATGAAATAATATTAATATTACTACAGTATAGACAGATGAAATAAATGACGGCCGATATATATTTTTGTTGCCCTTAAATAAATTCACTGATGAGAATGATCAATACATGGAAAATGCACGATATGATTGATAATATTAACAAATGATAATCAGTTTTGAGCGCCAAATGCGCTTTATATTTCTTCCGATATTAGGACGCAACAAATAGCTGATTTTTGTTTTTAATGACATGTATGGATCGCAAGAATTATGCGGAAGTTTAATGGTGAAAGAAATTGAAGCTCATCATATGAAATAAAGTAATAATCGTCAGATGAAATTAAATTACACTCGCTAGATGATACAGATTTGGACGATTGTCCAATGAAATAATATTAATATTACTACAGTATAGACAGATGAAATAAATGACGGCCGATATATATTTTTGTTGCCCTTAAATA
This sequence comes from Heliocidaris erythrogramma, assembly GCA_025617745.1. Lineage (NCBI taxonomy): Eukaryota > Metazoa > Echinodermata > Echinoidea > Camarodonta > Echinometridae > Heliocidaris > Heliocidaris erythrogramma. The sequence goes on along the minus strand of CM046855.1, from coordinate 34,733,107 downwards.
AATTCACTGATGAGAATGATCAATACATGGAAAATGCACGATATGATTGATAATATTAACAAATGATAATCAGTTTTGAGCGCCAAATGCGCTTTATATTTCTTCCGATATTAGGACGCAACAAATAGCTGATTTTTGTTTTTAATGACATGTATGGATCGCAAGAATTATGCGGGAGTTTAATGGTGAAAGAAATTGAAGCTCATCATATGAAATAAAGTAATGATCGTCAGATGAAATTAAATTACACTCGCTAGATGATACAGATTTGGACGATTGTCCAATGAAATAATATTAATATTACTACAGTATAGACAGATGAAATAAATGACGGCCGATATATATTTTTGTTGCCCTTAAATAAATTCACTGATGAGAATGATCAATACATGGAAAATGCACGATATGATTGATAATATTAACAAATGATAATCAGTTTTGAGCGCCAAATGCGCTTTATATTTCTTCCGATATTAGGACGCAACAAATAGCTGATTTTTGTTTTTAATGACATGTATGGATCGCAAGAATTATGCAGAAGTTTAATGGTGAAAGAAATTGAAGCTCATCATATGAAATAAAGTAATGATCGTCAGATGAAATTAAATTACACTCGCTAGATGATACAGATTTGGACGATTGTCCAATGAAATAATATTAATATTACTACAGTATAGACAGATGAAATAAATGACGGCCGATATATATTTGTGTTGCCCTTAAATAAATTCACTGATGAGAATGATCAATACATGAAAAATGCACGATATGATGCGCTTTATTTCTTCCGATATTAAGACGGCAATGCATTTTTAAGGAACTGTATGGATCGCAAGAATTATTGCGGAAGTTTAACGTATGTATATATTTTGTTGCCCTTAAATAACTACAATGATGAGAATCAGTGAAGTTATGTGTATATAACCTTTTTTCCTGTTTATACTTTATTTATGGTGACAACCCGTCTATTTATAATGAAACAATGTAAACGAAAGACGCCAGAATAGAGCGGCGACCGCGAGGTGAAAGAGGAGATCACCAGATAAAATAATGAAAAAAGTGAAAAGGATAAAAGTAACCAACGATTTACTCCTTTACCATTCACCATGGTCACGATATTCATTTCTTTTTGCCCAGATATTTTTCGTCGTATAGGCCTATGATATATGCAACTGGTTTTTCTGAAGGTTCATATTTGGAAAAAAAGGTGGTTTATAGTCCGAAATATGAAATAGAGTTAATTCTTTTGAAGGTTCATACTTTTTCCGAATCTTTTATATTTTTAGCACACCGCTTGAGCGTAAGATAAGAGGGCAAACACTGTGAGAGCGGAATAGAAACATGGAGAGGAGAGAAATAAAATGGAATCGTGTCAACGTGACAGACAGAAAGAGAATAAAATGACAAATTAAAGAGAAACATCGGAAAAGTTGAATGAAAAGCTGACAGAATAAAAGCCATAAGAAAAGGGTGATTATTCTTGATAAAAACAAAGAATAACATAAGGAAACACGATAGAGTTTTTAGCACCCTTAAAATTGCAAGAGGCATCGGCTATCAACAAATTCCAAAAAAGTAAATGAATTAACTCAACTCATTTTAACGATATTTCTCTCCTTGCTTTTGCATGATCCCCTCTTTCTGAGCTCATTTTACCCTTTTTCTATAGCTCCATCAATCCGTCAATACAACGCGACTTTATGTAACTCCCCCCCCCCCCCCCCCCCCCCTCTCTCTTTACTTTTTACAAATTATTTCGGGGAAAAGGCTTGTTTGATCTACCCGCGCGCGCGCATACTAAAAATAACCGCAGTGATATCAACAACCTGCCAGACAATGGCTCCCACGAGTCTCTCAATGTCATTGACCCAGTTAATGATTTATGACCTGCTGTGATTTTTTGTTTCTCATGCTAGCCTATGCGATATGCGCCGGGCTTTCTGGCAAGTATACTAATTGCGTTACGTAAACTATGGAGACAATACGGACAATGGGCGAGGGCGTTAGCCCAAGCGAGTATCATCGCTGGTGAACTCATCATTATTCATATATTTTTTAAATATCGAATGTGAGAGGAGGGTATGCCATGCATGATTCATAAACTAGCTTTATTTGGTGATCGACCTCCTTTTATTCAACCAATCAAATATTTTCAAGTTCCGATTTTTTCCGTCTTGTACTAGTAGTACAAAATTCAAAATACGCTACAACGCCCTAATTTGTTGGAGACTTGGAGTTGCTTAATATAGTCTGTATGCAAGTATGTAATAATTTACTCCACTGTTGCTGTATCGAAGTTTGTATCCAGTATCACATCTTATTTTTAACTAATCATAATAACGCATTATTCTAGACTACGGTACATTCTTTCCAACTGGTTGTTGTGGTGTATGGGTGTAGGTTGGCTAATAAAAATACACTTTATTTTGTGACATATTGCCTGTACATATGTTCATTATTCCCAGTACGTATTCTTTGTATTTTTCTTATGCCAGATATTGCCGTTTTATTTATGATCTCTTCCATGCCCACAGGAGAGGCCGTCAGAAATAAAATCATTGTCAATGTCATTGTACCGCATGCGTGCGCCTCTAATCCAGCTATCGTGGAAGTTATACTTATAAACTCAGCCCCGGGACGTTTTGAGGGAAACCACTGCTATTCCGTGCGTCTCACAATTTACATGGGCAAATGACAATGTATAGTTGTATCGTAGGGACTATTTTTTCAATCAAAGTATCATATATGTCATGCCACTTACCTAAACAGACCTTCCGCAGATCAGCTCTTCCTCAGAAATGTATAGAATCAATAAAATGTCACCTTTTTTCACTCAATTGTAATCCTCCCTCTCGTCTCTCTCGAGCGAGAATTCGAACGTATGTAAAAAAAAACATAAGGACGCGCATGCGTATTGCAAACTATACATCGGCCTCCGAACAATTTTAGTACAGGATCCGAGAAATTAATAGGCTTTTTATATCATTCTCGTCGAAAAGAAAGACGACAGTTATCCGGACAGTATTGTAATTACCTAAAGCATCTTCAAATGAAGTTATGTCATATTTCATGGTATAATTTTGACATACGAGCTTGGATTTATGAGGCATCCAACCTTTCTAATGACTGCTGATCGCAGGTTTGGGCTACTGCCGGCCTTCGCCGATTGCCCGTCTCCATAACGCGATCAGTATACTTCATTACTTGCCAGAAAGCCCGACGCATATCGGACAGACTATTTTCATGCTACTGTAGAAAGAAATTCAGCAGCATATCTCCCCTCCCATCCTCCCACCCCCTCCAAATAAAAGATAAATACGAAGACGATCTCTGTAGCCTAGTCACTGAGTTGAGGGGCACTTGCATCCTTTTTTAGGGGGGGGGGTCCTCAGAAAATTTAATGCGAATGTAGGAAGTCACAGAAAGGGGTGGATGTTTGATTTTTGTTTTGACTTTCCCTTCACTTTCCCTCTTTCCCGGTCGCTAGAGCTATATAATATAAAGATGATAATGAGTGAAATTTTATGATAATTATGATATCAAATGAATCATACAAAAAATTAAAAATTAAAAAATATTCTGCTTGACATTTGTGTTAAGAACTTATAAATATGGCCATTGAATTTCGGCGAAATAATATCACAATATCAAATTCCATTGAAAGAGAAAAGAACCAAACAAATACGAAATCACCCCTCTCAAGAATTGACAAGCTTATTTCACAGACGTATTTTTATGTTTCCATAATTTCATCATTTTCTCTGCATCACTGGAATCACGCGGCAGCAGCCCGAATGCGTATAGTGTTCCAATTCCGGGGCCACCTGTCATCATGACTGTAAACCATTTTCAAACATCGTTGATGAAATTCACAAACACACAAATTTACATCGACACAGAATGATCAAAAGTAATAACATGTTGTGCAAGTTTTGTAAGTCGTTTTAAAATATGATACGTCACTGATTTGTTATCAGAATCATGTTATTTTTCCCCAAAATAATATTAGACAGGTTCGCGTGTTTTTCATTTGCTTTCCGAAGTATGTCCGCGATCACTTCAAAGAGGCATCGATCGATATCGCGGCGCGCGCGGCATGAGCTGAGAAAGACAGATCAGCGATCGGCCACTCCGGCTGCGCTGGCTGAATAGCTCTTCCTTGCTGTACTGTGAACAATAGCGTGTTCTGGATTGAGTGGCGCATTCTCGGAGCATTCCGGAACATACCCATTCTGACACAATTCTAACACCATTCTGACCCCATTCCGGATGTAATCCTCCATAGCGCGGAGTTAAGTACCGCATTCTAAACGCAGGCCAGAATGGGGATGAGCAAGACAATGGATTTTTAGGGGACCATTCCGGATGCATTCTGAATGGTCGATGAATTTGGATGGTCTCCCTAAGCTTTGTGTTATAGGGCCTGGTGATAAAATATCTTTCTTTGTCTTACTCATCCTTTATCAATTATCCAACATACATTTGTAACATAGAAATCACATTTCATATATTTCATATTTGAGATAATGACAAACCTCTTATCCCAGTTCATCATGCCTAACTGACTAAACAGCTGTCGACAGAGGTAGAACTGAGACTCGGGATCTTTGTGTGCAGTTTGCCAGCAATCCTCAGCAACCATGCTGCAAAGATAAAATAAATTCACTGAGTTAGTTCTTTCAATACATGATTCTTTAATTATTAAACAATTTCTATCTAGAAATCAATAAATGTAAATCAAAAGAGAAAATTAAAACAAGGCATGACCTTAGCTTGCTGTCTATTATTGAGACCCTTTAATCTGTTAAGTACATGCCTGAGAAAACTGGAGCTGTGGAGTCCATAAAGTATGTGTTACATTAGAATCAAATCATAGCCAATTGGTTGAGGTTAAAAGAAAAAGTGGAATACAAATCAATCAACAATACAATTTTGTTTAGGTATTTTCCAGTGCAATTTAATTATCCTTTTATACAGCTGGCGTTTTACTCCTACCTTTCCACCTCTCCAAATCTCTCCACATATTCAGCCTCCTTATCACACTGCTTGAGCAGGGCACCCATGGCATAGTGCTCCATATCGCTGCACATGTCTGCTGGTGATGGGAATGGAAGATTGAGGGGAATCCCCGGTCGAAGCAAACACTCTGGACTGGTGAATCCAATGTACTGTTGAAGCTAGAATGGAAAAAGATTAAGAAATAAAGGGATGAAAAGGCAACAGCATACAACTCATCAACAGCCCTAAGTAATATGAAATGCTCAATAAGGAACCAAATTGATAGTAGGATTTGCTGTGCTACGTCGAAAAAATCTTTTATTTTGTACTGGAGACTTAGAAACAACATTAATTGAATTTGTCTCAAGATTCTACTATCATACTTGCATTAACATAATTGTTATACTGGACACACGTGCTCCTGCAAGTCTGTCTTTGTGTTATTGTTTTTTGTTTTTCGCCCATGATTATATGTGTATATGATCTTGTTTGTATGTGTCTCATTTTTGTGTTATGCAGGGCCTGCAAGTATAACAGTGTGTTACTCACTGATGTGGTTACCCTGGGTAAACAATACTAAATAAATAAATAAATAAATAAATGCACGGTTCCAAGTATTTCATGAAAAAAACATAATTCCCTGATTTTTTCCTAATGGAGTTCAAAATTTCAGGATAATTATTTCCATCTATTGCCATTGTGAAATGTCTTAACAACACATTTTCCAGGTTTTCCCTGATTTCCAGGAGAGCTGGAAACCCTGGAATGATATATAAATATAATTATTACATATCATTTTAATTCCATAAAAAGCTTTTGAAAACTTGGTCAGAAAACAAACTATCCTTGGTTCAATTAAACAGTTATTCACAACAAAGTTTCATAGAACCATACTATCCTACAAGTTACGATCAACACAATACACCCACCTCATTGAGAACATCTAAAGAGTCTCCTTCCTCTTGCCATGATGGCACAGTGCTCCTCGACTTCTTGGTGTTGCTGATGATGTCCACAGAGAGCTTTCGTGACTTGGGTGCCATCCAAAACACCGAATCGGCTTGATCCTCAGGAGGAGGGGCAACTGGTGGCTTCTTTCTGGTCACTGATATTTATGAAATGAGAATGATTACATTATAATCACAGACATTTACAGTTTTATTCAACATGTTACTCTTTTCAACTCGACACCATATAGGCTCATAAACTTTTAATTTATACAAGAAGAATACAGAAGAAAGAAATCTTACAGCTGTTTATAATTATAAGCATCTTGCTCTTTACCAAATAACATATAGAGGCTCGAACTATGACATCTGAAAATTATCAACACTACATGGGTAAGGAAATCCCCAGCTTGTTGTTGATAACCATCAACCCACCCAACCACATAGTGAGTGGATGAACACATTGGTGTTTAAAGGGCAATCAAACCTTGGTAATAAGATGACTTGTGTAAAAAGCAGAAAAATAAGAAAAACAGGATGGTGAAAGTTTGAAAGGAATTGCACAAGGTATAAGAAAGTTATGGATGCTTGACAAATGAGGTCACTAAAAAATCTATGCGAAACTCATTTTTTTCAATTTGGTGAGTCGATTGTGACATATTGGCCGTCAACTCTCCTGTTTGTCGTACTCTAAAATATCATTAATTTGCAGTCTTTTCCAAAGCACCTTTTCCCTCAGGGCAATACTCAAAAGGTTTTGAGAAGAAGTCAAATGCATTTTTTTAGTCATTTTGTGTGTTGGAGAAAATGGTGGAGTTATCCGCCACTACATCATGGTGACATTATCGATTTCGCCAATTTGAAATTCCTATATGTATAGTGATTACAATATTTAAAAATTCATAACTTTCTAATATCTTGTCGAATTTCATTCAAACTTCCACCAATCCGCTTCTCACATTTTTCCTCTTTCTTTCAGAGCAAATTGCCATTGAGGTAGGATTTCCCTTGTGCCATGGTAAATCACTCAGTTCAAAACAAAGTTATGAAATCTTCACATTGTGATTTCAAGCAACTGTTACAGCTAAATTACAGGGCAAACTGTGACCTGAATTCCTCCTTGTTTACTGATTAAGAGTACATTTCACAGGATGTTTGAAGGTAAATTTCACTATTTGATTGACATGTGGAATGTAGCAAGATGAACTGCTTGTTGATTTCTTGTTGATTTCATGACAGATTAATTCCTTGCTTGTCCATTACATCCTGAGCTCCAGGTGATTTCTTTTTGTGTAGATTTCAACATTTCTGGAGTGTACATTTCTTGAAGGTGACCTTCTTATGGGATAGACATACTACTTTGCATCTTCCTTTTCATCTCTACTTTTCCTTATGCCTTGTTTATCACACTGAAATAAGTAATCATTTGTTAAAATCAGCAAAGTGAAATAAATCCCAAATATGTCATACATTTCTCTTAATGTTTAAACTAAATCAGTATTGGAGCAGTAATTTCATAAATATTTTGAGTGATTTTCTTCATTTGTTTTATTTTTCAATATTTAGACAAATAGAAGAGCTAAAAAATAAAAGGTAAACCTCTCACCTCACACTATATAAAATTATCAGAATTCAACTCTACGTAATCTTGCAGTTTGACCCTCTACCTCTGAAGGACCATGGATGTTCCTACTACACCTCCTTCACTGAAATGTCTCTTTACTCTTCACATCCTAATGATCCTACACAGTTGTATAAGATGACTGAAATGTTAAACCCTACCTAGTCTTGTTCGTTGTGCCTTGCAGTCTGCAGGTCCATAGATAATCCGACCATCCCAAGCAAACTTTCCTGATACATTCCTCACCACAGCCCTGAGATCTGATGTGGCCAGAGAGAGCTTGGATTCTGATCCATCATCCTGCATAAAAGCAGTCAAGAATTTAAATACAGTTTAACCTTGCATAACTCAAAGTCGCATAAATCGAACTTTACCTAAGTCGAATCAATTTTTTGACCAAACTATAAAAAACATGTGCCATTTACATTTCCTAAGTCAAATTTTGCATAAGTCGACCTATTTTTTGTGCTCCCAACAGATGATTCGACTTATGCAAAGTTAACTGTATAAATATGTGTGTGTGTATATATATATATATATATATTCTAAAAATGACAATGTCTTGAAAGAGTTTAATCTATCCAACAACAAAAAGGATGCACACAATTCTGATTTCTCATATTAAATATTTATCACATAGCCTGTTATATTCTCATTTAGTTAAACCTGACACGAGGACTTGAGTAATGATAAATAAAGGGAAAACTCAGACCTTTGCCCGACTTTCTTTGTTAAAGTTAACTTCAGACCAAGCTTAAACCCAGCATCGTGATTAAATTTTTGTAGAATATGGACACATGACTTGCAATTTATTACATTGGAGCATTTAAAACAAATCTTTCCTTCACTAATAAACATTTAAAATTTTTCATGCAGAAAAATATTCAGCAGCCTGTAAGGAAAAAATCACGTAATTTGACAATGGGTAAAAATGGAAATACATACCCATACACCCCAGATATTACAAGTTCTGTAAAATACTGCAGACAAGTATATAAGCTGAGTATCAACAGAAACTATATCCCTCAAAGGCTCAACCAAACCCACCACAGAAATTATTTTAAAAAACCTTGAAAGGTAAATCCATGCTGAATTATTAAAATGCTTATCTTTTTTGTTTGTTTCTTTGTCTGTTTCTTGATGTTGACATTTTCTGATGGTGATGATTACAAATGAAAACTCACCAATGGTGGAATCTGTATAAGAGAAATCAATGCAGCATCATTGTATATGAAGAACTGCACGTTCTCTGACTCAAAGAGACGAGGCGTGATGTCATCGGTGTCAAAGTTCAGCAGGTCATCGACCTCATTCACCAGTGACGTGACGCAGGCTGGTCCCCCACCCAGGGGAAAGTGGTTCAGCTTATCAACTAGCTGTGTTAGGACCTAGAATTCAAATAAGTATACAGAATACATCAGAAACAGTGAATGGCACTAACAGGCTGGATGGGATATACACATACCTTTTCTTTCAATTCTTAAAAATATTGGGTTTACATTTTCTTTCAATTCTTAAAAATATTGGGTTTACATTTTCTTTCAATTCTTAAAAGTACTGGGTTTACATTTTCTTTCAATTCTTAAAAATATTGGGTTTACATTTTCTCTCAATTCTTAAAAATACTGGGTTTACATTTTCTTTCAATTCTTAAAAATATTGGGTTTACATTTTCTCTCAATTCTTAACAGTACTGGGTTTACATTTTCTTTTACTTCTTAAAATATTGGGTTTACATTTTCTTTCAATTCTTAAAAATATTGGGTTTACAAACTATTATACAGTCCAATAAACTGAAGCATTTTCCTTGAACTTACTGTTCTGGCTGTTAGTCTTGTTAATTCTGATGAAAATGAAGATTGCACTTGGTATGATGATTGTGATTCACCTGTGAAAGATAAGGAACAGTGTCAATTATGACTGCACACATCATATGTTTGTCATATTCCTCTGCATGAAAGTCTCTTTAATACAAAACACATGGAACTTTAAAATGGCACAATAATATGATATAAAATTGTTACAGAAGAATAACATACAAAGGATTTTTTTTTTTTTTGGGGGGGGGGGGTGGGTTCAAATACATCACACTTCAGATGTTTAGAGCTCATCTGAGCATAATATGAGGACATAGAAGACTATACATGAAAGAATTACAAATTTGTCAGTCCCACTCACATAACCCAAACCCATCCTACTGTTAAAGTGAGATTAAGCCTGAAATGCCGAGTTATTTTGGTGCTCTCTTCCTTAGCCGGAGGGGATGGAGGGGGTGGATTCTGCCCCCTCTAGCTGTGATCTTAGCCATGAAGGGATGAAAAATTCTGAAACGTGGCATGTGGATAGAGCATCTCATAATGAATAAGCCCATGAAGTTTCATATCTATATCTCAAATAGTGTTAAAATTATCACTAAAGAAATATTCACACATTCGTGTATTGACAAATCAATACAGGTTGACTATGGGACTTACCCTCATCAAAGATGTAGTCTGAGAATTCCATGGGAGTGTTTTTGAGAGCAGGGTGTAGGATATGTCCATCCTTGAGAGAGTCTAGGTTAATGTGAGGGTCATAGTCAGGTGATGCTAGCTCAGAGAAGTTGATGGTGTATGGACTCTCAGCTGGCACACCCTCCACTGCTGTCTGTAAGACCTGTTATTTAGAAATAAGAAATAAGGGGTGGAGTACAACAACTGGAAGAGTATGTGAAATTTTGGTCTGAAAATTTCATTAAGTCCCTATCAGTTTCATATCAATCTCTATGACTGCAAGTATTTGATCTGATTTCAGGATTAGAGGGAGGATTTTTAATCTCTCTTCCTAAAACGATTATGCCCTTAAGACCACACACATCATCCACTGAGAGCCAGAAGGTTATTAAATCATATACTATAACATAGAGTTAATGCTCTTTGGACTCTCAGAAGATGATGTAAAAAGTAAAACCAGATTTTGTGTGTGCACGTGGTCAAGAGTCTTGTAAGTTTCATGCCACAAAATAATTTAATTGCAACTGGCACAACATGTAATATTTGCAATTCGTGAAAATGGCCGTTATTAACAATTCCCAAAATCTTCACATCACAAAACGTTTCTTTTTTTTTACACTATGTAGGCTAACAGTCTAAACGCTGCATTTTGCTTACACAGGTTCATGATTATAGAGAACACAATTTAATGCTATTGCACAAGCTTACCTTGAAGACAGTGTGTATGAGGGGCTTAGACTCCCTCTTTGACTTGCTCTCTGTGCCTTCTAGTAGAGACGGCAGCGGGATGGAAATACACCACTCGGACAGACAGAACATGAGGGATACAATGAGCTAGGAAAAAAGAAAATCAAGAATAACAATTGGTACATTGAATATGCATGATTCTATTTCAGTGTACTAAATGATATATCATCAGTCAAAGTGGGTAGAAAGGTATAGGCCTATATCTCCGTAGGTAATGTTATGAACTTGCAGTGAAAATGTTTTGACCAGCAAATCTAGACAACTTCAAAATTTAAAAGCTCATACAACAATGTGCATCAATAGAACTTGTAATAAAAACTAACCAGTGGAAAATTTAACATTAAGGGTATATATTTTATATTGAAAGAGTCCAGAAAGTGTACGAGTCAGTGTGTGTATGTAAATTTCCAGAATAATTCTTGTCATTCATGTTTTATTTCATACCACCTTCTAAACGCTTCTTTCATGTCTTCTTCTGGAATGTGACTGCTCTGTTCTGTTTATTTTGAGGTTTGAGCAAACTGTAGCATGCTCTTATTATTATATTAAACTATGTATTACTATAGTACGAGTCTGTTAGTAGGGTGGGCAGAGACCTCTCCAATGTCACTCTCTATGCCTGAGTAGCAGGGATGTCACACGTTCCACACAACTACCAAACTTCTCTACTCTAATTTAATTTAATATCCAGACAAAACATAAAAGTATATAATATGTAGTGAAGCTTATGTTCATTTCTACCTATCACTGAATCCACATATTTCTCAATACTGATGTCAACAATTGTGCATGCTTTGTACATTTACTACATGAATATGTAAATATGCAACTATGCATTTGTATTTTATACACATTCTGTTAATCTTCTCTCGCTCTCTCTCTCTCTCTTTCTCTTTCCCTCTCCCTCCCTGCCTAGCTATCATTTTGTTACTACCGTTCCTACCATTACTGTATTAACTGTTTTAGATTTGTATTTATACATGTACTCGTGCGATTGTAACAGAACATGCAATTCAGCCACGAGGCTGCAAAATGTATCTGCTATTGTATACATAACACATAATAAACCATTGAATAAATAAATAAATAAATATTTTCACTAATTAATCAAAATTAAATGCTCCTTCCCTATGAAAGCATAGCTGAGGCCGAAGTTCATACTAAAGATTTTAATCTTCTGAGATCCAAACCTTCTCTTTAATAATCCATCACTTCCATATCAAAAGTACTTGAAAATTCTTAATTTGTTAGTTTGCAAAAATTAACATTAAGAATTACTTTCAATCACTGATATGAAAGAGTACCTACTTAATCAGCTTGACGTGATAACTATACGTGACCAAAGTCTTTTTGATTTTTGTCACTGTTTCCACAACCAGATTTCAAACTTGATCAAAAAAATCCCCAGACTAGCCAGCAGTCTATAGTGAATTTGGCAACTCTATATCTCAAATTTTAGAAGTGAGATATATATGTATATGTATACATATTTTAAATTTTTATTTCCCAGCACTTCATGAAAACAAAATTCCCTGATTTTTACCAGATTTTTCCCCGATGGTGATTCAAAACTCCAGGATCATTATTGCAAACTATTTCTATTATGAAACATGGATAAGCTCTTTGAAGACAAAAATACATATGAGAGATTAACTACTTTCTTTTTGGGGCCACTGAAATTCCCATATTTTTCTCAAATTCCCCCGACTTTTCACCGACCACAAAAAAGAGAACTCATTTTCTAGGATTTCGCTAATTTTGAAGGTTACATAGGAACCCTGTATTTGTTTAAAAGATCTTACCTTCTTATCCTCTTCCTGTTCAGTCATTTCTGTACTTGATAACAGACTAGCTATCGTCATCGCTATTACCTGTTACAAGAAGGAAATGTTTATTTTTCATAGTAATACATGTCTTGTTTCCCCAGGGTAGCTGCATCAGTATTAATACTGTTCTTCCTGAAGGCCCTGTAATCATATTATTACCTGGCTTCAGCCAAGTTATCGTAACAAGATGCTAAGAATTCAAGGAATTTCTTCCTACTGGGTACCAGTTTACTTCACCTGGGTAGAGGATGGCAAATGTAGATTAATGTCTTGCCAAATGACAGCATTAGTCATGTGGCCTGGATTCGAAATAGATATTAACTAGACCACGACACCTCCACATGCATGCTGAGTACTGTACAATTCAATAGCAAATACTTCAAGCAATGAATTTATATGTTTTGTATTTTCAATCATTGAAGGATATTTCTTTGAACATAATAAAAGAAATTTATAAGAACTTTAAAATGAAAGAATGACTCTGTTATCTAAATGTCAACTTCATTTCAAGAAAATATATTGAGATAATACTGCTTGAACACTTATGAAAACACATCTCTTATGAAAAATATGTAACTACCATATCGATACCATCCTTCCTTCTACTACTATTTTCCCCTTCCAACCTATTATTACGTTTTACATGTACAAATCATGCAGCCCCATACTTGCCAACATTTGGAATTCAGAAAACAGAACGCACACGCACATTGGCAGGCTAGGTGGTCCAGTAACTTCAGGGAGCTCCACCGTCGCCGTCGCCGGCGGTGGTGGTGGTGGTGGGGCTCCATGGAGTAAGGGGTCCAGCAGCCTGCCTAAGGCCCCTGGCCCTGGCTGACACTTTTCTGCTCATGGTTGCTTTTATTTTTACAAATTTTCCTCCGAAATCGAACCAAATCACAAATCATGTGCGACTATATATGTGATACGTACCGAGTACTGCAGACTCAACTTGCGGTGAGCGACTCGCGGTAGCGCTAACGTACAATGTACGTAAACGGTATACTATACTGTGCGTAGCGAATGCATGCTGTGCAATGCACTGTCCATGGCTGAGGGATGCATAGCACTATACACACAAGCGCGCCATTATTACAGCGTGGCGCACGCCCGTTGCGCAGTGTAATCCTCTCGGCACTCGGATGCTATGGAAAGCTGATTGGTATTAATACTATTTCCCCCAAATTGGAATGTTACGTTTTTTATGGTTCTAAAGAGTTAAAAAACGGGACGGTTCCGTTAAAAACGGAACGGTTGGCACGTATGCAGCCATATATTTTTTTCCCTTCAAATTTCAAACAGATGAAACCTACCTCAATGATTTTCTTTGGAGCTTCTGGTAAATGTCTCCTCAGTCGTTCAGCATGGTCACATATTACCAGGAGCATGTCACAGGCAACCTGTCCAACAAGCTTGTTTTGAAACTACAGGGACAGACAAAATGACCAACTTTTATTATTTATTTTTGTGGATTATACAACTAAATAGTTTTAATCTAATGAATTGCTTGGTTCTTCTTTTTTAATTACATGTATATACTGTGTTGTGATATAGAAAAATGTTCAGTTAAAAAAAGCTACTTGGGAGAACAAGGTGATTACCTTAAAGAAAAAAAGTTCTAACATGCTACAACAGGAGAAAATCTCACTTTGATCTTACAAAATGGCATGTAAGAGTACCAGGAAGTACAATATACATATCACACAAAACTGAGTATTTATGCTCTGATTTTAACCGAGCACTGTTCACAATTTTCATGGTCTCTGCACTACAGAGCTCGTGCTTTTGCAGGGATGTATTCGGCATCTCATATTATCACTTTCTTTACTTGCACTGATAATAGAACCAACAAGTCTGTCAACAAATTCACTTCAAGTCCAATGCATGTCCTTAAGTATGTACTCTTTACCTTTTCATTTTGTCAAATTGAATATAAAGGTGCCAAACTTTGTAATCACTTTGTAATCAATGCATTGTATAGGCCATTATTTCACAAGGGATTCATTTTCGCAACTCTAATAGGGTCTTAACAACACACGAAAATGAGCTGGCAAAAGGGCTATGCATTATATGAACATGTATTGTAAGTAGCTTGTTTTAATAACAACTTGCAATAATATATGTGTCCATGGCAAACGCGAAAACATAATATCTAAGTAAAAAAATCGGCTTAACAGTTCTTCAGACTTAAAGACTAATCTGGACTCACTTTCAGACTAGCAAGGAGAACATTGATTGCTTCCTTGATCCGAGGGTGAAAGGTCGTATGAGCTAGCTCCTCATAGACGAAGATGCCCAGACCACAGAGGGCGATACATCGAGCTTCACAGTTAGGCTCCTTCTTTCCACACTTGAGCAGAATGCTGATAAGGTGATCCTAAGAACGTAAGAAACAGAGATAACAGCATAAATTTGAAATGAATTTAGCAACACATTATATCTTGCTTGAGAGGTATAATTTTTAAATAATTTTTTTTCGGACTAGTATACTCTGTCATCTGCACATTCAAGACTTTTCACTTTCTTTGAAAGAACAAAAATTTCTTTCCATAGCTACTGAACAAATAATATATTAAGTTCATTGAAGGCCAACTTTTGATATCACTATTCCTGATCTTTCTTTTCCTTTTTCAATCAGATTCTTAATCTCAGCTCTTTAAAAGGGGAATCAAACCTTCATACAAATTTGGCGCTTAAGAAAAACGAGATACATGGAATTTATAAAAAAAACTAGATGAATCTTCGACCGCGCGCGGTCGGAATTTATGCCTCCACCATCACCAGATTGGAAATGTATGGCATACATGTACACTCTAAAAAGGATTGGTCCAACAAAATGACAAATCTTTTCACTTAAAGGGAGCGACAAGTCGCAATCTATGGGCGGTTTTACAGTTGGCTGCTCCTTTCTCTGGATCAAAGTTCAAAGCGACTTCAATTTATCGCGCGCAGCTAATAAAAGTTCGCACACTGACCCAAATTTGAGTAAACAAGATCGTGCGTTCTTTATTCCAGTATCTGAATCTCATTGGTTGGTTACGTATGTAGGGATTCGAGTAACGATCACGCGAGGAATTCGGCAATAACATTCCTTCGGTAGCGCACGATTGGACCAGATTGTATCCGAATTTCCCCGAGTCAGGCCAACTGGTCAGGCCCATGGATTACGACTTGCGACTCCCTTTAAAATGCACAGGAGACAGAAAATTTATTTCATTTCATTTTCAAATAAAAAACTTACCATTGATGACTTACAATCATCAAATACACCAAGGAAATAGATATTTTATAACAAATAGACCACTGTCCCCTAGAAATTTCTAAAATAGGTAGGCCTAGACTCCATACATCACAAACCATTTTTATGTATATAATGACCTCTATGACCTTTGAACTTTTGATCCGCCAAACGGTTTTCAAGTTATCGCGAGAACGAAAAGGGGACGGACGACCCAAAAAACATGATGCCTCCGGCACCACCTACGGTGGGCGGAGGCATAAAAATTAAGTTGACAATGCCAAAAACATAGAGAAGCTCCCATTGGCAATTTTGGCAAAAAGCCTGATGTCATAATTGGAACTACTTCCATTTGTTGGGTACTAAATTTTTTTTTGAAATCCCTCTTCCTGAATTACTTTGGTGAGACAGACTAATGCTTTGCATGTCCTCCTGTGAAAATGTGTCTTTTCCATAATGAAAATTGAGGAGCAGGACATATTTAGAACTTTTAAAGACACAATGAATAGAGAAATAGTCCAACTATGACAACAAACCTTGCTACAATAGCAGTTGACTCACCTTGACTGGCTTGATATCCTTACAAACCATGGTGCTGATGTCCTTTGGAGACGGCTGGAACACCGTCAGGTTACAGAACATGTTGGGAAAACACACAAGAGAACCCAACAGAGAGAGAGCCTCTATCCTTGGAGCCTGCACAACACACAGTAAAACAATCCAAACTGTTGCAGAAAAAAAGCTTCAATACTTAAAAGCAAGGCTTGGACAACACACAGCAGAACAATCATAACTCATCTTCAGAAGAGATTAATATATAGGAAGGACACAACTTGGTAGGAGAGGAAGTGATATTTTTTTACATTCATTCTCCAGTTTCAAAAAAAAGAATCAAAGGGAAGTTGTTGAAAAGGTTAATGCAAACAATCAATAAGAGATTTTAAAAAATCATGTAAAGATATGCCATACAATGCAAACAAGGAACAAAGTACACACAACTAAGGCGATAAAATATATTAGATTAGAAGCATTATATGAAAGAAATAGACCTTTTCCTGAAATAACAATGTGCAAGTAGTGCACTGCACATAGTGTTTTTAACTGTAAAATCATTAAATGAATTATAGTAGGAGGGGTGAAGGTGGGAAAACAATTAAGTATGAGGAAGACTTGGAAATAATAAATAACAAATTAACCTATCATTGTAGATCAAACAAGTTCTGCTTCTGATAGTCATTGGAATCATGAATTAAAACAATGTTGGAAGAGAAGGAAGTGAGGAAAAATAAACTCTGAAACCGATAGTAACCAGCATCCATTCTTACCTTCCTGTTTTAAGACAAACAATCCCATAACATCTTCACATCATTATGAACCTGAATCTATAGCAACTCACACATACACAGAACATACAAGGTTAATCTCTTATTAATATTACACACCTTCAACACTCACTCTGAATCCAGTCCAGTAGTCTACTGATTTCTTTCACTAATCAAAGGTTCATATAAAGAAGGACCTCCATGTATGTAATCCAAGCAAAACGAGGCACTCCAAGTAATTACAAAGGGAAATCCACAAATGATACAATGACTAATAGTCTACTTTAGACAGTGGCAAGTAAAACAATAGCTGGTGTGAAATGCGCCACCATATTCTGTAACAATAATACATGTAAGTGGGAAATATCAATACAGTCCTCAAGTCCTGCTGTTGACAATGTGAATACGGTACATCTTGCAGTAAACGATTAATCAAGTCCTCATTACTGACAGTAATAGTTACATCTGCATATATATGCAATAAAGAGCATTGGGGCACTCATGAAAATGAACTCGGTGTTGTCACTACAGGATTTAAGTTGCCTGACACGAAAGGCTCTCAACAACTCAGTATGTAATCTGTGGAATAACTGTAGCTAATGCAACTGTCATCAATGCATTAAATAGCCTTGCCCATATAAGCTTGTATCTTAAGACCAAGGATCAAAGTTAAATCCCATAATTCTCTAGAAAGCAGTTATTAATCATCTCATAAACAAACTGTATGTATTACAAATGCAATATTTGCGTTACCTTGATAATAAAACAGTCAACGCATGTATAATTTAAAGTGTACCAATCGCCTAAAAAATGATTTGTATACAGCTAGAATGTATAAAGTTAACCTCATTACACTTTACCTGACCTTATTTGGATTAATAGAGAGTATGAAGAAAATTAAAAGGAAAACATAAAACCCCCTCGTGCAGAACCCAACTCCGACTTGGGTTCCACACGGGCCCTATTTTGTGCGAGCGCATACGGGTGCATCGATCAGTCTACTTCCAAGTCGCAGTAATGTTTATTTAGAGAGTATCTAAACTTCCTCTATCTCTTTATAAGAGTTAATAGTTAAAGCTCATACTTTGAATATCATACGGCGACATGGATCCCCTTACATACAGAGCAAAATATGTTTTTGGGTGATCGGTACCTTTAAATGAATGCTCGATCCATGTATGTACTAGACCTACTTCACCATCACCATAATAAATAATGCAATAAAGCTTTATTGCCAATAACTTTTTACAATATGTGAGGGTTCAATTACATGTTTGATCATGTCCTTAATACCCTATATCTCATGTGTACACAAATACATATATACACACACTAAGAATAGATAAAAATACCTTCCTTATGCTAGCAACGTGTATGTCACTTGAACATTTTCCAAGATAAACTTTTTGCAACCTTAACAGAATAGAGTCCTGAGTTAAAGGTATTATTTAACTTTCTAAATTTTAAGTCAAAGGGTTATGGACAGTATAATAATCAATTTTAAAAAACAAACATAGATAGTCCCATATCAATTAAATTTGGAAATTATTATAGAAGATAATTTGTAGATCAATACGCAAGGCGATCACCTTCATTTTCAGATGAAAGAAATATGGTAAATATAAACATTTCAAATATTTGTCACAAGTATGTTTCAAAAAAGAATTTACACTTTTTAATGTAAATTTAGAAAAACAACTACCAAACATAATTTTAGTTTTAAATACAATTCATAACAAGCAAAATTCATTGAAGCATACACTTCTTAATAGGAAAGGATAGTACTGATTTGTCATGCTGCAGCTGCGAATTAAAATGAGTCATTGCTATATTAAAGCTGAAGGATTTGTAATCCTTCATGGAGTGAAAAAGTGTTTACCACTTTAAAAGTTATTCATTACAAGGTTGTTCTTGACCTTTTCTATCAATATAGTGCCATGCACATGATCACTAACTTGATATTTTCCTGATTTCGACATTTAACTCTTACTGTGCCAGGGGTTTAGCGCTCATCAAAATTTTGCCATATCAATGCTTACTTTTCAAATGTCTGCACTTCATTAACCATCTGTTTTTTCACAACATATTGTGTACAAAACTTGTAGGAAATTTATTACCATTTCTTATGATACCAAACATTATTTTACCCAACTTTATGCTCAAGAATTATTGGAAAATTACACTGAGTTTTTTTGTCCATGATATTTTGGTTTCTCATTTGTTTACTATTGTTTAATATTGAAATAAGGTAATATCTTTTTTAAAAATGGTAGCATATAGCTATTATATATTTAGAATGCTTGATTTATGCTCAAAATTTTGATATACATTGACAACCATATACCTTTCCTGTGGTCAAGTAATTGTTGAATGAAAATGACAAGTCTATCTGTCACATATACGTGCCCTCGGCACTGAAAGAGTTAAAGTGATGACGTCACAAAAAGCTATTTTTTCACTTTGACATTTTTTATACCATATCTCAAAGGAACATGGTGAAAAAAATCCAGAGCCCAAATTTTATGGCAATTGGCTCACTGGGCGCCGAGATATGGCGGCATGAATACCTCCTTAGCCCCATTAAAGTCAGTGTTAAATTGGCCTGGTTCTAAACTGTTAAGAACCAGGCCAATTTACACTGACTTCAATGGGGCTAATTAGATATTCATATAGCCATAACTTGGGCCACCATGAACTGATTCATGTCAAATTTGATGTGTGAACGTTTTCCATCATGCTCTACCTAAATATGGTCATAAAAATACTGAAATACAAAAATCAAAATTTGATGACGTCACACTTTGGTACTCTATATACAATTTTTTTAAAGGGAAATTAACCTCAGCGTATGAATTAGCTTATTTTGAATGGTGTAGTATATGCCTCTTATTTGATACATGCAATTTCATGTAAAAACACAGGATATAGATATAAATCACTATTTTCCAGCCAAGTTATCGTCTGCTAGCAATAATAAGGGGGCTGCCATTACTTTATGTGTACACGAACATATTTTTCATCCCAAGTAAAATTTCCTTCATCGTTAACTTGTAATTGATTTTTAGAGGACAAATATATATTAGATAAAGTCACATATTCTGAAATGTAAGTTTAGTTTTATATATTTTTTAAAAGGTCTTAATTTGTTCATAAAAAATATACTTCATAAAAAATATACGTCAAGGACGGAGAATTGACGTCAAGGACGGAGACAATCGTAACAATACCAAAACAAAGCGAGGAATCTGCTTTACAGGATGGCTATTAGAACTCATGGGTCGTCAATTATCTAGGCCCATGGCCAATAACAATCGTAATACAATCAGAACAAAGCGACGTATCTGTTGTAAAGGTAGGCTATTATCAATGCATATGGTACCTAATGATCCGTGTCATGCACAAAATGGCAGCCTCCATGGAAAGACGTAGCAGACAATAGGTGCATCTAGAATATCACGTGGGGTTAATTGTCCTTTAAAGTAGAACGTTAATGATTTTAAATATTGGCTTAATACTTATTATTGCATAGATGGCATAAATTAAACAAGGTTATCCAAATTCAACGCTTGGAAACATTTGAAGTAATGATTATTATCAATTATAAAACGGTAAAATACAGCCCCCGATATAGCAGCTGAAGAGCTCCTCGAACGCTGCTGAGATATGTGACGACACACCCTGGACCAGTCCTGTCTAAGCAGACGATGTCCCATAACATCTTACACATTTTCAGAGCCTATTTTGTCATCTCCTCTTCACTTATTTCTCTTCCTTGACTAGCGTCAGTCTTAATGTTAGTCTGTTGCCTCACTCTTAACTTCGTGTATGGTATTATTTTGATGAAAAATGCAGCGTTAAAAAAATAAAGGAATCAGTCACTTGTAAACAAAATAAGACGCCATTGTATTTTCAGCTGCTTGCACCGCGGCATGTTCGGCGTTTCAAGAGGGAACGAATACCATCCTGCTATTATTCGGAGGGCTTTTCAATTTGAAAGTGGGGTTTATTTCATTGATCATTGACCCTTCTCCTATGTATTTACAATCAAACGGTTTTAGCTATCAGAATCAGTTTCACTTTCCCTTTATAATGGTGTGAAATAAGGTCATGTTTAAATACACCAAACTCTTTATAATTTGATAAATAATTGCATTGCAATTACGTTCATTCATTATAGGACGTCGTCTGCTTAAGCAGGATCGATCCCGAGTGTGACGACATCAAAACATCGCTATATTTCTGGCGAATCCTCGGATATTCCAGATGCTGAGAAGAGCTTTTATTTGTGTTGTTTTTATAATCACCAGATACACAGTTGACATAAAACTTATACGATTGCCATCTGTAAGCTTCCCAGTTTCTAGTGATACATTAATTGCCATATTTGTGCTTTTCTTTGAATATCTACTTTAAGTCTACTATTAAATAAAGTCAAATATTCATTGCTTTACAGAAAGAGCCTGCTGACATAGGTTTACATGTGAGTTAGTCTTTATGCAGGTCTTGACTATGAATGTCTGGACAGGAACACATGTACCATAGAGACTGAAAGCGAACTGGTTGAATAGTCCGTTTTACTTCCTCTATATTTCCTCTCTTTAATCTGGACACAATATTCAATCAGTAAAATGTATAGTAACCAAGGATAGAAAAAAAGAACTTGTGTTAATTAACTTGAAATCATTCAACACTGTACAAGGTTTTTACTATTTCTGTCATAGTATTTGCCCTTAAAAAATCATGGTTGAAAGGAAAAAAATAAGACTGCAAAATGATAAATGTGGCATGGATAGAAGGGCAAAGTAATATCATCAACTCCATGTCTACACAATTAACGTAGGCCCTCATACTTATAATCTCTATATCACTGATGCATTTTTTCCATAATGTCATACAAATTTCCTCATAATTTGACCATATTGCATAATAGTTTAGGGTTCTTGTCTTCCCTTTTCATAATTTCATTTGAACTTACCAAATAACTAGATATACTAAATAATTTTGATCTTGTGGATATCTAGTGTTCACCTACACAAAAGTACAAGGAAGACATTTTAACAGTTACTCCGCTACATCAAAACATGTTTCACATGCTAATGAATACATCAAATAGACATAATTCAAAGACAAAGTATTTAGAATAAAAAGATAATCAATTCTACAGCTTCCATGTATAGATGTGAATTGGGCAAGTCCAAGGTATTCTGTCCCATGGATATGTTACCGACTAAATTTACAGATTATAATATTTCTGATAATTGTATCAGTTTGATAGCCCTGCTAAAGCTTGTATCTGAGGTAATATGAAAAATAATGATACTTTCACTGTCAATCATTTTAAGGATTCCATGACACATGGTAACATAATTATATAGGACACAAAAAGACCAAATAGCTTGGACATGCCCAATTACAGCAATCAATACCAGAAAAATTTTGTTAACAGAAAGAAGGGAGGGACTTGATAAAAAGAGGATTATCATTAGGGTTTGGGGGAGCATCCTGATTAATCTCTTTAAATATAGTTCACACCATGTCTGCACATTCATAAGAACCAATGATAACCCTCCTTTCCTTGCATTCAGTAGCAGCTCTTTTGGAACAGCTTTTCTTGAAGACTGCCAGAATGGTCATCTATTTGTCAAATATTTTACGGCCAGTAAGTTAAAAATTCAACAGCATACCTGCCAACTTTTGAGGACCAAAAATATTTATTTGTGTGGTGGGGGGGGGGGGGGGGGGACATATTGTGCACAAAGCGCACATGACGAGCACGTAGCGCGAAGTCTGAAGTCCCTTCCGGCCTGGGCCCGCCTTAGGGCCCTGGAAGCTCTGAAGTTCTAGATGCTCCCAGATGCAATCTTAGCCTTATTTTGAAACCATTTACCATGTTTTTGAACCATAATATTACAAAAATAATTGCTCATTTTTTTTTGTTAGATATGAAAAAGCTGGAATGGTAGGGAATATTTTGCAGGTCTGAATGAAGACCCTATTTCCTTTACTTTAAAAGCAATTTTGGAAACTTATTTGATCCCTTTTTGAGGGTTCAGGGAACGAAGCCCCCTGAAGCTGGTACGTTTTCTTGTTCTTTAGAGGGCTAAAATCATTAATCTACAGTACATTATAAAGAAATATTGACATGATTAACTTAATATTTTAGCCAACTGATCTGCTTTTTACCACACCACATGCAAATCACCTTGCCCAGTTGCCTTATCTTTGGAGTAAGATCTAAACTCAGAACCAGGAACCAGATTTTTTTTCGAAGGAAAATTACTTTATCTTAATTCTATAACATTCCAGGAATTCCCTGATCGTATGTAGTCAACCACAGCTAAATTCAAACACCCGAAGATAAAGTTAAAGAGTAGAAAACAAACCACAAAAGCCTGGTCATGAAGAACGATTCACGATGTGCACGCAGTGTACCCACCACACAACCAATAATCTAGGCGGCTGGTGCTGGGGAAGAACGTCTCCCATTCCTGCTGGAAAGTGAATTCCAGCAGGGATTTTTCAAGAGAATATTTCAACAATTTAACGAACAAGTTTGACATTCTCTCTCACCTGAATCATGAAAAATAGCGATGATATTCCATTTGGACTCATTTGTGAAATTTAGAATCAGTTCTCAGAGGACAAATGACGGTTATTAGGGGCTGTGATTTCCCTATCTCGCGATAGCACAATCGTGCACTGCCATCATGCATAACATGGACTCACTGCACAGTACGTTATCTTGTCAATGTACACCGTTTGTTCTCACACCCATGCTTCGTATACATTGTACATGTAAGCACAAACAGTGCACATAGACAAGATAAGGTAGTTGTAGGGTATCTACGTAGTATAAGTTCGCACAACCATACATTATTCAGAAACTCGTAACTTTGTGATACAAAATCGTAAGGAGTAATATACAATAAAAAATCGTAATAATTAAGCCCAAATCGTAAGAGTTGGCAGGTATGCAACATGTTTTTACATGATGCACTTTCCACTATGATGTCAATTTCTCTAACAAAGGACAATGATGATGATGATCATCATCACCATGTACTTGGCATCACCTGCACCTGGGAGAGGAAATGCGATCACTATGACTCTCTGGTCACTCCTCCCAGTATAACCGATTGGGATGTGCAGGTGTATCACTATACCATGGTTTCCTCCTGCTCTTTCATTATCGTCCAAAGGGGTTCTTAGCATGCATAGGTGTTGACTCTCCTGCACAAGGTGCCACCATTTAACATCCTGTCTGTATGTCTGTCCAGCCATTCGTTTGCTAATACTTCTACTACTACTAATCTTTCCATCTTTCTATCTCTCTCACTCTCTCACTCTCCCATTCTCTCTTACTCTCTGATTCTCTCTCACTGTCTCTCATACTATCTCTCTTTTCTCTCTTTCTGTACAAGATACTCCATGATCCTGTCTTATTCTCTGCATTCCCATCACCCCCAATCTAATGCGCAGGGACTTACATCAAGATCAATGGTGGCTGTTATCATGTTAGCTGCTTGAATGAAGTCCAGAATAAGAAGGGTGGCTCCTGGCAAGTCACAGAAGAAGAAGTCAGGAGCGCTGTATTGCACAATAGTATTGATCACATCCTACAAAAAAAAAGAGAGAAACAAAGAAATTTTGTAAAAAGTTATATCGGAGTATTCACCTTTTTGTTAAGGGTGTACTCACATTTGTTGGATACGGTATTTTTGTACATCTGATTTCTCTGCAAAGTATTAATAACTACATCCAATTTTGTCCCTTCTCTCACAGACTACAGATTATATATATTTATATGTTTGTCATAGTGTTATTAGTACACATCTTCCGTAAATATTTTGTACTGTTCAACCTTGTGACCACAACCACAACCACAACGACCACCACCACCACCACCACCACCACCACAACAATGATAACAACAACAATGATGACAACAACAACATTGTGACAATGAATTGCAACAGCAAACAACCGTGGTTTCCCGTTCTTACCTGATCGGTTCCTACAAGTCCAAAGTGAAGGACCCTGTAGAAGTGGACCAGATGTTCCTTGGGCAGCGGATGGTCCTGCCGGCGCACTGTCATGGCACAGAGCTGCTTGTAGGCTGACAGCCTGCCGTGCTGGTAGCCCACAGGGAGGTAGGTCGCCCGGAAGAGCCATGGGGAAAAGAGGAGGAGGGGTGGAATGTTCTCTGGAGGAGGGGGTGTGGTCTGGTTGTCGGTACTGATGCCTTGGTTGTCTCGAATCTGAATGGAAAAATAAAGAATCAACATCAGTTTTGACTGTTTTCCCCATTTGATAATCATTACAGGACAAACATCAGGGACAGACTATGAACCTACTGAGGTAGTATAGTACAGAGGTTTGTAATTTCTACTTCCAATCAGGAAATTGTGGGTGCACATCCTCTATTGGAACTAACATGCATTTGGATGAAACATTTATTTATAATTGTCTCTCTCGACCAAAGTGCAGTAAATGGAAACTAATAACATAATATTGAAACATGAATGTAATCATGAAAAGATGACTACTGTTATCATTACATCTAAATATCAACTTCCCCAACATAAACCACTATCGGACACTAGTTCCCATGCAATATTCCACAGTTTATTCACTACAACAATTAAATACACCAAGGTAGCATTCGAGTCAATCAAACATTGAAAATCAAAATCATCGACATGACGTCGGATCAACTCTGACATCTTACCTTGGCAAGCATCTGCCAGATATCCCAAAGACACTCTAAGACCACCCAATGCAGTCTCGGGTCACTAATCTGATTGATGTCACCAAGAATACACAGTAGTCTCCTCCAGACTACAACAGCAACATCAGGATGCCATCCTATCCGGGTACCTCCCGACATCACGCTGGCATCGGGGCTTTGAATCGATCCATGGTTTCCTGCAAACCACAAAAGTTTGTCAAAATGAGATATATAGAGTCTGTATCATATATATATTAGCATTTCACTCAGTCCTATGTAGCCAACATTTGCATCTTTTGGCTACACATCCCCCCCCCCCCCAGAGAACCAACTATTTTGAAAATTTTGAAAATGTGGCAAATATGTGCAATATGATAATTTTTAGGAGAAGGACATGATTTCATTTAAGGGTTTCAGTTTACTTCTTTTTTTCAAATCTCACTGCACCTTTAATAGAATACCCATTCTAACTTTAGTCCGTTGTCAAGTGGTCAAAAATAGCCTTTTGGGAAATATTGTGAGGAGTTTTGGAAACAAACATTTTTAGAAAGATAATGTCATGAATAAAACTACAAACATTGTTTCCAAATTTCAAAATGTGTCTACAGTTACTTTTCAGAATGCTGATTTTGGTCAAATTTATGTTTTGTTAAATTAGTTTTTAGAAAATGCTCTTAATTGCAAAAGGGATAGGAATTTTCACGGTTTGCATATTAATGATATTAGAGATGACTTTCAACAAAAAATAGTGCAGAAAAATATATAATTATATTAAATACATGTGCAAACTTTTATTCATCTTATTTTATACCCCCTCTACGATAATTATGAAGCACTGTCTTATGCTCTAATGATTGTTTCCTATACAGTGTTAAACATCAAATCGTATATTATTAGTGATCAATAATAGATCAATGGCATATTTCATTAAATTATATAATTTGAAAATATGTTGGTACATGAATTGACAGTCAAAATCAACAGTGGTATAAAAGAATGTATCAACAGAATAAGAATAGTGATCTGCAACAGGATCAACACTGATTGAACAACAAACAATTTTCGTCTTGATAGCTGCCTCTCTTTTAGTTATTGTCTCCCCTTTTTCTTGGCATTCTTTCTCTACATGAATTGTTTCCAAAATTACGATTCACCACAATGTTATCTGTCATGCCATCCTGGCCATGAACCAAAAATCCACCCTTCGGCATGCTACAACAAAAACAAACTTCCATTCATTCAAGAAGATCCAGAGGAGTTTGTCATACTCTGAGCTAAACATATCTGTAACATCAGCTCCTCCATTCTTGGATCTCATAACTAAATTTAGGTTGATAATTTCTTTTGAATCTCATAAAGCTGTGAAATTTACAATTCCTATTCAAGTGATTGTATTCAAGTGTGTCTTGAAGCATTTCCTTTTTCTATCTTTTACCCTGGTGTTCGAGGGACACTTAAGGTCGTGCTAAACGCCATTCAGGAATTTAAGAGGTCTTTCTCCGGCCCTCCATATCACAACCATCACCTAATACTTCCTTTGTTGGGCGATTTAGGGTATACTAGACAGCAAATTAACTCTAATTTATCATTTAACAACCCTCTACGATAGTTCAGAGGCAGCTCCCAGGTCAAAATCTGTAAAGCCTCCAAGGACACATTGTGTATTCAAGAGGTGTCAGAGACACTTACATTTATCAATGATAGACTCTATATCGACAGACCAAGTTAGTTTAGAGTCAAACCACATACCAAGGAACTTATACTGCTCGTATACTAAGTCCTTTTATTTTTAAAAGAATATCTCTCTTTTGTTTTAGAACCGCGGATTTAGTAGGAGAATCATTTAACTTCCACGCCCAACACCACATCTCAAGCTCATGCAGGGCCTCTTGTAATATCCTGCGAGCCAGCTCCAAATCGTTATTTGAATACCAAATTGCGATGTCATCAGCATAGCAAGATAATTTAACTTCACTTACCTTTATCTTCAGATCATTTAACATTAAATTAAATAATAAAGGACTTCATGGCGAGACATACAGTTATTTATTCTCACATTAGAAATCATTCTCAATAGAAATGCTTTAATAAAATGTAACATTTTTCCACCAATGCCTAAGATAGACAACTTTCTAAGAGGACTGGTATTCCATAACCCATCGTATGCCTTTTCTAAATCTAGAAAAACCACTACAGTTTGTTGTTTTCATTTTCAAAGATACATGTACATCAGTCTCCAATCTCACTAAGTGATCTTTGACATTCCTTTATCTGCGGAATCCAGACAGAAGTGAATTTAATAGTCTGTTTTTGTCTAAATACCACGTAAGGCGATTTTTAAATAATTTTTCCATAAATCAATAAAAAGTTGATAGCAACAAAATCGGCCTATAAGAGGTCACTTGAGAAGAATCTTTCCCAGATTTCAAAATTGGAATCTTAATAACCTCATACCACTGGTGTGGAAAATTTGAATTTTTCCAAATGTCATTATACAAATTTAATGAATACATGAGTGCCATGTTCAGCAAATTTTTAATCAAAATCAAATAAATATCATCCTTACCTGGTGAGGAGTTTTTCATCTCCTTTAACACATTCCTCATTTCACTCATGTTAAAGTCATTGTTGATACAATCATCATTTCTTGAAGAATTACTATACGAGATATTTTCGTTTTCAATTACGGAAAGTGATTCATCAACCGACTTAAAATAGGTTGCCACTGCATTCGCTTTCTCTTCAGATTCTTTCAAAATATTTCCATCTACAATTAAATTGTGAAAAATGTGCTTGTTCATTGTACTGTCTCGCATTCCTTTAACCTGTTCCCAGACTTTCCCAATGTCTGTAAATCTACTCGTTCTACGACAGTACTCTAACCAATATTGTGCTCTCCTGATCACCTTCAGAGCAACAGCTTTCTTTTCTAAATATTTCTTAACGTCTTTAAATCATAATACCTTCTTAACCTGCTTTTAAAATGATTTCTCTTGCACAGCCTTTTGGCAAGCATTATTCCACCAGGGATTTACTTTTCCTCTTTTTTTCTCTCCCAATCTGTACTCGTCGAATGCACCTGTTTGACGCGTCCTTGATCACCGTAACAATCACATTGTATCGGCCTTGAATATTCAAATCTGCATCAAGATTTCCATATCCTTCTTTTTTCAATGCCTCTTTAATTTCTCTTCTATACTCTTCCCAATTTACCTTTCTAAAAGACTGTCAATATCCCATGTTTGCATGCTCTATGTCTTACGATCTATTGTACACATGTCTAAAATTTATGCAAATCAGATTATGATCACTGCCAAAGTTGTTGGATAGTACCTTCCACTCTTTATAAGAGGCTAATTCTTTCGATACTAAATACAAATCTAAATTTGAGTATGTACCATAAGCGTCTAACCTTGTAGGGGACCCATCATTTAATAAAACCAAATTTTCTATAAAGGACTCTACAGTTCTACCATTTGTATCTAATTTATTGCTCCCCATAGAGGATTGTGACTATTAAAGTCACCCAGAATTATAATCTTCCCTGTCACATTTCTTATCACATAATTTTAGATCGATCAATTCAATCTTTTTACAGGGATTATAATAATTGAAAATTGACAACTCCGAAGACAATGTTTCATAATAATTATCATAGAGGGCGTATGAAATAAGATATGAATAAAAGCCTATTTTTTATATATTTATATATTTTCTGCATTATTTTTTTTCACGAATGTCATCTCTAATATCATGTCTATACTAACGGTGGGAATTCATATCCCTATTGCAATTAAGGGTATTTAAAAAATAATAATTTGAAAATCCTAAATTTGACCAAAATCAGCATTCTAACTAGATGAATCTTCGACCGCGCGGTCGGAATTTATGCCTCTGCCATCACCAGATTGGAAATGTATGGCATACATGTACACTCTAAAAAGGATTGGTCCAACAAAATTACAAATCTTTTCACTTAAAAAGCACAGGGAACAGAAAATTTATTTCATTTCATTTTCATCACGTACAAATAAAAAACTTACAATTGATGACTTACAATCATAAAATACACCTTAAGGAAATAGATATTTTATAGCAAATAGACCACTGTCCCCTTGAAATTTCTAAAATAGGTAGGCCTAGACTCCATACATCACGAACCATTTTTATGTATATAATGACCTCTATGAGCTTTGAACTTTGACCTTGAGACCCTAAAATCTAATCAGTTCATCGTCCCTCACATATGCATACATGGGCAAAGTTAGAAGCTGATCCGTCAAACAGTTCTGAAGTTATTGCGAGAACGAACCATTTTTATGTACATAATTACCTCTGTGACCTCTGACCTTGAGACCCCAAAAATTAATTAGTTCATCGTCCCTCCCATATGCATAAATGGGCCAAGTTACAAACTGATCCAAAAAACAGTTTTGAAGTTATCGCGAGAACGAAAAGGGGACGGACAGATGGACAGATGGACAGATGGACAGACGGACAGATGACCCCAAAACATAATGCCTCCGGCACCACCTACCTACAAAGTAACTTTAGACATTTTAAAATTTGGAAACGTTTATAGTTTTATTTATGACATTATCTTTCTAAAAATGTATGTTTCCAAAAATCCTCACAAAATTTCCCATGCTTCACCATTTTACAACAGACTACCTGCTAAATAATGTATATGACAAGAGTATAAGACTAACCTATTAAACCTGAATCAGCTCTCTCCCCTGCTAGATCCATTCTATCCTCTATGTTAATATTCTGATCCTCCTCTTCCATTAAGGGCGATTCTTTGGCAAGGTCCACCATATCTCCATTATCGTTCAACACTCCAATGAGCGGTGTGTCCCTCGAACTTCCATCCGAGTTATAATGATTATTACCCCCAGGCGATGCATCATCTGAGTTGCAGAACCTGAGACCACCTGGCGATGTCCCGTCATAACCGAAATGTGGCGTTACTGACACTGGCGTCAAACTGCCACTACCCCCTGAATGATAACTATGCACTCCTATAAGGGGTGTCCCTGACCCGCTTCCGTCCGACTGATAGTGAACCCCGGGAGACAGGGCAATGACCTCTTGGTCTATCTCCTCAATGAGGCTACTCGTAGGTGTGAGGCGGTTGATGTCGGTAGGGGTCGTGTGATTGGAGTCCGGAAGAGGCACTTCCAAGGAGCTGTCATCCAGGCTGAGGTTGTCCGGGTGATTGATAAGCGGTATGCTGCTCTGACTTAGACTCAAATCATCCAGCATCTTGTCATTTTGACCTGAAAATAGGGGCCACAGTATACACATTTGAGAGAAAATCCATTACATTTCAACACTGTGCAAAATACTCTATAACAATGAAAGTTTTGTGGATAGAACAAAATAACAATGACAAATGACAAAGACCATTTAAATCACATTGTACATGTAATATGATCAAAACTGTAACAATCTGATATATAACCTGATACTGGTCTAAACATATGCACTTACAATGTACAATATACTTTACATTTCTTTCAATATGTCAATGGTTAGTACCCATGGAAATGGCCTCTTTGCAATGTAAGAAGACATTTGGCAGGTTAATAAAACAATATACATATATGTATGAAATATATGGAACAAAACATACAGAAAATACGATACAGGCAATAAAAATGCAAATAAATAAATCCAGACACATAGACAAAAGAGGAATAAATATATTGTCTGCTGATAACCAGAATAGCTCAGGGACCTGTTTCATAAAACTTGTTATTAAAAATAACTGCCCCATATCTATACAAATTTACTCTCAGCAAATCATATTCAAGGATTTTAGTAGCTTATAACAATTACTGTAACTTGTTATTTTGTTACTGATATCAAGATTTATGAAACAGGGCTCTGAACTAGTGCCCTTGGGGCTTCTCTGCAGTCAATTTGAAACAAAAATAGTAAAATGTACTGTACAGAGCAATGGTGCATACCATTCTCAGATGGATGTTGTTGCCTGGTTACCAAAGGAAACGTAGTTGATTTGACCATGCCTTCTCCTCTCTCTCCATCTTCTGAGTAGAATGATGTATGTCAGGACAACAGTAGTGAAATGGTATGCGCCCATGGAAAAGCAATGAACCCAATGAAATGTAGGTGATTACATATAAACCTCCTTGCCCATGGTACAAGTCAATAAGTAAGCAATGAGTACATAGATTTCAAAAATAATACTTGAATGTAGGTTAAAGCAATGATCTTCAATTCAATGAATATTCTAGTGTTATAGTGAAAATTGAAAAAAAGTCATTTTCCCAAAAAGGATAGTTAATATTGAAATGGATGTGAGGCAGAGAACTTTCTATGATTTTGAATATAGTACCCAATTAGCAAGAAATAAGGCTTCCTAATTGCCAAAATTAGATAAAAGCTGTTTTAAAATGCATAAGCAAATTCCCTAAACATTCTTTTTCAAACTATGCAGCAGATCCACCATCCACTAATGGGTTATTCTTCTTGGTAGTTTACTTTAAGATTTTATAGGTCTTGTATTTAGTTTGATAATCAATCTATGCTTGCAAAGCCTCTAGATTTTATTCATTTTGTTTGAGTGGTTAAGGTTATAGGCCTGCAATATTGAACAAAATGACCACCCATCTCCAAGGTTCATTAAAAAGCATTTATCTAGGATTATTTATAATGCTTAACATAGCTAATCTTAAGGAAAGTGTACCTTCCAACCCATCTAGCCAAAAGATGTTCTGTTCTACCCTGCATCTCTGACTAAAAGCTGTAAAACATGATTCATTCAGCCATTTTGTATCCCTCTAAAATGACACCACATCAATAAGTCAAGTTCAAGAAAATAAGAGGATGTTCCTTGCTCTCGGCAGTTCCTAAAAAATGATTTACCAAACAGGAGGAATTGACCGACCTTTATTTCTCTGAAAGTTGAATCCGTCAAAGAGCTCTCCTTCGCTGCTACTCCTAGGAATCTGGACGGAGGTCACTAAGGGCTGTTCCTCTCGTGTGGCTAATGATGGGTCTACGGTCAAGGAACGTTGTCTTGATAGGTTTGGATGCGATGAGTGCAATGAGATGACATCACCTGAACATGAGAGGATCAAGATGTGGAAATAAGTTTGAGGGTTTGCCTGGAATATATATATACATCACCTGAACATGAGAGGATCAAGTTGTGGGAATATATTAGATGGAACATGTATGTTTGGAATATATATATAAGTGTAAGGAATTTAACATATACAACAGCTTTGGCAAATCTCGTGGAAATAAATACAAATGTGAAAGAAATTGCGAGAATAACGTTGCGTAGCTCAATCAAAGTTCCCCAGAGCTGTCCTCCCTTTTTGAAATTTTTGCAAAGGCTGAAAAAATGTCTCCGCCGGGAATCGAACCCGGGTCGTTGGCTTAGAACGCCAATGCCTTAACCACTAGACCACGGAGACGGGTTAGTGGTTTCGGCGACACCAGATTCAGTTGACCGACAGATTGACAAATCCTCAACCTTATTAATTAATTCCTTTGTCGGGGGCAGGTGAGTTTTGAACAAAGACAAGCCGCGGTTGAGGATTTGTCAATCTGTCGGTCAACTGAATCTGGTGTCGCCGAAACCACTAACTCGTCTCCGTGGTCTAGTGGTTAAGGCATTGGCGTTCTAAGCCAACGACCCGGGTTCGATTCCCGACGGAGACATTTTTTCAGCCTTTGCAAAAATTTCAAAAAGGGAGGACAGCTCTGGGGAACTTTGATTGAGCTACGCAACGTTATTCTCGCAATTTCTTTCACATTTGTATTTATTTCCACGAGATTTGCCAAAGCTGTTGCATATGTTAAATTCCTTACACTTGTTAATAATTATTCTAATGTATACATGTATTCAAAGCATTCGCTTGGATCCAGCTGAGGCACGCGGCTTGTCTTTGTTCAAAACTCACCTGCCCCCGACAAAGGAATTAATTTATAAGGTTGAGGATTTGTCAATCTGTCGGTCAACTGAATCTGGTGTCGCCGAAACCACTAACCCGTCTCCGTGGTCTAGTGGTTAAGGCATTGGCGTTCTAAGCCAACGACCCGGGTTCGATTCCCGGCGGAGACATTTTTTCAGCCTTTGCAAAAATTTCAAAAAGGGAGGACAGCTCTGGGGAACTTTGATTGAGCTACGCAACGTTATTCTCGCAATTTCTTTCACATATATATATATATATATATATATATATAAAACTCTATTCGCAGCCATAGGGGGAATCTCAGCCTATTGTTATCATTCCCCGTAACGCTGTCGAAATTCCCCTTAAAGTAGAACTTTAATGATTTTAAATATTGGCTTAATACTTATTATTGCACAGATGGCATAAATTAAACAAGGTTATCCAAATTCAACGCTTGGAAACATTTGAAGTAATGATTATTATCAATTATAAAACGGTAAAATACAGCCCCCGATATAGCGGCTGAAGAGCTCCTCGAACGCTGCTGAGATATGTGATGACACACCATGGACCAGTCCTGTCTAAGCAGACGATGTCCCATAACATCTTACACATTTTTCAGAGCCTATTTTGTCATCTCCTCTTCACTTATTTCTCTTCCTTCACTAGCGTCAGTCTTAATGTTTGTCTGTTGCCTCACTCTTAACTTCGTGTATGGTATTATTTTGATGAAAAATGCAGCGTTAAAAAAATAAAGGAATCAGTCACTTGTAAACAAAATAAGACGCCATTGTATTTTCAGCTGCTTGCACCGGGGCATGTTCGGCGTTTCAAGAGGGAACGAATACCATCCTGCTATTATTCGGAGGGCTTTTCAATTTGAAAGTGGGGTTTATTTCATTGATCATTGACCCTTCTCCTGTGTATTTACATTCAAACGGTTTTAGCTATCAGAATCAGTTTCACTTTCCCTTTATAATGGTGTGAAATAAGGTCATGTTTAAATACACCAAACTCTTTATAATTTGATAAATAATTGCATTGCAATTACGTTCATTCATTATAGGAGGTCGTCTGCTTAAGCAGGATCGATCCCGAGTGTGACGACATCAAAACTTCGCTATATTTCTGGCAAATCCTGGATATTCCAGATGCTGAGAAGAGCTTTTATTTGTGTTGTTTTTATAATCATCAGATACGCAGTTGACATAAAACTTATAGGATTGCCATCTGTAAGCTTCCCAGTTTCTAGTGATACATTAATTGCCATATTTGTGATTTTCTTTGAATGTCTACTTTAACGCCCAATTTTTATTGTGACGGAATAAACAGCATTGTTAGGATTCCCCCTATGATCGGAAATAGGGATATATATATATATATATATATATATGAGGATGAAGTTATGGGAATATATTACAGAGTTTGTCTGGAATTTAGATTGTTAAAAGGGCTTTATCATTATCTCTTACTTTACACAAGACAGATTATGGTAATTTCCAATGAAAAAATATACTTTTCACTATACCTGATATCGTATATATGTGCATCATTAACTGTCCAGCTAAACCACATTTTTATCTTATTCTGTCTGGATCAAACTTTGATTTATATATTATGTGCTTCTCTAAAGATATTTTGAAAGACAATGCAAAATTGCCAACCTGTGTCTAAATACGAATACAGCAACAAAAAGACCCCCTACCCCCTCCCCCCCAAAAAAAAAATAAGGCCAAGAGAAAATGAAGAGCTCATAACAAAGGAAACATATCATAAAAACATATTTGTGTACATGGCCTATTGCAACTGAACACAAGACTTTATTATTCAGGGGTTGAAATGACCATGCCTTTATTTGATATCGGTGGCTGGATAATGATACAAGAGACACTGGTTTGTCTCTGTACTATACCAACCCATCCACCATGATGACATGGTTTTCATACGTTCATTCGGTGAATTATGGTATGTGGAAAATGTTGAGACTTTGCCCTCAATAATTTATTGATAAACTCAATCCTCTTCGATGAGGGTCAAGGGTACCATCAAAACTGTTTCAGGGGTCTTTGCACAGTGGAAACAAATTCATCAATCTCTCACCATCTTTCTCACTCTGTCTCATCTCCCTAATCCTGTGGAGATCACTCTGGCTCCCGATGGTGTTCATCTTGTTCCTCTTCCTCTCCATCTCCTCCATGCTGTTGGGCGACGTGGAGTCGCAGCGGCTCCATCCCCTGGAGAAGGAGCGCTCGTGCATGCCCTTCTTCATGAGGTCGGCCGCCTGGAGGGGAGGCTGGCGTCCCGTACCCCGAAGCCGCTTCTGCTTCTGCTCGGACAGCTTGTCCAGGGGCAGGTTGCTCAGGTCGAGGTGGTAGACCCGTCTGGCAAGCACTCTGGTCAGGGTCTCCATGGTTCTCTGCAAAGCAAAGAAAGATGCATGAAGAATGGTTGTACGACACACGCTCTGGTGACAATTGCTCTGCAGTCACTATCATACACTAACCACATTCTTAACTTCAACACTGGACAAAACACTATATTTAACCCTAACCATTAAACCTAACCTAAAACCCAGTAGTAACCCTAACCCTAACCCTCGATCACTGATGACATAAAGCCCAAAGCAACTGACGCCGGAGCATAAGTCACCATGGAGAACATCTAACACTTGTATGACACTTGGTGGCGGTATTCAAACTTTATGAATAATTCTCACAGGTGTTTGAAAATTTGTTTATCTTTGATAATGCTCTACAAGATACATGTAAATAGCAAAGCCATATTGTCGTAACCTTACACATATCAAATGGTCTCATAATACTATAATACAACATAAAAAGAATGAGTTAGAGGAAAGTAAAAAGATATAGCAAAATAGATAGACTTTCCTTAAAATCAACTGCTGTTTACAAATTTTAACAGGAAAATTATTTTGCTTAGTACTGCACCTTAGAAGAAAAACCCTATGCAGCAGCTTAAAATTGTATCTTCCTATTCAGCACCTAAAATCCAAGAAATATGACAAAATATTGTAGAAGATAAAGCTATAAAAGGCAGTGTTATTAAGCCTGAGTCATATCGAATATTTCATTATCCGGGATTCGACGGCTTTGATTCGATCGAATACCGGTGCATCGATAAATGATGGGCGGTGAAAACAGAGTTGCACACAGTTGCACCATGCACCGGTGACCGGTCCGCTGGCATCGCGGGCATATGTATGGGCTCTCGCTGCTCGACATTAACAATAGTCCGCTAGCCAATGGCTAGTAAAAATCACAGCGGACGAGCCAAAATCTTAAGTTTCTAGTCCGTATGGCTAGCCAAAATATCACTCTAGTGTCGCACGAAGCGATGCTAATTGTCGACACACCCGACAATGATTCAAATTCAAAGAATTAATAATCTTACTTTGTCTTTGGAGAGCTGAATGGAACACGTTTGTTCGATGCAAAAAAAACAACAATACAAAATAAACTATTCAGCTTCAGATCATTCAGAAGTAATTGCCAATTTGATGAGAGTGTGATATTAGTTATTGCGAATTAAGTAGGAACACTCGTACTCATGCCCGTATTTATCATGTTCAATTATACAATTGTCAAATTGACAATGCAGAGAGAGTGCAAGAATATTATCGTAAACTTCAGTTCGTAACGACAAAACGATTTTTCCATAGAGAAAGCACAGGTAAAGCGAGACGTCCTCCGCGAGCGAATTAGCGAAAGTTAGCCAACAGTTTGAAGTCGCCTTCACGTTCTCTGCTAGTATATATGCTGTACGTTACGGAATTTCTTTTTTTATTTGCTCTTTTCATGGTGGCTACGGTAGTCAAAAATCTGGCGGACTACAAATCGATGCACCGGATTTACCAAAACGAATTCGGGATTCGATGTCTTCGATCGAACACCGGCTAACCAATCGATTCGATTCAGGCTTAAGTGTTATACTGAAAGGACTGAAGAAAACTTACCGACCACTCCTTAATAAGTTCCTCCCAATGAGTGAGTGAGGACAGCACTCTGAGGAAGTCTTCCCAAAGATTGGTGGATACCTGGATTTCAAGGTTAGCTTTGATCCATGTCACAATCAAGGTCTGTCGAAAACAAACAAAAACAGCAAGGCAAATAGAGATAATCATCTGCAGTTTTTTATACAAAAAATATGACCCGTCCACAATCACTAAACAGGATCATTTACCATACCATTATTTTTCTTTGTGTGTGTAAAAATTGAGAGTACAGCAAAGATATGTGGCAATGCTCTACAGAGCTACTAGACAAACATAGAGACAAATGTATAGGAATGATATAATCACGGAGACTGCACAGACTAAAATAAATAATTATCTGATCAATTAAAAAAGCAAATATCGAATTGATTTGCTATTACCACCAAGTTACCTCAATAATTTCGTTACCTACAAGTACAAAATTCACTAACATTGAAGTAACCAAAAAAAAACAAAAAACCGCACTCTCTCTGGATAGCTCTATAATTCTACAGCATACTTACTTGAAAGAGTATATGTGCCAACTGTTGACCTAGAGCAAGGCGGGGTTTGCTAGGCGTGCCTCCCAAGATCCCCTCGGTCACTCTGAGCAATACCATCAGAAGCTGCTCCCTGTAACACAAAAAAAAATAAATAAAAAATATATCCACATATCAGAAATTTATTAACCATGTTAAGAGTCATTCCCTTCTTTCTCAACTTTACTGAACAGTGCCGGTATTATGGTTTCAATGAGGGAACACTATTTTAACAGATTTTAGAGGTCTAACAGTACATATAAACAGATCTCTCATTTTAATACTGAAGAAACAAATTAGTACTTCTTTCTCTACAATGGTTTTTGCACCCTCAAAGGGAATATGCTTTCTGCTTTGAAAATGGAAAAAAAAAGGGAAATCACATTCAAGCTAAAAATGTCCATTGCCGCACAATGCGAATGTATCCCCCGGCACGGGCAGCAAGTTTTGCGTCATCCTTTTGTTCGAAGGAGGAACAAAGAACCTCCCCCTTCCCCTCCCTCAAACAAAAGGATGACATAGAGAATGCCACCAGTGGCCTGGACTATTGTCAACACTAGAAGCAGCATCACCAAAACAATATGTGTGTAGATTAGAGTATAATGCATCTCTCTGTCAAGACATATATGACTTTTGACCAAAAAAAGGACAGAACAATGAGGGCAGCATTATCAAAAAGTATAAACTTGTAGATGTACCAAGATACATCTCCATACAAACTTTGAAAGAAATATGGCCTGCAGAGCGCAACACAAGACTTTGTCCCAAATATGACCTTTGACCTCATAAAAGACAGAACACTGGTGGTAGCATCACCAAAAACAAAAAAGAAATCTGAAGAAATGCGGCAGTAAGAGGGCACAAAATGTACAAATGACTTTTGACCATATAAAAGGCAGAACAATGAGGGCAGCATCACCAAAAAGTAAAGTTGTTTAGATTGTACCAAGGTACATCTCCATACAAAATTTGAACAAAATCTATCAAGAAATGTGGCCTGCAGAGTGCACTCACGCCAGCCTCCAAAGTATGACCTTTGACCCTAGAAAAGATGGGACACTGGTGGCAGCATCGCTAAAATCTATAGGTGTATAGATTTTACCAAAATGCACTTCCATACAAAATTTGAAAGAAATCTGTCACGAAATGTGGCAGTTAGACCGCACACAAGACATCTATCAAAATATGACCTTTGACCCTATAAAAGACGGCAGCATCACCAAAATCTATAGGCTTGTAGATTATACTTCTACTTCGGTACTTGACAGGATCCATCAGTCAGGATATTACGTCAAGATACATCTTCAAATTTGAACAAAATCCGTTGAGAAATGTGGCCTATAGAGCACACACAATTCATCCCCCAAAATACGGCCTTTTACCCTATAAAAGACGGAACACTGGGGGCAGCATCACCAAAAATTATAGGTGTGTAGATTTTAAAAACAAGAAAAAAAAAAGTAGATTATACCAAGATACACCTCCATACAAAATTTGAAAGAAATCTGTCAAGGAATGTGGCAGTTAGAGCACACACAAGAATATGACGCGGCGGCGGCATTACGCTGCTGAATCCAAAGTATCCTCCGACATTCTGCTGGGGGATACAATTAATTATGTCTACATTTAGATTGCATCCATCAAATTACAAAACGTTGAAAACAATGCGAAGAGATAATGAACTTGTAAAACCTTGTAAAAGATCAACCTTACTACATGGATCAATCACCAAATATCAAATGCAATGAAATTTTCCCTACTCACCAGGTAGTTTTCTCCAGCTTGACATTCATGACAATGTGTCTGTAGCTGCCTAGCACCCTCCTACAGATATCCACCTGATCCCTGATAGGACGGGTGGGGTCCGGGGCACCCGATGCCCCTCCCCCAGGCTCCAGCAGAAACACATTGGAGGAATTGGTGATGAATACCTACAACAACAAAAAAAGATGGTGTTAAGTATAAAATAATTTGGGTTGCTGAACAGGGTCCCGTTTCATAAAACTTGTTACCAAAAACAACTTACAATAGCTGTTATAAGCTACTGAAATCCTTGCACATGATTGGCTGACACAAAATTTGTCATAGAAATGTGGCAGTTGTTATTGATAACCAGTTTTATGAAACGGGACCCTGGTAAGTAGAGGACAGGGAAGGATGTGACATATACTGGGTTGAAAAATAATATTAGATTTATACAGTAGCTTTTGATAGAGAATGAATAAAAATTCTAAGCGATGAAGGAAAAGGGTGACCAAATGTCAACCATGTAAAGAATATCAATGAAGAAATATGAAATGGTTAACATTGGTGTCTCTCACATCATACCTCTTTTGGTAGATAGAATCACATTGTGCAAAACTTTTGAAACTATTTAACATTTCTACCAATCTAATTCACTATTCTACTCATAAAACCATGTCTTAATAATTTTTAATTTTTTCCCCTCCATTTTTTTCTAATTTCTCTTTCATTTGTTACACCTGTTATACATATTATACACAAACATAATCAACTAATGCTATAGATTCGCTTTCATTTTATGAAATATGCACTCTTTCTTTTCTTTATTTATACATCTTTGCTGAAATCCTAATCTAATTTTCTTGCAGTTGGCCACTTCTACATATAAAATTCTTTTTCCAAATTTACCAGCATTCACTTACCTGGACTACCTTCTGCAGGCCAGCACCCACATTGCACTTATCCATATCATCTCTGATGGCCTGGTTGATTGCACCGATGTAAGAGTTACTACGCTTGGCTTTGGTTCCATCAGAGGATACTGACGGGCTCTTTACCAACAGCGGAGCCCTTGTCTCGTTCTGAATCAGAGGGAAAAAAATTCAAATTATTTCTGATTTATTCTTTTTAAAACAAATATTTCATTGAATTACAGATATTCCAACAGAGGGAAATCAAAATTTTAACTCTCATTTTTACAAATGGCATGGGAGTCACAAATTAAGTATCTGATTGACTAGATACTGCCCTGCATCTCCTAATGTCAACACCAAAATGCTTATGAAGAAAATTCTTTTAATACAAACAAAGTTTCTAGCAATGTTTACATACATGCAGTCGTTAAGAAAAACAGGACTCAACAATAATGGGGGTTCGGTACACGTGGACCCCAAAATTTTATCTACAATAACCTTGCATATGTGTGAGTGCCAGAATAGATATGGTCGGCAGATATAGTCTTGTTCAACATCTTAGAGCTCACCTCTCCATCTGGCAAGTACGCTGCAAACGTCTTATCAGCCGACTCCGGGGAGGGGCTATCAAACTCAGAGACCCCACCCTCCTGCGAGGTTCCGCCTTCCTGCGATCCCTCAAGGATGGGACTGATATGACTGGTCAGAGAGGACGGAGGTTCAAGCCTCTTTACTTCATTCTCTCCACCGCCTCCCTCCTCCTCCTCAGGCTCCTCCATGAAGACAGGCTTGACCACTGAGTTCTGCAAGGGGACAGGTTAAATGGAAAAAGTCATGTACGCAATATCGTTCTTATAAGAGCTCCTGCTCCTTGGCCCCAGGCATGTGAATAAAATGATGATGATCATCATCATCATAACAACAACAGTCGAGTTGAACATAATGTCCCATTTATACTGCGGCCTAACTTTAGGGCGCCCCAGGACCGCCCCAACTTGGGCCACACCAATTCCATTTATACTGCAATTGCCAGCTAGCTGCGTACACATGCGAGACTGACCCAAGTTGCCACGGTAACCTATCACCCCGGTTAGCATGCGCTAGCTAGCTGTACATATGTGCTGCTTCATGCACACAGCACGCATTATTAGTAAACCCATGTAACCCGGAAGCGGTATACAGTTTCTGGTTTACGCGGGGTTCACGAATCTAGACTGGCCTAAATCATGAGCGTTTATACTGGTGTTGGGGCACCCCTGGACCGGTCCTGGGGCACTCCTTGGACCGCCCTAAATTCTTCTTACCTATTCACGCCGGGAGTTTGGGTGCCCCTGGACCGGTCCTGGGGCGACCCACCTCCCAGCATAAATGGGGTATCAGACTACATTCTGCATTAAATGTTCGAAATGAAGGTAAATATTGCTCGGCTTCCTCTATTGGGTGCGTTATACTTTTCCACTCACATTGTTTAAATAATTATTTTTTATTTCTCCTAGTACAGTCCATTTGACAGTCCTAGTTAGTCTGTATTTGACCTAGAAAAGTTCTCTCGTTGAAGTTTTTTTCTTGATTTGTGATCCCACATGGTCTCCGAACAATTTCAGCTTTGTTACTGAAAAATCGACTTTGGGCAATTTGCATGACTCTAAATGGCTCCTTCGAGGCAATATTTAGTAGCGAAAGACAGCTTACACAGATTGTGTCAATTGAGCTACGCAAGGCCGTACGCAGAAATTTTTTCCTGGGGGGGCAAGATGATCGCTTTCAAAGGAACCCATAACTTGAAGTCTAAAACCCAATTAAAAAAAAGTATGATTTTGAAATTTCTGGGGGGGCAACTGCCCCCCCTGCCCCCCGCTGCGTACGGCCTTGGAGCTACGTACTATTCTAGATGCCGATGATACCTGACTGCAATTGTGCTGTTCATGTAACCTGTGAGACCAAGAAAGGAGGTTACCCAGTAATGTCTGATAATAATGTATGATACCTCTATTTAGGGCTTTTGTGGGGTGTAGAATCCAGTTTTAATGTTATTTTTGGGCAATAGACCTGTTTACTAATGTATTTCAATTTATGCATGTTTCTCTCCAGAATCCTTAGTTACCAACTATTTGGTGCACCTGCTATGCATAATGGCGTCTCTGGAATCCATTTTGCATACATTAGTTGTTGCTATGTCGGGAAAGCCTCTGGCAAGCTTTCGAGTCGTCAAGAGAAACTTTTGTTCATAAAGTATGCATAAAATTAGTAAACAGGTCTATTACATATCATGTATAGTCCACGTAAATAGGCTCTATACCAACTTAATTATACTTGAACAACTGAAAGTGCATGTTTTTCTTAAACATTAACAATGAAAGCCTACTAATGTAATTAAAGGGGTTTAGAGTGACTATTTTCATGTTTCCATCTTTTCTTTTTCCCTTTATAAAAATTATTATTCTTTTTAAATTTCCTGTCAGTTTCAGCCACAAGAGGTTAAAGGGATGAATAAAATTATGCAAATTTGTATTGAGAAGAAGCAGAAAATCAGGGGAGAATAGTGAAAATTTGAGAAAACTCTAAAAAGGAATATACAAAGATTTTTAAAAGCAGAAATCACTAATGACTACTAAATATCGTCAATATTATATACTGAGTAACCTCCTTTCGATGCTGTGTAAGCCGTCTTTCGCTACTAAATATCGTCAACATTATATACTGCCTAACCTTTTGATGCTGTGTAAGCTGTCTTTCGCTACTAAATATCG
The DNA here is from genome assembly GCA_025617745.1 of Heliocidaris erythrogramma. NCBI lineage: Eukaryota > Metazoa > Echinodermata > Echinoidea > Camarodonta > Echinometridae > Heliocidaris > Heliocidaris erythrogramma. Next base: position 34,689,320 of record CM046855.1, on the reverse strand, counting down.
TCGATATTATATACTGCGTAACCTCCTTTCGATGCTGTGTAAGCTGACTTTCGCTACTAAATATCCTCTTGAAGGAGCCATTTAGTTTATGCATATTATGCAAATTACCCAAAGTCGATTTTTTGGCAACAGAGCTGAAATTGTCTGGAGCCCACATGGGATCACAAATCAAGAAAAAAACCTCAACGGAAAGAACTTTTCAGGGCTCATTAACTGTTGAGTTGACTAGTACTTCAATATAGAGATTCGTTTTTTTAGGGTGTCTTAAATGCAAATTATTGAACTGCAGCTTCTCCATCAGCTTGTGTCAAGAATTACAAAACTTGACATCTTCTCTACAAATGAACAAATCATGAAGTCATAAAAGATTAACAAACCTGAATCCATTCGTTGTAGACTTTCAAAGAGAGCTTTACGGCCTTGGACTCGCTCATTGGAAGGAGGAAGCCCTAAAAATGAAGGACAGTTAGAAAACTTTATGTTATTTGGCATAGTAACCCAGTTAAATTTTTTTTTAAATGCTGAAAAATACAAGCATGATGACAAGAAGGAAGAAAGGAATGACTGACAAAGACAATTAAGAAAGAGGAAATTACATGAGCAGGAGAAGGGAAGAAGGAACACATGATGAATAAGACAGAATCAAAACACTATTGAATGGACAGCTCATGACACATAATCAAACTATCAACTCACACAGCAAGGGGACAATTCAAGTAAAGTGAAATAAATTCAAGGAAATTCTGGTTTATTCCAGGAAATTCCAGAAGAGAAGCTACCTGTCTGAGCACCTCCTGGACAAAGTTGATGTTATCCCTGGTGGAGTAGAGGACCCGTTGGACCAGCTCCCTGCCAGAGCTCTCCAGGTCATCCTGCAGGGGTAGGGCAAGAGAGATGGTGCTGGCACTCAGAGACAGGGTGGAGTTGGGGCTGATGGTAGCGGAGGAGGAGTTGGAGGAGTCGCCACCCTCTTTCAGCAGCATGGTCTCCAGTTTGCGCTCCAGGGAGTCCCTGGTGTTGAGCTCTGGCTTGTCTGTTAGAAAACTGATGGGGAGAGAGGAAAACATTGCCAAGAGGATCATTAAACCCTTCCTTGCAGGGGGGGGGGGCAAATTTCACCCAAGACTGTGACCGTTGAACATCATGTTGGACTTATAATCAATTGGCTAAATTTTCTTTCCTGAAACAGAATAGATATCCTCAATGTGAAGTGCATTCCCATAAGATATATTTTATATCCAGTTTAACAATGAAACATGGCTTGCAAGTCAAATTTTAATAATTGAAAGTTAATTTATGACAACTGTTCAAAAACTTGGAGGCATGGAAAGGGTAAAAGAGAATTCACATCTATCTCTTCCTCAGTAATATAATTCACTGTGTTTCCAGTATAGAAAGAAAACTAACACTGAATTAGACGGTGAGGATTTCTTCAGTGCCATGAAATCACATCCATTCCGATATATAAATACATATGACAATGTAGATTGGAAGAGGTTCATCGTGGTGAAGAATAATTGAAGAGAGTTAATCAGTTGTCTCACGATGTGCAAACGTAAACGTAGGTAGTCTGACGTTTCGGCTGCTATATACTGCTAGCCTTAGTCATAGACAATGAGCCGAGATCACGCTGAGCGGGTCTTAAATAGCCCGGAGCGGCCGGATGTACGCTCGGACCACTCGCGCTGTGATTGGTCGCTGCCGTTGACCAATCACCGGGCGCGGCATTGTTCCCTGCCGTGTCGGCGCTGTGATTGGTCGCTGCCGTTGACCAATCACCGGGCGCGGCATTGTTCCCTGCCGTGTCGGCGGGGGCGCGCTATCCTTGGCCGGTTCTAACCAGTTAGCTGCGTGGCGCTGAATAGCAGATAGCCATTCGTTGGGGATGTCAATGCCGTTATACCTGTTAATGTTATTCGAGTGCAATCGGATTTGGATAGCTTCTTTCACCCGGCGCGTGTACCAATGCTTGTCCTGCGCAATGCAACTGATATTATCCCAGCCGGGATAGTGCTCGGCAGTCCAAGCATGCTCAGCAACAGCCGAGCTATCAGTGCGTCCGAGGCGAACATCCCGGCGATGTTCATGCATGCGCTCCCCGACGGGTCTACCAGTCTCGCCAATATAAACCTTGTCACAGGTTGAACATGGGATCTTGTAGACAACTCCATCGCGCCTATTCGGGAGGACAGGGTCCTTCGGGTGGACCAGCTGGCTGCGAATAGTTGTGTCGGACTTAAACACAACGCGAATATCATGCTTTGCCGATCAGTATTTGGCTTTTGATTCGCATCATCCGAAGTCCGTCAAGCGCGGGGTAGTGAAGTGTCTCTACGAAAGAGCCTCACGAATCGTGTCCAAACCCCAATGCACAGCGACAGAGAAGCAACACGTCTCCTCAGCGCTCATTGCCAATGGCTATCCCGAGTCATTTGTGAATCGCGCCTCCCGGAAGAAGCACACAACTCCCGAGGAACCTAGCCGTTTCAAGTCCACCATTGTTCTCCCGTATGTTGATAACATTGCGCACCTACTCCGCCGGCGCTTGGAAAAGCATGATATTCGCGTTGTGTTTAAGTCCGACACAACTATTCGCAGCCAGCTGGTCCACCCGAAGGACCCTGTCCTCCCGAATAGGCGCGATGGAGTTGTCTACAAGATCCCATGTTCGACCTGTGACAAGGTGTATATTGGCGAGACTGGTAGACCCGTCGGGGAGCGCATGCATGAACATCGCCGGGATGTTCGCCTCGGACGCACTGATAGCTCGGCTGTTGCCGAGCATGCTTGGACTGCCGAGCACTATCCCGGCTGGGATAATATCAGTTGCGTTGCGCAGGACAAGCATTGGTACACGCGCCGGGTGAAAGAAGCTATCCAAATCCGATTGCACTCGAATAACATTAACAGGGATAACGGCATTGACATCCCCAACGAATGGCTATCTGCTATTCAGCGCCACCCAGCTAACCGGTTAGAACCGGCCAAGGATAGCGCGCCCCCCGCCGACACGGCAGGGAACAACGCCGCGCCCGGTGATTGGTCAACGGCAGCGACCAATCACAGCGCCGACACGGCAGGGAACAATGCCGCGCCCGGTGATTGGTCAACGGCAGCGACCAATCACAGCGCGAGTGGTCCGAGCGTACATCCGGCCGCTCCAGGCTATTTAAGACCCGCTCAGCGTGATCTCGGCTCATTGTCTATGACTAAGGCTAGCAGTATATAGCAGCCGAAACGTCAGACTACCTACGTTTACGTTTGCACATCGTGAGACAACTGATTAACTCTCTTCAATTATATGACAATGTGTTGCTCATTCATTCACAAACTTCACAAATAGCTGGGAAGGCAGTTTCACTGTACTCCCAAACAATGAAAACCTCATGACACTGCCAAGTTAGTGATATGAGAAATGATTTTTAATAAATATATTCAACAGCCTGCACTCCTCTGCTTAAATAGCTGCATTATATTAATACCAAACCAAACTATTTATTACATACACTGTACCTATGCATTTTTTTAAAACTAGCATATAGTCTGCTGATAGCCAGAGAGATGTTAATTCATGCTCTCAACACGTGATATTATGAAGCAAACTGTTTCTCTTTCTAGCTTACCTCGACTTGCTTCCAGTCTTGTGAGTGGTGATAAAACTGACCACCCAGTTGACCACACTGACCCGGCATGCAGCCAGGTTGTTGGTGTAGCTAGAACCGACACTGTTGCAAGTACTCCTGGCCCGGGGTATTTCTGAAGTGACATGAGACGTGAAGACAAGCACAAGGCCATTCTTTTTTTAAACATTTACAAGAGAACAAAAATGGCACACACGGTTGATAGTTATTACGACTAAACACAAATAAATACAAAAATATAGACAGAAGAAGCATAATATCTGCCACAGATTTTTAAAATATCACATTTATGAGAAAATTTGAAAGCATCACCAAGAATATTGCATGTCAAAAAACAAGACTTACATCTTTAAAATTTATATTAACACTATTAAGACATATTTTAAATGATCTTAAGCCCATAAAAGAGCATAAGATTATACTATTTCTGAAAAAAAAAACCTGTACAGCCACAAATGTAAAAATAACCACAAATGTCATAACATGTCAACCACAAGTGTAAAAATAACCACAAATGTAATAAAAATCGCCCACAAATGTAAAAACATTTCGCCTACAAATGTAAAAATTTCCATTTTTACCACAAATGTCATAACATGTCGACCGCAAATGTAAAAAGTGATTGCTTGCATATAATGCACCGATGTAAATATTATTGTAAATTGCCACTTGGTCTAATGCCAATTGGTCAATAAACCGAATGGTCTAACATCATTCGTTCTATTCGTCCATCACCAACATTTCGTCTAATAACCATTTGGTCTAATAATCAGTTTAATCACTTCGTCTAATCACCACTTCGCCTATAGCCAATTCGTCTAAAACCCATTTGGTCTAATACCCATTTGGTCTAAACACCACTTGGGCTAATAATCAGTTCGTCTAATGTTCACTTGGTCCAATATCTATTTCGGCTAAAAGCAGTTGGTCTAATAAACAAATGGTCTATTCATCATTTCGTCTTATAACTATTTGGTCTATATAATTAGTTTAATCACTTCATCTATAGCCAATTGGTCTAAAACCCATTTGGTCTAAACCCATTTGGTCTTAACACCACTTTATCTAATAATCAGTTTGTCAAATGTTCACTTGGTCCAATATCTAAAACTAGTTGGTCTAATAACCAAATGGTCTAATCATTTCGTCTAAACCCAGTTGGTCTAACACTCACATCGTCTAATCATCACATTACCATTTTTTCTAATTATCGTTTGGTCCAATTCTCAGTTCGTCTAATAACCGTTTGGTCTAATGTTCACTTGGTCTAATAACCGTTTGGTCTAATACTACAGACAAATAGGTTAGCCTGATATAGTTATATAGGTTTATTGCCACTTGGTCTACAGCAAGTTGGTCTAATAACCAAGTGGTCTAACATCATTCGGTCTAATATCAGTTGCTCTTATAACCGATCGGTCTAATCATATCGTCCATTTTACCATTTGTTCTAATTTTCATTTCGTCTAATTACCATTTGGTCTACAGTCAATTCGTCTAATAGCCATTTGGTCTATAACCATTTGGTCCATTATCAATTGGTCTAATTGCCACTTTGTCTAATCATCAAATGGTCTAAACCCAATTGGTCTAATAGGCCTACCCATTTGGTCCACACATCATTTGGTCCCTTTGGCAGTTAGTCTAACCTCAGTTGGTCTATCATTTATTTATTCATTTATTTCCACATAAAAAGAACACATGATAGTCAACACCCATTTCATCTAATAACCGTTTGGTCTAATTGTCATTTGGTCTAATAGCTGTCTGGTCTAATTACCATTGGTCTAATCATCGTTTCGTCTAATGACCAACTGGGCTAATTTCTTGTTTTCCCCCTACAATACTACTCTAGGGGGCTTTGAAAATGAGTTAAAAAACAGCAAACTACCAATTAAAGTACAATTTTGATTTACACTTTTCTAAATCATTTGTTAATGCTTTTGCCTCTAGATATAGCCATTTTGATAAGAACATGACTTGAATTTATCATGCATTTGGTTTTTTTTGCTCAGGGGGTCGAAAGCTGGGGGTGCAGTTAATACATGACAGCAGTTTATACGTTATTTACGGTATTTAAAAAAAAATTACATTTGCGGTTGACATGTTTTGACATTTGTGGTGAAGGGTGTTGCTATATTTTAGGGATTTTAATGGTGCGGAAAACCTCACACACCTCACAAACCTCACCGCATACACATACATCTCATAATAACTTATCTCACAAGGCTTGGTGCTTAATAGAAATGATACTTTACCCAGGGTAGTCTCATCAGTACTAAATAATGTTCTCCCTGAGGCCCTATATGATTACCCCGGGTTCAACAATTAATTACCTAATATTGGGCTGTAGAGGCTTGTGCTATGCAGAAATTCTGGGAATATGTGTGGTAAGTAGAATCTCTTGAAGTTCTCCAGAAGAAAGATGAAAGCCTCATCTTTCATGGTTGCATCAGACCACTCCACTCTAGGAACCTGCAAACAGAGAAAGTACAGACAAAATAGCATTGTCAATATCAGAAACCATTGATTTTCAACGACAAATCATTTCATATTGCCGTATAACACAATAATCATTTCAATATCAGAAACCATTAACCTTTCCTACAATGAACCAATTAGGAATAATTAAACTCTCATACTCAATTATCCATTGAAACCATCAAACTAATACAAATATATAAATACAAGCATAGAAACTGGATGATCAATAGAGAAATGTTCTGAAGTATTTCCGGTCTATACATGTATGACGTTTTATGGATGCCTTCCAGTAACTGAAACCAGTACAGTTGCACATTACGAATTCAAAAATAGAACATACAAAAAAGAGAAGTACTGTATTTACAGAATTTTAAAAAATTATAAGCAGAAATGAAATGCATCTATGCATGAATATGCAACTAAACATACACTCGGGTAAACAACCACTTATTTATGCATTTCTATGAGTATATAATATTAGACAGGTTTGTCTTATGCACACAGGTTTTGTTGCACATACATGTACCTGTGTGACTGTGTATTTGAGTACGCTTTCAAGAAGTAGTTTGGTGAGGTTTTCTGTTGGTTTTTCGCCAGGCTGAGCAGGTACAATGGGGTTGATCTCTACTTCAAGAATGGGACCTGATTGTAGGAGAATGAAAGAGAACACAAGATATTAAATATTTGCCCCTGAAAGAAGTTAAAAAGTGATAAATAAGAAAATATCAAGTTAGTCTGCTGTAGACTAGAAGTTAGATAAGTGTCTAAATCAATAAATCAATTGTTACTTTTTAAAATCAATTGATGATTTTCTGACCCTGAAGAAAACTTAACATTTGCTCATTAAAAAGACATTGATAAACTCTGCCAATCATGCTGGATACAAAATCTGGCATGCAAAAAACAATTCATTTTTTAAAATATCAAAATTACCTTTGAAAACAAAGGAATAAGAAAGAAAAGTATGTAGAAACACACACACACAAATGATACTTTATTGCCATTACTGTGCTATATATGATTGCTTTGAAAAAATTCAATTCAAATTCCCATTTCATTAATTGCACAATTAATTAAATTAATTAATTCCACTACATTATCTATAGTATTAACATAATACATTTCCATGAATCAGCACAGACAGTAACACAACCGGATCACAATACTATGGGAGATGCAACACAATTAATTTCTATCACATTAGTGAAAGATAGCCAAACTAAACAGATAGATTCTGTAATTTATCATAAATATATTTGTGTTTGTTCCCACATTCTTACTGTCAGAATTAGGGGATGTCCTAGAATTGTGTGTCATGACATGCTCCAGGCTGCTCCCGTAGATCCCTGTGGGGACCGGGAATCCCGGGACCAGGGTAGCGTACATCAGGTAGCACTCCTCTGAGGCATTCTCCTGGAGGATTTGGAACCAGAGAAGGAACAGCCTCATCCCATCCATCCGATGCTGGAGATAACAAGAAGAGTCCATGTGAGACAAAGTAAAACACAATACATGTATCCATGACAACTACAATGATAACATTTGGGAAAATTTCTAATTACATAACCATACAGGACATCAAAGTGTTACTAAAAGTAACTGTATATTAAGGGAGGCAATCAATGATCATATTGTATCAAAATATGAATTTGTTTTCTTGTTTTGTTATTGCATTGCATATAAATGTACTACATCCAATTAGGCAGGGGCGGATCCAGGATTTTGTAAATTTGTAAAAGAGGGGGCACAGAGCCTCAAAAGTACGCAATTAAGGAGGCAAATTTTTTAATTGTGTACTTAAAGTATGCCAGTTGGGTTTCGAGGGGGGGGCGTGGCCGATCCCCCCCCCCCCCCCCCACAAATTAGGCCTAAAGATAACAAGGTATGAAACCTGCAGAAATTACATGTAAGTTACATATTCTCTTTCATTATATTGCTATCAATCATATTTCAACAATTTTGTTTTAATGATTTAATCTGTAAATTTACAACGTATTTAATGTCAACTGGAGTTAGTTCTTTGACAGGAAGGAATATGCATTTTACATTCCCAAACAACTCAATATTTGTCACACATGAACATCTACATAGTCACTCCTTTTTTGAGCTATAAACATGAATCACATTGGGGGGGGGGGGGGGGGGGGGTTCTCAAGATTGCTTAAAATAAAGTCTAACTGGAATAACTGGGCATATTCGACTGGGATATCTTGTTGAGCCCAGTCAGTTTGTTTTTCCACAGGGAATTACATGTAGTTACCTTTGTAATATATGTTGTTTATCACAAAGGACTCTGGTTACAAAGAAATATATAATGACATACATGTAGTTTGAAGTATTTGTTGAATATAAATGAGTAATGTATGAAGGTGCATGCTTAAGGGAGCCTACCCGCTGAATTACATGTATATACCATAGTCACTAAAATGGGTTGAAGTGCATGTAGGTTAATTATTATTACCTTCAATCCATTGCCAACATGCAGGAGCTTCTTCATAACACGCCCTGCAAATAAAATATGAATGAAAATATGAACACATCATCCCATTTTGAGAATAAAGTGGGGCATAATTAATTTCCTGACATCATTAAATTCCTGAATTCTCCCAATGGAATTTGGTACTGCCCATCCTGCATGCATTCCTTATACATGTAACAACCAACTGAATGCCATTAAATTCAGTTGGCATGAACAATTCTCGCTACCTCAAATATGCAATTTTCGACGTAGAGGGCAATATTATGCATGGAAATGGTCCGCAACTTCGTCAACTTCACTTCCAGTCTGTATTGAAATACTACGGCTTATGAATAAAATGAGTACTAAAATGCTTAATTTTTGGATCGCATGACATAAACCACTCAAATTTTGAAAATGCAACCAATTGTCTCAATAAATAATGGTATCTTTTCAAACATATCGGTTAATTTATACTCAAACTCGAGGATTTTTGTAATACCTATGTACATTTGCAATGCAAAAAGACAAACACTTGTCGACCCAATCGGGATATTGTCAGCACTGCACATGCGTGGTTTGCATGACAAACGCCATCTGTTGGCGAAATTGCGTATTTGGGGTAGCGAGAATTGAACATGTACAAGACCAACAAATCCATGTTTACATGTACATGCATGTACAGTGTTTATACATGTAGCTATTTCATACCTGCCAACCTTTGAGGACCAAAAAGAGTAATATTTATTTGTGGGGGGAGGGGGGGGGGGACATAATGTGCGGAAAGCGCACATGACAGGCGCGAAGTCCCTTCTGGCCGGGCCAGGGCCCGCCTTAGGGCCCGGGAAGCTCTGGAGTTCTAGATGCTCCCAGATGCAATCACAGCCTTATTTTGAAACCATTTACCATGTTTTTGAACCCTAATATTACAAAAATAATTGTTCTTTTTTTTTTGGTTAGATATGAAAAAGCTAGATTCCCAGAATGGTAGGGAAAATTACTTTATCTCAATTCTATAACATTCCAGGAATTCCCTGATCGCATGTAGTCAACCACAGCTAAATTCAAACACCCCAAGATAAAGTTAAAGAGTAGAAAACAAACCACAAAGGCCTGGTCATTAAGAACGATTCACGATGTCCATGCAATATACCCACCACACTACCAATAATCTAGGCCGCTGGTGATGGGGAAGAATGTCTCCCATTCCTGCTGGAAAGTGAATTCCAGCAGGGATTTTTCAACAGAATATTTCAACACATTAGCGAACAAGTTAGACATTTTCTCTCACCTGAATCATGAAAAATAGCGATGATATTCCATTTGGACTCATTTGTGAAATTTATAATCAGTTCTCAGAGGACAAATGACGGTTATTAGGGGCTGTGATTTCCCTATCTTGCGATAGCACAATCGTGCACTGCCATCATGCATAACATGGACTCACTGCACAGTACATGTATGTTATCTTGTCAATGTACACTGTTTGTTCTCACACCGTTGCTTCGTATCCATTGTACATGTAAGCATAAACAGTGCACATAGAAAAGATAAGGTAGTTGTAGGGTATCTACGTATTATAAGTTCGCACAACCATACATTATTCAGAAAATCGTGATTTTGTGATACAAAATCGTAAGGAGTAATATACAATAAAAAATCGTAATAATTACGCCCAAATCGTAAGAGTTGGCAGGTATGCTATTTGATGGGGAGATATTCCTTCATTCGTTACTACATTGTACATGAAGCAAGTTACTAGACAAGGACTTGAAATGAATGGGGTAGCCTCAATATAGATGATACTGATCAAAGTTCTGAAAAATACAGGTTAAACTATTCAATTATATATTACAGATGCAAAACATGGAATTTCTTTTCATGAACCAAGTATTGTTCAACACGTACATGTACAGTTGTATGGTGAATTTTACAATGAAAACATGACCACACATGTAGTCATTCAAAACTCCCATTTAACAAAATAACATTTAGCATGACAAATGTACCTGGGGATTTCAATACATACACTGCTCAAATCTGTCTCCATGGTTTTAATACATGTATCTTGTCATAATATAAATTATATCTTTCTATGAGATAACAAATAATTCACTTCCTCCCTCTCCACCAATGGGTCATATGCTATAGTTTTATTCCAAGAATAATTCGACTACACTGTATTTTTGTACATTTATATTTCCTTTTCAAGATTAACAGTACCACAAATATGTGTCAAGGCCTCTATCTGCATAAGTTTGCAATATTTAACACAATAGGGACCAATATAGACAAACTGCTTGCACCACATGAAATTTTGTGCATTTTGTCTCAATGGTTTTAATATCTTACCATGATATAAATTGCATCTTTCTATGAGATGAAGAATAACTTAAATTTCCCCCCTCTCCACTAAATGGGTGACATATGCTATAGTTTTATTTAAAGAATAATTCAAATGAACTCAATTTTGTACAATTATATTTCCCTCCTTAAGATTAACATACATATTTATCAAGGCCCTTTTCTGCATAATATTGCCACAGTATTAATCTCAAGTGCCAATGAGTGCAAACACGAGCTACAACATGTAGCTGGCTGGTGGTACGAGTGACCTGCAGCGCTGCAGCCAGCATGCCCTCTCTTGTGAAATAGAGTGGGTGTCCTTAAGAAACTGTAGGTTATCATCATTCATTAACATCTAAGAATACAGGAGGCAGGCAGGTGCAATACGACACCCTACACTGAGCATCAAGTTCAGTGTACAATTGTACATGACTTGAATCACACAGTACAGACTGTCAACACACTCCAGATTCAATCACACAATAGACCTCCAGCATCCATACATTGTATTGCATGTTCCAATGATTGATGTAAGCTCCTTTGCATGTCATATCTCCCTGAATATAGATGTCATGATCTGTTAGATTAGACGAGGTTCCAGTGGGACAACGTTGCATGGTGCCTACGTACTGCAAATAAGCTAAATAAGAACTAGATGAATTCTCGACTGCGTGCAGTCAAAATTTATGCCTCCGCCCTTACCAGATCAGAAATATATCGCACATTAATGGTGTTTTTTTTTTAATGTTGATTTGTTTTAAAGTTTGATTGAACCAGAATAAAAAGCCTCTAAGTACATGTTAATTCACCCTCTTTGACATTTGACATTTGATCTTACACCTTAATATACCGGTAACCCAAAAGTCTGATCACTTTATCTCCTAGTCTTGAATTCAGTTGATGGCTCAAACTGTTCTTGAAATATTGTGATAACCAGAATGAAAAGCCTCTAATTACATGTTAATTTACCTCTTTGACATTTTATCTTACACCTTATAACCCAAAAGTCTGATCACTTGATCTCCTCCTAGTCTTGAATACAAAATAGTTGAGATATGGTGATAACAAAGGTAAATAAACATTATTTCACATACACCTGTATAATGACCACTATGACCTGTCACTTTGACTTATGTGAACAAAAATCTAATCAGTTCGCCTCACTATGGTGATGCATACTAGTTCAAAGTTTGAAGCTAATGGATCAAATGGTTCCTGAGATATCACGTTAACAAGGCTAACACCTGCAATTTCAGAATTGACCTCTATGACCTTTGACATTTGACCTACATGTACTATCCCAAAATCTAATCAGATTGTCTTCCTATGGTGATACATACTAGCAACAAGTTTGAAGTTCATAACTCAAATGGTTCTTGAGTTATCGCTAGAACGAGGCTAACACGAGACTAATCATGTAAAAACATTTCTGTTTAATTCTTAATTAATTTCTAAATGCGCCTTGAGCACTCCACAGAGTGACTTTGGCGCTATATAAATTACATTTATTATTATTATTATTATTAACACCTGAAATTTTAGGAATTGGCCTGTGACCTTGACCTTTGACCTACGTACCCAAAAATGTAATGAGATCGTCTTCCTATGGTGATACATACTAGCACCAAGTTTGAAGTTCATACGTCATGTGGTTCTTGAGTTATCCCTAGAACGAGAAAGCAGGACGGACGGACGGACAACCCGAAAACATAATGCCTCCGGCACCATCTTCGGTGGGCGGAGGCATAAAATACATGTAAGATCAAGTTGGCAGAAATGAAAATGATACAAGAGGGCAAAGAAAGCATGTATGCAGGGACCAAAGATCAACTTGATTTCAAGATGAGGCTCGAAGAAAATTCAGCTGACACAAGACAGTGAGCAAGAAGAAATAACTGCCCCTTTCAATTCATGGGAAAGGACGGCAGCATGATGTCTTTAGAAATGAAGCAAAAAATGGAAAAAGATGACATTCACAGTTCTGAAAATGATATGAGAGAGGGAAAATATGCATACTGGGTCCAAAGATCAACTTGACTTCAAGCAGAGGCTCCGAGAAAATATGGTTAACACAAGAGGGCACGAAGGAAGAAATAACCACCCATTTCCATTTATGATAAAGGACAGCAGCAAATGGGACAAGGTAGCATGATGTCAACATAAATGAGTTAAAATAGAAAAGGATGTGAAGTTCACATAAATAAAAATTACACAGTAGGGGGAAAATATGCATACAGAGTCCACTGATGAACTTGAATTTCAAGACGAGGTTTTAAAAATACAGCTGTCACAAAAGGGCAAGGAAGAAGAAGTCCCCATCCCTTCCCATTCTGGCAAAGTACAATAGCACTGGGACGGGGTAGGATGGTGTAAAATTCACATAAAATGAAAATGCGCTAAAAATGGAATGGGTGAAGTTGACATACAGGGACCAGAGATCGACTTAGTCTCAAGATGAGGTTCCAAGAAAATACTGCTGATACAAGAGACCAAGGGAGAAGGAGAAATAAACACTCATTTCCATCCATGGTAAAGTATACTGCAGTTACAAAAAATGAAGAAAAGGGAGGAAAAGAAGTTCTAGGAATAAACCATATAAAAAAAGATTTAGATAGATCATGCAGTTTTGAACATATCAAAAGGTGAAAGGACAATGATAGAGAATCAAAGAGTTATAAAATCTATTTCTAATGAATGGCAGAGAAAATCTTTTACCAGGGCATCATTCATGGCAGGGATAAAATTTCTTATTAAAGAGCAGGTTGAAAAGGATTGCTCTTCAAATGCCCTCATATTCAAACTATGACAAGAAACAGCTGAAATGTTCAGGCCGAAAATTTGTGTGTAGTCCCATACATATTTCTCTGTGTTGTGCATGTGACTCTCATCAGGATTTATAAATTTCTTATCATTTTGGCAATTCCAAAAACCTTACACCATACAACAATTATTATGTGCTATATAATCAAACTTTCCAAATAGCTTTGAGACAGTTTCTTTCACAATTCAATCTCATGACCAGACCTCAACTTTACATTTAAGGGGCATTAACCCCTCACAGAAAATTGGCTTGAGTGGCAATAGATATATCAGGGAAAGAGGTAAAAGTTGGAGAAAAATTGGACAAAGATGCAAAAAATTCTCAATATATACAAGTTAAGATCAATATAAAGAATATCCCATTGGCAATTTGATTACAATCAGCAAGAACTCTTCCATTTGTGTATATTAAACGATCTAGTGATTTGTTGTATAATTTTTCTTGAGCTTGCACAAATACGTTTCTTTGATTTCCCTGCTTCCACTCACGCTAAATTGGTATGAGACGTTAAGTCCCTTTCAAGCTAGTTGAGGATAAATCTTGCAGACTGATGACTGTAGAAAAGGGCGAAGTATAGTACAGGACTACTACTGCCCTAGGAGTCATGACTCGTGTCTGTCTACCCAATACAACGTCGTCGGACATGTGTCAACACAACTCTGATTCACTGGAGATAAATATAGATCTGCCGACATTCCTCTGCAAAATGGCAAGCCAAATATGACACATTCTTGAATTAGTCAGTCTGTCATCATCGACTTGCAGTCATATTCCAGTCAAGACTTCTGTTATCCATGTTGTTTATTGACTAGTTTCATAGAGCATGTAACACTACAGGGGATGCTCTCTATACAACTATTGAGACTTTACTTAGAAAAATTGTTGTGGAATCATTATTAACCATTGATCTTTAATTTGCAAACATCAATCGGAATCATTTGGACCAGAAATATCGTAAAATATAAAAATCTTACTATACTTTATATATAAACATGCACATGTTAACAGTATAAAAGATCTACCGGTACATGTACAAGTACCAGCCACTTATCAAATATTCTAAGAGTACAATGTATACAAAAATGACTTTCAAAATTCAAAGTTTGAAAGGGAGAGGGTCCTTAAGGCTTTACCAGTGATCCATGGCACACCAACATTTGAAGGGATATTTACACAATTGATGTTTGGCCTTCCTAGTACTTAATCCAACAATTTGATTCAGTTTATGGAAAGAAACATTGTGCTAATGTCTATAGAACATACCACAATACAATGTAAACACAAGCTTCAAATACAGTTTATTATCTGTAAATACATTAAACAGTCTATGTGACTTGAACGTGAAAGTCCAGATCAATATACTTCCTAAAATTCACTTTGCCACATATAGAACCATTCTTGAGAGCAATTATACAGATTTCCTAAAAATAAAAGAAACAAAGTGATAAAACAAAAAATACATACGACACTATTACAAAACAGAAATGTCCTGACATGTACATACCTATGTGGATGTGCACTCATTTATTTTGCAAGCAGTTTCCAACTTCGACATTATCAACCTCAAAAGTCAGTTGCACATGTACTTGTTTATATTTGTTATATTACAGTGAAGATTGGAAAACGATATTTTTCAAAGTTCCATTCCACGGGAAAAGGTGTGCAAACATACTTTCATGTACATGTACATGAGTATCCAGATGTACTACGTATATTGTATGATCCCTCGGCCATCTCCCAGTATATCTAATCTGGGACGGTTGGCAAAAATCATGTTACTCTACGGGAGAGCTCGAGACTTCCATGAGATCACTACATCAAGGAAGATTGAAATAGAGGTCTCCCACCTAACCCTGGAAGTAGAGTACCTACATAAAGAGAGTAGTAACGATTTGAACGCCATTTTGTTTCCTCTCCTATGCAACATTTCTATTCAATTCCAACGAGCACCTGGGTGTTCTCAATAGAAAGAATTCAAACGCCATTTTGTTTCACGAAAAGTCAGACGTCTATGTCGCTACTCTCTATATAAAGGTACTCCACCTGGAAGCTTCCTGAGGCTTGCTTGACATAGCAACAACCAAATAACATGTATGCAAAGTGGGGAGGCTATCACTAACTTTAGAAACTAAAGTGTGTTGTAACAGTAAAAATGGCAGTGGCTATGGTTACAACAAAATGATTTGCAATATATCTACAGGAGGCAGATTTCCTCTTTATAACAATTCAATTTAATTCAAATATTCACTTGTGACTCATACACCGTACATATATAGTTTTGAACAGTCCATGTACATTATATGATTTTGCTTTATCTATAAAACATTACAATAAGTTGCTAAATTGGCAATTTATTTACAAAATTATTTTCAAATAATTGACGTTCCCCACAGGAGGATCTCACAAGGACTTATCACCTCTAAAACCATCCCTCCATCAAATTCCTTCAAAATTCCTCCATTCTTTTCTCATCCATCCTCCTCCCTCATCCCTCTCTCCCAACTTTGTTTTCAGCACAAATCTACTCACCTATACTGTGAAACTGCCATCTGGAATGAATCAACTCGGGCAAAAACACGAAGATTTTCTGCAAGATAAAAAAATGTGAAAATACATAAGAAAGTCAGTCAGGCCGTTGTCAGTAGCAAAAGGTCAAAACATTCACGACTAAACAGGTTGATTCCTAGAGATATGTAAATGTACATGAGGAAAACCACCTATGTTGCTTATTAGAATGAGACAGTGAACTTCAAAACCAAACATGTTCTCAGCAATCTCTTCCTTGAACAATTAAAAAAAAAAAAGAGCACTTTATACAAGTAGGATGAAAACAAGTACCACAAAGAGAACCAAAGATACATACATATACATATAACATGTAACAACCCTCTTGGGGCATTTTCCAAAATTTTCAACAAAAAGAGTGAAAGTAAAAGCATAGTTAATTTTTTTTTTTTTTTGGGGGGGGGGGTGTAGGGGCTATTTCAGGAACGGGAGACAAAAACACCTTAGCCGTCATGTAATTTTAACTGCTCAGCTGACCCTGTAGGATGTCATGACAATTAGTGTTCACTAGAAAAGCTAATTTTGTTCCAAGGAAACAAAAATCTACAAACTGAGGAGTCCAGAAACTTTATAATTCTTTGCATAATATTGTGCACAGTACATATAATTGACTACATCAACTGTCCATCTGGTAGCATGCCTTACATAATCTCTCTACTGCCACAGGAAATATATGATGCATCCAGTTTATGAATTTAGATGTATGTACAAAATGTAAGTTTTGTTTTGCACCTACATGTGTGTATATGTAGATTTGCATATAGGGTCATTCCACAGGGTTGGGGCAACAACATATTTTTGTGTACAATTTTGTGTACATGTACATGGAGGGATAGAAACAATTAACATACACTTTGCTTTCATAATCATCTTTGAATTATCAAAAATGACCATTAAAGTTAGTAGAAATATTGTATGGATTATGCTTGTGTGATATGATGAAGACTTGGAACTTGAAATTGATGCTGGGAGAGAGAAATGAAGCAAAGGATGAAAAAAATGTCTGCTGTAACGGTGGTGTTTGATCACATCTGTTAACTCTGATTACTCTAGAATGAAGAGGTCTGTTTACAAAATGCAAATGGAATTTATTGAAGTGATAATGTAAGTAACTTACATGAGTATTTTATCTCAATTGAAACACTTTTATTTTTGAGCTTCCATGTCACAAAAATTGCCCCAACCCTATGGAATGACCTGTATGTAGTCAAAGACCCCTTTTTATTAAAAAAAATAAAATAAATAGCAAGCATGTACAATTGTCACATTTCTCATTAGGAAGGAAAAATCACAAAGTATTAAAAGTCTGGCACACATGTACATATAGTACTGTACACTGTATATGCCTGATAAGTTTTAATTCAGCCATTAATTTTCTATTTCTAAATTTCTCACCACACATCAAAAACTTTCCTTTAATTCCTTCAAACTTCTGTATCAATAGTATAGAAATTACAGGAAACTAAATGCATGGAGGATGTTTTATTTTATGTGTGTGCCTAATGTCAGTTGCTAACCAACATATTCAAATGATCATGAACGCATGATAGTATCTACATACATGTATATAATGACAAAATCCACATACATGTAGCTACATGTACACGATAGTCCATGCGCACATGAATAATCAGGTCAGCCGGCTTCCCAGGTCTCTACAAGGATTACAAGTTTATCGCCAATCTGTAATTTACTGAGCACAAATAAATCTGTTCACAATCCGACAATCATAAATCAGCTTCATCTCTCACATACATCAGAACTGCATTTATCAGAGAAATGCTAGAAAGACTTTCGATGGCTGTACAGTGTACTGTATACGTAGGTGCCAGATCACATTTGATAATCTGAAACACCCAAATTTTTTTCTAAATGGCGCAAATTTATGATGAAAAGACATAGATACACATGACGAAAACCCTTTGAATGGGCATATATGCTCCCATTCAGCCCCTAAACATAACATTTTGCATAATTACAATAAAGCTGCTAGATCTCATCTGATACACTGATTTAAAAAAAAAAATTCTTTAACTGTGCAAATTCTATGATAGAAAAATAGACACTGATACGACAAAGAACCCCTAGAAAGGTCCTACATGTATGCTACATATATATGCAACCAAGCCCCTGAACATGGCACAGTTCCCCTACTGAAATTTGGACAGCCAATAACATGAAGTAGAGCAGTGTCTTATCATGGAAGAAGGAAGGAAATACTATATTGCCTCTAGCCCCCAGCGGGAGGGGGACAGGCCTTCCTCTGATTTCTACATGAAAGCAGGGAGTAGAATGTTATGAAGGTGGGGTGTGGAAGAGGGTCAACAACTAGCATTTTACCCTACCTGTACATCAATAAGCTTTGGCAAAGTTGCAAGATGTTACATGTAAAGAAAGATGAATTTCACAACTTTAATATGATAAACAGTACATTATACACAAACTGGCAGCTCAGTTATCAGGGTGTGATATCCAAATTTGTAAGCTACATGTATCAATACAAAAATGTCCTTATTTTCCTTCAAGAAACGATTGTGTACATTTACATGTATGCCCAATTGATGGTAACATGTTTTTACATGGACATGTACTGTATACATGAAAAGTAGTTTCAGATGCAAGCTCTCACTAATCTGGCAGTCAAATTGAACACATCTTCAATACCAGTTCAGTTCAGAAAGAGAAAAACTCTCTCTAAATTGATTTTAATAAGAAGTACATGTACTTAATAAGAAGTATTCCACAAAAAATCAACAACAAAAATAGAAATCAGTTTCTTGGAAAATGCAGAATTACCAATTTGTGCCGATTACATACATGTAGCGATCTTCATATATCTCTAGAAATCTATAACATTGACCCATTCTCATTACGAGATTGGAAAATGGATCGCTCCATCGTGGGGCGTGCCAAGGAGGTCCACTGGCACGCTGCAGGCATGCCGCAGGATCACACCTGCAGAGGGTAGCGCGATCTATCTTAGCGCGATCAATCTTAGCGCGATCTATCTTTAAATAGCGCGATCTACATGTATCTTAGCACTCTCTGCACAGTAAACTGCGAATCTCTCATAGACCATCCCCCAGAGGTGGTCCGGTTTGGGATCGCCGTGGAGCATGCCGAAATGACGTTGCCACGTTCTCACCTTAGAGGTGGCGCGATCTAGCGCGCACTGGAGTGCTCTATCCCGCACTGGAGCACTCTGTCCCTTGTAATGAGAACGGGATCTTTCTTGCTGTTTGATTTTTGTATCCTTTTGCTGTTATTGAAAGCAAGTTATTCTGGAGCCAGAGTTGCCCTTTAAGTATAATGAACTGACTCCTCACACTGTCATGTATGCATTCATCATCAAGTCATAAATTCACTGTCCTTGTTTATCTTGTCAGAACGTTGAGAATTGGTATCACAATGTGCACAGTCCTGCATTTGCTTCATTATGATAACACTTACATGAACGCAAGCTTATTCACTGTGCATTGTCATTCCACAGCTCCTTATTTTGCCAACAGCATCAAGAATTCTTAATGGGACTGGTTGTCCATTTACACTATGATCCAGACATTGCAACTTCAACTAACACTGCAATGTTACTATGGAAGCTCCTTAGTAACTATGCTAAAACTTAAGTATGAAACATAATGTTTCTAACTCTACTTGAGACACACAAGTACACTTGATATGCAAACAGTGATCATTGAAACAGAAGTTGTTTGGCAACTATGCCAAATCATTGAAACCCCAATAACAAAATGCTAATTTAGGCTTCGGATCATATCACTATGTGGTCTGAGACTCATTTTTATGCTTGGACCAGTCCTCCTTTGGACCACATTGACCTGGCCTCTGGGGCCATCTTTTTCTCATTGCAATAGGGAAAGATAAAGAATTTTCTAATTTGAAAATAAAGCAGAGTTTAAGACAACCCACCCCCTTGAAATAATATAAAACAAGACAATTTGCTTACATGTAATAGGGCTTAAATACAAATTATGTACAATAACTTGAGCAGTAACATTTTACATGTACTCAAAGGGTACCAACCATCTAAAAAATAACTTGTGTATAGCTAGAATGTGAAAAATCAACCTTAAAAAACTTAAACAAATAGTCTATGCGTTAAGGAGTATGAAGAAAATAAAATATAACAAGTCGGACTTGGATTCTGAGCGCACTTACATGTATTCTATGCGAACGTGTATGGGTGCATTGGCTAGTCTACCTTCACGTTGCTTTTATGCTTATTGAGAGTGTATAAACTTGCAACATCTCTTTGTAGCTGTAATATTTGAAGCTCATATTTTGAATATAGTATGTTGACATGGCACCCCTCATATTGAGCAGAATATTTCTTTATGATAGGTCCACTGTAACAATGAAGTCAGGTAAATGTACATGTGTATTTACCTCAAACACTGCTAGTATTGCATCCAAGTCCTCCCGCTGCGCTTTATGGACCCTCTGTTTGGTGCTCGACTCAAGGAGGATAAAATTTTCATAGAAAACATGGTAGATGTGGGAGAAGTACTGCTCAAAATAAGACTTCAGTTCTGACGTCTCAGCATTTTCTGCAGAAATAATAAATATAAAGAAATTATGAGACTTACAGAATGTACATATACTTTACATCTCCTTATTTTGATAACATGGAAGTATACACTTATCAAAAAGAGTTAGAACTAGTGTAAACATTATCAAGTTCTGCAATACATGTAATGTACCACCTGAAAACAAACAAAAAAACAATACAAGTGACTATACCACATTCTTATTTCACTTTTGAGAGCAGGAGAAGCAGTTGATGACCATATTTTTGATGTGTTACTGGTATTGAGGTACATGCACATCAATTAAATTCTTTAAAACATGCTTCTGGAACAGATTTGAAACAATCATTACTGTTTACTACATACAATTGCCTTGAGAAAGTGACTCAAAGATTAAGCATTGCATCTAAGGTACTTGTATTTGCATAAAATTCCTTTTGTGGTATATATTTTTGATAAATTATTTAGAATTTTTTTTAAAGTTTCAAAAGTTTAATACTTTATAGCTCTATAATTAATTTAATGAACTTGAAAATGTGGCTTTTGAGAAATTGACCGAGAGCAGAAAGAGTAACCTGCCCATGATTCAAACGTGATATCCAGCTACATGACATATATTTAAAACCAAGTGTTTTCAACTCTGATTTGAAATGATGCAATCATTCTATCACAAACAATAGTAAATTGATTTAAAAATTACTTGTACTAAGAGACAATTTAAAATTATGCATACTGTCAGTTCAGAGCCAGGAGGCCATTAACTCTGTATAAATAATGGGACTTAATGCCCTACTAGCTCCAAACAGACGATATTAAAAGTGGAGGGTTAAATATTGGAGGTCCTTATGGATAGCGAGGTAATTTGTCTGGGGAGCGTTTCATCAAGCGTTTTGTCAGTGATTTTTACTGACAAATTTGCTCTGAGCCAATCAGATGCAAGGATTTCAGTAGCTTATAACAGTTGTCGGTAAAAATCACTGACAAAACGCTTGATGAAACGCTTCCCAGAATATATGCACTGCCAGTTGTTAATTTTGTTCACCCATCGTCAGTGGATTTTACTACTTTGCACATATAAATATATATATTTATATACATCAGAGGTGAACACAGAGAGATGAAGCTCTGGTAAGAATTTATGTTCCCAGTCATCAGCGAACTTTGAGAAGCGCAATCTGGTAGCACGAGGCATTAAGTTTCATGTTTTATCTGCAGATACTATTGTTGTATTACATGTACATGTACTTGATTTTGATTGCGTCAAAAGCAAGTAAAATATGAATTATGAAGATGTGCTGTGCTGGATGATTTATTTCAAAGGCAAATAGATTTCATAAATCTCACAAATGGGTCTTCTTTATTTGTTATACTTGATTGTACTATTACTTGATTATATCAAAAGCAAGTAAAATATGAATCATAAAGATGTGTTATGCTGGATTATTTATCACAAACACAGTGTTCAGCTCTGAGGAAAGTTGTATTTTATAGACACATCACTAATGGGTCTGCATTTGCATTGTTCAACAAATCATACGTTTCTTAGGCATTAAAACTTGTTATTGTACACTGTGAATAGGAATAAGTCAGATACGAAAAACATACACTGTACATGTATTGCTACATGTAGCTGTATGACTACATGTACACTACTACAACATATAGCTACATGTATGTTTTAACGTGCTTGATCTCCTCAGACATGGTGCAACAACTACATCTACAGCATACATAAAAGTATGTATATTTCATCTCTTCCTCCACATTCTTGAAACAGTGAAGTTTCTCAGAAAAAGTGTTACACAGTACTTTTTACCAATTTCATCCTACCATTAATTATTCTGAAAAGCCAGAAATTCCTGTTGAAAAGTACGGGTCCGCTCGCTATTCATAAGGACCGCTATTCATAGAAAACCGTGTTATGAATAGAGGTCCTTATGAATAGTGGTCCTTATGAATGGAGGTCCTTATGAATAGCGAGGTAATTTGTCTATGGTTTGCTCGCTATTTAGAAGGACCGCTATTTATACAAAACCGCTATTCATTTAGTCACGCGTTATGGATCGGTCCTTATGAATATGTGGTCCCTTATGAATAGCAGTCTTTATGACTAGCGAAGTTACCCTGAAATTATACATAATGTAATAGTACTAAAACAACAACAAATAATAACATTCCAGCCTTGTATTCTGATCTTGACTGACATGCATTTCAATCCTTCTCTACCTTTACCATAACTCAAAGAGAAGACTGAGGTCTGATAAGGCCAAGTAAAATAATATATCTTTTTTGAAAAAAATGAAAAAGAGGGGCTTTTTATTTTTATTTTTTTATTTTTCAAGATGACCGCCATCTGAGATTTTTGTCAATTCCATATGTTTTCCCAATCACACGAAACATCAAAATAATGGAGACACTGTATGTCACACAAGACCTGAACATATTTACAGTACTTTTAATAGTGTTAGCACCATATAAAATTCAGTTAATAGTCCAAAATGAAAAGATGTTTGGTACTACAAAAAGTTTTGCACTCATCAGAGTAAAACTCCAGAATGAACAAAAAACCGAAATCGATCAATATAAACTAAATGCGCTTGTGTACAATGCAATGTACGTCCACATGTTCCTGATAAAGGCAACAATTCCTATGCACATTTGAATACAAAATTGCTTTGGAAGTTTTAAATTCAGTCAATTATCCAATACTACTCTAGCATCATGTAAAAGTGTAATTGTGATTTGTGACATGTTTGGTTTTCCGGTTATTGAAACCCAATTTGAAATGAAACCATGAATTATTATTTAGGCTATTGACATCGCTGTAGCTGTAGCTATAGCAACCTCGCGATCGCGATCACATGAACATATATATGTACATACATACACAACTGCTGCAGGCACTGTGCGCGGTGTACGTGTACATGTATAGCTATACTGTACGTTTGATAGCTACCTCGTACATATAAGCGTGCTGAGCGAGTAGAATGAATGTTTCCCAACAGATTTTTAGGTTTTTTCCATGTTTTTAAAATATTTTTTTTCTCTTATTTTTTAAATGTGCGAGTAGAATGAATGTTTCCCGACGGATTTTTAGGATTTTTCGATGTTTTTAAAATATTTTTTTCTCTTATTTTTTAAATAAAAAATAAGGCGGCCTCAAAATTTAAAGCGGGCGGGGACGAGAAACATATATTATTTTACTTTGCCTAAAGGTAAAAAGAAAATAAAACTAGAAATGTGCATTGCTGAGGCCGCGCAATGCTAAATGTATCCCCCGGCACTGGCAGCGATTTGAAGGAGGGACAAAGACCCTCCCCCATCCCCTCCCTCAAACAAAAGGATGGTGTAGAAATTAGATGTGTAGGTTTCACTAAGACACATCTTCATATAAAATTTGAAAGAAATGTGTTGAGAGATATACCAAGATACATCTCCATACAGAATTTGAAAGAAATCCATCAAGAAATGTGGCCTGCAGAGTGCACTCACGCCATTCCCTGAAGTATGACCTTTGACCCTATAAAAGACGGAACACTGGTGGCAGCATCACCAAAAACTATAGGTTTTTAGATTACACCAAGAAACACCTTCATGCGAAATTTGAACGAAATCCGTCAATGCAGAAGTAACAGTGCAAGAAATGGAAAAATGACCTTTGACCCTATAAAGGACGGAACAATGAGGGCAGCATCACCAAAAATTAAACATGTGTAGATTATACCAAGATACATCTCCATACAAAATTTGAACAAAATCCGTTGAGAAATGTGGCCTGCAGAGTGCACTCACGCCATGCCCTGAAGTATGACCTTTGACCCTATAAAAGACGGAACACTGGTGGCAGCATCACCAAACACTATAGGTTTTTAAATTACACCAAGAGAAGAGACACCTTCATGCAAAATTTGAACGAAATCCGTTGAGAAATGTGACCGCCAGAGCGCACACAAGAGTACACACAAGACATCTATCAAAATATGACCTTTGACCCTATAAAAGACGGAACACTGAGGGCAGCATCACCAAAATGTATAGAGTTCCAGATTTTACCAAGAGACACCTTCATACAAAATTTGAACAAAATCCGTTGAGAAATGTGACCGCTAGAGCGCACACAAACTATCCCCAAAAATATGGCCTTTTACCCTATAAAAGACGGAACACTGGGGGCAGCATCACCAGAAACTATAGGGGTCCAGATTTTACCAAGATACATGTCCACAGAAAGTCTGAAAAAAATTCGTCGAGAAATGTGACCGCTAGAGCGCACACAAGAATGTGACGCGGCGGCGGCGAAACGCTGCTGAATCCAAAGTATCCTCCGGCATACTGCCGGGGGATACAATTAAAATATGAGCTTTCTCATTCTCTTTATGTCAGTTTGGAAGAATATTATAAGAAGAATGTCCCGACAAGGATTGTTCTTCAAATGACCTAATATTCGAACCATGAAAAGTAAATGGATGAAAAGTTTGGACCAAAATTTCTATTCAAAACCTCACAATTCTTATGTACTAAATAATAAACTTTTCCCAAGTGCTTCCACTTCCAGACAGTTTCTTTCGCAATCTAATCCCATTATTATTTCTCTTCAATAAACCATTTTTACAAGAATCACTTCACAACAGTACTGGAGTTAGATGTGGCAAGACTTTTTTAATGTAAGCAATGATGAGGTGTCTGAATTGGTATGTAAAGTAACTTGTCACATCACAGTCGTGGTCAAATGAACAGCACATTAACACTTGAGCTTGATCATACTGACCCCCTCTGCATTTTAAATATAACAACGGACTACTACTATCATGTATTAAACTACCATGTCCATTAGATTTATAACAAAATGAATAAAGTCCTGCAAGTCAAGTACAACAGGGGTCCAAGCTACAATGTAAGTGGGGCATTAAGCTACACATCCTGCAAAAAAGCACAAGGCGATGTGTACAAAGTCAATGGGCCAAACTTCTTCAGGTGGCTGATCAACGAGAATATCACAGAGGTTAGACTACATTTATTGGCTATAATGGCTAATATGCCCAGTAATCCTCAAATTGGCAAAAATCCTACCTAGGATATCGAAAAAAACAGTGAGCAGAAAAGAGGTACTGAATTTCTATAGAGTGGAGGTATAAAGCCTTAAGAGCAATGAACTGTACCGTCAACTGCTCGTGGTCTAGTGGTAAAGAAATCTGCATGGTCGAAGTATCCTTATTCTACACCGCACGTTCTACAATGTTGCTGGTTCGAATCCTGCTCTTCTTGACTGATATATTTTTCAGTTATGAATTAACAATAGTGTTTATTACGTTGAAAATAATCAGAATTTCAATAATAAAAACACAAGAAACTTGACTAAATATTCACTTGGTCAGGCGGATTTATTTTAGAAATTTTGTATATTTTTTTTCATATTATCATTAGTTTGAAATCGAGGTGAAATTCAGTCAGCCACAAAATCAAAATTTGCGTTTATTCAGAATCCATTGCATAGCTTAAGGAACCGTTGATTTGTCAAACATATTTTCATAAAGGCATCAGTATCAACAGTCCCTGCTAATACACACAAAACCTATTGAAGCCTATTCTACAGATGAAGCTACAAGTGGTTATATTTTTTTTAATTAAAAAATTCAACTTTTTAGTACCCGGTATGCAGAATCAAGCCTTTGAAATCAAATGTGACAGTCCTCCATAAAAAATATGAAAAATATTTCACAAATACAAAATTGAAAACACATGATAATCGAAAGGCTGTGTGCTGCGTGCGACGGCGCGCGCTGTCAGCGACGTATAGTTTCAATTATGGTTGTATCGCGTGCCATCGCGTTGCACGCAGCCGCCATTTTATATCTGCATGGCAAGAGGAGGCATGGATACACAAACACTGGCAGCGAGTTCTCGGAAATTTCTTATGCTCTTTTTTTGGATTTTTTTGTAAAAATACAAGGAGGAAACGCTGTGGTGAAGGAGCTGTCGGTCGCGGAAGTTTCAGTAAAGTGTTATTTCAGGGCATTTCCAGTCTGCGCACTGTGTGATCGAGTCAGCGACGGTATACGGTACATTACACAGAGTGCAATCGAGTCATTTGAATCGACGGTACAGTACGGGGAAAAGATCGGCTCTGTGAGGAAATTCCATTTTTTTCATCGAAACAATCGTTAAATCAAAGAGCCTGCTAGATAGTTACAGTAATTCTCTTGAAATGTAAGTACAAATTTCTATCTTACCTGCCGAAATTAAGCGATGCGATGCAATTAGCCATACCAATGGGCGAGGTCGACTTTGGTTATTTGTACCTAGAGCTCCAACACTGCGCGTTGGAGCTCCCTGGAGTTAATGTTGGCTATGATGAACTCCACTTTACTTTCTATCATTGTCCATGGTTCCATTAAACATTGCCAGGGGTCCTGAAGCTAGCAGGACCTAAAGCTACGCACCATGCAAAATGCGCAATGTGGCACGTTCAATGCGCCAAATTTTCCTGTGACTGTGAAACAATATGAAATTTGCCAAAAAGAATTAGTAATTTGTCTTTATTTTTGTGATATTGGATATCAGGGTGAAAATTCACATCCGTCAGCTTCGAAATCAAGATTTGCATTCATTTATTACGTGTGCATAGCTTTAGAACCATTTCATTTTGTTGAACGAATTTGATACTGTTATCAATATCAACTTGAAAATGTTCATTATTGACATTCCTCGCCCAAATTTTCCTAACGATCCAACTTCAGAATACGTAGAGTCAAGGTAGAAATTAACTCCAGGGAGCTCCAACGCGCAGCGTTGGAGCTCCAGGTACAACTATCCAAAGTCGACCTAGCCCATTTTATGGCTAAAAGCATCGCTTAATTTCGGAAGGTAAGATAGAAATTTGTACTTATACTTCAAGAGAATTACTGTAACTATGCAGCAGGCTCTTTGATTTTACGATTTAACGATTGTTTCGATGTAAAAAATGGAATTTCCTCGCCGAGCCGATCTTTTCCCCGTACTGTACCATCGATTCAAATGACTCGATCGCACTGTGTGTAATGTACCGTGTGTAATGTACCGTATATACGTCGCTGACGTCGCGTTGGAGCTCCCTGGAGTTAGGTAGAAATTTGCTTAAAGTACCACTAACTAAACAGATGAAATGTTTTTTTTAGAACCAAAAACAAAGATGTAGCCTAGGCCTAGTCTATTTACTACTTTCCAAATGAGACTCCTCTAAATTTTAGGCTATTAAACTAAGGATATTTAGACCATTCCAACTGTTCATCCTACTGCTCGTGTGAACATTTTGAATTTTTAGTTTAGACCAACAACATGACCAAGCCACTCATTCCCCACTCATTCAACACTCCCATTCCCAACAGAAACAGTGCAAACTTCGCCTACCGATCACAACTCGCAGGTGTCTGAGCCGAGAAAGCACATCTTTCTTCAAATCGAGCACCTTCTGACCAGATTTCTTGAAGTCACCGTGTGATTTTTTACTGAACATGTCTTATCACTCGATAATAACACGATAAAAAGAATGAAATCTATAGAAAAATGATCCCATTCTCATCTCAAATCGGTTCACAATACACGGCCGAATTCATTGTAAGGTCAACCCAGAGTGTGTTACTGCGCATGCTCGTAAATCAGTACGGACATCATCATCTTCAAATTGGCATTCATTATATCTAATTTTGTTAACTTTAATAATCATCAAACAAAAAATTATAATAAGAAAATAAAACAACTATTAAATTAATTTTATCTAGTATTTGTTATACTTTTTTTGATGAATACTAATGTTATTACATTATATACAATTACATTTTATAAATCAATCATAAGAATGAACAACAGCTGTGGGACACAAAGTCATGTGACATTAGTCACCTGACAGTAAAGCTAAAGTTAGTAGACAGAGAGCAAATATTTTGTTTGAATTGAAACTGCCCTCCGGATCGGGCGTTTTCAACTCCAAAGGGAGCGGCGATTCCTTGTCATGACAGGAAGGACGCGACGCCCGAATTAAATATCACCCGTATTCGAAAATTGTGCCTTTGCAGAATATACTTTTCGGCATTCTTGGGACGTCCTTGACAGGGGGCGTGAAGGGGGCGTGTCCCCCCCTTCATGATTTCCACCTGTTTCTTCAGTAAAGTCTCCATGTAATACATTTGATTCATATTTTGTTTATTGAATTAAAGATGATTTTTTTTTGCTGTTATAGCAATATATTAGGCTATACTTTGAATTCTCGATTATAATAATGTTGGGTGCATACTGTCTTCCTGATGGCTCCCTCCACAATAACATATAATAGTGTGTATTCCTATTCCATCCTGTTTTTATTTGCTTTTAATAATATCTTTTAATAATATCGTAATTTTTTATCATATTATGTTGACGACTTATTTTTATATTTTTAATGTACTCTTGCAGTTGTTTGCCCCATAGGCCTTTGCTCATATGGGCATGTATTTTTATTGTTGTGGAAAATAAATGAACTCTGTTTGCGACGTGTTGATACCCTTCTCTTTCTTTTTATTTCTCTCCCCCCCCCCCCCCCTCTCTCTCTCTCTCTCTCCATATCTCTCTCTTTCTCTTTCTCTCTCTCTCTCTGTAGTAGGTTCCTTGCCAAATTTCAACAATATGAATTCACCTCTTCACGTTTTTTCCTAAAGAGCTACATTATAATATTAGACCGTGATTTCAATCACTCTACTTGTCAAATATTACACACTATTTATGTACTATATGTATAGACATGGGTATGCAATAGCGTATTTGAGTGAAGAGGCAAGGGAGCAAGGATCAAACTGCCCCCACCAATTTTCAAAAAGGTATGTTATCAAGCCAACTTTTGAAATTGAAGCGAAGAGATAAATACTGGCACATATCCACTAATTAAAGGGCACGGCAACCTTTGTTGTGGCGACATTTTTTTCGCCAGACCTCCAAAATTCGCTCAGTGCGGGGGGGGGGGGGGGATTATGAGGTCCAGTTTCCCTCCCCTCCATAATTTTCTGACAAGCAACAACAACAACAAAAAAATGTTTTCATTCTATAAGGGGGGCACAATCGACAAAAAGGGTGGATCCTTTATGGTCAAAATGCATACTTTTCTTCCAAAGGGGGGGGGGGGGGGAGGGGGAGGAACGGGCCGGATCCGCCACTGGTAATTAGTAGGCCTATATTGTCATAGGTTCTCCAAAAAGAGAAAAAGATCGAGTAATAGTTTTAGAAAAATTGTCATTTTAATCATTTTGTGTGTTGGAACAAATGGGAGAGTTGTCATCACGTTGACATTGCCGATTCGGCCTATTTGAAATTCATGTAGGCCTCTAGTGAATACAACTTTTACAAATATTCATAACTTTTCATTATCTATACATTGATTGTCCGATTTCGTACAGCAGTCTGCTTCTCTGAGTTTATCTGCTTTCTTTCACATTAACTTGCCATTACTGTCCCGAAACTGTCATGCAGAACGAAGAGTGGCCATGAATTTACCTATGCCACCGAAATGACTCAGGGGCGGATCCGACGGGGGGGGGGGGGGGGGGGGGGCGAATCGGCCGCAGCCCCTCGCTTTGAACCCCAACTGGCTCCTTTATTGTGTACTTTTCCGGCTCCAATCCCCCCCCCCCCCCATTTTTTTTTTTTTTTTTTAACAAAATCCTGGATCCAGCCCTGTGACTGATGACTCTTTCATTTCTGACATGGTGGCAGAGGAGAGATAAGAACCCATGTCATCAAAATGACTGGCCCATAAGCAGTGGCGGCGTTCCCGGTGGGGCAGGGGGTCACAGTACCCCCTCACTTTTCCAAGTACCCCAAAAGTGCACTTTTTATTTCTGAAAAAAATGCCCCTTTCTCTCTGATAAGTGCCCTTTTTACTAATAAAAGTGCCCCTTTTCCTTTCTAATTAGTGCCCTTCCCCTTCTGATAAGTGCCCTTTTTTCTCCTTCTAATAAGTGCCACCTTTCAATCTGATAATTGGCTCCTCATCTCTATAAGTGCCCTCTTTTCCTTCTGATAAGTGAAATTTTACTTCAGATAGGTGCTTATTTTGCTTTCTTATAAGTGCCGTTTTCTTTTTCTGATAATAAAGTGCCTCTTTTCAAAGATAATGATAGCCCCCCCTTTCTCCCTAATGTGTGTTCATTCTCCCTTGATAAGTGCATTTTTAATTCTGATAGGTGCCCCCTTTTACGTTTACAAGGAACAGCTAAAACAGGAAAGTTGAACACCACCAAGCCATGCTATCGTAAAACTTATGACTTGTTTTGTCATCACATAATGGAAGTCAAAGATCACCTTGCAGGTTTGTTCGGTGTGTGAAATAACCATGTCATGGTCCTAGAAATGTGCGATCTGAAATGGTTTAATGAGGTCAGGGTTATCACTATGCAGTGAAAAGACCCAGTGAATATATTTTCGAATATTCATCTTCAGTGGAGTTATATAACTCATGTGACACGATGGTCAATTTTTCTGTTCATAATCCTTAGCCTTATACTCTTTGATCACTTATTTTGAATTTTTAACAGTTCATGTATCGAATGCTAATGTACACTAATAGGAAGTACTTCTGGGTTTTACGATTGGAAGTATATGGTGTATTAAAAGTTTGACCAGCTACTGTGGTTGATTGCTTTTTGAAAACAGAAAGTGGCAATGGTTTTTTGATTTCCTCTTTGGAATAAGTATCCCCCTTCAAAGGAGTTCACTTTTTGCACATAATATGTACTTTTAGGCGTGTGTTATGTAAATGAGTATGTTTTATAGTGGGTATAAAAAGAGACGGTAAAATATATACCCATTTAAATACATTTCTTCATTTAAGACTAAGTGCATGAGTGGTTAACTGTCATTTGATTTACATTTGACACTTCATGAGCAAAGTTTTGAAATGGTTGAATTAGATCAGGTATAATGACCTGCCTGTTCTTACGAATTTGGTACCAGTCCTTTACACAACCTGTTTGAAGTACTAATTTTTTTAAAAAGATTATTTGATTATGCTTCGAATGAAGTAACCAAATATTGTGTGAAATATCGCGAATCAAAATTATATTACGTTTATGATATCAAAATGGCTAAAATAGACATTCAAACACCACCATGTCACGGTATCGTAAATCTTATGACTTGTTTATCATCACATAATGGAAATCAGTGCTTAAAAAAACTTTGAAGTTTTTTTCGATATGTGATATAACAATATCATATAATTTTTGTTGTTGTTGTAAAAGTCTAATTCATTCATGGTTACATTCTTGAATAACAATCATTCAGTCTACTTTCACAACTGATGATATATACTGTATATATTTTTAAACAGCTGATATAGATTAGATTAAGGCTTCGATATTCTTCTTATTATAGGATCTAGTACATATGCAGTAACGGTCTTAAAGACATAAAGGGTTTGGGGCATGGATTTTTTTGGAGAAACATTTCCATAAATTGATCCGGAACTTAGGGGTTGATTATCCTTTCACAGCTGGTCGTCAGTCAGCTCTGATCAGTGCGCTGTGTTGCGTCCAAACGTTTGTGTGTTTTGTTTTGTTTTGTGTGTATTGTAATATTTTTGTCGCTGTATAGTTGTTTCTGTGTCCTTACTGTTTGTGTACATAAAATTACCAGAAAGTAATAGAAAGTAATAAAACTGGTAATAGGCCATTCTCTAGGTGTTCAGTGAGGCGGTTCAGGAGAATTCTAGCAAGATATTTCCAGCAATGCAGAGGAGTGAGATGCCTCTGTGGTTGTCGCATGCCTATTTATTTCCTTTCCTCTTGTAGAGATGTACAATGGAGTCTTGCGGGACTGCCCCCTGTGCACAGATGGTTTGGAACAGTTGGAACAGTTGCCCTATCTTGTTGCGCAATTGTGGTCCAGTGTGCTTGTGGACTTCTGCTGGGATTGCATCAGCTGCTGGAGCTTTGCCATTTGACATCTGGTGAATGGCTTTCTCTACCTCTGGCAAGGTGGGTGGGTTATCTAAGTCTAGATTGATGTCAACCTGTGGTAGTTGATTAATCGCTTCCTTATTGATGTGAGATGTGTTCAGCCCCATCTCTTCAATATGCTAGATCTCTCGGTCAAGTGCATTTGTCCATCAGCGCCGAGTATTGGAGAAGGGGTAGGCCTAGTAGGTTTAAGACCGTGTACCGCTTTGATCGACTCGTAGAAACGCCGCATGTCTTTTGTGTCTGTGTAGTGCTGATTATCATCTACTTTCTGACTCAACCACGAGTCCTGCATCTGGCGAAGTCTGCTTTGTACCATTTTGCTAAGGTAGACTTTGTGTAGTCTGTCCTTTTCTTCCAGCAATTTTGTGATTTCTTCATTGTTTTCGTCAAACCAATCTTGATGTTGATGTTTGCACTGGGTGGGGCCAAGCTTCTCCTGAGCTGCAGCATATACAGTGTCGTGGAAGGAGGCCCAGCTGTCTTCCACGTTGTCTGTGATCTGTATATGTTCTGCGTGCTCTTCCAGTGTCTTTGTGAGTTCTGTACTGACTGTGGGATTCTTCAGTTTTGAGATGTGCAGACGCTTTTGTGCTGCCTTTCCCCGAGGACGTCGCTTGGGAAGGATCCTGATTTTCATCTTAGAGACAATGAGCAGATGGTCAGTCCAGCATTCCGCGCCGCACATGGACCTGGTTGCACGTACGTCCTGCCTATCCCTTTTCCTGACTAAGACATAATCGATAAGATGCCAATGCTTTGAGCGGGGATGCATCCATGACGTCCTCTTACGTGCAGGTAGGCGGAAGACTGTGTTGGTAATCAGAAGTTCATG
The DNA here is from genome assembly GCA_025617745.1 of Heliocidaris erythrogramma. Lineage (NCBI taxonomy): Eukaryota > Metazoa > Echinodermata > Echinoidea > Camarodonta > Echinometridae > Heliocidaris > Heliocidaris erythrogramma. The sequence goes on along the minus strand of CM046855.1, from coordinate 34,655,666 downwards.
TTCAGCACAGAACTGTAGGAGTAGGAGGCCGTTACTCTTGCATCAACCTATGCCGTTCAAGCCGATGACACCTTCCCACGTCTGGTGGTCCGAGCCGACACGGGCATTGAAGTCTCCGAGTATGATCAGCTTCTCTGAATTTGAGACTGAAGTTACTAAGGAGTGAAGGTCCTCTTCTTAGAACTTTTCCTTTATGTCATCAGAATTTGTCATGGTGGGTGCATAGGCACTGATGATCGTAGCCTGTTTTCCTCCTGAAAGTGATATGTTCATGGTCATAAGTCTGTCGTTGATACCCCGTGGGAGGCTGCTTAGCTTGGTGACGAGTTCGTTACTCACTGCAAAGCCAACACCTGCTTCACGCCGGCCTTCTGCAGCTCGCCCACTCCAGAAAAATGTGTAGCCCAGACCACCTTCCTTGAGCTGCCCCTCGTCGGCAATACGTGACTCCCTGAGTGCAGCAATGTCCACCTTGTATCTTTCTAGTTCCTTGCCCACGAGTGCTGTTTTTCTCTCTGGCCTGTTGGCCTGGGCGTTGTCAATCAGAGTGCGCACGTTCCATGCGCCGAAGGTGAAGGAATTCACCTTGGTTTTCTTCTTTCTATTGTTTTACCGCTGTAGTGGGATCCAGCCAACCGTGGTCTGCTGACCAGGATAAGGTGAGGCAGGCAATGTTTGGGACACCTTTTCTTGTCCGCTCCTCGTGCTATGGAGGTGAGCAGTGCGATCCTAAACAGGGCTGCTCAGTCGCTCAGGGGGTTGCCGAATTTCACTGCTGCCTCGAGTTCCAGTGATAGACGACCATATGGCCTGAGCCGCCTGTGTGCAGGTCTACGGCTACAGCTCCCAGTGTATCCCCACCTGCTGCTTTGTCGCTCGCCCGACGCCACAGGGCTTTGCACTAGATGAATGAAGGGTGATGAAGATGACTAGCGTGTGAATTGGATTTAAGTGAGGATGGATAGGTTGGGGTGCAGCAGCTGTATGGTGGCCGTGACCGGTCACCAACATAAATGTCCACCGTTGTCCATGAAGGGGATCTTCCGCTGGAGTACTTGAGGTGCATCCCTGCTGTCTGATGCAATACTACTTCACCCGTAGTTGGGACCCTGACAGGTACTATCACTCCGGGTCAGAGTGAACCTGGGAGTGATGGTGTTTAAGAGGTAACTCCACTTTCCCCAAATCTTCAGAACTCCCGCACTGAAGCCTCACCACCGGATGCAGTTTATTGTCTTGCCCAGGGCGTACCAGAAAGCCAATGTGGCTTCCAAAAGGACCACGGCACCACTGACATGGTGTTTGCTTCACGCCAGCTGCAGGAGAAATGTCAGGAACAAAACGTCCACCTCTACACCACTTTTGTTGACCTCACGAAAGCCTTTGACACTGTCATTCGAAATGGACTCTGGAAATTCATGCACAAATTTGGATGTCCGGATCACTTCATCCGCGTGGTTCGCCAGTTCCATGATGGCATGCAGGCCCAGGTCCTTCAGGTCCTTCAGGTCCTTCATGACGGAGAGTCATCCAACCCCTTCCCAGTCACAAACGGAGTGAAACAAGGTTGTGTGCTGGCGCCGACACTCTTCAGCATCATGTTCTCAGCGATGCTGACTGATGCCTTCCTGGACACAGACCCGGGCATCAGCATCAGGTACAGAACATATGGCAAGTTATTCAATTTGCGACGTCTACAGGCAAAAACCAAGGGCCATGTTGACAAGCTGCGTGACCGAAGACATGCAGAGATCCATGGACTTGTTTTACCACTGCCTGCAACAACTTTGGACTTACAATTAACACCAAAAAGACTGAGGTGATGTACTAACCTGCGCCTCAAAAACACTACCAGGGACCTACAGGGACCTCTCCCGCAGTGTGCACATTGATGACGAGGTGGATACCAGAATAGCCAAGGCCAGCTCTGCCTTTGGCCGGTTGCGATCTTCAGTGTGGGAATGGGATCAGCTGCTCAACAAATTAAGCTGAGCGTCTACAGAGCCATTGTCCTCACAACATTACTCTATTCATGCGAGACCTGGACTGTATACCAGAGGCACGCAAAGAAGCTTAATCGCTTTCATCTCAACTGCCTCCGCAAGTTGCTCAGAGTGAAATGGCAGGATAAAGTCCCTCATACAGAGTTCATTGAACAGTCGGGCATACCTATTATCCCCACCATGCTTCGTCAGTCTCAACTCCGCTGGGTGGGGGCATGTCACAAGGATGTCAGATGACCGCCTTCCCATGCGTGTCGTGTACAAACTAAGAAATTGGGGTTCACTTTAGGGTGCAAATTTAGGCGGAGCACCCGTATATCTACTCGGGTGGAATTTTGCACACCTACGGGTACGCTTTGCATAAACCGGGTTTCAAAATTGTGTAAGGTTGAATTCTGCACCCTTCGAGCAGAAGTAGTAGTCTTACATGAATACCCACACTAGCATTGTTGACACTTATGTCACAATATATCATGAAGTATAAGACTTATTATTCAAAAGCATAGAAATGAAATTAATTAGAAAAAGAAATAAATCCATTTCGATCAGCTTGTGTCGTAAATTTGCTTAAATTGAACATCTCCGTAGTGACGTGTTTCAAAAGAGTAATCGCGCAAAGACTAACAGTAGCAAGTTGACAGCAACCAACGTATCGCTACTTGTAGGGATTAAGGCAGGAAAATTTGCATAATTCGCATTTTTAAATTATATGGGGATTTTATCACGGCTCATTTTGATAGTTTCTTTGTAAAAAAAAGTTATTGAAATAAGAATACGTGTTTACATTTGATAATTAAGTCAGGATTATATCATTTTAAGGGAAAGTGCTAGTTTTACTAACAGTTACTATACTGATTTGTTATAGGAATAGATAGTAGACTATACACTGCAACTTAGAAGTTGAATAAGTAATCCTAAATGTGAGACCGTAGAAGCCCCCGGGCGTGGCCTGATGGATTTCACCGAGGTCCCGTCATGGGTGTATTGTACTGTCTGTGTTCTATGTGCGTGAAATATGAAATAACGGCAACTTTAAATAGTCTGCCGCAAAGCTGTGAAGAGGCGAGAATGGTGATCGATTGTCATCGACGTTGCACCCATTAGGGTGCAGTTATGAACCCAGAGGGTAAAAATGCACCTTATATTGGGGTAAAAATGCACCTTATATTGGGGTGCAATTTTGAACCCCATACAGGGGTGCTGCTATTGTACCAGTAGTCTGCACCCCTAGGGGTGCACATATGCACATATGCACCCTAAAAGGGTGCAGAATCTGCACCCCCAAGTAAGGGTGCATACCTGCACCCTAAAGGCATGTAAGGGTGCTGCTATTGTACCAGCGGTCTGCACCTCTACGGGTGCAAAATTGCACCCTAATTTTTTAGTGTGTATGGTGAACTGCTGGCCGGAGCACGCTCCTAGAGTGGCCAGAACAAAACGTTTCAAGGACACCCTGAAAGCCTCTCTGAAAGACTTTGATATTGACCACAACTTATGGGAGACCCTTGCCCAGGATCGTCTAGCATGGCGAGGGGCAATCATGAAAAGAGCAGCAGTGCACGAGGCACAGCGCATCTTAATTGCCAAGTTAAAGCGCACAGCACGCAAGTCCCGTGTCATCGGCAATCCTCCACCACAAGCTGCCGCTGGACTGTCTTGCCCCTACTGTCTCAGAATCTTCAAGGCACGGATTGGCCTCATCCGCCACCTCCGTACCCACCCCACGGACTGATGATGTAAGAAGATGGTCCTCTTCCAGTAGGAAGAACTACGAACGTATAAAATGAAAACTTCCACAGGTAGTTCCTCCTTTCATTCCTCCTTTCATTCCTTCATTAATCTCATGTATGATGCAGGATAACGTTACTTTCATTTCCATGAATTGTCGCTGCCTAGGAGAGAGTCGCAAAAGACAAGATGTTTTGTAATATTTAAAATCAAAACAATATGATGTTTGTTGTATTCAGGATACACACTTTGTTTCAGATATAGAGACTGAAATACGTAGGGAATGGAAAGGTCAATGTTTTGTCAAGAGGAGTAGCAATTCTTTTTAAGAACACTCTCCCGGTAAATATAAATAGGTTTAAAGTAGATGATACAGTGAACTTTGTGGTTTTAGATGTAACGTTGTACAAATATGATATTACTATTGCATCGTTGTATGGCCCGAATACAGACAACCCAACATGTTTTGCTGACCTTCAACGAATTATAATACATTTTGAGAATCCACATGCTTTCGTTTTGTGGGGACTGGAATTACAAGATTCCACCCTTGACAATATAACTATTTGCATGTTAATAACCCGCATGCGAAATAACAAGTAAATAATATGAAGAAAGAAGTAGATTTATGTGACCCTTGGAGAATTAGATTTCCAGATAAAAGATATACTTGTCATAAATAAATTTATTCAATTTGTCTCCAACGGCCCACAAGGGGGTGACACACGCTACTGCTGTGTGATAGGTTGCCCGGGTGCTGTGAAAAAAATCACAGGCGGAACCGGGCGGGATTCGAACCCGCGACCTCTGGATTACTAGACCAGTGTCATAACCACTAGACCACCGGAGTGCCCTGAGTGATCAGGTTCAAACTATCCCAATATGGGGGACTATCAAGTCAAAGGTATTGAATTAATCCGTCGGGTGATATAATGTCATAAATAAATTTATTCAATTTGTCTCCAACGGCCCACAAGGGGGTGACACACGCTACTGCTGTGTGATAGGTTGCCCGGGTGCTGTGAAAAAAATCACAGGCGGAACCGGGCGGGATTCGAACCCGCGACCTCTGGATTACTAGACCAGTGTCATAACCACTAGACCACCGGAGTGCCCTGAGTGATCAGGTTCAAACTATCCCAATATGGGGGACTATCAAGTCAAAGGTATTGAATTAATCCGTCGGTGATATAATGTCATAAATAATGTCATAAATAAATTTATTCAATTTATTCAAAAAGATATACTTGGCGGCAACCCCTTTTAAACAGAGTAGATTAGACTTTTTTTATATCCTCAGAACTTCTTTCATTAATGCACAAAGTTGATATTCATATATTCATATAAAACGAGGCCGTGGTTTTTGGAAATTTAATTATTCCTTGTTAAAAGACGAAAATTTTGTTTCACAAATTAAGAAAACGATAAAAGATACTATTCTGTTTTATGCAAAAGACGGAGTAAAGTTCGATCAAAATGATTGCACAGCGAGTGATTGTGAATTTATCGTATAAATGATCAGTTATTTTTCGAAACTTTAATGATGATAATACAGGAAGAAGCAATATCATATGCCTCCTGGCCCCCAAAACAAAGAGTGAACATGGAAAAGGATTTTATAGAAAAGAAAATTGAAGACTTAGAAAAGAAATATAAACTTTTACGTAATTTGGTGCAAAGAAAAGTGAGACAGGCTAAAGATGAATACTTCCAAAATCAAATTGATGAGCATAAAAATGATTCTAAAAAGTTGTGGAAGAATCTGAAAGATTTAGGTTGTAAAAACAAACAAAAGAATATTAAAGAGAATGTTATTAATATCCAAGGAGAGTTATGTCATGATAATATGAGGATAGCGAACGAATTTAACAATTATTTCACAACTGTGGCAGAATCTGCCAGATAGCAACACAAATGAATTTGGAACGGACAGTGTTAAATTACAAAAATTATACGACACTAAGTGTGTGTCGAAAGGTTGTTTTCTTTTTTCTCCTGTCAAAGAAAAGTTTGTTTTAGATGAATTAAATAAGTTGAAAATATCAAAAAGTACCGGGCTTGACTTGGTACCTGCCAGATTTTTGAAGGATGGAGCTAAATATTTGTATAAACCTTTAACTTACATTATTAACTTATCTATCTCAACCTCCACCTTCCCTGATGAAATGAAAATTGCAAAAGTAACACCCCTTTATAAAAAGAAAGATAAAACTAATGTTAGCAATTATAGACCGATTAGCGTTTTAAGTATAGTCTCGAAGGTCCTAGAGAAATGTGTGTATGTCCAATTAGAGAACTACTTTCAAGAAAACAAAATAATATACGAATTTCAATCTGGTTTTAGAAATGGTTATTCCACTGAAACTTGTCTTATTCACCTGTTAGATTTTGTCAGGAACGAAATTTCCCAAGGACGTTTTGTCGGGATGGTTCTTCTTGACTTGCAAAAAGCCTTCGATACCGTTAACCATAATATACTGTTAAGTAAATTAGAAGTAATGGGTTTAAATTCTGCATGTGTGCAATGGTTTAGGTCTTACTTGACCAATCGTCATCAAGTTGTCTCGTTGAAAAATGTACTCTCCGATTCTATGCCCATAAGATGCGGAGTTCCCCCAGGGGAGCATATTAGGTCCTATTCTTTTCATGTGCTACATTAATGATATGTGTGTTTGTGTCAACGACAGTAAATTACTTTTATATGCGGATGATAGTGTGTTACTATATTCTGGTACTGATCCTAAGCTGATCGGGGAAAAACTTGGCTTAGAATTTCAAACTGTGTTAATTGGATGACAGCAAATAAGCTTAGCTTACATATTGGTAAAACCGAAAGTATTTTGTTTTGTTCGCGGGGTAGGCTGAAGTATACTGATGATTTCAATATAAGTTGTAACAATCAACTCATTAAGAGACAGGATTCTGTGAAGTATTTAGGACTAAATATAGCTAGTGATCTTTCTTGCTCAAGTTTGGTTGACAGTATTGTCAAAAAAGCTAATGCTCGTCTAAAATTCTTGTATCGTTATCAAAATTGCATGAACTTAAAATCAAGACGCATTTTAAGTTTTTCCTTAATACAATGTTTATTTGATTATGCTAATGCGGCATGGTACTGCAGTCTAGGCAAGGTGGATCAAAACAAGTTAAAAATAATTCAAAATAAGATTGTAAGATTTATCAATCACTTACCACCAAGAACACACATTGGGAAGAGTGAACTTGAAACAGCTGGTCTTCTTCATGTAAACCTTAGATCACAACAACTTTTAATTCACCATGTACATAAGATTTTTTACTCTAATGCAGATCACTATATTTCAAATAATTTTACTCGCTCTTCAAGTGTTCATAGGCATGACACTAGAAATAGTCAATTTAATTTCGTAGTGCCTAAGCGGAAAGGTAAAATTGGAAATTCTTTTTATTTTAACGGTATTCTTTTCTGGAATTCCCTCCCAAATCATGTTAAGTCAGTTAAGAATTTTTTACATTTTAAAAGGGTATTGAAACATCATCTGAAAAATGTGTCTACTCCATAACTATATTTCTCCTCTCCTTTTTGTAGCTCAGATGTTTTTTTCCTATATTATATGACTTATGTAACCAACGTTTATTATCGATAGTTTCATTATGATTTTCTGTATATAGTTTTTTTCCGTTGAGTAAGTCTTTTTTTCACATTTATGTAATCTTCGCCTACTTTTTAAAATGTTATATTTTATTTTGCTACTTTTAATCAGTACATTCTTATTACTTGTCGTACGTGTAAGATAGTCTTGTAGCCGTACTAATGTGTTTTCTTAGTGTATTTTTAATCAGTTATTTAGGTAAGGACCCCATTGGAAATAAGCCATTTCGGCTTTCATGGGCTATCCTGTCATGGTACCTGGTTATGTTTGTATTGCAATATACCTGACGAATAAAATCAATCAATCAATCAGAAAGAAAACTGATAATATTTGATGATAAGACTTCTATATTAAAGGAAATTAATAAATTTAAATCAGAATTGGAAGCTTTTCGTTCAAAAACAAATGAAGGAATTGCGATTAGATCTCGGATAAAATGGATGGAAAAACCTCCTAATTTTTTATATAAATTTGGAAAAACAAAATAATATCAATAAATAAACACATCAGTTATCGACTGAAAATGGTGATATTTTAGATAGACAAAGTAACATACTCTGGGAAGTGTTTGATTTTTACTCTAATCTTTATGCGGAAAAAGGAACTGATGACATTAACTTGGAAACATTATTAGATTATCCTGGCATTCCTAAGTTGTCCTCACAATTGTCCTAAGTACTGGAAGGTCCACTTAGTGTTGACGAGGTCTATTCCACTTTAAACCGCATGAAAAACAATAAATCTCCCGGACAATATGGTAAATTGAATTTCATTCCATTCAGTTCAATTTACTGTAGAATTCTATCGTTATTTTTGGGAAGATATTAACTGTTTTCTATTAAGATCATTGAATTATGCATATTTCTCAGATCAATATTATTATCAAACTCACAAAAAATGGGAATAATAACTCCGATACCGAAAGGAAACAAACCTAGACATCTATTTAAAAATTGGCGACCGATCTCCTTACTGAATGTAGTTTACAAATTAGCAAATAGACTAAAAGGCGTTTTTTCTTTTTTAATACATGAAAATGAAACAGGATTTTTGAGTGGTCGCTTTATTGGCGAAAACATACGCTTATTATGACACGCTACTTTATACTGAATTAAATGATATAGCTGGCATGCTTCTCGTTGTTGATTTTGAAAAAATCCGTATCGCATAATTTTCTTTTTAAGGTCCTGGATTTCTTTCACTTCGGTCCATCTATAAAGAAATGAATCAAGTTATTTTATGCAAAATGCATCCTCTTAAATATTGTGTATTATTTAACAGACATTGTACAGATAGATTTGAAGTAGGAACAGGGTGTCGTCAGGGAGATCTTTGTGCCCATACCTCTTTTTGTTAGTGAGGTCCTTAGTATCCTAATGCGACACTCAGATTCTTTAGTTGGATTGCATAATATTATATGCATGGGAAAACGCTTAAACTGTTGCAATATGCAGATGATACCATTTTGACACCCAACGGTTCGACACAGGATTTACAATGTGCCCTTACAATGCTCAATGAATTTGCAAATACAGCCCTGGGGAAAAAATATTAGACCAGCTTCTTTTAAAGGCGTATGTGGGAAGTGTTGGCTACATCAGTAATTGAACTTTCAAATTTATTTTTACTATAACGAACTCATTATGAGTGGATGACTACTCCCTAAAACAATTACTTCCTACAATAACTAACCCCTCGGACAATTTCCCCAGCGGAATTACCCCTAGGACAATCCCCCCCCCCCCCCCCCCCCCACCTGACAATTATCTCTAAAGGACAATTGGATCTACAGTCATGCACTCCGCCCCCCCCCCCCCAACGGATGGATACTTCAGATTAGACTAACAGAATGAAAATATCCAAGAGGGCAATTGTCCTGGGAATATTCTCCGGGGGCGGGGGGGGGGGGGTTGGGGCACAGTGCCCCCCACTTTTTCAAGTACCCCTAAAGTGCCCCTTTTCATAGCTGATGAAGTGCCCCCTTTTCTTCGTATAGTGCCCTTTTTTCTCTCTAATAAGTACCCTTTTACCTTATGATAAGTGCCCCCTTTAACCTTATGAAATCTAATTGTCCTTTTTCGTCTAATTAATAAAATGATAAATAATAATAGTGGCTTCTTATTAAGCGCTCAGGTCCGTCACAAGTGACGCTCATGGCGCTGTACATAGTAGTAAACACATAATTATATATTTATATATATATAAACTACAACATTGAATTTTAAGCTACAGTGTACATTGCATATATATATATATTCATCAGAGTATACACGTACATATATTATATATTATATATACATATATTATAATTAGTGCCCATTTCCCGTTCTAATAGTACAATTTTTCCTTCTAAGTGCCCTTTTTCACTTCTGATAAGTGCTCTTTTTCTTCGTATAACTGCTCCCCTTCTTCTTTCTGATAAATGCCCTTTTCACCTTCTGATAAGTGCCCCCTTTAACTTCAGACATTACTGCCCCTTTTGAAATATGTGCCTATGTTTTTTCGTCTGATTAGTGCCCATTTTCTGTTTTAATAGTACAGTTTTCCTTTCTTATAAGTACCCATTTGCACCTCTGATAAGTGACCCTTTTTCTTTGTATGACTGTCCCTTCTTCTTTCTAATAAGTGCCCCTTTTCAGCTCAGATAAGTGTCCCCTTTGAAATCCGACAAGTGTCCCTGTTTCGTCTGAATAGTGCCATTTGTCGTTCTAATAGTACAATTTTCCCTTCTTATAAGTGCCCCTTGTCACCTCTGATAAGTGACCCCTTTTCTCCGTATGACTGCCCCTTCTTCTTTCTAATAAGTGCCCTTTTCACCTTCTGATAAGTGCCCCTTTAAAGCTCAGATAAGAGTAGTGTCCCCTTTGAAATCCGACAAGTGTCCCTGTTTTCGTCTGATTGGTGCCCATTTTCCGTTATAATATAGTGCAATTTTTCCTTATGATACATGTAAGTGTCCTTTTCACCACTGATAAATGCCTCTTTTTAAGTGCCCCTTTTTTCTTTCTAATAGTATTATTTTCCCTTTTGATAAGTGCCCCTTTTGTCTTCTGATAAGTGCCCTACCTATATACCTATATATATTTAATATATTGTACCTGTATACTCCAATGTCGCTTACAAACTGTGCCCTAAAATCCACAAAAGAGCCATAGTCATAGGCCTACCTAGCACCAAATAATCAGAGAGGCTTCATAATAATAGGTTCCCCTACTGATATCAGCACAATGAGAGGCAGTGGAGCAGGAGGCAGGAGGGGCACAATTCCCTAAGTTATACAAGAATGAGTAATGCCCCTAAATCATAACAGGAAGGAGGACAATTTTTTTCTAAAATATTTCCAAAGCTCGCTCGCATTTACCATTGTCTTCTTATTATGTTAGGAAAATCGCTGCTATTCAAAATATCTTTAATATTTTGCTCACTCGCTTCGCTCGCTCGCAAATTAATGATCACACCATTACACTCAACTGCAAAGTACTTTTTATCTAGAACCATGTTAAGACAAACAATAATGTGTCGAAAATGATCCTCGATAGTGTATTAATCAGAATGTAGCGGTATACTAATGTCTCAAAGTGGTATTTTCCACCTTGTTTTTATCCTTTGCAGGTGCCCCTTTTTGTTGGTGCCCCCCCCCCCCCCCAATTTGAAAGCCGCTCCGCCGCCCCTGCTCCAGGGGTAAGGGTTTTGGAACAAATGTTCTGGCACCAATGGTCTCGGGGATAATCATGCAATAGGTATGCCTGATTGTCTGGTTAAACCATGTTCACTTCTCTACAGGCAGTTCTTGGTGGAAAATTGCTACATTTGATGATAACAGCCGTGCCTAATTATTGTGGCATGCTGTCCATAAGGTGTTGCATTTTTTTTCTCTTCACAGCAGGTCATTCATGTAGCTAGAATATTTTCTTTTTTGATAACTTCAATTTTCTATTGTCTTTGATTTTTATGTTACTCCAAATATTCTCGGTAGAATAACGGTCGGGTGTTTGTATAACGGTTATACAACGATACAGCAACGGTCTATTACGGTCCTTTACTACGGTCTGTATGGTGTGTTACGGTCTGCAACGGTTTGTAACGGTCGTTACTACGGTCAACAAAGGTCTACGACAGTCTCGTACGCCATTTTCGTAGAGACGCTACCACTCTACGCTTTTGCAAACCTTCCGCACAACATTAATGTTTTATCATGTTTTTGAAGCCCTTATCTTCCTGCTTGGCCACATCAATCAGCTTGCCAAACCTGACTGTCTTCCAGAAGTTGAGAAGCTGCTTGACTGCAGCCTTCTCAGCCCACAGTATTCTTTTCTTGGTGTTATTCTTGTAATCGTGGTGTCTCATGTCGTAGAGGCAGGGGGTTTCCTCCAGCCAGTTAGCAAATTAATCATCTCCTGCTACTGTGTAAAAGGTATACTTTTTCCTTCCCCTTACTGGAAGCAGAACCAGACACAGCAGCAGCAGACTCCCAATCCTCCTCCTCTTCCTCCTCTTCCTGGTCCTCCTCCTCTAGGTCAGGATCAGCCTGTGTTAGCTCAGGCTCAGCAGGCCCAGAGTTAGGGTTGGTGGCCTGCACTTCCCATTCCTCTGCCTCACTGTGTTCGGGGTATCCAGCAGGAGGTGAGGGCTTGGGGATTTCTCCGTCTCCTCCCCTGGAGTCTTGGCATTTTCAGTGTTGTGTAGAACTTTGTGTACCTAGCTTTTCAAACTCGTAGCGAAGTCTGAGCAGACCGACGCGCACAGATGTAATTACATTCGATTTGATCACGTGACAGTCTGTTGACCGTATTGGGCCGTAGTGAACCGAAGTACTACCGTACTAGACCGCTGTAGACCGTCATGGACACTAACAAACCGTATCACGACCGTCATGGACTGTCTCGAACATAAATAAATAAATAACCCCCACGGTTATGGACTCGGCCAAAAACTAACCGTAATGGGCCGTAGTAGTGACCGTCACATGACCATACTGGACCGTCATGGACCGTCTTTGGCCGAGTTTGACCGTACTAACATCAAGTTAGACGGTCGCTGCTACGGTCTACTACCGCCCCCGCCCCCCCCCCCCCCCCCACTCGGAGGTCGAAGGGACCGCATGTGTGTTCCCAAAATCTCCGGTAAAGGGGTATTTTTTGGGCCACACAATCCGGCCCGTGAATTGTAAAAAAAGGGGGTGTTTTTTATCTTTCACCCGGAGATTTCATTAAAAAAGGGGGTGTTTTTCTTTCTCTCTCTCTCTCTCTCTCTTCGACACTTTCCCCTTGGTTAAATGAACATCTTTTTAACTTGATGAAACAGAGAGACAGAATTAAACAAAAGGCTAAATTAAAACAAGATGAAAGGTTATGGGCAGAGTATAGACGTTTAAGAAATAATGTCACCTATGAAATTAAAAAAGAAAAAAGAAAATATTATTCTGAAAAACTATGCCAAAACCAAAGTAGAAATGAGTCCTGGAAGGTTTTAAAATCTATTATTTCAAATCATATCGTTGCATCTGCTATCCCTTTATCTGACGGTGACGTTCTTAGTACTGCCAATAAGTTCAATTTACATTTTGCAAATGTTTCTAATAATATATCTATTGATGAGACACATGATTTAACTGATTCTCCTCAAATACGTGCTATAATGGGTGACGTTTATTCTAAAAAAAGTTCAAGAAAGTGATATTTTGAAAGAAATTAATATACTAAAGAACAAAAAGTCTGTTGGCATTGATGGTATATCTACATATATTTTAAAGACTTGTTCCAGTGAATTAACCCCCTCTATAACTTATTTAATAAATAAATCCATTGTAGACGGAAGAGTACCGGATAAATGGAAAATTGCTAAGATAATACCATTGCACAAAAAAGGGGATAAATCCAATCCTGATAATTATAGACCCATTTCTTTACTCCCGTGTATTTCTAAATTACTAGAAAGGGTAATTCAAAAACAACTCTTATGTTATCTTAATCAAAAACAATTTCTTATTTCTGAACAATCGGGTTTTAGACCTAAGCATTCAACGACGTCTGCCCTGGCAAAGGTTACAGACGACTGGCTTCTTGCCATGGATAATGGCGAGTACACGGGTGCTGTCTTTTTAGATTTACAAAAAGCTTTTGACTTAGTCAATCACCAAATACTTATCTCTAAACTCTCTCAACTTGGGGTGACTGGTAAACCACTTTACTGGTTCTTAAGTTATCTTTCTGATCGCAAAATTATAACATGTTTGAATAATGTCTTTTCATATGAATGTTTAATTTCAAATGGTGTACCTCAGGGATCTATATTGGGTCCGCTTCTTGTTGTAATATTTATAAATGATTTATCATGTTCCATTTCTCAATATTCATACCATTTATATGCTGACGATACTGTAGTATACTTCTCTGATAAAAATCCACTTCTTGTTGAAAGAACTCTTAATACCGAATTGAAAAATGTTGCAAGTTGGATGAGTAAAAACAAACTGAAATTAAATTGTAGTAAAACAGTTGGTATGTTATTTGGTAATCGGCACATGTTAGCAAGACATAACAATCTTGACTTGCGTATTTATGAAAGTAATATTCAAATGGTAGAAAGTTTTAAGTATCTTGGGGGTTTTTATAGATAAGGAACTCAAATGGAATGTCCATATTGATCATATGTGTTCAAAAATCGGTAAAATGATAGGCTTCCTTGGCAGAATTAGACATTTTGTTAATGAATCTAGTTTAAAAATAATATATGCTTCGGTTATCATTCCTCATTTTGATTATGCTGATATAATTTGGCAATCTGCATCACAAAAATATTTGATATTATTACAAAAACTCCAAAACCGAGCAGGAAGAATTATTCTAAAAATAAATCCATATTCTCATACTTCAACCTCATACATACATGATATTCTGAAATGGAAGAAATTAACTACTCGTCAAAGGGAGCATATGTACGTAATGATGTTTAAAGTTCTAAATAATTTTGCACCTGAATATATGAAAATGTCATTTTCGCAAAAGTCTTGCCCTTACTCACTTCGAGCAATAAATCACCTTAGTCTCCCTAGACCGAAAACAAGTAGCTGTAAACGAACATTTTTTTATAGGGGGCTACACTTTACAATCAATTACCTTCTTATCTATCAGCAATGTCAACGGTCCATTCCTTTAAATCCAATATCCAAGCCTATCTCGATTTTCGGTAATTGTTGTTGCCTATTGTTGCAATTTGTTTTTGCGTGGGGATGGGGGGGGGGGGGTAGGGTTGTAAGATATTTTATTTTCCCCTTTTGTGTGTCATGGGTTTTAATGTATTATGATTAAGTTTTGTTTTATTGATTATGATGAATTGTTATGTTTTATATGCATGTTATTGTTTATATGTTAAGGACCCCATGGAAGAACAGTGGCACTATGTTAGTGCCGCTGATATGGGCTATCCGCCATATTTGTACTCATTGATAATTATTTAAACATGTATATCTGTCTTTTTAATAATTATGGAAATAAATACAAACAAACAAACAGACACCTGAGAAATTAAAAAAGGGGCGTTATGAAATATCTTGAAAATTGATCAAATCCCAGGATCAAATTCCTGAAATTCCTGCTAGTTTTGATAGCTCATTCAGCCAGGATTATTTCATTTTGAAAAGTAGAAACACTAGGCCCCAGTCCCACCCATGACTGCATTGAGTTCTGAGATACCATTTTGAACATAAAAACATCTCTTCCAAGGTATTGTAATGACAGCTTACTTGGGAGGGGGTTGGTGTCTGTCCTGAGATATGGGGTTGGAATGAGAGCTCACCTGAGAAAGGGGGGTACATTGAGCAGTGTTCTGAATTTAGGGGGGTCTCCAAGGCAGGAAAAGCCCGCACAACTGAGCCAGCGATAGGGGGGTTCAGAAATTTTGGCAGCCCTGAGATAGGGGGTGCTTTCAAAGGGAGGGAACAGGCATACGCGTACCCTAAATAATACTGAGTGGGGGGGGGGGGGGCGGGGGTCTACTACGCTCCATAATGGTCCATGACGGTCTTATAACGGCTGTTGTAAGGTCATTATACGGCTTACTGCGGTTATTCTGGATCAGTCGGGCAAAAGGAAAGTTTTGAACATGTTTTTAAACATGTTCAAAACTTTCCTTTTAAAAAAACTTTCTCTCCAGTCGTCAGTTATTACGGTCTGTACTACTGTTCTTAAAACGGTTTGTACGGTCTACTGCGGCCTTACTACGGTAGTATTACGGTCCAGAACGGTCTAGACGGTCACTCCACCGTCATTGACGGACAAGAACTGACTCTGTCCGTAGCTCTCGAGCATGCTGTGCGAGCACCTTTAGTATGGGGCGCCAAGTGTAAAGTGCCTATTCCGTTACAAAATTGCCTCATTTCGTGACAAAATTCACTCAAAACTGTCTTCTGTTACAAAATTATTGAACAACGGTTCATTTTGTTACAAAATGAATTTGGAAAGGTTATTCTGTAACAAAATGATTCTGACCATTTACATTCTGTAACAAAAATTTATTTTGTGACAAAATATTTTACACTCCCATTTTATTCTGTAACGAAATCATTCTGTTACAAAATTGACATTACAAAATAATTTTCTTACAAAATGATTCTGTTACAAAATGAAAATGAACAAAATCATTTTGTCCTGTCCATTTTGTAACAGCTATAATTTGGTTACAGAATGAAATGGACAAAATTATTTTGTCCTGTCAATTTTGTAACAGAATGATTTTGTTACAAAATAGAATGGACAAAATTATTTTGTCCTGTCAATTTTGCAACAGAATGATTTTGTTACAAAATAGAATGGACAAAATTATTTTGTCCTATCAGTTTTGTAACAGAATAGTTTTGTTACAAAACGACATAGACAAAATCATTTCGTCCTTACTATTTTGTAACAGAATGGTTTTGTCGTATTTCATTTCGTATAACAAAATCATTCTGTTACAAAATAGAATTAACAAAATGATTTTGTCCATTTTCATTTTGTAACAGAATTCATTCCGTACGCACAGGACCAGGACCGAATGGTTTTGTCCATTTTCATTTTGTAACAGAATTCATTCCGTACGCACAGGACCAGGACCGAATGGTTTTGTCCATTTTCATTTTGTAACAGAATTCATTCCGTACGCACAGGACCAGGACCGAATGGTTTTGTCCATTTTCATTTTGTAACAGAATTCATTCCGTACGCACAGGACCAGGACCGAATGGTTTTGTCCATTTTCATTTTGTAACAGAATTCATTCCGTACGCACAGGACCAGGACCGAATGGTTTTGTCCACTTTCATTTTGTAACAGAATTCATTCCGTACGCACAGGACCAGGACCTTATTCTTTCTTTTTATCTTTTATTTTCTTTTTCTTGTTGCTTTTCATCTATAATTTTGTTATGCTATTCTTTTTTTTGGGGGGGGAGGGGGGGGGGGGGGGCCTTTTTGAAAAATAATCTTCTCTTCATCTTTCGCCATGGTTTTCTTTAGGCCTATCCTTCTACCATTTCTCTCTCTCTCTCTCTATTTAGGTTAGACCTAGGTCTATATCTTTATCCTTCTTTCACATAACTTTATATTCTCTCTATTATGTTATCAATTGATTAGATCTAATCTTTACTTCCCTCTTTCCTTATAAAACTCTTTGCATTCTATCATTTATTTTCTCTCATGTCATTCTGTTTCTATTCATTATTATCATCACTAAAAGTTAGGCATAACACTAACAGTATAACAGTAACAGTTAGATGTTGTCTACCACAATCACAATGCAGGGAAATTAAACATTTTTAGAAGTGCATGGTGACTGACTCCCAGTGGCAGTGCCTATTCCGTTACAATATTGCCTCATTCAATATTTCATTTCGTATAACAAAATCATTCTTTTACAAAATGAAAATGGACAAAACCATTCGGTCCTATACATTTTGTAACAGAATGATGTTGTTATACGAAATGAAATACGACAAAATCATTTTGTCCTTTCAATAAAATGAAAATGGACAAAACATTCGGTCCTGGTCCTGTGCGTACGGAATGAATTCTGTTACAAAATGAAAATGGACAAAACCATTCAGTCCTGGTCCTGTGCGTACGGAATGAATTCTGTTACAAAATGAAAATGGACAAAACCATTCGGTCCTGGTCCTGTGCGTACGGAATGAATTCTGTTACAAAATGAAAATGGACAAAACCATTCGGTCCTGGTCCTGTGCGTACGGAATGAATTCTGTTACAAAATGAAAATGGACAAAACCATTCGGTCCTGGTCCTGTGCGTACGGAATGAATTCTGTTACAAAATGAAAATGGACAAAATCATTTTGTTAATTCTATTTTGTAACAGAATGATTTTGTTATACGAAATGAAAATGGACAAAATCATTTTGTCCTATACATTTTGTAACAGAATGATTTTGTTATACGAAATGAAATACGACAAAATCATTTTGTCCTTTCAATTTTGTAACAGAATGATTCTGTTACAAAATGAAAATGAACAAAATCATTTTGTCCTGTCCATTTTGTAACAGCTATAATTTGGTTACGCCTACAGAATGAAATGGACAAAATTATTTTGTCCAGTCAATTTTGTAACAGAATGATTTTGTTACAAAATAGAATGGACAAAATTATTTTGTCCTGTCAATTTTGTAACAGAATGATTTTGTTACAAAATAGAATGGACAAAATTATTTTGTCCTGTCAGTTTTGTAACAGAATAGTTTTGTTACAAAACGACATAGACAAAATCATTTCGTCCTTACTATTTTGTAACAGAATGATTTCGTTACAAAATGAAAATGGACAAAATTATTTTGTAATGTCAATTTTGTAACAGAATGATTTCGTTACAGAATAAAATGGGAGTGTAAAATATTTTGTCACAAAATAAATTTTTGTTACAGAATGAAAATGGTCAGAATCATTTTGTTACAGAATAACCTTTCCAAATTCATTTTGTAACAAAATGAACCGTTGTTCAATAATTTTGTAAGAGAAGACAGTTTTGAGTAAATTTTGTCACGAAATGAGGCAATTTTGTAACGGAATAGGCACTTTACACTTGGCGCCCCATACTTTAGAGGGTACGATTTGTTAACGATGTTTTAAATACAGGTGGATCATTTCTCTTTTTGTTTTGATTTTCAACGTAAATACGATGTACAAGTAAACTTTCTTCAATATTGATTGATTGATTGATTGATTATATTTCTGCGTTCAATAGCATGATACAAAATATAGTAATACATGTATTACAGAAAAAGAAATATATTGTCAGACATTAACAATTTACTTCTTGAATACAAAGAAAATATGTATACAATATGGGAAATTAACTTTTACAATTAACAGGATTTGTGAACGCAGGAGACCGTCATCATGAGCGATTTGCTTGATGTCGATGGCGGCCTCAGTTATGGCTTGTGTAACGCTATTCGATTTGGTTTTAATAAAAATGTCATACCAAAGATCATAGAACCTACATGTATTATCCCTGATGCATTGTTTTCAATACTGAAAGTGAAAAAAGGTTGTTCACGTATTTATCATTCGTTCTTGAAACATGAGATAAAGGAATGTAAAAGTTTTACAAAATGGAAACAGGAGTTTGACCTTGACAATATCATATGGAGTTCTTATTACCAAATTCCCTACCATTCAACTGTTGATATAAACAGGAGGTTGTTTAAAATCAAGATGTTGAATAGAATTATGTACATGAAAGATGCTTTGTTAAGATTTAAATTAGTAACAGATAACCTATGTACATTTTGTAATAACAGTGAAGAAACAATTATGCATAAATTTGTTCGTGTATTTATTCAAACGAAATATGGTCAAAACTTGAGCTTTGGCTACCCCGTAATACTGTACACATTAAGCTTACAAATCAAAAGAAACTGTTGGGTTTCATGGACTAGAGTACCTTTATATAGAGAGTAGCGACATAGACGTCTGACTTTTCGGGAAACAAAATGGCGTTTGAATTCTTTCTATTGAGAACACCCAGGTGCTCATCGGATTTGAATAGAAATGTTGCATAGCAGAGGAAACAAAATGGCGTTCAAATCATGAGTTGTCGCTACTCTCTTTTATATGTAGTACTCTATCATGGACCAGAGCCATCCATACTGTCATGGACCAGTGCCCTCCATACACATGTTATATGGATGGCTCTGTCATGGACTAGAGTACCTTTATATAGAAGAGTAGTGACATGGACGTCTGACTTTTCTGGACACAAAATGGTGTTCGAATTCTTTCTATTGAGAACACCCAGGTGCTCATCGGAATTGAATAGAAATGTTACGTAATAGTGGACACAAAATGGCGTTCAAATCACAGGTTGTTGTTACTCTTCTATATAAAGGTACTCTATCATGGACGTTATAAATAGCGCCATCAACTGTATTACGATTGTAGTAAGGAAATGGCGCGTATAATCCACAGAGTTCTGTGGTATAATCTAGAGAGATTGAAGTGCGCCATCATATTCAACTACAACAACAAATTTTTGCAGCCAGATGCAAAAAACTGTTTGCCAGTTTTTGAACACATCATGTCAGCCATAATATGTTATTATGATATGGAAAAAATATGATGCAAAACAAATCTGAACGAAAAAAAAGTAGGAAAAAGTGGTAACAGTTTACTAAATGTTTCTGATTGTGTTTTCTTATATATATAATTATATTGGCCAAGTAAATCTGTAACACTTTGAAAAGAAATTGTTATACATATAATTGATTTTTGCAAATGTATGTTCGTATTGTATTTAGAATGGCCGAGAATATCATTTTGATATTCTGCATGTATATACAGGTTGTCTCTAAAAAAAGTAAACCCAACTTCAACGGCAAATTTTCAGAAAACTATAAAATATTTACACATTATTTTTTCATGGTTAGATAGTCCAATAAGTCCTCTGTCCAATGATACCACGTAGGTTATGTAACTCTCATGCATGACTGAGCATGATTCAACTTAGTGAATGGGTGTCAAATCATCACTGTGGCAAGTTAGAATTGCACTTTGATTGGAAGTTCTGACATAGGAAATGTCTGATTTCCTACGAGCATAGCTTAGGGATTTGTACCCTCGACATGACCGCCATTCCTTTCGATGCAAAGCTCGCAACGCCTCCTCATGTCCCTGACAGCACGCCTGATCATTCCCTGATCTTGTCGTAATCGGTTCACTTCACCTGTTATCCGTTGCCTCAGCTCCTGAATTGTGGCCGGTGGGGTTTGGAACACTTTTCCTTTATAAGATACCCCAAAGATAGAAATCGCATGGTGTCAGATCTGGTGAACGTGCAGGCCACTCAACTGGGAAATGAAGAGCAATGATGCGATTGGCAAAGAGTTCAGTCAAACGATTCCTCACGGCAAGAAGTCTGTGGGCTGGGGCCCCATCCTGAGCCCACCAGGCCCTGTGGAATGCTCCACGTCTTTGTCGGGGGAACATGTGTTCCATCTCAGGCACAATAAAATTGTTCAGCATGTCAAGGTACGCCTGGCCATTGATGTTGCCTTCAAAAAAGTAAGGTCCCACCAATGAACCATTGCCAATCAAGACCAATCCAGACACTCACTTTCTCCCTGCTCATGTTCTTATTAAAAGCAGTTAGATAACCTAAGTGATATAATTGGACAGAGGACTTATTGGACTATCTAACCATGAAAAAATAATGTGTAAATATTTTATAGTTTTCTGAAAATTTGCCGTTGAGGTTGGGTTTACTTTTTTTTAGAGACACGCTGTATACCTTTTCTTGTATATTTTAATTTATGATATTTTTTAATAAAGGAACCCTGTGGAAGGGCTAAAATGTAAAAGAAAGATAATACCTCAAAATAATACCTCTTGTCTTAAACTGATATTCGCACATCATGAAGTTAGAGGATGAAGAATATTTATGTATAGTAGTGTTTATTTTTGTTTGCAATTTCCACGAATCAAAGAAAACAAGTCAACAGTACTTTCGTCCATCACATATGCCATAATCACCATAGCCTATATAGCGTCATTAATTATTGATGATTGGTTGTAAAAATAGAGCCAGACAAAGAGAGAAGAGATTATAAACTAAGCTTTTAAGGAACACAAAATTTTATAATTCCGTTGCTATGGAAACATTTGATAATGAAAATTTGACGCAGTTTGCCTCCAGTCACACTACTGGTGCAAATGAAGTTTTGTTGCATTTGCTACGGAAAGATATTACGTTAATGTGGTATTATCCTTTGATATAAAGCTAATGAATAAAAAGTGATATCAAACTTGTTTCTTTTTTTGACATGGAAATATTCTAAATTGATATGTCCCGTCGTGATGATACAACTTTTTACCCCAGCTACAGGGGCAATGTTGATAATTATACAGGTAGCGAGAGCAGAATATATGCTCAGAAATAAACTATATTTAAACAATCTATTCTACATCGGGGCTCGGAAATTCGAACGCTATTTAGTTTTCGGAGCAATGAACCCGCTGGTACAGGGAATATGTGTACTGAGAATAATGAAACTTCCGAAACATATAGGCCTACGGGCACAATATCGTCAAGGGAGGGGTGATGTCTGAGGCCAGAAAATCAACTTTTTAGTATCTATTTTTTTTTGCAGACGAACAAAACGGACGAGCATAAAAATTGGACACTTTGTCGGAGTGCTGTGACGATGTAATTTTATAATTAGATATATAAAGATGAGTATTAAAAACACCCCTCGCTGCCCGAATGATATTCACCTCTGTCGGAATAATATTCATATTATAAGGTGACGGTTTCCCCCAATATGTGGCAGCTGTTGACCTAATATTTGGGATTTCGGAAAGCTGATGCATATAAATGGATATGGAATTGGCAAGGAGGTGTTGTTAAATATTTTCATGAAGAGGGGAAACAGACTAAAGTTTCCAACAGGTTAACAAAATAAAATGGTTTCAGATTTCATATTAACCAGCATTAAAAAGATAAGGTCCTCTTTTGTGAGGGGGGGGGGGGGGGTTCTCCAAATTTGACGAGAGAGGCCATAAACTTTCGTTCGACCCCCCCCCCCCCCCCCACTCAGCGTTCTATCACTTTTTTCTTCTGCCGACAACAATGTAAGATTTGCCCATAAATTTTGTGACCCCTCTAATTATCCCTTCCCATCTCTTGCTACCCCTGGACATTGGTTCACGTCCGCAGTAGAGGGAAATGTGCCGATCTTAGATTCGCAATAAAGTTGATAGAAGATAAATAATGAGATTGAAAATACAATGAAAAATAATGCTCGTAAAAAAAATCAATCAATAATTCACAATTTTCAGATCCCGTGTGTGTGTTTGTAATATATTAGAGAGGCCATAAACTTTCGTTCGACCCCCCCCCCCCCCCACTCAGCGTTCTATCACTTTTTCTTCTGCCGACAACAATGTAAGATTTGCCCATAAATTTTGTGACCCCTCTAATTATCCCTTCCCATCTCTTGCTACCCCTGGACATTGGTTCACGTCCGCAGTAGAGGGAAATGTGCCGATCTTAGATTCGCAATAAAGTTGATAGAAGATAAATAATGAGATTGAAAATACAATGAAAAATAATGCTCGTAAAAAAAATCAATCAATAATTCACAATTTTCAGATCCCGTGTGTGTGTTTGTAATATATTATATTCAAAATCAATTGTCCACCTAATTTTACTTTGTGAAGAGACTTTGCGAATATGTCTGAAAAAAAACAATAAAAAAAAAACAAAACATTTAAAAAAAAAATTATGTTCGAGATGTAGGAAAAGGTTGTTTTTCCATCAAAAGTTTCATCACGTTCTCGAAATCAGCATTCAAATTCACTCCCACGTCCACAATCTTGAATTTAATCGAGCTACCAACCTTGTTTTTCAGATATTTAATAAATATTTTCAGACATCTAAATTCGTTTTCAGACAGTCATGAATGAACACATCCATTCAAAGCAATTTAATGTTATTCAATTCATTGACACGGGAGCAGTCAGTCGCATTCCAGTCACACACCGCTGTTCAATGTATGTAGGCATCCATTTTTACATTATATTTGGGGAGATGACATATTAATTTTGTCAAACAGTTAATCAATGTTTTCAGACATCTAAATTCGTTTTCAAACAGTCATGAATGAACATATTTAACAGAATATAATGTAATTCAATTCAGCAACACATGCGTTAGGCTCCAGAGCAGTCGGACTCCACTCAAACACGAATGTTCACTTTATAGGCATCTATTTTACATATTTTGGGCAATGACATATAAATCACAACCTTACTAAAAACTGAAGTATAGGCCATCCATAAAAAACAAACCACGGGTAAAAAACTTAATCAAATGGCATTTTTGAATTTTATAAATGAGTCTCCTTTAAACGTAATTTGTATAGAAAAAAAATCTCAAACAATCACTGTGCTAGCAAGTTTCAAACTTGTGTAAAAATTAAAACACTTCTTTTTCTTTTCTTCATCTTAGAAGTTGGTAAAAACTACATTTAATTACAAACAGTTATGTTTATAACAAATATCCACCAGTACTATGAAAACAATAATATGAAATATTGATATGATTGAATGATTTATCAATGACATCATTCTACGCACACATATTAAAGTCATGTATGCAGTGCAAAATAAATTTATGACATACTTCTACATTTTGATTCAAAATTACATTTTTCGATATAATGATTGTTTATAAACAGTATAAAAGTATTTTGAAAGTAGGCCTACAACACCTGAAGCCAATCGGAGTAAAAAAAAATGCGCTCATCACATTAATAGAATTGGGTGCATATACAATAAGAGAAAATTCAAACTTCTATGAAGGTTGCATCATATAATTAATGAATAAATTGTACCATAATGAATGTGACTGTCCTCGTTGGGGGGGGGGGGGGGGGCGTTTAAAAACTAACTGAAAGAGAAAATCACAACTAAAACTGGGGGAGAAAACACACACCACTTAATGTATTATAGTCTTTTTTAAAATTTTATTTTTTACAAGGGCTGACTGAGAGGATAATTGGGAGATGAAGTTTTTTACGGGGGAGCAAATGCCCCATCTCTCCATACTGGTGCTGTGACTACCCATCCTCGGTCTCTCCACCCTTTATGAATGGATAATGGTCATGATGAGTTATCTTCCAATGTAAGCAATTGCAAGCTTTAATAGGGCTTGAAGTCCTGCTCCAACCAAATTCTTATGTGTCTTCTCAGGTGATCTGCCCGAAAGCAGATCCACACACCAGAGGCATCCGGTGAGTCCTTTATCAATCCCTGTCTGTCCTGAGCCTTCTTCTTCATTAAACCTTCTTCATATCATTAAGATAATGTTAGCTTTTCTGATTGTTTTCCTCAAGTTCCTTTCTTCCTTCACTCTCTTTTCTTATTAGTGCTTTGAAAAGTACCATACTTTCATATTTAGCTTGCTTCAGCTTAGAAAAACTCCAACCAAAACAAATCGCCAAAACAAAAACTAAAACAAAACACCCGGCTCGAGTACTGCCGCTATTTGGATGGGTAAGTATATTATAAGTCATTGAATCAAACTGCACTGTGAAAATAAGTTAATTACGGTGCTGTTGTGTGTGAATGTCAAGTTGAATGATAAGATGGATTAGCTTTGTGCAACTTTTTCTCAACCGGATACGCTTGGTATAAATTTCGTCCCACGTATTTATATGGGTGTTGGTTAAATGTGCAATTGAACTATGTCACAGTAGTATTAGTAGTTAGTGATCGTGAACGGTGGCTTCACATCAGCAAGCAATGGTCATATTGACCATATTGACCATTAGAATCATATACATGTGTGTATACTGGGTATTGGGGATACAGATGTAATTTTGTTTGAAATTGATGTTTTTGGGGGCAAACTGATACTTAAGTATCATTCTTTAGATTTTAAGTTATCAGTTCGTTAAGATCCAAAATGTAGAAAGTTATAAAAACTTACATTTACAGCCCTCTTTTTGGTACTTGTTACCCACACCTCCATACGGATGACGACTGCTCTCAATAATGTTGCGCACTAGTGAGGCCGCTCTACATGGTTACGCACCGTAGATACGTACGCAGAATGTTACGCACACAAGCTATTCTACGAAGACCTGAAAGGGCCAAACTGACGACCTAAAAAAATAAAAAATATTACGTACGTACGTAGTAATTATTACGTACGTACGTAATATTTTTTATTTTTTTACGTCGTCAGTTTGGCCCTTTCAGGTCTTCGTAGGAGATTGACGAACCCATCGCGCCGGTACTACTACGAGCGCTGAGGGCTCCCTTCATCATAATCGTGAAAAATACAAACTGGATGCTGACGGGACAGTCTCGATAGCAGTTATCGACAAAAAGGACCCAAAATTTCAGGAAACCCTCTTCAAAGGTCACAAAACAACCTGGTAAGTTTTAATCATCTATTATTCAATATAATTCTTTGGATGTAAGTAAACTGCAATAGATGATATTCAATTAAAAAAAAATTGCACAGTGATGCAGTTTAGGTATGGGATGTGTGTTGGCTGCGTTACTACACAGTCGGCAATGGCGTGTACCTATGAGTGGGTGGCTTGTCTGGTTGTCAAGAGTAGGTGCCTCAAATGAACATGTACATGAGTGCCTCGAATTATGTAGCTACTTGGTACTTGGTTAAAGGAGAATTACCACTAGAATATAAATGTACGTATGTTCAAAGGTGTAATTTGTGTAATCTATTCCTTCTTTACTTAGCCTACTTTGGTTTACTTTGGTTGTCGAGACATAAAGCTTGTGTAGCTTGTTGTCCTACGTAGTTTTACATTATACGAGATGGGTATAAATCAAGATTTTCTCAGCAAGATTTATCGTCTGCTAGCTGTACCCAGGGGATGCCATTTTCTTGATGTGTACATAAAGATATGTTTAATCCGAATGCAAAATTGTCTTTCTTCCTGATATAAAATTCCATTTGAGATTTAAAATATTTAACAGATATATATTCTAAAAACGAAAATGTGATTTATATTTCTTTGAAAATTACGATTTTACTAAGTATAAATCTATTTTCTTGATACTATGACGTACGCGACGGAGCGAATTAATTCAAATTTATGGATGATGACTTTCCCGAGCGTCAATAGTGACAAACTATGCATTCACCTGCTTTGAGATAATGGACTTCAAAAGTCAGAATGCGCGTTGTATAAATTATGTTCTGCTCTACCAGGCAAGACCAAGAAATCGATTTCTAGTTAGCAAAACCACAGAATTTAAAAAGAAATCTATAAATTTCAAACTTTAAAATATATTTATACACCTGTTATGTATTTTCCATCATACATGGGGATTTTTTATAATGAAGAGAAGCCATTTAGTTCGTGGATTAAAAATATCAACTCCATGTCAACTCCATATACAACTCCATGTCATCAAGAAAATGGCAGCCCCCATGAAGTGTTAGCAGATGATACCGTGAGCTAGAATGTCTTGATTTAAACCCTTTTCTGATATTTTATTTCTAAAGTGATACAGGTCAATGATTAAGAATATATTACACCTTTGAACATAAGTACATTTATATTCTAGTGGTAATTCTCCTTTAATATCCTCCAAAAGACGCGGTAAAGGAGTTTAAACTGGAGGTGCGTCGTGAACGGTCACCTATTTAAGTTGCTGGTTTTGAAATAAGTTTAAGTGATGCTTTGAGGGTATTTATAGATGGCTGGCTAACTACTGAAGGGGGGGGGGGGGGCTATTCCAGTCTTTTATAGTCATTGGGGAAAAATGAGTATGCATATGCATCAGTCCTGACTTGGTTAACGTTGAACTGTTGATCATGGCCCCGTCTTGCCAGACTTTCTTTTGGTGAAATGTATGTTTTGTAATTTATATCCACAAGATTGTGGAGTATCTTACAATTGAAACAAAATGCGAGAACTTGGAGCGGGAGCCAACAGAGAGAATCTGTAACACTCGAGTCTCTCCCATATATGCCTTTGATGAATCTAGCTGCTGCATTCTGGACCTTTTTAAGATGGTTGGTGTTTTTGGTCCCTGGCAGAAGAAGCATAGTTAAGGTGGGGTTTAACTCAACTAAGTTGAGGACTTTCATCATAGCCTTACATTCGGAATGTTCGACTTGCTTATTCCATCTCATATTGTTCTGTATCTACTGTGATTGGTCTCCTCAAGGTCGACTCCCATCATCTGGTAAGATTTCCTGGTTTGCTTTTTACTCCTAGAGATCCGCATGGTGGTACATTTACTTGGGTTAAAGGTCATTCCCCAGACAACCAAAGTATTGAGGTCAGCTTGCAGAAGCTCCTCGTCTCTGGGAGATGTTATAGTGCTATAAATTAGACAATCATCCACAAAGAGCCTAGCAGTACTACGCACTCCACTTCCGATGTCGTTTATATGAAGAAAGAAGAGATGGGGCCCGAGAACGGTTCCTTGCGGAGCTCTGCTAAGCACTGTAATCCAATCAGAACATTTTCCGTTCACTACAACTCTCTGGGATCTTTTGGTGAGGAAGGATGTTATCCACTCTTTGGTTTTAGATCGGATCCCATAAAAGTCCAATTTAGTGAGAAGGCTATGATGAGGCATGACATCGAAGGCCTTTGAAAAGTCCAATATTGCACATCAGATGTCAGGCCAGAATCAATGTTCTTGGTAAGGTCATGAGTAGTCAAAATGAGCTGGGTCTCACAAGATCTTGCCTTTCGTAAAGCGTGCTGGTTGTCCGAGAGAATGTCCCACTTAGTTAGGTGAGACATTAAATTTGAATCGATGTGTTCCAGTAGTTTACAGCAAACGCATGTCAGTGAAACTGGACGATAATTGGCTAGATTGGTAGTGGGCCCTTTCTTATAGATAGGTGTAATGTTTGCTCTTCTCCAATCTTCTGGGAGATCGCCCAGGTCAAGAGACTGTTGAAACAAATGCCGCAGTACAGGGGCAACTTCGTCTGCTGCTAGTTCAAGGCTTGGTTTGGGATTTGGTCTGGTCCGATGGCCCCTGTCTTAGCTGTACGAGCTCCTTGGCTTATCAATCTGGTACTGGCCTATGGAGCTGTACATGGGATCCATATACTGTGTGTGGAGGAAGATATCAACAACAAAAAAACTAGATCTAAATATCACCATTTCTCACATACTGTCACCCATGCAAACCACCCTCGGAGTTTGCTAAAGAGGTTACCTTCCAGGATCAACTAAGATTGTAAAAATTGATTGACTAAAAAAGCAAGAGCAGAATATGCTCAGAAATAAACTATATTTAAACATCTTTTTTGTTGATATCTGCCTCCACACACAGTATATGGATCCCATGTACAGCTCCGTAGGCCAGTACCAGATTGATATGCCAAGGAGCTCGTACAGCTATGAATTATGTGCATCCCTGTGTTAGCTATTGTCAATTAAGAGCCCAGGTTGCTGGAGTCATGTAATTATGGTGTTGTCTGTTGAGTAGATGCACAGCAATTTATGTCGGCCTAGATTCTTGAAGGAGAAAGGAAGAGAGCTTCACGAGAGGGATAAGAAGGACTCAAGGAGAGGGTACAGAACACTCATAGCGACATGACTATACTTCGTGTGTAGAATCTAGGCAGTCATACACCTCAACTTTTTCAAACACCACTGCACAAAAGTCACCAACATTCACTTAAAATCGGCATTTAAATTTACAAAAACCAACCCCAACATATCCAAGAATTACAATAAATTCAACTCACCGATGTTGGAAAAGATAATTCCATAAATAAAATCCGTAATTTACTGTTGATTCTCGCGAAACTGGGGTATCGGAGTCACTGTGTACATTTCCTGGTCGCCGCGACCACTGACATCTCCCCAAAAGATTTTTGTCATTAAAAATTTGGTCCCTATCGCGTATACGGAAAAATCATGATTTTTTTGGTGCGCGATCATCGAGATCGATGTGCGCTTGCGATTCTGAGTTTCTTTGTGGACAAAATTTAATTGGCTGATTAATCAGCGGGGATTTCTTTGGTTTTGGACATGATTTTGACTTTGGATTTTGCTGGAAATATCAAAAGTTCTTCCTAACGGCTATGTAAGGTAGGAGTGAGATTTTTAAGAGATGAATTTGAAAGGAAGTATTTGAAATATTTATCTTATTTTCCCCCCATATCTTACATGCGACAGAAAATACTATTTTTGCATTCATATCATGTAGTGGTCAATACATGTTTAAACTTATAATATGAATATTTTTGTAATTTCAATTTTGTAATCAAGCATAAATTTATTGTGTAAAACGTTCATAGCATCTTTTTGTTACTATGAAAATATATGGGTGTATTTTGATAAACTGTCAAATGACGACATCTGGGGGGTACCTATCTAACGTAAAACTGACTCACCAATCATGAAACCAATAACTCAGATTTTTCATTTTACAAGTGAATCCATCGTATAATTTATGTAATTTAAAAATTTCTATTATGCTTTCTTCTATTTTCATTTTTAAAAAATTTTCTAATTTATTCAAATATTTGCAGTTTGAGTTGCATTTAGCTTTTTAGAATAAAGTGTAATTGCAACCAAGGCTATGTGTCGGCTCTTATTCTCACCGATAGTATTGATATCACAAGATGTCTAGCTAGTAAGTGCTTTGTGAAACAGTTAAGGAAGGTCATAGACATCGTCGTAGTTGGCGGATAAAGTAATGACTGTCTTGTCGTTGGTTTTGAGAAACAATTAAGCCTCAGATATATTTTCCAAGATTCAGTGCTCGCGGCGACCAAGAAGTCTACGCAATGACTCTGATACACCATTTCACCAGAACTGACAGTAAATTATGGGGGTTTCTTTTTGGAATGATCTTTTCCAACATTGGTGAGTTGAATTTATTGTATTTCATGGACATGTTGGTGTCAGTATTTGTGAATTAAATGCCAATTTTGAGTGAATGTTAGTGAGTTTTGTGCAGTGGTGTTTGAAAGTGTCGAGGTGTATGACCGTACAAGAGTCTACACACGAAGTATAGTAAAGTCGCTCTGTGTGAGGAGGAGGAATTTATAATATTTCATTAATGACTTATGAGGTACTATTTTAAGTAATATTCAAAATTGTATGCTGGTGACACTATGATTTATAGAGTTGTTGGAAATGTGACAGACCTTCAAGGGGATTTGTTTTCTGCAGTTCAGTGGTCTAATCACTGGCAGTTAAAGACTAAAATTTAACAACACTCACAAGTATGCAGGGTTATTGTGGATAACCTCGCACTCCGTACCTTCATACCGCGAAGAATTGCCTCCCATGGCAAGTGTGTGATTTCTAGCACATATGTCTGCTGGAAAGGAGCAAGATTGCCGGCCAAAAACAGCCTAAAAATTTCACTTGATCAAGATGATAAAGATCCTAGTGAAGAATCTGGCATAAAATCAGATATTCTAATATCCTAAAATGTAGAAAGAAGTATTTTCTCAAAATTTCGCATGTTATATTTGTGTTTTTACCTCTTCAACTTTAGAGGTCGTGACCGCCCCCGAAATTGACACAGCCCCACATAAAATGTAGTGATGGTTCCGTGAATGGGACGTGGCAATAATCACTCAACTAAGCATGGGAGGAAATATCCTACAATCGTCTACAGAAGAGAAGGACCTTTACACCACATCAGCATGACCATTAGGATCATATACATGTGTGTATACTGGGTATTGGGGATACAGATGTAATTTTGTTTGAAATGGAGGTTTTTGTGGGCAAACTGATACTTAGGTATCAGTCTATACATATGAATTTACAAGTTCGTTAAGACACAAAATGTAGAAAGTTATAAAAACTTACATTTACAGCCTTGTTTTTGGTAGTTGTTACACAGACATCGATACGTATGACGACTGCTCTCAATATGTTGCGCACTAGTGAGGCCGCTCTACATGGTTACAGAATGTTACGCACACAAGCTATTCTACGAAGACCTGGAAGGGCCAAACTGACGACGTAAAAAAATAAAAAATATTACGTACGTACGTAATAATACTACGGTACGTACCTACGTATTAAATACTACGTACGTAGTATTATTACGTACGTACGTAATATTTTTTATTTTTTTACGTCGTCAGTTTGGCCCTTCCAGGTCTTCGTAGGAGATCGACGAACCGATCGCGCCGGTACCACTACGAGCGCTGAGGGCTCCCTTCAGCATAATCGTGAAAGATAGAAAATGGATGCTCTGATGGGACTCGATAGGAGTTATCGACAAAAAGTACCCAATCTTTCAGGAAATCCTCTTCAAAGGTCACAAAACAAACTGGTAAGTTTTAATCATCTATTATTCAATATAATTCTTTATATTTAAGTAGATTTCACCCGCAGGTATTAACTTAAATATAGCCAAAAATGCACAGTGATGCATTATTAGTACCGCCTGCATTCTGCCTGCGTTCCTACACAGTCGGCAATGGCGTGTACCTATGAGTGCTTTACACTACTATTCTAGTCGTCCTGGAATTGAAATTTCACAAACATGTATCCCTTGCAGTTATCATACATGTAGCTAACCAAATGTTCATTACCACATTTGGATGAAGTGACACTTCCCATTTTGTACAAAACTCTCATCAGACCCAATCTGGAATACGGGAATAGTGCCTGGCATCCCCAATTTATCATGGATATCGACAAGCTCAGAAGGGTGCAGAGACATGCCACTAAGGTATTGCCAAACTTAGCCGATAAATCCTATCATGACAGACTGAAACATATGAAATTACATTCACTTGATTCTATTATAGACAAAAGCGTGGCGACATGATCCAAGTCTATAAATTTCTGCACAGTATTGACTTTTGCCAGCCAGGGGCCAGTTTCACGAAACCGTCATAAGTCTAAGTTAGTAGAAAATACTTCCATCTACATTTTAGGACGATAGAATATCTGATTTCGTGTCAGATTCTTCAATAGGATCATCTTAAGTGAAATTTTTAGGCTGTTTTTCACTGGCAATCCTACTCCTTTCCAGCGCACAATTGCTATGGGAAACAATTCTTCATGGTACAAATGTATGGAGTGCAAGGTTATCTACTATAACCTTTCACATGTGTGAGTGTTACTTGTATCTAGAAGGTTATCTGCAATAACCTTGCAAATGTGTGAGTGCTTTAGATGATGACCTTAATAAAAATATGTACAATGAGATTGAAGGTATGCTTTTTCTCATTATCAACTTAATACTGTGCTATAGTACAAATCTGCTTTAAATTTCTGTTGTTCAATTATTAATATGATTGAATCTAAGACACAGACAAAATTAGATATGTTGTCAAAATACTTTTTGTTCAAAGTATTAAAGCTTCATACTACAAATTATGCCATTTAATTTAATATTTCAAAAGAGAGTAAACTTCATTCTACCAAATACAGTATAAGACATGGTTAAATTATTATCAACTTTAAGCATCAAAACTAGTCTCACCAGTATTTCTTATAACATTACAGAAAATAATATACAGTATCATCAGTTTGAGAAAGTACTTGTAATCATTATGACATATATACTTACATCCAATACAGCCTGTTCAAAGGCCTTCAAGTATTAATACAATGTATAGGCACTTCACTTTCTGCAGCTCCTCCCCTTGCATGTCCCAGCTCACAGTGCACTGCCTGCTATAGCAATCCTCAGAACAAAAGAAGATTCACTCATGCATGAATGGGTATGAAAGGATCCCAATAGGGGGTACTCCTATTGAGTAATAGAGATACCCCCAAAAGGGAGGGGAAACCATAGAGTTACATACGCAGAACACTAGAGGGCTCACTAAAGAAATTTCACGTCCAGATTAGAAATTACCGCCACCATTTTACAACAGGGCAAAAAGTACAAAGTACAGGCAGTGTCAGTGCTAGACGCGTTGACTTTCGAGAACCGCAAAGATTCCTCCCCCCTTAGTAATAATTTTAAATTATGTTTTACTATAAGCGTGGACCCTCAGCTTTTAGAATCTGCTTGTTGCCATAAAGTTAGTGATGGGTATGCCCGCTAGGGCCGTTTCCATGGTAACAGATTAGGGAAAAATGGAATTTCAGAAAATGTCATATAATTATAATTTACTAATGTAAAACCACATGGTAAACATCTAAATATATGTAATTTAAGCTGCCCATTTGATTGCAGGCAAAATCTGAGTAATTTGGGGTCTTAATCATGTAAAAAAAATGGCATTTTCCATGGAAACGGTATTATTTCTGAAAAACCTGAAACTAATCAATACAAAATATGAAAAAGTGTCTGCCCAATCTTAAATGATGTTCTTTTAATAGTTAGGTCCTTCAGCTAATACAATCTCCCTGTTTGGCATAAAGTTGAGGGTGGACGTGACCGCTAGGGCCGTTACCATGGTTACACATTTATAAGAAAATTCTGGAATTTTAAAAAATACCATGCAAAATTGGAATATAACAACGTGAAAATATGTGGGAGGCTCCTAATATATGTATTTCAAGCTGCTCGATTGATTGCAACCAAATCTGAGTCGTTTGTTGTCACGGTCATATAAAAAATGGCTGTTTCCATGGAAATACCTTAGAAAGCTGATATTTGTGAAAAACGTAAGTTTTCCTCCATAATTCTCTGACAAGCAAAGTTGTTAGGGGGCAGTCTGCCCCCCCCCCCCCCCCCCCCCCCCCCCGGCTACGCTAGTGCTAGCAGCTCTTACCTGCGGTGGATCGGAGGTGCATCGTGTCTGGAATATTGAATTTTAGGCTAAATTATTCTAATCCATAAACCGTTTTTTTTTACTTTTGTTTAAGAAAAATAACACAGCCAGATATTATACTTTGTAATTTGTCCCTACTCTTGTCGTTATTATGATTTAAATTGTGTTTTTATCACGTTACACAAGTTTTCGGGAAAGAGTCTTGGGCCTACAGCACGTATTATAGCATACCCGCTTCCAGGTTCCTAGCGATGATTTGCCCTTGTTCGCGCGTGCGGGCCATTTTCAATTATGTACCTCTCCTTTGAACACTCTCTATGGGTAGAGCGCACTTTAGTTTAGTGCGTATGTAACTCTATGGGGGAAATTTACCTGCAACTGACTTGCAAGGAGGTGGAGCGAGGGGAGGGGTACCTTCATATTTCATACCTACAACTCGATGAAACTCTATAAACACGCTATCATATAACATCATTTTATCAGAATTTCAATTCATAACATAAACATGGAAAGAACATACCTACCTCAGGAAGGGTCGCTGTAATGGTTACTCCTGTAATATCTACATAAATCTAATCCACACAAGGTATGAAAACTTGTTTATTTAAATGTAGAAATACTACCTTGCCAATTCCTTCAAAATCAGTCCCGTATGGTCCACACTATACAGTGCGTCCCAGAAAAAGACAAACTGAGATTTATTGATGTTTAACCATATCTTAATCGCAATTATGATTAATAATTGACAAATATTTGTAAAGCTTGGATCCTCTTCTTTCATTTGATGACACTCATATAATACATACTTCATGCATGAGTGAATAAAGACATATGAAACAGGGCTACCAAAAAGTTGTGTGGCCTGTGCTATCGGAATTTCAAAGAGATAATCACATTTCTAGAAAGTTCATTTTCTGCTCTTTCATATGACACCTCAGTCAGGAAAAATGAGCCAGAAATGACAAAGCTCTGTTGGTGTAAATTGATGCTTGCATTTCCATGATTTATTAAAGGCTCCCAGATCGTCCCCATTCTGTTAGCAGAAATACTCTTTGCTCTTTTAGCTTTTTTCCCCGATTAAGTTGTCATATATGAAAGGGCAGAAAATGAACTTTCTAGAAATGTGATTATCTCTTTGAAATTCAGATATCATTGGCCAAATGAGTTTTTGGTATCCCTGCTTCATATTATCTTTATTCACTCATGCGTGAAGTATGCATCATATGAGTGGCATCAAGTGAATCATAATTGTGCTTAATCAATCATAATTGTCATTAAGATATGATTAAACATTGATAAATCTTGGTTTCATTTTTTCTGGGATGTACTGTACAGTGCGTTTCTTCAAAAACAGAATCCCAACTTTTCCTTTAAATTAGTAGAAAATTGATTATGTCAAGATTGATTCATATTATTGATGTCAAAGTTCTGTTCATCCTCTTTCATATGATAGCAAATATGTAATGATATTGCCATGCATGAATGAATTTGAAAGGCTTTAAGTGAGTGATGTCACAAGCAGTTTGAGCACAGAAGTAATACAAAGTGTAATTCTGCTAAGTATACAATCATGACAATGCAAAAAAACTAAATAAGTGTTAAAGACTTATAGCCAAGAAAGTGATATTTCATAATGTTTCCTTATTCATCTTTCAACATGTATGCAACCTTGAATGAGATAAGAGTCCAAAATTAGTCCCAATGTCCTTCCATATGACCACCTTGTCTGTCCAAGCAAGTGTGTGCTCGAGAAAGCGGAGTGCGATTCAATGAATGGCTGTTCATTGAATAGATCCTACTCTCATGCGCAAATCAATTTTTACATTGCTGGTTTAAAATTGTTTTAATTCAATGATCCCACCCTCTCTCATCACAAATGAGGTAGCATATGAAAGGGGATAAAATTCCTTCTTTATGATGTATTACAATAAATCAAGTTATGTTTATTTAAGGAAATGTTGCTGGAGAAAGTTGGTTTTCCTTTTTTTAAGAAACACACTGTAAATAGAAGACACTTAACTTTTGAGGATCTGATCAAAACACATCAATAATTAATTATGAAACACTTAGAAAGCATACTGAAAGGCAGCCTGCTATGAACACAACATATAGGTTCTGTAAACAAAGTACATTGTGCTGAAATGAAAAATGAGAATACAATTTCATAATGACATACTTTTAAATCTTACCTAGTTATGGTGATTTGTACAGAAAAAGAGATTAGCACTCAATGAATTATTAGACGAACTCTAAGCACTTAGGTGGGGTTTAAACCTGACCTAAAGTTAGCTGGCTTTTGAGAATATGGGCATAATATCTATACTTCAGGGGTGGTATTCTGAACATCTTTTTGTCTCTAAAAATTTTTTATGTTATCTTTTTGTATTCTGAGACCACATTTTATCTGGGATTTTATCTGGGATTTTATCTCATATTTTATCTCAGTCTCCTACCTATTGCGTGATATTCATGTTGTACGCATGATATGCACAGCTTTAAACGCTTACGCCAATCATATTTGTGGGAAAGATAAAATAAAACTTGAAATAGGCTAGGGGCTATTTTATCTCTAGGATGCACGATGATTGCGATATATTTGGACAAGTATGGTACTACAGTGTGAGTCAGAAAAAATGTTACACTTTTTTAATTGAGTATTGTTTTAAAAATTTAGGATTAACAGAGTACTTTTTAGCATGTAAATTCATTACTGATTCCCCACAAATGTGGTATCAAATGAAACTGGAAAAGTTATGCTATCTAACTGTGGTGCAAGAATTATGATATTTCTATCATATTTGTAATATAAGCATTTTAAAAAGTGTAACATTTTTTCTGACTCACACTAGTCGTGCGATCAAAATAAACAAAAAGATACTGAGTACTGACTATATTTCTCAAGCAACATTCTCATATGATTATCAAATTTTATTACAAGATTTTACCAACTAATATCACACTTGCAATAATGCTTGTGATGGTCTTCTAATACCTTGGAAAATACCTTAGTCATTTTCATGAAATCCTAGCAAAAAGAGCGTTTGCGCTTTGATGCATGCGTATTGAAAATCATAAAAGCATTCGCGCTCTCTTGCCCCAGAGTCTGGCAGAGAGCACTTGTATTGGCTGAGCATGATGAAAGTGAAATCTAACGACATTTCTTATTGGTTAAAGCATCATAAATGGGCGTGTCTTAGATGAGATAAATCTCGCTAAAATGGTTCTCAGAATACCGATTTAAACATGCATGTATATTGTAAGGGTATTTTATTTCACTAACTTAAAATCTCAGATTTTATATGAGATAAAAATGAATCTCAGAGTACTGCCCCAGATCCTTTGGGGACCCTTTCTTAATCATTTTTGGCATTCTCAAGCAATATGCATAATTTTTGTTCAGGAAAATCCTTGAAAGTATTTCAGGGAGGTTGGAAATTTGCACCGGTCAAGATTGTCTGTTCATGAAAATTGTATATTTTATATATATTACTTGTATTCTTTTTTGTACTCAGATAAAAAAAAATGGATGAGACATATATTCAAGTTCCACGAAGCTGTAGTTTACTGGCCATGGTTTCAGCTCTTTTTGTGATGTCATTGCTGATTCCTGGTAAGATTAAGTTAAACAGTTGTATGAAGTTTGACTGAATAGATTAAATAGATTCCCCTCAGATCTTTCTCATAATAAATAAATAAAGCTGTAATTCAATAATTTAATCTCATGCTCTCAGTTGCAGTAAGGGTCTTCTTCATGTGTTTTTGAAGATAAATTTTTAAAAGTATATACCTGTATATAGCTTATTTCATTCTGTTCAGAAATGTTCAGTACTTGGCAATCAAGAGTTTTGAGAGACCTGCTGCAAAGAGCAGTAGTTTGTGGAATATGTAGAAAACAGGATGGAAATTTTTTTATCAAAATCTTTCAGAACATTTAGGACCTCATTTTACTAAATTTAAGCCACCAACATGTCTGCAAATGGTTTACTCTTCTTGAACAAGCTTCAGTTGTAGGAAAGAGATTTTTGATAGTAAAATAAAGGTTATATTCATGTGATGATTGTTGCTTTATTAAGGACACCCATTATCTTAAAATGCCAATGCTTTATTCTTGAACCTCATTTTTGTTATTCTTAAAAGTGATTTGTATGCTATTTTCCATCCAGGAGCATTAACGTGTATGTACATTGTGGTCGCTTGATCAAACCATTCTTATATGTTTTCATCATCATTTCTGCTGTAGGGTTTTTGGGGTGCGATGATCCAGGCACGCCAACCGAAGGGGTCCGGGATCCACCCGAGGGCTTGGAACCCATTTCCCTCCCACCAAAGACAGTCATCCATTTTAGGTGCAATGAGGGTTACCTGCTGGATGGCCCACCCAAGATCATCTGCACCAAAGAGAACAAATGGCTTCCAGAACATACACCATCATGTATAGGTAAGTACGTGCAGGTGTGGATATATGTATCATCGTCTAGTGGATAAGAGTGGATAAGTCAGCAGACTTATGTTTTGTTTATTTTTGGTTTTTAATATCAAAAGTCAAGAGCAATATCTAATAAAAATATGTTTCTAATAAGATGTTTAAAAAGGAAGACAAAAAAAAAAGAGGAAAAAAAGTCAGCAGACTATGCTGTGAGTAGTGCAGGTTCCAATCCCAGCTGTGGCCATGCATTCTGTGGCAAGACAGTATTTTACATTTGCCACACTAGACCCAGGTGAAGTAAATGGGTACCTGGTATGATGTAATTTTGTGAGTTCTTAAGCGTGTTACGAGGCCACTTCGGCATAATTGGTGGCAGTAATTTCCAAAATATTTTTGGTGTATATATGTCATGCAATATTTGCTATATAAGAACAGAATATTATATTTTTTTTAATGCAGTGTGAACAAATGGAGGCTTCATACTGGCTGAAAGTCCACTATTAGTTATTTGGACATTCGTAATTGGGGTCACTATCCATGATTTTGTTATCTGCTTGACTTTAAATCATGAGAGTTTGAATCTTGAATCCTCTGCTTATCATGCCCGAGCAAAAGCTAGCAAAAGCCTTTTTTTTTAATTTAACAGTTGTCTATCCCAGTCGAAGTGTCATAAAACAGTTCTTAGAAGGAAGAAATGTCAATAATTCCTTTGGCTGTTTAGCTTACATGTAGCTATAATGTAAAAGCTAGCTCCAAATATGAGTGTGCTCAGCTTTCTGTAATTTCTGAATGGCATATAAGTGTTTTCATGAATATTCTGTGTGGATTGTGATCTGAAATCATTCTTGGCTGAACAAGGAAGTCTTGTTCATGCTAAAACAAATGGGGTGGATGTGAGTAAGTGTTGTAACTGAAGTATAAGTATTGGACTAGTGTAAATAAGTGCATTGAAATTTTTTTAAAATGCATTTTCTTGAATTTGAACTACAAGTTATGCGCTTGTGGCTGTACATGAATAAAAGATGAAAAGAATTGGAAAGGGAATACACACGTACACCATGCATTGCATTCAATTCATTGAACTCAAAATGCAACCGTTTTCTCGTACCGACTGCAATAAAAAACATAATTTCATTATGAAAACAATTCAATTTTTACGGAAGTAATGCCTAGTTTACATTTGGCCTGCGATTGGTCTACGGATCCCGTATCCTGCCCGTATCCCCTTTTCTGTGCGGCCTCCGTGTGGAGGCAGGAGGAGGCCGTGAGATTTTTGTATGGTTTCACGGGCTCCGTGGCCGTTGCGATTTTGTTTCGTGGGAAGTTATACAAATTTGAAAAAATTGTAAGCCCGTAGCCCATAGACATGTCGTATATTGTAGGTGGCATTGCACAATCCCCGTACGGGCATCGTGCGGAGGCCTCGTGCTGATCGTGCTGCAAACGCACAATTTTTCGGTGAACATGAGGGGGAAAAAAAATTGTACAGAGAGTGTACACTTACGGGACATTCGCTCGGCCATCGCACAGCTATCGCAAGGTTGCAAGGTAGCAGAAGTATAGTTGTTCATTGTGATCATATTTTGTTGTGGTGTATGAAAGGCAGGTTACATACCACTGAAATTGCTATAGCCTTCAGTTTTATGATGTAGATCATGAACAACCTAACTTACTAGTATTGTATGCAATATTTTCAGAATGTTGCATTTCTTTGAATCAGAGTATTTGTTCGATCAGCCTTCAGCTGGTTGTATTTCTATTAAGTGCAAGGTCTTCTTGGAGATACATGTAGATGGATATTACTTCCAAAATGGGACATTTATATCAGGTATATATTCTAAAGCTTATTACCCATCATTTTGTTCAAAAGTTAGTGCATCTTTCAAGACAAATCACAGTATTGGTAAAGTTTTAAATGGTTAAAAAATACTAGTAGTTTCGGATACTTATGAGGGGATATTATAGTCACTCCCCATACCCTGAATAATACAATACACAACAAAATGCCTGTCACGAAATGCCTAGAGTCTGATTGATCACATGTTTTCTATTTTTTCTATTTTTTTAGATTTGAAGAATAATTTTTAACTTGTATAAAAGATAATCTTCATGTCCATATCCTCCCTAGATTTCTCTGAACCTTTTACATTGCTTCTTTTACTTCTAATATTTCTGGGTTTTTATGGATGGCCGCACAGACTGGTTCAGGTTTCAGTAATGTCAATAATTCTTGCAACGATTCTATTCGATTTGGAATCACAAGACAGTTTTAAAGTGAATGAATGATTTCCTCATGCATGTGCATATAGTCCAAATATTAATAGACCTATTTATAGGGAATTTTCTATTAAAGATCTTTGAGTTAAAGATTTGCCAAAGATTGACCTTTTTGTTGAATGATGAAAGTTGAAGCAACTTTATATTGTGAAAAATGGCTGCGAGTATTGAAGATTTTCTTTCTATAAGACGGCTTAACAGGAATTCTTTATTGAAAACATATACACCCTCCACTGCTTAGACCTGAAAGAGCGCTTTGGAGTGAACAGTACATGGTGTATCAAAGACATTGTGAAAGACTGCCCTCTCTCAACAGTTTGCTATATAGTAGAATGCCAAGTTATGTACTCAAGGGCATGAGTAAATGTAATTCATCCTGGATAGGAATAGTATAGACGGCATCATTTTAGTTAATTGGGAAAACTCATTTATAAAGATGAGAATAATTTGACATCGGTCCAGTTTTAGCTGGAAATGGGGTTTGGTATGATGATAATTTTGGAATTTGTTCCCACATGACACTAGCATGCTTGATATATATGTGAAAGTGTGGACTTTTGGGCCCAAATTCACAAAGGAGGTTTAAACCATGGGTAAGATTTAAACCTCAGTAAGCATACTGAAATAAATGTAAATAAGTGCACATTGCCCATGCGTGCGCTCAAAGAAAATATATGATTCGATCAGATTCCATGCGAAAGAAGAATATATGATTCAATCAGATTCCATGCGCACGCTTAAAAAACCCAGGAGGGGGTTTAAACCATGGTTTAAACCAAAACCCTTTGTGAATTCGGGCCATTATGTCTCACAGAAAAAAAAGGGGGGGGGGGCGAAAAAGAGGCATCATTCCATTCAGAATTATTTTGAGCATGGCCTATCCGAAATTGAAGAGCATTCAGTTTGATTCGGGAGAAGAATTTATTTTAATGAATTTTCTTCCTGGGGGCAAATCTTATGAAAGGCTTTAGGTGGTGAGAGCATTATTTAAGACCTGTCAGATGTAAAGCCAGACTGAAGGACTAGATATTTTCTTTTGCTTTTTTTTTTGGG
The DNA here is from genome assembly GCA_025617745.1 of Heliocidaris erythrogramma. NCBI lineage: Eukaryota > Metazoa > Echinodermata > Echinoidea > Camarodonta > Echinometridae > Heliocidaris > Heliocidaris erythrogramma. The sequence continues at coordinate 34,613,846 of CM046855.1, read as the reverse complement.
GGGGGGGGGAGGGGGCATCAGCAGATGGTTTTATCTTGTGCATACAAACTCTTTATGATCTGATTTTAAAGAATGATATAATGCATTGTAAAAAGGGCTGATTTAAAGACTACTTTAGTTTCAGGCACATTTTTATTTCAGCCGATAAACCACTAAAAAACACTTATTCGAAAGCTCTTTACAGGTACATTTTCTATGACATTTACATTACAGACATTTTGTACCCGGGGTTTGATTTTTCAGATTTCTCTAATCATGTCAATTTAGCACGTAAGCCTATGGGGCCCTGAATTAGGATAGTGAGGCCGGTATAGACTTTGCAATAAAATCACCTTCTAAATGGCATTAATGTTTCATTTACAAATGCCCCCCAAACCCAATTGCATGAACACAATGTTGTCTTGCTCCTGAGTTAATTTCAGAGCAAGCAAGAAATAGTTAAATACTTATAAATCCTTCTCGCGATGAGATGAGCGGGTGAATTCTTGCTTAGTAATGGTGTCCCCTTCCATTTTTCGCTCATTCTTGAAAGGTGCTTGATTTAATAGTTTGAATCTCCTAAGGTAGCTTGTCAAAAAGACGCATTCTGAACGCAAAATGCATATTGTTGAATATCATAATTTGATTGGATTAAGGTAGAAACCTATGATTAAGCCAAATAGCTAGTATAGGAACACCTCTGCTACCTTGATTAAGCTTACTATTATCAAAAACTGTCATTACATTTGTCAAAGTACAACTTCTTATTCACCACTGTCACCATTAATTTTGCTGATGGCATTCCAGATGCGTCTCTTCGTGCTACTCCGTATCACTAAACTACCTGACACATCTTTGATGTGTTTCTTTCATGCACTTTTACAAATATCAAGATGAGAATCCTGTATGTATATGTATGAATATTTGATATAGATGTAGTTAAGTGAGGATTTCTGCTCTTTGTTTAGTGAAACCTATATTTGAGTAAAACAGTTTGTAAATTCCGCCGACTAGGCATATAATTGCACGTCATTGCCTGCATTTCTAAAGGAAAATGTATGCAGATTATATTATTATGTGGAAAGGTATAATCAAATCAATTTTGATCATGGTTGAATTCAATTAGAGCTGGCTCCAAACTGAATGTGAATTTGATCATTTCATCAATGTCATGATGAATGGATGACTTCACAGTACAAGAAAACCAAATCAACTGATAATCTAAAGCATGGGAGTATGCTCATGCTTATATTGTTACCCGATCATCCTGAATTTACCTGTGGTTTCTTTGGTTTATTCCCTATTGACTAGATTGATATATACTGATCAGTAAATGGGAAAGTAAAAGTAGAGCTCTTTTCCTCAGTCTTGAAATATTCTTAAATCTTAGATATGCATGATTCTTGTTTATTTCATCTATTTATATTCTTTTTTTAAACTGTAAATAACTACAACTGAATTGCTATCTCTGCATTTGATTTTGAAATAGCGTTGCAAGTAATTCCTCACTATTCTGAAGGAGAGAGTTTTTTTTGTTGTTTGTTTTTTGTTGTTGTTTTTGTGCGGGAAAGGGGTGGAGCTACATGCAAAAAGAACTCAATCACTCAACTCAATAAATGGTGATCGCGAAACCTTAATGAAACCCGATGATGGATTTCCTTAAAGATAAATACTTTATCATCAGACAGATGGGCTATAGAAAGAGTGTGAGCTCATATGCTCATTTATTAATTGCATGAAATTGTTGTAATTTCAGCATTCCTCAAATTATTCAGAGGCATGTATTGTCTGTGGGGTTCAACCCAACATGATGTCATTACTTTACACAACCAGGTTAATGGGCTCAAAGAAAGTCGGCCAAAACAGATTATTGACTGCCTTGCTCCAGTTAAAGTGAAAGTGTCATAGCAATAATTGAACGAATATCATTATCATCGTTTATCCTACAAATACTTTTATGTTATGAAGTGAGGAGATTTGCATCCAGTAGTACTAAAAAAGGGAGAGCTTTTTTTTTCGGGGGGGGGGGGGGGGGGGAGGGGGAGTCATGTCTGTGGTATGATGAGCAAACAATGCTGCAATATATTATTAGAAGTAATCATGAAGTCTAGTAATAATTGTTGTTGGTAGAGTAGTCTCTTCCAGGGTCTTGTGAGTCCCAATAACGCTTGTTGAATTACTTGAAATCAAATTAGTTCACAGATAGTGTTTTGTTTCTTTTTTAGCATTCATTGTTAAGTTTTCTTTCGTTCTGTGATGATTTATCTTCTTGTCATTAATATCACTTCCTTTGAAGTAACTCATTACATATTTAAATAGTTTCATAATAGGAACTCAATTAAGAATATGGGATACATATTTGCCTTCCAAAATATGAATACACTTTTCAATACAGCCCTGTTCACAGCAGTTCTGACTGGGAACCACCAATCAATGATTCACTTCAGAATATACCTTCATCACATTTTGGCTAATAAATGTTATATGTTAACTTGAGAAAATAAGTACACATAATGTATTTCTTAAGCTTTCACTGTAAGGGAATACATTTCATGGAGATTTACTTGTAGTCATCTTTTCACTTTGCTAAAGCTATTTCTTTTCTCTATACCGACACATGCAATATGTACTATATTTGTCATTATCATTTGTGATAAACAGTGAAGAACTGATGAAAATTGAGCATGGTGCACTCAGACATATGAATAACCCAGTTGTTTGAAGCAGGCAGAATTTCATCAAAATGCAATCCTTGCCCGAATTCCCGCGAATGTCGTGTTCGATGTCGCGTTCCATTTTTACCCCCTTTCCAAAGTCGTCATTCCTTGTTTACCTCCCTCCCAAATTGAAGTGGAGATTTGGTTTTGTTTCATTTTATGTACCATGGTATCCCATTGCTTGACTGTGGGATGTTATCATCACCTCAAACGTGATGTAACGCCTCCAGTCAAGCACTGTCTGCCAATGTCTTATTGAGCTCGTTTTCATCTTGGGTTCCAGGATTATGCTCTTCGTGGTGTTTGGGGTCGGATTACGGAAGGAGGTCGTGATGCTGTCTGATGCAATCCTCTGCACTTTTTTTTTGTAATATCTATGTAATTATGGAATTGGGAAGATCTGTGCGGAAGGAGCGATATTAGATCGAATCTTATTTTCGGATTAGCATACATGAAAGAGAACGTATTTTGTAAGTTTGGAACCGTCAAGGATTGAGAGAAAACTCTGTTCTGATATTTTCCTTATTGAGTGAGATACGGAATTGTATTCTGATTGTATTCTTTTTTTTTTAAAGTAGCAAATTTTAAAAACCAGTAAAATTCTAAGAAATCAAGTGAATAAATTCAAGGAAAGAAGAAATATTGTCCAATTGATGTAGCCTCCCTCGCTTTAGTTTTGCTTCATATTTTAAAATCCGTTCAGAGAAAGAGAGGTCTTTGATTTCATTTATCAGTAGCAATGTCCATTAAAAGCTTTGCCTTACAAATCTGTTTTTTTTTTTGGGGGGGGGGGGAAGGGGGGTCCTGTATGCTTAATTTGTGCGTGTCTATTTGATAATGCCAAAGACAGAAAATGTCAGGGAATGTCAGGAAAATGTAAAATATTATGAGTGAGGACTTAAAAAGATACCTACAGTGCATCTGAATATGTAATATATCTGAGTAAGATGCTGTCATTTTTACTGTAACAATAATATTATACCCCTGTCAGAATTTCATGCTCCTATTATGCGCACTGAAATAATGCGAATTAAAGCTCATGTATAGTTTTTGTAGCAAAAAGGAAACTGGAAACAATGGCGTTAAATATAGTTTCCTGTTGTTCTTCTTGTATAAAAAGATATATGTATGAGTGCTTTTGGTATTACATTAATGATTTCTGGTGAATTTTAGTGTAAATGATCTATATTGTGAGGAATGCAAGATAACGGCTATATAACACTGCCCCACGCTAGGACCCTTCCACCTTGACGGCATGTTAATAGCATACACAGTCCCCAATAGGTTAATACTCATGTGTACACGTTTAAGTACAATTTGCCGCTGTAGGAGTTTGCATCCCTGTCCCGGTATCTACATTATTTTTTACCTCTCACTTGTTTAATATTTTACTTGAGGAGGAAACACTTCACAGCAGCTTAGTTATGCTAGTATCTTGCTATTTCTCATCTGAAATCAAAGAAATCTTACAAAAAGTTTTTGAGGGCTTACCAAAACTGCACATTACCTTTAAGCAATAAAAATTGTGTTTTTAAAGTATCAAAAAGCACCTGTTCATTCAAATCTGAATCATGCAGGATCTGTGAATTGAAAGAGAAACCTTTGCCGTGCATGGTGCAGGAAATCTAATGACCTTTGACCAATATCAGGGTGGGATAATGCAAGGTCCGCATTATCGCATTCTTACACCTAGCATTTGGTGGAAAATGCAGCTATTATAAGCATAATACCAGTCCTTAAATAATGCTTGTATTCTACTCCTATTTTGCTCTCTTGGGAGTTTATGAAAGGGGTATTAGCTAGCTCATATTCAGGTAGATATGTATTTTGATAGACCAATGAATCTTCTTGGAATTACATATATGGTAGTCATATACTTGCAAATGTTATAGAAAATATTGAATAGACTTCCGTAAGCATTTTATTGGAGAGAGGCCACCTTGATCTCATTCTCTATTCAAAACCATTTATCAGGCCAGATGTTAATATATTCTAATGGGTCAAATATGACTTTACACACCTTTTTTCAAAGGTCAACTCTCTTTATGTCTGTGTGTCCTTGAACAAAAGCCTGCAATAGCAAGAGAGAGAGAGAGAGAGATAGAGAAACAGAAACAGGGGGGGGGGGGGGGGGGGGGAGAGAGAGAAACAAATCGAGACATTGATCAGAGAAGTGTGACATTTTCTTCTCTTTTTTTTCCTACCTAAATCTAGGCCAAACAGTACAAACTTGAATGCAACAATTGCAATCAAACCAGCAGATGAGTGAAATATGATAGGCAAAGCTGAGCATGGGTTTGCTTAGGGTAAAGCTAGCCTGGCTGGCTGGCTGGCTATCAGGGCGGAAGAGGGGTACCAGGTGTTTATAGAATACAGCAATGCCAAATGGACAAAAATGGCATGTGGAGGAGGACCTTTAAAAAAGAAAAAAGGAACAACATTCTAGTATTTCCCATTATTCATCAGTCCATCATCTTGCCCTTTGAGATATATTTCCATTTATTTTAATTTGCTTACATGTTTCAATTTCCTCCCAGACTTTTTTTGTTGTAATTCTTGAGACTTGATAGCAATCCTTGAATGGCAGCAAACATACATTGCATCATGCATATGGTCCAGTCATTTTAAGTCATCTTTTCTTTACTTCAATTGTTATTGGAGCAGAAGTGTTTATTTTTGTTTATTCTTCGTTTATTTTTTCTTTAATCAAAGCAAAATTTAGAGCATGAAAGTGGAATTGATGAAAAAATCAAAAGCTAATGACATCACGTATAAATATTTGTAAAAGCATGTAATCAAAGATTTATTTGAAGCAGATGGCCAGGGGATGCAGCAGAGCTTTTGAATCTGGAGAAGCTACATATGCTGTTCAGGTATATAATGATTATAAAGTGCATGAGGAATAGCATTTAGATGATGTAAAGCCAGAAACTAGGATTTTCAGGTGTACTCATTGGCAACAAATCACAAAAATTTCATTTGGCCAAAGTTTCAAAGTTTGCATTAGAGCAAAATGTTGATTAATGCCACTCATTCCCAAATGGTATTGTATGTTTGTAAAAGAAAAGATATAATGAATCGCTTTTGATGTCCATAGAAAGTAGCAGCGTATTTGGGATTTGGAAATGTTGTTCAAAATGTGGCCCACATTTCATTATTTCATTAGGTTTGCTAGTGCTCAGTGTGTTGCTTAAAATCATATAATTATTTTTTGCAGTGGGGAAGGGGTTAAAGTGAGAGGAAGGAAAGCGGTGAGATATTGTGACAGTCTCTAGTATGTGTTTTGATTCTGTGATGAAGAATATGTGATAGATTACAATAAAATCCAGGATATGGCATTTAGTTCTTGTGGGTTTTATCATGCAATATTAAAGAACATTATGAGGGAACTCATCGCTCAGACTGCTTCCTGCTTTCTGGAGGAAGATTTGTACAGCTGGATGGAGCTAAGCAGCCTTGAGTTTCATTTACACTTTAGATACATTTCATTGATTTTTTTTTCTCTGTCAATGTGTGGTCATAAAACACGATCCAAGAAGGGAAAAAAATGTATTGAGACCCCTGAGAGCCAACGAACATCTGGAAAATGTTGCCTGTCTTTTGTAAGAAAACTCTTGAATGCTGTTAAGGTATGTGTTAAAAATTAAGAATCATGTGAATTTAAACTAAGAAATGAAGAGAAAATTGATACGATCATATAAAATGTGAGCTTTTTTCTCCAAAAGTGAACCTCATTCCTATGCAGTAGTTCTGTTTAGAAGTTTGATAGTTTGAAATGGGTCATCTCAGCATGAACAAGTTACATCAAATTTAATATAACATTTAGATGCATTTAAGATTAATCAAGTAGTTTGAAAATGGTAAACAGAAGCAGTATTGCTCATCACAAGTTTAACATCCATGTACAAAAGAAAAAATTGATAAAAATGTAAAATGGTTAATCATACTTGAATACCACATGAGGATCACATTACAAAGTATTAACACTCATTCTGAAATCTTTTTGGTAAAAAAGAAACCTGATAAAGAGAACAGATATTTATGACTAATCATTCACAACTCTGCGATCATACATCTACATAAAATACTGGCTTCATGATTCACAACACTATTTGCCTGTAGATCTACATGTTGAATCTAGCATTAATAATGAGAACAAAAAAGAGATGGGAGGAATTGATGGATAAATTGTTTGAATCACTTTTGCTGTCTGGTAATGAGCAAATATAATCAGGCCTTGTCCACTCTCTGTGTTTACCAAACAATCTAGCTGTTACAAAAAAGATATTGCTCTTCATTTCGGCTGCTTAGACAGCAGCATCGGTGTTTAAAAGTAGATACCGTTTTTTTGATGAATAGCAAACATGTTTCTTTTCTTTTCTTTTAAAGGGAAATCAGACTCTTAATCACTTTTAAATTTTTATATTGTTTCATGGGAAAGGCTTGTGAGAAAGAAGACGTGTTTAATCATCTCTACATTTTCAAAGTCTCCTTTTACTAATTGTATATCTTTAAATTCTCTCCTACAATGTTTACTGATCATCATAATTTTCATAGCAGCATGAATTTAATTGACCGTTGGAAAAGATGGAGAAATCTTTGCTTTCTAAAGTAATATGGTTTACTTCATTTTCGGGATGGCCTGGCTTTCTGTTCAAATTGACTAAAGTGTAATGACAAGTCTTTTTTTAATATGTCAACTGGTCATTTAGGGACTCAAGTAGGCTCTCCATGTTCCAGAAACTTTCTGTTTAGTTCTGTTTTATTTGTTAGAGTTAGATGCATGTATATATAGAAAAGTGCTTGTACCTTATATTTGATGTAGGTTTTGGAGAATCAAAATTATTTCATTGACTGTAAACCTTGAGTCTATCTGCTTCTGAAGGAGATGTCAGTTTACAGAGATACAGTCCAGGCTGTCTGTGGGAGCTTGCTCAGGAACACACTCTTTCTGTTGTTTTACTAATTTTTTTTCTCAATTTAATTATTATCATTACATGTATTTATGATATTTCTGAATAAAGCAGCGAAGATGATAATGAAATGCTTTGCTGGAAATGATCTGGGATAATTGACCATACATTTCTGCCCTGTAAAACCTTACTATATACTTAATATCATCATTGATTTTGAACGACTAATAACATTTTAGGCAGAAGTTATAGAAAATAAAGTCAACTGCTTATTTACATTACATTTAGCTGCCATTTACTGATTCTAATGTCATCCATGCTTCCCTAATTCTGTGAAGCTGCTGTTTTGATCGTAACAATATACTTGGTTGAAATTTGAACAAAAAGAGCTTCATTGTTATTTCATTGGTCTGTTATCTTATCTGTAAACATTTTCTCTCTAAATTAGCATATAAAAAATCTAGGTGGCTGAAAATGCACCCTTATTTATACTTTATTTCAAGATCAGTAACTCTTAATCACATACATATACATTTATATGTATGAAGGCTTTTTATGTATGCATCTAATTCAGTTAAGTTTGGGATAATAGAAAGTGATGAATTTCAAGGCTCATTGTTTTTTTTTTCTTCTCATGAATAGATTCAATGTCGGTCGTGGGTTATCATTTCTAAGAAAGAAATCTAATAAACCAAACATTGTATTCCCAGGCGGGGAAGATGATATTCTATGGTCAACAATCTTGTTATTTGGCAGGTGAAATCATCTCCTGGAATCGTGTCCAACATTATCTCAGTGACAGACGGGCGTGACTCAAGCAATATTTCATCACGCCGTCCCCCGCATTCGTTGGGCTATCTCAACGTAAACTCATAACACGTTCCAGCTATCATCGGTCTCATGACCACTATCATGTCTCCCTTTGTGTTTGACCTGCCACGGTTTTCTCTCCATGTACTTTATCATTTCTCAGGATTCATCCCTCTGTCTCTCCATCTCTCTCTCTCTCTCACCATCTCCGTGCCTTTGTCATCTTTTGAAGATGATTCCCCAACCCATCCCCCATCCAATCAACGACTCTGGGCCTGGCGAATGATTATTAAATAATCTTGAATTAGGTTAAACGTCACTGACTTGCCAGCAGGTAATTTGGCGCATCAATCAAATTAGTCAATGAACATGAATGAATGGAACCAGGTCTGCCAATATACGACAGGGATGTGTTGGTGATGATAATTAAGAGCTGTATGCCTTCATTGGTCATGCATTATGCTTTGCCTTTGTGGTGTGTCCTACTTGGCGTATTTGTGTTGCTTCTCCTTTCCCCTCACCGGATCAGCAAAACAACAATTTACATATATCATCGGAACTAGGTATCCATGAGGATCTCGCTTTTAACTTGCTTCAATTCTACATCTTTATTTGGCTCCATAATTGCTTATCAGATGAGTCTATATCTTCATTTTTCTTTGATACTTTCCCCCCAATACTGCTTGATCTTCTGGCTGTTGACCTTTCAAGGCACTAGTTAACCTTTCTGAAAGTTTCCTATAGCTGTGCTGGAATAAAGCATAAATGTATCTTAGATTGTCTGAAAAACACATTTGAAAGTTTCAGGCAAAATCTGTATTGCTGTAAGAAAAAATTGCACTCTCTGTTTACCTTTGAAATTATACCAAAGTTTGCAAAATATAATGCTATTTATTTAGCTACGGAACACCCTTTTTTCTTTCCTATATTGTCTTGCTGCCTGTTATTAATCCACTTGGAACAGATGCGATGACATTTTACTTGAAATAATAAAAAGTACTTTTATTTTTTTTAAATGTAAACATATGTCAAAGAAATGCTTCATTCCAAAGCTTATAAAGGTCTCTGGACTTTAATGTAGGAATTAAAAGTTTATGACCATGAAGGGGGTTTATTCATTTCTAAGAGATGGATATTAATATTTTTTGATTTGGCTTTTGTTTCTTGTGTGAGAACAAAGGTTTCAGTGGTTGTTTTGAACTGAATTGGCAGAGAAGAATCACTGTGTTTTTGAAGAAAAAAAAAGAAGAAGAAACTTATAAATAAATAATATCCCAGTCAAGCATTGACCAAAATATATTGCTAATTGCTAATTGTACATGTATGTTGCAGCGGGGGCTGAACTCAGGAACCATATTGATATTGAGTCCTTTATTACCAGAATGAGTAAAATGTCATTAGAGCTGTTTTCATCAAACTCCAATTAACATGTCCATCAGTTTGACTCCATTCAGGTGGCACTAATATTTGATTAGAAGAATTTTTCTGAGATTTGCCTGTGAGGTATCATAATACATCACATTACTATCCCATGCTTGTTTGCAGTTTCAAAGGTCACTTGATCTCTTTGTTAAAAGACCCAATATGCAACTGGGGTCTCTACCTTCATCTCCTCTTTTGCTTTCTTTCCCTTTCTTTTCTTCACACCGTCACTCTTTCATTCCCATTTTTCTTTCTCTCTTTATCCGTCACATTTCCACTCTATTTACTATACATGTCCTTTCTCTCTCTTTATTGCCCTTCCTTACTTGTGTTCTCTTTCCTCGTTATTCCTTCCTTAGTTCCCCCTTTCCCCACCCCACCCCCTTCTCTCTCTCTCTCCCTTTCTCTTTCTCTTTCTCTCTCTTTCTCCCCTCTCTCTCTTCTCTTCTTTCTCCCCCTCTCTCCATCATGTTCTCCCCTTTCCACTCTAACCCCTCTCAGTCTCCCTCTGTCTCCAATTTAATAACTGCTTGTGTGCACTATTCATATCAGATATCCTTTTCTCTGATCAGATAAGTACTCTTTTGGTAATAAAAGATGTAAATATCAACCTCAAATTGTGTGCAGATAGTCCACAGTTATAGGATAAACCTGTAGAAGTGGTTAAATCATATCAGCTTGGCAATTTTGGTATATATCAGCTTTGTAAGATTCAAAGATTCATTTTCATTAGGTCATGAAATAGATTAGTGTGAGGCCCCCTTTCCCTCTTTGAAATAATGATCTCCATTAAAATCTTTTGACATGCGTTTTTAATAGTGTTGAAAAAAAAAATTCAACTAAAATTGAACAAATTTTTATACTAATGAATTGCATCACGTGATCCTAATATATAGACCTCCTTTCACCATATTTTTTTCCTAAATCCTAAACCTAGTAGGGTTCATCTTCTTTAGATATGAAGCCATTCAAATTTGTTTTTGTAATACCATCATTTGAACCATCTTTTTCACTCATGTACTGTCTCATGCTGACATTTTCTGAAACTTGATCTCTCCTCCGTCACCATCTCCCATCACCATTTTCGGCTTCTTTCTCAACAGACAAAGCCGAAAACTGGAAATGCCTGTGACGTAAAAAAGGACAATGCCATACAAGTTGAATTTCTAAACCCCAAAGTGCCATAAGCTGGAATTTGATTAGGGCTTATTATCTGAGGAACAGAATTTCTGTGGGGAATAGTTTTTGCGTAATGAATGCAACTGTGCCATGTTATTCAGCCATGTTTGGGACATGGCCCTAATTTTTTTGTTGCTTTGTAATGAGTAAAAGGTGAAAGTCTATTTTCTGTAAGCCCCCATAGATTCCAACGGGCGATCATAATGCTCTCTTCATGCCGCGTCTCGTCTTTCCTTGGCTGGGTGCCTTTCACCCCCTTCCATTCCTCATCCTCTCTACCTACTACCAATTTTTGAGCTCATATTTTTCCACTCTCTTTTACAAGCAACAAGCTTGCGCCAGATTTTCAGGTGGGAAAGTTTTCCTGACGTGGTATGGTATCCCGTAATTGAATCTACCCCACATTCTGTCGGACGGAGCCTGACGAAATGTCAGCCTTTTGAGCCCACGTTGCCAAATTAGAGAGCACTACAAATTAGTGGTTTGCCATCAGCCCTCGTTGAAAGATGGGTATATTAAATCAGGGGGTGTAAAGGTGATTTGTAATAAACTTGTTTTACATATTTGTTTAGACAAACGTTTGCTTTGGGGTGAAGTAACTTGAGGCAATTATGCTACCATGTGCTAGGTTAACCTGCCTGCAGTAGGGCTCTAAAGTTGTTAGGTAGAATTTCTTCTTTACACATACACACACTGATGAATGTATACATTATCCATCGAAGTGAGAAAGTTACCAACATGAAATCAGGCTTTCTGAAAAGAGTCATGTTTCAAAGTAACCCAAATGGGATAGGTTTCTTCATGTACATGTATTTAGCGTTTATTTTTATACAAACCACGTTTTCATATGGAATTATAATATTGTATGGACTGTTTTAAGATGTTACATTCTAGATACATATTTTGTGATTGTTTCAAAGTAACCAATCTCATATTTTTTCTCTATAAGTTTTCTTCATTTATTTAGTTCGTTACAAGACACTTTTCCATACTGAAATTTGTTATTGTAGGGAATGTTTTAAGATGCGACATACTAGATACATATTTGTGACAGTTTTTTTAATCTTCATAAGGCTGGATTTAATCCCTCTGTGAATAGTAAATTGATTAAATTAACCGATGCTTTTTACTAGTCAAACATAAGTGCTATTCCCCCAATTGGAAATGGGTGACATTTAAAATTTCCTTAGGTTTTTCTTCAGACATGTGAATCAAAAGATATCTGTAAGTTGAATGTTTAGATGATGAAATGAAGTAAATTTCCTAATTGCTGTGGACACATTTATCACTCAGAGGAAAAACTAGAGGTCTCAAGAGTGTGATGACACGTTCAATGCTTTTCTGACAGCTTAACCCTGTGACTACTGAATTCTGTAGATGTATTAGTCCCATATGCTTTATACAGGTATGACCTGGTTCCTGTAGACAATGGGTTAACTGAAAATTGAATTAAAAAAGAGACATAGCAAATCAAGATAAATGTAGAGAAGGCAAGAAACATCTGTTTAATGCTCACAAGTAGAAAATAAGAAGATTTACTTATCGGCAGAAAAGAATGAAACGGGAAGTGTCGCAATAAAATTCTGCACTCTCCTCTGCCTCGAAGAATTTATGTTGTAAGTGGGGTAATAAATCATGCATTATCTGCGGCGGCATATCAATGTTTATCCGTCCAGATAACAGTAATCCCTCTCGTCATTATTTACAAAACATCCATCTGCGGCATTAGAATTCAATTCAGCGATTGATCGGTTATTATTTACAAAACATCCATCTGCAGCATTAAAATTCAATTCAGCGATTGATCGGTTATTATTTACAAAACATCCATCTGCAGCATTAAAATTCAATTCGGAGATAGATCGGTTATTTATCAGAAATGTGTGATATTCTTTAAAAGCTGTTTTGAAGCATGTACTGAATGAAAGATTACCTATCCTATGAAATTCCGTAAATCAGAGTATTTAGGAAAGGGATCAATGCGAAAGTGTGTAATGCATTCCCAATGAACTTGTCCTGGAATGTTTTGAAAGTGAGTAATAGTAAATCAAATCATGTTTTTTTTCTTATTCTGTTAATATTATTCATGCACTTTGTAAATTTCACATTGAATGTACAATTTTTTTTTTATAGCATTTTTTTTTCTCATAGCATTTTTAAAAAGTTAAATGCTTCTGTTAGTCTGTTTAATTTGTTGCCTTTTTTTTTTGGGGGGGGGGGGGAAATAAATCAGAAAATTCTTTGATTGATTCACTTTTTATTGTATCCCCCGGCAGAATGCCGGAGGATACTTTGGATTCAGCAGCATTTCGCCGCCGCTGCCGCGTCACATTCTTGTGTGCGCTCTAGCGGTCACATTTCTCAACAGATTTCTTTCAAACTTTGTATGGAGGTGTCTCTTGGTATAATCTAGAACGTATAGATTTTGGTGATGCTGCCTCAAGTGTTCCGTCTTTTATTGGGTCAGAGGTCATATTTTGATAGATGTCTTGTGTGCACTCTTGTGTGCGCTCTGGCGGTCACATTTCTCAGTGGATTTCGTTCAAATTTTGCATGAAGGTGTCTCTTGGTGTAATCTAAACACCTATAGTTTTGGTGATGCTGCCACCAGTGTCCCGTCTTTTATAGGGTCAAAGGTCATACTTCATGGGATGACGTGAGTGCACTTTGCAGGCCACATTTCTGGATGGATTTCTTTCAAATTTTCCATGGAGATGTAACTTGGTATAATTACACATCTTTACATTGTTCTGTCCTTTATAGGGTCAAAGGTCATTTGTCCATTTCTTGCACTCTTCTGCATTTCTTGACAGATTTCGTTCAAATTTTGTATGGAAGTGTATCTTGGTAAAATCTACGCATCTATAGTTCTTGGTGATGCTGTCACCAGTGTTCCGCGTTTTATAGGGTCAAATGTCATATTTTGGTTGCATGCATTCTGGGGCCGTATTCTGAAAACGGTGTTATCTTTTGTGTTAAGGAAAACTGTGTTAATTGCCATAAGAAATTGAAATTGCGCGCAATAAACACTAATCACTGGTGGTTGCGCAGATGTCTCTTTAAACTTTACGCGGGCACAGCCATCTTTGCGCAATCATTAACCAATGACTTATCCTGATTTTGATTTGTTATGACAATTAACATCGTTTTACTAACACAAAAGATAACACAGTTTTCAGAATACCGCCCCTGGAGGACACATTTGTTGACTGATTTCTTTCAGATTTTGTATGGAGGTCCATCATAGATTACTCTAGACCTCATACTTCATGGGATGGTGTGAGTGCACTCTGCAGGCCACATTTCTGGATGGATTTCTTTCAAATTTTCCATGGAGATGTAATTTGGTATAATCTACACATCTTTACTTTTTGGTGATGCTGCCCTCATTGTTCCTTCTTTCATAGGGTCAAAGGTCATATTTTAGTGGATATCTTGTGTGTGCTCTGAGGTCTCATTTTTTGACCGATTTATTTTGAATTTTCTATAGCGATGCATTATACCGGTACTCTAATCTACCTACCTACACACATTGTTTTTGGTGATGCTGCTCCTAGTGTTGACAATAGTACGGGCCACTTGCGGCAATCTTTACGCCATCCTTTTGTTTGAGGGATGGGAGGGGGGAGGTTCTTTGTCCCTCCTTTGAATCGCTGCCAGTGCCGGGGGATACATTCGCATTGCGCGGCAATGGACTTTTCTAGTATGTCTTAGCCTATATAGCAAAATATTGATGCATAATTCAAAATCTAATCAATATTTTCCCCCTATGATCCTAATCACATTCATACCCATAACTCATACAAGTCAGATACAACTAAATCAGTATATTTCTCTGTATTTATATTAATTTCAAATATGGTCATTCCTGTCACATATTTTAACTTTAAATATCATTGTCATCCAGATATTTAATAATCTTGTGAAATTTTATACCTACTGTTATAGCTATTTTAACTACTTTTTAATAATAATAGTTTCAGGAGAAAATTGCTATGGTTCATTTAGTTATTTGCTTAACTTTGTGAAGAATGAGTGTTTTATGTATTTAGAAGTTTTATTCAAAAGAGAACTATAGATTTAATTCAAAAGAGAACTATAGATTTAATTCAAAATTACAGGTATTTTATATTGTTGCAGGTTTTAATAAGATATATACTGAAAAAAAGTTATCTTGCTCTTTTACACCACTCTTATAATTCCATGTATTATCAATACCTGTCTTCTTTCTGTATATGTGTTCTATAAATACATTGCTGTGACTTGTGTGAAGTCATGCCTCGCACATGCTCTAATATGGCAGTGGCTCACAATTTGTTGCTCATGAACTATTTATTTTCATTTAATTTCGCATTCTGTGACTGTTTGAAATTTGAGCCTGGCATTGCTTGCA
Source organism: Heliocidaris erythrogramma (assembly GCA_025617745.1). Lineage (NCBI taxonomy): Eukaryota > Metazoa > Echinodermata > Echinoidea > Camarodonta > Echinometridae > Heliocidaris > Heliocidaris erythrogramma. The sequence goes on along the minus strand of CM046855.1, from coordinate 34,598,433 downwards.
TCAGATCTAGTGGATCACAATCCGTTGCTCGTGAACCATTTATTTTCATTCAATTTCACATTCATAAATAAACAAAATGGGGATTACGCTTCATTCGTGAATAAACAAAATGGAGATTACGCTCCATTCATGAATAAACAAAATGGAGATTACGCTGCTGCAAGGTGATGAGGCAGGCTTCCGCTGATTGTCCGTTCTACCTCGTCCAGTCATCTGCCTGACTGCTCCTATTTACAATGCCGAGGTGGACAGAATCAATATTGCGTCTGCGAGGGAGGTGTTACCGCCCAAATTCTCACACCCAGCCATTGATAGCACTTGCTTGATTAAATCACATCCCGAGACTCGGTTAAGAGCAGATATATCACGCTCATTCTGGAAGGGTGTCTATGTTCCTCTCTCTATCTCTCTCTTTCTCTTTCTCTCTCTTTCTCTTTCTCTCTCTCTCTCTCTCTCTCTCTCTCTCTCACTCTCTCTCTCTTTCTTCTCAATTGTTTCCTATTTTATTAGTATCTTTCTATCTTCCTCTCTCTTTCTCCATTTTCTTTCTTTCTCTTTTTCTCTTTTTCCCTCCTCTCTTTTCCTCTTTCCATCTTTCTCTTTTTCTTGTTCTCATTTTCTATCACTTCTTAATCTTTCTCTTTTTGTTATTTAGTCTTCCTCTCTCTTTCTCCTTCCTCTCTCTTTCTCCTTCCTCTCTCTCTCTCTCTATCTCTAGTACTCTGCAATCTTAACCCCTACCATGCCATGGGCGGCAAATCCCGCCCCAAAATTTGAGTGTTGAACATTTTGTTTAGGCTGAGAATAGCTTGAAATTTCTTCCTCATACAGAAACCTGTGAATTCAATATAATGCTTATTCCTATGCAATATATCTTTGCCCAGTTTGCTCAAGACAAAAACTCATTGAAAATTAATGTTTAATTCTTGAAAGTTCATTTTTGATCATTGCTCAAAAATCTGGTGGCATGGAAGGGGTTCACTCTTATTTCCCCCTTATCTACAATCAGCTGTCCTGCCTAAAAGTCAGGAAGCAATCGGCTGGAACCGTACAATGGATAAAAAGTTTAGAAGAAGAATGGTGTGTCCTAATTCAGTGACTTAACCCCTAGCATGCCGTGGGCGGCAAATCCCGCCCAAACTTTTGAGTGTTGAACATTTGTTTAGGCTCAGAATGGCTTGAAAATTCTTCCTCATACAGAAACCTGTACCATCAGTATAATGTTTATTCTTATGCAATATAACTTTGCTCAGTTTGCTTGAGAAAATACCCTTTGAAAGTTAATATTTAACTCTTGAAAATTCATTTTTGACATTTGCTCAAAAGTCTGTGGCATGGAAGGGGTTAAGGATACAGCATGATATTAATCTCTTTCATATATCAGCAGGCTAATGTTTGTGAGAACATGCCAGGCAGGTAGATTTAGATATTTAGATTTAGATGTTTATTTCAGGGATGTAGCTACGGTGGGCGGCGGTGGGCGGGCCCGCCCACCACTCACGTTTTCCGCCCGGCACTCGGGCTGAAAATCAGTCTCCCGCCCACCACTATTTCCCCAAACTTGATGTGTATTAATTGCCCCAAAACACACATATAATGCGCAGAAATGACCTTGTTGTGCTTTGATATTGACCATAAATATTATTTCTTGACTTGTAAGTATAATACACTCGTATAACCTGAAACTAACGTGAAAATTCAAATATAAATTGATTGTAATCCGAACGTATGATAGCTAGCTAGCTACGTGTACGCCTCCGGCCGCATCTCCCGCGGCGTCCGCGACCAAGGGGCCGGGGACATATCGTGTGGGGTTGGTTCGCAATAAGATGATTTCCTATTGCAAAGGCAGTCAAATTCACTCAAAGCGTAATTACTATACTTCGTGTGTAGAATCTTGGCAGTCATACACCTCAACACTTTCAAATACCACTGCACAAAAGTCACTAACATTCACTCAAAATCGGCATTTAATTTACAAAAACCGACACCAACATATACATTAAATACAATAAATTCAACTTACCGATGTTGGAAAAGGTAATTTCAAAAATTAAATCCATAATTTACCGTCAATTATGGCGAAACGGGGTATTGGAGGTCATTGTGTACATTTCCTGATCGCCGCGAGCGCAGACATCTCCCCTCCAAAATTTGGTCATTAAAAATTTGGTCCTTATCGCACACACGTAAAAGTCCCAATTTTCTGCATGCGCGATCGTAGAGATCGATGGTTTGCACGCGATACCGAGTTCCTTTGTGGACAAAATTTTATTGGCCGATTTTAGTCTAAAACGTCGGCGGAATAAAAACAACATGCGATCGTCAAAAAAAATCTGCGGGAATTTCTTCGGTTTTGGACACGATTTTGACTTTGGATTTTGCTGGAAATATCAGAAGTTCTTCCTAACGGCAATTTGAGGAAGGAGTGAGATTTTTAAGAGCTGAATTTGATAGGAAGTATTTTAAATATCTTTTTCCTCCCCCATGGCAAGGGGTCCTAAAGCTACGCGGGTCCTAAAGCTACGCACCATACAAATCACATACACGCGCAGCAATGCAACGCGTTCAAATCAGGCTAAAACACACACGCGATACACACAGTCAATTTCAATATCAATTTGCATTCATTTATTGCATGTGCGTAGCTTTAGGACCCCTTCATTTTTAAGAACAAAATTTGACATCGGCATTGATATCGACCTGACTCGTGGATTATTGACATTCACCCATCGTAATTTTCTCCACAAATCAACTTTAGAATATCCAGAATCAGGATATGGAATGAAATTGGTGACAAGCCAGTGATTTCTGTGACCTTTTAGCTGCTGAAAACAAAGTGCGTAGCTTTAGGTCCCCCCATCATACATGCGATAGAAAATTCGTAGTATTTTTGCATTAGTCCCGCGCAGTGGTCAATATGACCACTTAGTATTACGTGGTTTGGTCAAGTTGTGGGCACAAAAAAGGAAAGGCGTTACAAAGTGAAAGTGAAGCTGACTTAGGTGAGTAAGTACTAAGTAGTACAGCTGAATGAATGAAACAACACAGCTATATTTTGTTTGTTTTTTATTGCATTTAATTCATTATCCATTTCACACATTTTATTCAGTATAATGACATTGTACTGTAGTGTTATAATGATATCTACTAACAAATGCAGTATGAATTTGTTTCAGTTACAGCCATTCATGTGTGACTCTTTTAAGTCATTTGGGTATCTAGAAATTGGGATTGTGGGCCTTAAATGTTGTATAAGGCAAAAGCTTAGGGGGCGCTGCCCCCTGTCATGCCTGTACCCCCGCTGCGGCGTTGCCCGGAACCCCTGGTCGATAGTCGTGAAGCTGAGTTCGCTGCGCTCACTCCACACCTATGCTCCACACGCAGGTCAAAGTCAGTGAGGTTGCACCCACCACTAAAAATGCTCTAGCTACAACACTGGTTTATTTCATTATTTAATTGATTTTATGTGGGTATGTTGTGCCAGAAAATCATTCAGCATTAAAAGTCCACTCTTAAAACAAATTTATTCCTTATCTTAATAGTGAAAAAGAATATTTTGTTATAAAATTTATTACACTGACAAAATCTTGTACACAAAAGGAAGAAGTGGACAAACATGAATATTAAAATATATGATTAGACAGTGTGAAGACTGTCAAGAGAGAGAGAAAGAGAGAAAGAGAAAAAGAGAGAACAATTTGTCTTTTGCCTGACAGAAGGGTGCAATTGGATGCACTGTCCATGGATGCACTGTCCATGGATGTACAAATCTAGAAATAAGCCTTTTATGGTAATGTGTTTTTTTGAATACATCTCCATGTTGTGTACCATGTTGAACATCATCAAAATTGTTAACATCTAAAGCTTATCACTTCTTGCTATAATTTCTGTATCATTACGTGACACAGCTAAATAAATGAAAACTTGCTCAAAGTGTAATATTGTTCACATCTTTCTGCCGGCCACCCACAATTTATTTTCTCACCCTGTCTCCACCCTCGTTTAGTCATTAAAAGAGGGGTGAGAAATGAGGACAGGTTGAACAGTTCTTTTCATCAAGATAATGCAGACTTCTAATACTCAGAGATTGTAAAGGATAACCCACGTTGCAAGAAAAATATCCTCTATCACCTCCCTGTGTCACTCTTTCCTTGAGCCGTTGTTCTTGGCCAGTAGTCTGGCCATCCAGATGAGTCAGATTGTCTTCTGTATTTAAAGGGGAAGTCCAAGTCCAAAAATTACTTGGTTTTTATTGAAGCAGAAATATCAGAAATACGATCAGAAAGTTTGAGGAATATCGGACAACTACTAAGAAAGTTATGAATTTTTGATTGGCCTGAAAATCACAAATTAGCAATTCAGTCATGAGTGTGTGACATTATTGGCTCACAACTCACAAATAATTTTGTGTACTGCTATTACAAATTCTCAAAAAGTTGTCCAAGAATATTATTTCACATAAGTTGAACCAAGTACTATGTATAAACCTTTTCAAAATATTTCACAAACCCCTAAATATTGAGATTGTTTTCAAAATATTACATTTTCCAGTCATTTTTGGACTGGACTTCCCCTTTAAAGGTTTGTTCCAGTTTGGATATAAGGATAGGTGTATGGTTACAGAAAAGAAGGTCTTTTAAAGAAAGTTTTGATCAAGTGCAGAATTACCCCTGTAATGTTTGTTTCTACTAGTTTAATATTTCTAGTGTAATTTGTGTTTTGATGTGAATTTGTGGATATTGTATTCTCTTTTCAAAATTTGTTGAAGTAGAATTATGCCTATGACACCAATTTCATTATTGTAATTCAGTGTGTGGGAGATGGTCAGGAAAATTTATCCAGCTTTAAGTAACTGAATGATGGGAACTGACATCACTCCAAATACATAACAAATATTTATCATTAAGTATTGAAATATGGGATGAATTTAGTGAAATTCTTACTGCTTTCAGCATCTGAATGATTTGAATTTCCTTGCTATAAATCCATATTTGAGATATGTTGCAGGAATTATCAGTTTTGCTCTAAATGCCCCAAAGACTTGGCTGGACAACATTTGGAAATGTTATTTTTTGCATTGTACTTAGTATATCAATCCGTAGTAATTTTTTCAGAATCAGCTTTTTCTAAATTTCAGGAATGTAGGCTACCTTTTACTTTAGCACATACATGTAAAATCAGAAAATAAACAAAATGGGTAGATCCAGGACTTCGTAAGAGAGGGGAGCAACATTCCTAGAATCTCTCACAAGGAAAAAAAGAAAGGTCAACACCTCAAGGGGCTGGGATGGGGGTAGTGTGCACATTTTTTGGAGTTGTATACTTAAAACTCTTTTAAAACCCAAGTTTGTTTCAAAAAAGGGATGGGGGGGGGGGGGGGGGGGGGGAAGGGGGCGCAGGCTGGATATCCCCCTTCTAAATGCCCCAGTGAAACAACCCAATATTGAAATGGAGATTGTGTTTAAAAACTCTTGCATTGCAGTTTTATTCATAGTGCATTCCACATTACAGTTGTGCTCAAAATTATTCACATCCCTTGGTAAATTTTAGATTTTTGCATTTTACCTAGAATAAAAGGGGAACTGGAGTTACTTGCACATCACTTGAATACATTTAGATATCATTTACAAATGTCTGCTGTTTCTGGTTTCACCTCATTTGCATAATAGAAAAAGTGAGTTTTCCAAATTTTGTGATGTTCAAAATTATTCATACCCTTGGACTTTGTCAATCAATATGGATCCAATCCTTTGTTATAAAAGCTTGCAACACTTCAGTACACTGGCAGAAGGCTTCTGGGGGTCTCTACTGCGATTTCAGGCTAATTAATACCTGGTATCCAATGACTTAATCTCCTTGAGGATGTTGTCCAGATCCATATGCCTCACCTGGTGTTCAGGGAGTTCCTTGGATTTGAAGCAGATTTAATACCTACAAAGGGTGTAGTTATTGACTTAGTGATTACGGCACTATGATATTGATATGTCCCGTCAATTTTATGTTAATTTTAATTAAAGTCTCGCTCTTAAAATGAAGTAAACCACTCTTGCTGGAATAAGAAACCTTTGGAAAAAGAGAGCTCTATCTAGTGAATTACTCTGGACCCCTATGCAAACTATCAGGCACACTTATACATCACTGGACCCTTATTGTAAAACCCACTTTTCTATAATTACAATGGAATATGATATATCTAATGAGCATGGGTTGAAAAGAGACATTGCATCATATCCATAATTCAATCAAAAGCACCTAAAAACATGTCCATGTCCATGAACTCTGCAATCGACTTATGCACTTTAATACGGAAAGAACGTGAGATTAGGGTCTACATGTATGCTATGGGTCAGTTTGGTGCACTATGCATGAAGGTGATACAAATTTCTGTCTATTGTTAAGCAAGGCTCCATCTTGATAATTCCCTCTTCCTCATAATACTGCTCTCATTACTATTTACTATGTAATCTAACTGTACTATAGATATCAATTTCACCTTTTATAGTTCATTAACACTGTAACAATGTACAAGTAGTATTTCATGTCATTTTTTGTCTGTTCTTTGTGATCCAGGACCTGGTTTTAAGTATTCATGGCTTTTTGATGAAATATTATATCATTGTTAAAGGTATTCTTCCTGCCTATATTTTATAATATATAATAATTTGTAAATATTCTTATCTCAAAGTAATTGCATTTGGTAAAAATGATAATCCTCTCTACTTTAAAGAGGGACATTGTTTCAACGCCCTATCAAAAAATATTTAATGTATGTATATTTACCTGAATTTTGTCAATTTTAGAGAATGGGGTGAACTTGTTGGGGTGAACTTGTTGGAGGAATGTGAATTCCTGGTTCACGGCCATAGTGTATGCTCTGTCACTCTAGTAGTTCCAACATTCTTATGTTCCCATGATAGGCTACAGGTGTTCAAAACTGTCATGCATCATTTGAAAGAAAACATCCATTGCATCATGCCATAGAGTATCCCCTTAGAAATCTCAATATAACAGTTTGTGTTGGGTATATAGGCCAGTTTGTAATTACAATGTGTGCATGCGCGGATGAAGGTCATTTGCAGTACAATTGACCTTTATACGCTGTCATTCTTTATGCACCACGACGTGTGCACAATTATGATTTTACATGTTAAACAAGTAGCGTGTCCACCAAAACAAATGTGCTTGTTCGTATAAACTGGGGTCATTTCAGGGTCATTTGTACCCTGAATTAATTACGTCAGAGTTTCCAATTGCTAGGGCAATGTAGCCCCCCAAATAATTTGATTTTTACCCAAAACAGAAGAAAAGAAAGAAATGTATATTTGAGAAAATCAGACTCTCATTCAAAGTGGTGATTGAATTGCAATCTTCATATCATTAAAAATATTAATAACTTTCTTATGAGTTGTTTGAATTTCCTTACACTTTAAAAAAAAAAAAAATCTGTTTAACTCTAAAATATTCACATTGTCCTCTTATTGAAAGCAACTTATTTTAAGCAACTTATTTTGAGGCAATTGAAGTTTCTCATCAAGAGGACAACTCAGGCCCCAGAATAACTTTTTAAAAATTGAATAATTTACAAGTTAATGCCCTTCTGGCTGTGAACGGATGATACGGAATGCTGAACTTGTCCTCTGACTGTACTATTTTCAAATGGAGTAATGAATATTGAAGGATATTAAGCTCCTTAGCCCATTTTGCGATCTAAAGCCCAGTTGCTATCCTGGCCCTGATAGCGAATGATGATCTGACCACTGGGCATAGTCAGAAGAATAGATGGACGGATAACGCTAGAGATGGACAGAATTTATAATCAAAGAGGGCATGCAAGAGATAATATGGAGTGATAGAAGAGAGAGAGTGAAAGAGAGAGAGAGAGGGGGAGGGGAAGAGGGGGGGGGGGGGGGGAAGAGGAGAGATAGGTTAACTAAAGACTATGGGACATATAAGAATTAATAAGCAGGAAGACTTTCAGGGAGGGAGAAAGAGAGAGAAAGAGAAAGAGTGGGAGAGAGAGAGAATAAAAACAATGGAGTGGGAGAGAGAGAGAGTGAGAGGAACGAGGGTGAAAGAGAGGGATTAATAATGGAGAAAGAGACAGATCGATAGAGTGATTGGAGTGAGAGAGTGAGGGGAGAACATTACATTAAAGTGAATATGAGATATATAAAAAATTAAGATGAAAGTTGTATTATAAAGTGAAATTGAATAAATATAATATTAACTATTTTGAATACAGGGAGAGAAGGGAAAGTGGAGAATTTGCATGTTACAGACATAAAAAGAAGGAAAGAAATAGGAGATGCAAACAAGTGTAGATATGTTCCATCTTTTAATGTGAAGGTCATAAAAGAGACAGGGAAAGATAAAAACCTAGCGGAATTGGATTAAAATTTCTTGATGGCCCTGTTTCATTTCATTATTGCAAGTTGGTAACCTTCAGTGGGAAATCATCGACTATGTTCTATTTACCTGAGTGGTGCATTAACAATTCTGTTGATTTGTGCAACTGCAATGGACCCCTTTTTCACAAAACACATTTTCACAACAAATTGAAATAAGGATGCTGTAATGCAGGGAATTCTCTGTCTTGCATTTTGATTTATTTTCCTTTGAATTTTATGACTTTATGTTTTTTCAGTGATCTTTTCTCCTATCTTTTTTGAAATAAGTATGGTAAAATATGGTTCATTGTTCATTGTTCAAATAATGCAAAGATCTCAGCATAGTTCCTTCTTACACATACAGACATCAGTGAATTATTTGTATATCATGAAAATTAATGAGAAGTGGTTCCGGTTCCAGAAATCCAGATCATGTGAAACCAGGGCTGCCAATGATAGGCAGCTCGCATTCACACCTCTGTGTGATTCAGACCTTGATCGCAGCCTGGTTTCCAAGTGTGTGAATCCCGGGAGATGGTTTAATTAAAAGTCAGTATGTAAGCTAGTACTAGGAGGTGATGTTAACTTTGTCATGTTGTTAGATTGACCTTGAGACAGCATCCAATCACATTCTTGATAAGATATTGAAATGATCTTGGTGTGATTCACCCATATCTTCATGGTCCAAAGACTACAGACTGAAGATTCATGCAAGCTAGAAATTTGGATAAGATAGCAAAGAAATGTGGCTTTAGTGTAATGTGTTGGACTTAAATGGGGATTCAAATTTGAGAAAAAATTACTTTCAACAGGAGGGGAGGAGATAGGGGATGGGGATAGGGTGGGGGAGATGGTGAAACATCAATTATAAGACAAATACATGTGCTTTAAAAGCTTTGTGGTCAGTTTCTACCACCTGTGAAATTCTGCTCTTCAAACCTGGGTCCGACACCAGGCCTAACCCTCATCGCAGATTTAACCCAAAACCAAATTGCAACCTCAGCACAAATCTTGTATCTTTGACAAAATAAAACCTGAAGCAAATTGTCACCAGAGGAAATGTTGGATCCCCCATTTGTACAGCTTCTTTTTACTATCATTTACCAGAATTATTTGCAGCAATACGTGCTTACTTGTCTTTGCAAACCCACTGTTTGATAGGTGATATGCTTTTGTCAGTATGAAGTAAAGATTTGTAAAGTTGAAGAAGTCAAATCGTTTTGCTTACTTTTCTGGGGATATATAGGTCATGGGGTCAAACTCAGGGATGAGACCAATGACATAGTACCAATGACATAGTACCAATGATCTATTTTAAAAATACATTAACTAGATTTGCTACTCCATACCCAGGAGAGAAAATGGGACCTGGTTAGGACCTCATTAGGAATTCATACTTCCCCGGGAGTTGAGAACTGGAGATATATGTACGGTAGTGCGCACGCACATGTTTGAATGCATGAAAGGGGCAACGGGTAGGATGAAAAATTAATACGCTCATTGAAACTCAATATTAATCTTTATTAAGTAGTAATATTTTGAAGTTTACTTGTTTTCAAATCATAAGAAATATCATGAAAAAAATATATTGAAAGAAAAATAGGAGTATAAGAAAAAAAGAAATAAAGTATATACATGTAAGTAGATTGATAAGGTGACTAAAGATGAAGAAAAAAAAGAGAGGGAATGATAAGAATAAAAAAAATCAACTGGAAAAATTTCCAGGAGACATGTTTATCATATGAAAGTCAAACTTTGTATTCAACTTAAGACCCTATAAATATTTATAACGGTCGACAGAGCACTGTTGCTTTAAAGTATGCTTTTAATTTCCTGAAATTATATTTGTCAGTTCATTTAAAGAGTTGTGTGATTATGTGGAAACCAAGTAGTACTTTCATATGAGTTCTACACATTTGTTGCAATTCATATCATATCAAGTTGTATAGAATTTCCTTGCTCTTATTTTTAAGAAAAAGTAACATGACCATGACATTTCGTGATGATTGATATTTGCCATGTTTGCCATGAACTATAGATGAACTGATCAGTCTACCTTAAATAATGTCTGCTGAGAGCCAGAAGGACATTAACAGAAATATATACATAGTTAATGTCGTTCTGCCTCTCAACAGACAGTATAATGTACATGTATATATATATACACACCATAAACTGTAGTTATCATTATTTATTATGCATGCTGTACATATTGATTCTCTCTCTCTTAGAACAAGTCATAATTTGTCAGCTGAGAGCCAGAAGGACATTCACTTAAATACTTTTACTTTAATAGAGCTAACGCCCTTCTGGTTCTCCGGAAAGGAAATGTAGAATTATTGATTTTTTTATAGATTGGATGGTTTGCAGTTGTAAATTATGAGTTGTAAGGCATTATTATACATATTGACCATCAAGGTGAAAAGGAGTTTTTGTATTGTGTGGGGTACATCAGCGGTCAAGGAGAGTCTATATTAGAGGGACTGAAGAAAACATCTCTATGTGCCTTGTTAAATATGTCAATTATGATACAGGTTTGTGAAGAAATTACATACACTGTACCTTAACGGTTTTCTAATTTGTCTGAAAATCCATATAGCGACTGTTTACAGCCAGAAGGATGTTATCTCTGCGTGAAAGAATATGAGTTACTCCCTTCTGGTGTTTAGCAGACAATACGTAGTTTTGTAATTTTGTAGTATTCCTGTAGCAATCAAACTGTCTAAATTTCCATCAATTTTGAAGTTATTTCCTTTGTTGCCAGTTTCATTTCTAGATAAAGATGGGTTTCAACAATATTTTAATTGTGCATATAGCACAATTCTGTTAACAAATGGTCTCTTTAGTGTTTTTACTCAAATCTTACAACATTCAAAAATTTATTGAGGTATGTACTTTTTGTCAGTAGATAATTATCAGACATGGCCTCTTCGAATTTCGTGATTATCAGAGCAAGGACAGCCTAAGAGGCTTGCCAACTGGTCAAAAACCATTTCACACAACTTGCATTTTTATATACTTGCCAACATATGCTGAGGTGAAAAGTGCTCAGGGCATTATTTCATAAAAATATAGGGTTAGGGTTGGAGATTTGTTATAGGTTAGGGTTAGGGTTAGGGTTATACCTGACCATAACCCTAAACCTAACCTAAAAGCATTTGGTCCAGGGTTGATGTTAAGAATTTGTACATGTGTGATAGTGTAGACTGCTACTGTCACTGGAGCATGTGGATAACCACTTGCATAGGCTCATATTTTGTAGTAGCCCAATGTAACCCCCCCCCCGTGCTTCATAAGCATGTATATATATCTACTCGAGATGTGAGCTGGTTAATCAAGATCATGCATAACTAATGATGCACAAATATAGAAGTGCATGTTTTATTCTAATATTTTGAAAGTGCAGTCTACAATGTAGATTCATGAATACCTAATTTATGCAATCTACATTCTTCTTGTAAGCTAAAGGCAATTTTTTAACTATTACATATATGCCATTATGTATGAACTAGTATGGCGAGAATAATATTAATAAATTTGACAAAAGCCCCAGGATATGAAATATGAGAAGGGATGATAGAGTGTTGTGGATTTAATATTCCTGTATATACTTCCATACCTGAAGCCATCTCAACTTGATTCATTGTAATATACGTGTATTCTTGCTATTTGAACTAAATATTTCCTTTTTAAGATCAAAGTATTTTGATTTCCTTGTATGTATTTTACATTTCATAAATTTTCATTATACCCCGCCAAACGAAATTTGAAGGGGCTATACTTGAATCAGTCGATGGTTGGGCGTCGGGCGGGCGGTCGGTCGGTCGGTCGGTCGGTCCGTTGCAAATCTTGCGGATCGAACTACTTCCTCAGTTTTTGACCGAAAGTCATGAAATTTGGTACACACATTGGTCTTGGTGGGAAGATGTGCAAGACATATTTTTCGGATGAGTCGGAATCTGCGTTGCCATGGTAACGGCATATTTATGGCAGAAAATCAAGGAAAACAGCTTGCGGATCGAACTACTTCCTCAGTTTTTGACCGAAAGTCATGAAATTTGGTACACACATTGGTCTTGGTGGGAAGATGTGCAAGACATATTTTTCGGATGAGTCGGAATCTGCGTTGCCATGGTAACGGCATATTTATGGCAGAAAATCAAGGAAAACCGCTTGCGGATCGAACTACTTCCTCAGTTTTTGACCGAAAGTCATGAAATTTGGTACACACATTGGTCTTGGTGGGAAGATGTGCAAGACATATTTTTCGGATGAGTCGGAATCTGCGTTGCCATGGTAACGGCATATTTATGGCAGAAAATCAAGGAAAACCGCTTGCGGATCGAACTACTTCCTCAGTTTTTGACCGAAAGTCATGAAATTTGGTACACACATTGGTCTTGGTGGGAAGATGTGCAAGACATATTTTTCGGATGAGTCGGAATCTGCGTTGCCATGGTAACGGCATATTTATGGCAGAAAATCAAGGAAACGCCTTGCGGATCGAACTACTTCCTCAGTTTTTGACCGAAAGTCATGAAATTTGGTACACACATTGGTCTTACTGGGAAGATGTGTACAACATATTTTTTTGATGTGTCGGAAGCTGCGTTGCCATGGAAACGGCATATCTATGGCAGTAAATCAGGGAAAAATCTTGCGGATCGAACTACTTCCTCAGTTTTCGACCAAAAGTCAAGAAAGGCTGTTGTCACGGGGCGGGGGTATTAATCATCATCTTCAGTGATATTTTTAGTTTTCTTGGTTTTTGATGAAGGAATAGATTTGTTTCATACAGGTTTTGTGTAACAGCATATGAGCAATGATTATATCTAAGGTGCATGTACGACTGAATATTTCCTTTAGAAAAATGGAAATTAATGATTTTTTGGGTACAGGGCAAATGGGAGAGGAGCTCGCAAGATACGTCACGGAGTTGCCAATTTGTGTCTGATTGATTACCACTTCAAAATTTCATAACTTTCTTATTTCTTATCAGATTTTGCTCAAACCTTCACTGATCTGTTTCTTTAATTTTTCTGCTTCTTTTAAAACCAACTTGTAATCAGGCGCAGGTCAAGTTAAAATGAGTCGAATCTGACCAAGGTCAAAGGTCAAAAGGTCAATGAACTTTCTGCAAAAAGCACTGGAATCACAATAACTTTCTATGGATTTGAGGTAGAATCACAAAATTCATACCGCAGGTACATCTCTTAAACGTGCAGGTTAAGTTTGAAAATGAGTTGAATCTGACAAAGGACAAAGGTCAAGAGGTCAAAGAACTTTCAGTGAAAATAACCTCACATAACTTTTTGTATATGTAGGATCACCAAATTCAAATCACAAATATATCTCTTGAAGGTGCGTGTCATGTTTGTAAATGGGTCAATGTAAAAGGTCAAAACGTCAATGGACTTTTAGTGAAAATCATTTTACATGTAATAACTTTTTGTAACTTTGAGGTGTGATCACCAGATTCATACCACAGTTACATGCCTTGAAGGCACAGGTAAAGTTTGAGAAATACGTCATATCTGAGCAAGGTAAAAGGTCAATAAATTTCATTGAATGCTACTGGACTCATAACTCTCTATTTTTAGCTCACCTGAGCCTAAGGCTCGAGTGAGCTATTGCGATGGAAATTTGTCCGTCGTCCGTCGTCCGTCGTCCGTCGTGCGTCGTGCGTCGTGCGTCGTGCGTCGTGCGTCGTCCGTTAACTTTTTACATTTTCATCTTCTTCTCCAAAACCCATGATCAGAATTCAACCAAACTTGGTAGGAATCATCCTTAGGGGTAGGGGACCCAAAGTTGCTAAAATGATACATGTGGCCCCCAGGGGGCCCAGGGGGAGGGCCCCCAATTGTAAAAGCTATGTAAATTTCAAACATCATCTTCTCCAGAACCAGGCATAGCTCAGACCTGGTATTGTGTATGGAGATACCTCTATAGATGAAGAATGAATGTTGTTCATGAAATTTCTCTGAGTGGCCCTATAGGGGCCCTGCAGGGGTAACATACTGGAGGGGGGGGGGGGGCGCTGCCAGGCAAAATGTACATTCTGATCTTCTTCTCCAAAACACATGATCGGAATTCAACCAAACTTGGTAGGAATCATCCTTAGGGGTAGGGGACCCAAAGTTGCTAAAATGGTACATGTGGCCCCCAGGGGGGCCCAGGGGGAGGGCCCCCAATTGTAAAAGCTATGTAAATTTCAAACATCTTCTTCTCCAGAACCAGGCATAGCTCAGACTTGGTATTGTGTATGGAGATACCTCTATAGATGAAGAATGAATGTTGTTCATGAAATTTCTCTGAGTGGCCCTATAGGGGCCCTGCAGGGGTAACATACCGGAGGGGGGGGGGGGGGGGAGGCGCTGCCAGGCAAAATGTACATTCTGATCTTCTTCTCCAAAATACATGATCGGAAATCAACCAAACTTGGTAGGAATCATCCTTAGCGGTAGGGGACCCAAAGTTGCTAAAATGGTACATGTGGCCCCCAGGGGGGGCCAGGGGGAGGGCCCCCAATTGTAAAAGCTATGTAAATTTCAAACATCTTCTCCAGAACCAGGCATAGCTCAGACTTGGTATTGTGTATGGAGATACCTCTATAGATGAAGAATACTGGAGGGGGGGCCCTGCCAGGCAAAATGTACATTCTGATCTTCTCCAAAACACATGATCGGAATTCAACCAAACTTGGTAGGAATCATCCTTAGGGGTAGGGGATTCAAATAATACATGACATTGTAGACCATGGGGTGGGGGGGGGGGGGGGAATTATGTTAATTTCTAACATCATCTCATATACATGTACATCCTCCTCGTTGTTTCAATTTCTAACATATCTACTGGTGGTGCTAGAGAGAACATGCACCAGATGTGAATTGATCCACCTCAGGTGAGCGTCGTGCCCCCTGGGGCTCTTGTTTACTTATACAATAGTTTTTATGACACTGTAAAATGTGCTCACATTGACATCACTTTCTTGTATCAATCCTTACCTTCAAGAGAGTAGCCTTGGTGATTTTATCTCACCTATGTGATTTTATCTCACCTCAAACCAGTGGAAATCAATAAATCTAGTGAAAAACTCACTTACCGTTCATGCAGGTAATGATTGTATGTTGTAAATTGCAAGATACAGGTGAGACAATGCTAGGCATTTCCCTTGTTTTAAAGTTGTAATCACTATACATATGGGAATTTCAAATTGGCTGTATCGGTACGGTCACTGCGATGTTGCGGCGGTCAACTTTCCCATTCCCTCCAACACACAAAATGACTAAAATGTCAATTTTTCAAAATGTATTACTCAGTAGGATCTTTTTCTATTTAGAGGACCTATAACAATATGCTATCTCCAAATATTTTGAGTACTGCCCTGAGGGAAAAGATGCTCAGGAGAAAAAATGGAATTTATGATATTTTTGTGTATACAAATGCGAGGGTTGACTCTGAATACATCACAATCAATTCACCAAATTGCCAAATTGAGATTTGCATAGATGTAGTGATCTCATTTTTCAAACATTCATAGCTTTCTTATTCTGTGTCTGATTTTTTTTCACTTTCACCATCCTGTTTCTCTTATTTTTCCCCTTTCACACATATCAGCTTTTTACAAAGGTTGGTATGATCTAAACATTGTGAAGGAAAACATGAGTTGAGGGGTCTAATAAGAAAGCATGGCTTGTATTTCATGAAATCCTGTTTGAAAAATTTAAAAAATAGTTACAGTCCATGTATTAAAAGAAATGTGCTAACATGAGCACTATTAACAAGTTAAAAAAGAAAAAAAAAAGCATGAGAGAAAAAAGGGGCAAGAAAAAGAAATTAAGGGGGAAAAAGAAAGAAGAAAAGAAGAAAAGAACAGAAAGAAAAATGCAGATGCGAACACTACTGGGGAAAAAATGTTGTGAACCAGCAAAACAGGGGGAAAGGAGGCAAGGATAACTAGAAGGAGAGATGTAGAAATAAAAAGATAGCCTTTTGTGTCATTTGTGTAGGTTTTAAAGAGAAATCAGAAAAGAAGAATAGAAATATAAGGAGCAGAAGGGAAAGAATACAAACAAAAAGAAAAGATGAATAACCAAAAAGTTTTTTGAAGTTTATTGGAAAATGTAATACTGATATTTGTAAGTCAATTTAAATTTTTGTAGTTACCTTTTGTGTCATTTATGTATGATTAATGTTCTATTGAGTTGTAAACTTTGGATGTAAAGTAAAACCTCTAACGAGGCAAAGAAAAAGATAATTGTTATTTCCCTGTAAAAATTGAATGATATGTAATGTTGTTGGCGAAAAATGAATTATGTAGAAACAGTGGTTATGACTTATTTTATTTGGTGGGGTGGATGGCAAAAAGCAAGATATAAAGTAGTAATGCCTTTATTTGAAGCATAAATCCATCCTGACATCAAGTCAGTTTGAAAAGGAGAATATGACAGAAACTGCCAATAGAAGTCAAAGAAAAACAAATAATGAGAATGCTATGAAATGAAAGTCATGATTGAACATCTTTTCTTAAAATATCTGAAGTCCCTGTTCATTTTTTTTTACAAAACAAGAGGTGCGTACATATATGATGTCATGACTTAAAGTTTCAAGTTCAATCTTGACTTTAAAAATCCATCTATTTCTCCTTCCAACAATTTTCTCAAACTTTCACCAAATGGTTTTCTATCATTTATCTACTTCAGTTCAAACTAATAAACCTAAATGTCATAGTGAACTCTCCTTTAATGGCACTTACTATGACAAGAATTGTCTTTTCTTGACATACTTTAGTTTCAATACGAGTTGATTGAACTCGTAAAGGTGACCTGATTTTTTTTTCGTTCAGACACTTGGACTTATAAAAAAATGTGGTTTTTATTGATCTTTTTGCTCTTTTATGGGTGTATTCTGTGGTGTATGATCATTCTTGTACACATTTATAACTCAACATGTTGCAAGATTAATGACTTGGAAGGTACATGTAGTGTCAATAATTTTGTAGATGCTCAAGAAGGAGACTGGAAAAATAGAATATTTAGAAAAACTACATAGAATTTGTGATTTATTTGAGTTGTGTTGCCCTACTCTGCAAGAGGACTATTAGAAGCTTGTTTTCCTTTATTTTGTTCTTTGCTCCAGAAGATTTGCTATTGAAGAACATGCATGGTATGTTCTTGATGTAATGCATGAAGAGCTCAAATAGATAGCAATCAGACTGCTCCCAAATTGAAACATTTCATATAAGAATGTTCCAGAGAAGTCATCTCCCGTGCATTTCTTCATCCGTTATGTCTTGTCGCTGATCTTTCCGGTCGCAAAGTAATAGTGCACCTAATACTCGTTCATCCTTACTCTCAACTCTGCCAAACGAGAGAAGTTCATAAAGAGAATTCCATTATATCCGTGTAGACACAGCATAAAGGAGAATAAAACTATTATTTTTGGCCTTCCGTGGAGATATTGCTCTGCAGCAGGCAGGCTTTCTTATGGTTTCATGCTGTCATTGGTGTAGGTATGCGGCCATAATGTGCTTTTTATTGCACAGGATGCGTGTCTCATTATCTGGAATCGGTTGGCATTTTCTATACGATTTTCACCGTTTTCCTGCCTAGTTCATCAATATGTTTTGGAGAGGATGAAGTATGACATTTAAAGGTTAGAATAGTCCCTGTGAAATCAACAAATTGGAATACCGTCGATGGATTAATTGAGTGATCTCACAATTTTGGAATGAACAGCATATTGTCTTGCTGGTGCATAATTTGTGTGTTTGGTTATTGCTCATTCAAATCTTCAAATCTAGATGGGATTTATTTCCATTTTTTCTTTTAAATTCCCATTAGAATGCAAGTTTATTTAAGTGTGGTAGTTAAAGTTGAACAGTTCGAAAAGTAATTATTCATAGACCTTATTAGACACTATATGACACAAATCTATTATTAGACACTATGTGACATAAATCTATTATGAGACACTATATGACATTTTTCACTATTAATCTATTTTTACTTTGGTTGTGGTGTGATCTGTTTCAGATATTGGAAAATGATTTGAAAAATTTTGCAGAAAAGTAATTATTATTTTTTTTTTAAAGGAGGACAATTAAATCTGCAAATGTATTGCACACATGAATAAAATGAGCTTTATTTTGTTGTGCAAACTGACAGTTCATTCATATCAGTGGTAGAAAGAAAATTGTCCTTCCGGGAAAGGATTTCAAAATCCATTATTTGTATTAGGGAAATCTCTTAGTGCAAGGATGCAGTTGTAAAGATTTTTTGTGGAGTGAATCAATTTTTAAAGCTTTTAAGATGATTTTTTGTAAGCTGTGCATTTGGATAAAAAGTGGAAGAGAAGGAAGAAGCTTTAGGTTATGTCATGTACATCTCTAAAATGATATGTAGGCAGAGGTGAGCAAGAGAGAGGGGGATAGAGAGAAGAGAGCAAGAGAGAGAATGAAGATAAAAAGAGATAAAGAGAGAAGAAAAAAGAAAGATATGGGGAGGGTAAAGAAATCAGGAAATTTCATAAAATTTAGTACACATGTAAGTGGAATTGCATTTAAAAGGAAAAGACTATAAAGAATCAAGCAAGGAAGATGAATTTGGAAAATTTAGTTGAAAGGGGGATGAATAATGCAAGCATAGCTCTTTAAAGAAAGGTATTAAATGGGAAAGGGGACCCGAAAATGGAAGGATAATTGATTATCCCATCCGAAAGCTATACAATCAGGGACTGTATAAATAATTAAACAGGAAAAGACGGGGCAGGGGTTAAGAGCATAAAGTCATGTGTGTGTGAAGGTCATGCATTATAGAAGCATTAATTGAAGGTTCACCTGGCAAAAAAAAACAACAAACTATTCATTCAATATCTAAAGCTTCCATTGCTTAATATCACTCTGCAATGAGGCAAGCATCAATTTGTTTAGGCTAATTATAAGCACTTCAGGATACGTGTGCGAGTAAATATTTAAAAAGGGGGGAAAAAAGAAAAGATTCTTCCCTAGGATAGACTTTTAGACAGATACATGCAGATGGTTGGAAATAGAAATGGTTCATATTTCATGATTCCTTCAGTCTGTACTCCAGAGATTCTCCGAAGGATTCGTCGTCGTCAGAGGTGCAAAGATGTTCTCTTCTTGCTCCAGGCAGCTGCAATTGAATTCAGCTCAGCTGTGGCTCCAATTTCAGCCTTTTTTTAATGTCATTCCTGGTGGTATGGATGGAAAACCCGGTCCCGAGCTTTGATTGACGTTAGGGATTGTCGTGCAGCCACGCAACAATTAAAATTCGGCAGCAATATGTAGTGCAGGCTTTGATAAAACTATTCAAACGCCCTCAAGGCAACTTTTGTTAGGAATAGCATTTTTTTCGGGAGTATGTATGAGAGGAAGAATTGACAGAGGAAAAGGCAGGGAGGGGAGAGATGAAGATACAAAGAGCAGGGAAGAGAGAGAGAGAGAGAGAGAGAGAGCTTCATATGTGTTTATCTCCAGTGCACTGTTAGTGAGAGAGAGAGAGAGAGAGAGAGAAAGCTTAATATGTGTTTATCTCTGGTGCACTGGTGGCATTTTTCAACAATTTTTGTTTCTCTCTATTGATTTTGTGCCAGCAATCATCATCTGCAAATTGTAGCCAAGATATCCTGTTTGGAGGCAAAAATAGGCAAAATAGATTTACATTGCATAACAGTTTGTCTTTTCTTCATCAGATATCATTTTCAGAATATACCAGACTTGAGGCATATTCTCCAGCTCTTGAAATTTGACACTCGGCGTACGTCATATTGCGAAGGGAAAGATTGATTCATAAGACAAAATGGTTTTGCTAACTATGATCAAATTGTTAGAAATCTAGATGATCTGATATGAGCTTTGTCTTCCAACGAGAGAGAATCCCTTCTCTTGTGTTATTTTTCAAGGTTTTCCCCTCAGGGAATAATGATTTGATTACTTCCATTTACCCTAGGGATTAAATGAAATTTTGATTTGGTAATGCTAAAATCTAGATATGGGATCATGATGCTAAGTTTATTTCTGATGTAAGAAGAGCTCATTTTCTCTTTGACATTTAAAGAATGTGTCTGCTTTTATATAAGAATGCTTCTGGTTTAAAAAAAAACAACAAGAAAAACCCATAAATCTTTAATGATTGTATGTTTATTGGATTTTAAAAAAATACTTTCTGTAAACTGTAGTGCGAATCAATTTAAATGACCATTGGAATGAAAAGCATTGGAATACTTTTACCATGTTAGATGCAAGGGTTATGATGTGGATTGCAATAGGATTTCAGGTTAGCTTTAGGTTGAGGGTTACGGTAGGGTACATTTTTTTTTTGAGGGTTGAAGTTAGAATGTTATTGAAGGATATTGACCCCGAAGCACGTGTCGCCAAAGCATGTGTTGTGCAGTCCTGTTTCTTGGCAGTGTCTGTAAAAAAGTGACTTGCACCTCATCCTATTTGAGAAAGAATTGGGTCATACAAACAATACTGGCTTAGCTTTTATAATCATGCTCGGCTTACCACTTAGACTTGGGTCTATGCCGTAATCGATTCACAGAATTAGCCGTTGCCATTTTAGCCTAGTTTTGGGGAGAGATGGCTAGACCTTAGATGTTGGCATGGGGGTACGGGTCATGAGGGTAGTATGATGAACCTTGCTACATAGCATCACTTGATTGCATGTTTTTCTCTTCGAATGAAAACGACTTTGATCTAATTTGATGTTTGTAAATCAACATCACTGGAATGAAGTCAAGAAGGCTAGCCTTGATGTACTCCAGCCTTTGTTTGACTTATTTTCACTGAGGAGGAGGCTCAGTTTATATTGGTACCTAGAGTAATCAGGGCTCACTCTACTTACAGGTCAGGCCAATTAGTTCGGATAAAGCTCCGATTTTAAGAACATGGAATCATAGGCTTGCCTGGTACTTCAAATATTACTTTTCAAGTCTTGCTCATCTCAATTAAATGACCTGTTTTGCCCTAAGATGAGGATTTTACAACCCCCCCATAATCAGTAAGGCCTGGCAGTTATGAAAATATAGAACTAAGTTACAGAATAGGGCTAATCTCGAGTCTCCCGGGGAAAGGTCATCTTAAATTATACTATAAGCTGATCACAAGCGGAGGATATTGAGAACACTTGCAGGGGTATTATGCAGTCAGATCAGACACTTCCAGTCATAACATAGTTTCAGGTTTTGTATTTAAATGGTTGTAAACACTTCTAAGAAATGAATTATTAGATTATTCTAATACCTTACTGTATTTTTGTGTTCCATTCCTATCCCACCATGGTGTATTCTGGGCTTGTGTTGGTACAAGGTGAAATTCTTAAAATCTTCTGTTGTTACTTTACTTCCCATTTGTTTTCTGCCATTTAGTCTACCAAATAATAGATCATTTGGGAAGCTGTCCTGACAAACCCCTTTGGTTTTTATCAGCTATGCCTAATTTAGTCTTGTCACCATTTAATATGTATTATTTTGTGATTTGGATTGTAGTATGTTATATGGAATTGCATGTTTTTATTCAGTGTCTTGTGAATTGTTTTTTAAAAGATGGAATTGAATTGAACAAACTGAACTGAACTGAACCTAGTATGCTCAGATTATTTTATCTGTTTTTAGCCAGAGGGGCATCAGTGTGGGATTAACAGATAATAGTTAACATCTTTCTGCTTCTCAGCAGATGCTATTGACTGTTTAGATCCAGAAGGACGTTAACTCATATATTTAATGCAGAGTTAATGCCCTTCTGGCTCTCAACAGACGATATAAGAGCTCATTGTAAGTTTGACATTGTTTTCCAGTAAGCAATCTGCTAAAATATTGATTATTAGTGATTTCTGGACAAGGGTTTTTTTAATATATTATTTAAATTCTAGGAATATTCCATGTTTTGTTGTTGCATTAAATCATAATAGCACTTCAGGGCATGATGTAAAAACTCATCCATACAATATTAAGTGTGTGTGTACTGTGCGTTATATTCTACAGAGAGCATCAACCCATAAAGTCTCTATGCAGACCTTAAAGGTATCTTTGATATGTCTCTTCCTTTCTATATAATGTTTCCATTTTTCATATTGCTTCCTGTGAAGTGATATTTATATGAGTAGGAGATAAAAACAATATCATAACAATAATGTACAATATCATGGTGTGTGTACTGTGTGTTATATTTTAATTAGAGAATCAACCCAACCCTCAAAGCCTCTCTGCAGACCTTTAAAGGTATCTTTGATGTGTCACTTCCTTTCTGTATAAGTTTTCCATCTTTTATAAAGCTTCCTGTAAAGTGATATTTTGGAGCAGGAGATAAAAATCAAAATATTCTTGTCTCCAGCTGTGGGGACCAGGAATGGAGCATTGATGAGGATGAGGGTAACCAAGGGGATGAGATCAGATGTGCTGCTGCCCTTGAGCGGGGCTTCTAGGCCTCGGAGGCTTCCTTAGCCTGGCTGGTCGGCCGGCTGGCTGAGGAGTGCTTAGCTCAGATGCTTGTCTTGACTGCACTCGTGTCAATGAATCTTCAATTGAAATCTGAATCCTGTTATCTCAAGTCTTTGAAGTGCTTTGTTAGCCACCGGGTAGGATTTTTGGCCAATTATCCATTTGTAACGTCAAGCACGTTATGAAGTGGTAATATCATTCAGACGAAATTCAGTAAACTGCTACGTCAGATTTAAATGATATAAGTGAAGCAGGTGGACAGACAGATATGTATCTAGATTACATGGTATGGGCAGGGGCCTTTGTTGTACAAAGTTATTTTCCTCCCACTTGCAATTCATTTACTTTTAAAGTGGTTTTTATTTTGTCGCGGCAGGTGTTTTTATTAGCGGTTTTTGGCATCATGTCTGGGCCTTAGGGCACTGCACCCTACTAACAGTGTTCTATTACTTATGATACATATAGCAATATGAATGTGTCCGGTATTTTGTTTATAATTTCTTTATATCAAATTATTTCATTCCTTCATATTCAGAGTTTCTAAGGATCAGTTACCCTTCAAACTAATACCAAAAGTTGTATGGTTATTAATTGCTTTCTTAACCCAGGACATAGTGAAACTCTTGTTCATGTGTAGCTTTTTATGAGAGCTTGAATAATAAATTTATTCTTCAAGTTCCCTATTACTTCAATATAAGGTGATTTATGACAGGTTCTGTAGATTAGAATAACAGACTTTACTCTGACTAGTATATCAAGTACATTTTCTTTGCTCTAATTCATGGCTTAGAATTTTGATTGTACAAAAATACATGTTACTTTTTTCTATATGGACTATTGATATTTCTTGATGTTTAAGGTCAGAATAATCGGGCTGTGTGAAAGTTTTTGAAGGTGGTTGGTCTCACTTCAAGTTATATCTATGAAAACGGAGTGAAGAAATATACTTTTCTATTCATGTGCATTGCATGAGATGATATTAATTTTCTTGTTTATATCATACCTCCTAACATTATTTACAGTTCTGTTTTTTTATTTTTCTGTATCTATTCTTAGTTTATCTCATTGTTATTTTCTCTTTTTCCCTTAGTTGCTTTTTGTAGCTTTTAATTCTGTTTGCACTCTCTCTCTCTCTCACTCAACATTTCTCTGTTTCTCCTTATCTAACCCAGATGTGAATACACTGTGGCATCTCTGCTATCTCTCACTTCCTTTTATCTTTTTTCACATTTTCCTCACTTTACCCCCCCCCCCTTTCCCTCCGTCTCCCTCTCACTCTCCCTCTCTTTCTCTCTCTCTTGCTGTTGCTCTGGATGTTCTCTCTCTCTCTCTCCCTCATTGTTCTACTTCTTTTTCAAAACATATTATTCCTGAATCTGGTAACACATTGAATCACAGTAATTATGAGCATGCATCATTCCCTAACATCTTTGATCTCCAAAGTTTTTTCCTTGGGGGGAAACAGAAACAAACCCAAGTAAGTAAGAATGAGGAGTACAAGGAAGGAGGAATGAAGAGGGGAAATATGAGGAAAAGAAGAGAAAGAGAACAATGGAGAAAAAGAAGATGGAGAGGGGAGGGGAAGGAGGGGGAGAAAAAGAAGAGAAAGAGGAATTGGAATAAGAGGAGGATAAAGAGGAATAGGAGGATGAAAATCAAAAAGAATATAAAGAGGAAGTAAGGGAGGAAGAGGAAGATGAAGAGAAATAGGTATTAGAATAAGATGGGGAGTGTAAAGAGAAAGAGGAGGCAGAAACTCAAGAATAGAAAGAGAAAGAGAAATTGAAAGAGATATTATAGGAAGAATGATAAGGAATAGGGTGAGACTGGGAAGGAGGTGGAAGAAGATGAAGAGGAACAGGGAGAGAAAGAAGAGGAAGAACAGGGAGAGGGATATCGAGATGAATAAAAAGGAGGAAGAAGATTATAAAGCAGAGAAAGAGGATGAGGAATTGTAAATGGGAGGAGAAGAAGGAGTAGAGGGAAGTAGAAGAGGGACAATTTCAATAGTACTTTATGAGAGTGAAATGTCACTCAGGTGATATAATATGTCACCTTGGAACTGAAATAGAGAAATAAAGTGCCCCTTTTATCATTCTTTAAGTGTTAGTCTCATTTATCTTGTCACATTCAAGTCATTCCATGCGCATTAGAACACTCTTATTCCCATATGATATTACATTTTATGAGGCATAATGGCTGATGAAAGTTCATGACCCCTTCTTGTTTTGGCCAGACATATAAGAATATGAAGAGGAAACACATTCATAACATGTTATTCATGTTCTCCAGGTGTACAAAACACAGGTAACAATTTACATGTGAATCATTCTTGTGAATTGTTTGTGGGTAAAAGTGTAAAATTCTTAATTCTATTTTAACTCTTAGTGGAGTGCAGTTTTGAGCAAAACTTTTTACTTTGTAACTTTTTCCCCCCATGGGTTACAGTATAAGATAAACCACTTTGAAATAAAGTATTACAACTGAATACCGGTATTCATTTTTACCTTTGAGGAATACCTTCTCTCCTGCTGAAAAACAAATAGCTTTACATCATGTAATTTCATCATCACAACCATTCTGTAACATCTGTTGCATTTAACATAGACATTAACCTTTTGTGTGTGATTCTTTTGAACAAATTTGTCAATAGAAAAAAAAATCAGATGTATATATTGAAATGAATTGAGAAGTTTATTTATTTGACATGGTGGAAATCTACATGAGATTGATAGCTACGTACAGGAATATAGTGGAATGAATGGAATATAAATGTCAACAAAATTTCAAAAGACGTTTGTGTGACAAATTCACACATTATTAACAAAAATATATACTCTGACAGTCTAAAGTTAGAAATTAATAAAATTCTTTATACACATGCTGTCCTTATCCCCTTAATAACTTTGCTTACGTTGTATCTTTGGACAATCACTGCGAAGGGTGTGGTATTAACAACATCACCACTTATGTCTTTGGAGGTCTTATAAGACGATTTGTCAAAGCACTCACTTAAAGTTCACCCTAATCAAACACTGATAGTTTGATGCCGAAGCTGGCTGAAAGATTGTCAATGTGGAATCATTAATACCAAATGGTGAATATTCCTTTCCTATAAAACTCTATTTCTTTAGAAAAAGAAAACAAGAAGAAAAAAATTGGTTATTGTACAACTGATTCAGATGAAGAAAAATTCCTGCGATTGATTGGAGTAATTATGTTGTATATTTAGATTAAACACTTAATAAAGATTTTATCAATATCTACAAAACATCATTTAAGAGCATTTTCATGTTGATTGTTATTTCAGTTCATCAAATAAGGGTACTTCATGTACATGTAGGTTCTCAAAAATGAACAGTATTTCTTGTACTCTCTTTAAGTACTCTTAAATAGCTAACAAAACCCAAGTTAACTATAAAAACTAAAAGGATATAACAGCTTTGTAAAGTCTGTTGAATTATACCCTTCTGGTTTTCTGTGAAGATTGTTTCTATCGAAGACCCCGTTCTCACTCGGAAGTAGGATTGCTCTTAATAAGATAGATCCAGAAGTTTGCTCCAGCTAGACACTTTTTGTCCTTTCACATTAGGAATGATATTTGTGGGGTTTTTTTTGGGATGTTGAAGCATCATTGGAAACAAACAGTGCCTCTGGACTACAAAATTTGTGTTTCTGACCCAGATCTGTCCTTTAACACACATCAGATCTTGACTGTTACAGAGCGTTTTATAGACTGTCGCTACTTTATAGCGAGTGAGAATGGGGCCGTTCTGAGCCTCAGAAAACATCTCCCATTTTGTAGCTTTTCATTGGTACAAAATGTTATTTCAGTAATCACCAGTGATCAGGTTGTCTCTGTATCGAAGCAGGCTTGCACAAAGATATACAATTACTTCAAGCCCGATGACACACTTGGAAACTAGTTATCAAGAAAGGATGTCTTATTGCAATGCCAGTTTTGATGCATAGCCAAAAGACCAATGCCGACTCATTTGTCATACCCAAAATGACATAGTCTACATCATTGTGCTGCTTTGCCAATTTAAGCAGGGATATTCAAACTCTGTATAAACCTCATACACATCCATCAAACAATTGAAACTAAATATTTAATACCTTCAAACAAGTGGACTACTGAATCGTGATGAAACGTAAGGTTTACAGATCTAAAAATGAAAATTAAAGGTATCATTCATGAATTAATATTTTCTAGAGCAACTCTGTATTTACATGAAGTCCATAGGTTATTCTCTTTTTACAAATATTACAAAGAAATTCACAATGGACAAATTGTAAATTTTAGAAAAGTATATCACGTGCAATAATCTACAAAAGGGTGCTTCACCATCTCACTAGAAATAAATCCAGGAAATTATAGTGACCCACCCCCCAGAGAAAACTCAAAGTGGTCTACATGTCAAGAAAATCTAGGATGTGATGAAATCATAGGGGAGGGGTAAAAGTTGTCTACAGCTCAAAGCTGGGAAAGAAAGTGCAGGTAGATGAAAGAGAAGGAGAATGAACAGTTGACAACCAAAAATAATTGTCAAACAGTGAAAGTTGCATGGAAGAAAGTGAAAATTTTGCTCCAAATTGTGCAGACTTTTGAAAAAGATAAGAGAACTATAGAGAATTGTTTGAAAAAAAGAATGTTTTTTATCGTCTGCTGTTTTTTGGGTGAGGGATGGATGAAGAAGCAGGAGTATTTTTTGTTGTTGTTTATTTGCGTCCGCTGTGGAGGTAACTGTTGCAGGCGTTGTATGCTCGTGCCTTGCTGGGATCCCGTCCTTGGTTATTGCAGCCGAAGATGCAGTCCGTCATCTGCATTCGGGTGTTTTTGGAGCAGACCAGACACGTATAGATGCAACTTTTTTGTATCACGGCGCTTCTTTTTATCGCTGTGTCATCCTTGAACGTTTGGATGGGGTCCTCGAGGTTCATTGTGTCATCATCAAAGAAAGGAGCAGGGGCAGCTGGGATGAGCTCTGCTGTTAGGAGGAGCAGGCCCATGACAACTAGGATCAGGGAATTCATCTGGGAGGGACAGAAAATCAGTTGAAATATTTATAATGATAATCTCAGTTTATTAATGCCATAGCAAAAGAAACATTATTTTGTTACAGGGTTGGATTTGTATTGTCTCAGAAATAACATCTAACACAAAGCTATTTCTTTTCTGACAGTTTATATACTTCTTTAGAGGTATCCTACTATACATGTAGCTGTTCGACTTTTACCAGTTTTTTATTTGCTGGAATAATTGTTGTGATGGTGAAAAAATAATATCGTGAATGCTTCATTTGTTTTAGAACAGAATTTGTTTACTGAGAATTCGAACTCGTATCATTTTACACAGAGTTTAATGCCCTTCTGTCTCTCCGCAGATCCGATGTTCTGTTTTTAGTCTGAGGAGTTCATGTTTCTGGCTTTTGACAATGCCTTGTGCCTGTTTATTTGATCAGTGCCAAAAACAAGTGACATCTGTGGTAATGTGACTCTCACCTTTGTGGAGGCTTTTCGCGCTGCTTTCTCAAGTTGAAGTATTCTCTTGTTGTGGGATGTAGTGCTTTGCTGATAATTTCTGATGCAAAAGAGAGAAGGAGAATGAGAAATTAATATTATTTCATTTAATAGTCTAAAATGTAATGCGAGAGAGAGAGAAAGAGAGAGAGAAAGAGGAAGAGAGAGAGATAAGAGGAGAAATGAAGACTAATTGATTTCATAGTTGCAAAAAAGTGGCAAAACGTGTTAAAAGCATTTATAAAACAGGTTGAAGAATGTAGCCATCCTGATTTGTCAAATAACACCATGTGACCGTGCAACAAAAAGCACTAATGCCTGGCTAATCCGAATCAAACCGGATCTGTAAACATGTAAACATATAGCGCAGACGGTACAACTCGATTTGGCTATGTTTTTACACGCTACCGTATACCATATATGAGTTTTGCTGCTTTCAAGGATTCACGCATGGAGCATGACAATTTGAGGTAAGTGAAAACACTAAGATTGTAGACCCGTTTTATAAAACTATTAATACATGGTTGTGAGTTTGTGAGTTCGTGCGTTAGTGCGATCCGGCAACACAAAAGTCACTGAAAATTCTAACATCATACTTGTAGCAAAGACACTCTACAGTTTCCTTGAAACTTTTGCTGATAACACATGAATATCTTGTCTCAAAAAAAAAATCTCTACTTAATATCATACCAGTAAAATTTAACAATATTATCAAAGCTTCATTTTTTCAGAGGAGACTCAATTACTAGACCAATTTGTTACGCTTAATGCGTAATCACTCGATTTTTGTGAGCATGACCGCTATGCATATATCACATCAAAATTGGATTACAATTCATCAGCTAACTCTGCAGGCGCAAAAGTATTAGTTCTTTATCCTTCCACGAGAAGAAGGCTGCTGCTTTTTTGTTCACTGATATTTCCCATCATAATTTTTCCTTCTCATATTCCATGTCTACATTTTTTTTTTGTCGACTTCGTCTAGAGAGATGAGCTTTGGCGGCCTGTGACTGAGCTAAGTCTGCATGAAGTTGTGACATATTTTTAAGAGAACAATGTGCAAAGTCATGGTGCTGTTTGACTGTGATTGCATTCTTGGCGTGTTTCAGGGTTCATGAAATTTGATACTGGTTTTGTAGAACTGGATTTATTGTGTGTTGAGAGCCTGAAGGGCATTAACTCTTTGTTAAATGCTGTTACTTTACTCCCTTCTGGTCCTCAGCAAGTAATATGTGCTGTTCTGCACATGAATGGGACATTATATATTTTTAAAGATAGCAGTGATGATTAATATTGGACGCGAATGCTTGTATGTACAAATTCCTTTTAGGGTTTCACGTTTCTAGGCAACAAAGAAAGATGCAATATTTCAAAGTAAAAAAATAAAATATATAATAGTTCATTTAGTCTTGCTTATCATGATCATATCTGCCATGCACAAGTGTTTTTCTTCAGTCCAGAATGATGAGCTAGTTTTTGTGTGCCAGTGAATGTACTTTAAAAGAAGCATCTTATTAAAACAGAGTGTATTATTCTTACATCCATCTGGATGGAGATTTTTCTCTGTGTTCATGCAAGATGAGAACCATTTCTTCCTCCCTCCCCTGACACTTTTTTGCATCCTGGTCTGTAATATGTACTGCCAGCCTAAGGTGTAATGGGTTAGGTGTAGTTTTGTCACACTATCCTGTAGCGTGCTAACACAAATACAAGGATTCTGAGCATGATTGAGAGACATATACATTTTTTATATGTTTTGATCTTATATGAGCCACAAACAACACATTGTGTCCTTTTGATCGATGTGGGACATTCACCGCAATAGACGATATCGCATTTCTCGCCCATTCCGCAAACTGATTCGCATTAGATGAGAAAATGTGTATTTTTAGATTTAATGTTCATTTTCAGGTTCCAAACCCCATGCTTTAGCAATACTTTTCATATCAAGCCAGTCCATATAATACCCGACTCTCTGAAGTTCCTGCGGTGAGTCAAATCCATGACTCTTTATGAAAGTACCGACAATGACACTTTGATCACATTTCACCGGTAGTTTTGATTGGAGGAAAAGCTTTGTATGTATTTTGCAAGACTTTTTAAGTTGTCAAATCATCTGAATAGGTCAAAAAAGGCATTTCACTTTGTTAGGATTTTCTGACCTGGATTTTGCAATCCGGAATCATTACCCGATTTTTGATGCTAGCCAATATCGTTGCCTGTGGTTAAATTGCTCAATATATTGCTGAGGGGAGGATGCAGGAATCAGCTTGAACAGTGGCCGAAAACACTGCCTCCAGTAGCAGAAAAATATTTTGTGATTTATATCTGTAAAACATGTGACTCATAGATGAGATAAGAGATTGATTTTCTGTGATAATATACCGAAGATATGAAAAATATGCTCCTCCAATAAATACGCAAAATAAAACTCGACATAATTTCTGGTTACCCCCACCTTTCAACTTTTTTTCCTTCAAATCTGTCTATATTTTTATTCTCTCCCAGACAGAAGCTCTTCAAAAGTAACAGCAACTTCTTATTCACAAGCCGACATTCCGTATCCTGTCATAGAATATATGGGATAACCTCGTATATCTGTTGACGGAAGTCAGTCCAATTACTTAAGAGATCAGTGAGATATTAAGAAGGATACTAAAGCTTCCTTGCTCACGGCATCAACTATTATGTTTTCTAATCATAGGAATAAGACCTCAAAAAAGTGCCATGACGGAGCTAATGTGCACTGAAGAAAGCGAGGGCAGGTCTTTTGTTGCAAGTATATATGTCTTGCTTCCTTTTGTTTATTTTTGTGTTGTACCCTTTTCAATAATGGTTCAACATTAAAGCATGGAAAAGGTGATAGGAAATGTAATCTTCTGACTTCTGATATTTTTTTCCTCATTATGGAGATAATAAATACTTGAAGGAAATTACTGTACTTTGATTTGCCGACTATTTTCTTGCTTTACTACTAATTACACTCTGGTTCCAAAGTACAATTTGAAGTACAAGATCTGTTTACTCTGGCCTGTGTACTTTCCAGCTTTCCAGAATATAGATTTGAATAGATGGACAGAATTACTTTGGAATTATGTATTCAAAACATAAATACTGATTCCTTAAGATTCAGTTAATGAATATAAAGAAGAGGTATTCAGTATTCACTTGTTTTTCTTTAACTTTTATAGCAAGGGAAATAAATATTTTCAAAATGGCATTTCTGAATGGGTTAAAATGAATTCTATCATGCGTTTACGATAGTGGAACATTGAAGAGAGACTGAAATGGTTCACAGGTAATATATTGATGTAATTCCCTACAGTTTAAAGCAGCTCGAGGGAGGGTACTCTACTTTTCATTTTTCAAAAATCAGCACATATGCTTGTAATACAACTTGAAGGTCTGCTGATTCATAACTCAAAGTGTCTCAGACATGTGAAGTCTCTTCATTGCTTGCCAAGCATGAAATTGAGCATCATCCATAATGATGATCAGCGGTCACTCTACCATTTGTCATTTTCTCTGTTTTGCTGCCGAGACCTGAATGATGAGGTACATGAATAAATATATATATAAGTCTATCTCCTACGGAATGACGAATCCTAACAATGCGGTTTATTCCGTCACAATAGAAATTTGATGTTAAAGCGAAGGCGAACATGCGTTAAGGCGAATTTGAACAATAGGCTGAGGATAAAAGGATTCCCTTTAAGGTTGCATGTAGAGATGTATATATATATATATATATATCCTCGGTCAGATCTCCCAGAGAGACGGTTTCTAAGCAACCTATATCTGACTGAGGATGCGCGCGCTAGAACTATAACTATAACTATTTCAATTATTTGTATGATACCTTATCATTTATTGTTCTCCTGAAGAAGACGCCAGGGAGCGCCAAAAATTTGAGTGTAAAAATAAAATTGGCAACAATGCATTACAAACGCTTTTAGCAGTTTTCTTTCAATTTGTTTGAGCCGATACGTGAAACCTTAACATATATATTATATATATATACAGAATACAGTATAAAATATACAGTTTACAGAGACTTATTTTTATACAGCAAAAAAAAGAAAAGAAAAGACAGAGAGGGACAATGGGATATACGAATGCAATCATATTAAGAGTGGATAAAGATTTTTTTTCCCAGAGAGACGAAGAAGAAAATGATAGAGTAAGAAAGCGAGTGTGAGAGGCAAGGGGGGGGGGGGGCAAAGAGAAGGGAGACAGAGAGAGAAATAGGAGAAAGTGAGAGATAGCAGATATGCTGATGAGTGTATTCATATCAAGAGTAGATCTAGAGGAGAGGAGGGTAGGGAGAGAGGGAGGGAAGGAGGAAAAGAGGGAGAGAGGGAAAGAGAAAAGGAGAAAGGGGAGGAGAGAGAGAGAGAAAGAGAGAGTGGGGTAGGGGGTAGAGAAAGAGTAATCGTGATATATGGCTGTGAACATGTCCCATGATTGCACTCTGAAGCAAATTAATTTCAGATTCTAAAAGTTTAAGAA
Organism: Heliocidaris erythrogramma; assembly: GCA_025617745.1. NCBI lineage: Eukaryota > Metazoa > Echinodermata > Echinoidea > Camarodonta > Echinometridae > Heliocidaris > Heliocidaris erythrogramma. Next base: position 34,565,551 of record CM046855.1, on the reverse strand, counting down.
AGTGAGCTGCTGCTTATACTTATACACTGTCTATGTAAGCTATTGTAACTCCAAAGGTAAAAGGAAATGTTTAAGGAAACATTCTTTATGAGTAAAGTGATTATCTCATGACAAAAGACATCTTCAGGCACCTTGCCTCGTGATGTTGTCATCAATGTGAGCAGTCAGCTTACGTCATCTCACATCAACCATATGTTTCTGCAAGGTTTTCGCAAGGTTGTCTTATAGCTAACCTAAACTTATTCCTCTATCGACAGCTTAAGTGCCCGAGCTTCATCGCTCCTCCAGATCAGGTACTAATCTTCCCCAAAACATCCATGCTGGGGGTTTCCTAATCGCAGTGCTGTGACACACAAGGGATGAGTTAACTGGCCATGTAAAACACATTCCTCCGCTTGCCCACTTTCCTGTATTTCCTCGGAGAGATCGCATTTTTTTAGAATGCTCCCTCTCAGTCTGAACAGCTCTCGCCTAATCAGGTTAGACCTAACCCCTGCATAGTCATGGGACTCAATACACTTTCGTAATTCCTAAATTTTGTCTGTTAAGGAGAGAGGGCTTTCCCTAAAGTGCTGCGCCTGCCTGACCCACTACCAAGCCTAATGAAGATGAAGTTAATGAAACAAAAACATGAGATGGAGTAGGAGAAGACCCTCATGTGAGATATGGTATGAAAAGGATGTTTCCACAAATGTATCACGAGCAAACAGCTGCTATGTTGCACTTTTGGTGATTTTGATAACAACTCGTTCATTTCCCTTTGGCATAGAGACATTTTTGCATGTCTCATTTATAATTCATAGCCCATGAAGAAGTCGGTTATTGGCGCCCGTTTGGGGAAATTGAACGGAACATGCGCAATTACACCAGGAATGCCTCTTTCTCTGTGGCAAAAACACACTCTCCTGTATCAGACAATAAATTGAAGTTTCAGTATTTTGGTTTATACAAGCCTTGGAAATCAAATGGAATGTTCACAAACCAAGAAAAGCCTTAAAAGTCAACATTATAGTATGTGCACTTAACATGTGTATGTGTAGGCATTGAATAGCTTTCCCATTGCCCACTGGAAGCGGATGGTTCCTCTATTAAGCCGATGGGAATAGGCACTGTTCAGTAGTCAACGGGTTGATATGCTCAGGTGCGGGAATCACTAGTATATCTCACATCCAATGCCAGCATAGCCCAATGCGTCCATTTGTATCCCTATCAGATTAAAATCTCCATCTAATCGGAATATACACATGCTCCCAACTCACAACACACAGGATTAAATTTCGTAGAATCTGCAATTCAACTGCCTCCTTGAGATACTCAGGAAGCTCATAGTGGCTACGGAACTGAACCGTTTCAAAATCCAACAAATTCAATGAAACTCTCTGACCTTTTTCCGAAGCTACAATGACTGTAGAAAGTAAGCCAGAATATATCAATATTTCCTGAAGGTATATTTGTGTATACAAAAGAATAGAAAATCAATTTAATATGTTTGATGAACCTCAAATATCTCATACTGCCTCAACAGATATTTGAAATATATATACTGTCTCTTTGGAGCCAGAAGGGCGTTAACTCTGTGTTAAAGTATATGAGGGAACATCCTTCTGGCTCCAAACAGACGATATGTTGTGCCTTCAGAAATGCATTATATAGGTTAGCACTGTATGCTGTAAACAACAGTATCCTCTTTCCACTTTCCATTAAATGCGTATTTTAAGTATTTTCTTTAAGTCTGTCATCCTAACATGAGTTATGTTACAGATGCTAATGGTTGATGCAAATGGTTGATAATTTCTTCGAGGGGAAGGGTGAATAAGTTACGAAGTTTTTAAAGTTTTAATTATTCAAGCACAAACATGCAGCTTCGTGATTTCCCTTATGAGGAGCTCTTCATGTTTTTTTTTTGCTAAGAATATCATGAGTTTCTATTTTCTCGAAAGAAAATATTTTCTCATACTTCTGTGACCTAGATACTAGTATATTATTGGACACATACATGTTTATACGCCCCACCATGAATTAGATCTATATCTTCTTCAGCCTCCCAGTGGGGAGATATTTTTAAACATTATTTTTCAGTACATGATTTATAGAGAGCTGTCCGCAAGGGTGAGCATACATGTATAATGTTTCCAGTTTTGTTTGATTATTTATTGAAATTAAAAAAAAAAAACTTTCTTATCCTTTACTGGATTTTTCTCAAACCTTTGTTGATCTGTTTTTCTTATTTTTGGGTGCTTTTTATGAAACCAACTTGATATCTGGATGGACTCATCCTTAAGGAAAAGATGGAATACAAGATCCGGGAATAAGGGGACCGAAATGATTTTTTAACGGAAAATAACCCAGATGAGCCTATGAAACCAGGGCTGTATCCATACCATAGACTTTGGATCTTGTTTCACTTTTATCACGTTTTGTTGCCTGTATAGAGTGAGAGTTAATGGCATGTTTTTAAGCATGTGAATATGTCTTAAACCCTCCGCACACTGTACGACTGGACTGCAATCCGATTTCAGAAGAAAATTGAATAGCATTAGATGTAAACATTTAAACACATAAAATATTTTTGACTGAGGTTCTAAATAGTCATACAGATAGTAAAATAAAAAATGTGGCCTTTTGTGAGCTTTCTAGTCGGAGAAGAGGCCAAATTGGCTCCTAGTTGTAGTGACGTCAAAGCAGTCCTAAGATTGTCTATGATTTGAACCTGATTTGGCCCTTATTCTGGGTGTAAGGGTAACAGGGCACCAAAAGTCAATGTTTAGTATTCATATTATCGTTCAGAACCTGTATCAGGTAAATTTTATTTGTTTAAATGCCCATATTTAATGCTATTGCAATTTATTTCCAAAATCAGATCGCAGTCAATCGAATAGTGTGCGATGGGCTTTAAAGTTTACACCCTACAACCATCAAACTGAAATAACTTTTTTCTGTTTTCTGTGATAACATCATGCCAGGAAATTGTGTGTGAAATCTCACTGTGTATGGACAGCAAAACAGGATTAAACTTAAGCATGATCAAACCAAGTTTGTATGGACATGCTCTATTCCTTCTTGTTGAGCCAGTGGAGCTTGTTAAAGTGTACTTGTAATCTCCCATGTACAATGTATGCCCCCCGCTCTTGTCGCTACGATGTGAGTGAGTGAGCGATCAAGCAATCAAGCAACAGTTTCACCATCAAAGATTCATGCTTCTCTTTAACGCCTTCAAGAGAAATGACAGAAAGGGTGCGAAAACGGTCTCCAAAGTTGATTCAAGGAGGATGCCCTGAAATTTCTGAGAAATTTCTCAGAAGCCCTGAACGTAATGGAACAGCTTGATATTTGCTGAAATATTTTGTTGTAAACCCTCCTCCCATCCCCCGGCCCCGAAAAAAAAATATTAAAGGCTGTGCTCTTTTCTTATTTCTTCAGTTTGCACTTTTAAGTGATTTATAGGTCTATGAATTTTAACCAGAGAAGTGATGTTGCTATGTGACGAGGCATCCCCAAACAAAACACAGACTCTTAAACTCGTTAAAACCTTGTCTTGATGTCTTAATATATATAAAATGCATTACAGTATTTCCCAGGGTCGAAGAGACATTGTGTTTAATTCAGTGGGAACTGGCTGTGTGTTGGTGGCATGGTAGAACAGGTCCATAAATTCACTAGTGAGTAGCTTTGATGTATTTTCCAGTTTTATAGAGTTTTTAATGGGAAGATGGCTCCCATTTTGTAAGGGGGGAAAGTCCATTCTTTCAGTTGGCAGAAAGAGTTTTAATGCTTCTTTTATCTTTCAGCAATTTTTATTGTTGGGCATTGAATTGGTTGAATGACATCAAGAATTATTTAAGAAATTGCTATTTGTTTGGGAATCTATTTTCTTGCCTCAGGCATGCATCTGATTTGTTTATATGATTTGTCTAAGCTATGTGACCTTTGTGAACAGAAGGGAAAACAACAACACGTATTCTATCTGAAATGCATTTAATACGAGGTTTATTTGAAGATTTGATTCAATATTGATTTCCATTTGAAGAGAAATTGCCACTGATAAAAGCATATTGGAATGTTTATCTGGTAGCCGGTCCAAGTATATCAACTTTTTCCTCCCCGGAGTCATTGTAAAACATACAATTCAGTATAGATCAATTTGAAAACTTGAATTAAACATGTTATTCACTTTTTTTGGGTTTTCGCACGCTCTATTCATGGTAGTCGATTTTCTTATTACTGCTGAAACTGAGAGACAATTTGAAAGGACCGGAATTTTAGGAGCATGGTATTAAAAATAGAACTATAAATAATGTAAGTTTGCCTGACTTGACTTCCTTATGTAATATTCATGCAATATAAACAAAATAATTCTGCAGTATGGAAAGAATTGTGCTTATATGCATCAAATATGTTATTTTCGGGTCAGTGGAAATTGTATTTTTCCTTTCAATATTCGTAAAGTAACAGTTAGTACAAAGCAGTAGCCCACTGAAGCCGTGAATGGTAATACCAAAACTTAATAGATTTTAAAGTCCCTTTTAGTGTCTCAATGTAAATAAACATGACAGTCTTAAGAAAGCTTTTATGTTAGTCTGCCTAAAAATCCAATAATATATATGCACAATTAAATGCATATTAGCATGCTTAAAAGTACAGTGAATAATATTACAGGGAAACCTGTATGTAAAGACTGCTGAAGGGAGACATGAACGGTGGTCTTTTCAGACATATGGTCTTTCTATAAAGGTGGTTGCTAAAGCAGGTATGACCAAATTTTCCAATCCATTTTTAAATTAATGGTACCTTTTTTATTTCAATAAGTTGTACTGGCAAAGTACCTTGTATTGTAAGTACAAGTTAAGTAGAATGCATGTAAATAATAATTCAAGTTTCCAAATGATTTCAGTGTATTTTGTTGTAGAAACAAATTAACTGTCTCCCTGAAAGAAAAAAAATAATGCTCACTTTCATATACCATTTCTAAAATGTTAATAAGTTAATACTCTCATTGGCAGCTGAGCTGGATTAAAGGCTTAAGTTCTGCAAGAAAATATGTAACTGAGAAGAAAGCTAAGGCAGGATATAATGTCAGATCTTTAGATGTGGATGTGAGGCTGGTGATGCCGATTTCCAATTCCATATTTGGTATCCATAGGGACAAATGCATTTTACTCTGCTGCTGATAGTTTACCCATAATTATTCTTAAACGATGTTATTCAACACTCGGCTAGAATTTCTGTTTGCACAATTTTGTTTCCTTTTTCTCCCTCAATAGTTTTGATGATAAATTGGAAAAATGCAGTTGAAACTGCACAGATATTTGTGTGTGTGGGACTGAGCAGTTTGCCTCAGAGAAAAGAGGCAAGAACTGATTTCATTAAACCTCTACTCCTTCTAGCTCATAGAACTGTCAGGTTTTGAAAATATAGAACAACCCCCCCCCCCCTGCAAATTACTCAAAATTTGTCGTAGTACTGTCTACATTTCTAGTTAGATAGGAAGATCCTGTCCATGGCAATTATATCGGTCATTTACTGATTTACGGCTTAAAAAATCCCCCTCAAGCAAGTGTTGGCTGTCTTCCCCAAGAGAACACTTAAATGTGTTAATTATGTTTTTCATTGTGCACAAATCATCTTTATTAATATCCCCTATCCCATTTAATAGCAAGGTATTGCTTTAAAGACGGATGATTTTTTTCTTCTTGTCCTTTCAAATGTGTCTCCTGATAAATGATTAATTTGTCAGATTTCATAGTATTGCACTTCTAAAATTAATTCAGCAGAATTCATATACTATATTAAATATTCCAGTGCTTATTCACATTTTAGTCATCTTGCTAGTAAGAGTGCTTTTTAAAAGTTTGTTGTAAATGCTCAAAGGTGTTGTTATATGGAAGATTTGGAACTCCATTTTTTTTCTCACAAATCATTTTTTTTTTATTTGAAGAAAATGAATAAAAATTGCCTTCTATTTTTAAACTTTGTCAAATACCTGTATTTGTTTGTTGATGCAAAGGAATCTCCAACAGTATATTGGTACAAAGTTTTGAAATGCTTCTAGTTCTATTTTGAATATGAGGACATTTTAAGAGAAACCCTTTTCATGTGACATTATACTATTAGGGAATTCTTCCCCATAGGAAGGAACAGATTGAAAAAAGCTCACAAATTATTTCTCACTTTTACCAGAACTCAACTGTCCCTTTAAAGCCATGTAATGATATCTGGCTGACTGGACAGCATAGTCGTTATTGCTTTGGAAAGAAATGTCACTGTCAACGATAAGTGTCATCTAGAATCATATTAACACTCGCTGGTATTGCATTTTGTCCTGTCTGATATATTGTGTACTGAGTGCCATAAGGGCGCTATTCCATCAGCGTTGATTAATGTCCTTGTGGCTTTCACCAGATGATAAGCACTCATGCCCAAGAACCCTTATTTAACCAAAGGAAGTTTAGTGTTAATTGGGTTATTAGAATGAAGAAATCCAGGTACAAAACTATATCCATGCACTCAGTTTACTTTGGGTTTTTTTTTTAAATAAAGGTTTGTTGATCCCCAATTATTTCCTCACTTGGATAGGATACAAGGCCAGTTGTGTTTTGGTTGAACAAGTATAATTTAATTATTATTATCTAGGTGGTGGCTTTACTGTAAGGCAATACATCCAGATTAAAGAACTTATATGCTGTGCTTGTTTAATATAGGTATCAGAAATGTCTTGAAATTATATTTGTATGCAGTTGTGTAAAACAGTTACATATATAATATGCTTTATTTATTGTTTTATTTGTTGATGGTATGAATGTCTCAATATATGACAAATTTGAGTAATTCCTTTTGTAACTAATTAATTAATTCTGATTTGTAAAGCTTGATGGAAAATTCTTTCATGTGCTTGAAACTTGTGTGAGTGAAATGTGTTCATTAGTTAATTAACTTCGTGAAAATTGAAAATCTGTACATGATGTGAGTGGAAGATTTAAGTTATCAAACTCAGAATCACTTCACCTGTGAATACCACATATATTTTGCTTCTACCATGGGAGTGTTTCATCAAGTGGCTTGTCGGTGATTTTTACCAACAAATTTGCTCTCAGCCAGTCAGATGCAAGGATTTCAGTAGCTTATAACAGTTGTCGGTAAAAATCACTGACAAAACGCTTGATGAAACGCTCCCCAGATCACAAACTAAAATTGTTTCATTCATTAGGAGAAATATCAGTTCACTCTTTCATGTTGGTTATTAAAGATTAGTCAAAATGATACTGAGCAAGTATTCTGGATTTTGTTTTTGAATAAGAAAGAATGATTTTAGAATGCATCTGTAATGTCCTATAAACATCCTATTCTCACTTTTATACAGATGAACACACATTTACTCATTCGCTGCTACACGGTGGGTTGTATACTACCTGCTTCTTATTTAGCATGGCAGTTAGTATGATTCTAAACTGAATTTTGAAAATTGCCAAAGTGAGAACTGATGAATGAGGATTCATCCGTCATCTGTGAAAATTATTTCTATTCTTTGTCTGTCAGTTTGATTACGTTCGTGGAATATCAGCCCGTCACCAATCTTGGCTAAGTGGCAATTGATTAGAAAATTCCAATACACAGGTATGCTGATTTTTAAGTACTAATCAGATGGATCCAATTCTAAAATTTAATGTACTTGCTTGCTTCAGTTTGTAAATTAGACCACTGATTTTTGAGAATGCTGCAAACTAATTTTTTGATCCAATTTTTGCATCTGTCTATGTGCATTATTTGAAAAGAGCTCCAATTTGATATAGAATAATTATTTTTAAAGTAGTCTTTGTTCTTTTATCCTTGAATATGTGTCCTTGTGTAATTCATAATGATGCATACTTTCTGTCTATGCTTGTCCTATTCAGCTGTTGATATACTACGTATTGGATATTACTGTATAATAAATAAAGTCAAGCAGCTAGTCTTCTTTTTCTTCCTCTGACAGTAACTTAATACCTATGACTGAAAATGTGAAAAGCAAGTGCCATGTATACTTGCTCCAGCAGTTTTTGAAGAAAATCTTCACCTATAGTTTTGGTGGGCGTGCACTGACGTAGTTTTGTGCAGTTTCTAAATCCACCTCTTTTCCGAAAATGGGACATTTTGTTGATGACCATCCTGAATATTGTCCGCGTGCCGCATTTGACAAAGCTCTTCATCTTACGAGGCATGCTGTCATGTGCAAATTTGATGATTACGGAAGTTATCGCCTCCTGAAATCTTAGGAACTGTTTACTCTTATTGACGAAATCTGGCTATGAAGGTTGATATGAAGATGTGTATCGTTTTACTCATTGTTAGGTGGTTCATATCATACATGCTCATCTCTTCCAAAGGGCTTATGCACTTTTACAATGCACTTTCTAGTCGCGATAAAAGTGACAATAGCACCTCTATTGCACTGTCAGTGTGTGGGAAGCCAACATCCTTTTCCCTGGGTTGAAAAATAATTATCCATAACATCTTTCATCTTTCTTTTACTGTTTATTAGCCATTTTATTCATTTTGAATGGTGGATTATGTTTCCTATCATCTGATTTTGATTTATTCTTTAAAAGAGTCTCACAATAGAACAAGTATAACTGATTTGCTGCCAGTTAGCAAACTTAGAACTTTCTTATGCTTGCAGTGTTTATATATTGAGTGGGTTTGACTGTGTTTATTTTTTTTCCCAGTGAAGAATGGTTTTCAATTTTCTGTTTCACTTGCCAATGTGCTAAGTACAACGTTTGAAGGGATATTTGTAAGGATATTCCATTGTAGAAACTTTTGTTACAAAGTTCTGAATTTGGAGTTTTTTATGTATGTATGTCGTATGTATGCTGTTTGTAATATTTTGCATATCCACTATGAGAACATTTATTATTACTATGTATATGAATTAAGGTATACAGTTACCCAGTTCTCTATATACACATTCCTTATGCTTTGAAAATTTTCCAAATTATGCTGCCTTTTGAAAAATGACAAATTTGTGTCATTTCAGTACATTTATAAGTATAGATGGACCTTTCCCAGATGACATCTCTTTGCAGTTAGTTAAAAGAGTAGCATAGTCACTAGTATTGTTTTCAAAAGTCTATATCTTTCATAATAATCCTCCTATTCTGTTAGACTCTCATGTGTTTATAGTTTAGTCGTTTTCAACTGAATTAAAATTTTAAAAATCAAGGCAATGAGATTGATTGTCTTTAAAGAATAATATGATACTTCAGACTTTGAGTCTGCTTTCATTGTATATCCCATGAGCAGATTTATACAAACAGACTTTTCTACCAAAGTTATTATCTTTGTGTAAAGGAAACATAATTACACTGATCCAATTCAGATCGTCACGTATAAGCGCAAATACATGAAAGCTCATCTTTCATATTGGCGATACTAATGGCTTTTTGGTTCTTTTCCTACTCTCTTGTATCATTATTTAACTTGTTTGAACGCCAGTGTCATGATGCCTCTCCATAAACTTCTTTACACGCAGTTCAAATATTGCTTGAGTGGGCAGAAGTTATCACACTGCCTAGCAATAGCACGTTTGCATGCACTTAGCATATTTTTCTGTTGTCAGATGAAGGGAGATATATGCTAACTTGTTTTGTTTGCAGCTAATGCATAGAATCTTAAACAATCTACAGTACAGTCAAATATCTATCGCAGTATAATGTCCTCCTACTATCTAAAACATGGTCCTATCAATATTGGGGACTCTTGAATATTAATGAAATGGAAGAAAACCCGTAAGAGCTATTTGAGTTGAGTTTGATGATGTCATAGCCACCAACCATCAGTCCTCTGATAGGAGCACAGCTGGATGGCGGTGAAATTCGACCCTAAGAAAATGTTAGTGAGACGGAGGTGGTACACAGACACTAATATCCCACTGTAAAACATACAAACGTCCATGAATAGCTCCTTCTTCCTTTCCCACCAAACTGCCAAGAGTATATCAAATGAATATTTAAGCCTTGGGTTCTCAATCACAGCCAAGCATGACTCCCATGTCTACCATTTACCAGTCCACAGGGTACGGGTATTATGCATGACGTATTTCATAATTTTCAGGAAGAGGAAATGGGGAAAATGCCCGTTTTCAAATTGTAGGGCAGGCATTTTAGAAGGGTTAGGAATGTAGTCATTTGCAAAGTGCCCTGCCTCTCTAGAAATGCACTAAGTGGATTGATGGAATAATGCAACAAGTACATTTAAGATGAATCTTTGTGTAATTGCTTTTTTTCTTCAACAAGCAAATGATAGCAGAAAGTAGAGGATGATAATAGACATGCTGTCCTTGGTTTATAAATAATGGAATGTAACATTTGCAAAACGTTTCCTCTTTTTTGATCATATTCTTTTCATGAAGAAATGCTGCCGTGCTGTGAAACTGATATTAAAGGTCCTTGTTTCCCTACTGGGAGATGATGACTCTAACCATAAATGTAATTACAAAGGTTGCCTGTACTTTTTGGTAAGGAATAAAAGTGGTTAAAATCAGAAAATAAAATTGTTGAATTGCTTGTAAAAACAAACATTTTGAAAAAAAAAGCATTTTGTATCTCTTTGTTTCCTGAATGCATTTCATTAATGGGAGAATAATGCCAAAATTACTCTAAAATGTTGTTTCATAAGAGAAATATCAGGTGGGGTTAGATTTATCAGTTATCTTGATGTCCCAAACATTTGGGGTTGCTATTTTATCATGGTCCCCCAGAATATGAAAGGACCTTTGATTAAAGCTACATTTATTTTCATCATTAGGTGGGATTGGGCATTTTTATCAATAATTCTTCTGAGACTGAATCTGGAGGCTATGTTTTAGGTGACAGTTCTCATTACGAGTCCCTCCATTAGAGCAGGGGTATTATGTAGTGAGCCTCATAGAGGCATGCACGTTTTGTAGATCAAATGTCAACTCAGATTGTCACAGGTGGTCTTCGCTTGCTATCCTGTGTTGGTTTTATTAATTCTCTCTGTATTGACTCTTTTCACAGACTGTGTTGAGAGAATGTATTACATGATTAACAGTTCATTCAAGGAAGTATACATGTATGTGAACAGATTATGTCTTAATTTTGCATTTGAATCAAATACAGAGCTCTTGAGAAGCAGATAGAAACAAATAATGTGATACATTTACATGTGCTGTAGCAGAACGGGATTGTTATTATTCTATTGTGATTATTTTTGTTGTTTTTATCGGTATTGTATTTGATATTGCAGTCTTTTTTTATTCTTAGATTATGAAATATTATTCAAGTATGACAAAATTCACACAATGTAATACCCTGCATCATTACAGCATGCATTGTTTTGTTTTAAAAAAAACATGTGAATAAAACACATATATACATATTGAAATTACATTTGTCAAACATGTGTATTAATCATTTTTTTTTCATTGCAACTTTATGAGAGGATAGTGATGTGGCCAATAGATTTTTCTACCCACTTTGGAGTGCTATAATTATAAGCAAGGCATCTTTGATATGTAATGGCTTGCATACATTTCTTTTTAGATAGCACAATGACATAACTAGTAATCTATATTCATTACAATCATTGTGTTGACTTCTTAAAAACTACTTTCATATTCATTCGCACTGGGTTCTGAGTGTAATTTGATTGGTTTTGATAGTAATCTGCATGTATTTTATGAAGAAATGACCTTGTGATATTTGAGGTTGGAAATTATATTGACACCTTTGTTAATATATTTTATTTTTCCTGTATATCATTTTTAATCAAGTAATTTCAGGATTGTATTGTAAAGAAAGAACTGACAATTATTATTTAACCATATTTTTTTTATCTAATGATAAATGTATTTTTACAGGTATTTATGAATTAAAAATAAGTTTCACACATAATGAAATGATTAATGCATTGTATGCATTGCAAAGTTCATAAAATAAAGTGTTAAAAAATGTTTTACAAACTTAAAAGTGAATAATATGTTTCAAAGAGATTACAATCCCAAGCTTTTTTTATGGTACCACTCTTTTAATGCACAACAAGAATTACAGAATGGAGTAATAGAAAGCAATGAGCATCAATGGGATTTGTGAGAACTTTCAACAAAAAAATGAAAAGAATATCTCTGCGTTATCCCTCCCTATCTGAATATCTTATCACCAGCTATGTAAGATACAAGGTAAAACATATCCTTTAAGTGCTTTTACTAAGCCATTCAATGCATACAACTAGCTTCTTAGATTTCTATGGAAAAAAAAGCTTTTACATAGTTCTTTCATGTTTTTCTGAATTGCCTGGGGAAGAGATGATGTAAAACACCCACTATCGCCATTCTCCTCTTCATATCTACTGAGATTTTGCCAGCGGATATTTAAAAAATATCGACTACAACTAACTAGGCAAAATAATCCTGTTGGATTATGTTTTCTGACAAGTTCTGATGATGCTATCGACATTGCATATCCTAGCTGTGAACTTTTAACAGAGATGTGTCATTTTTATCATTTCCTTGTTGGAAGGACATAAAGGCGTGATGTAAAAAGAGGGCGGTTTGCAAGAATGAAATCCCAACTGGAGTCCATAGACAACGTTGGAAAGTGTTGCATGTATGTGTAGGAAGTGAATACCTTGAGGGATATAAGGATGTACGCTTTCACAACCCACTCACGTCCTTTGATGCATCTTCATTTGTTACTCGTCAAAAAGTTGTGGATCGATGGTGGATGTTTTTCTTTGTAATACCTTTCCCTTGTCGGCTTTCTCCTTACCTTGGCAAATAGTGAAAAAGCTGGAAGTGGTAGTGAGAGTGTCTGAAAGATAACAATTTATCTTTGACGGGAAATGAAATATGATCGTGAAACATGTTTGTTGTAAGGTGAACATGATGATCTTGTCATCAGACTAAAAAGGAGTGGACATTTCATGATGTTTCTTCCTACTTTGCAAACATACAATGTTCTCAGAACAGTCAAATATGCTGTAAAAATCACTTTTGAAGTACACTCTGCTTCTTGAATGTCACAGAAACCTTTGCTGAGTATAATATACTCAGCAAAGATTCTGCCACATCAAAGCCATATGATTTTTGTTTTTCACAGAGAAAGCATCTATTTAATTTGACCAAATGTGTGATAGTTTTTGTTTAAACTTGTCCCTCAGATATGACTCAAATCTGTAGGTCATGTGGTTTAATTTCTAATAGACAAATGACTTATAAGCCCTTGGGTCAGAGTAAACCCTAAATGAACACTGGGAATGAATTTGTGTTAAAATTTGGCTGTCTCTTTGATAGACCACCATTACATGAAAGGCATCCTTAGGCATGTGAAGGTACTTTTGAAAGTACTTTTGAAAGTTTTTGAACCATGGAAGCCATTATCATCCAGATTGTGTTAGATCAAATCAGACTTCCTCAATCACTCTTTCTTTGCCTTCTTTACCTTCTTTACCATGGCAAACCTCACCTGGCTTCAAAGAGGTGGTAGGGAATGTATTATGTACAGATTGATGGCATCGCAGGAGGTCTTGGCAGATTGAGTTCAGAACATGAACCCTAACATTCAGCTTCAATCCCATTCATTCACTTTGATTTTTCATCATTTCTGCTCGGCTAACCATGTGTTTCTGTCATTCAGTCTGTTATCATATTATTAAAATACATCGATAAGCAAGCATCATTGTGTAATTTCCAGTGAGAAGTCAGACTGTGTGGGCTGTGAATACGCGCTGTCACATCATAATTTCATCCATAATTAATATGCTGAGTGACAAATTTGCAGCAGAGAGTGGAATCTATGTGGGAATGGTGCTCCTTCTTCTGCATATTAGATGATTTAGAGAAGCTAAAACCACTTTCATCATCAATCTTTTTAAGAGGGAAAGGATCGGATGTGACGTGTAAGAGAGAATATTTAGTAAAGAGGTCAAGACCATATTTCGTCATGCAATAATTGAGTAATAACATTTTGTTGATCTTGTTGGAAGAACAAATCTATTGCAGAATGCAAATCGATCGATAGTTATGTCGTGCCTGTCTACCCATAGTTTCTCTTGGGGGGAAAAGTAATCATGTCCCTTTGCTCTTTATTTCCTACTTTTCAACTCAATTCATGCCAGCTTGAATATGACAAAGACTCTCCCAGAAGAATCACCAGTTAATTAAAATGCTTGAAATGAAGAGAGCAGCGTAAGATGTGGAAACTCCAAACATCATGTCTAGATTCTATTCTCACGACTGCCCCGTCTCCGAAACAAGAAGTCATGTCTTATTTGCTGGGCAGCCCCCTCTCTATCAATATTATCCCAATGAAGTCTTGGTAAACACCATTCTTGTAAGGACTGAAGATCTTGGAGTGGGAGACCACACTCACACGTGTGTCTCTCCCACTCTCAAGGGGGGCAGAAATCACGATGTCCGACTTCAATATGCTTGAATTACTTTTTGAAAGGAAAACACCAGTTGGCCTAATTTGAGGATGGCAGGACAAATTTGCTGAGGTTTAGTAGTATTTTCACTTAATACCTAATACAAACAGCAATCGCAGAATCCTCATATCCTCTCCTCACTATACGTGGAGATGGAATTAAAAGAAAAAGAAGGCATTCTGCTTTATTGAATGAGAAATACGTCATTACTGAGACAAGTTTTATGAAAAATGTTTGACTCCAAATTCCTCATCTCAATCATACACAATTGTTGCCTTCTATGCATGGTGCCATCAAGTCAGATTATTATGAACAAGTGTTCAGCAGGGCCCTGTTTCATAAAACTTGTAATCAATAACAACTGCCCCATTTCTATGACAAATTTGCTCTTAGCCAATCAGATTCAAGGATTTCAGTTGCTTATAACAATTATTGTAACTTGTTATTTATAACAAGTTTTATGAAATGGGGCCCGGTTCTGACTTCTTATTCTTTATCCTGTGCTTTACATCATTTCGTCAGACAAGAATAGATATAAGAGACAGAACAAATGTAAAATTGTTAATGTTCAAATTACTCTTTGATCAACTTTTTCTTGTAATTTCCAAGCTGCATTGAAAAGTGATATATTCAGTGTATATTGTCTGCTAAGAACCAGATAGGCACTAATTCATACCTTTTATATATAGAGAGAGAGTTAATGCCTTTCTTGCTGTCAATGGACAATACATAGAAACAGACTAGAATTCATCACGGGTGGCATCTGTCATGACAGCCACCATTCATGTGTATTTATTCACTAATACTTCTCAGAAAAATATATATCATTGTGAAGATGGTTGCACAAATAAAACACAGTAGTAGCATACTGCATCTCTTTACATTCACCCTCAAATGTTTGCATTCCAATGGACGATTCTTTTATTTGCACATACATGCACAGAGCCCCTCTTTGATTGCCAATATTATTTGTTCAAATAATAGCCCTTTCACACGCAGGCATGGATAAAGGTACTGATTTTGCAAGCTGTATCGACTCAAAGGTAACTAAATAAGCTTATCAGGAAGCAGAGACCAAAAGCTCCTTTCTTTTGGCATGTGAGATTCATGGCATATGAAAATATTGATTTATATTTTCATTTTCATTTTATGTCCATTTGATGAAACCGAGAAACCGATCGCCAACAACACCGTGTCCCTATACTAGCTGTACTCAAAGTATGAGCTTCAAAAGTTAATTCAGTAAAGCGTTATCAGAAGTTTAATTACACTCTAAATAAACATTACAGTGACTTTTGACTAGACTTGTAACCTTAAGTTGGCGTTGGGTTCTGTGCGAGGGGGTTTATGTTTTCCTTCATTCCTTTATACTCCTTAAACCTTAACCCATAGAAGGTCAGGTGAATTGTTTCGAGGTTACTTTTATACACTTTAGCTGTACAAAAATTATATTTTCAGATGATTGGCACACTTTTCTACCTCATTGTAAAGTTTATGCCCATGGATTCAAGCCCAGTTTAAGAATGAAACAGCCATTATAAGTCCAAACTTAGCACTTAGAAGTCCTCTGAGAATAATGGTTAAAAAACCTTTGTGGCGCAAAAAGAGTTAAAGAAAGATTCACATTGAACTGAACCAAATGAAAAGAGCTTTGTAGACATAATGTGAGCACCGGTAGTGCTTATTTTGCTTCCTCAGTTTAAAATCGATTGAGGGATTGAATACCTAGGAAGATGAACATTAGCCTTTCATTTTCCTTGGTTCCCGTCTGGCAAGAGAGATCGACTAATGTTCTTCCATCTGAGATGGTCGAACATTGACTTGCATTTCAATACGTAGCTCCAAACGAACAAGAATGCTCAGGAATTAAGCAATCCTCTGCTGTTCAGTGCAAGAAGGGTACTGGCTCTTATCATTTCACATGGAGATAAGGTCTCTCTTACTCTTAATTACAAAATGGTTGGTATGCCAAACATGGAGCTATGGAATCTATGTTGGTGTAATTAACCCCTTGTTTGCTGGGGATGGCTAATTATGTTGTAGAAGTTAAATGTTGCACATAGTAGTTAGACTGAAAAAAGGATAATTCTTAAAACAGAAGCAGCTACATGCGTTGTGAAGTTTGTCCTCATGGAAGATGGTTTTAATGCCCACTTTGAATGTGAAACAAAGAATTATAACACAAAAGTTGGCACTGGATATACTGGATGTATAATAATTAATTGTAAATGTAGTGGCACATTAGGTCTTAAACTGGAGATCTTAATCTTGTTTCGTGAGAGAAGAATTCCTAATCAGGAGATTAATACCCTGACATGAATAATGCATGTCCAATCAATGCTGCTGTGATTACCAAATGCCAACGGATCAGTTAAAGCTAAAGTTATCTCTGCAAGCATCTCAGCCCTTCTCATTTGTGTAATCTTTATAAAGATATGGGAAAATCCCGAGGAGTGCAAGGTGGTGATGAAAATATTGCCAGAGTCATCTCCACGATGATAGGATCACCTTTAAAGATAGAGGGGTGGGTCATTATCTGTAATAGCTCCTGCCTTAAATGCCGACACATCCTTCATGGCAGGCATTAATGTCAAACTTGATAGTATGGGTGGCACTATTTTCGTTGCTTATGTTGCAATCAGGGGCTATTGATTGATTATCTGTTCTCCCCAACGGATATTATCCAGGCTCGTTAGATACGCTAATACAAGCCAAGTGTACTTTACACCCTCCATGCCTCCTTCCGCTCCTTCACCCAGATTCTTTTCCGCACTGGTTTCAGTTTGTTTCTACCAAGATCTTTTCAAGTTGACAGTTTTGTATAAAGTTTGTTCTTTGCTATTGGCCCTTCCGTAGCTACGTCTTTTGAGTAATACATTCTTCATTTACATCATCATTCTCTAGTGCTAATTTGAATCTTAAGTAGACATATCCATAAATAATTTCATCATAAGAAAATTGAAATCCCTAATGACCTGTAGCATGAATCAGGAAACTATAATATGAAGTGGCAATTTTTATTCAAATCCAAAATTAGGTATGCATTAGTCCGTTATACATTATCAAATTTGTTGAATAAGAAAAAAAAGAAGATATATGGTATGGTATCTTTATAAAGCTGCTTGGTTTATTCAGTAGTTTTTCTTTTAGGTTTTAGGAGCTCTTATACTAAATAGACAATCCATTGATAAATACAAGCAAGACAATACTCAAAATGAAAACTTCCTGCCCCTATGCAGTTGTTGAATTTTCAATTCATTACCAAATAAAGCCCCAAATCTGAAATTCCCAGTATATTTCTGTTTCCTTATTTCTTAAGATTCTAAAGTGCAATTTTTATCCCTTCCCGAAATATCATACTACAGTACATCACTATCGAGGGTCATTGCTCTTGGTTCTCAGACTGGCGCTGAGGGGAGCGAGTTGCACTCTATTAATCCACTCAGTTGGACTCCGTTGTCGTGGTAAACAGTTAAATTTCTTGAGCTAACAAGACATCTGAGAAAGCTTACAAGAGCTGGTCTGGCTGATTTGGCGCTTTTGCACACAAAATGAAACCCTTCCCACTGAACAGCACTCGGAGATGTACGGAACACGATTGCATATTTTCTGTCACTTAGCTAGTCATTCTTGAGACAGAATGTCATTTCAATATGAATTGATCGCATCAAAAGGGAGTTTTTCAGAAGGGAATCTACTTTGTTTTCATTTTTCCCTCTCTGTAGTTTTGTAGAATATAAGAACTTGATAAGTGCTGTAACCTTTTAAGGAATGGTTTTTCTCTTAATAGAAACACAAACCATGAGCTGAAATCAATATTTTTATGGATGGATGAATGTTTCTTCAAAATGACCACACCTGAAACTTTCCTTTTAAAAACTTTTAAGTGGTGCTAGCTTGCATATTGTGCTTGTTTAAAGGTTATATTTAAATGGTAACACATACTTAAGAATTAAAAAACAAATTTCTCAGTCAGGATTATATGTGAAAGGTCATTCTTAATTGCACTTCTTAATTGCCTTCTAACCTTTCAAAGTCCATTCCTTGCAATTTTGTAACACTGCATCATTTGGAATTTTATATTTGATCTTTTAATAGCAATTTATGATGGCATATATCATTTTGAATGCATTTTTTGTGAATGGTCTATTCGTAATCTTATGACGTTGGTCGTTGACTTTTAGAAAAGAAACGTACCTATTGGTGACAGTTTTCTGACCTTTAATATGTTGTCCCTCCTATTGTCCAGTGTTTTTTTCAAGTTGCTATTAAAGTACCCTCTTTAAAAGTTGCAATGAACACTGTTACTGGGGAAAACCCATGACCATTTCATCTCATATGTATTTTAACCCCTTGACTACTGCACTCTTTTATTCCTATAGATTTGCAGTATAAAAATGTTCAAATCTTGACTGGTATTGATTTATTAATGATATATCTCATATCCCTACTTTTTAAGCATTTCTATAAGAGAAAGAAGACATGGATAGATGAAAAGCTGTTCCATTTAAGTTGCAGTTGTCACAAAAGAATCAGATTGTGTCCTTTTTTCAATAAGCCAGCTAAAATCCAGTCTAGATTGGAGAGAAGATCCAAACAATTTGAGTACCGGTAATCATAGGGATTTGTTAGTAATGTGGTCTTTTACAGTGTCCAGAAAGTAGATCAACGTAGCACTTTCACAAGTAATATAAATATACATGAATCAGTAAAGAAAAGCTGTATTCTTTGAACTAATTCAGCCGATCAGTCACCTGTTGAATTTGTATCAATTAAATAGTATGCAGAGATCTAGAACTGCATTACCTCCTGTATGTTCCAAGGGTAAATGCCCTTCTGACTCCCAACAAAGGATATAGTCTGTTTGGAACCAGAAGGGCATTCACTCTGTACAGATGATGGGACTTAGCACCCTTCTGGCTACAAACAGACAGTACTTACTTGTAACTAACAAATTGTAACTGCAGCTATATTCTTTGAAAATGTTTGAATTTCCAAGGTATATTGCAGATATTTATGGTTGACTTATGTAGGATTTGCTTTCAGTAATGCATGTCACAGATAGTGCACGACCCAGCAAATTGTAACGGCATACATATTCTTGTAAAATGTTTAAGTCCACCTCGGAAACACTATTTTGCAGGTATTTGTGACGTATACAGAATTTGCTTTCAATAATGCTTGTCACAGATAGTAGAACCAAGAAATTGTTGCTGCAGACATAATTATTCTTTAAAAATATTTACTTTTCCCTTAAAATCACTATTTTGTTGGTATTATTGACTTATTTAGGATTTGCTTTCAATAATGGGTGTCACAGATAGTACAGCTAAGAAACTGTTGCTGCAGACATAATTATTCTTCTAAAATATTAACTTTTGCCTTAAAATCACTATTTTGCTGGTATTGTTGACTTATTTAGGATATGCTTTCAGTAATGCATGTCACAGATAGTGCACAAAGGTACTGATAATGCACATTCATGCCATGATAAGAGACACACAAATGCTTCAAGTAATAAGGACATAGAGGAAAATTGCTGCAGGTGATGGAGGGCTGTCTGAGCCTCCACCCAGAGTTCCTTTGTCGGTGTAGTTTTACCTTTCTGACGAGGCTTTGCATTTAAGTGCTACTGCTCTAAAGTATTTTCTCATTTTTGGTTGAGAACCTTGAAATATGTGTCATTGAAACCTGCACTGGGTGAAGATGCTGAAGAGGAAAAAGTTTGCAGCCGTAAATTTCTGCGGCCAATTAGCAAAAGGCGGGGAAGCTTAAAGGGGGCAGGGAGTGTTGTGGGGGGAAATGTCAGGCGTCATTCTGCAATTGCTGCACCATTAGATTGAGCCTAATAAATTGCTGGATTTTGTTTCCTACAAAAATATGCTCTGCTAGGCCAGCAAAATATCTAGATAAGACAATCAGACAAATTAAAATGACACAGGTCATCAAAACAGGCATAGAAACATCTGTCAGATAGCAGTAATTGAAATTGTTTGATTAATATTCAGTCAATGGATAGGAAATATGTTGACATGAAATTGATCAGATGTACTCATTTATCTTTCATAATTGTTTTCAAATGTCTCGTTTGAAACTACTTGATTCAACTGTCTATATATCTGATGCCCATATTTGTACTGCAAATAAAAACACTGCTCTTGATGCATTAGTAGAAAATATCAATCATGTAATTTCGGAGTAGCCCAAAATCCATGATGGTTTTTAATAATTTTTTTTATAGTGGAGTGGGTTTTTAGACTATTCTCAAGTTACTGATTGGTGTAAGACAACAGTTGCTGTGATAAATATGAATCATAACGGGAGTGATCTAAAGTCGGCTATTATAATCTACATAATTACGTATGTTGTGAACAATTTGAAACATGCTTTGATACAAATACACATAATCTAGACCAATACATTTTGCTTCCCTGTATACTCGACATAGTAGATATGAAGAGTTTCTTTTGGGGAATAGGGGTAATACTACACCTGTCCAGGATATGCATGGACATCAAAGCGTAATGTTAGCTCACCCAAGCCACCCACAGACGGCTCTCCTTCTCTGCTGTATAAAGGGGGATCAACTCTTCATACCTGCAGTGCTTAGCCTTAGTCCACCCTGAGTTACCAGCTCTGCAGTTTCTATCGATCAATTCACCGCAACTCTGTGAAAAATTGTCATCACAACTCAACTAGTCATTAAAAGAGTGAACCGTGGCGGAAAAATAAATCTGGGAGACATCTGCTTGCATTGCGTTTCCTGTTATACGCCGACCCCGTTTTCTTTCTCTACCATTGTACGCGGCATGATCGCAAAGGCGTAAGCAGACACCCATAAATAAATCTTGGGCTCGCTCTAATAAGTGTCAGTGTTTTTCATCTAATCAACATTATAATGCCGAGATCCTTCACAAATGTGACTTAGTTTCACTGCGTGGGGAGATTGTTGCTGAGAATTTATGGGAAAATGGTACAAACCACTGGCTTCAATATAGGTTTAGGTTTATATTGGATGCTGTATTTATGACTTTGTAAATTGACATTACGGAAAGAGGAGTGGGATTGAATCAATGCTGTAAAGTAAAACTTTGCAGCATTAATTGAAAGCAAAAGATTTGCAGCCATCAATGGAATCTATTTACAGTTGTTTCATATCTACCATTGATATCTATGGTAGACCAATACGAAATATTTTGCAGTAATAACTGGTTTATTCTATTTAGTAGAAACATGGAAAGTTATTAAATTGAAGGCCAAGGGCAAAGAATGACAGAAATTCAACTTTGCTTGTGGATGAGATGTAGAATGAATGTAGAATGAATGTCTGAAATGAAGAAGGGTTCACAAACTCATTTAGAAACAATGAGAAAGTAATAACAGGAATATAATTTTATCAAAAGGTTCATATCTGACTTTGAACTATTTAGAGGTAAATTCTTTTCATGGAAATCACATATAAAAACAAAAGTGTCATGTGTGCATGTTTGAGTTCACAGGTACTTTTGATATTTCTCAAATTGGAGTTTATTTGCAAAGGCTGTTGAATGCTCTGATATTGCTGTTGAATAGGAATATTTGATAAGTGAAATTTCTTGAGAGTTTAAACTGATAGGTTTGGGTCAACTCTGTATAGTCCTATATAATTTAGTTGATTTGATATTGCAATATATCAACAGTATCAAACGAAACCATGCAGAAAAATGGGGACGTTTGCAATCAACTTCTCATCAACTAATCAGAGAAGAAACAAATATCAAAATTAGCTAAAAAGGATTACTTTGCTTCAATGTGTCTGTAGCATGATGCCCGATGTTTGACTCCACAATTCAATATTATTGAATCAGTGACTCCTACCCAGAGAGAAATGTCGGGGGAGTGTTGGGACATTGGCAATATCTATTCATTTACAACTAGCCAATGGAAAATTACTGAGGAGTTATTGAGGCATTTTGATTTAAAGGCTTTGAATCCAATGCCAGCATGGAGCCTAAATGCTCCTTTTTTTGTTAGCTTCAAGTTTGTTTTTTTATGAACACAACATTTTCTTAAATCTTGACAGTGGTATGTGGTGTAAAGTTGTTGGTTATGGATAGGAGAGCCAGTGATGTGATTAATAAATGTTATTAAGAGCAAGCTTGACTGGTCTCAGATTTGATTACCAGGACACCAGTTTAAAGGGGTCCAGTCACTCAAACTATTTTGTTTTGTGTTAGGGGTTCCATACACTGCTGTATCATGTTCAAAATATGAGCTTTGATGCTACTCATGTAAAGAGATATTGCCAGCTTAAAATCACTCTCAATAAACGTAAAGCTTGTGCTAGAGTAAACTACTTGACGCACCTGTATGCAGTCCCGTAGAAAAGCAATGGAATTCAATCCCGACTTGGATTCTGTGTGCAGGGTTTTATGTTATTCTTTACTTTCTATTTACTCCCTAACCCTTGACCTGAAAAAAAAGACAGGGTAAAGATTTGGGGGTTGAATTTTTTTTTTACATACTAGATGTATACAAATTAGGAAAGATGTTTTTTAATTTTTAATTTTTAAAATAAATTTAGATCTTTTTTTAAAAATTCCTTTTGGAGGGGATGTCTTTTGCTACTATTCCTTAATTCTACTGAGTAATAGATTCTTGTTGAAATGTGATGGTTGCGTTTGCCTTTTAAGTATAATTTTTTGCTGTCAGGCTTATCAATTGTCCCTTGTGACATATTCAACGTATATTTCCATCTTTTCAAAATGTTAGCATGAGAATGGGTATTATAGGGAATGAAGGTCAACGAGAGAGTTGGAAAATTGTATGAATGAATTAGCTAATTTAATAGATTTTGCTTTGACTTTCATTTTTGCGGTACCATGTATTCACATAATAGCACTACTAACACAAAAGGATGAAAGGTGATATTAACACTATCTGTAATTAGGAGCTTACTAGATAGTGATTAATCAAAGAAATGGTTATGGTAATGACGGTATAGAGGACACCTTCTTTTGTAAAAAAACAGGTAAGTGATAATCAAAACAGTTCCTGTGTGTTAGAAAGAATGAATACTCTGCATGATGAAAATTTGTCGTTTTGGTCTGTGTGCTTTAAGAATGATGATGTCCCTTCCTCAGGGTTAGAAAATACATCCTTGCTTTTCCCTTGTTAATTAAGAATCCCAACATTTCAAAATCTATTAATAGGTATAAATGAAAGGTAACTCAGTTGAATTCAATTATTATTCATCATATCTTGCAGGCGTAGACTAAATTGCAAAAGAAGTGTTAGAATATTTTGGGGAAAACACCCTTAGAAGTCAGTTAGGCCTAGATGTCATTTGATTGAGTATGTCCATATGATAAATTGATAGAATGATGTTGTCAGAATTACACTTGCCTAAAAACTTAAATTGCAATTATTCCTTCCTTACACATGGCATGCATCTAAACTGATGTCTTCATTTTTAATTTAAACAAATTAGACCATAATTTTCCTCAGTGTAATGTTTAAAAACATACTGGAGGTAGCATGAATGTTATAAAATTTAAAGGTGTACCCTTTAAAAGTGAGATGTTTTTTTTATCACAATTGTAAAATCTTTGATTTTTTGTTTACAATAGTATAGAAACTTAAGAGGCGCAAGTAAAGCTCCATTCCATCTTGCCATGCAGTATTTTTATCAATCACCAGACCATAGAATATCTTTAGGTTAAGGTTTACCTTTTATAAGCATGATAATTTGTGATTACAGCTGTACAATTCTGTTATTTTTTATACAGTAGTAAATCTTAAGAAACAGAACCACCCATGCTCCATCTTGCCTTGCATGCAGTATCTTGTATCAAGCACCAGGCCATAAAATTAGAGCAAAAAATTATTCTTTAAAAGAGGTGAACCAAAATTAGGACAATGGCTGAATCAAGCTCATGTGGTGGACTGTCCTCTAATTTGATTAGACAAAAGCCGCTAGCATTCCTTCTCGCCAAACATTTAGGAATAATCTGATTTCGGGTTCATAGTTTGATGGCTATTTTCTATAGATAGAGGTTAATGCAGAAGACTGTCCGCACTCCAGTTATGACTTTCTCTCTCCATCTCTCTATATAATGCTTCCTCAGTCAGCTGCTGGGGGCTATTAGGGACTGCTGATGATAGGTACATACTAGACAGTGTGGACAGTTTAATTGGCATAATTAATATTTTTTGCAATCTTAAAAACAGTGGTTAAAAAGAGAGGAGGATCTAAGGGATAGATTCTAAGCTGACTCAGAATAGGAATATGCTGGAAGATTGGACAAAAAAGGGTGAAGAAGAGAGGAGGTCTTGAAGGACAGATTTTAAGCTGAGTCAAAGTAAGAAACTGCTGAGAGATGCACTGTAAAAAATTAATGTAGAAAGCACAGTAAAATTACTGGCAACCCGGCTGCACAGTAAAATACTGTATCATTTACAGTTAATTTTTTTTTTTACAGTTTAACTGTAGAATAAACAGTACAATACCGTGAAAAATACAGTAATTTACTGTGTAGCGGGTTGCCAGTAATTTACTGTAAATTCCAACAGCAATTTTTTACGTGGGCACATTGGAGAAATGCGCCCAGACATGGCTTTATTACAGAGGTGCAAGTTTAGAAGCATGTCGTTATTCCTCATACTCTGAACTGATTACCCCAGTATTACCCCTGTGTTAGCAGACTTTGGGTGTGCAAGTCGGGAGATGTAAGATATGGGTGAAGCAGGTAGCCCCTAACTGTTATTGACATTCTCAATCCTTCACTTAACGATGTAGGATGGCCTGAACCTCCAGACAATACTACCTATCGTCTCCTGAGTGGCAGAAGGATGTTAATTCCTGATTAAACAATTTGACTTTATGCCCTTCTTGCTCTAAGCAGATGATGCACCATAGTAGGCAATGGGATCAGAATGAGATTGGAGGTTCAAAAGACATTAGGGGAAAAATGGAACAAGGATGAAGTCGTCACAAGCGCAAGAAAGAGGGATCAAATTTGTCCTTTCTGGTTAAGTGAAGATTGCTCTGATGCTCCTTGTAGGGTGCCCATTCACCAAGAAGGTAGAATTTTCAGTGATAAACATTTTTTTAAAAATGGAAGAAGTAAGAATCTTTAAAGCATTCTGGAGCAATTATTGCAGGGGATTTGCATTATTTGAATAAGGAGATTATTTTTCTGCTCAGCAGTAGCAATTTACTATTTAAAAAAAAAAGGGAATTTGGGGATAATGTATGACTACTTCTGTAGATAAAAGCTAACCTTTGTCTATGTTTCTCCAGTGCACTTTACAAATACCAAGTTCTGATAAATTTCAGCTATCGCTACGTGTATGTTAGGTGTATTTACCTGTATTTTGTATTATTGCCTAATGGATAAGTCTCTCCATTATACATGCACTTTGCCTAGATATGTAAAGTGGCGAGGAAGAGTGTTGGCATGTTGGGGATTACGATGTGCAAACCTCGGCATACAAGCATATTAGTATTGTAAATCCCTCTGCGGAAATTGACAAGCACTTCTACGGCTTCCTGTGTTTTAAATGCATGTGTTCTTTTAAGTGGTACCATGCTCCCAAAGACATCAACTGCATCTATTGCTAATATCTCAGTTCATAATCTAGGATGTATTTTGTCTTTAAAGCCAGTTCTTTATATTCTAGACAAATGAATGGTTGATCATTCTTAAAATTATGTGTATTACTGTTAAAGAACCAGTGGCAAAAGTATTTCATATAATATACATGTAGGCCTAAATAGCATTTTGAGTCTGTTGTAAAAATTAATGTATTTAATTATTGCAAAGAAATCAATAACACATTTTTTATCTATTCTTTCAAAATGTGGTGTCACATATATTTTACTTTTCAAAATTAGTATTTTGGAAGAAGCTATGTAATCATGTTTCATGATCACTTCAGTCAAAAATGATGTGGAAATTGTTGTGAAGATTTTTTCTTCACTTTGAGTATTTCCCAAGAACTTTGTAATGATGATAAGGCAATGGCCACGTGACCAGTAATATAGAGTGTTAAATATAGTTTGTTGTACAGTACATGATTGTGGAATGCTTTCTTTTTTAAATACAAGGTTAAACGATGGTATGTGATGTTCTACAAAGGGGGGGGGGGGGGGTCACAATGCCCCCTAAAAAAAAGAAGAATAAAAAGGCTGTAAACTGTTAAGGTGCCTCTTGGGTCTAAAAATTCAAAAGATGGGAGCACATTTTTCTTTGCTGTTCTTATTAAAAGGTTTGTTCTTAAGGTATGCACAATTTGGTTGTTAATAAAGGAGGGGGAGGGGCACAGGCAGGTTATGCCTCCTCAAACCATGACTGCGTTCTACTTTTTTAAATGAATGAATTCTTTTATTGAACGAAATGAGATTAAATCTGTATTAAATTTTCCAGGATAACAAAAGAAATTTTGTGGAACGGTATAAATCAATGTGTCGTCTAACAGGAAAAGACAGGATCAAACATTCGGCATTCATGATTAAAAGAACATTACCGACGGTGCACGCTGAATTCAGTGCATTCATTAGTCTTTTGTCAGGCTAGATTAAGAAGTAATGAATCGTGATCTGGAAGGATTTTAAGTTCATATGAGTCTGGCAATCGTTCTGCTAGCCAGCATTTAATTCTATTACTCAAGTGTCCTTTAATTACCTTTTGTTAAGATCTTACCATGGCTCCAGGGTTCCATGAACTGAAATTGAAACATTTTTTCGGCTTAGAGAGGGATTTACCGTGAATAAAATGTGAACATTGTGACATTTAGATAATTCCAGTTTCCCCATATAAGTGTAAGCACATATTCATTAAGAAATTTTCATGGTTACAACATATACGATTTCCCAGGAGATTAAATTCATGTTGAACTTTTCAAATTATGATCTATATCCTTTGATATTCATTCTTTACTAAATTTTTTTAGGAAGGTAACATGATGCAACGCTCCATAGCTTGATATCCAAAGGTTAAAAATTATTGCGTGAAGGCTGTGTTTCATTCTGGCCCAAGCAAAATTGCATAGTGTGAGCAATTAGTTTGAAGTAATGTAATCCCAAGTGGGCTCAACTCACAAGCAATTAGCCTGTACTTTGTCAGAAAATCCGGATGGTCTCTTCTACGTTTCCCTCTATTCCTCACTAGAAATGATGATTTATATTTTTTTCCGTTGGCATGAATTACTTCGCAACCTAAATATTTACCCCGCTTACAATCATTTTGTTGCAGGAATAATGAAATTCATATTAAGAGTTTCCAATATATGTCTGAAATGATTTGGAGGATGATCTTTATGTGATGAAAAAATGAGACTCATTTCTAGGTATAATGATAATCTACCAAATGGTCAATATCACCTAGTCTGTGTTTCCAGACTATGTTTTGAAATATAGATTGCAACGAAATGAGGCAGGATGGGGGAGGGGGGAGCGAAGCAGTTGTCAGTGACTATGAAACGATAAATAATGATGTTGGCTGTTATATTTTTTTTTCCTGTGGATTGTCTGTTTCATTCATATCAGGATTCTTTAAGAAATTACATTTCCCCCACTCCCTGCTTTCTTCTAAAAACAATTCATATTCTAGTCGCACAGTGTTTGTGCAAGAGTTTTCCCAATTTGACAGTGATTTGGGTGATTGATTTCAGAAGTAACAGATCCGATATAGATATCAGTTGACTACGTGACATGAGAGTAAGCTGAACTAAACTGAATGGACTGCATGCATGTATGTAAAACAAGCATCTTTGAATGCTGTTAATAAATCTGTATTCTCTCCATTTTTTACTACCAAGTAGCTTTTAGATAGCTGTACTTTTTTCACTATTTGACAGAAATTCAGAATTGATTATTTAAGTACCTAGGCTGGGATTCTTTGCAGTCTGGTAATTCTGCATGTTACCAAAGAACTTTGGCTGTGTCATTGACCATCTTCCAAACTTGCCTGATAAATTGGAAGTTTTGTTTTCCTCTGTTCTCTTTGTAAGCAATTTGCCCTGCTAAATCCTGTATAATGTTTTACATGTATACATATGAGATAAAGAGAACAAAATACAAAGTATGGCACCTTTGTCTTATCTCTTTATGATCCTAATAGATAATTTTTTACACCTCCAAGCATGATAACCAAAAGCAAATTTATTCATCTGGGCAACTGTATGTGATAAACCAAAGAATTAGAATGGAAACCAGTATTTATAGAATCAAGAATGAAATGAATTGGAAAGATTATTGAGGGGTGAAAATAAATATGATAATCTGCTTGGAATCTATTTTTCTTCATTATTTAAAATTATGCTTATAATGAATATTTCATTTATTACTTCTAAATAGTGATGCCTAATTTTGATCAACATTCAAGTTACATTTTCAAACAATTCTTTGACTGCATGATTTAAAGCAGTACAGACCAGTGAACTTAGAAAGCTTCTGACATGAGCGGTGCGCCAATTGTGTGAAGAGTACAGACTGCACACCATTTGACCTGGAAGTAAGAAACAATTTGCAAAAGGCAGGTGTGTTTCTTTCCGTGAAACAAGCAAGCGACGATTGATCCCTTCCAATAATTGTTTCACCACCACGGAATCACTCTCTCTCTCTCCCCGGTCCACATCCACGCACTTTCTTTCGGGGTGGAGCTGGAGGTGTCAAGCCACGTTAGAGTGTTATTTTACTGTCCTTCTTGACTCAAGGGGAGTGATTTGACTGGTGGGAAGCGGATATTGCCCTTGACTCTTCTTGTCACAATTTGGCATTGTTACAATTGAAGGTTAGGGGATTGAACTATCTGACGGGCTGGATCGGGTGTAAAGACAATAATGTATTTTGTTGCCTAGGAGGGCTTGCCACCTGTTTTGGCAGTTGATAGCAAACTCTCCTCATTAAATTTTTGTATCACAATGACCAAACATGAAGCCAAATCATTCATGGGATGAAATTTGATATTTTTTGAAGGGGGAGGGACATGTATCTTCCTGTTTTATAATTGCCTTTCTTATTCTTCTTACAAAGTTATTGACACGAATGAGACTTAGTGAAAATTGTCACAACATAAACATTAGTTTCATTCGGAAATATCCTTATTGACCCATAAGATGTAGTAATAAATAAATCTACCAGCACCACCATCAGTCATTACCATTATCATCATCATAATTGTCATCATCTTCATCACCACCACCATCAATAATTATTATCATCATCATGCTCATCATCAGCAGCATATACATTCCAACATCTGTCATCTGGGATAAAGGGCAATTGTTTTTTTAAGATGCATTCTTAATTTCCTTCATATATGGCTTTTTTTATATACCACCTCTCTGTGCTGTGTAACTTCATGCCTTGGCTTGCACCCCCCACCCCCACCCCTGCCACAACTTTTTACTTTTCCATCATTGAAGTCGGAAATGCGTCAAGGACCATGTTGCGTGTCTTCCATGGGAAGGCTAAGATTGCTCTATATTTGTAATGATTTAGTTTGCCAATCTACAGCTAATCACTCATTCTTGTGGGCTTCCACTTTCATGCAGCTGCAACTTTGCCGATAAAAAAAAACAAAGGCTTTGAAGAAAATTAAGATGAAAGATGAGAAACTCAAATCTGCCATCTCTGAAAGACATTTATCATCAAGACGAAATGTCACACGAGACAGGTTTTCTGTTGGCAGCCATTTTTTTGCATGTGTTTCTTAGCCTTTCATACTTTTGGATTTCCTTTTTTTTTTAAGTTAAAAAAGTAGTATCTTTGTATGGTAGGTCATATCCTGTATACTTATTCCAGGATACATAACTACCAAACATTGATATTTTGTGAGATGAGCATTAGATTATAAGAAACCTGACTATTAAAATAAGACTATATTTACATCCACTTACCATTACTTTTGTTTTATCAGAACTTTTAATGCTACTTTTATGTATTAAACTTATATCTGTTTGTTAGATTTTTAAACAAATTGTTAAGTCCCTTTTGTCCCTTCAATATATTTCATTTCAACTTTTCAAAATTGTAATATACATTTTTGTACAATAAGTACACTTATAATAAAAGTACACATCTATAATATGAATATGAATCATATTTGCAAAACTAAAAGAATGCTTCTTAAATTACTATTTCAGGAAGTGGTGTCCTATAAAAATGGATAACCTTGTTTGCGCTAGATGGTTTTTGTCCTTATTTTTTAAGTGCAGGTTATTCTACTCAAAACCTGTTATCATCAAACTACAGAGATAATTGGTTTGTGGATTTTGGGCTCTCAGCTTGTCTTATGAAACGCTGTTTTACATAAAGGATTGTGTAGAATATTATTTCAGTTTCAATTGACCTGAAAATGATAACCTAGTTACTTCTCGAAGAGGTAACCTACAGACTAAGAACTACATATTGTATTGTCAGTACATAGTTGAAACATGTCAAGATGCAAAATAAAGATATTTTATTGTTATTCCAAGACTCAAAAGAATTTGAATACTAGGACTGTCATCTTCATCGGAGAAAAGTTATAAACTGAATAAGGCTGAATTGACCAATTATTTTGAAACAGAAAAGGTGATTTCTCTTTAAAGTATTTCTCTTTCCATACTGGGTTTGCAATCGCATCAGCTTATACTAATAATGCTATAAATGAGTATGAAATACCAGTAGTTCATAGTGGCTTTCCTCAAATAGAAATAATTTTTGGATTAATATCCTTTTCCTTTTACTTCACACCAGATGGTGTGGAGACAAATATCAATATCAAGCCTTTATCATAACAAGAATTCTCTACGGAAGTCTATCATGAGTTATGAGCTCTTCCAATCTGCCTGCCGAGGTGTGCAGCTCAAAGAATCACAATCATCATATCCTCTCTAGTATGTTTATAACAGCTTAAGGCACTTGATATATTAAATGTCATTATTTTAAGATAATTCCATTTTGCACAGAATGCAGAATGAAGCCGTCAGAAAAGCGAAGCATGGCGGAATCAGTCTGACGCTCACAGCAAATGAATGTGTATTAGCTTTATACTCTTGAAATAGCAAGTCCCCTCTGATTCTGTTCTTGATTTTATTCAGTCGCCCAGGTGTAGATTTGCACAATTGAGTCCAGAGAAAGCCAAAAGGTTTTTTGGCAGCATCTCGATTCACCTGGGGCAAAACTAATGATGTCTTATTAAAATATGAATGCTTGCGCATTCGGAAGCCCGGGGTTAAAGAATTTTTCCAAGGTAGAGTTGTTTTTCTTCGCTTAAAAAAGATGCATTGTATGTGAGGATTGCTGAAAGGCAATGATTAATTATTCTTAAAATGATGTTGCGCTCTTGTATAATCATTTGTAGGTGCTGAAGTTTATTTTATCATGTCTCTCTCTGTCATATGACGTGATATATGCAGTTTTCTTGTTTAACTAGATTATTCACTAAAATATTGAAAATGCATGCCTATATAAATTAAGGTAGTGACTATCTGAAATTATCTGAAAGAATTCATTACGGCATTTTTGTTTTATATGAATTTTTTTTCCGTTTAATCCAGTATATTTGAAAAGTTTGACCAGCTTTCAGTAAAAAATAAAACTTGGTTTTAGCTACTTGAAGAGAATTACAATACAACACAATATTTTAATTTGTAACCTTCTTTCAGTCTGACCATTAAGATTGTGCTAGATTTTTTTAAAACTTTGCTGCACTTTTATTAATTTAAGTTTCAGTCTGGTTTATTTTTGTGAGATGTTTTCTCATTTTGCATGAGGCACTTCTGTCATCTGAGCTGAGAAAACTAAAAACAATGGCAGGGAGGGTAAGATTTGGTGATCCAAAAGTTATTGCAGGTGAACTCAAAATGGTTACCTCACAATGTTATGAACTTGTAGTTTATGATTGTGTTAATTTGTTGCAGATGTCCACAGAGTGCAGTAAGAAAATTCTTGGCAAAAGATAATATATTTCTTAAGGTATTGGGAGCTCCATAGAAAAATCTACCAGCAGGGCTGAACACCCATTGTCACAGTACTAATTGGTTTGTTTTATTCATCTATGAATTTTTATAATAAATATTAATTACAGTGGCGGATCCAGGAATTTGAATTAGGGGTGGTGCCATCGGCAAGGGAGCAGAGAGTGTGGGAGGGGGTATCTCCCCTCCCACGGTAAAACTCACAGAACAGAAAAATCAAAGTGCAGATTGAAAAGCTATCGCATTGTTGTGCCATAAGCAGTTATCAAAACTTTACTTTTGGAAAATGGAAACTGCATTCGATAGCAGTTATCAGAAGTTAAGTACGAAAAGAGATCTGAGCTAAATGTGATACAGTACGATTTAATTCTTCTATATTGGGTTCACAGGCACTATGAATAAGTATAACTATTGAGGTGCAGTAGTCATTTAAGCCATTGCTTACAGGAACGAGGTGGTTCCTGTATTAACCCTATGGGAATGAGATAATTCAGTAGTCATAGGGTTAAGAGAAATACATCATGACTGTAAAATCTTCAGACAATACTATTCTCTCATTTGACAGCAAAGTAAACCAATATCAATCCCAAAGAGGATAAGAGAAATTCACATTGCTCTGATCCATGATTGGATAGTCATGAAGAAACTATACATGCAGGAATTATTCCCTGCCATATACAAATAACAATAGTTAAGAACATAGGAATGCAGCCACCAGTCCAGAATAATAGTAGCTAGAACATATACCATAAATCAATACAGCAGAAGATAGAACATGCTATTCTTCTGTTACCAAACCAATAAGTTCACATCTAAGGAAGATTCATTTTCATGCCGACGACATAGTAGTTTCTACTAAAATTCAAGCATTTTTCTTTCATCTTCTGAATACAATGATAAAATACTGGTGCTTCCATTTTTGTATCAGGTAACAAAGCACTAATTTTCATTACTTAAAAAAAAAATGTAATCAGAAGTATCACATGAATCAACTGTGAAAATATTCATGCAGTACAAGACTGTAATATCTAGAAATGCAAGCAGGAATTAGTCAGATATTATCAACATAGTAAAGATTGTGTCTTTTTCAAAACGGATTTTTTACAAACTATTTGCAAAGGTGTATATCAGAAACACGACAGGAATCGACCATAAAAATGTTTATACACTACAGAACTTTGAATAACTTGTAATGCATGCCAGAATCAACCAGATATTATCAACATAGTAAAGACTGTAGATAATGGAGCTTTTCCAAGTGATAGGATCTGCTTTCAGAAAGAAAGAGTACCATTTTTCTTTCCAGTGAACTAAAAAATGTGATACTCTTACCTTTTTTTGAGGCACGGGAGATGTTGTTCTTGGATGATACGAGGCTTTGTCAGCCGAGATTCCTCTCTCCGTAGTGGTGGTATCCGTTAAGTTGCTTGGGTGTCTGGATGATAAAAAATGCTGCCTACCACTACTCTGCCGCTTCTTTTCAAGCTGGCAAAACCTTTTTCTTCAGTCACAGGCTGCCAGTCACTCAGAGAAACAAGGAGCCAATCACGTGCAGGCAAACGCACTCCAGGCCACTCCTCCCTGTTAAAAGTGAAGATGGATGCATGTGTGTGTAACAGAGAGAGAGACGGAGAGACAGAGAGAGAGAGAGAGAGAGAGCAGAAAAAGAGATACATATAGAGGAGGAGAGAGGGAGAGAGAGTGGAGGATAAAGCAAAAACAGGAAGTCATGTGAGGGAGTTGTATAGTGCCTGTTGTTGTCGTTTTGGTTGTTGATGCGTGTGTCCGTCATGCCTGAGTGTTGGTAGATAGAGGTGGACGACAGACGATTGAGCTGTGTGAAGATGGTGAGAGAGAAGGCCGGCCGTAGATGACAGGCTGGTAGTCTAGGGCTTCCAGACCCCAGTGTGCTACTGATTATTTGATAGTCTGAGTTTGTTCTTGGTTAATAGAGACGATTGTTAGAAAGAATTGATGGTTAGACTATATGGAAAAATAGATAAAATGGAAGACTTGATTTAAAATAAGGAATTGGATGAGGAGCGTAGTTTTGGGTATGATTTGATTTTGGTATTTCCCAAAGCCTGAGTTATTTTGGGCTTTGTATTCAAAGGGGTTAAAAAGTGGCTATTTACAACTTTTTAGAACTAAGGAGTGAAGTAAGAACCATATTAAAAAAAAGAAGTGAATACTGGTGAAAGTTATGGATAGTCAGAATCAGCATATATCCTGTTCACACAAGTTTTTGTTCTACTGCTTGTGTTCAGCTGCAGGCTGTGCACCAGCTATTTAGAACTAAGCAGTAGGTATTTAAAACTAAGAGGAGAGAAGTAAGAACCATATAAAAAGAGAAAATGAATACTGGTGAAAATTATGGATAGTCAGAATGACGGGATGTGGTGAAGGGTCGATGAAAGACAGATAGTAATAGTTATGGATATTGTAGGTGGTTGTGTGGCACAATCGGTTAGTCGTCAGGTTCTGAATATGACTTTTGTCATAAGTGTGCATGGGTTTTAGTCCCGCGCCTGAACTGACAAAAATGATTGTCACTGCATTGTGTGTAAACGTGCCCCTCCCCTCTGTTCTCGAGGCAGGCTCGGGTTCAGGGGAAAACACTCGGACAAGAACATTAAATGGAGGCCTTGTATGTAGGAGTCACACCCTATGCACATTAATTAAACATGCTACATTCCTTGCAAAGAGTAGGGTTTAAAGCCGGTATTTAGTGTGTCTGCATACACATCAGGTATTCTGTCTCCGTACAGATCTTCATGATAGGCTGCATATCCTTTTGAAGATTACCAAGAGAAGAAGAAGAACATGAATGTCTGATAAGGGATTAGCAGGAGACAAGATAAAGAATCATAAATTATCTTGGGGTATGGTGAAAGAATTGTATTGTAATGTTAATGCTTACAATACGTTAATATCTAAAATTTATGCATTTCGCTAGTTCCTGAGAGATTGGAGCATAACCTTACAGTTTTATTTTGTCAGTCATTGTTTGTATTTTAAAAAAAATCTCTGGTTGCACAAATGAGTGTCCATTTGATAGTGCGCTCTTCCGTGCATATCATCTTAGTCTCAAAGTTTGTTTCCCCTCTCTTTAAAAATATACATTTAACAAGATAAAGAGAATAAAATATAACAGTACATGAAAAACTGGTCATATAATTAAGGAATCTTCTAGAAAGAAGTTATTTTTCCAGTTTTCTATATGATTTTATGAACATAGAAATTTCCAGAAGATAGAGTAATATTCATATGTGAAAAGTGAATATAATGTGTAGCAGTGAAATAATCAGAATGCACATACAGTAGAGAGAACATTCTAGATCGTTACATTGTGTGTGATGTACTATAGGATAATTGCAATGTATAATGTACATGTTGGAATGTGTTGATTACATGTATCCTGACCTTTACATGAACCTCTTATTAAGAGTGTAACATTGCAATGAGTCTATTTATAGAAAAGGGGAATCCCCTTCCTTTGTTTGTTACAACTAGAACTATATAGAACTTACAAGAGAGTTCCAAACTTTCATGAATATTGTAGTAGAATGTAGAAAATTCTAATTAAGGGTTGAGATTGTATATAAGCTGGGAGCTTGCACAGGAATTTCAGAATTTATACCCTGAATACATCGTGGAGCATATATTGCATAAGTTCTCAGTTAACACCATCTGATATTGATATCAACCTGTGGAGATCATCTTGGACCTCATCTTGGACTTCATCTTGGACATCATCCTTGACATATTTGACGTCGTGTTCGACATCGTTATTGACATTGTGGTCAACATCGTCATTGACATTGATTATCGAGATTGCAGTTGACACTGTTATCGACATTGTGATTGCCATCGTCTTGGACATCGTCATCGACATCATTATCGACATCGATGACCTCCTGAATTATTTTGGACATTCTTCGGCTGGATTTGGAATCTTCTTTTGCCAGTTGGACAACATACCGTTTGGATTCAATATTTGTGGATTAGCAGCCAACTTACTCTACCCTTCAAGAACATTCTGGACTAATAGGAATTTCCCAGCTGAGAAATTGTAAGTCTTTACCAGTTTAAGTACATGTAGTGTATTTGTACCTAGAATCTGTAATTCTGTTATATCTGATGTTGGTAAATATTTAAATTAAACCATACATCATCTAAAGTTAATATCTTTTGTTTGATTCTTATCTTTTGTGGATTTTGGATCATAACAAACTGGAATGAACCTGGATTGGAACAACATTCGATAGAGAGTTGGATGTGGAGAGCATGTGAGGGACCTGCAAAAGGCCATTGGCCTGTGTAGGCAGATCCCTTTTATACTGCCAGCCTTATCTCTAAATCTGATATATCTGATAATGCCAGTTTTCAAAGAATTCTAATTACGGTATTTCATTTTAGTAATCATCCCTCTATTGTC
Organism: Heliocidaris erythrogramma; assembly: GCA_025617745.1. Taxonomy (NCBI): domain Eukaryota; kingdom Metazoa; phylum Echinodermata; class Echinoidea; order Camarodonta; family Echinometridae; genus Heliocidaris; species Heliocidaris erythrogramma. Next base: position 34,528,749 of record CM046855.1, on the reverse strand, counting down.
GTAGAGTAGGTATCTTTCCCCAGTCTCCACCGGCAGACTACCGTCGGCAGTGAGCAGAGCACCTCTCACCGAGCAGAGCACACCATGTTCTCAATAGTACCCCTCCGTTTTTCGCTTCTCAGCTCAATACACTTAATGACTCAATAGCTCTGAGCCAATTCACTTCCCGGTATCATAGAGCGCTCCTCGCTGCGTTACGCTTCACGTCCCACCTGTTTGTTTGGCTAAGAAGGATGTTGCGCATTTGTGAAATTGACAGCTTGTGCAAAAAAAAAGAGAAAAAAAGGGGTGCCACCACACTCAGCATCGCTATGTTCATGATTTCAAATGGTCGTGAAATCGATATCCGTTTGATGTGCAAGTAATGTTATGTGTATGAAATGGGCACACAGCCCTGGTAAATAGACAGTGTAAATACATGTCCATGTTTCGAATATATCTACCCTTACATGAGAGATGCAGAGTATAAGCTCTGTCAGGCAAAGAGTAGCGCTATGTTGACTCTACTCTATTGATTGATCTAATTGTAGTTTTCCCTGAAGTAAGAGGTTTTTTGTTGGTGATGCCAGACTAGAGATATAGATAAATAGAGGGGATGCATATGAACTAGACATTGAAAGTTATCAGATTTTCTTTGCGTTGCATTATTCAGATTGTATTGCTTTGTAAGATGTCATTACAGAAGCTCTACACACAATGACTGTTTCAAGTTCTTAAAGGTAAAAGAAAAAGCAACAACTAAAATACTGGATGTTCTGAATAGATTAAGGTTTGGGGGAATTATATTGCTTAATCATTAAACTTGATACTGAAAGGGTTCATGATATTTATAACAATATCTTTACTAAGTCGTTCTTGACGACACGCAATTTATTTTTTCTTAGTTGTATTGTATAATATGCAGATTCATCTGAATTAACAAATCAATGAAATCTCCCAAATAGAATGTAGAAAACTTGTATAACTGCTGATTTATAAAAAGACAAAATGGACCACTTCCACTCGAGCCAAACTATCACATCTTTGCAAGGATATACATGTACATGTGCATGTTAATAGTATTATAGTATTTTGTATGGAGCAATGATTATAAAATTAATGACAGATTGTTTAAATATCCATGATTGATTTCATCAGAAACACAGTTCATCGTTGAAATATACTGCACCTTGTATCATGATAATATGAATATTTCCAATATACAAAATAGAGCGAGATGCTTCGGCACAGCATTCACCAAGTTTATTCTGTTCCATATTGTAGTTCCAGAACCCAATATCACCTTTAAAAAGAAGTCTGACCTTGCAAAGATCTGCCCAATAATCCAGATTGGTTTTTATTGCAATGGATACCCTCTACAGTATTCTCTGCAATTTTGACCAAATTAACTTGTTGGGTTCGTTTTCCAATCATTGCTATCGTTTGAAGGAAAGTATTACCAGGCTCTGCCATCAACACGTTAATGTGAAGGCCGTTGTCACTTACTTGAGCCTCCTCAGAGATTTTGGCATCCTTTTAAATGATTTGTAACATTGTGTCTGCTGAAGTAGAGAAACCAATCAATTAAGATACGTGACTTGAGATAGAAAAACACATTAAAGAGAATGACTATTGGGCGGAAAACTTAGTCATTGGAAAATGTGTTTTTTTAAATAGGCATTATATATACAGATGCACTTACAATCACCTAAACAACATTTCCTACAGTATCTGAGAGTTAATCATCATTTATAATAGTCATTATTCCTTGTTCCTTTTCTGGAGGGCCTTTTCTAAATTCCTTCCTTTATCCAGGTCAAGTAATTTGAGATTTCAATGAAAGAAGCCCTGTCACTTATCAATTTCAGCGCTTTTGTAATTTTGAGAGTGATGTTACCTAGACTTGTAAGTGGTTATCATTCTAAGTATAGACACAGCAGCTGCGTTAGAGCTTAGTGGAATCTTTTTGAAAACTATTTTCAGGAAGTTAAACCAAGAGAACATAACAGAAATGAGATCAAACAAAAAAGGCATTTAAGTTATTATTTAGCTTTTGAAAATAATAATTTTAGCTATGGGAAGCAAGAGCAAATGGGTAGTGACAGTATCATGGAATGTTTTGAAGATATTTGTAATTGAAGAACTATTTGTAGCTTTGTATGAATATGATTTTTATTTGAAAACAATATTAATATTTCTATTTCCAACTATGAGGATGGATGAGCTTTTTGTTAACTTGCAGATTTTTTTTTAACATTCTGAAACAAATAAACAGTCCAGTTATGTTTACAACTGTGTCAAGATGTCTCAAATAATATTTTATTTTTGAATGAACACCCCGTTCATTCTTTGATAGCAGACTAAGTAATACAGTTCTCTTGTAGAATATCAGCAATCCTGCAAAATATGTAATTTTTTTTACAAATATCTTTGAGTTATATAATTTATAAAGGGCATTTTACCAACAATTCAGATTTTTTTCTTCTGAAATGGTGATACTAAGCAAATGAGAGATGAAAGAGTGTATTCCTGCTGTCATGATCTGAATTCTAAATTTCTTTTTGATTTCCTTAATGTTGATAATCCTTGTTGGATATTTTAAACAATAAATTTTAAAGAAATGAAATTTTAGAAGATGCTTTAAGATATTTTGTACTTCCTCTCTTTACCTGTTGGATATGATTTGATTTTGGTATAACACATTTTTGATAGACTTCTCCCTGAGTTATCTAAAGCTTAGTATTCAACAGGTTAACAGTGAGATGTGCCAATGCTGTACTTGGTATTTCAATGTGAGTGGCATATGACTGTGTAACATGATTGCAAAGACTTTCAACAAATCAACTCCAGGGCAATTTCAATACCCTATTGCATTGCCTTCACAACTCATGTTGGATTATGTAACATGTCATTGCATTGTTTACTCCTTTAAATAGATGATGCACTAGGCCATGCTTTGATATTGATTTCTTGAAAGTCTTTGCAATCTTGTTCTTGGTACTTTTCACAAAAGTCATCCAAATAAATAGTTTTTATGGGCTGGAGATATGCAGCTACACATCCTACTTTTCCCTCCAGACCAAATTGAACATCACAAATTTCCTTAACATGCAGCGTTCGATACTGTCGACCATGAGATCTTAATTAAACGGCTTGAATCAGATTTGTTACTGTCCGATATTGCTTTAAGATGGGCACATTCTTACCTAACTGGTTGGACATCACAGGTGAAAATCAAGGAACAAATGTCAGAGCCATGGACTTCTGGATATGGAGTCCCTCAAGGGTCTGTCTTTGGTCCCCTCCTCTTCAGTGCTTATATCACTCCTGTAGGTAGTATTATTCAGAAGCACAATCTACGTTACTTAATTTACACTGACGATATTCAATTGTATGCTCCATTTGATCCCTGTTCAACAGATAGTGTGCAGGAGGTGTTGCAACGTATTTCATTATGTATTCTAGATATTAGCCAGTGGATGACTAGAAACTTTCTTAAACTTAATGTTTCTAAGACAGAGTTTATTGTATTGTGTCCATCTACTCGCTGTGCCAACAACTTGTCTGATGTTAGACTTCCAGTAGGGGACAAGATGATTGCCTTATCCTCCACAGTTATGAATCTTGGTATATGCATTGATACAAGTTTTACGCTTGCAACACATGTTAATAACATAGTACGTACGTGCAATTTCCACTTGAAGAATCTATGGCGAGTAAGAAGGTTCATTGATGTAAAAACCTGTCATCATGCTGTTAGGGCCCTTATATTGTCAAAAATTGATTATTGCAATAGTCTGTTTGCCGTTCTTTCTTCCAAGGATAAGAAGAGAATCAAGAGTGTTCAAAATCGTGCAGCCCGCTTGATATTTCAGGTTGGCTGGAGAGTCCAGGTATCTCCTTTATTTAAAGAACTACACTGGCTTCCTTTTTCTCAGCGTGTTCAGTTTAAGCTCTGCTTGTTTGTGCACAAATTACTCAATAATACTGCCCCTTGTTACCTTGCTGACACAATTTCGTTGTACTTACCCGCTCGTAATCTCCGTTCAAAAACTGATATCACTAGACTTGTAATTCCCAGATCAACTCTTTCATTTGCTGAAAAACGATTTAGTGTAACTGCTTCTACGGTTTGGAATAATATCCCACTCTCAATACGAGTAATAGAAAACCAGCTAACTTTTAAATCCAAACTAAAAACTTATCTTTTTCCATAAAGTTAATTTTTGTTCTTTTGTATACATGTATATTTGATTGTGAATTGTAAGCGCTATGATACTCTTTTGTGAATAGCGTGTTATAAATGACCGTTATTATTATTATTTTATTATTATTAACATTTAGGACTTTCTTTAGATTATTAGGTCATGAGATTTGAGAAAAAGTCTATAAGAGATTGGATAGATATTCTGTCAAATATATTATGAGTCTACAGCTAGTTTTGTGAGATAATGTCTTTTTCAAAATATGCTACTTTTGCAGCTGTAGTCATGCTTGAAGCAGTAAGAAATCTATGCATGATGGCTTTCCATAGAGTCAACTTTGTTGACAAACGCATGGCTGCTTTGAAAACAAAGACAATATGAATGAAATGGAGAATGTAGTACAAGCCATCACGCATACATTTCTTGCCCTTCAAGCATCATGTGGTTGCAAATTTTGAAAATGGAGCCGTAAAATCAAAAGGCCTTACCCAAAATTGATGAATTTGGTGTAATTTTACTTGGAAAAGAATTTTATACCCAATAAAACACACAAATCATATTTTTTCAGTGATGTCATTGAAATTGGAGATCTCAGGTATTTCTGATGGGTCTAGGAAGACAATGTTAAAGAAATTATTTCTGTTTAAATGCTAAAAGGATCATTATAGGAGACTGAGTAAACAGCTTTCTGCACTTCAAAATGTATTTTGTCATGCTATGAGTAAAATTACTACAGTTACAAAAAACATTTATCACAACAGTGGAACATTGTGGTGCATTGCACAGAAGTTTTAGAATCAGGGGTACTGATGAATATAAGTGAAGTAAGTCTTTATAATGCTTCATGATGTGGTAGACACTGGAAGGATGACAGGAGTATTAGTGTAAGGAGTATGAAAAGCATAACTTAACATGTGAAAAGTTGTAAGAGATTGAAATTTTTATGTGCTTTGAATTTTATGTCTCTGAATAATGCACGTGAAAATGATTATTAACATGTGGAACCACTGATAAGCCATAACAAAGCATTTTGTCAATAGGGAACATAATCTTCTCACCTTGAATAAATACATCGTGGAAAAACAGACTGAAAACACTATGTCCATGTTTTGCTAAGAACCTGTCAGAACTTGAGTTGTTATCAACCATTCTTCAGCTCTTCAGAATGCTTCAGGTATAGCTGAATCGGCCAGTGTGGGCAGAAGAACGCAGGCTTTGCACACTCACAGAAAAGAACTCCGGCTCTTGCATCCATTTTCTCGGTCAGATATTGGGGGCATTCATAATGCATTCATTTGGAGGAAATCTATCCTCTCGTTTGTGCAAGGCAAGAGACAGGTGGGCTGTAGGTTGCAGTGAAAAGATCATTTTGTTTCCTCGATATCGAGTAGCCCTTTGCATCGCCTCCATGATGTCGAACAAATTAAACCTGGATGACTTTTCTGTCTCATTACCCACACTTTTCTTGTGCATGTATGTTTTCCTTTCCCTCTTTTCATGACATTTTAATGAATTAAATAGTTAATCATAAGCTCGAGAATGGTCTCCATTTTCAGTATACATACTCTCTATTGCGCAGAAGTGGGTGAAAAGCAAGATAATTATCAAGAAATCAAAAGAAAGAATTGATTCTTTTGATGGAGGAAGTGAGATCTGCAGGTGGTTTGGAGCCTTGCATTGTTGGCAGATGGAGTATTGGTGATTATTGACTTTATAAAGTGCATGTGACTTGGCAGGGAATTAATATTGCAGGGATGTTTTCATTTCTTATGAAAGGATGCATACTAGAATATGATTTTACGAAAAGAATTAGCTTTCCGACGAGATGTTTATGTAAGATCATGGACCTCCTTTGAATGGTTGGATGCAGGTTAAGATTTAATATGTCAGTCTTCAAACTGCTGTGACCCTCTGTGGGAGCATGTTATAACCGCCATTAAAATGAACAAACCTGTGGTGTTTTGTAGAAATACTTTTATGTTATACGTAGAGTAATTAATTTTTGCTTGTCTGAACATATTGTAGCATAACAGAGGTTTTAGCATCATTTCAAACCAAACCTTGATAAAGAACCAGGGTCGATCCAGTGCCCAATGTGAATATCATATTGAAGGAAAACCGGATAACTGGGTGGGGCTTATTGTAACTGGCCAGCTGGAATTTGGTACGTACGCTTGAGCAATGCAAACGCATAAACTGGCATTAAACATCCGGAGTAGGATGACCTCTTCAAAAATAGTTTATTCTTATCTCAAGCATATACCTCTCTCACTAGATGCAATGATTATTTAAACAGCATTTCAGTTCTACCATAGCAGTTTTTGGGTGGTACTCGTTTTTCCAAAGGTTCGTTTTTCTGAAGGTTCATAATTCAGAAACACAAATTTCCCAAACCAGGGGGTTCACAATCCTGAAAAATGAGAGTGGGTTAATGATTCAGAACATTTGGTGCGTTACTCAAATGTTTGTTATTCCGAAGGTTTGTAATTCCGAAAAATGCTATAGAGCCCTACATAACTTTTAGGAATTACAAACCTTTAGAAATGTGAACCATTTTTCATTTTCGGAATCATGAACCCTATCATTTTGGGGAATTAGGTACGAGCCGTTCAAGTAATGAACCTTTGGAAAAACGACATGTAATCGTTTTTTCTAGGCAGTTAACCATGTCAGGTCTGAACTGGGCCTTGTTGACGATAAATTTTAGACAATAACTTCAAGTCACCGCGTGTGAATGAACCTGTCTGATACACCCATTTGAAGAGTGTACAAGTGATTCTAAGCAGGGATGAGCTGGTTTCCCATCCAGTTAGGAGCCAAAACATTACTCACTTTCATGGACTTTAAAAGTTCACATGAATTAGTAAAAAGGGGTCACCACTCTCATATTACTAGAACACTGTCACTCTTTTCCTTGTTTTCTGATAAGATTATGCTTAGTAATACCATCTCATCTCGTATCAGGATTATGTAAGTTATTGTTTCTGTATTGATCAAAGATTATGCACATCGTTGGGTTAACCTCGTTAGGTGTGGTGGTGTTGTGTGCACAATTTATTTTTTAACTCTGTGTTGAAAGATATGAGTAAACGTCTCTCTAGCTCTTTAATAGCAGACAATTTCTTTCCACCTCATCTCTTTGAAACTGCCTCTTTCTCTTCATCTCTTTTAGTCTTTCTTGTCGTACAATATTGTTTCCTGTAATGTAATCCTATTGAACCTCACAGGTCTTTAATCATCCTCATAATATTGAAATAAATCTTCAATTATAATAGAGGCATAGCAGAGACATGACAAAATATTATGTCTCTATAAATCACTTTAATGAAAATACCAAGATGCAATTTGCTACTGTTGTGCAAGTTTTCATTCTGCTAGAAATTAAGTGTAGCAATCGTCACAAAAAATAATTTGTGTACAGCTAGAATGTATAAAATCTACCTCAAAAGTCTTTACCTGGCCTGTTATGGGTTAACCATTAAGGAGTATGAAGAAAATGAAAGAACACATCAAACCCACTCGTGCGCAACCCAACTGCAAGTTCGGTTCCGCACGGGCTCTTATTTTATGCGATCCTGTACGAGTGCATCGACAAGTCTCCTCACAATTCACAAATTGTTTAGTGGGAGTGTATGTCAACTTGCAATATCTTTTATCTCTTCATACCCATTATACAAGAAATGCTGATAAGTTTCATCATTGGAAAGTTTCTTCTCATATGTTAAACACTTCTCTTCGTTATGTTGGCCCAAAATCTGGAATTCTTTACCTTCTTCTTTACCAGTCTGTTCCATTTAATAATTCATTCAAACGACTTTATAAGAAACATCTTCTCTCTCTTTATAATGTATAATTTATTTAATATCTCATCTATCATACTGAATTGTAATTCATTAAACTTTACTTTGTAATCGATACATGCCTGGTGCATCCAACTGTTTTATTGCCTTATTGGCTTTTACATTTGCACCATTTTCCACTTAATTATGTTGTTGATGGTTATAATTTATTGTAGTTGTTTACATTTTCATAGTAACCATTTTAGTCTATATGTATTTTATAATATTGTACCTCTATTGATATTCCATCCTTTTATCTTGTACATATTTAATGTGATGATGGAAATAAATGATTTTCAGTCAATCAATTCAATCAAGTTATAGAATCAAAAGTTGAAGCTCATGTTTTGAATATAGTATATCGACATAAAACCCCTAACATACAAAACAAAATATTTTTTGGTGATTGGCACACTTTAAATGTGGATACTGTTTATAAAGTCTGTGTCCTTCCGTTCTCTTGTCTCTCTTCCTCTTCCTCTTCCTCTTCCTTCCTTTATAGTGAATTCGAAATCTCCCCTCCTCTCTCTCTTTCTCTCCCCTTTTTCTTATTTTCTCACTCAAAGTCTTTCCCTGTACTGTCTCTATCTCTTTGTCTGTGTTTACCCATTTCATGAACATTCAGCTTATCTGCTAAATCTTGTAATGACAACATACATGTAGATGCACATACATATATATATATATATCTCCCTTGTTCTATCTCTATCTCCCTCTCTCTATCTGCTTTTTATATCACTTTCAGTATCATACCTTAAACCTTTTAAAATCCACTTACTTACAGATGGCAATCTTTCTCCTTGCTCTCTCTAAGGTCTATGGATTTAAAGCTATGTTGCAATTTCTGTCTATCCTCTCCTTTTTCTCCCTCTCTCTCGCTCGCTCGCTCGCTCTCTCTCTCTCGCTCTCTCTCTCTCTCTCTCTCTCTCTCCCACTCTCACTTACCCTTTCTCACTCTCTCTCTTTACCAATCTCTTACCTTTTCTCCCTCCCTATCTCTGTTCTTTATTTGCATGCATCTTTATCCACTTTCAACTTGTCATCTGAACCTGAAAATTCAGTTCCGCAGATACACAGCGAGATTGCAATCTCCTTCCGGCCGCGGAGAGCCTGAGAAATCTGTCCAGAAATATCCACCCTCTTTATGGTTGTTGCCTAGCCTACCTTTGTCTCCTCTTTGGTAATTGTCTGGGTAGGGCAAAAAAAAAAAAGAAGGTTCTCTCCATGAAAAGACGATCTCGAGGGGCAATTACATTGAAATATCTTCACCATTTTAAATGTCATACCTAGTTAAATTCCTCTTTACATTGCCCTTTGCTGGCAATATCATTCTCTGGTGACACTGGTCATCTAAATTCTACTTTTTAAAGGTGCCTGTGCTATTTTTGTGATAGAATATTTTCTTTTGTGAAAGAAGTAACAACCTGGTGAAGTGCAATAAATGGCATGTCATTGTCTCGATATTAGCTTGAAATGAAAGATATAGAAATGATTAAAGATCGGTGTTTAAAGATTTATAGTGGAATCCAATGTGAAATGTCAGTGTTTTTAATCTAATCATGTTAATGCAGCATTAAAGGTCATTAAAAAAAAAACACTTGAAATGAATCCAATCCTTAATTTTGCGCATTAAATTATTTTTTGAATATTTTTAAAGATAAAGTTCAGTATTTTAATGATTATTATTTTTTGTCAAATGTCCTTTGGTCTGCTCTTTCGCATATTTTTCTCTCCTATGTTTTGTCATTCTTTCTCTTCTTCTTCCCCTTCCCTCTCCCACTCTTTCTGTCTTCATATATTTTGTCCAGTCTTTCACCGCATAATTATTTTTTCACTCATTCTTTCTCTTCATCCCCTTCCCTCTCTTGCTTTTTCTGTCTTTATTTACTTTGTCTTGTCTTTCACCTCATTTATTTATGATTATTTTCTCTCTTTGAAAAAAGAAATATAATTATATATAATACATGTAACTCATATTTTTCAATTGTTTCTTTCTTTCCACATATACTGCCCTGTGCCACTGGTTGCTGTTCTGTTGTCCTGTTTGCCATTTGTAGGTAAGTCACTAAAAGACAATCGGCATTTTTCAGAAACTCCCAACGCATAAGTTGTCAGTGGGTTAGTATACTATTAATACATGGTTGGGAGTGCGTTGGTGCGATCTGGCAACACAAAGGTTTTTATTGTAGCGTACTATACGCACGAGTGTGTTTGATACCACAATAAAAACCTGCGTGTTGCCAGATCGCACTAATGCACGAACTCACAACCATGTATGTATTAATAGTTTTATAAAACGAGTCGGCAATATGATTATGAAGTCTATAGAAATGGTTACGAACCTCACAGAAACGCCAAGAATCGCACAGTCATGGAGGCTGCCATTTGCTTTCCTGGATGACATCACAGAAGCGCAGCCAACAAAAGTCATGCGCGTTTCAGTGCGCGCATGTAATCCCTGCGCCAAAATGACAATTAAACTACGCGATTTCATTGCGTTTTTAGTTTGCACGCACCGGAGGTACGTGCAGCTCAGCCGTGGTTTAAAGCCTTTTTGCCGTTATCACTTTTTTTGCACGGTCACATGGTATTATTTGACCAATCAGGATGGCTACATTCTTGAACCCGTTTTATAATACTACTTATTTTGAAGGAAAGAGGCTGTAAGAATACTGTAAAATTTTCCAAGGGTCTTATCTATGTACTTGTGTGAGAAAAGTACCCTAGCCAGAGGCATTGCTACTTGGATTCACTTTAGAACCTACATCTCCAGGATCCAGGACCAGTGCACCAAACCACCGAGCCTTTTTTGTAATAGAAATAGGTACCATCTGATCAGAGCCAGAAGGGTGTGAGTTTATATTTTACCTCGAGTTAATGTCCTTTCAGCTCTCAACAGCCAGTATGTTAGACATGACTTGTACAAAATTGATCTCAATGGACGAAGAATGACATAGTGGTTCATGCCATCAGCTCATGGGTGGTGGTATGCATAAGAGTTCTCGTACGAGAGAGGGTAGGCTAGAGCTCCTTTCTGCTTGGTTTACATATGTAGACCTGTACATTTTTCAGTTTCCGCTGGTACATTTGAATTTAACAGCAGCCCAACTAACATGTTCGGGGTGAAGATGTCCGGTGAATGACTGGACGATAAGAATTTAGCAACATTGATTCTTGGGCACTTACAATACATTCCCTTGCATGCGTGTACTCTACCAGCTGCGGAATTGTCGGCTTTTACTGCAAGTCACAGTAAAGCGATCCTCCCACCCACGCCCCCTCCCCATCAAGTTCCCTTCCATGTCTTGAAGCATCGATCTCCTCCTTCCAAGCTCGTAGGAATATGGTGATGACAGCTGCCCCTCAACTGCACTTCGTTCTTTTGCTGTTGCCATGGTAATGATTTTGACGGCAACATCTTTCAGGTATCACTGACCCTCGTGGGTCCGCTTTCATCGGATCATGTGATCTGTTGGAAAGGTGGTGTAATTGATTTGAGATGGTGACTGCACACCCTCCTGGTACTGTAAGGTCCTTCCGGGCAGTCATCCGAGATCGTTACGCTGCTGCTACAATGAATATTCATTGCATTCTAAGGGAATATCAATGAATGGGTAAGGTAAGCTGCTTATAAATAGTCGCCGATGATCCCTGCGCTGATGTTGCAATCAATATACATTCTAATTCCACTATGATATGGCATCAGCATTTAAAGGTACTTTCAGAACCCTGTTCCATAAAACTTGTTTTCGATAACAATTGCAACAGCTTTATGACAAATTTGCTCTCAGCCAATCAAATGCTGTGATATCAGTAGCTTATAACAGTTATTGTGACTTGTCGATAACAAGTTTTATGAAACAGGGCCCTGATATTTTGATGAAAGTAATTTGATTGCTGAATCATTTGTCAATGAATGTTAGGGAAAAACATCTCAGGAATCTGGAAATTGTTAATTTTTAAGGGGAATTTTAATGCTGATTTTCTGTTCATGTCAATTAAATATTTCATGCAGGCAGCAAAATTTTACCTCACTTCACTTTCTGTACAATGTGAAATGTCTCGGCATGACGAGAAACAAAGCATAAAATCTCCTGGAGTATGGGGCAGCAAGAAATGATAATGATGAAATTGAATAGAAACAATGGAAGCCGGAATTAATTTTTACATAGGAAGGCCTAGAGGAAGCCATACAACATTTCTAACGAGGTACTGAAAATGAGAACGAAAAATATAAGCGAGGGTAGGAGTAAAAAATAATATAATGGTTATAGAGACATGTAAAAAGAGAGTTAGTAAAATTATAAGAACTAAAAGCATAAGCAAGGACAGGAGTGAATATAATATAATGGTTAAAGACAGAGACTTGTAAAAAGAGAGTGAGTAAAATAAGGAGAGAATAAATTGAGAGAAAGAGAAAAACAGAGAAACAGAGAGAGTGAGAGAGAGGGGGAGAGAAAAGAGATTAAACCAATTATTTGAGAACCATAGGAAAAAGGTTAGGATTGTACGAAATGGAATTATTTAAATATATATTTTTGTCTCTGACTCAGATTTGTTGTTGTTGAGAAGGCCATTAATTGTCTATTATTGTACAATGTTCCATGTTCCATATCTCTTCCCTTCTGAGGTCTTCAACTCTTTTGTCCCAGACTGATCAAATCCAGTCAATTCTTGTTTAATAAGGCAGCTTGTAAGAAGAGGTCATTCTTCTATTAACAGAGAGGTGCCTGCAGAGAGCTGTGAGAAAGCTTGAAGGGGTTGCACCTTCAGGAAAAACAGGATCTGAATACTGAACCAACCCAAAACATGAAAGGCTGAATGAGGGACGATGGAATAGATGGGGGGGGGGGGGGGGAGATATTTTCAGCTCGTACTTTAAGGCTGTTTAGTATTGATGAGATGAAGATTGTGTACACTGTTTGTTGATTACATTAGTCCGACCCTTCTCACATTTCTAGTCAACCAGTCACATGGTCGAACTCAAAAGGTCACGATTAAAGGTTGTCAGTAATTTATAGCTCATACAGTGGCAACTCACTTTTGCGAGGACCTTGGGACCATGAAAATTACCTTGTTATATCAGGAATCTCCTTATATCAGGGTAAAAAAAACACAAAAGAACATAAAGACTTGGGACCAGCAGATTTACCTTGTTATATCAGCAATCTTGTTATGTCGGAGCTCTTCATACCGAGTTTCCACTGCGTTCTATAATGGTCTGTACTGAATAAGGTGCTGTTGTATTCATCCATACCAAACATGCTATTGTGGAAAGTGTTTGAGTGAACATTATAAGAAAATCAAATCCTTTAGATCTCAAGATATTTATGATTTAAAATAGAAGTCCCACAAATCCATTACCTAGTATATGTCTAGGATTCGGCATTGTTTGGCATGCATATGGATTTTAGTGCAATATGTGCTACATTGCTTACCACCATCCTGCATCCTACTGTATGTACAACAAACAGCTTTGAGCATAATCTGTTGCCTCAGTTCAACTGGAGTTTTCAAACTTCACTCAAGCACTTGGAATGAGCCAATAGCGCATCTTGGTGTACTTTGATTCGCACCCACTGTTCAAAGCCAGAGTTTTCCTGTTTTTTTTTCAAAGCATCATTTTTTAAATGAGTATCATTTTCAGCGTGTGGTAGAAATTGTAATCCTATTCTTTTGGATTAATTAGGTGTATGGGTATTGACCAATTAATAGTTTCATTGGAATCTACATTCCTGAAGTAGTTCATTACAAAGTTTAATGGCATAGACATACCTGCCAACTCCTCCGTTTTAGACGGAGTTTCTCCGTTTTTAACATTTTTAAGAGGCCAAAAAACGGAGTACTCCGTTTTTCTGTTTCCCAGAAAAAAAAACTGAAACTAGTACGATTTTATCGTATTTTGTATGATAAAAAAGTAAAATACGACAATACGATATTGCCTATAAAAAAATACGATTTCCCGATCTTTTTTCCTCCTTTTTCTTTTCTTTCTTTAACAAACAAAGCCTCAGTTTGGGAGTTTATCGCACTTCTCTCACCGGGGGGAACCCTCTAAGAAAGCAATTACTGAATTAGGACAGGGGTATGTCCGTTACTTACTGCCGACTCATTAGAAGTTTGTGGTATTCATCTCACATTATTTTGTGATAAGTACCCCGTGGCAGTTCTAGGAGTGGTACCCACCGTACTGCGATGCATTTGTATGTGCTCCACATACACTCAAATGACTGCATGACTTGCGGTTTCGCAGAGCTCACCCCTAATTCCTAGGGTTGATTTTGGTCGGGAGTGACATTTTTCAGAACAAAAAAATGTAAGAAACTGTATTTTTGGACTTTGTTTGTCCCTATTTATTCTGTATTTAGTTCAAAACTTACGAAATTATTCTCTATTTCGCCAATACTCCGCCATGACGGCGCTGTTAGTCGGAGCTGTTCTCAACAGCCTTGGCTGCCTGAACTTCGGGGGAGGAGTCCTCAGTAAATGCCTCACTGAGCTGCTTAATTGAAGAAATTTCATTTATGGAAACACTTTACTTATCATCATTTATTTGAATACTACATATAATATTTGATGATAAATTCATCGTACAGTATATTTGAGTAGATGATTGACACATTCTTACCAAATTTAGCCTCCCCCCAAATGAAATGTAAATTATATGTACTTCTGCGTTTTCAAAACACTTATTTTGTTTCTAAGGTATGAGAAAAACTACAGTGGTGTGATAGTGTACTATATTTGTTTGTGAATGGTATTAAAAGGCAAAGTTAGTCTATTTAATAAAACACATATGCACATCCAAGCCTACACCAAACCTTACACTCACATGCACACACACCCACACCCACAATGATACGAAATATTAAAAGAGCCACTTAAACCCTTTTTTTTTTCTTTTTTTTTTTTTTACTTTGTAGATTGAATGACAAGTGACAATTTAAGATAGTATAATTATAATGCAGGAGTTTTAGGGGGGCATTACCATGACTACCTTCTGAACCTCTGCCATGGCGCGGCACTTGGACACCCAGTTGCGAAACGCTGCAGACGCCGCGCTCGCATGACTCAGTTTTTTGACTTTCCAATGTTGGCAGGTATGCATAGATCCTATTCTCTTTGGAAAGAAGTGGAAATTAGGTGAAGATTTATAACAGACGAAAATAGAGCATGAAAAAAGATCATCAAATATAATGGGGGGGGGGGGGCTTATCTTTACATTACACATACCAGACATATTTTTCTATCTGGACAGTAAATCATTTTGATATGGTAATAATAAAGAACATGATGGTCGTATGTTGCTTTAGTGGCAATTACGGTGTTCTGTTTGTAAAATGAGAAGATTTCCCGGTAACGCGTCGGTGAAGAGTGACGAGAGGAAGTGCAATAAGAATAAATCATTTTTTTTTTATTTCTCATTTCTGCAATAATCAGACCAAATCCAACTTCAATGCGATATAGCTTTTGATTGCTAATACCCTTTCACAATATACAGAGATATGTTGTAATTTGTGTTTGCTTCTTGAATCCAATTTTTGAATTTGGAGCAGCAAATAGTGACATATTTCAGCTAATAGCTGCTTTCTTTGGCAAGTGGATTGAGAAGTTAAGGCTGTTATTCAGTATACTCTCTTCAGGATATCAGCTTCATACATGTATATTACGTTTATAAAGAGATATTACAAATTTAAATACCAAAAGTACATTCTAATTAGCAACTTTTGAGTAGACTAGTCAAATGCCGGTGGAAGGAGTGACTTCCATGCAGGTCTTCATATGAAATACTTTTTCTCCTTAATTTAGAGCTATTTAACCATTTCTTAACCATTTCCATTTGTCATATAGTAGTTCATGTGGGTGCGGTGATGTTATGTCTTCCAACAATATGTAAATTATTTCTTTGGTGATTGGTCTCTTTTCAACAAGGATTTCTGATTCACTTTGTGTTTTCACAGAGCTTATTTGTCTCTCTGTTTCTCATCCAAACTTTAAACTACCCTTAAAGCCGGTAAGTCCATCTTTACTGGTCAAATTTCCCCTAAAATTTTGGAATTCTTTCAGGGGGGGGGGGGGTGTATGTCATGAGCTCAACCGTAATGCCAGAGGCAACAGTTTTTGCACTTTTCACGTGAAACACGAGAGCTCTCTGATGCAATCAGACGAGAAAGATTGTATTCTTTAAAGGTTACAAGCATACGTCATTTCTTACGAAACAAGATCTCAACAATTTTTCTACGTGAAGTAGTTAAGATTTGTGGAGATGATTAGAGAAGTAGATGGGAAACTAGTGAAAGCAAGGTCAGATGCTTTCATTCACTCAAACGCCAATCATGACCTGTTTGTCTTTTCATTTTTGATATAATCTTGTTCTTGTCCAATAGGTATAACATGGCAGCACTTGTAGTATGAGAATTCACTATCCACACTGTTACATCGTCAATTTCTTGCATTCTTCCTCTTGTAACTTTCTTCCTCTTGCATTCTTCCTTTTTCAGAAGCTTACCTGATTTTGCCAATTTTTCTTATTCAGCTTTCTTCAAAGTCATGGATATTAGACTTTTGTGAACCAGATTGTCAAGGATAATTTGCACAGTTAAAATTTGCCGAAGAAAATTTAGGTATGGCTAGAGTGCCCAAGTCTGCGCAGCGCCCATGTCTGCGCACACGCGTAACTGCGCGATTCTAATAAATCAAAACACGCAACGAACACAAACTTTTCATCTTTATCATAGCGATAGGTATTCATGCAAAAAACTAGTCAAAAGGATGAAAAAGGTCTTATTTCAGACATTTTATTCACAAGCCTCACAATTTTGTCTTGCACGTCAAAACTCCCGAACTGCGTGTAAACTGAATGAGTGCGTAGACATTGGCACCATTGTTTTTCCTATGTTAAAATGACACGGCCACCGTTTCTTGTGAAAATGGCATTGTTCTTGCTCTAACTTTGATGAGATTTTTTGCAAACTTACTCTTTAGAATATCAGGAATAATATAAAATTAAGTTTTAGAGGAATATTAAAAAAATTCTTGTTCATTTTCAGGTCAAAACCTTAGGTGACCAGACATAGGGCTCCCCATCATATATCGAGTGTTTTCTGCATGATACTCATTGTTTTGAAGTAATATGCAGATATAACTAGATTTGCAAATCGTATTTCAATTATTTTGTTGTCAATTTTGGGGTTTTACAGAATAGGATCAAGCCTTTGAAATTTTTAAGGAAGATATTTTGTTCAGAGATGTTGGCAATTAAAAATGCACAAATTTTAACCCATAGCCTACAGAAAGCACTTAGTCCCTGTATTAAACCTATGAAAATGAAGCAATTCAATAGTCTGTGAAAAGCCTTAAGATTGTTCTTGTAGAAATACAGTTGCCTGTAATTATTTTTGAAGTTTGATATTATGGATGATTTCATGAACTTGAGCAATAAAAATAAAAGAATTATAGTGACGAAAAAACTTGTCTCAATAAATCTTAATTGTGATACATTTTTGGAAACCTCATGGCAGGGTAAAGGTTAAATGAAAACCACCAATTACTTTTTTGAATAATTTAATGATATGATATAGCCTGGTTAGTATTGATATTGCTCATCCCGTGGCCACCTCCAGTTATTATTGTCGTCATCGTCGTCATCATCATTATCAACACATCATCCTCATTATCATCATCATCACCATCATCATCATCATCATCATCATCATCATCCTCATCCTCCTCATCCTCATCCTCCTCCTCCCTTCCTCATCCTCCTTCTCCTTCTCCTTCTCCTTCTCCTCCTCCTTCTCCTTCTCCTTCTCCTCCTCCTTCTCCTCCTCATCATCATCATAATTCTCATCAGCATTCTTTTTTCTTTTATTGATATCATGTAAATTTAGAATCATCAAAAAGATAAATGGGGAAAAATATGGAGGAGGAAAATCTGGAAGTCAAAATTTTGAGGAGGAGGATGGAAGTGAAAGTGAGGGAGTTAGAAAAGGAAGCCATAAAATAAAAGAGGAAATTGGAGATGAAGCAGAATAAAGATGATCTTTGAAGGTTTGCATGGTGGAGCTTATAACGTGGAGAAGGTTTACGGTTCACCATGTTTGTTGGTAGGAGGAAAGTGAAAAAGGAAATTAGAAATGGATAGACGAGAAAGGATGACAAGAGAGAAAAGAAGAAATATTCTTTCGTGACAATGGGTGAAGTCCTGAAAAGGACTGTAAACCAATAGGAAGGTTTACTTTACTTTAAAGTGAAAGATGTATCTATTCATTGTGGCATTATCTTCCCGTCTGGAGGCTGAACGCAACATTTTAAAATAATGCTCATTAAACTGACCATGCTGAACACAGAATACACTATAAACAAAGACTATACCCAAAGAAAAATAAGCAAATTGGCAACAGAGTTGGATGTGGCCCATAGCTTGTCACTTGCCATGGTGAGTAAGAGACTCTCTCTCCTCCTATGTACAATTTATTCGACCTTTTGAACAGGATTGTGGGAAGGTTACTTGAAAAACGTTACATTCAGATAATTAAAGTTGTACCCACACACCCATATTTTAATGATTTTTTGATGTCAGTACTTTTAAACTTTGTATGTCTTCCGTGCAGAACTATGGCTTCTTTGCGTCTTTCCCGCATCTTTACGTGCCATTACATTTTGTTAAGCTACCTTTTAATAACCCTTTCTCTGCCACCAAGTTTTTGAACAGTTGTCAGAAATGAACTTTCAAGCGTAAAAATTTTGACTTGTATTGCTTGTTTTATTGTTCAATTAGATGTAAAGTATGTTTCTCTCTCCCATCCTCTCTCTTTATCCAATCTCCGTCTATCCTTCCTCTTCTGTTTCTCTCACTCTCTCTCTCTCTCCCTCTCTCCCTCCCTCTCCCTCTCTCTCTCTCTCCCTCTTGTGATCTCGCTCTCTCTCTCTCTCTCACTCTCACTCTCTCACTCTCACTCTCTCTCTCTCACTCTCTTCCTGTGTTGTCTTCTCTCTCCCTCTCTCTCTCTCCCTCTCTCTCTCTCTCTCTCATGATGTTCTTTTACTCTATCATTCATCTTTTGTCTCCTTTCTATTATGCATTTCTCTTACTGTTGATAATCAAGCTTTTCCAAAGTAGTATTGTAAGAATATATTACCTTGTGTTGGTTTATTGAAAATGTTATATTTTGGTGTTTTTCTGTTCAGCAGGGAGTCAGAATTGACTGTCGTACAGAAGCAGTAGTCTTTATTCAGGAAAAATTCAATATTCAAAATCATCTTTCTCCCCTGGGTGAGGGGGGGGGGGGGGGAGGAGGACCAACGCATCCCATTCGTAATTCCCCCTAGTAATAAGGTTGATGGTGTTATAAAACTTGTTAGCCGATATAGATTGAGATTAATGGGGGTTGTTAAACATGTTAGCCCACATAGCTATGTAAGGAAGTGGTTTAAAAGTGACAGGCTGATTCATCAAATGCTTTATTTCTCATGGGGTTTTGTGGATATAAACCCATATATCGTCTGTTTGGAGGAAGAAGGGCGTTAACTCATATAATTCAACACAGAGTTTGTAGCCCCCCTTCTGGCTCTTAACAGGTGATGTTAAGAGTCTTCAGTTCTATTGCAACTTGTTTAAGGAGAAAAATATGAAATATAAACTCTTCCTAAATATATTATTCTCAACCTTCAGTGTTTTGGATTGTTAGTGCTATAGTCATAATTATAATGACTACTTTAGGAAGTGTCATATTTGGCATTCATTTTGGTATTTTTATGATATTTGAATGTAATAACGTATGTTTGGACAAAGAATGTCTCATTTATCTTCATGAAACTTAAAGGGAGTGGCAAGTCATAATCCATGGGCCTGACCAGTTGGCCTGACTCGGGGAAATCCGGATAAAATCAGGTCCAATCGTGCGCTACCGAAGGAATGTTATTGCCGGATTCCTCGCGCGATCGTTAACTCGAATCCCTCCATACGCAACCGACCAATGAGATTTAAATACTGGAATAAAGAACGCGCGGTCTTGTTTACTCAAATTTGGGTCAATGTGCGAACTTTTATTAGCTGCGCTTTGAACTTTGATCCAGAGAAAGGAGCAGCCAACCGTAAAAGCGCCCATAGATTGCGACTTGTCGCTCCCTTTAATTAGGTAGAAGGAGCATGAACTTTGTTCGTTTGGAAGTCATTTTATGCCCAAATTCTCAATGAAATAATGAAATATAATTTCATATATTAACCCTTGACCTTTTGTTTATGATGCATTGTTGTAAACTTAGTGGCACATAATATGCTAAAACTCTGCAAAATGCAATGCGCAATGAAAAGTCCTCATCCATGTGATCTAAGGGGTATACAACACATGGTCCAGCAACAATTGCTCCGCAATACTTTTTGGACTTCTCGAATTTGAAACTTCAACCCTGGACCAATAATCCTGACCCTAACCCTAACCTAAACCTAAACAAGTTGGGGGAGAGTAAGGACAGAAAATATTATCAATTGGCTATGGTATGTCACCATACCAAATAACATGTTCATATCTCATCAAGATGCTTATTATGAAATAAAGTCGTAAAATCAGAAATCTTGTATTTATTAGTTCTTTGCAATTTTTAAGTTTTGAAACCCTTTTGAAAACTGTTAATGACAGCCATTTTTCGCACCAAGAATTGTTAGGGAATTGCAAAAAACAACAAATGAGTGTCTTGATTTACAGGAATTCCAGCCCCCCCCCCCCTAAATTTTTTTTAAATTCATCTGCTGTTGCATGAAACTTCGTAAGAATCTGGGACTCTTCCAAAATTTACTGAAAGTTTCTTGTAGCTCAGTACTGCTTCTATCCCTTTCCACCTAGGATACGGGCTAACAAGGCAACAAGGATTATGAAAGTATATAATCAATTAGCTGATCATGCAACCATTATAAATAATCACCTAACCAAATGCGGGCATTTTCCCCCTTTGTTTTATAACCTTCGTTGTATATTTACAGAGTGGATTTCAAGTGACCAGATTTATGGAATTTGTCTTTGTGTAGAAGATCAAAAGGGTCACACTGTGTTTAATGGTTATTTAGACTCTTGCGGTTCCTGTGCTTTCTCCGTAACTGAATTACGTCCAATTTGGTTAGAGCCCATTCTCTCTTTAGTCCTTTTCTCCCATCATTATGAGTTTGAAACAAACAGGCTGACTGAGGTCATGCCTTACCAGATCAAAAGAGATATCCATTTTAGGATTTTATTCATCTTGCCGATGAAGTGACCATGAAAAAAAAAATGTGTGGGAGAAACAAAAGAGTGAAATAGTGCCCCCAGGGCATCAGAGATAAATAAAAGAGGAGTTATAGAATCAAGGGGTGGGGCACAGGACTCGGAAGAAAAAGAACTGAATGGGATTCATTAGGTCCATGGTTGGTGAGTCATAGCATACAGGTAGGCAAGTGGAGAGAGAGAGAGAAAGAGAGCAAACTTATGAAATAACTGACAGGGAAAAGAAAGAGAAAGATGGTCATATATGTTTAATAAACAGAAGATAACGAATCATTAAATTTTCATTCAATCTGGTTGGATATTGAATGACCCGGCTGGTATTGACAATAAAGTGCTGCCCCATGTCTCTCCCGATGCTTGCCTCCATCCGTATCTCCCGCCCTGATCGTGGAGGATGTTCCAGGTGAAATTGTTATTCTACGTGCATCTTTTAAACAGGAAATAAGCTTGCTCCCTAAGCTTGCTCCCTCTGTCTTCATTGTTAATCCTTATTCCAAACTTGTAGTGGAAGTTGGATGAGACTGACGTCAAGGGTTGTATAACCAGAGATGAAATTGCACTAAATCACAAAAAATTTGAAGGTGAAGGTTGTTTCAATCTAGCGTTATAAATCTATTTGTCTCTCTTGTGATGTTACATGTTAGAAGATGGAATCTTAATATGAATGTCTCATTGATTATATTCTATATATTATGTTCTATATTCAGTGACTCTCTCTCTCTCTCTTTCTTTCTCCCTCTCATTTGCTCCCCCCGCTCTCACCTGCTCTTTTTGTCTTCTTTCACTTTCTCTACCTTTCTCTTTCTCTCTCTTTTGTAACTCCTCCTTTTTTTCTGTCTCCCCCCTCTATGACCGCGTTTACACAGAGTGAACTCGAGTTCAAATTCGACAGCGAATTCAATTGCGACCTTGGATTAGCATAAATTATTTTTCGGTGGGCTGTTTACACCAAACGTTGGACGAACTCGAATTCAGCAGGAAAGTGAATTCGACTTGATTACGCCCTCGCTTGGTGGGAATATCGTGATAATCAACTTCCGGGTTAAATTTGTGAAAACCCCGCGAGTGAGTTCAAAATGGCAGTAGCGAGTATTGTAAGCGCAGCCATTTCGATCTGGTTTTGTATGATTTTACGTCGGAATTACAAAATTATGAACGAATATTTGCAGATATGATGAGCGCGGGGTGGATTGAATCAAGCCAGTTCGGTGAATGTGTCGTCGTTCATTGTGGTTCACTTGCTGAATGACGCTTGTTTTACTGACGCGACGCTTAGCGTTGCTTAGCAATACCGGAAGTGACGTATGACGGGGTCACTGGCTGGATATTTGCTAGTCGACTTTCAATTACATGTCCGTTCACACAGCAAATAGCGAATTTAAATTCGATAAAAGTCGAGTTTGAATTCGATAAATGTTGCTCTGGGTCGTCATTCGAATTCGAGTTTTGAACTCAAGTTCTAATTGCGACTACCCTGTTTACACACAAATGAACTCGAGTTCAAATTCGACTAAAGTCGACTTCAGTCTCTGTGTAAACGGGGTCTATATCTCTGTCACACTTTTCTTTATTTCGATTGTGTCTCTTGTTACTTTTCTTTGTTAACTGTTTTCCTTTTTTCACTCTTTTGCCTTTCTCTGCTCTGTTGTCTCTGTCTTCTTTCTCTTTTGTCTGTCTTTTTCTACCCTCTCATTCTTTGTTTTGTTTTCCCCTCTCTTTCTCCCTTCTTTCCCTTTCCCCCTTTTTTTTGTCACTGTCTCTCTGTCTCCCTGTATCTCTCTCTGTATGTCTGTCTGGCTGCCTTTTACTCTGTGTCTCCCCACCCCCTCTCTCTCTCTCTCTCTCTCTCACTCATTCACGGATGAATTATACAAACAGTTGTAAAACTAATCCAATTAAGCCAGAAGACTGCTTGTCTCATTGACATGCAGAGCTGGTTTGTGCTCATCCCATATGAAGCAAAGTTAATTGTCGGGGGAAAACAAATTGGGCGCATAAGTGGTATCAAAGGGCTAGACCGCAAGTGATGCCACCAGACCGTGGCGGTTACGAATGTCTTGCATTTACGAAGAAATTACCACAGCAAATTAACTTCATTGACAACTTTCTGCGGACATTAGTCAAATATAGTACCAGTATTTATTTACAAGGTGTTAAGGTAAAAGTCAGTTGTTTGTTGTAAAATAAATTGATTGGTCCGTTTGGTATCTAAAAATAACAATAAGGCAATTTTGGTCATAAGTGCTATTTACAGTAAGATATCCACTAAAACAAAACAGGTTCCTTTCATGGTTTCTGAGCATGTTACTATTTTTTTTTCATCATTGATATTGATATTCTAGATTGCCGGGGTTGGCTTTTAGGAAAGTACTGTGATTTACTGAAAATTAACAACAACAGAATATGTAGTTCATTCAGGATTTTTTTGGTGATCATTTTGCTTAGGTACTTTACTGGGAAAACAAAGAACAAACTAAGCAACAAAAGGGAAGAGCAACTTCATTGACAACTTTATTCAATAATAATAATAATAATAAATGTAACTTATATAGCACCAAATCCACTCTGTGGAGTGCTCAAAGTGCATGTAGAAATTAATTAAGAATTAAAGAGAAATGTTTTTACATGATTTTTAAATGAATGTTTATTTTTAGTATTGGAAGTTATTCTTTTTGTTTGTGCAAATAAGACTATGTGTTAATTTTCAGATGAATTTGTTGAATTATGTAATATTTCAAATTGCAATAAAGCAAGATCAGTCCTGCAAGAGATGAAGTACAAGCAATTCATGAAAACAAATTAGAGAAAATATGCTTCCTGAAAAGGAAATGCAACCTTAATGGCAAGTTGCTCTGACAGAAAGAGGAAAGATTAGAGAAGCAGATTGGTGAAAGTTATGAATTTTAAAAAGTTGTAATCACTTTACATATGGGAATTTCAAATTGGCCGAATAGGTAATGTCACTGTGATATAGTGGGGGACAACTCCCCCATTTGCTCCAACACACAAAATGTCATTTTTTCAAAATGTATTACTCAGTAGGATCATTTTCTTTCATTATGATCTATAACAATATGCTATCTACAATATATTTTGAGTACTGCCTCAAGATTACAGGCACTTCTGAGAAAAACGCAAATTAATTATATTTTTGTGTATGGCAAACGGGTGAGTTGTCCGTCAGTATGTCACAATTGACTCACCAGATTGCCTATTTGAGATTGACATAGATGTAGTGATCTCATTTTTCAAACATCCAATATTGCTTGCCTGATTTCTTTCAAACTTTCACCATCCTGTTTTTCTTATTTTTTTCTGCTTTCACGCAAATCATCTTATTACCAAGGTTGGATTGCCCTTTAAATATAGTTTCAGCTAATTGCACCATGTTTCGTGACTGGTTATTACTTTGCTCATATGACAAGGCATATGTTGTTCTATTTGATGTTTAAAAATAGCAAAGAAAAAGAATCTGTTTTAAATACTGACAGGAACTGAACCAATATTGTTTTCTTGATTGGACTTTGTAGCTATTCGCACCATGTTTTCTTCTTGTCTTTTACATTTGATTGATGGATAAAGCCCCATTTAAAGGAAATATAGAAGTCATACTTTCTATTTGCCATTTAGTTATTTATGCCCTTGTGTCCATAAATCAGCCTGACGTGTTTGAGCAGTCATAAACAGTTAAAAATAACCATTTCTTGCATTGTATGCATCCCTAATCTTTTCCTATCTTCTTTAAAAAATTAATAGGGTACTGCCTATAAACATGTACCAATGAGCAAACAAATTGAATGTATTTGTAATAATTTATAGCATGTATTTGTAACTGAAAAGCATGTGGTGCCTTTAGCTACTTGTTCATGTAAAACTGTGTGGCATTTGCTGAATAGTGACAGATGTTCCCCTCTTTTAACATAATAAAATGTTAATCATTTTGCTTATAACCTCTCAAGTATGTTTCCTTCAAGCACATTTAAACCATTCAAGAAGATTTATTTTGCCTGAGTGTAAATGGAACTTTGAAATCCAAAGTTCTCTAGAACAAATGCCAGTCCTGGGCCCTGGTTCATAAAACTTGTTGTCAATAACAAGTTACAATAATTGTTAACAGCTACTGAAATCCATGAATCTGATTGGCTGAGAGCAAATTTGTCATAGAAATGGGGCAGTTGTTATTGATAACAGGTTTTATGAAACAGGGCCCAGATAGGAATTGTGGATTTGTTTGGAGAGTGTGAATAATATTAAAAACTATTAGAATATGAACTCTTTGCGAACTCTTCCCCTGACAACAAGTTTTCATCATTGCTTGTGACCAGTGGCACTTATTATTATTATTATTATTTATTCAACCATTCATAAACGTAAGCACAGGTACAATACAACAAAAGACAAGTACATAATAAGAATGTGGAAGATCATGTAAAAGCACATGTAAAAGGATTGGGAACAACGAGTGGGTCAGGGTGCACAAAAGTGAAATACAACACTGTTGCCCGGAGGCATGCGCCCAACACTTGCTGCTCCCAACACTTGCTGCTCCCAGTACATAATAAAATTTCTATACAAAAAATATTGCACATAATGAAACAAATTTTCTCAGTAAGAACCGAATGAATTAAAATTAAATATCAAAAGTTGATTCTAAAAATGCTATGTAGAACAGATTGTAATCATTAGGAATATTACATGTGAGTGGTATGAGATAAACTTGGCTGTTCAAGAATAGAATATTACAAATTAATATTTGAGTATAATAGAAGTATAACTGGGCAATATATATATGTATCATTCTAATCAAGAAAAAAAATGTGTATATATATATATATATAAAGGCATGCAAAGTTATCTCAAATAATAAATAAACAATAGGAATTTAGGTAAAATTGGCTTTTATTATGGCCGATATGAACATAAATGATATAGATGTTTGTTTTGTATGTCAAAGTGCAACACCAAAAAATAAAAAGAGCATTACAGAGTGTTTCTTTCCAAGTCTATACATACAAGGTGATTGAAAATATGAAGAATGATAAAAAAATATGGAGAGTGATCTTAAATTATACAAGGGTTATCATTTCTTTGCCCCAAAGCAAATCCTCCGGAATCTGACTGGGCCGGATCATACGCAGAACATTGATGGAAGATGCTGTTTACACAATCAACCCCAGACGATTCAATTCATGTCCAAACCAATAAAGTTCCTGACACTTACCATGATGCGTTGTGATAGCTCTGGAAGACGCATTAGTTCAGCGGTAATGAAAAAAAAATGGAAAAGGAGGGGAAATTGACTGATTTACAGAGGCCGATTAAAATCTTGTCATGTTTTTTTCTTGGTGGGACGTCACTGGTGATGAATGCAGGTTTTCCGAGCGGCTCTTCCCAAGTTGTCCATTTGCATTACGATATCAATCATTGTTGTCATCTAAAGAGACCCTAGCGATGATTTCCAGAATTGTGTGATCGTCTAAAACCCTTATTGCATAGACCAATTATTCTTTGGAACGAAATTTGCTGCATTGTGGACGTTCCTAACTCCATCATTTGTAGTGATAGGGGTAAGAGACAATGCTGTACCCCCAAGCAAATTGTGAAATGGAGAAATAATCACCAATCACTTTCAAATCTGACACATGATTGTTGTTAATAGCTTTAGGAAGTGCTAATTTTAAAACATTTATAGCTCATGTGTGATAATTAAGAGATCATTTCGTCTGGTTTCCTTGTGTGGGTGGGATTTTCAAAATTTATGCATGATCAAACTTCCAACATTCGCACATTCGCTTTGACTGGGGTATTGGACACTGCTGCACGCCTAGCAAAGGAATGAGGAGTCGATGACCAATCATTCTTCAAGTCTGGTGCAGGCTTGCCCTTGATAATTATGAGTCCTTGGTGTATAATTGGATGAGCTGAATTTGTAAAATTTATATCTCATGTTGGACAATTAGTATTCCTGTCTTGTATCATTGTTGTAAATAGTTTGATAAGTCTATTAAATCTTCATGTGCAAGTAGCCCAAACAACAGCTAATCTCCTTCAATAAAGCTTTAATGCTTCTTTTATATTCAGTTTTGCAGTTTGTACACATTTAATAGAGCTGTGACATAAATAGATCAGATAGAGAGAGAGAGAGAGAGGGAGAGAAATAATAACTGATAATTAAAATTTGTTTTTGTAAAGTACTCATCCCATTTTGATGAAATGTCCCCAAATATTTTATAAACCTATCATAAGAAATATTGTGAGGGATGGTGATGAAGATTGTCTAAGATTCAATGTGGGAAATTCCGCCCAAGAATGGCGATGATGAACTTTATCTGGTGACTAATATTTTGCTAATACTTTCTTCTACAATCTAGAACAAACACATTTTTTCCCCTGAGAATTGGTATTTTAAAATATATTTCATACCCAATCCAGCTGGAATGAAATGAAATTAAGAAGATTTTTAAAAGTTCATTTACAATAATTGTTGGCAATTCTCATGGTGCAGAAGAGATTCAGAAATATAGCAAGAGACACTGTTTGATAAAGATGAAATAAACACTGAAAACTTTTGTATTCATTCCGCACTTTGTATGCATTACTTATTGAAAAACTTCTGCCTAAATATGCTCCAATAAAAGTTAGTTCTAATAACCGATGGAAGTAAGCTGCAGCAGTGCGTGTCATCTTGTTTATTTCTGGTTAGTCTAGGCTGATGGAGTTGCTCACCACAATCAGTCCCTTTCCCGATACTCAGAAAAATGAGATGTAAAAAGAAGCGGGAAGGATGTGGGAGGCTTTACGGAGTGACGTATTAGGCTTGTGTGATAATAGTGTGGCTTGACATTTGTATGTACATTTTTATTTACTGTCGTAATGCATAGATAAGAAGTCAATATAGAGGGAAACAAACTCGGACCGCTCTCTGTCTATGACATACTTTGAATGATGATAATCAAAATCGCAATATCAGCCACCACAAAGAGTGGGGAAAAGTACTTGTAATTTATTGAAATGGAAATGTTGTAACCCACTCTCATCTTTATCTCATCACCCGTTTCGCATGGCTAAGTTCTCCTAATTTGATTTGATCAATTCAATTCCATTTGAGGTTTGGCTCACCTTTTGATCAATTTGTAAGGAAATGTATTTTACAAGTATTTCCCTTAGAAATAATGAGATATATACATGTATAATGTTGTTTTTACTACCAGAGAGGCAGAATAGATTGCATTCATTTCACTGTTAGGTTTGTGCTTAACAAAAGTCTGGTGTTGTGCAACTTCTTAGAAAAAGCCAAATATTGGTGGAGTAGTATATTCGAATTTTTGTGGAGGGGGGGGGGGGGATGGTTGTTTGCCATTCTGCCAAATATACAGTTATCAAAGTTATTTTCCATTTTCAAAGGAAAATTGAGTATCATGGATTTGAATTGATGAGGTCAAAGATCAAAGGTCAAATTTGAAGATTAGGACACCATGTTGAACTTCAGATATGGTTCTTTTTCAATTATATATTCTCTGATGCGTAACATTGTGATTTTTCTTACAGGGAGGGAGGTATAATGAAAGGTCAAATGTGATATGAAAAAGTGCCAAATAACAATCATAGATTTACGGTTGAGATTACTTATGGGTAGTCATGGATAGCAAAACTGAACTTTATATTGATTATAAAGGCTAGATAGATGGGACATAAATTATTATATTGTTTCATAAATATTTAAATATTTCCAAATTCTTAGAGAATGTACATGTTTTTCTTAAATTCATTTTTTTTCAATGATATAATGATATTTCGTGTGCCATGCAAAACATTTCTTTGATGAAAGGTCTCCAGTCCTTTGTCAAAAGGCTAGGCTATAGATAAAACTACCTACCTGTCTTATACCACAAGCTTCATGTATTCAGTGCTATTTGCCACTCCTGCATTATGATCAGGAAGTGAGGTATTGTCCTGGCAATTAGCACGATCCAGGTGATGTATTCACCAACGATAGAGATATCTTCTTAAATCCCAGAGATCACATCCTGCAATTTGTTTGCTTATTTTTTCCCCAGGTATCATTTTACATCATTTCAAAGAGCAACTAATTGGCCTTGTGGAAATCAAAAGGGTCCAATCAAGTGGCTTAAGCAATCATTTCTGGTACAGAAAAGAAAGAAAGAAGAAGCAGAAACTGCACAAGATCTGCAAACGTTACAAATCTAGTAATGGAGAAGGGGTAGTGACTTCAAGCGAACAGAAAGGAAATGATTTGATTGATTTGAAATAATCAGAATAATTTACAGTGGAATTGACAGGAACAGGTTAAAGCACCCAGATGGATTTAACCTGTTGACCACTGAATTATCTTATTCCCATTGGTATAACACGGGGACCACTCAATTCCCAAAGCCAATCGGTTAATCATCTGGATATCATGCGTGTTGAGAGCCAGAAGGCATTAATAACTCTATGAAAAATTCTTTCATGTATATTCATCACATCAGGTATTCTTTATTATCGTGCATTTATTGCTACCTTGCAAAATTCAAAGAATATGGAAGTATTTTTGAAAATGTGAGAGTTCTCCCGCCATCCTTATATGTACTGAAAGAGCATGGGGGGGGGGGGGGGGGGGGGGTAATCATCACTTGAAGGAGGCACTGTTCACATGATATTTGCCAAAGCATACAACATTTCCTATCTGATTTGAATCGTAAGCCTCTATTTCTCATTTCTCTATTGAAGTCTACTTCATGATGTGTGAAAAGGAAGCTATTATTGCTATGAATAGTCCTGGAATTCTTCTTCCAGGTTGCCATTGTAAACCTGGGTGGGGAGGGGGCAACTGGAAATGAATTTGTTGTGCAGGGTGGCTTTTCCACTTTGGTCACTGTTTTGCTTTACCTGTTGAATGCTAATTCTAAAACGATTTGGGATAACAAATGGGCGTGATACACCATGGGAAATGTAATTGTCTTCAACAAGTTGAGGAACATCAAGAGAAAATCATAGAGATATTTTGTCTCCTGCACTTCTCGTGAATGCCTTTTCTTTCTTTTTTTTTTTGCTAAGTTAATTTCTGGAAGAAAAGGTTCACAAAACTATGAATTGAATGTCTTTTGTGACATTATTTTGGAACGTAATATCAGAAAGATATTTTCCAAGATTAGTTCTTGAAGATATATTCTGGAATTTACATTTTTCATGCAAGATAAACCTCAATGTGAACTTCGCTAAAGAGCAGAAGGGCAAGGCTCCAGGAATCCATTCTGATTAGAGATGATGTATCTTCTCTCTGGGTTCCTCATATCACCTGTCACTCGCCATACACTAGCAGATTAGCAATGCCCCGATATCAATCACATATACCAACACCACTGCCCCCACTCAATGTCTTTTGGATAATAGCATGTCTATTTGCGTTGCAGAGAAACAGCTAGGAAAGACGGATAGAATTGAAAAGAAAAAAGAGGAGAGAGCGAGAGAGAGAGAGAGAGAGAAGAGAGAGAGTTGGGGAATGAACAAAAGGGGGGTAATTAAGGGAGGGGGAGAGAAAAAAAATAATGTGAGAGAGAGAGAGAGAGTGGGTGGGATAGAAGAGAGATAGAGAGAGAGAAAAGGCGGGAGAAAGGGAAAAGGAGGTTGAAGAGGGAGAGGGGAAGGAGAGAGATAGAGGGAGAGAAAGAGGTAGGATAGGGGAGGAAAGAAGGGAGAGAGAGAGGGGGGGGTGTAGGAGAGGGAGAGAGAAAAAGAGAAAGAGAAAAAGAGAAAGAGGAAGAAAGAGAAAAATAGAAAGAGAGGAAGAAAGAGAAAAAGTGAGGGAGGATGAGGAGGGGGAGAGAAAAGAGAGAGAGAGGGATAGGGGAGGGGGGGGGGGGGGGAGGGACAGAGAGAGATAGGGACACCAGAGATGAACTGACCAATCCTAATAATATCAAGCACCTATACCATTTGGGATGACAGTCTCAATATCTATTCCTTGATGTTTGATATAACTGAGCCAATATGGGAAGAAAACTAGCTCAAATGCAGTTTCACCCATGAAATGATTTCTTCTAAAGTGTATGAACATGACAGGTTGAAGATCTGGGGTGATATTCTGAGATTCTTTTTATCTCAGATAAAATCTGAGATTTTAAGTCAGTGAAATAAAATGCCCTTAAAATATTTTTAAATCGGTATTCCAAGAACCATTTCAGCGAGATTTTATCTCATCTAAGACACGCCCATTTATGATGCCTTAACCAATAACAAATGTAGTTAAATTTCATTTTCATCATGCTCAGCCGATAGAATTGCTCTCTGGCGAATGCGCTATTTTTACAATTTTCAATACGCGTGCATCAAAGCGCAATCGCGCTTTTTGCTAGGATTTCATGAAAACGACTGGGTACTTTCCGAGGTTTTAGAAGACCATCACAAGCATTATTGCAAGTGTGATATTAGTTAGCAAAAATCTTGTAATAGAATTTGATAATCATATAAGAATGTTGCTTGAGAATTTAGTCAGTACTCAGTATCTTGAGAATTTAGTCAGTACTCAGTATCTTTTTGTTTATTTTGATCGCACGACTAGCATTATATTTGTCCAAATATATCGCACTCAACGTGTATCCTAGAGATAAAATAGCCCCTACCCTATTTTAAGTTTTATTTTATCTTTCCCACAAATATGATTGGCGTAAGCATTTAAAGCTGTGCGTATCATGCATACAACATGTATAGGCACGCAAGAGGTAGGAGATTGAGATAAAATATGAGATAAAATCCACCCCAGAGTATTATGGAAAAAAAAGAGTGCTATTGTAAAGGGAATGTCTCTGGTTTGACATCCTGTAGGTTACTGTTATGTTTTGCCCTCATACGATCAATGGGCCTTTGTTGTAGGTTAGTGAGTTTTTTTTAAAGGTTTGGTTAAAGGGCAATCTAGCATTTGTAATAATTTGATTTGTGTGAAAGCAGAAAAACCAGAGAAGCAGATTGGTGAAAGTTTGAACAAAATCGGACAAACAATAAGAAAGTTGTGACTTTTTTAAGAGTTTGGTAATCACTATACATTCACAATCGATTCACTAAATTGCCAATTTGAGATTGGCATACATTGTCCGATTTCATTCAAACTTTCACCATCATCTTTTTCTTATTTTTCTGCTTTCACACAAATCAGCTTTTTATAAAGGTTAGATAGCTCTTTCAGCCTAGTTGTCCAGATTTCTGGAGCTTCACCATACAATTCTGCTTATAATGGCAGTCCTTCTTCCGCTAATGATTTTATATTTTATGAATTACAATAATTTGACAATTTATCATTTCGTTTGTTTTTGAAAAATAATTGTTACATATACATGTACTTGTTTATGATTCAATGTCAAAATCTTGTATTTTATTTTATATATATTACCGAAAAATGTTGTACTAATATGAATGCAGAAGAAAATAAATCAAAATCAAATCAAATTCTACCATCGTGCCTTCTGACATTCTTCTCCAACCAAACTTTTATTCCTCAGCCATTTCAGTCAAACTGTATTCTTTGCTATGGTACGTCATGTAAGAATGCTTTTTCTTTCTTCTTCTGATAACTAGAACGATGTTAAAATCACATCCTCAAGCACAGGGTTCACGTCCTTCCGGCTCTTGACAAACGATGTAACATCGATTTTAAGTATTGTTTTTAATGTTACAGTGCGATTTTATGGTTGTCAAGCATCCTTTGCCATGGATGATTGCGTGTTTGATTTATCTCTTTAAGTATTTAAGTTTTATTGTAGCATATGATGTTGGAAGGATATAAGACATCATGCAGGAACATAGATAGTGAAAAAATCTCATGTTTATTAACTGTGCTTATTATATGTCAAAATATTAAGTATTGAAGACAATTAACATCTCTCTCTCTCTCCTTTCCTCTCCTATATCCGTACATCATCAATTTGCTATTCAACCTACAACAATTGAACAATGCTCACCTTGAACTCCTCATCAGGTAAGAGATTATTAGTTTTCTTTTCTTTTCAAAATCCACTATTTTCGTCATCATTTTGATATATATTTGTGGAAATCATAAATGTCAAGTCTTAATGATTAAAAGCAGTCATCTACATTGGTAACTATACATATTAAGTCTTCAATGTGAAGCTGCTCTATAATGATAACCTGTAGTCATTTAAAATGAGTTAAAGCACTCGTTTCCTTCGAAGGAATATTTCCAGTGAATGAATTCTTGTGGCCATTTTGCATTAAAGTGCAGGGCCTTCACTAAAATTTCTAAATGATACTGTTTAATTTA
The DNA here is from genome assembly GCA_025617745.1 of Heliocidaris erythrogramma. Classification (NCBI taxonomy): domain Eukaryota; kingdom Metazoa; phylum Echinodermata; class Echinoidea; order Camarodonta; family Echinometridae; genus Heliocidaris; species Heliocidaris erythrogramma. The sequence continues at coordinate 34,495,193 of CM046855.1, read as the reverse complement.
ATAGCTGTATGTTAAAGTCCTGAGGGAAAGTCAGCGAGCATCTATGTATAGTAAATTGGGTCAACTGCAATCACTACACTTCAATCAATTGAAATAATCATCAGTGTAAAACTTTTTTTTTATTCATAGTACTTTTGATTTATTTTGGTAGAGAAAGCGGGATTTTGATATTTTGTATTTAAAAAAAATTATTCTTGTATTCATATTTTCCTCAAGCTCTATTTTGGGTATCTAGAGCTACATCACCCTCAGCTCTGATGTATGTGTTTTTGCTTGTATAATGATCAATGAAGCTGTCCAATAATTAAGGTTTATTTATGTAGAGACATTTGTTGATAACAGAAAATTATGGTCTGTCTTTATACAAGACAGCTGAATGTTTGATCTGGATCAGCTGTTCGGGAGACTCATGATTTTAACAGTGGATCATTCAGTCAATCATGATCAACCATCTAACTAACAAAATGTTTTGTCCTGAATAGTTGATGGGAGGGTCGTGATTGTATAGATCACTACAGTATAGTTCACTCAACCAGTCAGGATCAACCATCTACAAGTAACCAGAAAAAAAAAACACCTTCATCCTGATCAGCTATTGGGATATTCATGATTATAACAGGTCTTTCAACAAATTATGATACAAGTCGTTTTGTATATATCTTATCCTGAAGGGATGTTTTGGGGGTCTGCATCGATGTCTCATGCAAATGGACTTGCATATTATTGTAAAAAACATCTTTATTTTCTGGCTGTATGAAATGTCCCCCGATGAAATACGATAATGTTAGGAAGCTAATTGATTTACTCATAGTTCTGAAGAATCACATTCTGATCAAATATGATTAATGTGGATTAGCATTGAATCGCATTGAGATTGATGATGATGATGATGATTAATGTGGATTAGCGAAGAATCACATAGACATAGATAACATCTCATGTGGATTAGCAAGAAGAAGTATACAGATTTGATTAGCGTACGTCTGATTTTCTTTTGACATAGTTGAGTTAGTGACATGAATGACTTGGATAAATACACACTCACCAAGATCTCTCCCTCTTGTTGACTCTTCCAACTAACAATGATGAGCTCCCCCACACCTGTCGAGGACTCATGAATTCAATTTCAGTAATGGAATTTGCTATGTACACCTTCTTGCTAACATCAGCTGTGGTCACACGATAGGCCGTAAACTTTGAGTTTAGCTTGTGGTTTAAAATTTCGAGATTATCTCATGCAGATGCACTCATTTCTAAAACTTAAAAGTCTACTTAAAGTTTTAAACCATGAGTGATCTCATTGTTAACACAAAAGCTAGGAGTAGTGGGGCCCTCTGTCAAAGTTATGTGTAGTGCAGACACCTTGAGGTCTTACCAGCTTGCTGTTCCGATTGACCTCAATGACTCCTTCGTCAGCTCATAGTTTAAAACTTTGAGAAGTCATTGTTTCGGTACCATGTGAACCCGCATCGTTAATAGTGGGTCCTTGTTTAAAAGCCCTATCCAAAGAGGAAAATAAATTAGACCAATTACACATCAATGGAAAGCTTATAAGCCACAGAATACAACAATGCCAATTGCATGTGATTTTGTTGTCTGCCAGGAGAGTAATCTCTCTCGAAACACTCAAACTCGAGAGCTTCGAAAACGGGGAGTATCGACGTCCAAACAGGTTTGGATTTGATGACGTTGTGTTGTGTAGAGCTGCGCTGGTGACGCGTGTGCATAATTGTGGGAAATTGTGGGAAAATGGGAAAGTGTGTGGTGCTCACTTTGTTTCGTTTTTCTCAAAGTCATGAATTTGTATTTTTAACGAGTTTCTTATGAAAAAATAACATCAGTATTGTTTTAAAATTTCAATGCATCTTTGCTCTTGCCAAACCTTGGTAACTCCGACCTGCAGAAGTTCAATGTCTTTGCAGCTACACTGAAGTGAAGGTACGAAGCGGGATTACAGCTCGCTCACAGCCGGGGCAGGGCCATTCGGTTACAGCCGGCCAGGCACTATACTATAAGTGTCAAGCAATGTCTCGCAGATGATTTGCGAGAACCCGAAATTGAGTCCATACCTAAGTTAACAGTTACTACTAATTTACATTCTTGTACATTTAAGATTTACTTGTAGATTAGAATGTTGCCTGTCCATGTTTTTGTAGGGTATTCTAAAGCTGAAATTGGTTTTCAGCGTTCGCAGGTTCAGCAGAATTATCTACATTTTATCCGGGCTCACGACGGGGCAACCACACATCGCCTCTCACCCGAAATATCGTCACTATAACACTATAATAGCATCACTTAGCAGAAAAATTTGTCTGTTGTTTTAAAAGATTATTTCGAGGCTCTCCTAGACAGAAAAGTCTGTCTGTTAGGAGGAGTTTTATAACATTCAGGTTCTGACTTTCAAGGCTCTCCTCCTAGAAGAGGGATTCCGTGAAGCCAGACATAGTCGACATAAGTGCATAATTATCCTCGAACGAAATACATGTAGACTGATTTTTCAGAAGTATAGTATCACTTGCCTCATCGCTAGCTGGGCTGGTGTCTTCCTCATGCATCCCTTTCCCCACTGCTGTCACCCCCTTCATAATAACATTATATGATCAAATCATCTTGAATATTTGACGCTGTCATTTTTTTTACTCTTGATAAAAAAAATTTTCAAAACAAAAGAAACTTTGTTATAGGTTCTACTCTATTGTTTGCATATGCATATCGCACACGGTACGTACGAGTAGTCAGTTGGGAGGCAGGCCATCTGCGAGCCGATAAGCAAGGTCTACATTGGATGACGTCATAAAGATAATGGCTCATTTGACTACTGTTGACACGTAGTTGGGAGGAGCGGCTCAGTGAAGTTTTGATCTGCTTTTGTGTAATACTGAAAGGAAATATCATTTTTATCTACATGAATAATTTTATTCTACGTCTCATCAGCTTTCCATTCCATGTGTAGTTGTATTGGCTTTGGATAGAGTCTTTCAAGGTTTCCATATTTTAAAGTTTGAAACTATGACAAAGCTGTGCGAACAAAGCTGATGTATGTTCTCATTGCTCTGTCTGGTAGAGAAAGATATTCACTTGCTGATGTTTAGCCCCTTTGAAAACATTTTCACTTTTTCTTGATAAAGGGCTACTCATCACAAATAATGATAATGTTAAAATTGATCTCTGTGAAAAAGGTATTAAATCCTATGGCCTCAAGCTACTCATGGTCATGTTAATTTCCTTTGATCTTTGAATCTGTTTGGGATTTGAAGAAAATTGTGAATCTAAATGTCACCCCTCTTTTTTTTTCAAGGAAATGATCAGAGGGTCAGTCACGTTCATTTTCAAGCATAGTTTTCATGCAGTTGTATGTCTTCCTCATAACCTTTCCAGAACAACAACTTTTTAAAGTTACTCTCAAAATGCCATATATTGCACTCTTGACATTCATGCCATTTTCTTTTTTGTAAATATACTTCAAGGACTCATCATCGAAATAAAATATTCTTATCAAAAGGTTTCTGTGCTGAATCGTCCAAATAATTGGTACTTGGTAGAGTCTGTTTGTCATGTGACTAATATATTTTGTTGTTATATGGCTTCAATAACTTTTTAAAGGCTTTGGTCAACCAGTGGAACAAATGGTCTGCCACAGTCTCTTTGACCTTTGACCTACATACCCTAAAATCTAATCAGATCATTTGCCTATGGTGATACATACCAGCACCAAAGTTCAAGGTTCATACCTCCAAAGGTTCTTGAGATATCCCTAATACCCCCATCTCACGAGAAGGCGATTCCGCTGCGATCATCAAAAATCGACAAAGCGCGGTGGATCGTGGCTTGAGCTTCTTCAATCTTCTCCGTCGTATCTTGAGCCTTGCTGAAGCGTCAATGATCGCCACCATCTTCCTTGTCGCCACAAATTTTGAACATGTTCAAAACTTCCGTAGCGAGAGCGCCGAGGTCGCAAAGCACGCCACAATCGTCTCAAGAGCGTATTAAAAGCGACATGTCCGTAGCTCTAACGTATCAGCATCGCCTTAAGCGTACTTCAAGCGCATTGGAAGCGGCTCCTTTCGCCGGTGCTTTCAGGCCCGTTCCCAAGACGATACTACCACGCTGCTTACGTTAACAACACGATGGACTCGCGCTTGGCACGCTTCAAACCGCTTCCGCCGCGACGCGACATTATTTGAATGGTGCTTGGAGCACGCTCCCATCACGCTGAAGGCGTACGCGCTGTGCTTCTTCAGCGCTCGCGCTGCGCTGCTACCGATTAGGCTGAGATGGCGCAACGACCATCCACGCTGCTATAAATGGCCGCGGCGATAGCGGCGCTTCATCACATTCTCAACAGATCGACTGAAGAAATGTCATCTTTCCCACTTTATATGATGATCGCTTGAAATCGTCGCAAGAGCCCAGCATGAGCGTATCACAGTCGCCCCTCTCGTAGCAGCACTGTAGCGAGGTCTTAATAAGCGTATGAGCCTCGTAATACCATCGTCTTGAGTGCAGAAGCAGCGCCCCTCATCGTCCGCGAAATGGGGCAAGAAGGCAGCAACGTCGCACTATCATCGTATTACCATTGTCTCCAGCGCAGGTAGATTGCAGCGATGCTGCAGCGCAATCGCCGCGCAGGCCAAAAATGGAGTTGGAGGACGATTCTGCCACGCTTTGCAAAATTTTCACAGATCGCCATGGTTGCCATGATCGCCTTTCTCGTGAGATGGGGGCATAAAGAGAGCTAAACCCTGCAGTCTCAGAATTGAGCTCTATGACCTTGACATTTGACCTACTAATCCAAATTCTAATCAGATCTTCCTATGTTGATACATACTAATACCAACCCCGCTTTGAAACAGGGGGTTAACTTCTGTAAAGCTGTTTAAAGAGCTTTAACCCTTTGTCTACAGGAACCAGGTGGCCGCTGTATAAAGCCTATGGAAATTAGAGCATTCAGTAGTCAGCAGGTTAAAATTATAAGCTTTACATACAATGTCATTCACACAAAAGAAATTTTGGTGTGATTGTTCAAGATTCACTGCTGATTAAATGCACAGTAGGGCCATTGCCGATAATAATAGCAGGTCATGTCAATCAAAGCGCGCGCCTGGTCTTAGCTGCGCCCAGTTAGAGACGCATATCCGTTCATACACAAAATCTCTTGCCTCCTCCATACGAACTTCGTATCTGTAGGCTGCTCTGACCCGTCTTTAGATCGCGACTTCGTATCTGTACGAACATCGTATAGATTGACGTTCTCATAGGGAAAATTTGCTGTAGGGCTGATTAGTTAATAAGCTTTAAACTAATAAGCTTTCCATACAATGAATTTTACCCTCGTGTGAAAAGGCTGCAAGTTAGTTTGAAGTTCATAGCTCAAATGGTTCTTGAGTTACCGCGTTACGAAGGCTAACACCTGAAATTGCAGAAATTGACCTCTGTGACCTGTGACCTTTGATCCTTGACCCTTGACCCCAAAATCTCATGAGATTTTCTTGCTATGGTCAATTCAATCAGTCAATTCTGAACTTCAACATTAGACCCAACTCTATACCTACTCCTAACACCAAACCTCATCTAACACCCAATCACTATACCCAGGTGATTGGCTAACCCTATCTCTTTGTTAAAATGAAGCCCAGGGATGTCATATCGCAAGCTTTGATGATGCAATTAAGAGTCTTTGATATCCTCTTCTGAGGTGGAATTGTGCTTTCATTGTATGTGTACATTCTTACCTGCTATGATAGAAGGACAGTGAAGGTTTCAAATGAACAAAAAAGATATCATATAGTGTGTGAAAACTGAGTTTATGTTGTTTTATATGTCTGTCTGGCAAAGGCATATCAAAACATGCCATTGAATATATATATATAAACTACAAAAAACATAACTTTCACTCACATTGTCATCATACATTGAAAAAAGATTGCTATTTTGCAACCGTCAAAATAGTACTACAGCATGATTTTTTTAAATGTTCTTTGTGAATTGCTCATGAATTGCACATGAATGACATATGAATAATATTAGATTTACAGCAATACCTTTATTGTAATCCCATATATACACTTAATCTGCATAAATTGGCAGTTGAGAATATGGATACTTCATCTATGCAAATGAAAATGTCCCCAAGGAGAAAAAAAGGCTCTACAGATAACGTTTGCACCTCTATTTTATTTGAATTGAAAATGATGAAAAATTCATATATTTTTTTTGTACAATAATTTTAGGGTAATCAAATATGTTTGATCTTCATAAGTTACGAGTTGACGGCATGGATACTAATGCAATCAAATAAAATATGGCACCAAGGAAAGAAAAGGGCACGATGGGTATTTGCTAGATCTTATTTGAAAGGGAAAAATGGAATATTCACATACCATTGTTTGATACCAAACAAACATCTCTATCTGAGGTAGCACAGCCAATAGTCCTGATGAGGAGTCGTCAATTTTTGTGATTAAATAGGAACCAGTACCTTTATTTGCCCTCTGTACCCTGTGAGAGAGAGAGAGAGATATCCTGAGCTTGATTATGTCAAGTGCTTTGTTCACAATCCACTTTCAATTTGAATATGACATGAGCTTTCATTTAGAGACCATGTCCTAAGCATGTAGAAGTCACATACTTTTATTTCCATGTTTATGATATGTACTACACAATCGCAAAGGCCTTTACAAAAACTCAACCTAAGGCAATTTGAATAGCCTTGTGCATCACCTATGGAAATGTGTGAACTTGAACAGTGGCATATTACATAATCCGAACATGATTTCTATAGGCAATATAATGCAAATATTGATATTGTCCTTGATTTATATTCATTTCATTTAGATAAGTACTTTTTATGTATGTATTCATGTAACATTATTACTCTTTATATTAATGATATACTGTCATTAATGTGATGTGTTGTTAATAAACTCAAACTCAAACACAAACTCATATCCCACCACTAACTGATTTTTTTGGATTGGGAATGATTTATAGTTATAGTTTGTTGTTATTGTTGTTGTTGATTAAATTGGGCTGGTCCGGTAAGGAAAGATTGATACTATACAGCAGTGTTGGGTACCTCAAGATCAATCTTGATCTTAAGACCAGTCTCGAGATCGGCATCAGTAACCTCGATCTTGTTCTTGATCTCGAAGGTGTTGGTCTTGATCTTGATCTTGATCTCGGAGCTTCTGTTCTCGGAATTTTCACTCGAGATCGCTCGAGATCAACATTGTTATTACATAAATTATCAAACAAAAAAGCTTTTAAAATCGTTCACCAATCGGCGAAAACATGACTCAGTATTGGGTACCTCGAGATCGATCTTGATGTCGAGACCAGTCTCGAGATCGGCATCAGTAACCTCGATCTTGATCTTGATCTTGATCTTGGACATGATCTTGATCTCAGATGTTCTAATCTCGATCTTGAGCTGCGGATCTGGATCTGGATCTGGATCTTGGACTGTCTGATCTTGATCTTGATCTTGACCTCGACCTCGGACCCTCTGGTCTTGGACCCAACACTGCTATACATTTACTACAGTATTACTCCCCCCCCCCCATTAAGTGAGAAGCAAGCATACAAAGTGAGAAATATTATTTAGATCATGGGTAGGAATAATCTAAATTCCCTAGTGTCTGCCTGAGCAATATACAGGGCATGTATAGTTGTGTACAAACATGTCTGTACACAAATTGTACAAATCTCTGTGGAATTGCTGTGCCATGATCTTAAACATTCACGGAATGGTAAGATAACCTCAATTTAGGTGGGGTTTTTTTTCCTGATACCTACAATAAAGTTGATTTTATATGAGTAGTACAATACGAGAACGTATTGCTTCTCTTTTGCAATCACAACTAAATATTATTTTTGGCCGATGGACTACTGAATTCTCTAATTCCATAGGCTTAATAATAATAATAATAATTATTATTAATAATAATAATAATAATAAATTATTCTGGATTTATATAACGCCTCATACATGTAAGATGTCTCTAAGCGCTTTGCAGACGTATTATTACCCCGGACATCGGATTCATGGCTTGCCCGCACACAATGTATGCAACTTCTCCACTCCCTGGGAAGCATTCCAGCCAGCACCTTTTGCACATGCTCACAATGCTGATCAAACCACAATGACTTTCTCATCTTACCAGGTACCCATTTAACACCTGGGTGGAGAGGAGCAGTGTAGATCAAATGCCTTACTCAAGGACATAAGTGCTGTGCCGGGGTTGGAACCCATGACCTTTGCATCTCTAGTCAAGTGTTTAAACCACTGGACTACGACACCTCTACAGGGACAACCGGTTCCCGTAGGCAATAGGTTAAGCTAAATTGCATCCTGCTTCTGATTTGATCCAGAGAGTTCTTTCAGTATGAAAGGGGTCCTCTGAGCCGGCTGCACATCCATCTGTTGCTCTCCGTCTTATAAGACTTTCTGTACATGCATGGCACATTTAGAAGAAAACAATGTCACACCTTTATCTTCACCAGGCCTGCCTTTCCCCTGTATCCTTTTCTAGGGTTTGTTTATAAAGTGTCGGCTTTCATTTAATTCCTCGCTGAAAGCAGCTGCCCCGTTCAGGGGAGAACAAATGTTCAAAGTGCTTTGCAAATACAAAGCAAACATCTTAAGAGAATCGGGAGCCTGGAGGAATCTAGTCAAAGATACATACATGAAACATGCATGCTCTTCATTTCAAGTTTACACCTAACAAACTAAAAGTGAGTGAAATGGAAATCGGGCATTGAGGGGATTGCGATGACTTGAATCAAATCGTGCATATTTGCTCTGCACCTTATATATCAATTTTTAAAAATCAAATATTATAATGCTGTACATGATTCAAGATATTTTTTAACTTCTCAGTGTTTTAGGCTGACGTGAGGATATAGTCAAAGCTCTTTGAAAAACGAAGTATCACCGAACATAGGTAAAACTCTGAAGTTACATCATACCGCCATGTTTAACTTGTTGGAGGTGTTCATTTTCATTCCAAATTATAATGTTTCCAATGAGTCATCTCTGTCTCAGTACTCAACAGGATGCCTCATTACCTACAGGAGCCATGTGGCCCCCTGCAATAAGCCTAGGGGAATGAGAGAATTCAGTAGTCACTGGGTTAAAGGCTAGTGCAGAGCAGTACTGGGCTAGATCCTCATGATTTCCAATCACAATCGATGGTTGTAAGTTTGAGTCTGAGCCTGGAGCTTTAGGCATTTTATCTACCATTGCCTCTCATGATCCAGGTGTAGCCAGTGGAAACCTGGTACACATAACATGAATTCTTGGAGTGTAACCCATTTGGTTGCCCACTGACAGCTAAGGTTACATTTTCAAAAGCTCATAGAGACATTTTAATATATACAGTATATGCACTGTACAAAATGTGCTTCTGTTTTATGACAATCATTATGTTGTAACATTCAAAGGGTTTAGAAAATTGGAACATCTAGAAGCACTAATTTAAAAAAGGATAATTATTACATGTGAAGGCCCCCCACAAAAAAAAAATAAATTAAAAAAATCCTATAATCATCCCTTTCTTGTGGCCTTTCAGGTAAGACCCACACTTGATGACTTGATTAATACAAATCATAGATAATTCTGCTCATAATGAAAAATGGCGGAGGTATGATTTCAAATTTATAAACATGACTGCTTTGTGCATCACATTGTACAAGGTGATGTTCATACAGTGCAGATTGTGAAAATTCCAAAAATAGAAATTTCCTTCATTTGTTATTCCTTTTCATGTCTGTCTGTGTGGAACATTTTAAAAAACAATATGGCAATGATTATCTACAATATCCGCTTGTGAAATTTTGATATTTTTCCTGAATTGCTTTCTTTCCATCATAAGTTTTGATAATTTTTTTAAAATCATAATTTAAAATATTTAAGCTGTTGGATACTAATCCCAACATAAACCGAGTATGAAGTCCATTGAAAATGTATCTTACGTGAATATAAAATTGTCTTTAGTAGGGGCAAGCGTCTATTTCAAAATTTGAATAAGGTTATGATAGAAGGTGAAATATCCCTGAAAGCTGTAATGATTAACATGAAATTTAGTAAGGTAAAAATAATGACGGTTTCAATTAAAGGTAATGACAGTTATATCGGTATTGCAATACATATGACTCTTCAATCATAGACATCTCTATGACTAGAGGAGTCATTTTAAAAACATTTCAAACTATTGTCACCACTTATATTACCTGGTTTTGCACGACCTTTTGGACTAATTTTTCAACATATGTTTTCAATAGTTAAACAGTACCTTTTACAGTTATTTAACAGAGTTATGTATTAAGAGACATCATTTTTCCTGTCTGCTCTTTTAACGGAAGATTGTGAACAAGATCAAAATAGAATGTTGTGAGGTATTCTTTCCAGCATCAGACTAATAATAGATAGCAATTTGTCCCTTCCCTTAATAGGTAAAGAAGTAGCAAGTAATACCATTTTGCTCGTCAGAAAGTAAAGAAGAAAACAACATAGCGACGTGGGGCAGTGAGCGAGAGCAGAGAGAAAGAATATCTTTCTGCAAGCGTGAAGCAGATCAATTAAAGTAAGATTATCAAGCAGAGGAGCAGTTTCAAGAACCCATTAAAAAATTGTCTCCAGCAAAATATTAAAGCTTACTCTCAATGTCGGTGGAGAATAAAGTGTTGACAAATAAGATTTATGATTTAACAATGCATCATTAAGCACAAAGCAGGGTAACTGAGAAAAATCGTTGAAAGAGAAGAGTACCTAGAGTTTGTCACATGGCCAGATTATTAATCATTGGTAAATATTTCAGGAGACTGCGCTCTTAATAATTCATGCTTAATCAGATCTGCCTCTGTTTTTGTTTCTCGGCAAATTAAATCCCTGCGCATATGAAAGCGCATTTGGGAGTAGAGGAGGACGCATTTGGCGTAAATATGACATTTCAAATTCTCTTACGAGCTTTTATTTGTTCTCTCCTTGCCGCTTTGCAAATGGCTGGGAAATAGCGGTGACGTGATCGTGTCTCATTCAGCCACACTGAACTTATTATCTGCTACATATTTATCTCAGATGACTGCATTCAGTGGTCCAGGAAAGCTGTAAAGATATTTTTCATAAGGCCATCTGATCATAAACCTTCATCCATGATGTCAAAGAAATCATATAACCTCCAAACCGCTATTAAGGAAATTGCACAGATTGAATACTACCTATCTCTTTGATGCCAACAGCTGCCCATTGTTCCAGCAACTTCTTTGTCACGCTACTACTTTAGTAATTGGGCTGAATATTTCATACCTGCTAGTCTGTAGAAAATAAAAACCTTCCTTTGTAAGATATTCATCACTTGCAAGACCTTGTGTTACCAAACCATAATATTAATTGGCACTTGAATTCTATTTGTTGTGCTGCCTATTCAAGAAAGGTGTTATCATAAAATATATATCAGATGATCTCATAAGGTTTTGACAGTAGAGAGATATTAGCTCATACCTTTTACTGTAGAGCAATCAGGTAAATAGTGACTTCAGCTATTCATGACGAAATTTTGATAGACGTAAGGTTGGAAACAGTGAGAAACACCCTGTCCCTCAGATAGGATTTTAAATGTAGGTCTCAAAACCACACTACATACATGTGAAGAGTAGGGGATGACCTGGGTGCAGCGAAACTCTGGCTCATCCCAGTGCAGTCGTACCAGGAGGAGAGACCCGAGGGTCTTTGGCTCATATTCGTAAAGCTGGAATAATTTAAACCTGGTTTACTTGGTCTCTTGATGTATGAAATGCCCAAATGTCAAGCTATTTATCCACAGTACAAAATCACTGAATTTCTCAGATATAAAATCAAAACAAGAAATTGATTTCATGTTGAAATGTTATTTGTTTGCTCATTTGATGAATTCATTTTCAGAGTTCATTCAGTGAATTTATTTTCAGAATTATGCAATTTTTACAGGATGAAGTGGTTGACACTTGGCACTTCATAAACATATGGGCTAAATCTACCCACTTCAACCTGGGCTAATGTTAGTTTGCTTTTATGAATAACGGCCATATTGATCAAGCTCTTGTTTCTCCTCCTAGGCTCAGATGGTGTAAAGATTAAGGTATAGCTTAGCCAAATCGTAATGGTGCGTAAAGATGTGGGAAAGACACGAAGAGCAAAATTACTAGTTTTGTCTGTGCATCTAAAAATGCAATCAGGATAAAAAAATTTCATCTTATTTTACTTAAAAGTGTTATTAGAGTTTTATACTAATTCTACATCCTAATATATTGGTTCTGCCTCTATAGAATAAAATTATGATTTTGAATAGTTTTGTCTTATGCGTCTTTCCCGTGTTTGTAATAGAATGATCAAAAATGGAAATCATCATCATCATACATGTACTTCAAGAGATGCCTTCAGGTGTACCTTGTGAAATGAAGACAAATAAGTGAAGTCATGGTAATAAAAACTGATAATGGGAACAATGATAACGTTCAAGGAGCAAATGAAATTGTTAAAGATTTGTTTAGGTAGCTTTGTGAAACGTAATGGCACATAAAGACGCGGGAAAGACACAAAGAGCAAAATTGCTAGTTTTGTCTGTGCATCTAACATTATAATCAGACTTTTATCCGAATAGAAGTTTTCATATTATTTTGGTTGAAATTGTTAATAGAGTTAAATATCAATTCTACATCCATATAATTTGGTGCTGCCACTATGGAATAAAATTATGATGTTGAATAATTTTACCATTTGCATCTTTCGTGCATTTTTATGTGCCATCACATTTCGCTATTAAAGCTACCTAAGATTATTGTTAGTAAATGAAGAAGCTTAATGCGAGGAATTTTAATTTGTAAACAAATTTTTAGGCTTTTACTCCCAGTGTTAAAGATCGTATGCTCGATCTGTAATGAAAATCACAAGTCAGAAAAAATTGGAACCAGCGGGATTCGAACCTGTCATCTACTGCTTGCCGGGCAGCGACTTAACCACCAGGCTATTCTGGTTCACGGCCAAGTCACGATGAACTGGAATCAAATACCCAAGATCCTCTTCTTTCTGACTCATTAATATTCAACGGTCCACCGTAGACACTTGTTAGTAAATGAAGAAGAATAATGGGAGGAATTTTAATTTGTAAACAAATTTTTAGGCTTTTACTCCCAGTGTTAAAGATCGTATGCTCGATCTGTAATGAAAATCACAAGTCAGAAAAAATTGGAACCAGCGGGATTCGAACCTGTCATCTACTGCTTGCCGGGCAGCGACTTAACCACCAGGCTATTCTGGTTCACGGCCAAGTCACGATGAACTGGAATCAAATACCCAAGATCCTGCTGGTTCCAATTTTTTCTGACTTGTGATTTTCATTACAGATCGAGCATACGATCTTTAACACTGGGAGTAAAAGCCTAAAAATTTGTTTACAAAGATTATTGTTATTTATAAATGTATAAATAAAGTTAATATTTTTAAAGTTTCCAAGATCAAAGAGCAATGAATCTGCATTCTGCTAAGCTCTACCAAGGGATTAATATTGATAGTCTTGACTTTTCTCCCACAAAATATTAGATTATATTAGTTAGAAACTATTTGTAAGATTGTATTTGCTAGATTTTATTTGTTAGATGATATTTGTTCTATTATTGTTATATATAAATCAGTCAATATTGTAAAGATTCCAAGAGCAATGAATCTGCATTCTGTAAGCTGTACCAAGGGATCAATATTGATAGTAATGACTATTTTCCCACAAAATATTATTTACACAAGAGAGTTATTAATAACAATTTTTTTTATCCATAGGTAGTGAATTATGCATATCTTTTATATCATGAGCCATTTTCTAGTGTGTGATTTAGAAAAAAAAAAAATGTGTACCAATCAAAATAATGTATAATTAATAAAAATGTGTGTGTGTGTGGGTGGGGGGGGGGGGGGCTTTATATGTTCTTTTGACATATGAAAATGATTTGTGTTCAAGTACCATTTATAACTGGTATTTTTTTTAAAACAGAAATCTGTCTAATGCTTTTTTCAAAGTTTATCTAATGGGAAAGTGTGAGTAATGGAGGAACATCAAATGTGTTGGAAGTTTTTTTCAAATTATTTTCTTTTAAATGATGCATACTTATCTGTATATTCTCTCTTTTTGTCCTCCCCCTCTGTCTCTGTGTCTCTGTCCCTCTTTCTCTGTCCCTCTTTCTCTGTCTGTCTCTCTCTCTCTATATCTCTATCCCTCTTTTTCTTTCCTTCTTAAATACTCATCTTTCTTCTTTGTATTTCACCATTTTCCCCCATGTTTTATATGTCTTCCCTCTCTCTCTGTGCATCTGTTGATCTCTGTATTTTACTTTCTAAGTTTATTTTGTTCTCTCATTTTCTTATGTACATTTTCTCACTCTCTTTCATTCTCTCCCCATCACTCTCTCACTCTGTGTCTCTGTCTGTCTCTCTCTCTCTTGCCCCCTTCTCTCTTAATGGCCCTATCCCTCTTTTTCGTTCCTCCTAACAACCCATTTTATCTTTCTTCTTTGTATTTCACTGTTTCCCCCATGGTTTATAAGTCTTCCCTCTCTCTTTGTACCTCTTGATCTCTGTATTTCTTCCTTTTCTTGCACACTTTATCTCTTTATTTTGTATGCTTATTTCGTTCTGTCATTTTCTTTCGTACATTATCTCTCTCTCTCTCTCTCTCTCTCCCCCCCTCTCTCTCTCACTGTCTCCCCCTCTCTCTCTCACTGTCTCCCTCTGTCTGTCTGTCCCTCTTTTTAGTGGCAAGGGTCACATTTCTAACTTGCTAACTCTCATGTTAGGCCTATGTAAAACAACACATTTCCATGACTAATGGAGCCGCAGTAGAAGAGCTTATAAGTCATGAGCTTATTATGACAGTCTTTATTTTCTTCCCCATATCTTCTCCTTATTTGCCTTTTATGTCACAGCTAGGTGTTACAATAAAGGATTAGAAGACATTTTCTCATCATCCAGTATTTATCTGCGGCTACTTCACGGACTAGAGCCGATTTTGCCACGAGCAATAGAGCTGACGCAACTTCACACGAGAAGCAAAGTTGGGCGGTCAGCATGTAATATGCTAATTGATGTCTTGTTGGAACCTTTTTTTTTTTTCTTCTTCAAAATTTGGTTTAAATATTTATCTAAGACTTGGGATAGTACATATTTTGTGCGTATTTGTGTGTTAAGGGGGGGAATTTTGTACTCACATATTCTTCTGGAATCCTGCTGTTCTTTTATGACCCTGAGGACATACCACTCTGTGTAAATATGACTTGGAGATGGAAGAGGTGCTTTTGATTTGTGGAAGGAGGGGGCGGATGTGAGTGGTTAGGAAGAGTAGACTGGCAGAATGCTGTGCTTAAAAAGGATGAAGGACGGGAAAAAAGGTGATTTGTATTTTTAATACATTTATGTTTTATAATTTAGATTGCATTATGATATTTTCTACTATGCATCACCAGAAGTTGCATTCCAACTCTTATTATGAATCCTTGAAAAATAGATAGATATCAGATTAACTTCTAATCCTTTATTGTAACACCTAGCTGTGATATGTTTACATGAAAGGCAAATAAGGGGAAGATATGGGGAAAAAAATAAAGACTGTCATAATAAGCTCATGACTTATAAGCTCTTCTACTGCGGCTCCATTAGTCATGGAAATGTGTTGTTTTACATAGGCCTAACATGAGAGTTTAATAGCAAGTTAGAAATGTGACCCTTGCCACTAAAAAGAGGGACAGACAGACAGAGGGAGACAGTGAGAGAGAGAGAGAGGGGGGAGAGAGAGAGAGAGAGGGGGGAGAGAGAGAGAGAGAGAGATAATGTACGAAAGAAAATGACAGAACGAAATAAGCATACAAAATAAAGAGATAAAGTGTGGAAGAAAAGGAAGAAATACAGAGATCAAGAGGTACAAAGAGAGAGGGAAGACTTATAAACCATGGGGGAAACAGTGAAATACAAAGAAGAAAGATAAGATGGGTCGTTAGGAAGAACAAAAAAAGGTTAGTCCTTTTTGCTGTTTCCACCAATAGGCCATGAAAATGGGCATAAATTCATTCTCTGACAAAGAGAAAGATTAGAAATAATTATACACACACCCACACACACCCACGTAACTTATTTTTCTTTTGGGCAATTTTCTATTCTATTTTTTGTTTAAACTTCACCATTGAAACAAAAGCTTGATCCATTAACTTCAAATTTGGAACTAGTATGCATCACCATAGCGAGACGAACTGATTAGATTTTTGTTTATGTAGGTCAAAGGTGATAGGTCAAAGAGGTCATTATACAGGTGTATGTGAAATTAATGTTTTTTTACCTTTGTTATCACCATATCTCAACTATTTTGTATTCATGGTTAGGAGATAATGTGATCAGACTTTTGGGGTTATAAGGTGTAAGGTCAAATGTCAAAGACGTCAATTAACATGTAATTAGAGGTTTTTGATTCTGGTTATCACAATATTTCAAGAACAGTTTGAGCCATCAACTGAATTTAGGCGGAGGCATATAGGAGACGCAGTCGCATTCCTTTTGTTTGTTGTCTGAAAACAAATATCTGGTGGTTTCATAAGTCACAACTTTATCCCTCATTATCGTCTGAAGGATTAGGGGCTTACCACTTAAACCTGCATGTTCCATGCTCAATGCAAAAATTATAAAATGTGCCAGGATATTTGCTCTAGGTTTCCATGGGTCTGCATCGTAAAACATGAACAAATGGCAAAGGTTTTCTTGTAGTGATAGTAGTTATGAAATCAAATAACCTTTTTTTTGTTTTGTTTATTGTTTGGCTTTAAGCACATACAGCCTTACTTTGTCTCACCCCATTTTACTTGCACTATTAAAATACTCTTTGACCTTTAAATACCTTATTTTTAGGGGTTTTATAAGAAGAAAAGTTTCCACGGTGACATTTGAGAAACCTTACATATTAATCTAGTGGTGATACTTTTGTAGTAATAAAGAAAAGCCCTGTTTTTCAATCTGAATATATTCAAACAAGTTTGATGACGCAAGGAGCATGACGTGAGTTTTTTTTACAAGATTTTTTTTTTTAAATTCACGCACACAAACAATCTTTTTTTGTGGGTTGTGCAGTCGGCCATCTCGCAGGGTCGCCTGATGTTAGGCCGTCATTACGATCACCTGCCGATCTTTCCAGAGAAATCTAATGATCCAGGTTTCTGTAGCTATTAGTTCCAAGTCAAAGAATCTCAATACATGTTGGAGGGAGTTCCCATATCAATGAAAGAAGGCGGGGATGTCGCTGGGCGACTCCGGCTGATATTACAAATTCCGTCTTTATGTGCTCTTGATGTAAATACAGTCATTGGCTTCTCTCCCTTTCCACCGTTCCTCTCTCTCTCTCTCTCCATCTTTCTCTTTACTCAATTCCTCATTCCTCTATTTTCCTTCTCTCTCTCTCTCTCTCCCCTCTTTTACTCCTTTGATTTCCTCCATCTGTGCTTCTCACCAGCATTTCTCCTTTCTCTCACTGTTTTCTATATGCATATCTCTTTTCTTCTCTTACGTCTTTTCCTCTTCCTCTTTCTCTTTCTCTCTCTCTTTATCTTTCTCCCTTCCTCCCTCCTTAGTTCCCCCTTTCTATCTCTTTCTATCTCTTTCTACTACTGATATGAATACACTCACCAGCATTTCTACTATTTCTCACTCTGTTTTTCTATAGTCTCTCTTTTTTCCTCTCTATTTCTCTTGTCACCTCCCCCTTCCTTCTCTCTTCTGCCTATCTACTATTATATGAGTATACTCTGGGTATTTCCTTGTCTCTCACTTTCTTCTTTACCTATTTTTCTACACATATCTCTCTGTTTCTGTCTCTCCTCTATTACCTTCACTCACCCCCCCCCCCCCACATACACTCTCCCCCCCCCCCCCTCCATATTTGCTGATGTGAATGTGCTCACTGTAATTTCATTTTTTGTCTCTAACTTCCTTTCTCTCTGTCAAGCTCCCTTTCTCTCTCTCTCTCGCTCTCCCTTCTCTTCCACTGCTCTCTCTCTCTTTCTCCCCTTCTCCATCTCTCTTCTCCTTATATACTTTTAATGAGCAATACTCACTGGCATTCCTCTTGCATTCTTCTGTTTTTCTCTTTTTGTATCTGTTCCTCCTGCCTTCCCTCCCTCCCTCCCTAGCTATCACTTCATATCTACCCCTGATGTGCATACACTCACTGTCTTTCCTTTCTAAATCTCTGATATTGAAACCATCTTGTTTCCTTTTCTCATCCAGTATTTGATTTGTTGCATTGTCTTGTTTATCTCTCCTTAACCCTTTCAGGATTATCTAAGGGCTAAATTGAGCACATTTTGTTTTTCAAATTGGCAGCAATAAAATTTTTCTTTTAGTGCTACCTGGTTCTAATAAGGCGTATTGTCATTGAAAATAATATATATGGTTACAAATTTTGTTGAAAAGTTCTGAAAATTTGATGAAAAGCAATGATTTTGAACCTCTTAATGTGTTGCAAATTTGAGGACTTGAATCCTATTCCAATTATTTTAAATTCCTGGCATAAAACGCAGTATGTGACCGTCCACCACAAAACGACCAATAAGTCGGAAATTTGGGTATTTAAAATTTCAGTTTGTATGCTTAGATTCTAACCTTTAAAATGATATATAACTTGTCTTATATAGACTAAGCAAACCCTTATAAATTGCAATAAGAATATCAAGTGTCATACAGGCTAATGACCAAAACAATAGAGAAAACGGGCTCTAAAGAAGAGTGACCATTTAAGAGAGCCTAATCTGTGTCCTATTGTTTGTTGAACAAAAGGTGGAGTAAAAAAGCCCTAGCCTACACTGTGAAGTTCTAATTGGATTGAGTTGTATATTTCTATACCTTTAGAATAGATATATTTCCTTTTTTTTTGTAGATTTCGAATAGCAGACCAGAAAAGCGATATGAAGGGTCACATGATATGGTCATGCAACAAAAATGGACACAGTGTGTGCAAACAATTTTGCTCTCTCTACTCATACATGCATGTGGTATATTTTTTAGAGCTCTGAATCAAACGTTATTGAGCCAAATCACAAAATTGTCTCGAAAGGATTGATGTGGCTTCATTTATATCTTTCTTATTGTCCTTTTCTTTCATTCCCTTTCTCATTTTCCTCTCACATTCCTGTTGGCATTTCTGACTATTCTATGGATTAGAATGGAGTAAATCATAATGTGAATGGGCGAAGGGGTGGGATACATGTATTCACATACTTGCTGTATTATGCATTGATATATCCCACATGGTTTTTTTTCTCCTAGCTTTAACCCTTTCGAGACAATTGACCACATTTTGTGGTTTGGCTCAATAACTTTTGATTCAAAGCTTTAAAAATTATACCAGATGCATGAGTGGAAAGTGAACAAATTTCTGCATACACTATGTCCATTTTTGTTTCAAGACCATATTGCGTTTAATGCCAGGAATTTTAAAAACGACAATAAGCTCTAAAATCCTTATATTGGCAACACATTGAGATGTTCTAAATCCTTGTTTTTTCTCGAAATTGGCAATTTTTCAACTTGTCGACAAAATTTGTAGCCCTGTAAATTGTTTTCAAAGACATTACAATTTATCAAAACCATGCAGCACTGAAAGAAAAATATTAGTGTTGCCAATTTGAAGAACGAAATGTGATCACTTTAGCCCTTAAATAATTTCTGTCCTGAGATATACATAAAGGGATTTCCTGCTTTCCATGCACATAAAACACGATAAGAACTACTTTCGAAAAATAAACTCAAGGGCAATTTCAAAGGCCTATGGTACTGCCCATAGAAATCATGTTCAGATTATGTAATACACCATTGTAATGTTCGCACATTTCTAAATGTGATAGACAGGGCTATTGAAATTGTCTTGAGTTTATTTTTCGAAAGTAGTTTTTATTGTGTTGTAAATAAGATACAACAAAAAGCAGATCAGAATATTGTTCTAAAGTAAACAAAATATTTCCAGTTTGCAACCAATTATTATTGTGAAAATCACTAGACAAATTGGCAACTCAGTCATGAGTTTGTGACATCATAGACTCACAAGTCACAATACAAAATCTTAAAAAGTTGTCCAAGAACATGCTTTTCACATAACTGGAACCAAGTTATATCTATAGTAATATGCTTTTGCATGTCTAAACATTTACAAAATATTTTGTGAACCCCAGAATACTAAGTATTCAGATACTTGTTGTATTATGCTTTGATATATATCCAACATGTATTTTTCTCCTAGCACGTTGCTTTAATGAGATACACATAAAGGGATTTCCTGCTTTCCATTTACAGATACTAGGAAAGGCAGATCAGAATATTGTTCTAAAGTAACAAAGTATTGCCAGTTTGCAACCAATTATTATGTAAATACATGTTTGAGGTACCAAGAGCTATATGCTAGGTGATAAAAACCATGCTCTACTAATCTCAGAGGTGATGTATCTAGAGATGCAGCATAGCCGTCATTTCTTTGTCCCTCCCTTTTGCATTTTTCAAAAAAATCGCAAACTGCCGTGACTAATCAGGAAAGAAGTGTAAAATATGCAGGAAGATGTTTTGAGGCTCTACCAGGCGAGGCCATGCATGAACTTGATAAAGGTCACGGGCTTATAAGATAGATATGCTTGATTTTTGTTGAGACCCTATCCCTTCCTTGATATTTTTTGTGTTGAATACTTATAAGTGACTATGAACAAATTTTGTAACCTGTGCCAAAATGTAAATTGCATTCAAAGTCGGTAGCTGCATCTTATATAGCGCCTCATCAGGTACAACATAACCATTATACTGATGTTGTATGGACTTAAAGCTGTCTAATTTTTGTCAAGTGATTTTCCTTTTTTTTGTGCCACTAAGAAATTCATAACTTTCGTATAAGTTGTCCAATTTTCCTCAAACTTTTTTTGATCTCTAGATCTGATTTTTCTGCTTCAATTAAAACCAAGTTATATTGTGACTGGACTTCCATTTAACCCTTTCTGTGCTGGTACATACATGTGACAAACAGACTAGATATTTCACATTGCTCCACAAAGAAATATGTATACAGTGATCAATATATCAGTGTTTAGAGCATGACTCAAGCATTCTAAATATCCAACAATTTTCATATGCTTCATAGACATTTTTGGAGAAAATTGCAGAATTTGTAAAGGATCAGTTCTCAGTTCAGCATTAAAGAATAGTAAACAAATTAGGAGCAGAAGTGTAAAGGACCAAAAGGAAACTCATTTTAATTTCACAATAATGATTAGGCATGAAATTAAGTAAAGTAGAAATATTTAGTACCATTGGAAAAAGTAATAAATTGTGTGCATTTAAAATGAACAGTGTTCAAGTTTTGATAAAATCTTAAAAGAAGCGAACCCTTTGGCACAGTAAGAGATAATGTTGATCACTTTTATCTTCAGACTTTCATGGATTAATTTCTTACATTCTAATATAGAGTGATAGGCAAAATAACTGCTTCCACTTTTATATCATATTTTCATATGATTCAATTAGAATATATTTTGCCAATATAAAAATGGCATATAAATCATGACATAAATCATAACATGAGTAAATAAAACGGTTGGACAGCCTTGCTCAGCTGTGCCATTACAGTACTTAAAGGAGAATTATCCCCACGAGACTTTCATCATTGACCTAAAACAGAATTCTAAACAGTTTCTGATAAAGTAAAAACATCGTATATTCGAGAATCGAGAGGATGGGAATTGTCGATTGAATCCTCCGATTTTTATTGTTCTCGAGAGTAAAGCAGCGTCGCCATGTTCCCGGTGCGATCGGGCTGTGTGACGTAGGGCATGGAGTTGGCCGTAGCGCATTGTAATTGGCTCGCAATAGTTCACCAACATTATTTTAAAAAGAGTTTATTATTATTAATAATAACATAAATTACGCAAGAGTTTCATAATTAAATTAAATAAATCAATTTATATTATCTACGTAACTATCACATTTGAAAAACATTTATTAGAGTAAAATAATCATCGTAAGTAAAACGTGTTCCAGGACACACTAGCTTGATTATACGATTCGCCCGGGCATAAGCTTAGCCCGCAGATCTACGTGATAATCGGCCTCCGTGAAATGATCACTGCAGATCACATCATTTTTCCGATCAAGTTTGAAGTCTTTTCCTTGGAATTTTTCCACGTTCAATATGGTCACCCAACGCTTGAACAATTGCTGACATTTCTGCGGGTCTGGGAACCGATGGAATGATTTCCCTATCGTTTTCTTGGAACAGTTACAACAGCCGAACGCTTGACAATACACCATGTTTACCGTGTGTATATGCAGCGCGCGCTTCATGCAAGCTAGCTACTAGCTATTGAGTTCTCCATCCCCTACGTCATCACGCGCAAGGTTTTATGGGAAATTTAGAGAAAATGGACGCCGCCAGTAGGAGTAGACATCGTAAAAAGTGGTCTCTATTTTCTGCTCTTACAACGGCATCAGTTGGTCTAAAACGGTGATTTTTATATCAAATTAAATGTTATTTTATTCACTATGACCCTATTTACATTTAAAAGCCTGGGGATAATTCTCCTTTAAAGATATTAAACAATAGTTATGTTCACACGATGGGAGCTAAACTTTAAGTTTCACTTGTAGTTTCAAAACTTTAAGTTAACTTGAAGTTATCTTATAGTTTCAGTATGAACGGACTCATGGTTTTGAAACTTTCGGTTTACTCTTGGTTCTAGAACCACAAGCGAGCTTGTGGTTAAGACCTTAACCATGAGCAGCGGAGGGTCCTCCTTCGAAGTCTCTGCCCATGTGGGTGGTCCTCCATCGCAGTCTCGATTAGCGATGACCTCGCTGTTCATGTTAAATTTCAGGGTCGTACCCTTCGTGCCAATTATTAACACAGGATCTGTATGTGTACTGTACACATAATCGGCAGTATCTACTTCCGGGGTTAACCCCGAAACTTGCTGAGCTTGTAGTTTGAGCTCGTCGTTTCAGGCTCGTGTGAACCCTCGCTGCGGTTAGGGACTCGTGGTTTCGAAACTTAAAGTTTCGAAACCACAAGTCCCTAACCGTGAGTGCCGTATGAACGTAGCTAATACCTTCAAGAAACACCATGTTTTCTAATTGAATCTAGAATGTTGCTCCCATAATTGAATCAGGTCCAAGAGGTCCCTATGGACACTCTCTTGAGAGATGCTCAAACATGTCAGTGGTTTCAAATCTCATGGGGGATATTTCATGTAGACAGCATCATGATATTCATTTAAAGATATAGTTGAGTAATGATCCTGGGATATCATCGCTAAAGCAGCTCTATGAGAGCAATTTATTTTGTAGAAAATAAGAATTGGTGTATATTGCGAGGTTTTACATTCATCAGATTGATGTTGAGTCAATTTTGCTGAAAAAAATCACATGCATTGCACATGGAAACAGGTATATGGGACTACACACTCATGTGGCATGAAAGTTTGGTCCAAACTCATTCAGATATCACTTGTCATATTTTTTGATATGGGGGCATTTGAAGAGCAAGCACTTTCAGGGGACATTTCTTCTATAATATTCTTCCAAAGTGACAACAAAAAAAATTCAGTGAAGGAGCTCACAAATTATTTTTCACCTCTACCAAAATTCAACCCTCGCTTTAAGGGGCATGTATGTGCAGCTAAAGGAGATAATGTAAATGTGTTTTTTCTCGATTGGAATCAAGATGGAGACTTCAATCATTGTTATTAAGAAATCGATTCCGTTTTTTATATGAATCCAGCAAATTCTAAAGCCACAATTGTGTTGACTTGTATGATGAGATTCATTGATCATACCGCGGAGGAGTATAACTTAGTATGATACAACCTACCGTAAACTATCTTCAACATACTTTTATTTTGTCATTTCCTTTTTGTCAATTATCTCTTATCTTTTAAGAGCTTTATTTTTTTTTTTAGAAATGGCAAGTGATCATTTATTTTCCTTTCAATTCCGGCTTTTGGTTTCTTGTGTTTATTTTACATTATCTTTCTTTCAAAGTCATGTCATGGTTAGTGTATCAATGGGCAGGAAATACAGTCCAACCTGCTTTAGCAACCACCTGTATAAAAAGACCACCTGCCTATAAAGACCACAAATTTTGTTTCCCTTGAAAACTGTTTCTTATTGAAACATGTATTAAAGGAACCTGTATGGAAAGACCACCTGCTCATAAAAACCGCTTTCCTTGGCTCCCTAGAGTGGTCTTTATAGACAGGTTTCACTGTACTATGTTTGATCCTGCTCTTCTTTTCAACTAATATGTGTCATTTATTTGAAATCATTTTTAACCTGTTGAATACTAAAACAGAGATAACTCATACTGGAATCTATAAAAAATGTGTGTTGTACCAAAATCAAATTGTATCCAATCGGTTAAAAGGATGGATAGCGTTTACAGAAGAGAGGAAAAACTATTCCAAAGTAAATCCATGTGACGGTGAGGTTGTAAGAAATATTTGTTCAAAATTTTGCTTTTTATTCTTCTGTTGGAAAAAAAATTTAAGCATTCAGTTTCAGTTTTCAGTTTATTGTTTCATATATCGTGTGTTGAGAGCCAGAAGGGCATTAACTCTGTGTTAAAACATATGAGTTACCGCCCTTCTGGCTTTCAACACATGATATGTTAAATTTTACAATTTTACAAACAAGATAAATGGTACAACAAAAATGAATTATATTGTCAGAGGCTATAGCGGAAGGTGAGTACCTCATGTCTGTATGTTTGCATGCAGTATAAATTGAAAAGACTGGGCTTAAAGAAGAGTGAAATATGAAGGAGCCTATTAAAAGAGAAAGCCACACTTGTAAGTTATAGGCACCAAAAAGTAATAAGAGTTAGATAAGATAGTCTTTAAAAAGCAGTGGTAATGAGCAGCGCATGATGTAGCAAAATGAATATATGGATAAAATTAATGTAAATCTCAGTTATAGAAATCGCATTCAAAAAAATGGTATTGGATGTTAGTGTCACTGTCATTACAACAATAATATTACAATTTCTAATGCCTTCCATAACTGTGACTATATTGCTTTATCTCTTAACTATAGTCATGGTAACAAGTTCCCATACCTTCACAAAAGGGATGGTAACAAGTTCCCATACCTTCACAAAAGGGAAGTTTTCCAATCAGAATAACTACTTTCTGTTGATTAATCAAAACTAGTCGCAGACATGCACGTCTTTCTTATAATTCAGACAGTATGCTGTCAGTTGGGTTTACTAGAATATATCCACACTATACTTTATACTACCATTTATGATCTTTCATTTCCAGAATTAGGATACCTGATATGCCTCAGTAAGGTAGTTTTGTATGCAAAATTGGGTAATAGCAATTCAGATATTGGGAAGAGGAGACTCCTGCCATTGAATTCCCAGGAATCTGTCTGAGGAACAACATTTTTTTGGTCTGTTCGATGTATTTTTAGACTTGTCTCCACCATGTGGAGCCTCTGATCTATGCTGTGTATTTGTGGGAAAAGAAAAACTGGAAAAGATAAATAGAAATCTATTCAGGAATGAAGTCAGACATTTCTAATAATCACTATTAAGCTGAACTAGAATTTTATATTTTCTGCAAGGAACTATTTATGGGAGTTATAAAAACCTCTAATCTTATGTGATCATCATTGAGAAAATCTCTTGAAATTGATATTGAGGTATGAAATATTGTTCATTTTGATGCTATAGTGACTTTGCATATATATTCAAAGCTATTATTGTATTCTGGTAAAAAGAATAGAGGTTAGAGATAAATAAGCTTTATATATTTCTGACTTGTTTATCATACAAGAGATTGGTTGTTTGAATCAGCAAAATATAAACAAACTAACAAGAATTTGCTAGAAAGGTCATTCATTTAAAAGCACAACCTTCTGCATATGTAATTTTTGTTATGTTGTCAGGACAAATAGCTCAAAGCTGTGTCCCTTTTTTGCTCATTTCTGAGCTACATATATTAAACATTTTTCACACAAATCATTAGTCAAATATCTTATTTGTAGTCTTAAACCTTCAGTGTAATATTTTTCTTCAATTCTGTGAGAATTTATTTTCCATATGACCAATTTATTTTCCATCATGACCAGATCTGAATGTTGCTTGAGAGATGCTTCTTTTACGACTTCCTGAAAAAAAAAAATCCTCTCTTTAATAAACAGATAATCTCTTTCATGAAAATCGAAAGCGTATGTCCAGCAGCAGTCTAGATTTAGTTTGTCAGTATGTAGCATGGGTCCAGTTATTTTACTGTGGTATATTGATGAGAGGTATATGTGAGAGGTATTGGGTACAATCCTTGCTCGGTGTTTTAGATCCTTGGACAAAGTGTTTTACCGACATTTATCCCTCTTGACTTAGGAGTATTAGATAGGTACCTAGAAATACTGGGGTTAGTACTCAGCTATTACCAGAGAGTACAATTTCTACCCAAAATCATTTTGCTCATATCATTTTTTTTTGTACTAATAAACCATTCAGTATCAGTTTGGTTTGAATGTGTGTGAACTTTCATATTCCATCTTTACAAAATCTAAATATTACCTTTAACCTGATGGGGAAACTGGAATGAAAACAAGTAATAAATGATTTTTTTTTCTCTTTGGAAATAGAATGTATAGTCATTGACTAGCCATTCAACTCTGCACGGTGAAAGGAACAATTACTTTTACTATCTGAATTCAATATTTTGTCTTCAACCCGTACCAAAAATCAAGAAGCGCTTCCACACGGAAGCAGATAAACGCTCTCCCAAGAAATGACTGCAGTATCATGAGGGAGCAGTCCTACATACAAGGACATGGTAGAATTTTCTTTTGTTAGAGATTGTATGGTATGAATGTATGGTTTGATGAATGATGTGAACAAACTCTTTATTTGAAGAAATCTGCTCAAGGGCAATTTGGGAACATGATTTCATTGCCTGGAGAAATTTGTTCGACTTATATACAAAGTAAATGTTGTGTTTCTGCACTTTCAAAACGTGATGGATTGAAAGTTATTGTTCCTCACGGTTTTATTTTTTTCTGGAGATATTCATGTTGATGCTTATGGTGAAGTATACCTGACTGCTAAGAAAGCACTTATACCATTGTAGATCAGCGACCAGTGACCAGTGAACCTATATGTTGAACTCCTATCCGAGGGACTTGTGTTTTAGAGCTTGTGTGTACTCGGGAAGAGGAAGAGACAAAACTTCTACAGACAATAGCACTTTCCCCACAACAGAGGGAGCCCTTTTCCTAGACCTAACCAAGTTGATGATGTCGAAGTAGCATTAATTCATCCTTAAACCATCACCCAGACAAAAGGACGCCAACGTCCTCCCGCATTTGACGATTTGTGATTTATTACTGCAACCACAATTAATATAAAATGATATGTCCATGATAAAAAAAAAGAAAGAAAGTGGGTCTAAATAGTTTCTCACTTAAAATGAAAGGTTAATGATATATTTCTCTGTACGTTCTGTGGTTTAGCCCATGACATTATCGCCTTCTCCTACCCATTTGAAAACATGATCATGATTAAAAACTATGCTCATTAAAGTCTGACCTCCATCTGATGTTAGGTAGAACAAGTTTGATATTGAGTGATGTGAATTTGAGATTGATTATATAAGTTCCACAAGATCAGGAATTGCATCATAAAGGAATACGTACAAAGTTCTTTTGTTTTTATGCCTCCGCCCACCATAGGTGGTGCCGGAGGCATTATGTTTTTGGGTCGCCCATCCGTCCGTCCGTACGTCCGTCCGTCCCCTTTTCGTTCTCGCGATAACTTCAAAACCGTTTTCCGGATCAGTTTGTAACTTGGCCCATGTATGCATATGGGAGGGACGATGAACTGATTAGATTTTGGGGTCTCAAGGTCAAAGGTCAAAGGTCATAGAGGTCATTATATACATAAAAATGGTTCGTTCTCGCGATAACTTCAAAACCGTTTGCCGGATCAGTTTGTAACTTGGCCCATGTATGCATATGGGAGGGACGATGAACTGATTAGATTCTGGGGTCTCAAGGTCAAAGGTCAAAGGTCAGAGGTCATTATATACATAAAAATGGTTCGTTCTTGTGATAACTTAGGAACTGTTTGGTGGATCAACTTCTAACTTGGCCCATGTATTCTTATGGCAGGGACGATGAACTGATTAGATTTTAGGGTCTCAAGGTCAAAGGTCACAGAGGTAATTATGTACATAAAAATGGTTAGTTCTCGCAATAACTGAAGAACTGTTTGACAGATCAGCTTCTAACCTGGCCCATGTTTGCATATGGGAGGGACGATGAACTGATTAGATTTTAGGGTCTCAAGGTCAAAGGTCAAAGGTCATAGAGGTCATTATATACATAAAAATGGTTCGTGATGTATGGAGTCTAGGACCCCGTTTACAGTGCAGGGCCGGGCCGAGCCCGGCCTCGGCCCGGCCCTAATTGCGGTACTCGGCCCCTCAATTTCGTGCGTTTACAGTGCGGGTCTCGGGCCGGCCTAAATTATAACCTTTCATTATTTTGTCGTAGTGGCGCTCTGAATGTAAACAAACGTTTATTTTGGTGGGTAGTTTGGTGGGTAAACGTAACAGTGTGGCGACGAACGATCGAACACCACAGCTGCTCGCTTAACTTATCGGATAATTTCATATTCTCTACGCAATTCTAATATCTTTGTACGATCGACAAGAGGATGGATAAGGAAGGTCGTATTCGTAGAATTCAAAGGTATAATCGTGACAGGAGGATGAGGAGAGAGCAATGTGAGGAGAATCGTCGCAGGAGGAATGGCCTGCTCTTTCGAACGAAACAGCACAAGAGTTGAACGATGATAATTGAATTAAAAACACTAGTATCTCGCCTTTTATTTACGCGGACAAACTTTGGAAATCTCAGCAGAAAAGACAACAAAGCAGCTCAGGCCGTACAATGCATGCAACGCTCAAAGCAACCGCGGGATCATGACACATATCCAATGATGTCATGATTGCCGCACTTCCGGGATCGCATTTGGTACCGTCTTTTGGAGTTCTGTGATTTGGCCCCGCGTGCGTTTACAGTGAAAGAAGGCCGGGCCGAGGCCGGGCCGAGACTACCTCCAGAGGTGGTCCAAATGCGCGGCCGCTTTTGGTACCGCATTTGGCCTTTTGAGCGTTTACAGTGAAGTTTAGGCCGGGCTCGGCCCGGGCTCGGCCCGGCCTTACTCTCACTGTAAACGGGGTCTAGGCCTACCTATTTTAAAAATTTCAAGGGGACAGTGGTCTATTTGCTATAAAATATCTATTTCCTTGGTGTATTTGATGATTGTAAGTCAATGGTAATTATAAAAAGTTTTTTATTTGAAAATAAAATGAAATAAATTTTTTCTGTCTCCTGTGCTTTTGAAGTGAAAAGATTTGTAATTTTGATGGACCAATCCTTTTTAAAGTGTACATGTATGCCATACATTGCCAATCTGATGATGGCGGAGGCATAAATTCCGACCACACGTGGTCGGAGATTCATCTACTTTTCTTCAATAACAATTTTCCAGCAAGGGCAACCCCCCCCCCCCCCAATGTCTTTGTATTCTGTTGGAATATCACTGCACGTACGCAGGAAACAAAATAGTGTGTTTGGTATGATTATATGACACATGTTCCAGCAACACTTGTTCCAATTTTAATATCCTACAGTAACCAATGGCTTACATCAGCCCTGGATCAAACATCGTACCTACTCCTAACCCTTCAAAAGAAGGTTGAGTTCTGGGAAAGGTGAAAATAATTTGTGAGCTTTCTCATTCCTTTTATGTCAGTTTGGAAGAACATCATAGTAGAAATGCCCCCTGAAAAGGATTGCTCTTCACATGCCCTCATATCCAAAACTTGACGAGAAATAGCTGAAGTGTTCGGGCTGAACATTCATGCCACATGTGTCTGCAGTCCCATATACTCTTTTCTGTGTACAGAAAGCATTTGCTTTTCAGCAAGAGTGGGTCAATTTCTTATCACTTAGATGATTCCAAAAACTTCACTGTATACACCAATTCTTATGTAAACATGATCAACCATTCCCATGCATTTGCTTTGAGAAATTTTCTTTCACAATATAATCGCATGACCAGAACTCATTTTATCTTTAACCCTAAGCTATAAACCCAGTTGCAACCTTCACCCTAATCCTATACATTTGACGTAATAAAGCTCTGAGCAATTGCTACAAAAAAATGTGTCAGAGCAACATTTGGTTGTGTTGACGTAACCTTTTTCATCTCACAGTGTAATTATGAATGTAGAAACATCAGTTTTCATTGTTTGCATGTTAAAGTAAGGAGAATATTCAGTCATTAATGTGCAATTGTTTTTGTGCACCAAAGACTGAATCACTGTAGCAGTGATCCATGCCACAGCAATAATGTCCTCTAGCAAGACATCAATCTACATTTGCTGGTAGGATTTATTCCTTGAGATCTAGGTTTGCTAGAGCTAAAGCTGGGATAATGATATCCAAAATCCTTTGGAAACGTGTAGAGGTGTTAAATCATTATATGCGATATACAAGAACAGAAATTATTGCATATGTTATTATTAATGATCATAGAAACTATTGCCGGAAACTATTGCTTATGTGATCCTTTCTTTTGATTTGAAAGAGGTGTCGTAGTCGAGTGGTTCAATCACTTGACTGGGAATGCATAGGTCGTGGGTTCGAACCCCAGCACGGCACTTATGCCCTTGAGCAAGGCATTTTATCTACATTGCTCCTCTCCACCCAGGTGTTAAATGGGTACCCGGGAGGATGCGAACGTCATTGTGGTTGGATTAGCATGTGCGCGCTTGGAAACAGGCGACTGGCTGGAATGCTCCCCAGAGGAGTGGAGAATGTGCACTGTAATGTGCAGAATCGCAACTGAATCCAGTGACCGGGGGTAATAATGCTGTAAGCGCTTTGGTCGGTTACATTGTAACTGGTAAGGCCCTATAAAAGAAACAGCTATTATTGAAAGGAATTATATATTACCATACAATGCTATAATACCTTGCCTGATAATCTTTTTTGAACAAGTGTAGTTTTTCTATATTTCGTACAAAGCAGGTCTTTTTTTTTTGGGGGGGGGGGGAGGGTAAATTTCTCTTGCTTTTTTTTACCTGTTGTTGTTGTTGAGATTTTTGACAATGTATTCAAAAACACATTTCCACAGGGTCTAAACAAATGCATTGATCAAATATAAAACTTTTTATAAAACATGTGATATTATAATTTGAATTTCAATTCCATAAGTTTAATCTCATGCTGAAACCTTTGTTACCAAAGTTGTGCATTATACACCACAGATTCACTTTCTGAAATAAGAAAATGCTTTACTTTTGTTGTTCAATACAGTGCCCCTTAGCTTCTTGTTGAATAATATATGGTTCAAATGCTTGGAACTATAGTTTTATAGTGTACAACACCACATGTGTATGAATGTTCATTGAGTCGATTATGCATCGAAGTGACATAGTGAAAACTCTGAGGTAACGATTCTTTATTATTTTCATGATTCTAAACAGGCAGGGAACAATTTTTTTTTTCATTTGTGACGTAGTTTTGCTTTACGAGTCAGCTGTCATGCGCTACAGCACCGGGAAGTTTGCTTTTCCTTACGATGGTTGCGTGATAGTTGCGTTTTTGAGCGTCTGCAGGAAGTTGATCGTCACATCTCCCTGTTTCCGTCAGCGCTTAAATGGTTGGGTAAATGAGGGCTGCATCTTAAGTAGTGCCAAGAAATTTTGGGTTATATATAAGGGGCATCTATTCGAAAGAACATGATGTGGGGTGGGGGTGCTTCTATGAAGCTAAAGGATGGTTTTGATGTTATTTTTCATAATGCTCAGATTTATACTCTGGAGACAAATGCTCCGGGCTTTATTCTGTCAAAGATACAGGGTTTGGGTTTGGGTTTGGGTTGTAATAGAGTGTCAGGTAAGGTTTAGGGTTAGTGTTTGGGTTGTAATAGGGTGTCAGGTAAGGTTTAGGGTTAGTGTTTGGGTTGTAATAGGGTGTCAGGTAAGGTTTAGGGTTAGGGTTTGGGTTGTAATAAGGTGTCAGGTAAGGTTTAGGGTTAGGGTTTAGGCTGTAATAGGGTGTCAGGTAAGGTTTAGGCTTAGGGTTTGGGTTGTAATAAGGTGTCAGGTAAGGTTTAGGGTTAGGGTTTGGGTTATAGTAGGGTGTCAGGTAAGGTTTAGGGTTAGGGTTTGGGTTGTAATAGGGTGTCAGGTAAGGTGTAGGGTTAGGGTTTAAGGTTGTAATAGGGTGTCAGGTGAGGTGTAGGGTTAGGGTTTAGGTTGTAATAGGGTGTCAGGTAAGGTTTAGGCTTAGGGTTTGGGTTGTAATAAGGTGTCAGGTAAGGTTTAGGGTTAGGGTTTAGGTTATAGTAGGGTGTTAGGTAAGGTTTAGGGTTAGGGTTTGGGTTGTAATAGGGTGTCAGGTAAGGTGTAGGGTTAGGGTTTAAGGCTGTAATAGGGTGTCAGGTAAGGTGTAGGGTTAGGGTTTGGGTTGTAATAAGGTGTCATGTAAGGTTTAGGGTTAGGGTTTAGGTTATAGTAGGGTGTTAGGTAAGGTTTAGGGTTAGGGTTTGGGTTGTTATAGGGTGTCAGGTAAGGTTTAGGGTTAGGGTTTGGGTTGTAATAGGGTGTCAGGTAAGGTTTAGGGTTAGGGTTTGGGTTGTAATAAGGTGTCGGGTAAGGTTTAGGGTTTGGGTTGTAATAGGGTGTCAGGTAAGGTTTAGGGTTAGGGTTTGGGTTGTAATAGGGTGTCAGGTAAGGTTTAGGGTTAGGGTTTGGGTTGTAATAGGGTGTCAGGTAAGGTTTAGGGTTAGGGTTTGGGTTGTAATAGGGTGTCAGGTAAGGTTTAGGGTTAGGGTTACTGTTAGGTATTATGTTTAGTCCAGTGATCAAGTTAAGAATTCCTTAAAGTGTAGGTAATTGACTGGGGAGCAATTGTCACCAGAGCATATATGTGTCGTACAACCATTCTCTGTATGACATATAGCAAATATAAACCCATAATGCATTGCATTAACCCATTGCCTATGGGAACTGGATGGTCCTTGTGTTAAGCCTATGGGAATTAGAGAATTCAGTAGTCAACGGGTTAATAAGTGATTACTCTTTTGACACACTAACTCCTGGTTATACCTGAGCCTATACATGTACATATACACTATTTTATTAATTTTGATTTGAGGTTTTAGCATTAAAGGTTTGATTAGTAGTATGATGGTACATGAATTCAAGTTTTTTGAAAGAAGTGATGTATCTCATGCCAAAAATTTGTATGAAATGTCCATTTTCATTCATATGTACCCCAGTAGTAAAATTTGACACAATTTAATAAGAAGTAATGTGTCACTTAGTGTCACATTTTAGGGTATATATATGAACCGCACAACAAGGGTCCCAAGTCCTTGTGTTGCCATAAAGCCATTATGGTAATAGCCGGGAGGGCGCATTGTTATACATAATTTGTATATATATATATATATATATATTTACTCAAGGCTGTGCATAACTTCACCAGTGAATGTTTTTGCTTTGGCGTGCACTCGTCTTTTGTAAGGTTTCCTAGCTGCAATTTATAGAAACAACCCTTGGAATCATCAGAACAAGAGAAATTTAAAGGAGAGCCCATTCATTATTTTTGTTTAACCACTGACAGTTAAACACATAGTGGGTTTTTTGTTGTTGTTGTTGTTCCTGGCTCTGATGCACTGCAGTGCTAATTAAAACATAAGATCTGGAGCTGAGCTGTTCATTTACAGCATACTATTAGTGTACTCATTTACCAGTGATATAAATGAATGAAGGAGGTACAGGGGGCATGGGCAGTTTGAATACTGAAAGAAGGAGAGAAAGAGAGGGTGAGGGGGGGGGGGGGGAATGGTAGGCATTGTTGAAAAATGATATAACATTTACCCTCAAAATCCCTTCCCCCACTTGCATTTCATAGTCTAATAAGACCAGAGTGCCCCCCTCCCCTCACCTTGACATCAGTACCCCCTCAATGGCTGGACTCGTGCTATACCATTGCTACATGTTAATGGTATGTAAGTGTGTCATATCAGAAATAGCAGTATGCTCTCTGCCTAGTGATGTCATATTCTATGTTCATGTCAAGTACCATTAGAACTATCATGAGGGGAAGAAGGGCCCAACTCAATCTTAATAGTTTTTGAGTTATTAAGAACAAAACTTTATATTTTCATAAGTTTAATTTAATGGATGAATGTTTTTTATCTCCATGTATTATGTAATGTAAGTTCAAGTAATAAAGATTCTCTGCAAAGATGGACGTATTCTGTCTCTTAAACTTATCAAAATATTAGCTTTTTATATCTTCCTCTCTTTTATTCAATTACTATCTACAAGTAAGTTGAACAATATTCCCTGCTAGGTATAAGCTTTTCGTGTTTGAAAAAATAAATGTGTGCACTGTCCAGATGCTGATATGGAATTTTCAGTTTGGAGCTTCTTTTCTCATTCAAAATTTGAATGAAATTGATGTTTTAGTATCTCTTTATTGGAAAGAAGTGGAAAACAAGTGAGAATGTTGATTCTATACTTCTGTGTTATTTTGTGCTTTGGAACTAGTGCGATAGCAAAGACCTCACAATTGAACATAAGTCTGTAATCCAGATTCACTTCTATCTCTCTCCTTGGTCCAAGTATGTTTTTACCATCATTTCCCTTAAACCAATAAGAAACTGATCTGATTGGTGATGATATGTTGACATATAGTTCTTTTTTCACAGTCTGTAAAAAATTATGCAGCGCCAGCGATGACAAAGTTCTGAAGACAGGGGAGCGTTTCATCAAGCGTTTTGTCAGTGATTTTTACCGACAACTGTTATAAGCTACTGAAATCCTTGCATCTGATTGGCTGAGAGCAAATTTGTCAGTAAAAATCACTGACAAAACGCTTGATGAAACACTCCCCAGGTCAATCTTTTCCTGATTGTGAACAGAAAAGAACTATTTCCTAATATTTGCCTTCCTGAAGATCATGTAATTTTCAAACTGCAGGTTTTTTTATAATTTTCTCGATAACAGCAATATCTTACCATATGAGTGAAGAAGGTTTAGAGAGAAATTTTATTGTCATATTGAAAATGGTATTTCATCCCTACTCTTACGCAAGAAATCGCTGAATAGTAGATACATATTAGGAGGTACACTTAGAACAAACATGCTCCTTTCTCCCCTTAGCTTCCAACTCCTTCAAAAGATTTAAGCCATGTTGAATTCCGATCATTTACATGGCTGAGAGCAAAGTTTGTTGAAAGCATGTCTAACACGGTGTGAAATCCTGCCTTTGTTTGATCCCTTTGGAAGAAATTTCCGCTGTTTGACATTTATCAAACATGTCCCGCATTTGTGTGTAAAGTTCATGCAAGTTTGTATCTGCAAAAAGGTAAAAGCAACAAAAATGCTACCTCGTCTTGAAACTTATTTGCAATGTCCTGAAAACCACCCAGTAATGTTGCTGTATGATTTGTTGAAACACATTTTGGCTGTTCACTCTACTAGATTTCAAGATTTTTTTATGACTGAAAAAGGAAATAATAAAGTGGTTATGACATACCATGGTCAGCCTTTTTTCTGCACTCTCCATCTTTCCATAGACACATATTGTGTAGTGTTAACAACTTCCTGTAATCCCTTTCCATTTTCAAGTTTCTTGCATTGAGATTGGTAATTGATATATATTACAAGTTGATATTAATATAACAGGTGCTTAACTTTCATTCTAGGCTTTAATCCAGTTAATAAGATGATTTAGCTCGCTTTAAGACTTTAGTGTCTGGTGAGATAAATGTCTCTGTGTTCAATGATTTGAGTTAACATCTTTTTGGCTCTCAGCTTATGATATTAACCTATTAAAAACTAAGCCTGGGCCATATTTCATAAAACTTGTTATTAATAACAAATTAAAATAACTGTTATAAACTACTGAAATCCTTGAATCTGATTGGCTGATAGCAAATTTGTTATAGAAATGGGGCAGTTGTTATTGATAACAAGCTTTATGAAAAAGGGCCCAGATCTAAGAATAGTGTCTATGGAAAATATGTTTTTAACACCCAAATCAAATTGTATTCAACAGGTTAATGAAACATATAAACAAGACCTATGAAAGAATCTCTATCATGGCAGGATAAACAACTCTATTACTCCTCCTCTCCTTAGAATGAGATAAAAGTAGCTTGTATGGCATGCTATGTTAAAGGCACTATTTAACTTATTTTTTTTGGAAGGAAGGGGGAGGGTCAATGTATCTGTCCAAACTGTTGGGAATATCAATATAACCAATAAATGCAAAGTTGGGATGAAATATTTCTTTAAAAAAAGAAGAATGAAATAGAGTAATCACTGGCAGACCCAGTGGGTATGGGAGGCACATGCCCCCACCCCCGCAAAATACAATGTGGTGTATCTGTGTTAAAAATAGAGTTTTAAAAAGGTAAATGTTCCCACACCCCCCCCCCCCCCCCCCCACCTGCTGTCAATTTAGACATGAAACATTATAAAATGCTTGTAAAAGAAGATTAAGATAGTTGTATGCCCAAATCCACCATTCCTATTGACTCATTAATGTTAATCTTTCAATTTCATTGATGCCTGCTAATTGCTCAAAATTTTAGAACAGCTGAAGAGCTCTTCTTTCAGTGTTGAAATTGTATTTTCTTAATCTGGAGAGGGCACTAGACATCTTTACCAGTGAATTCGGACAAAAATACAAATTGATATGGTGGAAACAGTAGAGTTGCAGCTAAAAAAGTAAAGCTAGAGCTATTCGGAAATGAAAATTGTTTGGAGCATTGCTCTGTTTTACCCTACAGAGGGCAGCCTCTTGTTATGTCACATGGGGGTGATGAAGTCACTGTGAGAATGAAAGGAGGTAATAGAAAATCCAAATTGGCAGTGACTTTTGATATGGTCTATGATTTGCATCTTTATTCTAGGAATTCCATGGCTGGGGTTTTCGACAATATAAACACAAACCATGGGAAATAATGAGTAATAGATGATGTAAGAATGGTTGTTAAAAATATGAGCACAAACAAATAGATAAAGCAAGAGTTGAAGCAATGATCCATTAATCTTTGAGAAAAAAGTCCTAAAATGTACTGCTCACAGCATATCAGCAATCAGCAAATTAATAAACTATAATTTATTTCACTATGTTACAAAAATTGCAAATACTTGTGTTCTTTAAACAATTACAATGGGTAAAATCCTTGCTGTTCATTATTAAAGTGTATTTGCACTGGGACAGATAATGAAATGCGCTGATATATCTGTTGGAAGTGGACAACAAAACAGCCTTCAGATTAAAGTCACATAGAATTCTCTTTTTTAAATTTGCAAATTCATCTCCTCATAAATGGATAGTAGAAAGCATGAAACTTTCATGGGCAAGAGACACAATGTTAGCTCCTAACATCAAAGGGGCTTCTTCTCATAGTATTTCCAGTCAATGGTTCAGGAATTCTCTAATATGTTTGCTGCCCTCTAATGTGTTAGCAGGAGTGGTGATAAGTTTGTGCATTGTGATTGGATAAAAGTTTTTATTGCCTCTTTGTAGTGTTAACATGCACTCATAGCCCTCTTACCCCCCCCCCCCCCCCCAAATATTTTTTGCTTTCCCACAGGGTGACCCATCACTTGTATGGTCATGATGAAGCAATTTTCTTGTTTATTTTTTCCCCATCTTTTTTTTTTTTTTTTTAGTTTTACACATATTTTTACTGCATACATAAGTACCAAGTTTAAAAGCATTATATTTAATAGTATATATATATATGAATGATTACAGGTGTCAAATGAAAAAATCTGAAAGATGAAAAATTAGTTTGAGGGCTTTTTCTACCTTGCCTCTTAGTCATTTTAGAACTAAATCAGTGTAACAGTGGGAGCAGTCCCATTGCATTAAACCAGTCCAAAAAATGTCAATGTGCCTTTATATTTTGCAGATGGGAAGTAGTGGAAGTTTTGTGCACAAGTTCTTTTTAAAGACATTATGAACTCAAAAATGAACTTCAAAATATAAACTTTAAAATTATTAAAGAGCTAGAAAGTGCAGAAGATAACATTTTCTGTGATAGTCATCCGTGAAATACTAATTTTGAATTCAGACATTTGTACAACATAGCCAGTTTGTGAAAACCTTCAGGAGCATGGTTTTATATATTTGTGTAGTCACAGAGTAATAGCTTCAAAGGCATATGTTGAAAAATCACCAAACTGAAAGGTGTTTCTTACAGATGATAATAGAAAATGTAGAATTACAAAGAAAAAAGAATTAGAATATGTATTATTCCTTGGTAAAGATCTTATTCCCATCACTTTGAGAAAAGTAGCCAGTGTTACAGTCACAAAGTTTAAATGCAATTTACTCATTTATACTAGTTTTAATCCCTCAATACTCTATCCGGCCGCTTTTAGAAAACAGTAGTGATACGAGCCCTGCAAAGATCGATCTGGATCGGCATAGTTCAAAACATGTTGATGATGTGAACAGGGTCTACTTTGGCAATGTCCTTGATAGCTGACCTTCATAAGCTTTCTACACCAATCATGAACTGATGGTGCATGAAAATGGAAGAGCTCGTGTGGATGTATGCCCTCTTGCTTTCTCTGTCAATATTATTATCTTCATATTTCATCATTTTTTCCCTTCACTTGAAGTATATCAGTGGAGATCTGGCTTGCTCTGCATGTCTAGCTTAACTGCAGAAGGGCGCAAAATCGATGCACATAATGCCCATTTGATATTCATCCATTGATATTGTTTAACAATTTCTCAAAGAGTCGTGTTGATGGTACCCTCCCATGCATGTAATGAGGAGTTTATCTAATTTGTCTCCGAGAAAATAGAGGAAATTGGGGGAGGAGTGTGGGATCGTTCTAGGAATAAATATTGCGAGAAAAAAATATTAAAGACTCAGGAGATTCATGCCAATTTGATCAATGTCCTGTGACAGGGACCAGGTAATGAAACAAATTGAAGCGAGCAGGCGAATAATGGCAAATATGTTCATGATGAGGTTTTCAGCCAAAGAGGCAACAGAAACTGGATGGCGTTGAACATGAGAAATGAGTTTGTTGAACCTAGGCTATCTGTCCCACTTGCCTTGCTTTACTAGAGTGATATGGGTATCAGCTAATCATTTACAGGGTTGGAGATGTTAAGTGTAAATCGTAAGTGCAATTTGGAGTCCTGTCAAAATAATGGGATTAAGGCCATAAACTGCATTAAAGATAAAGTTGAGTTCTGGTCTTGCAATTACATTGTCAAAGAAACTGTCTCAAAGCGATTGGGAAAGGGTGATCATGTCTCCATAAGAATTGTTTTATACTTGGAGGTTTTGGAATCATCAAAACAATAAAAAATTTACCCAATCTGGCTGAAAAGTACATGTACTGCACACAGAAACGCTATTTATTGTCATATTTCGAATATGAGGCCATTTGAAGAGCTATCCCTTTTAGTGGACATTTCTAATATAAGGTTCTTCCAAACTAACATGAAAAGAATGAGAAACCTCAAGAATTATTTTTAACCTCTCCCAGAAGTCAACTTTCTCTTTAAAGATACTTCATTTCATTTTATTTTGTCTTTATTTCACAAACCATAGTTAAAAGTATTGTGTAAATGTTACAAGTCTGATGGTATGTCTATAGACTAGTGATATTATTATAAATAGTCTGATGGTATGAAAATCAGGAAATCAGCCACCTCTTACAAGCTATGCTTTTTGGCTGGATTCCTCTCATTTCTCGTTATTTGTTGCTTTGTCTATTATGAAATTTCAACTGTTAAGCTAAGATTTATTATCCTATGTGTATGATTGTTATGTATTTCTGTTTTATGAATATATGTATTTCATTTGTATATTGTTATATTGAGAAATGAGAAATAAATAAACTAAACTAAACTAAACTAAAATGGATAAATATGCATAAGAACAATAAAAGACCTACTTATAAAAATGATCATATCACCAACAAGACACTTTTGAACCTTCCCAAATCATTCATTATTTAAATCTTGTGCTAGTAATATAACATATCATACTTATTTATTCATTTTTTTCTTATTGTACATTAGTTGAAAGACATTTCAATAATTCAAATAAAATTCCCCATCCTTCCCAATCAAATTGCCTTTAAAAGCAAATAATGGTGTCTCATGAAATTCAAAATTAAATATGAAAAAAATCATCTCACCTTGATCGATGCAATAGTCATCAGTAATGTATAGACCACTTGAGTAGTGTTCGTGATGTGAAGTGTAATCATTACTCTTACTGCACCACACAAAATGATTGCTTGTGCCTTTCAGATCGTGATGTTTGTAAGAAACTTGTTGCTATTTATGGAGAGTTGTTAAAATGAATAAGTGAAAATTTGCATGCATGGACTCTCCTGCAGGCGGGACTATCGGTGGATGAGGCACATAAAGAGTAACCCTTTGCCTAAGGGAAATCATTGGTACCTGTATTCAGTTTAGAAAATGAGAAAAATTAGTACTCAGTGGCTTAAACTTTCACTTTAAATATTATTGCCTTGTTGAATTCTGAAGTTTGTGTACTTAAAACATGCATTTGACTTGTGCCATTCTGTTTCATTCATGACTACAGTGAAGACTGATGTTTTGTAGGATATTGTGAAAATTGTATTTCTCTGTAGCCAGCTTTTAGAGCAAACGTCATTTATCGAGTACTGAATGGAAAATTGTTGCTAACCGTGATATTTACCTTTACCCGAATTCTACTGCACTTTTTAGGCACCTGAAAATGTCTTTTCTAGAGTAAGTTAGAGTTTTAGTTTAATCATGAAGGGTGTGATGTCCATTTATGACACCATATCATTTGGTCATCGGGAGGCATATATGTGACTGTTACTTTATATTTGTAAGCAATGTTTTCAGTTTGATGCTCAGTCAAGCAAATTGGGGACTTTTTAAAACAGTGGGGAGGGATCATACACAGAAGTGTGAATTGATCAGATGGCAATGATTGAATCGAGATAGTGCGCACAGATGATGATGAAATTAAAAAGGAAAGAAGTTGCTGTGGTGTTTTTCATTCAAACATTGATGCATGTAGAATAGAAGATGTTTGGAAGTGGAGATCAAAGAAGTAGGAGTGAATTAATTTCATATTCTCAGAAATTAAGTACAAAGACCCATGAACGTCTTTGCTTGTGTCAAATAACAAATTCTGTTGTTTGTTTTCCTTCAATACCCGACTATACTGATCATGGTTTGATTATGAAAACTGCAGATAAGGATTTTTTGTGACATTCAAATTTCACACTTAGCCTTGGAGATAAATATTTTCAGTTGCTTGTTTATGATGCATAAATCCTTGCCCATACATGTTTCATCCATTTTATGCTCCTCAGGAAACGAATCATACACGTATTTCACATTAATCTGCATCAATCATCATTAACCGTAATCCATTCAATCGAATGAAATCCTTTATTCCAAATTATATTGTTGGTATTCGTAATACACAATGTAAGCATTTTGTCTGCAGCCAAACATGTAATGCAATGCTAGGGATACCCTTACAGCCTTTAAATATCTGGAACTATGATATTTTGCGCACCCTATCTTAAATGGCATTTTGTTTGCCGTGAGCTGGAGAGATCATTTTCACTGTTTGCCTTAAAGATTAACCATTTACCCAGATCAAGAAGGTGTATTTGCAATAACGGAATGGATTCCAATTTTGACCATAGGCTTTTAGGAAGAAGGAAATGCAAGAGCCAATTAGTGCTTTTAAAGTAGTCACCCGAAGAAAATTCACAAATGAAAATTAGTGGCAAATTATTACAACTTGATAAACACAAATGATGTGCTGAAAAGTCATATAAATATCCCGGGAAGGCTTAACATGTAATTTTGAAAGACCCGAAACCAAGCCAAAAAGC
Source organism: Heliocidaris erythrogramma (assembly GCA_025617745.1). Classification (NCBI taxonomy): domain Eukaryota; kingdom Metazoa; phylum Echinodermata; class Echinoidea; order Camarodonta; family Echinometridae; genus Heliocidaris; species Heliocidaris erythrogramma. The sequence goes on along the minus strand of CM046855.1, from coordinate 34,453,169 downwards.
AGTCGTCTGAATTGTGACGTCACAGCCTTGGCAGATATACAGCCAGGTGCCCATGCAGCCAGTTTACTCTCGTTTGTTTACCACACGTTTGTTTTCCTCTGCTATTTATTGTCGCTCTTTCATGTTAATTATTCAATATCATTCAACATAATTATCACTAAGGAGTGTGTCATCTTGAAACGTTATAGAATATATCTGCGTGAATGATTATTTCTACCGTTATGAAGCAATAATCGGCTATATATGAACCAATTTCGCGAGTTGGACAACTTCAGCTTAGTAGTATCAGCTATCGTGTCTTGTGCAGTTGAGTTCAGGGCCTGCATGGCTGGGGATCCGGAGCTGGTGTTGCATGTTTTGTTGCCTACTAGCACACGGTCTTGTGACTGATTTTTTTGCTTTTATATTTTTGGAGAGAATAATCAGGCTCACTCAGACTGTCAGACAGCTGCAGGGATTGTTAAAAAGTTGTCATTACATTTTCTAATTCAGATTTAGACTTTCAGTACCAAATCCAAATTTTTACAAATTTGAATGAATTTACATGTTCATGAAGGCCTATCGTAAACATACTGTGGGCCACGGGTGACAAAAGCTAATTATGATCTACATGTAGGAATGACATCCATTCATCGAAAAATGATTCCATAATTGCAGCAGGAGTCACAAGGCACTTTCAAAATAATTACACCCCTGGTATACAGCTGACAAATTTGCAAAAAATTACATATATACATACAGGGTGCCCGAGGATGGCAGGTCTCGTATCGGTGCTACTACTAGCCAACGTATATACTCCTCCTTCTCCTTCAATCTCTCCTACCTCCCCATCATCATCATTAGCACTGTTGCTATAAACTGAATCACTTTCTTCACCAATTTCTATGTCCATATTGAGCTCCATTTCCTCGTCTACAACCGACATTTTGATCTCTAAGTCTCGAAAAATCAATGAGTAAATTGCGTCACTTGCGTATGTTTTCAGTGCATGCGGCGCGCCTAGCCAGCAGCTCTCATTATGTTGCCAAGCTTGTGACGTCACGCATCGTGGCACTCCACAGAGGACTGCTGAAGGCAGAAAATCTGGATCTCACAAATACCATTTTTGAAAGATGATTACTGCGGGCTCCAAACATATCTTGACCAGGGAAGTTGTTATACCTAATCAGTAAAGCTTCCCCTTCAAGGTGATATGAATTTTGCAGCAATTCAAAACACTTTTGAATCTTCGGGCGACTACTTTAAGATTACAGTATGGAGATGATGTTTGGAAGTAATGTTTTCATTTTTTATCTGAGATGTGTAAATTAGTGAGGGAACAAGCCCATCCCACTCTCCTTTCTGACTCTCTCTGTGTCTCTGTATGTATATGTCTCTTGCTCTCTCTCCTCATGCATGCTCCTCTCTCGCTTTCTCTATCTCTCCCGCTGTCTTTCTCTCTTTCTTTCATTTTATCTCGTGACCCTGTATCTGCCATGCCCTCCTCTTCTCCCTTTAGTACGCTTACGGAGGTTTAAACCTTACCCATGGTTTAAACCTCCTTTGTGAATTCAGGCCATAGAGAGTAAAGCAATAGATAAACCCTACCAAAAGAAAAAAAAAAGATAAAATCTTTAAAACACCCACTATCACTACTTAAATCTAGGGTACCCATTTCAATACCTGAGCTATGAGTTCTAATCGCTCCCATGCGTCTTCGTCCTCTCGCCTGAAGGCACGGCGATATCATCACAATGTTATTTTTCATCTTGGAACTTTCTAGTTGATAGCCTGTAAATGTCGAACATCTTTTTACCATCCATTTCAATTGAATCAATCAATATATCGTCTGTTTGGAGCCAGAAGGGTGTTAATGCGTATCATTTTATACAGAGTTAATGCCCTTCTGGCTCCAGACAGGTGATATAGGGATAATAGCTGAATCAGTAGCAGTGATTCTGCAAGTTGATTGATCATCTGATCATCACCTGAAGAGAAGATGGGGAGAGAAGCATTATTGGGCTATTTCCAAGCAAGGCTGGACATATCTTGATCATTTATTTTGTATCTGGTCTGCAGAGCGCCAGAAGGGCATTAACTCTTATGATTTTGTATCAACTTAACCTTTTGGCTGTAAGCAGGCAATTCCATTGGTCACTTTTTTTGTCAATTTTGCAGTGGTTTCTTAGATAAAGAATCTAAACAGGGAATAGAAGATGAAGAAATGGGATGAGCAAGGGGGAAAATATTTTGAATAAGAGATATATTTATCATCAGTTTATTGCTATTGTAACACCACAAACTTTTGTGGCATGAAACCTTTGTGAATTGTTCATGACGGCTTTTTTTTTGGTTGCAAGAACCTTTTCATGGTATGACATTTTTAGCAAATCTCTCCTACATGCGAAATTTGTGAGGTTACATGCGCAATTGTTTAAAATAAGGTTACATGTCTGAAAGTTTACTGGTTTTACATGATATGAATAGGTAAATGGAATCAGAGTTGACTGGTCATTTGAAAGTATTGTAACTATTAATATGAAAACGTTTTCCCAAATTATATGGAGGATCATCTTTCACTGGAAACTATGACATTTAGCATGGTATTTACTCGGTCAGTTTCTCATTCATTATGAAAATATCCTAGGAAATATTTATATTCAACCCTGAGGGTAAACAAGATCTTGTCTATTTTTTGCTTGATTTGACATTGTTTTTCTATGCCCCCTGTTTGACCGGATGTATCAGAGTTTTTCTCAACCCATCACTGGTCATAGCACGATCTAAAAGATAATAAAATCTTGTTTTCTGCGGAGTATTACAATGTCTCTGTGTGCTTTTTCAAAAGCTTGGTTGAGTTCTGGGAAAGGTGAAAACTACTTTGTGAGCTTTCTCGATAATTCCTTTTATGTCAGTATGGAAGAACTGCATAGTAGAAGTGTCCAACGAAAAGGATTGCTCTTCCAATGCCCTCATAATCAAAATATGACGAGAAAAGGCCAAAGGTTTTTGCCACATGTGTATTCTGTCCCATATACCCATTTCTGTGTGCAGTGCATGTGATTTTCAGCGAGATTGGGTCAATTTCTTATCATTTTGATGATTCCAAAACCTCACAGTATGCACCAATTTGTATGTAGGCATGACCAACCTTTCCTAATTGCTTTGAGACACTTTCTTTCACAATGTAAGTGCATGACCAGAACTCAACTTTATCTTTAATCCTTGAGCCACCATCAGTAATGACATTTTGAAAAGCTGAAGGCTTCATATAATTATGTCCTCTATAAAGTGAACAATGCTGCACTTCCTCCCACTTTTTTTTTTTTCAAATATGGTTGGCAGAAAAAGAAATCAGTTATTAGGAATGCTTTGAGGTATAGAAACAAATTAGGGTGATTAGAATCTGTTGCTTTGAGATGCTTTGTCTTCCAGTCCCTTCTTTAATAACATTTTTTTTTTAATTGCTTCATATCAATATCCCAGGACAGCTCAGGATATCAATCCACCTCTTGCTCACTTTCGCCTGATCGACACATCAGTATACAATAGATATGTCTCCAGTGTATCTCAATAAAAATGATTACATGTAAAGGAAAGGTATAATTCACTCACTTAAAAGATGACACTCTGATGTAGTACATCTCAATTCAAAAGCATGTCTACCTTTGTCACATGCAAACCAATCAATAAATGACATAAATTGTCTCTTGAAGCCCGCTCATTTCACTTGGATTCAAATCTAGTCACGTCTCTGTCAATAGATAGATAAGAACACTGTGATTCGACCCTGAAGGATGAATTACTTTTCTTCAAGGATATTACTCTGACAGCTGTATGTGATGTTGTGAATTACTTTCAAGTTTCATTAGTTAAATTTATCCATGTGCATGTAGGTGTAGTGTTATTTATCATAAAGATACTGTTCTACTATAAAGATAAAGATACTATTTCTCATCGTATTTCAAATATGAGTGCATTTGAAGAGCAATCCTTTTCTGGGGACATTTCTACTATGATGTTCTTCTAAACTGACATAAAAGGAATGAGAAAGCTTATTTTTCATCTTTTCCAGAACGCAATCTTCTCTTGAAACTAATCTGGATTGCATGACTTTCACAAATACGGATCATTTTAGTGTACTTCACCTACCAAACAAGAAAATTTTTGATGGGAGCAAACTACATGTAAATTTTTTTTTTATTGTCAATCAGAATTGTGATTTCAGGGGATTGAATTTAATGCAAGATAGATTTAGGAGGCATCATTTTCTGAGAGCCAAAAGGTCTTTAACTCCTTGTAGAAGTATTAACGCTCTTCTGACTCCAAACAGAGACAGTATATACTTTAACCGTCTGTATCTATAAAATCAAATCAATTTTCTTGATTCTTGCATGTCGGACAAGAGAAAAGCAAGCGGCCAGAGTGTACAAGATTGATTTTCATGTCCATTGTTCAAATATACACCCTTGTCTGTAATGAAAGTCTTTGCGTTATCCTCATCGAGATATCTATTTGATGCAGGCAAATCTCCTATTTTCAGAAATGTCAGTTGTTTGTCTTCAGATTGCCTGTTGATGAGGGGTACATTAATATGCCCTTTGTCTGTCATGAAAGTCAACGAGTTATTCTTCTCGAGATAACTATTCGTTATATGCAACGCTCTTTCTTTCGATATTAGCTTGTTGCTTGATATTGAAATGAAGTGATATGAGAGGTGGATTAATATTGACTTGAAAGTGATGATTGATGGCAGGTAAAATGAGAATAATTACTCAAGTTTAGAGATTGATGTCAAAGAAGTGGAAGAAGGATGCTTTAAACAAGCTATTCTTAGTTCATTGTCATTACAATAGCAACAACTGAAAGCAACTCCAGGCAATATATTATTGATATTTTAGAAACTTGTCTTTTGAAAAAATCTCTGTCAATATGGTTTTAGAAAAATCTATTTTTCTTTTAAAAAAGGTCAAGACAATCTCAAAACTTCTATTTTGCCAAGATCTCAGTCAATGTAATTTCAGTAATGAATACTCAAGTTTGAAATAAAAAAAAAAGAAGAAAAGATTATTTAGTAGTTGATTGAAGAAAAACTGTCAAATTATTTTATACCAAAGTAATCACCTCAAGCATTCATATGCCACTTTTTCAAAATATACCACTGTCCTCTGACATTTGAATGTCATTTGAATAATTCCTTTTCAGTCTGTTTTCAGTCTGGTTTTAGGCCTAAGACTTTGACAATAATTACTTCATTAAAACTTTAAATAGCTTCATCCTACCTTTAATCAAGGCTGATGCTACATTATTTCTAAATATTCAAAATTACTTTCAGAAACTTGTCATTACTGTGATATGTGAGTGCTCTCATCAGTAAAAATGACATTTATAATGTGAAAGAGGGTCATGATATTTCCAAAGACTTTCTCCTCCCATCTCATCCTGTAATTTGTTGAAAGCATATCCTTTTATGATTTTTAATGAATGCTCTTCTTGGAAAGTGTTTGAAATGACAAACATTGATATCATTAATCTACATTTGCCATTTGAATAGTAGCTAGCTATATAAATGGACAATATTATTATCATTATTATTTCAGAACGTTCGTTTTGACCTGGAAATATTATTGTGGACATGTATATTTTTTAAAGTATTTTATTGATGAGTATCCAGAATTTCTTCTCTCTGTCTCTGACTTTCTTTCTCTCTCTAATTATCTCTTTTCCTCTTTCATACTTTGTTATGTTATTAATTACTTTCCCCCTTTATTTTTTTTTTATCGCCCCCCCCCCCCCCCCTCCTCCGTCTGTTTTTGTTATTCCCTCTGTGCATATGTCTCTTTCCTTTTTCTCACGATTTTATCCCTCTCCTGCCTTTGCTGTTCTTCTTCTATTTCATTTTCTGTCTTTCCCTACATCACTTGTATTTCTTATTTTTTTTCATGAATGTCTCTTACATCCATCCTCCTTGTCAATGCCAGATCCCAAATCTCTCCTGCTTAAAGTTAACATATTCAGTCTCCTGTCCCCAATTAGCATGAGGGGACACGTAGAGCTTCGATCCTGAAATGTATTTATCATCCGATTTTTTATTTGAAAAGTGTCTTTTTCTGAGTGCTCCTTCCCTCTGACTTTGTTAAGCGGAAAATTATGTGGAATTATTCATCCCGGCATCTTAAGAGTTGTGGAAGCTACCGGTTGTCAGCTGGAACATTGATGGGGTACTCTTAATTGAAATCTGAAAGAAACAAATGATGTCTGAACAGTTGATTATTGTTGATAATGATAAATTAATCATTCCCCATGCAACATACCCGTCAAGTATATATTTACCATGACAAACATTGATATCATCTAGACTGTGATTAGAGATATTAATTTGAAAGAAATGAAGAATGATTTTTGAGAGAGAGTGAGAGAGGGGGAGAGGGAGAGGGGGAAGATAGAAGTCCCTATCCATAATAACTATGTGATCAGGCATGTTCTATGAAAGGCCTTTGGTATCATAGCTAGTAATCTTAAAGGATCTTATTTATAAACTACAAATGCTGTGCTATTGTGGAGAGGTTTTAAGGTTTGTATGGCAAGATGTTTATGATTTAAAATAGAAAGCACAAACCTTTTACCTGGTACAATTGTCAATTTTCCAGGGCATTCGCTATCCTAGACAAGTCAGTGCGATATGTGTACTTCATCACTCACAGCCACCCTGTGTGTACACATATGTGTACAATGTGCAGCTTAAAGCACATTGTCGATTGGCAGCTGTCAAAACTGTCCTCTTAGTTTACTGAAAATTTGAAACAAAGCTTAATCTCACTATATTAGCCAATTGCACATTTTGGTGTACTTTGCATTGAACGTGCTATTCAAGATCAAAGAGTATTTGTTTTAGCATAGATTCATATGCAATTCAACAAACAGGAAAGATTATTTTTACATTCAGGTTGCGACGTTACCAAATCGTTTTAACCCTTTGATGGCTTTGATCGACCATTGGAACAAACATGGGACTGCCATAGTTGACTTTTGGCACACGTACTGTGTACATGTATAATATACTCCAAACAATGTGGCAGTCCAGGGTTTTGATTCATGGCAATAAAAGAGTTAATAGAGAGGGTTGAATACCATACTATGTCCACATCTTATGTAGATAGTCCATGTGATGAGAGGTGATCACTTTAGCATATAAGTTTATTCTCCATTGAGCCTTGAAATGTTTTTGCTCTATGAGGATTATCTTCTTTTAACAGGAACACCAAACTTATGACTATTATTGTCGTCACACTGTCCATAGACTCCAGCTCAAGCTATCTTTGGCCAAGTATTGATTTCGGGTCCGCTCGCTATTCACAAGGACTGCTATTCATAGAAAACCGCTGTTCATTTAACATGCGTTATGAATAGCGGTCCTTATGAATAACTAGAAATTTAAATCGTCATGATGACGAATTAGGTGATCTGTCCTTAATTCTCATGATAAAGATCGAACTGACGACCATTGACCTGAAGTTATTATGATATGAATGGGAATGATTTCTGATCATTGACAAGGAAGATATGGTTAATAATGTAATGTAACAAAATGGCGTCTACATGATGTCATGATGACCTCATAAGAGCGAATTAGTTGCTGGAGCGACATATGATCAACGTCTACTTACATGCCCAATTTGGATGCATGAGGACCAATGGTTCGTGAGATATATGATAATGAAATAAGTGTGCGTATGTGTGTGTGTGTGTGTGTATGTGCGTCATGTTTTTTGTGGGGGGGGGGGGGTGTTTCACACAGGGAGCCCATTATAGAGCTCATTTATATTGACCAGAAACAAGTATGTCAATAGATGGCAATGAAAAATGAAAATTAAGTGTGTGCGTGTGTGTGATTTTTCTGTGGGTGTGATCGATATGACTTTTGAGGGTATGAACGGATGAACTTTGACTATAGTGTAAAAAAAAAAAAAAAAAAAAAAAAAAAAATCGGCCCCGGGGATTGAACCAGGTACCTTGACCATGGTAGTCATGTGCTTTACCGATAGACCAGAATATGACCCATAGGGTTGACACGTACGTACGCGTTTACACGTACGTACGCGTACGTCCTGACCTCTAGATGACCTGTGAGGACATGACTTGATGACCCGTCATGTGAAGTTTATGTGATGTAAATATAGTTGATTTTTGATGATCGATTATGAAGATATAATCGATCTTGTAAATTTACAAAATGGCGTCTTGATGACGTCATGATAAACTGATGACCTTGAATGAGATGCCACATCTTGACATTAACAAGTCTGATAAGTGATGAAAATTTGAAGAAAATTGAGAATGAAATTTTTGAGGAATCATGGTAACAAGAAAATGGGCGAAAAATAAAAATAAATAAATAATAATAATAAAGAAGAAAAATCTTGACGAAATTAAGAGGTGATCTGTCGATCTACGACAGATCACCTAATTATCAATAGTGGTCCTTATGAATGGAAGTCCTTATGGATAGTGAGGTAATTTGTCTATGGTTTGCTCGCTATTTAGAAGGACCACTTTTCATAGAAAACCGCTATTCATTTAGTCTCGCGTTATGGATAGTGGTCCTTATGAATAAGTGGTCCTTATGAATAGCGGTCCTTATGACTAGCGAGGTTACTCCTGTTTATTCATTTGAATGGGTGAACCGTGAAGTGAGAAATCTTACAAAGCTGCAGTTGGACTTGTACCTACAAATGTTTGTATTGTAATTCATAGCTTAGTAACAAATGATTAGTTAGCAGCAAATATTAAAGTAAATTAAATTTATTAATAATGTTAATTTCAATTAATTTCTTTTTAGATTTTGTTTTGTTTACTGGGAAGGGATTCTCAGGTGATAAAAAAAAATGCCAAAGAGGCAATGAATTTTGAATAGAAACTGATGCATTTATCCAAGACAACATGATGTATCACATGCCCATCCATTCATGAAATCAATATTCACAGTAGCATTGTGTTTGCTTAAGTATTAAGTGCGCTAGATGGGTTTAATTAAGTTCGCTGTACACTTCTAATTCAATTATCCAAGATATTTTTTCTGCGGCACGTGCGGCGACTGTATCTTTCACCACGTTTGTGCATGGACAGGTATACTGAAAGCAATACCCTATATCAGAGGGTAAGATATATTTCAATTTACGGGCATTGTTGTTGACTAATGAATATAAATATAAATTATACCTGATATTTAATGGCTATTTTGTAGACCAGATAGTAGTTTTATTCTGTTGGGGGAAGGTAGTATTTAGGGACTAGGGGAGAGGGGAGTTGAGTTGTACTAAAGATCAGTATTGTGTTTGAAAATGCTCTTGAACTTTTCAATTTATCTGCAAGGTACAATTTAGATAAGTTTCTATTACATAAAATTGATGCACCCCTAATGATATAAACTGTATTTTGATGAAAGAAGCTTTTTATTGGCCCAGGCATTGGTGGGAATATTATCATTTGATAAGAGCAAATATTATTGAAGGGGTATAAATGTGATATTAAGATTGAAATATTGACATTTGGCATTTTTTGTCTTACTTGCTCAAAGTCAGTAGGTTTATCTTGCATTGAGGTCTTTTTTTTTGTTTCTTGGAAAGATTTCAATTTTTTTTCCTACTTTGTATTTTTTGTAAATGAATAAAAGTGATGAAATATTGAAATATGAGTCACACACATTTTCTTTGTAGGTTATTCCACAGTTAATCCCAAATGTCATGAAAGTATGAGATTCCATAAACAATATGTACTTCTTTCATGTGTTTTTGTCTCTCAAACACACCAGATTCTGCCTTGTCTGAAATAATAAAGCTCATCGCTGGTGGGGTAATAAAACCTTATAACGAAAAAATGTGAGATTTTTAGGAGACAAAAAGAGAGAATATTCATTATGTGGTAAGTGGCAATCCATATGAGTTGTGAGGTTGATATGAGTAGCAAATCATGAAAGAATTATGAGACCTTGCTCAAAATTACATCTCGACTGAAAACACTTATATTCAAATAAACATAATAATGGCCACTTATATAGCGCTCATAACTATCATGCTATGACGCTCATGGCGCTTAGACATTATTACCCTGGTTATAGCTGAGCCGCCTAAGTAAATTGCACTCAAGCAGATCAGGTACCCATTTACACCTGGGTGGAGAGTGGCAAATGTCAATTAGAGTCTTGCCAAAGGACATTAGTGCTGTGGTGGGATTCGAATCCTGTACCTTGTGATCTGCAGTCTGGTGGCTTATCCACTAGACCACAATACCTCTACATTTATGAGACAAGGAGGTATTAAGTGAAGAAATAAGCAAATTATAAAATTGCTGCTGAAAATTACATCTAAACTGAAAAGTGCCTAATTTCAAATATGCATCTATAAAGAAATGAGGAAGTTACTAAAAAATTATATATATTATATCTGAAATTATATCAAGATTGAAAAGCACTTATATTCAAATATGTATTTGTGAGGAAATGAGGTACAAACTGATAATGTGAAGTAATTCTGAAATTGTTATCGAAAACTACATGTAAATGTTATGGGATGAGGTATTCAGTGAACATTTGAAGGAATTATAAAATATTACTGATAATTGCATCATGACTGAGAAGTGCCTATATTCAGAAATACATTTTTATGAGTCAAGTAGTATCTGAAAATATGAAAGAATTATGAAATGTTGAAAATTATATGTAGACTGAAAAGTATGTAATACGTTTTAAAGATTCATTTAAGAGACAGTAAGAGTATTATCTGTGAATATGAAAGAATTATGCAATGTCGCTGAAAATTCTGTGTAGATGGAAAAGTGCCCGCCTTCAAATAGGCATTTATGACAGATTAAGGGTTTTAACTGGAAAAAACCCTGAATGTCTGATGAAATATTGCTGAAAATTCCACCCAAACTGAAAGTGCTAATATCTACACATATCCAATTTTGAAAGAATTAAGTTTCCTCTGAATTTCCATCAGAAGAGAGTTTTTGTTTTCTAGTAATACTTCAAATTTGAGAATTTTACATTGCATCTCCAATTTTCCATCATTTGGGAATAAAGAAAAAAAAAAGTAAGAAGCTCCCATTTGATTTTGTTTACCTTTATTGTATTCAATCTTCAATTTCAATTTTTTTATCAAAGAGTAGGTCAACACAGGACATTTGTGAATTTTCCCGTCTGAATCCTCACATTTCCGTTGTCCTTTTGAGGAGGGTTGATGGGTGATGTGGGTTTCAAAAAGCGGTGAAAGCGAATCTGTGGGTTAAAAATCCATAGGCCAGAAGGACAGGGGACTGTGTTGCCAATGTGAAGCTTAATCAATACAGGATGCAAGGTTGTCATTGTCTTGTTTACTAATTACCATTCCTTCACTCATCCATCTGTCATTAATTGCAAGGATAGGTTTAAAGCAGCAGATGAAGATGGAGTGAGATTTTAGTGGACAGATTCATTCTTTAAAAAAAAAAAATGGAATTTCAATATATGATTTTTGCATTTCTTTTATGGATTATTCTGAATTTGGGTCAGTTACAATTTGTAATGAATGAAAATTGAAATCCAATTAGGGGCAAGTCCAAGGTATTTTGTCCCTTTCGTTATAGACCACATCAAAGATTTGAGTACATGTAATTATTGTATTAAGTTGACAGCCCTACTAGTGTTCAGATCAGACCAAATATCAATGATAATGACACAATTGATGTCAATTTATGTTCAGAACTTCATCATACTTGGTAAGTTATGAGACACTAAATGATCAAATACCTTTGACTTCCCCTGTAAACTACTTCAGAGTTTTCACAATTGATAGCTTTCGGTAACACCATGTGATAGCCTAGACTCTGAAAAGTCTGTTGATACATTCTTTCGTCAAAAGAAAACACTTAATTGGGCATTTAAGAAAAGTAAAAGGGAAGTAAGGAAAGGAAAAAAAATGATAATTAAATTAAAAGAAATTAAACACTCACACATGACTGTATTAATCTTTTATACGACCTTTTATATACGCAAATAATTAAACAAAAGAGTGATCAGATTAGGAAATTTCAGAGGTTCAAACTTTATGTCTTGAAGAGATTATTCTGTCACCTTTGTATTTAAAGATGAATTAAAATGAATGACTCCTTTGAAGCAAGATACATTAGCAGACCTTTGCATGTCTACATATGCAATAAAATGTTAGATACTGCTTATGAAATCATCTTTTTGTCCCCCTTTGCATCCTTTCCAACTTAGAGGCTGCTCTGGGCTATATGAAATGTTTTCTTTGAAAATAAGAAAGAGGCCGACACCACTAGGGTTCGTGAGCCGATTATATCTCTCTGAGAAGAAGATTAACCCCAGTTTGGAAGATGGTTATTACAATTTTGTATGCTTTAAAGTGCATCCATACCATGTTTTTATATGAACCAGATTCAGTTGGGCCTTAACCCATAGCAGCTCAGAGTTTTCATAATTTTTAAATAGATCAGCTTTTCCTCCTCAAATTGGCAATATTTATTCCTTTTTTCTACTCTACATAGTAAAAAGAATTAAAATGTTTATCAAATTTTTAAAAATGTGAATAAGAATTAATAGATTCTACAAAGAATTTACCAATTTGTACTCAAAAATAGTCATTTAAAATTCCACACTGTGGCCAATTTAGAGACTTTAATGATTACTGACTGTTAAATCCTTCTTATTCATGAACAGGACTCTTTCCTACATTAGAAAGGGATATAATTTTTTTTGTGATTTTTGCTCTTTCTGCTCATGTATAATGTGTAATTCCTAGCATTCTGCATCAAAAGATACTCTAATAACATCACTTAAAGGAGACATTAAATTGCTATGGGTTAATTGAGTAGATATGAAAAGATGAGTGTCAATGGAATTCTGACTTCATTGAATTGAATGGATTTGATCAAAAGTCAGGTCATTGACTTGATAATCTTGACAGGATAACCCTTCAGTTTTGAGAAATAGCTTATTTCCTAAAGTGCCCTAAAGATTCTGTTTGAAAAAAAGTGAGGGTATTTCATCTAATAAAGAAATTTACCCAAGAACATGGGATCTCCCTCTAAAATTGGAAGCTGATAACTGATATAGATTAAAACAAGCAATATTCTATTATCTGATTCTATCTGAATACTTAATGTGGAAATGTGAATAAACAGTTCGAAGAGTGTTTTCTTCCAAGACAGTTGTACATCCAAAGCATTTTACTTTGCCTCTTGATAAATGATATTTTGATAAGGGACTTCGAGATTGAAAGAGAGAAAAAAAAACAACCCAGACCCAAATATCTTCCAACTCAATTTGCATTGATGCATGGATGTGTTCTGCTGTCTTACATTAAAAACACCTTACTTTATGAAACTCCTTGAATTAAAACACAAAATTTCATAAGTGTTTCAGATTGTAAACTGCAGTATGGATGTGCTCTAAATCAGCTAGCTTGATCTTAGCATTTAGATGGAGTAACAAGCAGGAACTGGGTCAATTATTTGTCATGGTCCTTGCCATTCATTTTCAGTTGTTTGCATATAGAAAATGTCAAAATTTTCATCACATTTGCTTTTCTTTCTTTAAATTGAATATTCACATTTTCTGTAATAACTTTGTATTTATAAATTTGAAAATAGCCTCATCATCAAATTAATCTTCAAAATTCAATGTGTCAATCACATGAAGGGGAAGGGTTTCTCATTTTATATTTAATTTTTTAGCTCACCTGAGCCTATGGCTCGAGTGAGCTATTGCGATGGAAATTTGTCCGTCGTCCGTCGTCCGTCGTGCGTCGTGCGTCGTGCGTCGTCCGTCGTCCGTCGTCCGTTAACTTTTTACATTTTCATCTTCTTCTCCAAAACCCATGATCGGAATTCAACCAAACTTGGTAGGAATCATCCTTAGGGGTAGGGGACCCAAAGTTGCTAAAATGGTACATGTGGCCCCCAGGGGGGCCCAGGGGGAGGGCCCCCAATTGTAAAAGCTATGTAAATTTCAAACATCTTCTTCTCCAGAACCAGGCATAGCTCAGACTTGGTATTTTGTATGGAGATACCTCTATAGATGAAGAATGAATGTTGTTCATGAAATTTCTCTGAGTGGCCCTATAGGGGCCCTGTGGGGGTAACATACTGGAGGGAGGGGGGCGCTGCCAGGCAAAATGTACATTCTGATCTTCTCCCAAAAAAAATGATCGGAATTCAACCAAACTTGGTAGGAATCATCCTTAGGGGTAGGGGACCAAAATTTGCTAAAATGGTACATGTGGCCCCCAGGGGGGCCCAGGGGGAGGGCCCCCAATTGTAAAAGCTATGTAAATTTCAAACATCTTCTTCTCCAGAACCAGGCATAGCTCAGACTTGGTATTGTGTATGGAGATACCTCTATAGATGAAGAATGAATGTTGTTCATGAAATTTCTCTGAGTGGCCCTATAGGGGCCCTGTGGGGGTAACATACTGGAGGGGGGGGGGGGGCGCTGCCAGGCAAAATGTACATTCTGATCTTCTCCAAAACACATGATCGGAATTCAACCAAACTTGGTAGGAATCATCCTTCGGGGTAGTTGCTAAAAGTTGCTAAAATGATACATGTGGCCCCCAGGGGGGCCCAGGGGGAGGGCCCCCAATTGTAAAAGCTATGTAAATTTCAAACATCTTCTTCTCCAGAACCAGGCATAGCTCAGACTTGGTATTGTGTATGGAGATACCTCTATAGATGATGAATGAATGTTGTTCATGAAATTTCTCTGAGTGGCCCTATAGGGGCCCTGTGGGGGTAACATACTGGAGGGGGGGGGGGGCGCTGCCAGGCAAAATGTACATTTTGATCTTCTCCAAAACACATGATCGGAATTCAACCAAACTTGGTAGGAATCATCCTTCGGGGTAGGGGACCCAAAGTTGCTAAAATGGTACATGTGGCCCCCAGGGGGCCCAGGGGGAGGGCCCCCAATTGTAAAAGCTATGTAAATTTCAAACATCTACTCTCCAGAACCAGGCATAGCTCAGACTTGGTATTGTGTATGGAGATACCTCTATAGATGATGAATGAATGTTGTTCATGAAATTTCTCTGAGTGGCCCTATAGGGGCCCTGTGGGGGTAACATACTGGAGGGGGGGGGGGCGCTGCCAGGCAAAATGTACATTTTGATCTTCTCCAAAACACATGATCGGAATTCAACCAAACTTGGTAGGAATCATCCTTCGGGGTAGGGGACCCAAAGTTGCTAAAATGGTACATGTGGCCCCCAGGGGGGCCCAGGGGGAGGGCCCCCAATTGTAAAAGCTATGTAAATTTCAAACATCTTCTTCTCCAGAACCAGGCATAGCTCAGACTTGGTATTGTGTATGGAGATACCTCTATAGATGAAGAATGAATGTTGTTCATGAAATTTCTCTGAGTGGCCCTATAGGGGCCCTGTGGGGGTAACATACTGGAGGGGGGGGGGGGCGCTGCCAGGCAAAATGTACATTCTGATCTTCTCCAAAACACATGATCGGAATTCAACCAAACTTGGTAGGAATCATCCTTCGGGGTAGTTGCTAAAAGTTGCTAAAATGGTACATGTGGCCCCCAGGGGGAGGGCCCCCAAGTGTAAAAGCTATGTAAATTTCAAACATCTTCTCCAGAACCAGGAATAGCTCAGACTTGGTATTGTGTATGGAGATTTTTTTCTGGGTGGCCCTATAGGGGGTCTGTGGGGGTAACATACTGGAGGGGGGGTGAGGGCAAGTTGTCCGCCATCCATAAACTTTTTACATTTTCAGCTTCTTCTCCAAAACCCATGATTGGAATTTAACCGAACTTGGTAGGAAGCTCAGACTTGGTATTGTGTATAGAGATACCTCTATAGATGAAGAATGAAAGTTGTTCATGTGCTAGAGAGAACATGCACCAGATGTGAATTGATCCACCTCAGGTGAGCGTCGTGCCCCCTGGGGCTCTTTTTTGTAGACATTCTGTTGTTCAATGTGTGTTTTTAAGTTGACTCTCATCCAGTATTTCTGTATAAACACATGCACTCTCTAGTCTCTAACCTTATGTAAAATAATCATATTCATTTGCATGCCCATCAGGAGATTACATATAGCTATCGTTTAATTCAAATTGACCGTGGAATGATTGTTGGTGGAGTTTAGAGTAGAATGATAATGTCCTCAATGGATACTAGTACAGTGGGAGGGCATGTCATATAAAAAGTTATGACTTGTTTTGTTTTTTGCTTAGCCTCCATTGGAGCCACAGTGGGTGGGCATATGGTATAAAAATGTAAAAATGTAAATCTTTGTTTCATTTTTGCTCGCAAGATATCTTCTGACTAAGTCCAGCCTAGATGTAGCTCCCTCCTGGTAAGATGATCCTGGATCCGCAACAGGTCTTAAACGTCAATCAACTTACACTCTTATCTTTCTTAGGGAAATTGATCTTCATAATAAATTTTTGCTATTTAGGTTTCTCTGTTTATATCCTTATTTAGTTGTTTGTAAATTGAATCTTGTGTTTTGTCTACCAGACAGGATACTGAAGATATGTAAGTGTCAAATTCAGTATTTCTATCCACATTTGATGTGTTTTGTTACCCGTACTATCTCCTTAAGTGTCCTTTCTCATCGCTATTAAAGCGCACTCAACCCAACCTTCGTAGAGGAATGTCGTCATGAATTCTTGCATCTCAGTATCACATCCTGTGAATGACTTATTTAAAATATGTTTACATTAAGACATTCAAAATTAGAATATCTGAACTGGTATCTCTTATTGGCCCGAGCAAAAGTAGCAAAGACAATCATATGAAACATTGAAGGTTCCCTGACTTTCAAGTCACTCTCTGTTTATGAAGTATGATTCTCTTGTCTCTGATAGCTAGAATAAGGGTAGAATAGAAACCCTTGACAGTTTGACCTTGAACATCAATATTTTTTAATAAAAATATTAATTTTTTTTAAGGAGTTACTCATGATCCTTAAAATACCTTTTGTTATGATCGATTATTCAGTTATGGAATGCTCAGTATGAAATTTTTCCAGGCTATATTTCACAATTAGTGTTCTTTGCACGTTAATAGGTCTCCAAATAATAAAGAGCAGTGTATTAAAAGGGGAACACAGATTTGTCTATCTGTCAGCTATGTCCAGCCTATGTTGTCCTCTTGTAGCTTTCAAATCCATATGAAGAAACCCCATCATGAATTCAATCATGTAATCTTCAACCTAATAGATACTCAACAAATAATATATTTTCACCAAATCCATGGCCTTGACCATTACTGCATATTATCTTTGACCTCAAAGAAATAAAACGGTGCCACACGAGCCCCAACATGTAAATTTGCAGGTAGGACAGAGATCCTTATGTCGAGACGCTATAGTTGAGGTCATTTTGGACAGAGATGTCTTGTTAAAGTTGAGATTTTGATATGCTTATTAATTTCAATTTCGATTTCAATTTCAACTTATTGTCCAATATTGGAAATTGGTTTTGCTCACATTCTGCAAAAATACAGTCTCATTCATGCATGATATTGTAAACTACCTAAAAATAATGCTGCAGAAAAATGAAACCACTTTTCTTTTAAACAAATGGCAAGTGGTTGTGAAGTACAGTGTAGCTCCACATGCATGACAAAAGCCCCTATGCATACTCACTTATCCCTATGTTTCAAGATACTGAATTACTGTCAAGTTTACTAACCTTGTGTCATTTTATTTCGCTGTAGCGTTTATTCAGAGGTGATTTACCATAGTATGTGTGAACAAGACTTTAGACGTCAGTTTCAATCTATTACCTAATCAATCAGTACAGCGAATTAGATTAGCAAATAGGATTAGGTTGTAGTTCATGATAGGCTAAGGCAGTCACATTGCGTTTTGAGAGACAATTTGTAGAGATTGTCTAGAATTTTTTAAATCAAGCATTATATATGATGGGGCAAAAAAAAATGTAAAATTTTAAAATCTTGCCGAAAATCCTATTCACTAGATGAAAGAAAAAAAACTTACAGGAATTACATGGCCCATCAGAGTATGTATCAACACTGTGATCCGACTTTTAGGGTGATGACAATTGCTCAGGGCTTTATTTTGTGTAAATAAAGTGTTAAGGCTAAGGTTAGGATTGCGATTTAGGTAAGGTTTACGGTTACCGATAGGGTTACACTTTAGGTATTGTGTTTCATCCAGGGTTGTGCTTAAGAATTCTGTTAGTTTTTGTATTTTTCGCATTTGTTGTATATTTGATCACTTGTAAAGCATTCTCGCTCATGTTCATTACAAGTATGATATTCTCTCCCCCTTTTGAATGAAAATGTTGAGGAAGTTTATAATTACCGTAGTTCTAAACTTGCAATGTAAGGTGACATTTGGAGCTGAAAACATCCTTGATTCAGATACGTCACACTCCTTTTATATATCAGGAGAAGGATGGATAATTAGTGTCAATTGCATACCCTTAAAAGACATCAAAGAGGAGTTGAAGAAAATATATTTCTATTTGCAAGGATTTTAGCTAATATGGCCACACATTACTATAAAAACAGAATATTTTGCGTATTGCTAATGACAGCCAATTTTGCACCAAGAAACTTTCACGAATTGCAATGATTTTACATATATATGTTGATTCAATTTTGATTTGATTATTTTGCAGCATGAAACTTTCGTGAATCTTGACCACTTGCGAAATTTGTGAAAGTTTCATGCATGCGAAAATTTCTGGTTTTACAGTACTGGCAGATCCAGCCTGGAAATTTTTCTAGAAAATTACATCAAATCTGATATTATGCCATTTTATTATTCATTTTTTCTTTACTTTTATTTTAAGTGCCAATCACCCATACACGACGCATGGCCTGCGCACTGAAAAATTAGCAATTGTGGCCAGTGCATTCATTGTCTTTCGCTGGGTGTGCGTCAGCGTTCGTTACTCGTTCATCGAGCCCACTGGACCAACGCTATGCATTCGGTGTCATTCGCTCTGTGTGTCGGGATTATTGTGCATGCACAAAAATGTGCGCGGAGCTCGACGCATGAATGTACTCGCCTGAAGGACGCCAGACATGCACATGCAGAACGCACTGGACCAATGCCAGACACTCACGGAGCACACGCTGGGTATTCGTTGTATGCATGTGCACTCTTCGCTGCACTACATGTGACGGCATGCAAGACGAGCCTCACTGTCACTAGACCGCTGCCGTTCACTGGCTGTACTTTAAATGCGCGGTGCATGCTGTGAAACATTCGTTGGATTTTTTTTAACATGTGCGCCCTGTATGCGCTCTGTACGTGCCTTGTATACGCGCAGCGTGCTAGCAACACACTGTCCATTTGTTGTTAACTCGCTAGCTTTTCCCAAATCCTGACAAAAAGTTGGGCGCACAACGACACACTGAAGTTTTTTTCAATTTTTGAAGAGATTTTCAATGCACTGGCCGTGTGTTGCGTATGTGTGACTGGGCCTTTATGATAACTGTCTGAGATTAACCAACTCATTATGTGCCATGCAAATGCATTTCTCAGGGGATTCTTGGATTTCTCGTTTTTCAAATCTTTTCAGTGTAAAACTAATCTGTACAGGTGTTAAAAAGGTTTCCATATATAAGTAAAACTGGAAATGGGTGATTTTGCAATCCTTGTGTTGATTGGTGCCTGTTGTTTTGTGCCCATCAGCATGTACAGCAAACAAGCGACTGTGCCTCTCAGCACTGGTTGCAAATTAAATTTTAAAGTTTCCGTGTGATCAAAACATGTGAATTCATTATTGTCGGTATTCCTCTTGTTCTTAACCTGTAGAAAACCTGAGCCTGAGCCTGAGTTCACTTGCAATTAAAGCCATAGGAAAGGCACATTCAAATAAATTGTAGTCATCTCCAAGGTGTTATAATACAGTGATGTAGCTCAAGCAGCATGAATGTTCCTTATTATTTTCTTGATCAAAGTAGGTTATGGACAATTTCATGTTCTTTGCTGAAATTACAATCTGTGCAAACATAGTCACATGTTGGCCAGCGGCGGGCAGCAAGGCTTATTTGATGCTACTTAATCAAGCTTCTAGTCCACAGTGTTACATCTTGTAACCCGATACAACTATCAATCATTGTGAACTAGATTGAAATGGCAAGTGTCTGAATGGCACGTATCGACAACGTCTTCGTAGAAGCCAACGGTAAACTTGAAAAACTGTGAGGCTCCATGTAGAAATTGGGTCGTGGAGAAGCCGGGATAAGTAACCGTTTTTGGAGAATTTACTTTAGGCAGGGATTATTCTTGTGAGAGGCATGTATTGTCAAACTAACCACTGCATGCTGATTGTTGGATGGAAAATAAATTTTCTTTGGGATAGATTTACAGACTTATTGCTATTCCGGTGTTGGATTGTTTATAGCAGATTTATAAAACACTCTCAGTTATTTGATACCTAACCTGAATATAATTTACATCAATTTATTTTGCTCAGTGCCTTTCAAATCAAAGTAAATTGACATGGACAGTACTTGTAAATTACCCCCTAATTCAAAGTGTAATTCAAAATTCTTAGTCTTATATATATTGTACCTCCTATACAGTTTTCCAATGTTAAAAGAGTGCCCCTCTTTTTGTCTGTTTGTGTATAAATATGTAATAATACAGAGGTCCGTCAATGAGATATGATTATTTACATCTGTGGATTAACCTTCCGGAAGATGTGACTTGCGGCCTTTTCACACGAGAGTAAAATTCATCAAAGCTGATTAGTTTAAAGCTGATTAAAACTAATCAGCTCTAAAGCAACTTTTCCCTGTGTGACATCAATCTATACGATATTCGGACAGATGCAAACTACAGATGGGTCAGAGCAGCCTACAGATACAAAGTTCGTATAGAGGAGGCAAGAGATTTTGTGTGTGAACAGATATACATCTTTAACTGGGCGGAGCTAAGACCTGGTGCGCTTTGATTGTCGTGACCTACTTTTATTATGCGCAATGGCCCTACTGCGCATTTAATCAGCAGTGAATCTCTTAACGATCACACAAAAATTTTCTCTGAATGCTATCGTAAACTGAAAAGCTGATTAGTTTAAAGCTCTTTAAGCTAATCAGCTTTAAATAGCTGAATTTTACCCCTGTGTGAAAGTTAGTTTTGCTCTGGGATCTTTTAAGTTTGGTTTGTAGGCATAAACATCCATTGTTATGAAGTATCCTTTGATTAAATACAATTTTTGATTTATATTTCTAAGGTCAATTGCCATTACTATGACTCTTAACCCGTGGACTACGGGAACCGGGTGGCCCTTGTATTAAGTCTATGGGAGTTAGAGAATTCAGTTGTCAACGGGTTAACTACACACAAACTATTTTTATGATATATTGTGGAAACAAATACCAAATATAGGCTTGCAATTTTAATAATAATAATACATTGCATTTATAATGCGCTTAATACAAATGTTTCTAAGCGCCGAAGTATTATTACCCCGGCTGTAGCTAGGCTACCGAATTCGGTGCTCACAGCATTTCAAGGAATAAATTCCTACCGGGTACCCACTTACTACACCTGGGTAGAGAGTGGCAAATGTAGATTAATGTCTTGCCAAAGGACATTAGTGCCGCGGCGGGACTCGAACCGCAAACCATGAGATCCACAGTCCGGTGACGTATCCACTAGACCACGACACCTCTTTTTTATCCAAGAGTCCAAAAACTTGTTACACTTTAATTGAAGATCCTCAGTTGAGTTTTCTCCCTGATGCACTAAAATGAACCAAGTAGGAAAACAAAATCTTATATGACACGAACATAATTACTAGGACGCTGGGCACCTTATTTTAAAATCTTAATTAGCCCAAATGATTAGTTTTCTGAGCAATTTTGTCATGTGCCTAGCAAGAGAATTCAAATGGATGTGCAGACAACTGATGTACTTTTTAAGAAATACACATTCCTAAGTATTGCACACTCTTTGATTATATCCATGCAACACATCTGAGTCAGTCTGTGCATCACCCAGTCGTGGATAGCGACAGCTTATCCCTTCAGCAATCAAAATTGAGAAGTTTAGAAATATGACTAAAATTTGTGTTTGCTGAACACATGGCATGAATGCTTCTGGTCAATATTATTCATAAAGTAAGCTCCTCTGGCGTTGAGGAGGCAGAGTACTGCTAGAGGATTTTAATCAGTGTTACTACCTATAGCAAATAACCCCTTCGATACTTGAATTACTCTCAACCTTCACAGTTTGCGCCAATACAGTCACGCTCCGTCGGTGTAAGAGCCCTCTTAGCCGAGTGGTGATATGCCATCATTTCCTTCGCTGCGCTTTTTCGTTGCCTTATTTTGCTGCATTTGTGGGACGATAATACAATGATATCATTCCCATAAAGCTGTACATAGCAGGCATGGGGTTAATGCAGAAAACTCTTGAAGCATTTCAGTTATTTTTTTTCAGAGTGCCAAGAATAAATTGGATATCTACATACCTTACTGGTATCAATATGAGATATATTAATACCTGTTAATAGGTATCTATACAGAGGCAGATCCAGGATTCTCTCACTATAGGGAGGCACAACTCCCCCAAACCCTGTGACAAGCTAATAAATAGGCTATTGCTGCATGGGAAGGGGAGGGCGGGGTAGGAACATACTCCCTTGCCCCTTGGGTATACACCACTGCCATAGAACCAGGCTGATCATTCAACACCTTTCCCATTTCCACATGGTGGTTGGTCTGCAGATCAAAAGAATTTTGCCAATGTGGATATGATATTGAGACACCACTGATCTTGTACATGTGGACACTCTTCTTCTTCTTGTGGTATACTGCCCAACGCCCCAGAATAGGAGCCAACCGGGCACATTTCTAGGCTGTCACATGTTCTACATCAAGGCACAATGTGCTGTTGAAATCTAGGATTAAACCTGTTGCCATTTATCAAGCATGGTGGTGGTTTTTCTCCCTCTTTCCCCTAAAATAGTTTGAATTTTAATTAAAATCTAATCTGTTGCAGTGTAGCTATCTAACATTTTTCTTCCGCTCATGAGATGAGGATTGCGTTGTAAAGAATTGTGACTGAATTGTGAGTCTGTTGGTAGTAAAATGGTATAAAGTTAAAACTTGGAGAAGATACAGTTAATATGTTTGATTACTTGCATGCATTTAATATTTATAGACTAGTAGCCCAATATGGTCATTGTGGATTTTCCAACTATTAAAAATGCAACATAATTAAAGATTTAAAAAGTGGTATTTGAGAGTGGGTCTGTAAAGATTTTAAAATGTTAAACATCGTCTGGTGAGAGCCAGAAGGGTATTAATTCATATCATTTATACCACAGAGCTAACATCCTTCTGGCTCTTAAAAGAGGTCATGTACCCGTAGCTCCCCTTGCTATTGGAGCGTAAAGTCTAGTTGTGTAGTGTTACTATTGCTCTTTAGAGGCAAGATATGTGACCTATGTGAGCTGTCATGTGACATCATGTGCAAACTAGACAGGTGGGTAGCACATTGCGAAAGGACTTTTTGAGCCCCTCGTGTGCAGGGATGTTACTAGACTTTTTTAAATTTGGGGTGTTGGGTTTTTGCCTAAAGTGGTTAAAGTGGCTTTTGGATTTTAGAATCTGCAGAAAGATGTTTCGAACTTTTTTTCAACAAGCAAACAGAAAGAAAAAAATTATTATTGTTGTGAAGTTTGTTGTGAATATAATGCAAGTCCGTTCAGACAAGGATATTTGGAATTGGAAATTTGAAGTGCTCACTGATAATTATATGCCGAATTTTCGATGCTACTTTTAAGACTGTTTGTTGATTAACTAGTCAGTTCACAGAACATGAGTTGATCATTTTATTCATAATAAATGCTATATGCATTAGTTTATGCTGATTTGGATTCCCTATTGCAAATTTTTCATTAAAGAGCAACTTTTCCATTAAAGAGCAACTTTTCTGTAAAGCTCTAGAAACAGAAGAAAAAAAAAAGCTGCCTCCTGCCCTTTTCATCCATCTAGTTTGTATGCATCTCCATACCCTGCATGTTTCCAACCCATGTCCATTTATGCTCTCTACGCCCCCCCCCCCCCCCTCTCTCTGTCTGAAGCTGTCACTCTCCTCAATGTAGGGTTTATTGAGCCGTGGTTGAGCATTGATCGGAGTCTATGATCCATGAGAGAATGTGAAATGAGATGGCCATCCGCACATTTTCACATTCTTTGCGGGCCTTCTCTCCAGAATCCATTTGAGGTCATCGTATCTCAGCCTGCCCCTAATTCCTTCCGTAATGCCCCTTCCGCAATGCCCCTTCCGCAAAGCCCCTTCCGTAATGCCCCTTCTGCAAAGCCCCTTCCGTAATGCCCCTTCCGTAATGCCCCTTCCGTAATGCCCCTTCCGTAATGCCCCTTCCGTAATGCCCCTTCCTCATGCCTCCCTTATTCCAAATGATGTGTGCTCTTTAATGGAGAATGGTTTATTGAAACAGGAATGTATATCTTACAGAGGGAGTGGTCATAGAATTATGTTTGTGTACTCCATCCCCTTTACCTCCTTACTCAAGAAAAAATAAATAACTACATTAAAATGATTGATTTTGTGAAAGTTCATTGTATTATTTGACTGTGCTGTACCTGCGCATATCAATACCTATGCTCAAAAAGAAGGAAACATACCTCTTATATTCCTTTCATATTCCAATCATGGACATCATTTTCAGCCTAAATTTTTTCACAGCATAAATTTTTTCACAGCAGATGATTTGAGTGACATTCATTATAATAATTTTTTCCTGCAATTTCTACCTCTTTAGGTTATTCCCTTAACCCCTTATAGGGTTTGATATTCACTTAGCATGTATTTCCACGGATTTGTACCTGAGACTTTAAAGTTTGGTATGAAAGTGGTTAATGGGCTGTGACATATACAGAGTGAACCCCATCATGAGGTAATGAGCCTGCGTAAATAAGTGTTTTGTTTATCATCCATTAATCCTTGTAAGCTCAAGGGTGTGAGAGGCTTAGGATCCATCCTTTCCATATATTTCTATTCCTTACGCGAATGGCCTTACTTGATCTGAAAAATTAGATTCAGGGTTTAAAATGTCAGAGATAAAGTGTCAGAGGTGAAATTGTCAAAGGTAAAAACGTCACAGGTGAACAGATCAGTAGTAAAAATGTCAGCTAGGTGAAAATGTCAGGGGTGAAAATGTCAGGGATAAATATGTCAGATGTAAAAATGTCAGTGGTAAAATATAAGAGGTAAATATGTCAGAGGTACAAATGTCAAAGTACCTCTGAAATATTTACCTCTGACACTCGCACCTCTAACATTTTTACATCTGATATTTTTACTTTTGATATTTCGACCTCTGACAATTTGACCTCAGACATTTTGACCTATGACATTTTAACATAATACTTTGCATGTTTAGTGATTGTGTAAGGAATTTCTCATTAGGTGGAGGAAAACAATGATGTAAAATCTCTACCTCTCTGGCTCAGGCTTGGTTGCGGGACCTCACTTTTTTACCAATTTTCTCTTTTCTGTTTTCTTAAGAAACACAAGCTTTCCTAGTTGAATCAGGACAACAACAACAAAATATTGCATGGATGCGCTCTTGGAGAACACAACTTGTGCATGCCGTTTTTTTGAGGTTGCACTTTCAAGTTCAAGGGTGTTTCATCTTAATAAAAGATGTCTGAGTAATAAGTTCATACATGTATAACGATTACCAAACAACACATTGTGAGTCTTATAAGGTAGTATAGACAAAAGCAATGGCGCGTAAAGACGCAGGAAAGATGCAGAGAACGAAATTGCTAGTTTTCTCTGTGCAAAATAAAATTTTTCATATTAGTTTACTTTAAAATGTTTATAGAGTTGAATACTCCTTCTACACCGAAATATTATGGTTCTGCCTCTTATAGAATAAAATTATGATTTTAAATAATATTGTCATATGCGCCTTTCCCGCGTTCTTACTATCCATCACGTTTCGCTAAGCTATCTAACGTGGGTATTAAATATGTTTGTTGTTTGTCGATAGTCAGCTAACATTATACTGTTCCATGTCACCGTGGGTGGATGTCTCATCCAAGAATATCAGTGGTGTAAATGATAATAGTACCCAGGGTAGCTTCATCGGTATTATTACTGGTCTTCCTCTGGGCCCATTGCTAGGTGCACATTTAATACACCTGGGTCAAGAGGGACGAATGTGGGCAAAATACCTTGTCCAAGGATGTAAGGCACCAAGCAAGAATCAAACCCAAGACCTCTCCTATGAGAGTCAAAAACCTCCACTACAGTGCTCCGCTCCCACATAACAAAGAAAGTTTGATGTTATAACCTAAAACAAAAACAAATTCATGTTTAATTGAAAAAAAATTGTTTTTATGGAAGATAATTAGGCGTGGTATTACTTTTTTTTTAAATGAATTACACTTAAACATTGAACTCTTGAAAGTAAATGGGAAATGTTCATTAACTTAGTGATGCTGTGGGTTAGTAACCTATCTTGGCTGCTCTCGTAAAATAAACAGTCATTTTAAATTCTTACAGACATTAACACTGTAAGTGTAGAAGGTGTTTCAGGTATTTTAAAAGTGGATACTTGAAAGATGATTATGTGTTAAGACTTATTTTAATTTTCAATTGCACATACTGCTTTTTTACTTTTCTCTAAAAAAGATTGATATTAACAAGTAATTACTGTTAGTGAAGGTGATGGGACAAACTATCACTTCCGAGGCGATCTGGATGTAGCTATCTTTCTGAAGCGAAGCTGAGGAAAGATAGCATATACATTCAGATTGCCAAGCAAGTGATAGTACGTCTCATCGCCTGAAACCAAAAGGTCATTATTTACTTTGTATTCCACATCTGAAACATTTAACTGGTATGAGAAAGACAATTATTGTCTACTTCTCGAAAAAGACATTTAGGCCTGAATTCACAAAAGAATTTTAAACCATTACATAAACCCCCTCCTGGGTGCACACATGTGTTTTATTTTTGAGCGCAGGAATGGGCAATGGGCACGCTTATTTAAGCTTATTTTAGTACACTTATGGAGCTATTCATAAAGGTCACGCACTTTTCATTCTGACTCTTCGTAAAGGTCACACACTTTCATTTCACGCGTACCCAAAATATTGATAATGCATTGTGACTCTATATGGACTGAAGAGATCAGCGAAACACATAAGTTCTATGCCCGTCAAGGTCACAAACTTTCCTTTCTCGGGGATTGATGGGGAAAACTACGTTTTATCACCTGATTACCTTTTGACCAATCTAACAGCAAGATTCTTCGCATGTGGAATATAAAGGCATCTAATTTATTTTCTCTAGTACCATTGTTAAGTAATATATGAATATAATTATCTAAAAGTGTTTTTTCTGTGCTTGATCAGTTCAACTTGATCATTTCAGCTGATATTTTTATAACTACACAATTCATTTGCTTTCTCAACAGGTCAAAATGAATTTATTTTAACCTTTTAAATGCATTATTTTGTCCCATCCATTAAAGCTGTGTTGATGCCATTTTAGGACTGGGAAAAAAAATGACTTGCTCTGATTTCATAATTTTAGAAGATTTCCCTCGTGAAAGAAAAGTCAAGAAAATGGAGGGCTAGCACATAATGTTCTTATTCATGCAGAAATGTATTTCATGTCATCTCAACCCCAGTGATGCGGAAATATCTTGGAATACATTTACTTTCTAAATTCTTGTGATCCCTTGGGATAATGTTTTAGAAATTTTCTGATTACTTTACATGTTGTCACATTAGTGTAAACAGAGAATAGCATTCATTGACGATACATACCAGTAGGCATTATCCCCTTTTTTACACTGATGGGATGATGTGGACCCTGTTACATATATTAAAGACCTATTATTGATAACAAGTGCCAAAAGTCAGTGAGAAAATTGCTCTCAGCCAATCAAATGCAGTTATTTCAGTAGCTTATATCAAATATTGTAACTTGTTATTGATAGCAAATTTCAAGTAAAGGGGCCCTGGCCTGGACAGGGCAAAATCAGTGAAAAAGATACTACTATCAGCTCAGCAGATCGATTACCAGCATCACACCTTAAGAAAATACTAATTGAATTCTTGTCTCTATAGATTATTATGAGAAAAACTGATTGTATACATTATACCATATATTCCAATTCAAGAAAAAGGACATGGGATCATTTATTATTCCTGGGTTTAAGTTGAGTACAAAATAAACAGTGTAAACAATACTTTTAATAACTGCCGTATGGGTTAATTCTCTTCACAGGCTGGATTAGCACAGGTAAAGACACAATCAAAAAGATGCCTCATGTGAGCCAATGCCTCGGAAGTCTATAAATGGTGTGTAATCACATATAGCCAATATAAAACTCATATTGATCTATTATTGAAACTCATTACCGTGAAACAGATTGCTCTAATATATAATTTAAGTTATATTTATGAAAAAGTAATTGCTTGTATTATCCTGATATATGAGTAATGATTTTCAAAGCTGTGATATGATTCAACGATATTATACAAATGGAATCTTTTGGAATATGTTGTTTTTGCAGTGATTCCATAGCATTGTCTTTTTACTTTGATCACTACTGTGTTAACAACCATATTTGAATATTGATATTGTATTATGCCATTATTGTATTGTATTATGCCAATATTGTATTGCATTAACTAGTGGAAGAATTTTGTATATAATTATAGACAATACTTATCACAGATAAAAGCTCAATTGCCAGGCAGTATATAAACTTGCCAGATGATTTGTAATTCTAATGAAGCGTAGAGACAGGAAGTCAATTGGCATCTTACCCCCTTTCACACAGGGAATCAAAACAGATTGAGTGATGACTCAGTTACTATACAATAAGCAATCAAAATTTGTTAATGTGAATGTGCCACAGCAGTACATCTTGCTTGCATTTAACATAGTGCTGTGAACACCAGATCAGGAGAATACAGTTAAGATGTGAAAATGACATGGGGTGTGTCTATGCTGTATTGAGCTATATCATCTCAACACACAAAAGTATAGGCTTGTATAAAGAAGGGAGAAAAAAGACATTTTAACCTTTAAATTGGTTTAAAAGGACATCATCAGGCAGCAGGTATTATCTAATTTTTAGAAATATAACTGTTAGTAACATTGCAACAAGAGCCGTTTACAGGGTAGATTGTTGTTGTGATATCTTGATCTGATGTGAAAGTATTATATTACGTGTAGATGTATTCAATGGGTGTTTATTTCGTAGACAGAGTGTCCATTAAAGGAAAGCATTAAGTAAGTGATGTAACGTGCTCTTTTCCCCTGTAATTTTGAAAGATACGGTCAGAAAATGAGAGAGGCCCTATAATCTTGTACTGCAGTTGCATGATAGGGTAGGGAACTTGGACATTTTTGTGAGATAAGTCCTCTCTATCTCTCTGTTTAATGCTTCCATCTATTATTCCTCTTCTCTTTCATTATCTCTCTGTGTCAGCTCTAGGTACTGTAGATTACCAGGCTAACGATAGGTTTGATTCTGGTGTTGTGTAATGTGTATAGCACAACAAAAAATAAGGTGACTTCACACAAGATATAAGGTTTGATAAGCTTTTAATTAGAGCTTCAAACTTCAAAAATAAATTCAAGACATTACATTGATATATACTTCTTTACAACAAAAATAAATACAGTTGGATGCTTGCATACAATGCAGTGTATTAAATTATATTGCTTCTAGGTGACTTTTGTTAACAAATACTTGACTAAATACCTAAATGTTTTAAAGACCAAATGTTATTCCAAAACAGTATGACATCTTTGAACAAATGTCACAAATTAAACTGTAGTGTGGCAGAATAGGGGTCTCATCCTAACAAAAGATATGGTTGAATAGCACCTTATAAATGGGGTGTAAGAGTTGAACTCTGGTTCGCTAATTCAGGACGACCTGACGTTTCAGTCCATGCAACGTGCGATCGAGTTCACGAGTAGATTCTGAGTGGTGATCCGGCCTGCTTGGTGGGTAGAGTAGTTGATGAGTAGAGTTGTTGAGTGCCGAGTCGTGTCCACGATGGACCAACGAGGGTTACCGACGAGCCCAGCTCGTCCCTAATAAAGAGGGTTAAATTCCAATATTTTTAAGAAAATCTCCTCCATATAAAACAAACTAACCACCTTTAAATACTTCTGCCACAATAAATTCACCTAGTTCACTAAACCACACTATTCCAAGAACAACCTTGCAATATTTAAATGTATTAAACAAACATAATACAGTAACAGGTAATTGTTCTCTCTTGGTTAATTTATACCTCAAACCACTGTGCATCCTAAACAAAATGAATGTTATTTATACTAAAACTGCTTTTATTAAATGCAGCAATTTAGCACAGCTCATCCAGAGTCAGAGTAATAATGTAATAATTCTTATAAGTTACATACTTGACTTTATGCATTTATAAAATAAACTGAAATTTCATTAATAACTTATGTAATCTATCAATAACTCACTCATCCAGTGCATGCAATTTGCTTAAAAGCATACATGTATAAATTCCCTACATTCCCTACATTAATACCTCAGTTTTAGATTAGATAACATAATTTGGTTCCTTGAATTTACAAAATAAGAAAATTAAGACTTACAATTCATGGAGGTGTGAGTCGAGTTGAAAGCATGAAGGCTTCTCCTGGCCTGAACTGCCGGAAGCGAAAGCTGAAACAAGGGCTGCTATGCCTGGTCTGCATAACACTACAAAACACATGGAGTGTGCCTCATCCTTGGTGCTTCCAATGCAACTTACAAACAACTCGCCATAACATGTAGCTCCTGGCATGAGCTACCCAACCTGCTCCTGGCAAAACATTAGTGTCCTCTGTCTATCCTACCCAAACTATCCCCTCACTTCAACTCACACTCATGCACAAACACAATAGCTCCCTGCTTAACACAATAACTCCCACCTGTATAAAACATTCAAAACACTCAAGCTATGTCTTAATTGCCCTAACTGGTTTAGACCAGACTATTCCCTACTAAGCACTGGTGCCTTGCAACAGCATTCCTTACTATTCAAGTTCAAGCCTGAGCTACATAGAAATAAAAGGGGGGGGGGGGGAGGGGTAAACTAGTTACATTGTGACACTCTGTATCATTTACTTGTACCTTTTCTGTCATTTCTCTTTCCATTCTGTTCTCTCAACTGCACCTTTTTCCTCCATGTGCCTGTATCTTTCACCCTCTTGTTCTGTCAATATTTCTTTTCTCTCTTTCTTCCCAAACTCGTATTTTTTTCCTTTCCTACTTGTCTCCTTTCCTACTTGTCTCCTTTTCCATCTCTCCTTTGCTTTCTTTTTCTCCTTTTCTCTCTTTCTCTCTGTTTCTCTTTCTTTCTATCATCCTTCTTTCTCTCCCTTTCTCTATCTTTTTACGCCTCTTGCTTTAATCTCTCAAGAAGTTTAGGAATGTAAAAGATAGGTCAATGATGTAGGTCTGGATGTTAACAGGTGGTGGAAATGCTTTCTCTCTCTCTCACATTGTTCATGAAGAACTTCTAAAAGCCACATCCCCTTATTGTTATGGATACCTTTACTCATATGTGACAGCTTGGAGTCAACTCCTTGACATGTTGTCTCTGCTGCTTTCCTAATGCAGTCATTCAAATTTTCCTCTGTTGTCCACAGAGGAATCAATGATAACGTCTCAGCCTCATCGATTCTCAGGACATTCCTTGTGAATTGGCATATGATCTGTTCAGAGAATTTTCTAGAAAAGCACATTCCTATAGAATTTCTACCTCTTTTTTTTGGGGGGGGGGGGGGGGTGGGGGGGGGATGGGGTGGGATCAATGCGTGTTTTGGGTTTAATTTTTGTGTACATACATACTGCTTTTAGATGTAACAGCTTCCCAATAAGAATTGAATGATGAAATTTTCAGTGATTTGTATGCTAAGAATCTAAAGAATATGTTCGATACATTTTTGAAAAATTGTAATTTAATGCTACAGAATTAAGAGGAGAGAATGTATTTAGCTCTAATTAAAATAGATAAGCCTTAATCATGAGCTTTGAAATATAAGGCATGATATGTCTGTGGCTGTTTATCTTTATCTTTTTCATCTTTTTCATCTCCCCCCTTATTTAAAAAAAAAATAATAATTTTTATTTATTATTATTATTATTATTATTTTTATTTGTTTATTTTTTATTTTTTATTTATTTATTTATTTATTTTTTTTTTTGGGGGGGGGGATTTCAAGTCAGGAGCTCTCCCTTTAAATTTCTTATTTAGAGATCAAATAGGGATGCAGGTGGGTCATTTGATATTCATGGTGGCCGCTTTAAGTGTCTAAGTGTAGGATGCCATTAGGGGGAATGGGGTAAACAAAGAACGAGTCATTATTAGCGAAGCGAAAGGGTGTTACTAAAGACGTCAAATATTTCACACCACTATTATTACCTGGTCCCTGCAGAAAGTCCGACCTTGGCCACTGTGCAACTTTTCAATTGCCCCAGCTAAATGCAGACCTCCCTTTATGAGAACATTGATCGGGGCTGTTTTTGTGAGTGGTTTCTATTCAAAGACATGCTGTACATCTTTTTTTTAAAAGTAGACTCCCTTTCCTTTAAATAGTGCTCGAAATGCGTCATATTTTGCACTGATAATCAAAGATGACTTTTAAAGATGGTTGTATGACACATTTGATCAGCAATGTGAGCGTCTGCAAAAGGCACCTGGTTGGAATGCTCCCCAGGCGCTATATAAATCCAGAGTAGTATTATTATTATTATTATGCTCCAGTGACATTTGCCCCACGGTAAATTTCCTGTACTATCCAAATTCCTAACTTGATTCAACCCTGAAGCCCAAAACAGTACCTTACCCCTACCTAAACTCCAAACCTAACCTTAAACCCAATAGCAACCCTAACCCTCTCCCTAACTCTAACCCTAATAATAACTCTATATCGCTGACGGAATGAAGCCTGAAACAAGTGTCACAAGAGCAAACGTTAATTTATCCCGTAAGACATCAAAGAAAAATAGGAAATGGAATATTATGTGGACATGTCAAATGCACTTGAAAATCACATGGGGTAATTTGCCTTAGTTATTGTAAGAATTGGTTTTCGGGGAAAACTACTTTTCTTTTATTGGCTGTGAATCGACCCAATACTCTTCAGACTCATTATATCTCTTTCAAATAATAAGCACCTTTTGTACCTGTGTACCTGTAGATATTTCTCGATTCATCCAATGTCATTGTGACATGAATGTCACCGGATGGACTCTAGTGCTATCTTGATCTGATGTGAAAGTATTATCTGCTGTAAACATTCTCTACTCGTTCATCGACAATAGAGAATATCCACGGAGTTAAAAATCCTTTTAAATATACAATACAGTCTGCTTTCCTTGTAATTGGCACAATAAGTACCGGAGATGGGAGAATGATGAAAGGAGAACATGGCGAAGTCACTTGATTTACTTTCTTTAATTTGAGGTAGCTTCCGTTACATTAGACTTATGACATTCAGGACATTTAAAAATGTTTTCATCAAGCGGGCTGGCATCGTTGTATTTCCATTCAAAATATGTTTGTCAATCAAAGCTGCCTTCAATGATTTCGTAGTGGGCGAGGCTAAATAGCGTCAGAGACTTAAGTCCCTATTTATCTTCATAACCTTTTACCTGCAGTCGATCAGTAAAGTTCAAGGTCAGGAATTTTGTGTCTGTGGCAGGCACTCATAGGTGCTTTGAGGGCACCAAGTATCATGTGATGTGGGAGTTAATTGGATCAAAGAGGGGTTTATATTCTTTTGCTTTTGTCTGCAAAATGTTGACCTTTGTTCTTACATGGTTGGCTTTAAAGGTAATGTAGAGTTTTGGTAAGCCCTCAAAACCTTTTTGTCGGATCTCTTTGATTTTTGTTGATAGATAGCAATATACTAGCAATACTAAGACACTGTGAAGATTTTGCCTCCAAAAGTTTAATATTAAACAATAAGAGGCAAAATATAATTTATATGCCGGGACAGGCACACAAACTCACAACGGCAGCATGTACTATACACTATATACACACTTGTAAAACCAATGAGTAGCTACAAACAGTGACACGCATGCTGTCTCTATGCGAAGCCCGAAGATTGCTGTGCGGGGATCAGTCGGGGTGGAAAGGTCCTAGCATATGGCAGTGATTTACAGCATATTTTACAGATTTCTTTTTACAGCATTCTTTACAGATATTTACACTGACATTCACCGGAAATCATAGATGGAATACCAAATGATCTTATACAGCATCTTTTGATACAAGGAGAACGACATGAAACTATATTTCACACGTTTCATTGCAATGTTCTTTTTTGCTACCAATACTGTATGTACTTTAAAATGGCAGAAGGGATTATACATGAGGATCAGAATCTCTTATCTCTGTCCTTATCTTTGCAACATCACAGATATCAAGCTGGTAGCCGTAGTAGAGCTGTGATATCAGACAAAATACATTGGAAAATTATACTTTCAATGTGACTTTATATTTCTTTTGGTTAAATTAAACTTGGTAATGTATGGAACATCAAATGACCAATTCCTTTGGAGTGACATATCTTGCCACTTTTTCCCATTATAGACATACCAAATCTTTCTCTTGTGCCAATCCACACCTTATTTTACACAACATTATAGAAATATACATGTAAACTTGAAAGTGAATATAAAGTTAATATAATGATGTCTGCAGAATTGCCTACTGTCAAGACTGAATGTGCATGAAGATACATGACACGCCGAGCATTAAGTAATTACGGAAGAAAACATTTTAGGGGATTCGCTGTAGTTGCTTGTGGGTTTTTGACATGGGGATGTTGATGCGAGATTGTCCTCCTCTTTAAACTCACATCTCCCTAGTGAAAGCTACTAATTAAATCTAAACTAAGATGACCTTCAAATTTCTTATTTGGTCTGTGATTGGTAAAGTGCTCCTTTTTGTGGGAGCCAAATTATGAAAATGGTGATGCGTATTTCATGAAGTATGTGACAGATTGGGAATCGGTATATTCTAGATTCTAGAAGATAGTAAATTTTAGTTTGAAATAATGACGTAAGAAAGAGTTGGGAAAGTCCCCCCCCAAAAAAAAAAAAAAAAAAAAAAAAAAGAAAAAAGGAGGGGATGGAAGAAAGAAAAGAAGAAAAGACTAATTCCTCTAAACAAAACCAAAGAAAATTCAACCATTTAGATATTGATATAGTGTGCCAGGCATAATCCTACCTGAAAGCAGCAAAATTATAGTGATTATTTTATTTAGAAAGATGTAAGTTATTGTTTCTAATCAATTAGAATACAAATTCAAGTACCCATTTTTTTTGTTCAATATATATCAAGCTGTGATTAAACGATACATCATTATGCCTACAATGTCTCCATTATAGGGAATTTTGCTTAAATGCAAGCTTTCATTTTGCAGGCTTATGCCCTTCGTCAAATTAATTAGTTAAAGCATCTTAATCAAGGGGATGAGTCTGTGCTCTGTGCGTAAATGACCTCGGTTTTTGCT
Source organism: Heliocidaris erythrogramma (assembly GCA_025617745.1). NCBI lineage: Eukaryota > Metazoa > Echinodermata > Echinoidea > Camarodonta > Echinometridae > Heliocidaris > Heliocidaris erythrogramma. Next base: position 34,417,634 of record CM046855.1, on the reverse strand, counting down.
GGCATTTAGATAAAAAATTCTTTCATCCGTAATTGCTCAAATTGCAGAAGGAAATATAAGGTTATGTCCATAGTTATTTGTCATGGATCACTACACTTTTTACTTTCATATTCAGGCAGCTTTCATGCAGTTTGTTAGAGTAAATTTTGCATAGTATCACAAATAACGGATAAGGATATAATTCAACAGTGGGAGACGTTTGACTAAGGGGACACACATGTCCACCTAACAAAAACTGGCAAGCCAGCGAACGGCTTCTTCACCAATTTCACCTATTGTTAAGTAAGAACATTGAACATTGTGCATACCCCACCTCTGAAATTGTGGGGAGGACTAATTGTGATAATTAATTGTTCATCACGTGTCTACCAACGTCATTCTTGATACTGAAATTAAGTAGAAATTCAAAAATGCTGACACACTTAATTCGGTTCTTCCCATCCAGTGGATAAATTGCAGATTTGATATGATACTTTAAAAAAAATAGCATTTAATCTTTCTTTTTATAAAAATGGCAAAATGAGTAGAAAAAATAAATATGATCTTCCTTCAAGATCTTTTGTATCCTAGTGTGCCCCTCCCCCTTCACGAGGCATATACAACCTTCTCAAATTAGTTCCCTTATTATTCTGCCCTCCCTCCCCCCCCCCCCCCCCCCCCCTGAAATGAAAAGCAGACAGCCCTATTTCTGTATTTAGTGAGTGTAGAGGATTTTGAAGTATTTGTTTGACCCAAATACAATTAAGCCCCGTATAATTACCAACATGCACTCAATTAAGATGGCGGCAGATACTGCGTGTTCATCAAACTGTCATACACAATCGTGTGTAATTACTTTTGTGATGACTTCCATTCTCGGTATTTAAAAATAAACACTTTGTAAAATATGATGGCCAGGGAATAGATGTTACAGTCCATGCTGATGAGATTACAGATAAAGAAGTGAACATTGATTAGGAAAAGCAAAATTTACATCACATGATGGTGCATTTATATGCATTTTTAGAGGTGTCGTGGTTTAGTGGATACGTCACCGGACTGTGGATCTCATGGTTCGCGGTTCGAGTCCCGCCGCGGCACTAATGTCCTTTGGCCAGACATTAATCTACATTTGCCACTCTCCACCCAGGTGTAGTAAATGGGTACCTGGTAGGAATTTATTCCTTGAATGCTTTCAGCGCCTTATAGGGCAGCTTGGCTAAAGCCAGGGTAATATTGGAGCGCCTTGAGTACCATTGGTGGATATGAGCGCTATATAAATATCCAGTATTATTATTATTTATTATTATTATTTGGCAATAAGTTATTAGTACATGGTACAAATAACCCTCAAATGACCTCAATTTGTATGCACACGAGCATATGTTTTGGTGGATGCGCTACTTGTTAAACAACTGAATTCACACTGATGCGTGTATCATGGTGCGTACAAAATGATATTGTATAAAGGTCAATTAATAAATGACCTTTATCTGTACATGAATAAATTGTAATTACAAACTTGCTTATTCAATCACATCATTTGTCCAAACAACTGCCCTTGAGGACAACTACACCATAGGAAAATTACCCCCAGGACAAGTATCTTTCCAGGACAACTGTCTCCTAGAACAGCCAGCCTCAAACAACCTCTTCCTCAAGAAGCACCCCAATTATCCTTAGACAACAGGAGAAGTTGTCCCAGGTTATTGTCCTATAAGAGTAATTGTCTAGAGGCAGGTAATTTTCCTGTAATCTAATTCATTTCATAATGCAAGATTGCATTACAAGCATATGAAGCTAAAGAGATAGAGAGAGAGGGGGGGGGGGGAGGTATCTAGAATGTAAAATTGAAGAAGAAAATAAGTCTTTGATGCTGATGCCCTCATATTATGGAAACCTTGCAAAATCTATCTCATCAAAGTCAAAGTATTACCAACAGACTGTAAGAGTGAGAGGCAAAACACCAATAAGAAACTACAGTAAGGTCTAAAGATAGTATGATTTTGTTCAATTTTATACCAGGGAGGACAATTTTATTCATCCCATAACAATTTTTTTGTGAATGTTAGATATTGCCATTCACTTGGACATTCTAAAGAAAGTAATTCCCTGTACAGAAAAAGATGGAATACTACAGACAGTTGAAATCCAGCCTTCGTTTTTGATGATTCTAAGCATATTAAGTATATGCCTTTGACTTGACTTCCCAAGGGATTGGATTAACTAGGGCTTGATGTCTTACTGCACAAAGCTAGCTTGTTTGCCCGCTATTTTTCCCCCAAACAATGAAAATTTGAAATGGGTCAACAGCTTCATGAACCTGTTATGTCATTTACGATAACAGTGTGAGCGTATTATTCCATACCACCATGTCATAATCAGTTTAACGTCCATATGCCTAAAATGGCAGGCTATTGACTTTCCATTTTTGAGGTAGGTGAAAGCATTCATAGCGGAAAAAAATGGAGAATTGCTTTTATGAATACTCATGTGTGCAGTTTAATTTTGAGTGAATTATCCAAAAGAACATTACAATTTTATCAGCATCAGCTAGTATTTGAATAAAAGAATTTGTGATATTCCAGTTGAACAAGCTGTAGTATGAACTGTTGGTTTTTAACCCCGTCAGTGTATTCTAAACTTTGATATTGTATCTAATAGATTTGGGCAAAAGAAAGCTTGTCTTCTTTCTTGACATTCAAAAAGGGGTCATGAATTATGAAGTTAGATAGTAGATGAAAAATCATCATCATCATCATGCTGACGGTCGCGAAGCGACAATGTCTGTTTTCATGTCCTGTTCACTTTACTGCTGTTCTCCATTCAGCTCTCTGTTGGGACAGTTCTGTCCAGGAGTCGATCTTGATGTTCTTCAGCTTCAGGTTTCTTTTGATGGTATCCTTGAACCGTAAACGCGGTCGTCCTCTCTTCCTGTGACCTGAAGATAGCTGGGAGTATAGGATCTGCTTTGGTAACCTGTCCGGTGGCATCCTCATGAGGTGACCTGTCCATCGGAGATTCTTCCTGATGAGAAGGTCTTCCATAGATGGCAGTCCAGTTCTTTCAAGTATCTCCTTGTTTGTAACCTTGTCCTTCCAGGTAATCTTCATGAGGGAGCGTAAATGTCGCATCATGAAGGCGTGTAACTTCTTCGCTTGTCTTCTGTATACTGTCCAGGACTCGGCTCCATAGAGGAGAGTAGATATAACAACTGCTCTGTAGATCTTGCCTTTGGTTCGTAAGGACACATGGTGGTTGCTCCAGAGTCTCTGTCGTAGCCGGCCGAACGACGCACTAGCCTTGGCCATTCTCTTCTGTATTTCAGCATCGGTATGTCCATCTTTTGATATCGTGCTCCCAAGGTAGGTGAATTCTGGGACGGAGTTAAGTTTGATACCATCAACCATGATGTCCACCTCATTGGTTCCTGTCGAGTTGGGTTGGTATAGCACCTCTGTCTTCTTGATGTTGATCTTCAGGCCGAACTTCTTTGACGCATCGGAGAAAGCGTTTATTATTCTCTGGATCCCTTCAGCAGAGTGGGCAAGAAGTGCACTGTCGTCTGCGAATAGGAGTTCCCTTATCAGTATAAGAGTGCTCTTGGTCTTTGCTCTGAAGTGTGCGGCATTGAAGAGGTCAGCATCCTGTCTTGACTGGATGTAGACACCCTCTTCCATGTCTCGAAAAGCCTCTCGAAAAGCCTCTTCAAGCATTGCGGATAGGAAGATAGAGATAAAAAATATTACGTTTATATCAAGATTAATAATTAAGGTTTTATGATTGAAAACCTGTATATATTTATGGTCAAATGTTTGTAGACTTGGTTGTTAAAGTGCCCCTCAATGTTTAAAATGGATCTATTTCTAAAATGACTTTCATATTTCTTCTAATGCTAATCGTTACATGTTCTTAGAGCTGATACTCTATTTTGCCACCAAGTTTTGAAACATATATCACATGAATCACGTGAGATTTCATGAGACAAGTTATGTAACCTTTTTCAGTGTTCATCTTGATCCAAACAGTGTTCCATATTATCAAAGATCAAAATTCATGAACTTATGTTGAATTTCAATAAGAAAAATCAGCTTTTCTGTATAGTCCCTAGATTCAATATTAAAACTGCCAATAACATGCATAGAAAAGGTTGATCAAAAGATGAAACTTTATCAGGATATTGCAGAAACAGTTATCTTTAGACATGAAAAATATGTCTTTTCCCATGAAGAAAATATTTTGGAAATAGCAAGGTTGCCAATTTAAAAATTTTGTAATTACCAAACAATGCTTAACCCCTACCATGCCGTGGGCGGCAAATCCCACCCAAAAATGTGAGTGTTGAACATTTTGTTTAGGCTCAGAATGGCTTGAAAATTCTTCCTCATACAGAAACCTATGCTTCCAATATAATGCTTATAGCAATAAATCTTTGCCCAGTTTGCTCAAGAAAGAAACTCAATGAAAGTTAATTTTCCCACTCTAGAAAGTTCATTTTTGACAATTGCTCAAAATTCTGGTGGCATGGAAGGGGTTGAATGAAGAAGAACTTACAAAATAAAGCACTGTGAGGGGAATGTAATTGGATGTCAAAACTTCCTATTCCTTAATTCAGCATACAAACATTCTTCGTGAAGTCATTGCCTGTGTTTGAATATCTCTCCTTCTATTCTGTTTAGGCGTTAATGTTGATCGAGTAGACACAGGTTGTTGAATCAAGTTTCAAATCTCATTTTCAGTTGTCATCCTCGCTGAGATTTGCAATTCATTGAGCACATACGGGGATCGAATGGCGTCTTCAGTTTCATTTTAGAGCACTTGTTTGTTGACTGTGAAGTTTGATACATTGTGTGTTCTTTGCATGGAAGATGATACAGCTATGAATTCTTTCTTTTGTTTACATGATTTATTGTCTGGTGAGAGAGAGAAGGACTTAAATGCTAGGGGTAAAGTAATACTTAACGCCTTCTCGCTCTCGTAGGCAGTATATATCTATAGTTTCCAAGGTTTTATGTGATTATCTGTGTGGACTTGATTGTTGCTCCTTGTCACAAGTATTATTGAATTGCCTTCACAATTAATCACTGTCTTTGCGACTCGACCCTCTCTCTCTCTCTCTCTCTCCCTCCTTCCCTCTGCATCTTCATTTCCTTTCTATATCTTTCTGTCTTTTTCTTCCTCTCTCTCTCTGTCTCTCTGTCTGTCTGTCATTCTCTCTCTCTCTCTTGAATTCTCTCTCCTTTGTCATTTTCTCAAGTTTACACATGTTCTCTGTTGTGTCTTTCTCTGCTTTGCTTCATGATTTTTCATTTTCCCATGTCTTTTCATGGTCTTCCATATTGTTCATCTCCTTTTTTTCTCTCTTCCTTTTTTCTCCATCTCTCTCCTAGTGTTGTTCTTTCTGTCTCTCGTTTTCTCTGCATCTCTTTCAGTTAAATTTCTCTCTCTCTATCCCCTTCTCATTTTGTCGACTTTCTCCCCCCCCCCCTCTCTTTCTTCCTCCCTCTTCTCTGTCTCTCTCTCTCTCTCTCTCTCTTTCCCTTTTTCCCCACCCTTTTTCCCCACCCTTTTTCCCCACCCTTTTTCTCCTTTTGATCTTCTCATCTCCTCCCCACACATATCTAGACTGTTGTTATCATTATGTGCATGTCTCTTACTGTGAAGCCCTTTCTGTCACAATTCACCCATCCGTTGTGTGACACATATGCTCCAGCGACAGTTGCTCCGTTTTCCTACCCTCACCATATTTCTAACTTCTATCCTGAACCAAACACTATATACCTATCCCTATCCCTAAAACCCAATTGCAAGGCTAACCCTATCCCTAACCCTATCCCTATTACTCTGATAAAACAAAGACCGGAGCAAATGTAGCAGGAGTATGTTTTGGATCACCCACCTGTCACCAGAGAACCTCTCTTATTTAGGGCTAGTACCAAAGAACACCTGAACTAAGAATGAACACGAGAGAGGCAGACATGTTTGCGATTTCTGTTTTGAATCTGAATACAGCTTTTATCCAAAAATTAGCATAACATCCTCTGAATATCACTTGAAATGATGTGGTTAATTATTCCATCTATTACCACTAGTACTACATGACATTATTGAAAGGAGAGATCGATATGAGCCTGTACAGACATGGCAGTATGGGTCCGGCTTTTCTGTTCGCACAATTGATAGCACCCTCTAGCTAATTAGGGATGTTAATCTTCATATTAACATAGAGAATGGGCTGAAAGTCCCATGTTTGGGGGAAATATGCAATAATTGCTCTTACAACTTTCGAAAGGACAAATGAATAAACTAAACTTCACCTTTTTACACTATATACAATAATAAATATTCAATCCTATACAACACATGCACTTTTAACATGCAAAGAAACATACAGATCATTTGGGTGAATTGTTTGCATTGTTTGTGTTATTCCATAGGCAAGGATACACTAGATGAACAAATTTAATTACGGTTCTACAATATTAGACTGCACCTTTCTCTCTCTTCTTTCTGGTAGGCTATCATAAAACACATTAAGTTAGAAATCTGAAAAAGAGTCATGCTTGGCACACGTGGGATAAAATCATTTATCAAAATAAAAGGGTTTGGAAGGTGAATCCAAATTGGGAACATGTATATGAAGATGAATAGCAGTGTCAAGGTTCTTAAATATTTACATTTTAAACAAAATAGCTTTTATTTCTCTGTTGGCAACTGAAATGAATGTGTTGATAACAATGATTATGGCAATTTTAAAATGATTTTTTTTAAAGATTCAAGGTAATGGCTTTGATATAATGCAGCTTCAAGGGATAGATTTATATACAAAAAATACCACCATAAACATTTGATGATAAATAATTATTTTGTCGATTTTAATTAGAAACATTCTTCTTAAGGAGTGGGGTCAAGATATGAAAATAATCCTGAATGATAACGTGATGACTTGTAAAGAGCATGAACTATTGGGTTTTTAAGTCACCTCACTGAAAAAAATTTTTTGTTGAGATTTTCTTTTTCAGGGGAGGCACAATTTGAGACCATGCTATTGTGTCATGCAAGAATTCTATCAGGTCAAGAAAAGAACTAGATTGCTATTAGCAGATTAGGGTTGTGAACTTCTATGGATCGAGGCATTTAGGTTTAGCACACATAGACACACACATTTTTTTGTGAAACTATTTGAAATAATTAAGGGTCTCTAGAAAGTAAAAGTAACTGGATGGCAACTGTTTCTGTAGCTGCCCTAGATCAGAGTGCCATAGAGGTTGTTATTTTGTCAAAAGAGTCATTTGTTGCTCAGCTGTTTCCATTAAGATGAGCTGACAAAGTTCCTTTCGCACCTCGTCCATGACTGTGCGTCCAGAGGGTTGTTGAGCATTTTGGTGGTGGGTTTGCCTGAGCAGCCTGCGAAGCAGTCTCCTAGCTTGATGGCATCCTTATGCATGGCCTTGATACACACCCAGCAGGTCATCATGCAACGGTTGACCATCCTGGAAGACCTCCGCTCTCGGATCTGTTGGGCCAGCGCGTAACCTTGGTTATCGTCGTATCCGCTCAGATCCCGTTTGTCCAGGTCCTGTACTGCAGCAGCGAAGGCTTGGTCGTCTTGGTCTGGGCTGTTGACATCCATGAGCTGGTCTAGAAGGGTCGGGGCTGCTAAGATCATACTGGGTACTACAATGGCCAGGACCAGAATGACGAGGGCAAATAAGACATGCTTCTCCTGGAGAGACAGAGGAAGAGAGAGAAAGAGAGAGAGAGAAAAGAAATATTATAATTCGATTTCCGAGTTGAATTTATTTATTTTTGATGCCTCAGTGCCTGAAGATGGTCAGTAGAATGTCTGTAGCATGAGAAATCTGTGATGTGAGATGAATAGTTTGTGCAAACTGTTCAGTGGACTTTTTCTTTCAGAATATTCTCTTTATTGTTTTTTTTTCAGTCAGTGTGACTTTTGATAAGTTCTTGCAGCTAATTTAACATTCTAAATGAAATGAAATGGTAACACCTGCCATTTCATAGCAAAGGGTCTCACAATAGGTGATCCATATTTTCCTGAGGGAGATTCCCTCATTCTATTTACATCAGTTTTATGTGCCAAATTGAAAGCCATTAGTGGGAAATATTCATTTGAAAATTGGAAGCCATTCGTACTTGTGAGAGGTTAATTGTACATTTTCTCATGGAGCTATTGAGTTAGAGCCTTTCAGCAGGGTGAGAATTTGTATGAAAATAGACATAATCACATGTATTTTACTGCAAGTGAAAGTTGAAATGGAGAGCAGGGAAAAGAGAATCATTTAGGGCAAAGAGGGGAAAAATATTAAAGTCACTGGCGCACTATTTAAATCTACTTTTTAGCAAACATCCTGTCATGATAAAGTGACTCTCTATTAGTAGCTGTGTTGATTTTCTTAAAGCTATGAAATGAGGAAGAAAATTTGATTTGTCTTGCTTTGAAACTTTGTGTAATGTGCTCTTTTTACTATTTACAATATTGCATTGATTCATTTCAAATTTACATTTATTTTGTTGCAACCCTTTTAAATTTCCAAACATGTACCACCTTTTTATTGTTCATTTTGATAGAAATGTTGTTATATGGTGTTTAACTTCATCATTCATGAACCTATTATGACTTTCTCAAGTAAGACAAGCTTTTCTTTGCCTAAAGATATAAGATACAATATCAAACTCTGAGCAGTTTCAAATGCTTACAGCAGTGAGAGGAATAGCATACTTTTCTAGATGAAAATAGTTGAATAGACAATCAATACAGAATGAAATTACCGAGAATACCACTTACAAAAAAGTACCACACCCCCTCCCCCGCAAAAAATATATTAACAAATTTTTTAGAAGTCTTCATGAATTGAAGTAGTGCATGAATCAAGTAGAATTATTCTTGAGATTTGAGATTTTTAATATCTGATAGTATTTTGAACAGCATCATGTTACTTTTCTTTTTGTTAAATTCTTTTCTCTGATACCCACTCTCTCTCTTTCTGTCTCTCTCTCTCTCTCTCTCTTAGTCTCTGTCTCTGTCTGTCTCTCTCTGGGTGCGTTTATGCTCGCCTTTTTCAGGCCAGAATGAGGCTTTTGTTACACGTTTAGTTCAAAACACGGTTGCTTCCTTTCTCATTTTCATATAAGCACCGATCTAAAATGTTGATTGTAAACTCACACAAAGGTGCGTTTTGTATCGGCGTTTCTCCAAAAAGACGCTAGATGGTAGGAAGTCCACGGACGTAATAACCGAAATAGTAGACGTAAATAACTATAACAATAACCTTAAATCGAGACCGACAAAGGCGATAGTTGAGTGCGAGCACGCGACATGAAAATATCACAGTATAAATAGAGTTTCGAAAAAGCGCTGGCCCCAACTTGACCTGCCTTCCCGGGGTCAATGTAGCATGCACCATGCACAGTGCAGGTTTGCGAATCCAGCTGTAGAGCCCAAATTCGCCTGGAGAAGGGAAGCATAAACAGTACCCCGTGAAACTGTGTTTACGATGAGCATTTCAAAACGCTCATTCTGCCTTAAAAAGTAAGCATAAATCCACCCTCTGTCACTCTCTGTCTCTCTCTGTCTGTCTGTCTGTCTCTCTCTCTCGTGATAGCTTTTGCTTCAGTAGTCTCCCTGTCACGATCATCCTCTCTTCATTTTTTCAAAATTTTCATTTTCATCCTGTGTATTATCAATCAGTTTCTCTATGTAGGCTGCGTAGAGCTATTCCCGTTGTCTAATGGCTGCACTCATAATCACATTTTAAATATTGATTTTCATGAGAGGCATTGTAAAGGAAGTGTAACACATTTTTAAGGACACTTTAGAGAATTATGTGCAAATAATAATTCTCTTTATCCTTCATCTGTCATGCAAACTGTACATGATGTATGAGATCTTCACTTCAAATGTTGAATATATCATTAATAGGCAGAATATATGTTCTAAAAATGTGCATGATTCTTCACGGTTCTCTTGGTGCACTGAATGAAACTTAAGGTATTGCAATTTTAGAATCCTTCTTGAATTCGAATTAAAAAAAAATGTAATTTCAAATTTCCATGTTCTTAAAGTTATTTGGTATGGTTATTCCATTTGTTCAAGAGTTAGATAAGGGTTTGTTGCTGTTTTGCTTGTAGAAAGCACTTGTATCTTTCATTCAATTTTGTAATAATTTTGAAAGATATTATTAAATATACATATTAATTATCATCGCAGTACATCTATAATGAGAGATGGATATGCGAAAATGGTTTTAACTCTATTTGCAGCCCCCCCCCTAGCTTCCAATCAAATGTGCCAATTAACTCTGTAATATTGTCCATCAATAACTAAGCATGCTAAATGTGGACTGCATCTCCTGTAAGTATTTCAGTATGTCAGTTATGTGAATTTCATGCCCATGCCAGAATTCTGACCTTCTTCCCATGTCTGTTCTTCTGCAGTCTAGATAATATTCCATCTTGGAATGGACTCTACCTGAGTTATAAGATACACATTGCCAAAAACCAAGAACATCATACTTTGTGTTTATTAGATCTTGCATGGTCAACCATAGCCCTTGTTTGTGTATTATAGACTAGCTACCCTATTTTTATCTGTCTTTACAACTGATTCCGATTGTTTTCTGAGCAGGATATCATCTTGATTTGATTAACTAAACACATTTTTAATTTCATTATATTAATTAAAGACATTCTAGTTTGATTAACAGAACATGTGTGCATCTTATACTATTAATAGATGTCTGTCATGAAGTTGTCCTGATCACCACATTTTGAACAATTTTTAAAATTTTGAGAATGTTTTTATTTCATAAATAAGGTCATTCGGAAAGATTCAGCCCTTGTTTTCCTCGCTTTTCTTTTGAACTGATGTCTCTGGTGCCTCCTCTTTCTGTCTCTCTTCTCTCACTTGCAATATGCAACATGAAATATGGAAATACATGAACAAGCTTTGTAAGAAAACAGATTTTAAAGGAAAAATTTTATGATTGTATTTTCATTGGTTTATCAACTTTTTCAAACTGATGGATAAATTATTAACCAGAGGGCAGTAACAAATACCTAGCAACTGAAGACTGTGACAGTCAATAATTTAGTGATAATTAGCCCAAGGATTTCAACAAAATTGAGTTGGATGAACACCATTTGTTCTACAATCTAAGTGCAGGCTAATGGAGTCATACTGAAGGCTTCACAGCTGCCTAATAGGAGTTGTTTGATATACTGATTGAGATTGAGGATTAAGAGTGTGTTCTTTCTTATTCCAATAGCTGCTTGAAATGATCATCTCAAATTAATATTTGCATATAACCGATTAGCACATCCCATATTATTACCCCCTCTCCTCCCCCTTCATCTTCATTTCTCTACCTAAATTTCACCTCAATGCTTGTTATAGTCTTTTAAGTTCATGTGTTAGGTTGGGTCAGATTACACATAGAGTGGAGTCTACTATTTTTTAAAATATTTATTTTGCCAGTTGTAATATATGTTACTTCATGATTATTAAAATCTTTTAAGGACTGACTAGTGTTAAAATGTAAGTGTCTCCTGAGTGATTCACAACAACTTGAAAGCAATTTAATTTTAAAGAGAATGGAAGGAGAATATTTTTCACTCTGCGCCACTTACAAAATGCATGTACTATAAGTAAAATTGACATCATATATGTGTGGTAATTTTGCTTGAATGTTGATGATTAGCCATATAAAATGGGTTATAACACTTGAGAATATTGTCAAATATATGTAAAAGGTTAACAAAACTGTTCCATTTTATGCCTAAATAATTTACACAGTTAAATACATCAAAATATACAGTTTCAAGCTAATTTTCATGGTCAGGAGCATGGCAATGATTGTATGTTAAATATGTAATGTGAGTAACGTGTAACGTGAGTAACGCTAATTTTGGTAGATTTCTCAAACATATGTAATGTTTCTAAAATTCTGAGCATCTACATTGGTGAACCTCTATGTCAGTTATAAAAATCATATACCCACTGCTTTTAATTCCACCCAGTATGAGGACACTTTTTGAATAAAGACATGTGCTTGAATTATGCGGTCCAAAAATGTAACGTGAGTAACGAAAGTTTGCTTGTCTATATTTTCTGGGTTGATTTGTTGAATTGAATTCTAATAACATACCAAGGTGTATTAAGAAATCATACACCTTGTACAGAAAAGAGAGAGTGTCAAACCCCACAGTAAAACAAATATGGCAATTACAATATGCCAAGGTGCCTAAAATGTGTAACGTGAGTAACGTGGAATTGCCCTTATGTATTTGTCAAATTTTTTTTAAATTTTTAGTTTATTAAATTATGCATCCCTTTGGTATTTAAAGAGATTGTTTAACATAAAAAAATGCAATTTATTATTGGTTAAAGGTGTATATAAGATAGACAGACAGAGAGCAAAGTTACATTGAAAGTAGAAATACAAAAAGGTATATCTTAATTTGGTAATATCTGACAACAATTTGGAAATGTGTAGAGGAAGTTTTCCTGTTAAGAATGCAAACAAATTACAAATTAAGATTTGCAGATGATAGAATTTAAAAAATTCAGTAATTTCCCTAAGTGAAAATAAGAAAATAAAAACTTACCATTTTATGTGAATTTTTTGTGGGCCTGAACTCCAACGCTATCCAAAACACCAAACAGAGGTGCAACTGTTGCTGTCTCAGTTTTTCAAACTCTTTTTTTGTTTGGAACGAGTGATATCACTGCAAACCGGCAAAGAACGCAGAAATAAAATACTGACGCACCAGGCTGGAATCAGAAATAACTTGTCATGTGTTGATATACTAGTGTTTGATCCAGGCTGAGGCAATGGAGAGATAGTTTACTCGTAGTCCTGCTGCCTTACTGGTTATTAGCAAGCTGTAGTGATCCATGCAAAAACTCCTCTACTTATATCCACATTTTCTGCTTCTCCTACAAACCTATCTTTCCCTCTTTCTCTCCCTCTTTCTCTCCCTCTCTCTCCCTCTCTCCCTCCGATTCCCCTATGACTCCTGTTTGAGTGAAAACTTCCTGTACGCACCGGAGTGCACAAATTCAATGAGTTGGTGAATGGAGGCGGGGCGTGGCCAGGTCTGATTAGCCTGATCTGATTGGCTGCCGCTGTAGTGAGGTAAGCACTGGCAGGCTTCCCGGTTCCGTCTGACTGGCTGACGTTAGTTTGTGCACGACTAACTAATAGCAAATAGAGTGCTCTCAGCTTCCATGACATATCAGAAGTGAAAATACTCTGTGCAGCCAGGAAAATTCATGGGGAAAGTATGTCTTTCTTTTTTCTGGGGTTGCATGAAAGCCAACAAGAGGCGCTCTCTCTCTCATATTAATATTACTCTCATGAAAATCATATTCATGAAGAGACAATTTTTAATCCTCTGTGGTTTCTCCTCCATTGTTTCTATAAATGAATGTTTATCCTTTTCTAATTGTAGTGGGAGGGCATTTGCAACAATAAAATCTATCTTTGCTATCATAAGATTGATCATTTGTTAGTCACAAAAAAATACTTATTTTCATTTTCATTTCTCTATGAAGGGATAGAACACATTGTTTGGAGGCAGAAAAACATTAACTCATATACTTTAACACAGAGTTAGAGCCCTTCTGGCTCCAAACAGGAAACATGCTAGAATCACTTTGTATTTTTCTGAAACATGGAAACATATAGCAATATATGGTTAAGAAGAAATTAAAACTTCACCGTGGACATGTGATTTATTGTTATAGGATTTTTATTTAATAAGTTAAAAATTGAATAGAGCTCGTGATTAAATATAGATGTTTGTTTTGTTGTCCTTTTCAAAGCATTATTGGTGGATATAAAAATGAAAATGAATGTTTTATAATGACTGTTTCATGTTTATGTTCTTTGAAATGTTTTTGAAGTGGTGAAATATGTGAGATCATTGTGCATTGAACAGTTGACAATGACAATAGTAGTAGTAGTATATTATTAGTAGTAATAATAATAGTAATAATAAAATTAATAATAATAATAACTATAATAATGATAACAATACTTAATAAAAGAACTTACTTTTGTGCTGAAATGAGGGGGGCTATTGATATAATTTTGCAAAACTCTGATAATAATGAACTATTTTATGATTCGCAATGGCAATCTAAAATACAATGAATTGAAGTACCTTGATAATGTTGTTTATTCGTACGTATTTTACATGTTTTCCTTTATTGCTGTATATGTGTTACCTTTAATTGTTTCTTATATTTATGTATTTTCTTCATTTATACCAGTGGAAACCAAATTTCTTTGTAATTATGTTGCGAAGACGAAATAAAATATCTTGTATCTTGTATCTTGTATCTTGTTGCTTGTTGCTCCTAAGTCATTTTGGTATGCTTCAACTGACAAATTTATAGCATCATACTATGAATTAATGTTTTATATGTTCTCTGTTTTTCATTTCTTTTTCTTTTTACAAAATGAATACCAACATTAATCTGTTGATGTTTGAAATAACTCTGAAAGAATTTTTAAAAGATTATTTGGGTTAAAAAATAATTTTGATATGTTAATGATAAACCCATACATAGGACCTAACTTGCTTGAGCTTGTAATAGTGATAATAACTATAGCTGTTTCTTATAAAGCGCCTTACCAGTTACAATGTTACCGACAAAAGCGCTTACAGCATTATTACCCCGGTCACTGGATTCAGTTGTGATTCTGCACATTACAGTGCACATTCTCCACTCCTCTGGGGAGCATTCCAGCCAGTCGCCTGTTTCCAAGCGCACATGCTAATCCAACCAAAATGACGTTCGCATCCTACCGGGTACCCATTTAACACCTGGGTGGAGAGGAGCAATGTAGATAAAATGCCTTGCTCAAGAGCATAAGTGCTGTGCCAGGGTTCAAACCCAATACCTTTGCATTCCCAGTCAGTTGATTAAACCACCTCTGCATTTGTAAGCTTTTAATCTTAGTGCTTTTTGGAAAATAGTCTAACTTTAAAGTGTTCTCCTAAATATTTAAGATAAAAAGTGCAGGAAATCAAGTAGGCAGCCAGATGTCCATAAAAAGGGGGAAATATTCTTGAAGAAAAATGTAATTTGGTAGATAGTTAATAAAATTCAGGCTATTATATCTGATTAGATTTGTGCTCATCAAATTTCCAAGATAAACATTGAGAAGAAGACCTTGCCACCTTGGGTAATTTCCTTCAAAACACCCAATGATATTTAAATTTTTTTTACACTTTGCAATGAATATTTTTCAATCCTAATGTCATTTTTTGGTAAATTAAAAAGCAAAGTCCTGGGAAGGCTCCCCAATATGTTCATTATATATCATATGCGGGGATGGAGCCAGAAGGGGGTTAACTCTATAAAAAGTATATTAACTAATGCCCTTCTGGGACTCAGCAGACAATAGACAATAGTTGAATAGTGTGTTGTTTTTTTACAATATTTTTTTGATGTTTCCTGATTTTAAATCCATTCTCCTTCAGACCTGGTGCCACAAAGTGACCATGCACAAAAAAACATGTATGCACACACCATGTGATCTGACTTGGCTATTTTAGTATTGTAGCACTTATATTATTTGAACTATGGAGGATACTAAGAAAAACCTTGTTTGTGGCATGTGTTTGCTTAGGTAACAAGATTTGTTGGTTGGTTAAAAAGAGCAACTGTACTAAAAAAATACCAATGTAGTTGATCATTTATTGATATTTGTTTTTTCAGGATTTCAAATAGACTTTTTTAGTTTCTCTTTTTACTCAACGGCGCCACTTTTATGGATGAACAGAATTTCACAAGTACCTCCCAGACATAGTAAGGTTATCACATTGTTTATCCCCTCTACACCAGCTGATGTAATGTTATATCTTATATATACTGGCATATGCAGAAATCAGTAAGGGCGAGGGGGCAAAATATACCCTACCGTACTCCCTAAAGCATGCTCTTGAAGAATATATAAAGATATAAAACTATATTCCTTCCATCAGTTATACTTATTAGTTAAGCTTTTTTAAAAAGATTTTTATGAACTCATTTTCTTAGACTAAATACTGGGGGAGGGGGGGGGGGCTCCATCTTTTGCTTGATAAATGCCTCTTCTGTCTTAGTCTTGTCTTTTCTTGTTTGACTATCTTTGACCCGGTCTGGGTGTTTCCAAGGTGATTTTATAGTCGTATTGTTGATGTTGAAGTGATTAATGTTATTTACTGTCTGAGATTGTAATGAGGCACTAAGAAAAGCCCAGAATAAGAACACTTTATGAAAATCACGATACCAGTGCTATTTTACCTTAAATGCACACCTGGAAGTTGTGTAGTATAGAGACTTTGGTAATTAAACCACATAAACAAATTCAGGTTTTCAGAAGTTTTGTACAGTTCATGTAAGTGTTCAGATTTTTCATATTATGCTAAACATCAAACAAGAAAGAAGAAATGAAGCACAGATTCACAAAGAATCTTCATGGAATTTGAACATTATACATGCTTTCCTCTTAAAAGTTAACTGTCTATTTACTACGATATCAATAGATCAATGATTACACTTAATTCAAACAGGGAAACCCCTTATGAGGGAGCCCTGTCTAGCAATGAGATTTTAATTGTGCACAGTGTCAATTATGTTTTATGGTGTTAATTGTCTGCCTTCCAACGATTGAAACTGTTGTGTTTTCCAGAATTTGATGTGATGAAGTAATGAGAAATACAGTGTCTGAACAAACTCAGACCTTCCTTGTCTACACTCCTGAGCCATTTATTGTTTTCTTATAGATTTATGACTGTAATGTTACTATAGAAGAAGAACTTGAGGAAATATTATATTCTTTGAAGTATGTTTTGTGAAGTTATTATGTACTTAGAAACAATCTGGGATCTTTTCATGATACATCAAAGACAGAACTCAATAAACCATTCACAACAAGAGAATCCAATAATCCTTTATACAAAATTTAATATAAATTGAAGCTGGGCATCACTGTGAACTGGAATTTGAATGATGATTGGATTGCTCAAGCTATTAAATATTGTTGTATACCTGTAATTGTTAATTGATAATTTCTGAGAAATATTCATACAAGGGCCTTAGTTCTTCCTGTTGGAATTTAATGCATGCAATTATATCAAGTGGCCAAGGTATACATTCAATGAACAAGTAGATTATTGTATAATTAAGCCAGTACATAACATTTTATCTGAATGGTTAGTGTATAATATTTACTTTATATGCATTACATTTTGACAAAGAGTATGGATCATTAATGCTCTCTCTCTGTCTCTCTCCCTCTCACATGTACATGTAGATGTACCTTAAAACTTTCTATTTTTCAAAGCTTTATCATTGTAATGTGTTAATTGCAATATCTGGTATATTTGGTTCATCTGTTTTATTTTGTTTTCAATCATTGTTATGGAAATCATGCTGATGAACTTCTATTGCATCTGTTTTATATATTTAATACCTTATCATTTTGTTGTGTGTAAAGTTAGGCTGCGCCATTTTGTACCAAAACATACACTGATATTGTTATATAAAACTCTTATACAACCGCATATCACATATGGTATTGAGGTGTGGGGGAGCACTTACAAAACATACCTCAATAGTATACTTTATACACAAAAAATGGCAATGCGAGCTATTACCTTTAGTGGTTTTAGATCTCACACACGGCCAATATTCCAATCTATGGAAATTTTGAATGTTTTTGAGGTACATCATATATCTGTAGCCACTTTTATGTTTGATTTAGTACATAAGAATCTACCTCACTCTCTTATAGATTATTGTACAATCATACAGCATAGTTATTCAACGAGACAAAGAGAAGGGGGCCAGTTGCATCTCCCACTTTTTAAAACGACTCAGGGTAGATTTTCATTGTCCTTTGTGGGTAGCGATTGTTGGAATAGACTACCTAGTGATATCAGATTGGAAAGAACACGATCTAGATTTCGGCATTCTATAAAGCTTTTTCTATTAAAAGATAAATAAGTTGTTTTTGTTTTTTTTGTTTTTTTGTTTTTTTAGTTTTTGTTTATATTTGTATTGAGTTATACTAATATGTCTATTTAATTCCTTATGTTTGTTAAATTATTTGATTACACAACTCGTTATACCTAGTGTTAATCTTAGACTTTAGGTTTTTTACGTTTATATAGTTATTCTCATTGTACAGTTTACTTAGTTAACATATTAATTTAGTACATTATACCTTTGACCTGGGGCCAGGCTCGACTAGCACATGTGCTATTTTCTGGTTCCATTTTACCATTAATTTTTGCTTTTGAAGTATTTTTGATTTGTCATGT
Organism: Heliocidaris erythrogramma; assembly: GCA_025617745.1. Classification (NCBI taxonomy): domain Eukaryota; kingdom Metazoa; phylum Echinodermata; class Echinoidea; order Camarodonta; family Echinometridae; genus Heliocidaris; species Heliocidaris erythrogramma. The sequence goes on along the minus strand of CM046855.1, from coordinate 34,399,316 downwards.
TTATCATGTGTAAAATGTTATACCGTTATATTGTAATACATGTATGTTCTTCTTGTTGGTAAATAAATAAATCAATCAATCAATCAATCGCGAATCAAAGTTTTCTGCAAATCAAAGGACAGTATTGCTACGGTAGAAAGTTCAAACCATTATATCTGTCACCCATCCATTGGTATATGCAGGAGATGACCAATTTACCATTGACCCCAACCTCATTGATCCCAATTAGCAATGACTATGTGACGGTTTCCATGGTGACAATTGCTCATACCATTGACTTTCAATGATTGGGACAGATGGTCCGAACATTTTAATACCAGCGGTTTACTCTCTGTAACTATGGCTTGGAGCCTGTATTGGCAAGTTCATGGTGACAATACTCATTCTGCAGATCCAGCATGTGGTTGGGGATTAAAGCTCATGTACAGTTTTGGTAGCCAAAATGAAACTACAAGAAAGAAACATGTTCAATATAGTCTCATATTGTTTTCACCTTGTTTCAAAAGACATATGTACAGGATAATTTGTTATTCTACATATGATTTCCAGTGGATTTTAGTGTAAATATCTGAAAGGAGCACAAGATCAAGGCTAAACCATGCCCTACACCAGGACCCTTTGACCCGATGGCTCCCGAACAACCATCTCAATGATTCGCTTGGAGATAGTGCACATTAATCATTTTGACATTGTTTGAATTTATAACCCAGGCCGTGTATCTATATTATTTTTCACCTCTTATTTGTTAAATATCTCACTTGCAGAGGAAAAAACTTCACAGTAGCTGAGTACTGCGAGTATCGTGCTATTTATCGTTTAAAATCAAAGAAAGCTGATGAACAGATTTTGAGGGCTAGTCAAAACTATACATTAACTATACATGAACTTTAATTTGGAGGTTCAGTTTTTCTGGAACAAGTATTACCCTTTGCAAGTTCAGGGTTACTATCTTTGACCTATATAGTTAGAGCAATTTGGTGATTAATTTTCAAGGGGTATCTATTGTTGAACGGATGAGTATTTGGGCTCCCTCCAAAAGAGAGATTAGCGGTATTAAGGAAAGGCCAGGATTGTACGGATATATGTCAGCTTCTGTAAAGAATAGGCTGACTGTATAATTGACCAAAAAACGAGGGGGAAAATGCTCTTAGGATCACATTGGTTATTTGTCACGATATACTTTACATTCAGGCTGTCTTACTTTGTAACCAAGGAAATGACATGACGATAGAACAAACAAGTCTTGAAAATGCTCCTGAAAACTTATGATTTTTTTTTGGGGGGGGGATGGAACATGGCCATTGTCAAATTTAGACAATATTCTCTATCATAAATTCATAGACTACACTATTTTGGGGCTGATAGGTTTACATATCAGGAATAATCAATTACTGTTTTTATTGCATTGTAGCTTATTCATAAATGTTAACATACATACATCATCTCAAAAGCAAAATGAAATTCATTTTATTTTATTTTATAGAAAGTACCCGTGATTTTAAAATAATAAAGCCTACATGAAATATCACTTTTGATCTTAGTCATAAATAGATTCAAAATCTATTTTGAAAGCAATGTTTGAGTTCCTGAATAGCTTGGGGATTTTCAGGCAACTCATATCCAAAGTGATCTGATTTGTTTTTCTTATATAATACCTGTGATCTCACTTAATATTTTCTTGAGAATGGGAATTTGGTATAGGCTTAATTTCTTTGGGAAGGGGTTCATATTAGTCATTCAAGTCTTTATGTAGCACAGACACACATGTGTCATGTTCATGACAGAGGAAGTATTGAGTTATGCACATTATAGTCCATTGACTCCAGCTGGAGCAGGTCAGTCACATAGGAAACAAATAGAAAGGACTTTCTAGATTTTTGAAGAGAGGAAATGTTTTCTCTCTCTTTTTTTAATTTTATGCCTTCACCCACCGAAGGTGGTGCTGGAGGCATTATGTTTTCGGGTTGTCCGTCCGTCCATCCGTCCCGATAACTCAAGAACCACATGAGTTATTAGATTTTGGGATAGGTAGGTCAGAGGTCAAAGGTCATAGAGGTCAATTCTGAAATTACAGGTTTTAGCCTTGTTGAAGTTATATCTCAAGAACCATTTGATCCATTAACTTCAAACTTGGAACTAGTATGCTTCACCACAGTGAGATGAACTGATTAGATTTTTAGGCCATGGGGGTCATTATACAGGTGTATGTGAAATTAATGGGATTTTTTACCTTTGTTATCATCATATCTCAACTATTTTATATTCATGACTAGGAGGAGATAATGTGATCAGACTTTTTGGTTACAAGTTCAAATGTCAAAGAGGTCAATTAACATGTAATTAGAGACTTTTTATTCTGGTTATCACCATATTTCAAGAACAGTTTGAGCCATCAACAGAATTTAGGCGGAGGCATATAGGAGACGCAGTCACATTCATCTTGTTTGGTTTTTTTTACCATATATGAAGAAAGGCTTTTTAATAGTTGATACTAAAAATCCTATAAGGTCCTGTGAAGTCTTTACCTCCATAAGTAGAATATTGAACATTCCCGAATATGACATGCATGTGCAAAAAAGAACAGCTGTGTGGCCAGGGCTTGTATAAGCTTCTGTGAGATATCAGTGGGGCAAGCTTGGCATATAGCTCATTGAGCAATACAGGCATCCTCAATTTGGAGTTTCTTTTCAGGTTTTCACAGTGAAAACAATCTGAGATCATTGACAGAATATCAAAACATCTGACATACATATTTTTTTCTACATACAAGTGGAACTATATAACACCATATCTAACAAGTTCCATTCCAATTTCCTTTTTGTTTGCCTCTTCATTCACATATGCTTCATTCACATATGCGACAGGAAACTGTTGGGGTAAACCGCTGGGGCCATTCATTTACAGCTTTAAAAAAAATGTCACAGTTTACTATGTTATATGTGAACAAGCCTTAATCGATCTTTAACAGAAGCACTTAAAATGAGCATCAAGAAAATGACCAGATGTCCGGTGATACTGTTACGACCACTCAGGAGAAGCGATCATGTCTTAATGGTCAGCGTGACTGCCAACAAATTCGTTGCCTTGGTGATGTTTTACCCCTTTCCACGATGCATGATTTTTCTCTCTTTAACGTAGATGTCTCTCGAGGACACACTCTCAAAGTCCATTGCTCTAGCCCCTTCAAACTCCATCAAAGGGCTACAATTGTGAAGAAAAATTAAGATTGTAATGAGGCTGAAGGCCTGCATTTATTTGTTTTTTAATTAAATCGACAAAGAAACATTTTAATAGGCAGCTAAAATAATGGCATTAAGCTTTATAACAAGAACACAATAAAGAATGAATATTTCAAGATTACATAAAAAGGTGAGAATGTTGTTTTGATTAATATTCATGGTTAAGGAGGATATCAGCTTTGAAAAGGTACTAAATCCAGAATACTTTGCAACACATAAGTGGAATGCTGAAGTATGAGTCCTTTGGGAAACATTATCGACAACCTCCGTTTTTATTATTTACGTGAATAAAATAATCTTCTTTCAAGTCGTGTGCAAAAATAAGACAAGATGTTTATGTTGTTGTTATAAATTATGTTATATGCTGTTTCATGAAAGTTTGGTCACCTTGACTGAAATTCATTCACTCTGCTAAGTTTGTATTATATCATAAAGATAAAATGTGTTGACAAAGTCTTGAAAGGTATTATTGAACATTTTTTAGTAAAATGAAAGTGGTAGAATTGGGCACATAAATCATTCTGCTTTGAAAAGTATGATGGACAGTTTCAGGCTCATGAATTATTGTTTAAAGGGCCCAAAAATTGCTTTTTATCTATTTCTTTGTTTTCTGAGTGCATTTTGTAAAATGCACTTGTGAGGTAATGACAAAATTTTGGAGAAATTCCATTATTTGTAAGACCTATTTCATCTGGTATTTAAATGTATTTTTGTTCATTATGAGGTACTTCCATCCATTTTTATATATGAATGTATACAAATATGAGTTACCAGTGTTGCATTTTGAGAGTGATCAAGTGGAGATTTAGATTTTGTGACCAAAACATTTAAAAGGACGCTCATTCTTTTTCCATACAGCTATTTTCCTCCTCCTTTTCTCTTTCTGTTTCTCATTATCTCCCTTTATCACTCTCTATCTCACTCTATCTCTCTCTGTCTCTCTTTCTGTCTCTCTTTCTGTCTCTATCCTTTTTTGAAAGATTTCTTCTACTGTTATTCTCTAGGTGACAAAAGCACATAATAGTGATTTTTTTTATAACTTCTTTTTCCTTTGAGGATTACTCTTAACTTTTTGTATGTGATATCAGAGATTGATATTTCCAAGTTTTATGACGTATCATCGACAGGATTGCGCAGCTTATGGGGAGATTATTTTTCACTATCCAGCATTTCCTTAGAAACTGGGGAATGAAAGTGCTATAAACAATATGCCACAACTTTCTTATTCATATTTCTCCCCATGTTATTGCATGAACGACGTTACTGCATGGGCTGTTACCAGTCTACTAATGGGTTGAATGACCATTGTCCAAAGTTGAGCATTATTTCCTTGGATACTCTAGGATTGCATGTACATACACCACTCCAGGATATCATCCCAAAGGTCTATGTTCAACACGTAACGGACCAAACAATTCATCTTTGCATGTGATTATTTGTTGTTGTTGTTGTCATGTTTATGAAATATGTGCGTAGTACCAGACCTATTTCCTTTCCAGTTTTATTTCTGATAGATTATATGGATACAATCGTATACTACTACAATCCTTTCCTGTCCTCATCTTTTTCCTGCCCTCCGTACATACCAAATATGGACATATTCATATTCATTAACCCAGTTTTTAGCATGACCACAGCTGACCAACAAACAAATAACCAGCCAGTGATGAAAAGGCATGTGTTGCTATGGTGATATTTTGTAGGTGTGTCTTTATGTGTTAGGTTGGCCTGGTGTGAGGAAATTGGCGGCAGATGAGGTGTCATCTTATATCTATTTCTTAATAGACACCTTAAACCAGACAATCTTAGATCACATGATCTAAAATTGCTTTACATGATCTAAAATTGCTTTGGCAACATTTGCCCTGGGCTTTATTATATCTAAGATATAGGGTTAAATTAGTGCTGGACTTGCAATTTGGTTCTAGGTTAGGTTTAGAGTTAGGATTATAGGGTTGGGTAAGAGTGAGGTATCATGTGAGGACCAGAGTTGAAGTTTGGAATTCATTTAGTGTTAAAAATGGACTGCAGAGCAGTTATCATCAGAGCCTTTAATTTGTTGTACAATCCTTAAACCAATACTCCATGATAGTTTATGCAGACATCTTTTATATTTAAAAAAAAGAAATACTAAGTTTGAGGTGTTTTGTGTTAAGTTAATACTAGAAGAAATAGATTTTCAAGAAATCACATCGGGCACTCAGAAATCTGTGGCTGTGAAGTTGTAAGTATTCATGCAAGGTGTGTCTCAAGTATCCTTCATGTGGTTTTGCCTCACGTGTGCATGAAGGTTCATTCACACATGACACAGTTAAGCAGCTTTGAAAGAAAAGCCACATCAAAATAAAATGACATATTAACCATAGTGCACTTTAAATTCCTGTATCTTATGACAAACAGATAAGTAAATACACTTAAGGGCCTAATTGATGTGTACAGCTTCAGCAAAACCTGTATAGAAAGACCAGCCAAAAGAGACACAAAAAGTGGTCTTTATTAAGCCATGGTCTCACTGGCGTTAGGACCAGTTGCCGACTTCTGACAACCAAAAAAAGCTGCGCCCATAGACGATAAATCTGAAAAAAACATAGGTCCGTGATCACTTGCCGATGGGTTGTAGGATAGTCCCTGTTCGGTTGTAGGCCAATGACCAGTCATCAAAAACTGATTGTTCACCGCTTGTAGGAATGGTCGTCAATTGATCAGTGATTATAAACAACTGGTCGTAGATTGATGGCTGATCTTCTTACGGCAGTCAGCGATATACGGTATGGGAAGGCTTTGAATCACCAGTGCAAAAATGTCTAAATTATGTCTTTATGCCAGGTTATGATGAATAAGTCACAAATTATTGCAATACATGCATAACATTAATAATACATAATTGTATGGTTGCAAAGCAAGGATGTATACAAGATTGTCTGGATAAATTATTCAAATTTAACAAGATTTAACAAGAGGAAACAGCTCATTATGGCTCTCCCATTTCTACCATCATCTTGAAAGTGTGTGGTTCATATTAAATCATCTCTTTTGTGAGCAAAACTAATTTTTGAATATGCAATGCAAGCAATATTACCCTTGAGTTGATTTCAGGAAAGTCTTTGGGATGGTTAAGATTACTGTACGTTGGTTGTCAGTGCGCTGTAATGGTTTCAGAATCAGTTGGCATCTGGTCGTTTATTACTTGACGATCATTCACGACCTCATTTTCAACCCTAATTTTGCTCGGCTATGGTCAACCTCCCCAACCAGTTTGCTCAGCAAAAGGTTTTTGCTGCAGCAGCGTAAACCTTGAGCCCACCAAAATGCTCATGCAGACAACCAGTTGTGACGTACACTGCTGACAACCAAATAAAGATTGACAAAGATTGACGAAAACCAACTCCCGACCAGTGGTTGTCGGAATTCGTTAACTGGTCGTATTAAGGCCAGTGAGACCATGGCTTCAGCACATGGTCTTTCTATACAGGTTTCCTTTAACACATGTTTCAATAAGAAGCACTGTGTTAAACAAAATAAGTCTTTAAAGGCAGGTGGTCTTTCTATACAGGTGGTTGCTGAAGAAGGGTTGACTTCATCCTTTTTCACCTCCACTTGCATTTCATTTCGATTTCAAGTGTTTTTATGTTGCCATGGATTGCTTTTGAGGTGATATACTGCACCATGTGAACAAGGTTTTATGAAAGCTGATGAACACATTCACAGGCATGCCATGGTTGCCCATCGGCACATGACAGGATCAAGACAACTGTTTACAATATTAGAGTAGACTCCTAGTCGTGGGACCAGTGTAAAAAAAAATACTTTTTGCATTTGATGCTGTAGTGATTTGATAAAAGTATGTATTATTATTTTTTTTTTTTTTTTAAATAGATCTCTTTTTCAGTTTACGAGAGCTAAAGCTCTCTCCACTCCTGTGGTTTGTTGTTTGCAGAATGAAAGGAATCTTGAAAGGGGAAGTCCACCTGGAATTTAGTTTATTTTAAGAAAAGTAGAAAAATGAGAGAAACAGATAAGTGAAAAATTGAGCAAAATTTTTTTGAAGTTGTGATCATTGAAACCAAAATTGGCAACTCTGTGATTTTCATATTCTTAGTTGTTGATGATGGAATAGATTTGGTTCATACAGGTTTTGTGTAAAACGTATGTGCAATAATTATATCAACAGTGCATGTATGATTGAATATTTTCTATAGAGAAAATACAACTTTATAAATTCATAATTTTCTTAATTCTCCTCGGATTTTGCTCAAACTTCCATTAATCTATTTTTTATATTTTTTCTGCTTCTTTTAAAACCAACTTGATATCAGGATGGACTTTCCCTTTAAAAGTGAATGCATTAATTAATCTATTTTTAGTGTTTTTTTAAACTCCTAAATATGTTTTTCAATGGAAATGCAGTGTATTGGTTGTTTTAAATCTCAGCATTCAAGAATGTTGATAGGAATTTCCTATGAAATATAATCTAATTTACACTAGCATCACTACCATATCAAATTGTAACCAAATTAAAAATTACACAATTGCAGTGTTTGCCTACTATATTACTTTAATTATCAACACTGGGTGGTAGCCATGAAATTTGGAGTGTAGCAAGTACATAATTTATTGCTCTTACAAGTTGCTATTGTTCGGGGAGACAGACAGGAAGTTTCACTAATCTAGGCTACTTTAATGTACGGCACATCAGCACCTTTCTTTGTTGCTATGTTGGAACAAAGTCCTTGTTTTCGTCATTACAGCAATATGAGATCATGACCTTCACACGTCAGTCTGATAAACTCAGATTTGATATTCTCAATATGTGATTGCATTGTTCTCTTTGAGTTCTTTATACACCCCCTCATAGTTAACCCTGCATGGTTGCTATGGTAACACATGAAACACTTGTAACCCTGTCTCTATCCCAGATGTGCTTAGGTATGGGCTGGAGTGGGTCGTGTCTGGTCTGATTTTGATTAAGAGACACCCGGTGTTGTTGTTGCGGTCGCTTTTAGAGCTGGGGCAATTACTACCTGTGTTCTTTGCTAATTTGCACCATTCAGCAAAAAATGTGATTATTAGATATTTATGTAATGGCCTTGAGTGGGATGTAAGTGTATATCACACTAGCTGATGAGAATATTTTATGAGACAACACGACGAGGGAAATATTTTTAAAGCAAGTGCTATATGCCCTTGTGTCTCATGAACTAAAAAGCCATGCAATATCATGATTATTATGATTATCAATTTATAAAACTACCATACCATGCATCAGTTTTACAATCGCTGTCACATTTATTACAGAGTGAAGAAAAGGCTTTGATATTTCCTTATCAAAGTATTTTGCAAGGCATATGTGGCACATAATCACACAGTCCTCCAGATTATTATTTTTTCTTAAACCATTCACTATGCAGATTTTTCTTTTTTGTGCAAATATTTTCATGCAATAAGTATTAGAAGATATTGCATATATTCATGATGTTCTATGCATTTTCAATAATAAATCTTTGTTCATTGTCATTTCTTCGTTTTTTTCTAGAAATGTATCAGTTTGTATTATCATCTCAGTTAATTTGAGACATCCATTAAGTATATTTTTCACCTGTCATAAGCAATTCAAGAACTCTCAGTATCGGTTGCGTGCTTTGACTGCAGAGTTTGATACTGGTGAAAATGGAATCTACCCACAAATTTTGAAGACCACAAACTTCAAAAGCAAAACCACTACCACACACTGCATACAAGATCATCAATACTTCTAATCTCTTGAACCAAACAGAAGCAGAAGGAGAGAGACATATGGTCACCTTATTGTGAGCTTTGAAAATATTTCTTTTCTGGAACAAGTTCCCAATACAAATCGTGGGCAGACCTAATTTCCTCCTCCTCCCTGTTTTCATCACTTCGATGATCCAAATCACCACTGTTCAAGGGCAGAAAAATTCTTTGGATAGGCCTTTTTAAACTCTTAGATTTTGAAAGAGACAAGAGTGTAATAGACCTTTTGATGTTTTGAAATAGAGTGTAACCCTTGCAAATGACGCAGATCATTTCTGGATCTGTCTGGAATTTTTTATTAGATATTTATGTAATATTAAAAGGCATTAAGTGGGATGCATTATATGATGAGAATATTTTATGAGACAAAACGAGGAGGGAAATATTTTTTAAGCAAGTGTGATGTGCCCTTATGTCTCATGAAATTAAAAGCCATGCAATATCATGATAATTATGATTATCAATTTATAAAACTTCCATACCATGTATCAGTTTCACAATTACTGTCACATATATTACAGAGTGAAGAAAAGGCTTGACTTTGATTACCTTATAATGAGCTCTGAAAATATTTCATCACCTCGATGATCCGAATCAGCACTTTTTAAGGGCAGAAAAATTCTTTGGATAGATCTTTCTAAACTCTTAGATTTTGCAAGAGAAAAGAGTGTAATATACCTTTTGGTGGTGTTTGGAAATAAAGGGTAACCCTTGCAAGTGATGCAGATCTTTTCTGATTCTATCTGAAAGTTTCTGAACACTGACGTATTGTTCGGAAGAGGAAATTACTTCCTGTCCGTCAATCAGGCAACTCTCACCAGCTTGAGATTAAATTTTACCGGAATAAAGTTTGTATCTGTTGAACAGCTAGGATAACTTCTAAGGTCTTTTGTTTGAGGTAATGGATTAGGTGGTATGAGGCGGAGAACCATACAGTTTGGCTTATGATAATTTAGCAGTGGTCATTGATACAAATTTACTTGTACAAAGGTTGAATAACAGTAATTTCATATAACAAAACATTGTTTAGTGAAAATAAAGGTTTGGGAATCATTTTGCCCTTTGAATTTGTATAGCATGAAAATTGTATACCAAACAAGTGTTTTTTATGATATGTGTCCTCTTTGAATGCCCTATTAGCTATAAATTCATCATATGTGTAAATAATTTCCCTTGTGTTAAAAGGCACTAACTTGCTTCTTTGAAAATGTGTTTATGCATTTGCTCTGTACAACATGATAAAAACTACTTTTGAAATATCAACTGTAAGCAATTTCAGTAGCCCTGTCTATCACCTTTAGAAATGTGCGGACATTACAATTGCATATTATGTAATCCAAACCTGATTTCTATGGGCAGTACAATAGGCCTTTGACATTGCCCTTGAGTTCATTTTTTTAAAGTAGTTTTTATTGCACTTACAATGCACTTTAAAAGGTATAATCAAATTGAAGTTAAATAGAAGAAATATCATCATTTTCTTCTAATTCTATTTTTAATTTATGTATATTCAGGAAGGCTATCATTTGTATTCCAAGATGGAAATCACATTTGTATTTGTCACCCCTCTGAGTCATGCATCAAAAATTCTTGACATCTATTTTATAGGTCAGTGGGACAATTAAAATTTGTTAAATGGTACCAGCCACAGTCATGTCCTTAAACCATTCTGAGACCAGGAGTACCAGGATTTTATAACAGCAAGTCATGTGACCTTTGTATTGGTATCCTTGTTGATCAATATTTACGGAAAAGGAGTTTCCTGCCATGGCAATTTAAAAGTAAATTTATTAAAATTTCTCATTTTCCACCACTCTGATGACTGGAACTGAATTTCTTTTCTGTCCAAGAAGGAAATGATGCTTTAGTAACTGTTAGCAGTATAAATAGTAACTTGTATTTATATAGTGCCGTTCCACTTAAGCACTTTATGATGCAAATTTGGGTATTTTATTTTCTTTTGATATTTTACTTTCTTCTGTTTATTTTAATTTCTTTTGTGTGTTTTATTTTCTTCTGCAGGTGTGGTTTCTTTTTCCCTCTTCTTTCTTTTATGTATTCATAATTAAAGCTGATATTAGCAGGTCTTCTCCTGATTGAGACATTCACAAGATAATGTCTGTAAATTGGGCTCTTATTTCCATATCAAATGCGAGGTGTTATGATACAATCCAAATAGCAATTTATCCAATTTTCAAAAACATAAAAGTGGGGATTTAAAAGGACAAGTATTATTTACACCAAACTTTAGCTATATTCAAATTTTAAAGCCTATTCGTACAATAAGCTGATATCAAAAGCCAGTGATTTAATAATAATTTAATTTGTTATGGTATTGGTACCCTGATAGCAGAAAGTGGTAAAAATTACGTCATATTTACGTCGTGGTTTTCGTCTTTTTTTGAAGGACGTCTTATTTTGAAGTCATCTGTACACTGTAAAAACTGAAGTGCTGTATATAGCACTTTTTGAGGGCATGCATAGGGACTGCACTCAGAGTGCTATTGAATGCACACAGCGTGCTATTTCAGCACTTTCACGGGAGCTGGACCGGCTCCTTAAACTGCTAAACATTCATTTAAAAAAAAATGATTTGGGCGAACCAGGGTCCGCTGATCGAGAATTGCTGGCATTACCGCTAGACTAACTCACATTGTACGATTTAGAACAGATCATCTTGTTACATAGTGTTAACATTCATTTTCATGAGAACTGTTTACCGCAAATTCACAAGGTCACTTCCTGACATGACAGAAATAGAACAATAAAGGAAATAGAACAATAAAGTAGACACAAATAAAATGTTGATTCTAACCTTGTTTCTAAGCTGAAGGAGTTTCTTTTCCCTTCTTGATGACAAATTATTGAAGTGGGTTTGGAAAAAGGTAGACTAAAAAAATGTGTGGCTTATGTACTCTATGCATGCACACTCAACTAGAATTTCCATTGAGAGAGAGAAAAAAAGGAAAATTCATTTCGCCTGAGAGGAAGGTTTCCGAAGTTCCATGGGCATAAGCCACGTGACTGAAATTTTAGTAGACCCTGAAGGCATGCAGTGGCGTATCCAGCATTACAGTGGAGCTGGCGTATGGCCCCTATTTTATGGGCCCCTCCTCAAAGAAATCAAGTGGGTCTGTAAAGCACATGGGGTTACCTTTGGCAGCCAGGTGCATTTCACTTCCCCCTGAAGAAGGACTTCTGAACGCAGGAAAGTCCACATGACCAATACATTCTTGATGTGGATTGATTTACTCAAAACTTATCATTTTTCAAAGTTATTTTTCGGCCAATTCATCAGGATTATGGGTAAATTCTCAGGCTTGGATACTGTACTTGTAGCATGAGACTTTAATTGAGTCAATTATTTTTTCTACAATATAATATCCTGAAATTTCACTTTGTGGTTGAAGGAGAAACAAAATAGACCACATTCAAACATGATTCACAGTGACTTGACTTGAATCCTGCTTCAATATTAAAATTTGAATAGTTCTCTTTACCTTTTAGACAAACATTTTTTTTTGAACTTGATTCTGAAATCAGAATAATAAAGTGGCTTTGTCATCTAGGCTGCATGGCAAGATAAAAAAAAATGGGTGAACCTTTGTGTTGTTAGTTTATTTTCAGCAGTCATATGAACAAGCAAAGATCTAGTAGCATTCCTATGAACATTTATTAAATTGGTCTAAATTATACCACTTTGTGCTTATAACTTTTGGGATGATAGTGTTGTAGTAATAAAGATTATTGTAATTGCTAACTCGATTTGTCCTTGTAATAATTATTATTGCACTGAGGGAAATGTTTCCTAGAATCAGATAACGATTTTCTGCTTATTAATTTGTGCAGGAGGTCAAAGATGTAGGCCTTTTAGCCGCTCGTTCTATGAATATAGAAAATGATGAAACCATGGTCTTATTTACCCAGGGTAGCCTCATCAGTGTCATGACTGCTCTTCCAGAGGGCTCTGCAGTTATCATTATCCCAGAATTTCCAGGTATCTATTTAATATACCTAGGTCAAGAGGAACAAATGTTGGTAAAACATCCTGTCCATGGATGTACATGTAAGTGTGACTGAGAGTCAAGGGTATTCACCAAGGAAAATGTTCTTTGGATAATAGTTTTGAAAATGTTCCATCAATCTATCTTAAATATGATTTTGAATGAATTTCCTACCTCATATTTTTATGCCTTCGCCCACCAAAGGTGGTGCCGGAGGCATTATGTTTTCGGGTTGTCCGTCCGTCTGTCAGTCCATCCGTCCATCCCGCTTTTTCCTTCTAGCGATAAACTCAAGAACCAATATTACCCCGGCTTTTGCTAGGCTACCGATTTCGGTGCTCATAGCATTCAAAGAATTAATTCCTGCCGGTACCCATTTAACACCTGGGTGGAGAGTGGCAAATGTAGATTAATGTCTTGCCAAAGAACAGGGACTATAGGGACAATAATGTAGCACTTGTAAAAAATGGTTGAAGATTACAATTTTCTAATGCATTTCTGAAAATACCTCCTCATGACATTGATTGAATTATGTACAACATAATAATTAATGGAAGTAGATTTTCCATCACAACTAAAACTGCAATTATTGCATAAAATCCTAAAAAGCAAATGTCATCTATTTATTTCCACAAATTTTTGTTGTTTCTGGTCATTCATGATTATTCATCGTTCGATTATTATACTCGGATCACAACGTAAATATGACGTCTTTTTGATGGCTTTTGACTTCGTTAAAAACTAAAATAGTAAGGAGGCATTTTAATTCGACTGGAAATTTGTAATGGTATTAATAATAATAATAATAATAATAATAACTATAGCACTCGGAGGGGGGACCAGTCTGAGTACATTTATCCCCCGAACCTGTCACCCATCCCCCATTTGAATCAATGTTGTTACTGAAATGGATAAAGTGGCAATTTCGGACCGCGGGTATCACTGCTGACAAATTTGACCTTTTTGTACTTTGTCTTTTTTTAGTTGTTTTAAAATTGAAGGTGATCCGACACAAACTGCAGCCGGTAGAGCGCTCACAAGAAAGTCTTTACTATTTCTTTTAAAAATATGGTTACCATGGCAACGATGACTCTGCCCACACCAAAGACAAGAGGCGTCTTCATCTTACCATAATGCACCTCCATGCGAAATTTGAAGGTGATCCGACAAATACTGCAGCCGGTAGAGCGCTCACAAGAAAATCTTTACCATTTCTTTAAAACATATGGATACCATGGCAACAATGACTCTGCCCACACCAAATACAAGAGGCGTCTTCATCTTACCATAATGCACCTCCATGCAAAATTTGAAGGTGATCCGACAAAAACTGCAGCCAGTAGAGCGCTCACAAGAAAATGTTGTTTATTTGGTCATACAAAATGGCTAATAAATGGTCTTTGAAAGACGTCATAAAGACGTCCTATTATCGTTGTTTGATTACAAAAATGACAAAGTATTGTCTTTGAAAGACGTCGTAAAGACATCATAATTACATTGTCTTTACTGTAGAAATATGACGTCTTCACATGACGTTATAAAGACGTCGTAATGATGTTGCATTCATGACGTATGACGAGTTGACCAGTTTAGACCAGTTTATGACGTCTTGAGGACTTCAGTCTGTACTATTCCCCTCTCAGCGTACTGTAATGTCCTTGATATATAGACTTGGTGTAAAAATTGTCAGATAAAAAGTTGCATTGCATCAAACGGCACAGGTATTCTATTTCAATATCAGGTTTCCTCATGCTCCAGAAAATAATATGATATAAATAAATTATCACATCTGAATAACTTCATCCTATTGGCATCAGTCATCATATTCTTGTTGGTTAATCCAAAAATAGATTGTCATTTGTAGAAATGCTCTAATCTTTTCAATTTCTGTAACACGTACAATTTGTTAATTTCTTTTTCCATTGATAGGGATTGCATTCCCAACCTTCAGAATATGATTATGCAATTAAATTGTGAGGTCATCGTATTGTCAACTTTCGAGAGGGGCTGTGCATTATGACAAAATATTTCAATTGTATAAGTTGTGGCACTACATATCCTAGATAGGTGTGATGCTTCTAGAATGACAGGATTTGTTCCTTACATTATCATTATGTGGCAATATCAGTTTAATTATCTGTTATTATTTTATGACTATACATATGCCTATGGTCTTTGGGTTGCATTTTATTTTCTGTATATCTACACGTTCATAAAAAGGGCAATTGAGAATTTGAAAGTCCAAATTAGATTGTCCACCTATCATGTGATGAATTGCTTAAACAGCACCAAAAAAACAACAAAAGAAGTAAATGAATACTGAAACTTTACACCGGTACATGCCTCCATGATAAATAAATGTGGTACAAGTATCTTTACTTTCTAATTTATCATGGAGGCATATACCAGTGTAAAGTTTCAGTATTCATTTACTTCTTTTTTTTTTTTTTTTTTGGTGCTGTGCAGACAAAAGAAAGTTCCCTTAAGCCATACTCTTCCCCTCAAATATGTTTGTAAATTACTCTATATACGATTCAGTTTGAAAAACTATTATATAAAAAAGAGTTTTGTTTGTGGGGCTAGAAAATGGTTGTTACGTACTTAGATTTGGAAATAGAAAAAATAAGGGAAAATGTGTTTTAAAAAACATAATTACACAATACAAATATGTCAGTCCAACTCCAAGGAGGTGGTACATGTAGGCAAGCCTAGCACCTCCTTGGTCAGTCAAGTTTCTTGTATATCTTGGGAAAAGTATTTTTGGAATGTCAACACCTATGCAAAATACTCTCAACATATGTGTGAGTGATTGTATATTTTGAAAGGACTATATAATCTTTATCTCCATGATCAATCTAGTTAAGAGAAAAAAGAAGTTCATCTTGATAAGATGGCAAATTTCTGCTGTTTTTTTGTTAATTGTCCAATCACCAATCTGTCTCATTGAATTCCATTTAAACCAATAGTTTTGTCTTTTCTCCATGAGGTTTATCTTTTCTCCATGAGGTTTAATCATTATTTTGTCTACTTTCCAAATTGTCCACTTATCAGTTTGTCTAATGCTCTTTTGGGTCATTGCCCATTTAGGCTAATTACTGGTTTAATGCTTATCGAACATACTTGATCTAGTAACCATTTGGCCTATTAAAAAAATCCTGGCAAGGGCCACTGGGGGCTTTGTCAAAGAACCTGAAATATTAAAGCAAGATGGGCGTTAATTCATATACTTTAATGCAGAGTTAACACCATTCTGTGTAACATAAAGCTTTAGATTGATCGTATGATTGATTTTTACGATCAATCCCATTGACTACAATGTACAATCAATCATAAAAATCAATCATGAGATCAATTCCAAGCTTTAAGTTACAGGGCCCAGAATAGACAAAATATTCAGTGGGCTGAAGGATTAGGAGCCCAACTGGTCATTAAACAAGATGATGATCATACAATATGAAAATCAGACTAACTGATGTTTAGACTATGTGGATAATAGATGAGCTTAGGATAGGCAAGTTGATATTTGACCACTTGAATAGCAGACAGACTGGGACAAACTGGGACAAACAAAATGGGATGATACTACAGGTATTAGCATTATGGCAATACATTGATTAGATTGAGTTATGTGAGCTTATGCGAAATAATCATAATGAAATCAGGTTAGTTCTGTGAGGATGATAAATCCTTAACCGTTTTCCCTCTACTGTCGACTCCCATAACCAGCGCAGGCTCACTTCTGTTGACTACCATCAATACTCCACATGAACAAAAGAAATACCGCCTATTCAATTGCATGATCGCATTCACGCTCTAATCCTGTACACCGATGCATTTTTCATACACATACCTTTTGTTGCATTGCGTTTCCGGTTGCCGTTTGCATTGGATTTTTTTTAGTAAATCGTCATTATTGAATACTGAGTACTGGTTGATCACATCACCTTTGAAAATAATTCAGCAGCCTTAGGTTTCATAAATGCACAGGGCAAAGAGTTAATGTTTGTGCACCATCTCCACTTTCTAATTCAAACTGAAAAAAATGTAATTAAATGGAAAATGATATTGTTTTAACAGGGTACTGATCTTGGATCACGCATCTGGTATTGACAATTTTAAAAGTATTTTGAACAGTTATCTATGATTTAGACCTGTCATTTTGAAATAGGACATGAGCTATTACACAACTCGATACATCAGTTCATTGCTACAAGTTTTTTGCTTCACATTAAAACAAACCAAATACAATCCCACTGTAATTGACTGATCTGCTGGCCTTGAGTTTTAGATTAGTGTATTAGCTGATTGATACTTACGAATGAGGTTTATTGATGGCTTTTATTAAAAATGATGATACAGCTATGATGTGACCTAATTTGCAAACCATGCCCCCAAAGAAAATTGACAGCAAAATGCCATTTAAATTCAAGAATTGATAATTGAAGAATATGTCCATTACCAATTCAGTGTGTAGGCAATCGATTTTAGATTTGTACTAAGTGAATTTGTCAGCTGAAAAGTATTTTATCCCCATTGTTACCATATAGCAGTTATTTTGTGCTTGATGGAGAATAATAAGGTTATTTAATTAACAACTAAATAGTTTAGTCCATTTCATTTATTTCTTTGGCTGGTTATGATTTTGATCTCATGTAACAAATCAATGAATTAGCCATTTACTTCTATTATTTGATCATATGAAGACAAAAGTAAAAGATAAATATAACCTGCAGTAGTAGCACAAACTAAACATGAGTGAGCAGTTGTTTCGTGGAAATTTATAGCTTAGAAAGCAATCAAGAATGTGTGATTATAATATTTTACCTTTTGGCAATTCTCTGTGTTTCCTCTTTTGCAAAATCACTTCCTTTTCTATGGACTCTAAAAGGAAGGATTCCATATATAAAGTAAAATTTTAGGGGAAATTTACACTTAGCCATGAACAGAATGATCAGTAACGTGAAAAGCGCTTATCAAATATTCAAAGTTTTTAATGTTTTATAGATATAGATCACTAACCTACCTCCATGCTAGTGCACATTTTCAAGGTTTTCAATTTGTGGGAGCACTGTGGTATATTGGTGAAAGCTCATATGACATGGGTTTAATTCTCGCTCAGTGCTGACATCCTTGGACAAGATGTTCTACCCACGTTGTCCCTACGTTGTCCCTCTTGGCCAAGGTGTATCCAAGGTGTATCCAAATGGGTACCTGGCAATGCTGGGCTAATAATTGTAGGGCCGCAGGAAGAACAGTTAATACTGATGTGACTACCCTGTGTAAATAAGACCTAATTATGAATTATTATTATTATTATCATTATTATAAGATATTCAATTAATATGTTATTTGTACCCTGTTGTTATGGTGATGTGAACTCAAAGAAAATTAGCTTTCTTGTTATGAAATGTTGTTTTTATTTCATGATAAATGATTGAGATTTTCAGGATTCTTTGACACAACTGAAGAGAAAGTTTAAGGCTTTTTATTCTAGCTTAGATAGTTTTGCTGGACTGTATGATACTATTGTACCAACAAATTTCCTTGCCCAGTGACCATTTCTCAAAAAAAAACAAAAAAACTAATCTCTGTCACTTTTTAATACATATATATGTACCACTTTTTTAGTGGAAAAAGAAAGTACAATCCTCTTGTTTTAGGGGTTTTCACAATAGGTAAGAGACATTTATAGGAAAATGATTGTTTTTCTTTACATTTTCCTGTGCTTTCGCTTCCTTTACTTTTTCCTCAGAAAACTCCCCTTGTTTATCAACTTATACAAAGCCCCCCCCCCCCCCTTCTTCAGGGAATTTCACTTTCTATAGTTCAACTACTATGAAAATTCTTTTCAAGAAATAATTTCCCATGCTTTTCTAAGAGTTTAAACCAACTAGGTGTACAATATAAATAACTACAGGGGTGGATCCAGGATTTTGCATAAGGGGGGGGGGGGGGCACACAAATGCATGTTTGTCAACTTTTAGAAAAGTGAGACCCATATTTTTGGTCTCGCCAGCTCGAAAAAACTTGCTCAGTGGGGGAGGGGGGGGGGGGGGGTTATGGGGTCCAGTTTCCCTCCATAATTCTCTGACAAGCAAAAAAAATAATAAGTTTCTCATTCTAAAAAGGGGGGGGGGGGGGGCACAATCGAAAAAAAAAAAAAGGGTGGATCCTTTATGGTCAAAATGCATACTTTTCTTCCAGAGGGGGGGGGGGGGGGGCTACGGGCTGGATGTGACCCCCCCCCCCCCCCCCCCAGATCTGCCACTGACTATCTATATACATTTTCACTGAAGCTATGACCTTAATGACCAACATTATTGTTATAGCCTTAACATATTTTGGAGGGAAAAATTTTCTTTTCTAGAATTCATATAGTCTTTGCCATAATGGACTTAAATTAACAATAGTTCTTGTGTTGTCCACAAGTCTACTGCAAAAAAGCAATAAAAGTCTGCATGTTACTTTTTAAACAAGGGGTTTTATTTCATATTTTAGTGATAACAGTCTATTGTTTAATTTTATTCCTGTGAAATGATCGAGTTATAGACAAAGCCCTCCTTCCTTCTCCAGCTTACGACTTTCACTTGTGAACAAAACCTTTGTAGTTCCTGCTAATAAGAATCCTTGTCTTCCCCTAAAGGTTCATGGGAATCTTGAGATATGGTGACAGAATTGTATTTCGGGAGGAACTAGCAAAAAAGTATTGTTAAATGTTTAGATTTTACATGCAGTAAATGGGTAGTTTGGACCAGTATTAGGCCTATAGTCCCTACTTAAAGAGAAGTTTGCATTCTGGGAAAAGTCAAAATTAATTTGTGAGCTTTCTCATTCTCTTTATGTCAGTTTGGAAGATTATATCATAGTAGAAATTTCCACTGAATAGGATTGCTCTTCAAATGCCCTCACATTCAAAATATGACAAGAAACGGCTGAAATGTTTGGGCCGAACATGTGTATGTATATTCCCATATACACATTTCTGTGTGCAGTGCTTGTGACTCTCAGCAGGATTGAGTGAATTTCGTCTCATTTTGGTGATTCCAAACCCTTACAGCATACACCAATACACCACTGTATAATCAACCTTTCCCAATTGTTTTGAGACAGTATCATGTGCAATATGTAATCACATAACCAGAATTCAACTTTATCTTTAATGAAAAGTTACTTTTCCCCTTTTCATTTCTCAGCTATTCTACACTTTCTTTCAAATTCTTTTTGTCAGATCCCACATTCAAAAATGAGATGAACATATGCTGTGTTCATATAGCCAGGTCTCTACACTGAGACAGTGCTAGAGTAAGAAATGCACGCTAACAGACCAAAGATAGCCAAATGCGATTCAGCGATTGGTCTCCACTTGCTCAACAATCCAGCTTGCGCACAAAGCTATGCCGACGATCAATTCTCAATTATGTCCCGGGCCAGAAGCTCAGCGCGTTTACGCTTTCTGGAAGCTGCTTACATTCAATCGTATGAACCTCTTCTGTGCAAACAAAAGGAGTTCGTCCAAGCTTAGTGATTGTTCTGAAATTACGGCGTCTAGGTTGCGTCCGGGTTCACCGAGAATAATATAGTTGATTTCAAGTAATTTGTTATATACCTGCGTGATAACCTGATGAGTGCAGGTCGAAAAGCTTCGTTATCATGTCTCTTTTTCGTGCCATATTGAAATTTTGCAGTACCAAGAAATTATTTGAATAATAAGTTTGTTTTTTTTCATTCTAAAAGGGGGGTCACAATAAAAAAAGGGCGGATCCTTTATAGTAAAAATGCATACTTTTCTTCCAGGGGGGGGGGGCCACGGGCTGGATGTGCCCCCCCCCCCCCCCCAGATCTGCCACTGACTATCTATATACATTTTCACTGAAGCTATGACCTTAATGACCAACATTATTGTTATAGCCTTAACATATTTTGGAGGGAATTATTAAATTTTCTTTTCTAGAATTCATATAGTCTTTGCCATAATGGACTTAAATTAACAATAGTTCTTGTGTTGTCCACAAGTCTACTGCAAAAAAGCAATAAAAGTCTGCATGTTACTTTTTAAACAAGGGGTTTTATTTCATATTTTAGTGATAACAGTCTATTGTTTAATTTTATTCCTGTGAAATGATCCTTTACTTCCTTTACTTTTTCCTCAGAAAACTCCCCTTGTTTATCAACTTATACAAAGCCCCCCCCCCCCCTTCTTCAGGGAATTTCACTTTCTATAGTTCAACTACTATGAAAATTCTTTTCAAGAAATAATTTCCCATGCTTTTCTAAGAGTTTAAACCAACTAGGTGTACAATATAAATAACTACAGGGGTGGATCCAGGATTTTGCATAAGGGGGGGGGGGGGGCACACAAATGCATGTTTGTCAACTTTTAGAAAAGTGAGACCCATATTTTTGGTCTCGCCAGCTCGAAAAAACTTGCTCAGTGGGGGAGGGGGGGGGGGGTTATGGGGTCCAGTTTCCCTCCATAATTCTCTGACAAGCAAAAAAAATAATAAGTTTTTCATTCTAAAAGGGGGGGCACAATCGAAAAAAAGAAAGAAAGGGTGGATCCTTTATGGTCAAAATGCATACTTTTCTTCCAGAGGGGGGGGGGGGGGGGGGGGGGGGGGCTACGGGCTGGATGTGCCCCCCCCCCCCCCAGATCTGCCACTGACTATCTATATACATTTTCACTGAAGCTATGACCTTAATGACCAACATTATTGTTATAGCCTTAACATATTTTGGAGGGAATTATTAAATTTTCTTTTCTAGAATTCATATAGTCTTTGCCATAATGGACTTAAATTAACAATAGTTCTTGTGTTGTCCACAAGTCTACTGCAAAAAAGCAATAAAAGTCTGCATGTTACCTTTTAAACAAGGGGTTTTATTTCATATTTTAGTGATAACAGTCTATTATTTAATTTTATTCCTGTGAAATGATCGAGTTATAGACAAAGCCCTCCTTCCTTCTCCAGCTTACGACTTTCACTTGTGAACAAAACCTTTGTAGTTCCTGCTAATAAGAATCCTTGTCTTCCCCTAAAGGTTCATGGGAATCTTGAGATATGGTGACAGAATTGTATTTCGGGAGGAACTAGCAAAAAAGTATTGTTAAATGTTTAGATTTTACATGCAGTAAATGGGTAGTTTGGACCAGTATTAGGCCTATAGTCCCTACTTAAAGAGAAGTTTGCATTCTGGGAAAAGTCAAAATTAATTTGTGAGCTTTCTCATTCTCTTTATGTCAGTTTGGAAGATTATATCATAGTAGAAATTTCCACTGAATAGGATTGCTCTTCAAATACCCTCACATTCAAAATATGACAAGAAACGGCTGAAATGTTTGGGCCGAACATGTGTATGTATATTCCCATATACACATTTCTGTGTGCAATGCTTGTGACTCTCAGCAGGATTGAGTGAATTTCGTCTCATTTTGGTGATTCCAAACCCTTACAGCATACACCAATACACCACTGTATAATCAACCTTTCCCAATTGTTTTGAGACAGTATCATGTGCAATATGTAATCACATAACCAGAATTCAACTTTATCTTTAATGAAAAGTTACTTTTCCCCTTTTCATTTCTCAGCTATTCTACACTTTCTTTCAAATTCTTTTTGTCAGATCCCACATTCAAAAATGAGATGAACATATGCTGTGTTCATATAGCCAGGTCTCTACACTGAGACAGTGCTAGAGTAACTGTGGAGTGAAAATACCACATCATATATTTTAAACTTGTGGATTGCCTCATGAACATGACATCACATACTGTAAAAATAATCCTCGACAAACACAAATTCAAGGAATCAGTACAACACCACCTCTCAAATTTAACCAAACAGTAAGCAAAACCCCCTCTCTCGTAGCCTTCATACCATCTGCGCACCCTACCCCTGCCCGTTTTACCCCTTTTAGGGGTGTTGGGCAGTATTACTGTCAAAGTCAAAGTCAAATCAAATTTGTAACCCTAATGGTACATACAAGTATTTTTTAAACTACCGATTTGTACTCAATATCATGACAATCACTTATACACCCTGTTCTCATTACGAGATTGGAAAGTGGATCGCACTATCATGGGGAGACCTATGACATGCGCCAGGGAGGTCCCTTGGCACGCCACAGGTTCCTGCAGAGGTTAGCGTGATCTCTCTTGGCAATTTCTGCACAGGAGAATGCAAAGTGGGGCACTCGAGGTCACGCTATCACTCGTGGACCACCATGTGGTCCAGTGGTCTGCCGTTTTGGACCTCCATGGATCACGTCGAAACGACGTTGCTACGTTCTCACCTAGAGCACGGTATCCCTTGTAATGAGAACGGGGTCATAGATTCATTGAACCCAATATGAAATGAGAGCTCTTGCGAATCCAGAAGTTGTCCCCAGCTGTAAAAATATTCAAGTACAGCAATTTTTTTGTACAATGTATTGGAAATTATACAAAAGGAGCTCTCCTTAAAAAGAAAAAACTTGATACTTTCTTCTAGATCAACAAATATTGAACTACCCATGTACCGGGAATGTACTCTCACAGAAGCCATCATTGATTGTTATCAAAAGGGTTCATTGTTTTAAAATCAATTTAAAAACATGATGATACATGATCATAAGCATGCCATTCTGTTTACTTCAACAACTTCCTGTAACTGATAAAGTAATTGGCTTTGATTTTGTAGGATCTTGTTGTATTCTCATGTTCCATTCCCTTTGTGGACCATGCATGGGAGGATGTATAACATAAACGTGACCTGTCATTCACAGGACCCGTTATGATTTTTCAGAAGTTGTCTGAAATGCGTGGGATGGTACGATCTTGCATTTTCTCAGGCCTAGACTGTATAAATGACTTTCAGGTTTTATTTGGGTATTATGAAAGCAATGTCTCAAGAATTTTCCTTGCTTGGTGATACCACTTTCACATCACAATAATTTTCATCTTTCTTTTTTTCTCTCAAATCCAAGATGTTGCCATTATTCATGTTTTGTTTCATTTTGTTTTCAAATCCATAATAGTTTTGCTAATGCCATTCATTCATTGTCACAGCATTACCACACAATGAAGCTTTATAGCTGTATGTAGCC
This sequence comes from Heliocidaris erythrogramma, assembly GCA_025617745.1. Taxonomy (NCBI): domain Eukaryota; kingdom Metazoa; phylum Echinodermata; class Echinoidea; order Camarodonta; family Echinometridae; genus Heliocidaris; species Heliocidaris erythrogramma. The sequence continues at coordinate 34,375,216 of CM046855.1, read as the reverse complement.
TAGTCTGCCTCCTCCAATCGATGTCTTTTGTCTTTCTTTGTTTTTCTCAATGAAATTGAGTTGCATTGAGGCTGCAGTGAATAAGCCAATCATAGATCAAGAAGATCAAAACACAGAATAATAATAATAATACCTGGCATTTATAAAGTGCCTTTCCCAAACTGGATCACAGCGCTGATATATTATTACCCCGGTCATTGGATTCTGGCACGCCCGCACACAGTGTATGCACATTCTCCACTCCCTGGGGAGCATTCCAGCCAGTCGCCTGTTAAGCACACATGCTAAGCAAAGGACATTAACTTTCGCATCCTACCGGGTACCCATTTAACACCTGGGTGGAGAGTGGCAAATGTAGATTAACGTCTTGCCAAAGGATGCTAGTGCTGCGGTGGGATTCGAACCCCGGACTTCGTGGTTCACAGTCCGGGGACTTATCCACTGATCCACAACACCTCTATGAGGTATTAGTCCAGATACCTAATCTATACATTGAACAACAAAGTTTATTTGTCTTCGAGAGCAGTGAAAATTGACTCTTCTTGAAAACAGGCTAGAGTTTCAGAGCTAGTGCTTTATACTACATGAGAAACTTGATGATCAGCATAAAAGTGCTGTTGGTGATCAACTCATTACATCATAAAAAATAGGAACACGATTATGTATCAATAGCGTTATAATGAAGAAAAAAACAAACTGTGATAACCTCACATGTTCCAGATTACCCAGTTCTCTTTCAAGGCGTGGAAACAATTGTTTATTCCTTTCTACAAACAAAAATGAGTAATTTACCTCATTCCTATCAGGAAGTGTAAGATGATATCTGATGCCCATAGTTTTTAGGAATATTTTTCTTACGAATATTTCCTTTACTGGTAAATAGAACTGGAATCATGCACGTAATGCACAGCTCACATGTGAGTAACACGTGGAGATCGATGGACCATAATGTAATCCAGTATGACCTGTAACAAAACATTTTTCAAATTTTGTTTTGTTGTTCGTATGGTTGGATTAGAGGAGGTGGTTTTCAGTAGGCGTATGTGACTGATATCATGTCAGCCAGTCACTGGTAATATTGCAATAAAAAATAAAGCTTGACTACACCAGAGAGAATGGTCCAGATCGTCGTCCCCCCTTGCTGCCCTGCTCCTTCCTTGCCCTTTCTAAATGAAATATGTGGTTGGCATTAGGCCTATGTGACTGATGTCATGACAACCATCCAGAATTAGGCTACAACTACCCCCCTCCCCACCGCCTTCCTCCTTTCTTGCCCTTTCTAGCTGAAAGTAGGTGGTTAGCATAATTAGGCTTACATGACTGATATCATGTCATGCGGTGACATTGCAATAAAAAATAAAGCTGAACTATCAGAGAGAATGGTCCAGAACATCGCCCCCACCCCCCTCCTCCTTCATTGCCCTTTCTAGATGAAATGGTTACATGTAGTTTTTCTGAAGGTTCATAATTCCGAAGGGATTTTTTTTTGTTAAGTCTATCAGTCTGAATAGTCCCCCTTCCATCTGAAATGAAAATTTGCTGGTTTACGTCTGTTTGCAGCCAGAAGGGCATTAACTCACATCTTCAGTACAGAGTTAACTCCCTTCTGGCTCCAAACAGATGATATGCTCCTTTGCTACTTTTCATTTTTCCAAAGCAGTATGATCGTGTTTGTAATTACTCTGCAGTACGTGCCCTTTTTCTATTATCGTGTAAGAAAATAATGTTAAGTGAAATCATCCATTCAATCTAATTGGCATAATTTCATATGGGTTCAAATAGGCCTATATGACTTTTTGAGCTTTTGATAGGTCAAGCAAGGGCATTGGCTTTACTGAAGCTAGCACTTCATTTCAAACTAAAATTGAGAGAGAGAAGAAATGTAGGGCAGTTAATATCACAAATGAGTCAGATTTCATAGATGCGTTGTCATCAAATCGAGCAAAAAATGCTGTGACAAAGCAATGAAAATAATTGGTAATTTTGAATCACGACAAATGGTTCCTTGCAAGAATGGTTCTGAATTATACAGGCTAATCTTAAAGGGTGACTAAAATAGAATATTAATTTTCGTAGGAAGGAGTCATCAGGAGCCAAAAAAGATCTATCACACACTTTTTTATGCATTCTGTCATATTTCACAATCATTTGAAAAGTACATTTTTGCTGATTTACACAGTCATAAGCCCCGCCCCTAAAAAACCCATCAAAGCAACATCATGATCACATGATCTGTGAGGTATGAGATGTAAAGGAAAATATTCCTCCAACCTATATACCGTGCACGCCTGCAGACCCCGGGAGGCCCAGCCCGATGCCAAGCATGACATTCACCACATTGACCATTTGCATTGCATATTTTCATGTGTTTAATTCCTCACAATAACTATGATTTTGGGACACAGTTTCATCAATAATGCCAAATCTGTGTATAGCTGTGGGATGTAGCAAGACCCCTAAAGATGATGTAAGCCTACATCATTTTCCTAAAGATGAAAATCTACAGAAATTGTGGTTCGCAATGGTAACCTCACGCGGGCAGAGTGGCAAGGGCCAAGTGAGTGGAGTAGAATTTGCAGTGATCACTTTTCTTCAACATCGTCTCCAGCAGCTGCAGCAGCCTCACCCGCGGCCCCTTCCCCGTGGCCCGTTCACCAGGCCCTGGCGCGTCTTCTGCAAGGGGTTCAAACATAATGGTCGAATTCCCCTTGCCACTTGAGCTTCTTCTCCTTGCACGATCTGAGTTCGTATGTGGCTCATAAAAAGTCCTCCAAGTCAGACACGTCGTCACTATCCATCTCCTAAAGTTACTCGAAGAATTCACCCAAAAATCTAAGTCAGTACTACCGTAATATGTACTATGTAAAGCGAAGTAAAAAAAGACGAAAGTGAAATAAAAAACAAAAGCGTTCACCAGTCGCTTAGTACGAGGGGGAACATAGTTGCCGTACTAAAGATGTGTAGTACATTGCACAGACGCATAAAACAGCTGTGTACGCATTTAAGACCAATGAAGCTCAGATGGATGAGAACATTGTTCAAAGAAAAGTTTAAAAAACAAAACAAGAGCTGTATATTTGGGCAAAAGTGCTCGCTGATCTTCTAGAAAATAACTTGATAGTGATTATTCAACATATTGAATAATTTCCTTTTTTCATAAATTGTCCGTTGAAGAGAGGGGTCAAATACCGCATTGTGTGTACAATGTTATATTGCTGCAGCCTGCAGATCTTGTGTCTCTTAGTCTTCGTACGTCACTTGGGGGTGTGACGTCAATTAGCCAATCAGCTTACGAGTTTAAGGAACGGTCCCAAAACATTTTCCCCCCTTTTTCGCAAAAACGAGACTTAATTTTGACAATCAATTGCCAGATTTGTGATTGGAAGGCAAAAATACATGGGAACAGCACCATTTTTTCTCTCAAATTTAGTCACCCTTTAATATGTACATCCAGTGGAAACTTGCTATAAAGAGCTCTGATATGATAAGATTTCTACAAAAGCCATTAGCTGGTATGCATGTAAAGCTTACATGTACTTGCATTATAAGGGTAAATTGATATTTATGTGTGTGTGTCATCTCTCCTTAGATATCTTGATAATGAAATAGGATTGGAATAAAACATGGACACTTTTAGTAAGAATAAAGTCTCTTCTTTTATGTGATACCAAATACACGAAGATTTGTTTATGCTTGACCGACTTAGAACAATTTTACCACCTTAATGCACAAAATATTGGTGCGAACATTTTAATTAAGATTATTCGAGTTTGTTTTCAATTCCCTTCATGTTGTTATCACGTTTTCTGTTTTGTCTTCGGTATCTTCTTTCTTGTGTTTGGTTTTCTGTTTCTGTTACAGTTTCATGTTTCTGTTAATTCATGTTTTTCTTTTCATTTCCCCTTTTCGCTCACTCCTTGCTTTTAATGTGATACATTTTGTTTCACTTTATGAATCATTTCTGGCTATTTGCATCTTTCCCTTTTTACATCTTTCCCTTTTTACATTTTCACAGTCTCCATGCATCCCCATTTTTCATTCCCGATTTCTATTCAATCCAGTTAACATTCTTTAACTAAGTTATCTTCAATTCATTTCAACCTTCTTATTTCATTTCAGTGATATTCTAACCTCAATCTTTTCAATCTCTTGCATATCTCAACTTGCTCTCTTGCTGTCTTCTCTTGTTTTCCACTTAAAAGAATTGTGACGCCTAATTGTGACACCGAATAACGACACACAAACAAACGATGAAACTAAGTTACTCATAAATCTTGGACCGTGTAACTCTATCCCCAACGTCCATCAACATGTCCACCATGCCTGTCCACGCACACCTGTGCTCTGCCCCTCATTGCTCCTACTGCCTGGCAAATCACAGGTTCTTGGTGCCGCAGTGCCTCACACTCTCTCACGATCCTGTTACGCAGGTCATTAGTGTCTCGTGGTGGGGAGGTGTAGACCCTACTCTTCAGAAAGCCCCAAAGAAAGAAGTCACACGGGTGAGATCTGGGGAGCGTTTCATCAAGTGTTTTGTCGGTGCTTTTTACCGACAAATTTGCTCTCAGCCAATCAGATGCAAGGATTTCAGTAGCTTATAACGTCGGTAAAAAATCACTGACAAAACGCTTGATGAAACGCTCCCCTGGTGACCTGGGAGGCCATTTGACATCATGATTCAACGCGATGACTCTGTTGTTGAAGAGTTCCTGCAGTCGCTCACTGACGACTAATCTTTGATGAGGCGGTGCTCCATCTTGTACCCACCAGACTCTTTCGAAGCTCCCGTCAGACTATAGTCTGACGGGAGCTTCCCTATAGGGAACGAAGTGTTGATCAAGTTCTGGAACGATGTCTTCGTTGATAAGATGTAGGTAGCGTTCTCCATCGAGATTTCCGTTGAAGAAGAAGGGTCCGATCAACGATCCATTACCACAGAGTCCTACCCAGACGGAAACCTTCTTGCGACTGATGTTGACATCGTAGTGGAACGGTGGTGGGTTGTGGATTGGAGCATACTGCCGGACGTTGTGGTTATTGACCTTGCCGTTCATGAAGAAGGACGCTTCATCTCCAATGATGAGGTTTTCAACAACCTCTGGGAATATCGGAGGCATCTGGGCATGTCTGCTTCTAGTAGTTGGTGCCGAATGCGTATCCTGCAAGGATACCATTGCACGTCCAGTCCGATGATCCTGTGGTAGGAAGACCTTGACATGCCAAGTCCGTTTCTTCTCGTCGAGACATGGGGATTTGCAGCTACTTCCTGCTGAACTGCGGCAATGTTGTCCTCTGTTCGGACTGACCTTGGCCTCCCAGATCGGCCTTTGTTGAGGTTCAAACTTGTACCTTCATCGAGGTTCAAACTTGTACCTTCATCCTGGTATTTTCGAACGTTCTTCCAGATTGTTTACTTTGACGGAACATTCCGTTCAGGAAACCGACGACGGAAAGCTTGGGCAACATCCTGAAGGCTTCCAGTGCGGTTCCATTCGGTTACTAGGAAAACTCTTTGCTGTGTTCTTAGCTGCATGGTCAGGCAAGCAAGTGAAAAGCTTGTGCTTAAAACCGTATTCATTCTCATTGAGAATTTGGTGAAAGAAAAATAAAAAAGAACACCAAAGAATTGCTAATGAGCCCTCCCTTTGTTAACCAACGTTGCTGCATCCTTTCCAATCTTGACCACTTATTCTGTGCAACTTGATTTTGCTATTCAAATTTTAAACTGTCCTTGCTCATCAATGCATAAACTTTAAGTGTCATATTAGGTGTCAAAAGAAAGAGGAAGAGCTAAACTTTATGATGATATATATTATATGACATGAATTGTTCTATTATACTGGGAAAATAACTGACAACTCCGGTTTCCTTTTTATTGGGACGCACTGTATAGTACTTTTACATTTTACATGTATGAGGAATTTGGCAATTATCTTTTGTTTTAATTCAATCAGATTGAATAGGAATAGGAGTTCCATGCCCTTGCTACTACAACTGCCCCATCCCCTTTCAAGCATGTAAACTTATTTGATATTCTGTGCTGAAACTCTTTAGCTATATATACAGTATTTTCTACATTTTCTTGTGTGAAATTTTGATACCATTCGATCATTTTTTTGGTAAAAGAGCATATCTTAGCATAACAGAGGGTTGTAGGCATCATTTGAACCCTGTAAAGAATCTATATCACCTCATCTGAACTTTTATGTAGCTGCGTTCTGCCCCCCCCCCCCCCCCAAACAGATCACATATGATTTGTTTTTCTATACTCTGACATTTAATGTTTTTCTCTTTTTTAATGCCTTTTCTTCATACAAACTTTCCTCAGATGTATAAATACTGTATGTGGTATGTTATGATTCATGCCTGGGGATGAATACATATATACAGAGATTTTTTTTTAGATTGTAGTGTTTTTTGCCTAGTTTTATTTTTGGTTCTTATGCTAACATGTTTATTTTGTGTTGTGATGCTCTCAGCGTTCTGTGATAACTCCTTGCTCTCAGCAATAGTGGGTGCAACATTTGTATCAAATGAATATTATTCAAAAATGTAAGTCCAAGAGCAAGATTTATGTCTCTTTTTAGATGTTAGATGTTATTCCTATTTGCTTGAGGTATTAAAACAAAATTAGCAAATTGTTGTAAATGTTTGTATCATCGTTTTTGTTTCGTTTGACTGTTACTCATATTTCACCAAGTTTGAAAGGTTTACATTGGCTATCAGTCAGAGAGCATATCGAGTATAAAATTCTGCTCATTGCATGGAGAGCATGGTTTGCCCCCTCATATATTGAAAATCTAATTTCTGAATATGTACCAACTCGTCTGCGTCTTTTTGGCAAAAGTCTTCTTGTGGCACAAAGAATAAAATCATCTCTCAGTGACCATGCCTTCCTAGCTGCAGCGCCATGTTTATGGAACCAGTTACCTCCTAATATTCGTTCCATAGTCACTTTGGATTCTTTAAAGTCAGATTTGAATGATGTCCTTTTTTCTAAAGCATACAGTGCAATATAATTCAACACAGATTTGTAGTATTCTTCAGTGCATTCTATTTTTTTTTGCTTCTCTCATGTTCATCATGCGCCTCAGAATAGTTGAATTAGATAGATGGCATAATTATAAGTGCAATGTATTATTATTATTCTGATATTCAAAGTTGTTTGTTTTCTTTATACCTTCATATAACATATTATTTATATTTTTCCTTCCTTCCTCCCTCTCTCTCTCTATCTTGTGTATGAATTTCTTTTTCTTTTCTCTTTGTCACCCCTCATTCTTTTTTTCCAACCACCTCTGTCTTCTCTTTCTTTCTCTCTCTCTCTCTCTCTTTCTCTCTCTCTCTCTCTCTATCTCTCTCTCTCTCTCTCTCTCTCTCGCTCTCTGTCTTTCTCTTTCTCTCTCTTTCTCTTATCGTTTTCCATGTCTGACTGCTGATGTGATCTGCAATTCTGCATTCTTCATAACAGGTAAGTGGGTCCTTTATTGACGTAGTGTAATTTTTCATTGACGGGAAGAAAGAACTACCTTTCACCTTGCCCATTGCCTCATAATAGATTTTGGTACCAGCACTTTTTATCAGATCTTACTCTCCTTAAAATATGAATAAATTACAAAGTCCTGGTATTTCATAGTGTTCCAGTTTGAAATGAATATTGTTGATGGAACATATTTGTAACATCATCATTGAAAAGGTCCAAATTTCATATCGGAAGTTATTTAGCCGATGAATAAAGCTCTCCTAGTCATCTGCGCTTCATGTTTGGTTTAGTAAATATGACAGTATTACAAGTTTAATACAGGAAGTGCTTTTGGACGTGCGATGAGTTTAAGGGTTCGTAGAAAACATAAATAAAAAGGGAATCCTTTCAAGAAGGAAGTTGCTTCCTACGCTCTGTATTAAATCGTGGGTGTGAGAACGGGATATGCAAGTAAGATTGCATTGTGGGTAAGATAGACCGTTATCGAGCGTTGCGATACAGCATGTTTCGTTCATATCGAGCAGGAGGTGTGTGATTCAACCTCAAAAGCCACAAAGATAGAAAACTATCACACATAGACACCTGCCATGATTATCCTTCCTCTATTAATAGATCCATCTTCTGAAGTGCATTATTGAAGGTAGTGCATGGTCTCAGTAAACGTTGATTGGGTCAAACAATAGATTTCTGTAATTTTCTAATTTTTGGATACATGTATACAGGGGAGAACATAACTTCTAAAAGTTTGTTCTGAAATGAAAATTACATGGTAAGTGTTAATTTTTTTAAAGAAGTTACCTGTCAATTATGCATGTTTATAGCAGATTTGATTAACTCATTTTTTGGCCACCATTTTTTTTGGACAGTTGTCATACATGTAAATGAACTTTCAAGAGTGAAATTTTGACTCAAAATACTTTGTTTCATTTATGACTGAGGTAAAGAGTATCTCCGATAGATGTAAACTTCATGATAGATGTCACTGTTTCTGTCCCTGGAAATAAAATTCAAAATGTATTGCTGGAAGAAAAAATGTAATTTAGCAGTGATTTTTAATAGTGAGAATGTGTAAGTTGTTTAGTCCTAGGGCCATTTTTACTATTTACATTTTGATTTCAACTTGAGATACTTTGGTAACACCTAGCAAATAATTTGTGTGATGCAGCTGCTGATTTATAAGTGGTATTTATTGGCTCTGACATTTTATGGCCGTGTTTTTACTTCAACAATATCTCTGAGAAGGAAAAAAAGGGGTTATTGCATTTATCATGTTCCTTTTTGGTGTAAAAGGGGTGGGGGGCACATGCCTCTGAGCCCTCTCTTTAATTTGCCACTGCTAGTACATGCGTAGGAATGAATGCATATGATATCACCCTTTTCCATTTTTTTTAATTGAAGGCATACAGCTACACATTCTGCCCATTTTGTGGAAAGGGTAATAAATGCATTTTTCTCTGCAGAACCCTAGCTCTTGAAACTTCTGCAAGTGTGTAAGCAGACTTTGGAAAAGGTTTAGATGTCAGGTTTATTTGCTCCGAAAACCACCAAGTGTATTCTGCACGTATAACTCCTTGATGATTCTAATGGCTGTAGCATTGAGGTGCATTCGAGTCACATTCTTAGGACCAGATCAAATGCAAACAAATTGGCGTATCAGGTGTTAAAAATAGGCAAACTGTAGATGTGATTTGTTTGCAGGGCTTTTGCTGACCTTCATATATTGAAAACGATTATGATATCAGTGTAAGATATACCCTATAGGTGAATGAGTAAGAAGAGATGGAGAGGTAGAGATTATATTTTTTGTTGAGAGCCAGAAGGGCGTTAACTCTATGTAAAAGGATATGAGCTAATGCCCTTCTTGTTGTCTACCGATGATATTGATTTCAGACAAATATGGAAGAGATATGTCTTAATATCGTTTCTTGTTTTCAACTTGCTGGCAAGTGGCCATGGCATTTAATTTTTTTTTTTACCCATTGTTGTTCAAATACCACAAAAAATTGTTTGAAACGAAGGTATTGCTCTCTACGACTTAATTTGCTTTCTATATCTTAGGTAACTCTAGCATAGTTTGGGGGGGGGGGGGGGCGACTGGTGACACACAGTTATCTAACAAATTATCAAAGGTAGGATTTTTGTAGGGTGAATATCCAGGAGGATTGTACTGTAGTTAAAAACTAGAAGAAAATGTAACTACTAACTTCTATTTTTTTAATGAAATAAGTGATTATGGCCAAAAATCCTCTGCAAGAAGTTTCCAAGCTGCTTAATGGCAGTTTTTTTGAGTGGTTCCTGTTTTGCATAAATTTAACATGATGGTGGGTAAGTGATGACAGTCCTGATTATGAAAAACAGGAAGAGCTCTGCCCATGGACAATATGGTTTTTGCTTTCTCAACTATCGTGCTGCAGGAAGTCATATTTTCCCTTAATTGTTCATTATGATGGTGCCCATTTTTTTGTGTGCTAAAGTTGAAGTCAATCTTAAAGGGTTACTAAAATAGAAAATTAAGTGCCCATTTTTCGTAGGAAGGAGTCATCAGGAGCCAAAAAATATCTATCACACACTTTTTTATGCATTCAGTCGTATTTCATAATCATTTGAAAAGTAAATATTTGCTGATTTACACAGTCATAAGCCCCGCCCCTAAAAAAACCCATCAAAGCCACATCGTGATCACGTGATCTTTCATGTACGAAAAGTAAAGGAAAATATTCCACCCACCTGTAAACCGTGCATGCCCGCAGGCCCAGCCCCGTACGGTGCCGAGTGCGAGCATGATATTCACCACATCGACCATTTGCATTGCATATTTTTGTGTTTAATTCCTCACAAAAACGTTGATTTGGGGACACAGTTTCATCAATAATGCCGAATCAGTGTATAGTTGCAGGCTGTAGCAAGACCCCTAAAGATGATGTAAGCCTACATCTTTTTTCTAAAGATGTGGGTCACAAAGGTAAAGCTCATGCGTGCAGAGTGACAAGGGCTGGCCAAGTGAGTGGAGTACAAGCTGCAGTGATCACTTTGCCGAAGATGATTTTGAGGATCCTGGCCTGTATTCCGAATTTGGCATGAAGAAAAGGATAAGCTAGCTAAAAGATTCAGCTATTCCAACGATCAGACTTGGAGTCAAGTCTTCCAATCTGTTTTTAAAACAACAGCAGCTGCAGCAGCTTCACCCGTAGACCGAAAATCCCTGGAATGGTGAAGTAGACCGAAAATTCTGTCTCTCGTTCGTTAGCTAAGTGAAGAGCTAACGAACGAGAGACAGAATTTTCGGTCTACTTCACCATTCCAGGGAGCTCCAACGCGTTGGAGCTCTCTGGAGTTACTTCACCCACGGCCCCTTCACCAGGCCCCGGCGCGTATTCTGCGAGGGGTTCAAACACATAAAATTTAGTCAAATTTCCCTTGCCACTCGAGCTTCTTTGCCTTCGGGATCTGATAAATCATCTGATAAATCAGAGTTTGTATCTGCATGGCTCAAAAAAGTCCTCCAACTCGGAATCGCGGTCACTTTTCATCTCTCTATATAAGTTACTCGAATTCAGCCAAAATCTAAGTCAGTACTACCGTACTATGTAAAGCGAAGTAAAAATAAAAAGGCGTAAGTGAAATAAACAAAACAAAAGCATTCACCAGTCTGCTGTACTAAAGATAAAACGCGTAAAACGGCTGTGCACGCGTTTAAGACCAATGCAAAACTTTCGTTCGGCAAGCTCAGATGGATGAGAACATTGTTCAAAAAAAGTTAAAAAACGAAACAAGAGCTGTATATTTGGGCAAAAGTGTTTGCTGATCTTGTAGAAAATATATTGATAATGATTATTCACTCCTAAGATTATATTAATTAATTTCTTTTTTTCATAAATTGTCCGTTGAACAGAGGGGTCAAAAACTGCAGTGTGTGTACAATGTTATATACTGCAGCCTGCAGATCTTGTGCCTCTTACTCTTCATACGTCACTTGGGGGTGTGACGTCAATTAGCCAATCAGCTCACGAGTTTTAAAGAACGGTCCCAAAACCTCTACTATTCCCCCTTTTTCGCCAAAACGGGACATAATTTGGACAATCGATTGCCAGATTTGTGATTGGAAGGCAAAAATACATGGAAACAGCACCCATTTTCTCTCTAATTTAGTCAACCTTAAAACTTGATAAACATATGAATATTTCCAACAGTTTTGTCAGTTCAGCAAGTTTGCTGGAATGTCATGTGACAGATTAAGACTATGTTTCCCCACCAACTGAAATCAAAGAAATCATTGCTTCCTTTGCCAATTACTTAATGCCCTATTAATCTTTAATTGAACAATTTTGTTAAGTGAATAGATTTTTAAAGAAATGTAACAGGATATGTTTAAATACTGACATGTAATATGGGTGTTGAGAACTACAATTTCTTACCTTATAGTTACAAAGTATTCCTTTGAAGTGCTGAATTATGTAGCTAGCTTGATAAGTGAGAAAACTAAAGAAATTATCTTTAATAGAGATTCTAAAATGTCATTAGTAGTTTCAGGGGGTTGTAATGAAGAACAGTTCTCATACTTGGAAAGAGTACCTGTCCCAGATTTGATTCTAAAAGAAACATATTACATGTAGATGGAATGGCTCCACTTTCAAGGGAATTAGCGTAATCAGGGGATGACATACAACAGGCCTGTGACATCATTTACTGGATTCTTCTAGTAAGGTGTGTGGTGAGGTTTATGTTAGCATGTTGCTATAGTTACGATTAAATTGAATGATGATGTACAAGAAAGATTCCAAGATGGGTTTGGGTTGATATAGGCGCTCCTAGTAAGCGGCATGGTGATGTAATATTTAAGGAGATAATTTTACACCTAAGATTGAAAGTCTGCTGAAATGTTGCAAAATATTTATTGCAAGTCATGATGCTGTAGCAATAAAAGTATGCAACAGAAAAGCTCAATAATAAACAACCCCAAAGTACTATGTAACTTTGAACAATACTCTATATTTTGAGGACAATGATATGTTTAATTGATATGGTATTGGTGATTTTAGGGTTATTTGAACTATGGTATCAATGGAAATCTTACTATTCTTGTTCTTACTGAAAATTATTTTTTTAGATGAAAATGAAAATTATATCTTTCTTTGCTGAACATTTATCATTCTTTTTATGGCATATTAACATTTTAGTCACTGAACCGCCCAGGACCGCCCTTCTTATTACTCACTGAACGGCCCGGGACTGCCCGTGGACTTTGACCTGTGTAACACTACAGCAAATGTATTGTAGGGAATATAAGGCGCTGAAACTTTGTGTGTGCTATCTTTACACATAAGCCATTTAGAATCCGCATTGAAGCGATGCATATTACTGTGGAAAGATTTTGCCTACAGCAGAGTCTATGCCACAAGATGGTTTACTGAGACTAAGTTCAGTGAGTAAATGACTACAATACACGTAATCCTCAGTGACTAAATGATTAAGGGAACTTTGTTTCTTATATTCTAACCCAACAGTTCAACTACTTTTATACTTTAGGAAGTTTGAGCTGCTAAATTTTGATTTTGCATATGACTTTAATTGAACGAATGATAGGTAACATTTATTTCTGAAAATTTAACATTGATTTTTGAATGAAAAATTTTATAGATATCAAGCTATTTAATAAAAGACGTACAATGAAAAAGGACACAATGATTGAAAAAAATTGTCTCACAAAGTGTAATTGTTTATTCATGTTTGTGTGGCACTGTGAAGGATAATTGACTTAACCATGCAGTACATTTTTTTAAAACCCCTACCTTTTAGTTATTTTAGTTATCTCATTCCCTCTCTCCCCTCCCTCTCTCTTCCTCTTTCTTCCTTTCTCACTTTCTCCATTTCTCCCTTTCTCACTTTCTCCATTTCTCCCTTTCTCCCTTTCTCCCTTTCTCCCTTTCTCCGATCCCTCACCCACTCTTTCCCTCATCACTTCTTTCTCAATTTGTATCATGAAATTTTATCACTACAGCAGCCTGATGGAAAGATGCCAACTATATAATCAATAATTTACCCATCACTCTCCTAGCCCTTAACATGAGATAGGGAGAAAAATGATGAGATATATAGAATAAGAAGCATGACATAAACCAAATTTTTGCTGTTTCTCCTCATTGAACAGGAAATTTAAAAGACAGGTAAGGCGCCTACTGTGCCAGATGATCGAACTAGGAATGAATAAGTTTATAATCTATATTAATTGGAACAAAACTATCAATATGTATCAGAATTAAGATGCTCTGGCCTTTTTTTTTTTTGACTTTGCTACATTATCCCCTATCATCAGTAGCATGGTTTATTTCTAACAATGACATTGGACTTAAAGCTCATTTGGGAGAAGACAGTTAAGGTATAAGCCAGTTCGTAATCGGTACATGGAACAAATGACCTTGAAATGACCCCAAATTTGGTGTCTTAGTGGACGCATTACTTGTTTAACAAGTAAAATTATACTTGCGTGCGCATCATGGTGTGCAAACTATGAAAGCATATAAAGGTCAATTGTACTCGGCACACATCTGCACATGTGCAAATTGTAATTACAAACTATTTGAGTTCATCTAATACCCGGGGTATAGCTCTTTAGTTAAATGATATTTGGTTTTTAGAATGATCTTGATAAATAGCATATCCCAGGAAGAAAATGTTAGATGTAGAATATTGGATTGGTGGAAATGTACTTTCCCCACTTTCGGGAGAAGCAGAAGGGGCAAAGCAATTCACCAAACCCAAATCCTATTGGGATATTTGCACCATATTATGTTTTTTAGGCAAATGGGGATAATAATTCTTAGTTTAAGAACTTTTCTTTGATAAAAGACCATAATTACCCACAAAGGTGCTTATTGAATAGATGTATATTTAGGTACACCCTATATTATTATCATTATTAGTATTATTATGATTCTATGAAGGGTAAAACTTCAAACAATTCTTTCATTGTTGCAAAATCATTTTTCAATCCTCCTCTTAATGTGAGTGATCATGAGCTGTGATTACTCATTATTTCAATTGTCTCTAAACAATAGTATGTGTCAAGTATGAGAGAGAATGTTAATCTATGTCTAAAGCCAATAATTCATCTAATTATCAACAGTTCTTTTTTGTTATGCCTCCGCCCACCGAAGGTGGGTGCCGGAGGCATTATGTTTTCGGGTTGTCCGTCCGTCCGTGCGTCCGTGCGTCCGTCCGTGCGTCCGTCCGTCCCACTTCTCGTTACCGCGATATCTGAAGAATCATTTGAGGTAGGAACCTCAAACTTGGTACTAGTATGTATCCCCATACGAAGATGAACTGATTAGATTTTGGGGTAAGTAGGTCAAAGGTCAGAGGTCACAGAGGTCAATTTACATGAAATTACATAAGAATTCTTGGTTTTTAGCACCGTTACCACGATATCTCAAGAACTATCTGAGGTGAGAACTTCAAACTTGGTACCAGTATATATCCCCATAGAAAGATGAACTGATTAGATTTTGGGGTAAGTAGGTCAAAGGTCAGAGGTCACAGAGGTCAATTTACATGAAATTACATGGAATTACTGGTTTTTAGCACCGTTACCGCGATATCTCAAGAACTATCTGAGGTGAGAACTTCAAACTTGGTACCAGTATGTATCCCCATACGAAGATGAACTGATTAGATTTTGGGGTAAGTAGGTCAAAGGTCAGAGGTCACAGAGGTCAATTTACATGAAATTACATAAGAATTCTTGGTTTTTAGCACC
The DNA here is from genome assembly GCA_025617745.1 of Heliocidaris erythrogramma. Lineage (NCBI taxonomy): Eukaryota > Metazoa > Echinodermata > Echinoidea > Camarodonta > Echinometridae > Heliocidaris > Heliocidaris erythrogramma. The sequence goes on along the minus strand of CM046855.1, from coordinate 34,359,980 downwards.
GTTACCACGATATCTCAAGAACTATCTGAGGTGAGAACTTCAAACTTGGTACCAGTATGTATCCCCATAGAAAGATGAACTGATTAGATTTTGGGGTAAGTAGGTCAAAGGTCAGAGGTCACAGAGGTCAATTTACATGAAATTACATGGAATTAGTGGTTTTTACCACCGTTACCGCGATATCTCAAGAACTATCTGAGGTGAGAACTTCAAACTTGGTACCAGTATGTATCCCCATAGAAAGATGAACTGATTAGATTTTGGGGTAAGTAGGTCAAAGGTCAGAGGTCACAGAGGTCAATTTACCTGAAATTACATAAAAATTCTTGGTTTTTAGCACCGTTACCACGATATCTCGAACTGTTTGAGGTAAGAACTTCAAACTTGGTACTAGTATGTTACCGTATACGAAGATGAACTGATTAGATTTTGGGGTAGGTAGGTCAAAGTTCAAAGGTCACAGAGGTCAATTTACATGAAATTACATGGAATTAGTGGTTTTTACCACCGTTACCGCGATATCTCAAGAACTATCTGAGGTGAGAACTTCAAACTTGGTACCAGTATGCATACCCATATAAAGATGAACTGATTAGATTTTGGGGTAAGTAGGTCAAAGGTCAGAGGTTACAGAGGTCAATTTACATAAAATTACATGAAATTACTGGTTTTTAGCCTTGTTATCAAATATTTCTAGTTTTATATGAAAATGAAATGAAATAAATTTTTCTGTCTCCTGTGCATTTTAAGTGAAAAGATTTGTCATTTTGTTGGACCAGTCCTTTTTAGAGTGTACATGTATGCCATACATTTCCAATCTGGTGATGGCGGAGGCATAAATTCCGACCGCGCGCGGTCGAATATTCATCTAGTTCCTTATAGAATCCCATGGGCAGACAAGGGCCTTTCCATCAAAAAGAAATTATTTATTTGTGTTTTTGTCTCTCGCAATGGCCTTGAGCTGTTTCAGGCAGTATTATTTTTCTTTAATAACAACGTGGGAGTAAAAAAACAATTACATGTAAATGATTGAAAACATGGAAGAGTGATTAATATTTTAATGTAATGATTATGAAGGGTTTTTAGATTATTTAGTTATTATTGAATTTAGAAATTGAAAGTGCTGTATTTGTAGGTTTATGTGGGTGTTTGTTTATTTGTTTGTTGTTTTTTTTTTTTTGTTGAGTGGGTGAATTTCCAACATATGAAACGATAGATTTCAATCAAAAGCTCAAACTACATGAAACTAGGCGTGCCTGCGTCATCGACCGAAGTTTCCTACTGTGCATGGTTTTAAATTACAGGCATTAGTCTTGATGGATGTTTAAAGAAATAGAAAAATATGATGTTGACACAAAGGAAGTAGCACAGATAGATATGTCTGAATTGTAATCTATGAAGGAACCTACAAATGAATGCTGGGATACATCACAACATTCGCCATGCCCTTTTTTTAAATGTACCAAATGGTTATGCATTTTCAATTATTTGGTACTATTTTCTAAATTAGGGCTTAGTGTTGACTGGTATTCATTTGATGCAGTTTGACATCAAGCAATTCTTAATCTCGGTAGTGATTGTCTAGCTCATCAGTTTATCAGAAAACGATTTTTTCCTTCATTTTTACACGTACATATGTAATTTAAAACCATAAACTTTTGTTAATTTCACAAGTGTTCAAGATTTGCGGAAGTATCATGCTGTGAATGATTCAATCAAAAGAGGTGTCAATATTTCTTGCTATGAAATGGCCATTGTTAACAATATGTTAATGATACAAAAGTTTTTTTGTTTTACAGTAGGTTGACTTCATTTTTAAAAAGGGGGTTGATCTGGGAAAGGTGAAAAATTCTTTTTGAGATTTCTCATTTCTTCTATTCAGTTTGGAAGAACATTGTAGTAGAAATGTACCCTGAAAATGGATTGCTCTTCAAATGCCCTCTCATTTGAAATATGATGAGAAATAGCTGAAGTGCTCAGGCTGTACGTTCATGCCACATGTGTGTGGAGTCCCATATACCCATTTTTGTGTGCAGTGCATGTGTTTTTCAGCAAGACTGGGTCTATTTCTTATCAGTTTGATGATTCTAAAACCACATTATACACCAATTCATATGTAGACATGATCAACCTTTTCCCAATTGCTTTGAGACAGTTTCTTTCACAATATCATTTGAAGACCAGAACTCATCTTTAAGCATCTAGTTTGGTGGCAAATGTCTAATACCTGTTTCATATTCTATGTATTGGTTTTATGTGGGAGGAAACACCTACTTACTAGTACCTGCTGCAAAATGGAATATGAAATAGGTGAGGCAAGCTAGGTGAAATTCTTTAACAGGTTTAGCAGAGAAAGATAAGATCAGAAGCTGACAAGAGCCAAAACGATGGTTCTTGACTCTGTTGGCCTTTGCTTATCGCAGAGATGCACTCCTGGTTTCTTGGAGATGAGATGGGAAACAATTTTTTTTTAATTTTGGAGATTTTTTCTCCATATTTTCCTACCCTCAAAAATCATGCCAATTCCCAGGTAGCTTTTGGAGTTTCATTTTTCTGGGAGATTTTTTTTATTTGAACTTTTCCTGCCCTGGCCTTTGCTTATCTCTCAAGATGCACTCCCAGCATTTTAGAGATGAGACTGGGGGGAATGTATCTGGGAGATTGGTTTGAGACTTTCATGATTCTGAAAAATCATGCCAAGTCCCAGGCAGCTTTTGGAGTTGTGCAAGCCTCCTTCTCAACCTGTCCCATTTTTGAGCAGGGGCGGTGATGCAGGGGGGGGGGGGGCAGTTGAAAGGGTGATTGCCCCCACACGGTTGACCAAACATACTATTAAAATGAAAAATTTGGCTATTCTGAAAGAAAAATATGAGAATAATTCTATTTTGCTTGTTTAAGATTATGAAGATGGATGAGGCTAAAGTGTAATTTTTTTCTGTTGCTTGGCAGAGACTTTTAATTCCTGTATTCCCCCATGAATACTCTACCACACACCCTATATTAGTGAAGTGTTTTCAGTACTTCCCAATCTCCCTCTTTAAACCCTACCATGCAGTGGGCGGCAAGTCCCGCCAAAAGTATGAGTGTTTAATATTTGGTTTAGGCTCAGAATAGCTTGAAAATTCTTCCTCGTACAGAAACCTGTCCCTCCAATATAATGCTTATTCCTATGCAATAAATCTTTGCCCAGTTTGCTAAAGAAAAGAACCCATTGAAAGTTATGTTTAATTCTTGAAAGTTCATTTTTGACAGTTGCTCAAAAATTTGGTGGCATGGAAGGGGTTAAGGTTATATCAGTGAGGAAACTGGTGTTTGGGCAGGGAGGGAGGCAGGGAAAGGTCTTGCTTACAGTTGGTGAAGTTGGTAAGGTGACAAGCAGAGAAGAGAAGATGAAAGAAGGAAAGTATAAAGAAAAGACAGATGAATAAAAGTTATCTGGGAGATTTCGTTTTTGACTGGTCCTCCCCTGAATATCAGGCCAAGTTGAAGGCCACTCTTGGAGTTGTGAAAGCATCATGCTCTGCCCTATCTATGAGAGGTATTAGTGTCTGAAGTACTTCCCAACCTCCCTCTTGGTGGTTTTCTCAAATGAGGAATCTTCAGTTTCAGGTAGGGAGTGATGTCTGGTCTTGCTAATGCTTTACTTGAGTAGATAAGGCAATGAGAAGAGAATTAAGAGAAGGGAAAGAAGGGGGGAATGAAGAAAAGACAAAGTGACAGATGTATCTGAGAGATTTTTTCTTCTTTTTTCTACCTTTCATACCGTGAAGAACTATGTCAAGTTCCACGCAGCTTTTGGAGTTGTGGAAGCAACATTCTCTGCCCCTCCATATTCTTCCCTGTATTCCTCTTGATGGTTATATCGGTGTGGAATCTTGCGTTGGGGGCAGGGAGAAGGCAGGGAATCGGGGGTCATGCTGATAGGTGTGTGTAAGTGTCGGTAAGGTGACAAGAAGACACCTACTCCCACCTTATCTTAATACTTTTTAGGAGATAATGACAGAAAAGAATTAATGCAGTGATGAATGGTAAAATAACTATTTAAGCATTTGCATTCTACTCGAGCTCCAGATATATCTTAGGGAGAGGTGTTGTTAAAAGATGAAAATGCAAATGTTTTTGTAGCATTTTCATAGACTAGGCCTATATATTTTTTTCACAGTTGAAGGTTTTCGATAACACCATGTGGGAGCCTCTGCGAAAAGGGTGTTGATATATTCTTTCGTGAAAAATAACCCACTTATGGGGCGTTTAGATGAATTTAGGAGAAGTGAAAGGAAAGGAAAGAGATGGAAATAGAATGAAATTAAATTAAACACTTACAGTTTAACGGACACGACAGGAAATGGGGACAGGAAACGACTAACAATAGACTTAGACATTTGCACTACAAACTTCTGACACAGACACACATTTAGACCACGCAACCGTAAGCCACGCCCACTTCTGCTAACGGACCAATCAGAGGCCCAGAATGGCGAACACGGGCACACACGGTAAAGGTACCGGGGTGCGCACAACTGCATAAATACTTGTCGCACTGCAGTTTTCCTCGAGTTAATCTCCTGACGATGAATGTAACACACTGTTCGAAACGCGTTGAGACAGATACACGGTACTCCTTTACTGAAAGATTACCGTAGTTCACAAACTCTCTTTCAGAACTACTCTGCAGAGGAATACAAACAGTTCTTTTCAGAACTACTCTCTCCAAACTTCTCTGACTTGCTCAGAACTTTCCTAATCTCGATCACTCTTTCTTCCTTTTCTTCTTTCCTCTTTCCATTTCACTTCATTTTTCGTCTACAAACACCGAAAACAAAAACAAAAAATCGTCTTTTGCGTAAGTATTTAATTTAATTTCATTTTCATTTTCATTTCCATCTCTTTCCTTTCCTTTCACTTTCACTTTCCTAAATTCCTCTAAACGCCCCATAATTGGGTTATTTTTCACAAAAGAATAATATGAACAGCCTTTTCACAGAGGCTTCCCACATGGTGTTACCGAAAACCTTCAATTGTGAATACTCACTCACCATGGAAACCTACAGAGAACATATATTTTTTGTACAGTAATTGAAAAAAAGTGTACCACATTGAAAATAATCCTATTGTCTGCATTTTGGGATTATCCTATCAAGGTGTATATTTCCTTTCATTGCTATACAATTTCTGTTTTTAATATATCTACATGTATACCTGCACCATGAATAAAATGAAAGCAAGTCAAATTAAATTCATTTCACACCCATTCAAAAAAGAATATAAGGATGGAAACAATTTGTGTAGCAACTGGAAGAATTAGAAAAGGCCATTGAACTGTCAAGGCTAAATTATTTAACGTTCTGAAAAATATGGTTTTAATAGACTTTTTGTGAGAAAAAAAAGGGTAAGCGATATTTTTTAATTTTTTGTTGAGGAATTTTGGACTTGGTCTTTTCCCTTTTTCTACATGTATATGTCTACATAATCATAGAGAAAGGCATTTTATTTTTTAAAAATATATTTGTTTAATGAATAACATTTGTCATACTTTGCAGTCTTGAACATGTGGTGAACTTCCCCTGACCAATATGCAGTGGTGCAGTAAATTTCTTCTTAACTGATTACAATCTTGTAAAAGTTTGTGTTTGAATATATCATTGTTTACTCTTCTTTGAAATTGAATTTTTTTTTTAAAGAATTGCTATTGTATTCTTAGAGCAGATACAGTCATGTGTCATATTATTACAAAGCGGAGCTTGTGCTTCAGAATAACATGAGGGAAAATTTTCTTCTTTTTGTCAAATAAGAGTAACTTGGGGTCATGTAGTCCATAGACCCGTCAAAAAAAGTTTATTAAAAGTTTGTATCTTCCTCATTTTGTTTCAATTAGAACAACTTAGGGTTGTGTTAGTTATCCATAGACTAATAGAAAAGCAATAGTCAGTGTTTCTCACACATAAAGCATGCAGCTGCCACTAATAACGAACCAACAGAAATAGGATAACTCTTCGCAGGTCCTGCTATTCAGCTCACAAAATGTCACATGCAGATTCATATTTTAATTAGGAAGGTTAAAACAAAATAATGTGTAGCTGTATTTTGTAAAGTCAATATTTCTGATGCAAACTTCCTCTCAGTCTTTATATCCCACCTTTTTAGATAATGTAGTGCTGCTCAAAAGCAAAAGGCAAGGACTAGCCCCCCATTCAGACAAGCAAAATTGTACAAAGTTTTGTACAAAATGTACAAAGTTGCACAAAATTGTACAAAGTTTTGTACAATGTACAAAGTTGTACAAAATTGTACTAAGTTTTGTACAATGACTGCATAACTATGTGATAATTTTTAAATATTTTTTGGGGGTCTGAATGTTTTACTAACAAAACTGTTGTATAATAAAACATAATATAATGAGACTTTTGTTAGAGCATCATTTTGAGCAAAAAACTTGATAAAGATTTGTAGTTTATCGCCTGTGTAAATTTTGTCACACGATAACCTTATAACTGATCAGGACTCATCTGAAAGCACGTAGAACTGGGACCAGCCTGCTGAAACTTTTTACACTTGAGCTATATGCTCATTAGTTAAGCTGGTCTAAACACAATCTTCTGCAAAAGTAGTTTCTTCAACGACATTCTTTTATAAATATTCTTCATGTGGACACCTCTTCACTTTACAGTTTTCGTATGTGATTCTCTATACAGCATTTCCTTATACAAACTTTGTGTAATTTCCTCCCTTGTGTAAAAGGGGCTGTATGACTTGTTAGGGCAGATGTTCATGTGTTAGTCTACCACCTCTACGCTTCATGACCTTCAAGTGTTTTATGGACGCTGGCTGGCGGCATCCAAGCTCCTCCTCTTATCTTTGGTTCTTTCTTCACTCCTAGCAAAAATTGCATTTTTTTTTATGTGACATGCTCCATTCCATCATCCACTTACCTTTTGTGTGCTCCATCATCGGCAGAGCAAGTTTTTTGTTTTTTTCACCGTCCAGAATCAATAAGTTTGTGTAATCAGCCCAGAAGGGAATGCTAGCCAGGAGAGCTCCACTCTTGAGATGGTTAACGATAGCTTGTTAGCCAGATGAGATTTAAGCCGATAGTTACTGTGGGCAGGTTTCTTTTTTTTTTAGAGGTCTAAAGCTATGATAGAAGATTTAAAGCTATAATAGGAGAATGTTTTGTAATGTGATCTGTTGTTATTACAGGAGAAATTGAAATACTATCCCTTAACAGTCCCAGCTTTGAGGATTTTTAGTAATAATTTTGCAACCAATATTATTCCTTGTGCTAGCGATAGTAATCAATTGTCAATGTAGAAATGATAAAAGAACATGTACATTTATATTCCAAGGCAATATCTGTTTGGACTATGCATGTATTTAAGGAATTTACACAAATAGGGAGAATGACTAAATGAATATTTGTGATTTACTACATATGCAACTTCGATGTAGGCAAGAAAAAGTTTGTGCATGCCAAACCAGTGTCGAAATGATTTATGTTATTTATTTTGTTGAGAAATATTCTTTATTGAGTCAGTCACCTGTGACCCAAGATAACCATTGATGACCTCTTAATCCTGTAATAGCAACATCAAATGTAACTTCTCCTAAACAGAGGTATTCCAAAGCAGATTGGGGGGGGGGGTGTTATAAGCTACAATTAGATATTGCAGGAAATTCATTTTTCGACCCCTTCAGTTTTTAACTACACTGTGCATTGCATATAGTCCATTGAATACGAAGCCCAACTTTAATATCTGGAGACTATATGGAGAATGTGTGTTATACCAAAATCAAGTGGTATGCTATGGGTTAATCCAAACGATGGACATGATTGCATCATATTTCTTCATATTTTTACTCTTGACACAACCTTAGATGAAAAAAGCAAAAAACTTTGTAATGTTCTTCCTTGAGAGACTATTTGTTTCATCCAATATATTGCTAAATACGACCCCTTGATACGTGAACAGCGTTAAATTTATGCAACGAACACCAGAAGAGCTTCTTGGAAAGTGTTAACTGTTCTTTTTAATACATGTCTAGAGACGGATGTGATCTCACATAACTTTGGGAACTTTGAGAGTGATATTGTCGTAAAAACTAGACTTTGAAAATGTAAAAGAAACACATACTTGGAAGATGCTAATGATGCGCTTAATTAAAGATTACTAATAAATGGCTGCTGAGGAGTCAAGGCGTTGAACCGTGTGACAGGTCATAATGAGAGGATGGCTCCAAAACAGGGGGATGATGTATGGGAACGACTCCATATTGGAGCCAAGCAGGCTGTTCCCATTGGCATGCAGTTGGGGTTGTGCACCACAATTGGCACATTTTACACTTTGCCCAATGGAGAGTGAGCAGGTATGAGTATATGGCACGTAGTAGTGACCTGCATAGTCGTACAGTGGAGGCGGAGTCACCCTGTCAAGGGTAACAACCCCTTGTCGGCGTAGGCCGTGTGACATGACGGATGGTTAGGTCGCCATGGTAATGGTTGTTTGGTGTCATAATGAAGGAATGCTGAATCTGCGATCCATTAAAAGGAGAGAGAATGAACTTTCAAGTTCAATTTCTTTCTCTCAAACTAAAATGAGAGCTTTAAAAAGTCTACATTGTCTTCCATCATCCAAGGAAAGTGTTTTTTATTATCCTATTTTCATCAGCTCTTTTTTGTCTCTATGTCTTTAAAGAGCAATATTCTTGGGGGGAGGGTGGTGTTGGAGACTGATATTTACAATGACTTACAGACTGAGGTGATAATGATCATCTTGAATATGTTTACATGATTCCTGCCAAGAGAGTTGAGTAGTTAGATTCTGTCTGCTTCCGGATGCACACAATTATATAACTAAAAACTTTTCATGTTTCAAAGAAATCGACTTTAAGCAAATGCAGTAGAATATATCTATGCAGATTTTGTTTGGAATGAGATTAGTAGATACTTCTCATAGATTGCAAAGAACTCTTCTTTCTTCTTTCAACAGAATGACTGAATTATAGAGACTTGTCATATTGCAAAGAACTTGATCTTTTAGCAACACAAGTAAGATGTGTCTATGCAGAAATGTTCGCATCATATAGTTTCATCCGTTCTTGATCAAAGAGTTGACGCAAAGAACCCCTTTGCTTCTGCCTGAAGTAGCCCTCATAACAGTGAAGCCCCTACTTAATTTCAGTGTTGCTTATTTCTAAAGAAGAATAAAATATGTGATTTACTACAATAAATCAATGTACCTACCTATTTGCTAGTCTTCCGACTACGCAAGCCATTCGAGTAATTAAAGTCACGACAGTGCATATACCCCCCCTAGGATCACGCCTTCCTCTGTGCACGTACGCATGACGCGCGCACACAATCCTCCTCTTTCCTTCTCGCAGCCTAAAGAGTTGCAGCTAAGTCACTATCTTGCGCAAAAATTCAGAGTTTGCTACTCTTTTAGCGCGGTTTTGGGTGACTTTTGCCAATATTTCCGTCCTAGACTTGTTTATTATCTGTTTAGTGTCGGTTTATGTCTGTCACGTATTTATTTTGGTGATATTTGAGCTTATATTCATACCTCACTTTTCACCTCTTTCGTATAGTAGCCCAGGGCATTCGCTTTGGCGTTTTGCCGGGCGCTCAGCCCTGTAACGTTTCGTTGGTGTTTCGTGTGTGTGGCTGTTGTGTGCATATACCCTTACGAGAGTGTTCTTTTGTTCGTAGTGCGTGAATGGAATTTTCCACACATTGCGCGGGAAAATTCCATTCCGTTTCACTCTCGCTTTGTACGCCCTTTTCTTTATAATTGTTTATTGTTGACTCTTTTATATCTCCTTACAGGTGATAATGAGTTCTTCGGAGGAAGAGCAATCGAGGTCTTGGTTACATCCAGGCTCTTCCAATTCTTCTTCCCTCCCGTCCACTACTCTCACTTATAAGGGCGTCAGCCCAGTGAGTGTGTTGGAGACCTCTGTGTTTCGCTCGCCTACCAGCGAGTCAAACACGATGGTTAGGGGAGGTAAGGGCGTCAGTCTGTCTGCTCGCTCTGGTATTTTTGTACCGGGAGCGTCGAGCAAGACAGGCTGTATAGGTAAGTTAGGTGTTCATAAGTCTTCGGACCGAACACCCGTCATTAGCAATTCTAGCTCCCTCCAACTCACGACCACCGCGTCTGCAGTTGGGGGGGCGGTAGCTAGTATTACCGGGTCCTCTCGACCCCCGACCACCGTCGGGAGCCTGGAGGGGGCATTAACTGGTAAGACCGCTAAGCGGTCAGCTAATGATGTTACTGGGTCTTGCCGACCCCCGACCACCGTCGGGGTGCCTAGCGAGATTTCACCCAGTGTTACTGGCTTCCCCCGACATCTGACCACCGTCGGTGTGTCTGGGGGAATTACAGCCGGTAACGTAAATCCGCATCCCGCTAAGAAGACCTCCTCCTCGAGCAGGTTCTCGCAGCGGAAGACTGCTGGTTCCCGCCAGCCACTGACCAACGTCAGTGCTCCGGGTGCTATTTCCAGCAGTGCTGCAATGCAGCAGCCCGTCCACTCCCCGGCAGTCAATGCGAATCGGGGCTCTGGTCGGGGAAGCACAGTCCCTAGAGTTGCGGCCGAATTACTTCTCCCCACTGGGGAGCCCGGCCCGGACAATTTCGGTAGTGAGGCTTTTATACTGCAGCCTAACACTTCCCGTGCTTCTAAACGGCCTTCTATTACGGTGGCTCACACCCCCGCTAAGAAGCCTAAAACCAAGAAGGGTAAATCCAAGGATAAACCCAAGTCGGGTAAGAAGGCTCAGCCCTCTCTTCCCCCCGACTCTCAATCTGAGCTGCTCAGATTAATGAGACTCTTTGCTGAGCAGCATGGTTGGGATACTAATCCCCCGACGCTGCCGGCTACTGAGACGGGTTCTCCCCAGTCAGTTGTCACTGTGATGGAGGATGTTCCCGAGTCGGACCCCGGTGTTTTCCCGGTCTCCGATATTCATGAGAACCTGGGACAATTTTGTCCGAATGCGGTTTCTCGACCTACTCCTCCCGTGCCTGCGGCTCTCGGAGCCCCGCCGGGGGAGGAGTCTGTCACTGGTCCGTGGGCATATCCTCCCCCATGGGATTTTCCCCACCGGACTACTTCTCCCGAAATTGATTCTGTTTCGCAGGTTTCTACCCCGTCTGTTTCAGAATCTCAGGCCGGCTACGACCCCCAGCCTTGTCAGGCTATGGCGGCAGATGCCAAGGCCCTGTTAGAGAAGTATATGCCAGAAATTTTCCCCCAAGTCCAGTCGGACAGTGATCAGCCATCGCTGTTATTCAGACAGCATGGCCCGTCTCCTGGTATTCCTCTTACAGAGGACTTCAAACAGGAGTATGGGGATAGGGAGGCACTCGCCGATGCGGGTCGGGCTACCCGACGCCCCTTTGGTAGTGCCTTCTCTTTCTATCGGGATGATACCCAGGGCTTCTTTTCAGCCAAGGGTTTATCCCAGGAAATTATGGGTATGGGACAACGTTTGAATATCAATTTCAAGTCTCAGTCCTATAGATCCGCCGAGAAGCCCCTAGTGAACTTTGAAACCAAAGTCAGGTCGGGCTTAAGGCTTTCGGCGTACCTGGGTTCACTGTTACGCCTTCGGGCCAGATCAGTTGAACTGAATGTGACCGAGGGGGACTCCAATTTGTTGGATGAACTCCTGCTTTTGTTAGCTGGACTTCAGTGGTCTCAGCTCTCATCAGCGGCGATTGACATTACGCATCAACGCCGCAAGCTGGCGCTCTCCACACTGGGAGTGCTAGAGAAAGACATCCCGCCTCTCTTGCGGGGTATTCCTTCCTCTCATCCCAAACTCTTTGGGGGCCAGTTTAACGAGGTCTTCCTCAAAGAGATAGAGGGTCGCAAACAGGCAAAAGAGATGGCCAGACAATTCTTGCCCACTCAGCCTGCTCGGTCCTTTCCGAAGTCTAAGTTGGTCTCGACAGGCGCTAACCGCTCAAATCGTCGAGTGACTGTGACTATCCCTCGGGTTGAGACCCCTACCCTGAGCAACCGTGGTAGAGGCTCGGCGAGAGGAAGAGGGGGGCGTAAGACCGCCGCCAAGGGCACGGTCAGGCCCAAGTCGGCCTTTTGATACCTTACCCCGAGTGCTTGTGGACAGTGTAGGCGGGCGGCTCCAGAGATTCCTCCCAGTTTGGGAGGCAATCTCCGGCGACGCCTTCGTACTATCCGTCGTGCGCGACGGCTTTTACATAGATCTGATAAAGCCGATTCCAAACGGCGCCATCAGAATCCGCCCGCCTCCAATGTCAGCCCTTTTCCAGCAGCACATCTCCTCAGAGATCACCACGCTGCTGGGAAAGGGCGCTGTAGAAAGGGCGAGAGATCATCCTCATCTCTGTCTCTCCCCAATTTTTGTCATTCCCAAGCGCTCGGGAAGTTTACGTATGATTCTAAACATGAAAAGAATCAACAGGTTTATACCTCCAGTGCATTTTCGCATGGAGACCTTGGCATCTATTCTGCCCTTGATCAAGCGGGACGACCTTGCGATCTCCCTCGATCTCAAAGACGCGTACTTTCACATTCCCATTCACTCTCTGTCGAGAAATTTGCTGGGATTCGCGTTCCAGGGCGAAACGTTTCGATTTCGTGCCCTGCCCTTTGGGCTGAGGCCGGCCCCTCGAGTCTTTACTCGAATAGTGTCGGCCCTGGCCGCGTTTCTACGGAATCGCGGCCTCCGATTATTCGTCTATCTAGACGATTGGCTCCTAGTTGCAAACTCAGAGTCCCTCCTGTTGGATCAGTTATGCCTTTTACTGCGACTAACGCAAGACTTAGGCTTTCTGATAAACTGGGAAAAATCGGAATTATCTCCCACACGTACCCCGGTGTACTTGGGTGCGGAGATAGATATCCCGAATCAGCTTGCCCGCCCCAGTCGGGACAGAATTCGGACTATCACCATGACGGCACGGTCATTGCGAGTAGCCCGCAGGGTCAGAGCCAGACAATGGCTTCAATTCCTGGGCTATCTGGCCAGTCTAGTCGACGTCTTACCAGACTGCAGGCTGTTGATGAGGCCCTTTCAGAGGCACCTCCTCAAGTTTTACAGACCGGGCAAAGATTCTCTTTTGGGGTGGATTCCACTCCCAAGAGATATCAAGCTCCTTCTCGCCCCCTGGTCGAACAGTTCGTTTCTTGCCCAAGGCAAGCCTCTCTGTACACCTCTTCCGTCAGTTTCTCTGACGACAGACGCCTCCCTTCTCGGTTGGGGCGGTCATTGCCGGGGCGAGATGATTTCAGGGGACTGGTCTCACTTGAGAGTTATGCCCCATATCAATGTTTTGGAAATGATGGCGGTCAGCCTGTCTCTTCATCATTTCAGGCCCGGTCTTGTTGGTCGCACTGTACTCGTTCTTACGGACAATGTCACAGTAGCTGCCTATATCAATCGCCAAGGCGGCACTCGGTCTTCCTCTCTGAACACCTTAGCTGCCCAGTTGTGGAGGTGGTGCCGGTCTATGAACATTATTCCGGTAGCCTCCTACATTCCCGGTCAGGAAAATCTGATCGCGGATTTTCTGTCGCGGGGCAAATGCCTCCCGTCAGAGTGGACTCTTCATCCGGAGGTGTTTGCTCTTCTCCAAGAGGTGTGGGGTCCTCTGGAGATCGATCTGTTCGCCTCCACCCTCAATCACCGACTCCCGAGGTATTGCTCGCGGGTTCGGGATCAGGAGGCGTGGGCGATGGATGCCTTTTCCCTCCATTGGGGAGCTGTCCGGGGGTACGCTTTTCCCCCCATTCCTCTGATCCCTCAGGTCTTGAGGAAGGTCAAGGAGGACAGGGCTTGGCTCTTGCTGATAGCTCCACATTGGCCAGCGAGACATTGGTTTCCAGACCTGCTGAGTCTCCTGGCCGGCCAGCCGTTTCCCCTTCCTCTCAGGGAGGATTTGATAATTCAACCCCTCTCGGGGATTGTTCATCAACGCCCAGCGGTCCTCCACTTGACTGCCTGGCCGTTGTTGGGGAAGACGCCAGAAACTCGGGGCTCTCCGAAAGGGCCTCCCAGTTTGTAATGAGAAGCCGTAGAGACTCCACTAGAGATCTCTACAACTCTCGTCTAGGGGCCTTCTTTTCTTGGTGCGAGAATCTGGGTGTCTCGCCACGTGAAGCCCCTATCGGTGTTATTGCCGATTTTTTGATCTCCCTTTTCGATAAGGGTAGATCGATTTCAACCATACGTGGCTATCGTTCGGCTATTGCCGCCGTCCACGTTGGTTTTGCTGATGGTTCGGGAGTCTCCAACTCCCCTCTTTTGGCTAGGTTGACTCGCTCCTTCTTCTTGCAGCGTCCATCAACTCGTAGCCTGACTCCTTCTTGGAGTCTACCCAAGGTCCTTGACGTGCTTGCGAAGCCACCTTTTGAACCTTTGGGTAAAGCGTCCTTTCACCATTTAACGGTCAAGACGCTATTTTTAGTCGCTATTGCTTCGGCACAGAGGAGGAGTACTCTTCATGCTCTGTGTATAACACCGGGTCACATCCGTTGGGAAAACCATGGTGTGCGACTTATACCCAAGCCCTCCTTTATTGCCAAAAATCAGACTGCTTCCTCTGGACCAGTTGAGATTTTTCTTAGACCGCTGTCGGACCATTCCTCAGTGCAGGAGGATAAGGTCTGGTGTCCGGTGAGGGCCTTGAAATGGTATTTAGATAGGACTAAGACTCTTCGTAAGAGTGATCAGCTTTTTGTCATCACTCGAGAGCCCTTTTCCGCCGCTTCCAGAGAATCCATTTCTAGATGGATAGTCGAAGCGATCCAGGCAGCTGGGCCGGAGGCCCTATTGACTGATGGGAAGCCCCGTGCTCACGATACCAGGGGCATCAGTGCCTCTTGGGCTCTTTTCCAAGGGGTGCCCCTAGTGGACATTATGAGGGCAGCCTACTGGCGTTCCTCCACGTCCTTCACATCTTTTTATTTAAAAGATGTTCTGTCTGAAGAGTCTTTTTCTAACAAGACGTTGCAAGCTGCAACGTCATCCTTGGGTTCCTGTTGACCTTCCTCTTGGGACATGCCCCCCATTTGAATCTGTGCTGGTCTAGCAAATAGGTAGGTACATTGATTTATTGTAGTAAATCAGTAAAATCAGAATTGATTTTATTATTTGCTAGATAAATCTATGTACCTACCTATGTCCCACCCTCCTACCCCACTCCTTGCCTAGCAACATGTCAAAGTTTGTCTGAGGCTGCTCGTAAAGAGGAGGATTGTGTGCGCGCGTCATGCGTACGTGCACAGAGGAAGGCGTGATCCTAGGGGGGGTATATGCACTGTCGTGACTTTAATTACTCGAATGGCTTGCGTAGTCGGAAGACTAGCAAATAGGTAGGTACATAGATTTATCTAGCAAATAATAAAATCAATTCTGATTTTACTGATACCATGTAAAAGAATTGGAACCCGTTATATTACTGTGTAATCCTTTAGACAAGATCTTTTAAAAATCAATTGACTGCCATAGTTCATCATAAATGAATCCCACGGTTGTTTATTTTCTGAAAAGCTTCACTCATAAATGATTTGCAGGTTTTTTTGTATGTGTGTGTTTGCTTTATATAATTACTCTTTCAATAAAAATGTCGCAGTGCACCGATGCTTGTGATTAATATTGAATTGAATTTCATCACTTTGATATAAGGTATGATTATGATGTCATAAAATCATTTTTTCAGTATTTCATCCATTTTAGATGTACGGATATAGTGAAATATTCATCTCAAAGCCCCCATGAGCATCACATCAGTGACAGGAAGCCGCGCTTCGATTTTAGCAATCACTAGAATGTATTATCATGGGGATTCAAATCTGTGCAAATGGGGCCTGTCTTACACTTACAGTAATGTGTTTACACAGGACAAGAAAATAATGTATGTTCTACATCTTTTTCCGGTGTGCCCTTTTCTTTTTTGGATGAGTTCTTCGTATTGAATTGGAATGAATCAGTGAATCAATGAGAGTATGAGGTATAAACACTTCTTCAGGGTTGGAACGCGTGAATACCATTGAGATAATATCGTCTGTTTGGAGCCAGTAGGCTGTCCAGTCCCATCTTTTGTACAGAGCTAACGTCATTCTGGCTCCAAACAGACGATATGATAGATGGTACAATAGTTGTTCTGCTGCGAAACACTGATTATTCTCTCATGTGTACATGAATATTGGTATGATGAAGGGTGTTTGTATGAATGTGTCAAATGGATGGATATAGTCACATTGAGTTATGTTTGAAAAGATTTTGATTACTTTCAGTGCATAATTTGTGCTGAGGTCATCTCTATTTTTTAAACATATATTTAACAATATATGTAATGTTAATTTTTTACAAGGTCATCCCATTGTCAGTAGTGAAGTTCTCAGAAAGTTCCCTCTACCATACTTAGATTTCTATCATTTATTCATCTTTTTAACATAACCAATAAAAGTAAAGTTGCTAGCTCATATGTAATTTAATCCATACACAGAACTCCAAAAGACTATCTTACTCTGATGTGGAAGAACTGGGATCATCATAGTAGACCAAAAGTCCATGCGACCTACAACCCATGTGACCAACATTGACAAAAGTTCATTAGACTGACAACCCATAAGACTGACAGCCCACTACATCAACTGCCCACGAGACCGATAAAACAAAGAAATACATAAGGAAAGATAGAAAAATGTTGGACTTGTGGGCTGTCTGTCTCATTGGCCGTAGGTGTATAGTGAACCCTCTTAAAAGTCACTAGAAGGCTCAAAAACTGATATTGTCTGTCTTGCAGGTTGTCTCATGCGACCTACAACCCATGTGACCAAATTTGACAAAAGTTCATTAGACTGACAACCCATAAGACTGTCAGCCCACTACACCAACAGCCCACGAGACAGATAAAATGAAGAAATACATAAGGAAATATAGAAAAATATTGGACTTGTGGGCTGTCTGTCTCATTAGCCATCAGTCTAGTAAACCCTAAAAAAAGTTGTCAGAAGGTCCATGAGACCAACATTGCCAGTCTAGTGGATTGTAGTCTTTGGAACCCTCTAAAAAGTTTTCAGGAGACCCACGAGTACGAAAATGTCAGTCCCAAGGCTGTCAGTCAAGTGGGCTGTCGGTCTCATGGGCTGTAGCCGAAAGAACTATGATAGAGATGGTGGACAAATAGCCAACTGATCACTTCTTGATGATCTATTTAGTCAGTCTGTTTCTGAGGGTTTACCTATCAATCTGTCTAAAGTAACGTCAAAGGCCTCACAAAACATTTCATTAACTCTTTCAGTGCCGATGACACGTATACGTGACAGATAGACTTGACATTTTCATTCACCAATTGCTCAACCACAGAAAAGGTATATGGTGGTCAATATACCTCAAAATTTTTAGCATAAATCAAGCATTCTGAATATATGATTATAATTATATGCTACCAAAGATTTTTAGAGAAAATTGCAGATTTTTAAAAAGATATTACCTTATTTCAACATTAAACAATAGTAAACAAATGAGAAACAACAAAATAATGGACAAAAAAGAAACTCAAATGTAATTTTCAATAATTCTCATGCACAAAGTTGGGTAAATTAATGTTTGGTATCATAAGAAATGGTAGTAAATTTCCTACAAGTTATGTACACAATATTTTTACAAAATAATAGATAGTTAATGAAGTGGAGACATTTGAAAAGTAAGCATTGATCACATTTTGGTAAAATTTTGAAGAGAGCAAAAACCCTTGGCACAGTAAGAGTTAAGTCTTAATGTATCAATATTTGCGCTTTCCCTTTTCTGCAGAGCACAAAGAGACATGCTTCTTACACAGGTATGCCTTATATGACTTTTGTATATTGTTAATATTATCATCATTGTTACAGGAGAAATTATATTTAATGGTTACATTGGCTATGAGAAGCTGCTTATTCGAATGTATCTTTTGATACACTAAGGTTTCCATCCATATCTGATAAACTCTGACGCATTTTGTCACTATCTTTTGGCTTTTGTGCTATTATTCTGGAAACTTGGAATTAATCATACAATATGGATGAAGTTGATGCAAGTCTGATGTGTTTTTATTTGTTTGGAGAGAGAGAGAGAGAGATAGAGGAGGTTGTTAGGGCATAGCATTTTCTTTATTATCATTAAGGCAAATATGAAATTGTCAGCCTTCTTTCAACTATTTTAATACAAATGATAACAAATTAAGGATTTTTTTTAAATTTTTTTTTTTTTTTGGGGGGGGGGTTGCTTGGACCAAAATGTTTGGCAAACTTGTCATCAGTAATGATCTAAAACCACCCCAATCAAAATGGTCAATATATTTCCTAGTATTTTAATTCGTATACATGTACATGCATGTTATGATAACCTCGATATACACCCTGTCTCCTTATTCATGTCTAGGATTGAAGTTACAGATTTCTGCCTCAGCCAACTGACATTTCCATCCATTTATCTTTGGTCTATGGGTAACTGTGAAAGAAAAAGCCACATGATTCAAAATTTCTTCTTTTTCCCCCTTTTTCTTCTTCTGTTTTGTTTTGTTTTGAATGTGCACCTTTACCAAGTGAGCTTGATCCTCTTCCTGTAGCATGCATGTATCTCCTGCTATGCAAAGAAAGCGGTACGAGTGGTTGAAGCTCAAATCAATGGTATCCCATATCAACCGCAGTCACCACCGGAGATTAGAAAAAAAGCGGGCTGTCGGCAAAGGCTACTTGACATGTTTCTAACCAAGCAAACTTGTTTCCCCTGGTAGCTTAACCAATCCACCCTATTCCCTGTGTCCATTTTCCCATTTAGCAGGTAATTGAAATGCAGCTAATCGAATGCGACCGAAAAACAATACCAGCGCTCATGCTGTAAATGACCACTGAGATTAGTCTCCTTCCATTGTTCATAGAATAGTATTGGTATCCTGCCTTCCAAGAAAAATTGATATTGTCACTCTTTATTTCAGGGTATGATTTTTTTTTAATTTCTTGAATATAGATATCCCTTCTCACTGCTTCCGCTTATAACTGTAATCTTTCATCTTACAACTTTCATGTCAGATGTACCTAGTATGTTACAATAGATTAAAAACCAATTCAAGTAACAGGGATTTTGAACATGACATTGTTATTGATATATATATATGTACCTGTATAGTTTGATAGCACTTGTATAGAGTACCGAAGTGTGATGTCATCAAATTTTGATTTTTGTATTTCAGTATTTTTAGGACCATATTTAGGTAGAGCATGATGGAAAACGTTCACACATCAAATTTGACATGATTCAGTTCATGGTGGCCCAAGGTATGGCTATATGAATATCTAATTAGCCCCATTGAAGTCAGTGTAAATTGGCCTGGTTCTTAACAAGTTTAGAACCAGGCCAATTTAACACTGACTTCAATGGGGCTAAGGAGGTATTCATGCGGCCATATCTCGGGGCCCTATGAGCCAATTGCCATAAAATTTGGGCTCTGGATGTTTTTCACCATGTTCCTTTGAGATATGGTATAAAAAATGTCAAAATGAAAAAATAGCTTTTTGTGACGTCATCACTTCGGTACTCTATATCTAAATAAGACTTGACTACATGTGCATTATATTGATTACACTCAAAATAGAAAGTGATATAGCATAATCTAGAAAAAAGATAATATGACCATTTTTCTACCAGCTGTAAAATAGTACTTTCACATCAGGCCAAGATAGTGACTCTGTTTAAGTGCTGTATTGGGGTTGAATTCTGTTTGTATACAGTCAAGTATAGACAACTTCTTGTTTTTATGACATTTTAATGGCAATATATAAAAAGAAGAAGAACACATGAGTTGAAAGTTTGGTGTGTTTTTAGAGAACATATTGTCTATTGAGTGGCAGAAACAAATCAAGTCTGTCTTAACTCTGACTCGGATCAGATGATAAGGTCTGTCTGTCTGTCTCTCCCCTTCACTCTCCCTCTCTCTTCCCCTCTCTCCATC
This sequence comes from Heliocidaris erythrogramma, assembly GCA_025617745.1. Lineage (NCBI taxonomy): Eukaryota > Metazoa > Echinodermata > Echinoidea > Camarodonta > Echinometridae > Heliocidaris > Heliocidaris erythrogramma. The sequence continues at coordinate 34,339,998 of CM046855.1, read as the reverse complement.
TACACCTCTCTCTCTCTTCCCCTCTCTCCATCTGTGTACCTCATTCATACATTATTTCTCTGCATCATTCTCGCTTTCTATTTCTGCCATTATCCATCTACCACAAGCATAGATCGACCTTCATTTTTGTTGTTGTTGTTGTGGGGGGGGGGGAGGAGGAGGAGACAGTTGGATATATATCAATCAGAAGGAAGCAAAATCCTGTATAGGATATGCAGTTCTTTTGGAAATTACGAGGGAGAACCACACCCTCTGGAATATTGCTAGTGCCATCTATATAGTATCTTTTATATGTCACTATACCTTCTTTTTCTCTGTCTGTACATCTATATTTCACAAACACTCATCCTGTTTTCCCTTTCTTCCTAAGCTCTCCTTCAATACTTTTATGAGATACTTCAGTACCATCAGAGCCAGAAATTGGGAGCAACAACATTCAGACTCTTATTTTTCCCCCAGTTATTCACATTCAATTTACAATCTTTCATTTTCAAAAGAATGTTTTTGACTTTGCATGACTGTTTTGATGGATATCTGAAACCCGTCTTTTACCTTGAATAGATACCCTGCACTCTTCCAAACGGATCAAAGGTCATTACCACGGTTGCTATGACGCAACATGCTACTCCACCTCTACGCTGGGGGCAAACCTGCTGTATCACACCCGAGCATTTTGAGAAAGAGCGACTTCCCTAAACATACTCGTATTACCCTCACCTGTTTTTCGGTGCGTCTGAAATGTGGCAGGGTTGTGCTGGCAGAAAACGCACTGGCCACGGTCATAACCACCCCTCGGCAAGTGGATACCATGTATCCATCATTGAATGTCGGATGCATCCACAAATGCTTTTCTTTCTGACACAGATGGTCACATCATTGTCGTGATATCTTGGCTCCAAAGTGTTCTTTTTTGTCCAGCTGGGTAAATAAAAAAAAAATGAGCTGTGCTTGAGCTGATAGGCTGTGAAGGGTGAACTCACTCATCCAAGTGTGACATAGTAGTATTTTTGTTGAGAGCCAGAAGGATGTAAACTCTGTGTAAATGTATATGACTTATTGTCCTTCTGGCTGGCTCATCAAATAATGTGTTGTTTGCCCAAAGCTGATTGGTATTTGAGTATAGAGGGTATTTCATGTTTGTCTTTGAGAGCCAGAAGGATGTAAACTCTGTGTAAAATCATACGTGTTAATACCCTTCTGGCTTTGACACACATTGTATTTCTTGCTCATGGCTGATTGGTATTTGGGTATAGAGGGTATTTCATGTTGAGAGCCAGAAGGATGTTAACTGTCTATGACTTAACGCCCTTGTGGCTCTCAGCAGAGGAAGTGTTCTTTACCCACAGCTGATTTGGTATTTGGTTATAGAGGGATATGGCCCTTTACCTAGGACAATCATTCATGCATTGAAGGAGATGGCAGTTTGATTGAAGATGTTTTTTTTTTTTCCACCTTGAGAACAATGATAAATTCAGCAACATTTATATTTCTAAGTGGTGTATAAAGTTATTATTACCAAACCTTTAGCCTCTTTACTCTTTAGGAAAGCCGGAGGAAATGGTCAGACGTGACTATCGGCAGTTTGTTTTCGGTAGTATTTTATTTTGTTCTCGTAATCTGTATGACGATGAAATGCAGTGTGAAAGTGTAGCATGTACTTGTTTTCTTGTATATGTGTGATACTTGGGTTTTCTAAATCTTTTGAAAATTGTTAACTGTAAATTGTAAACTACCATCACTATTCTAGCAAACATTTACAAATGATTAATTACAGTCAGGTTTTATGCTATCTGAAATATGGAGTAAATTAATAAATACATTAATTCATTTCAAACGAAGGTTTGGTATCTTAAATCGAAAGGTGATATCTTGTCCAACTTTAGATAAAGAAAGATTTGTGACTTCAAATTGCACTACCCAGCCTGCATAAAATGAATGAAAGTTGGTTGACTAATACGTATAGATGTCCTCTTGTATGGCACTTTTTCATACAACACTTTTAAAGAGTCTTGAATGGTGAGACAAGCAAAGATTTTAATGGCAAATTACATCATCTAATTATGGTTGTGCGACACATGCTCTGAAAGCAATTGAACTGCGTGAATTCCCAACTTCAGCCTTGGATCAAACACTAGACCTAATGCTAACCCAATCCCTCAATGAACCTAGCCTCAAACCCGAGAAAAAAAAAGCGAGAGCGAAAAAGCGGGGGGAAGTGAGAGAAAAAAGCCTAAAAAGCCGCTGCAAGCCGTTATCTTTTTCTCAAAATTTGCTAAAACGTCAACATTTTTGTGCTTCGCGGGGAAAGTGGGAAACTCCTCCCTCCCTGCATTCCACAAAAAAAAAGGTTTGCTACGAACCGTTAGTTTTCTCTCAAATTTGCTATAAAACGTCAAAGGTTTAGCACTTCACGCGGGAAGAGGGAAACTCCCCTCTCCCTGCACCCACCCCTGTTTCATTACCGTGCAGTATTGCGTCCAAATAATTGAAAAGCAGTCAGGGCGTCGAACTATTTTTCCTCCTAAGAATTGTACTACTTTCTCTCAAATTTGCTCAAACGTCAGAGCTTTCACTCTTCGCAAGGGAGGGGGTAAATTCCCCCCTCCCAAAACCACCCCCCTGGGGAGCACGCTTCACGTGCTCATCACCAATTTCGCACGCTTGCGTGCTCACAACCTCCACCCTAAAATTAAATCTTGGCTACGTTGTTGTGCTCAAACCCTGTATCTTTGAGGAAAGAAAGCCCAGAGCAATTTTTGTCAGGGCAAATGTTGGATCACCCCAGTCATAGCTTCAAAATTTCCCGTTTATTGTAACCCCATCAAATGATCACGAATAACGCGATCAGAAAGACATTTTTTCCCTTATTTCATTTATTCCTTATCGTCATCTCATTTGGACTGCCTTTAACTGTAGCAAACATTGTTTTTAGTTTGTATCCTTGACTAGCATGATGTCTCAATTCAATCAGCTTTGCATCCACAGCCCTTAGCTTTCCATAAGAAAAAAAATTGAAAGGTTTGAAAAAAAAATGTTAGTTCCTTTGCTGCTAGCATTGTCAATTAATTTACATGTTCTCTGTTTTTCTGTTGTTTCTATATATAGAACTAATTATCAGTTATCAACTGCTGCGATCCAAAGAGGTGATTTTAATGCTTTGCCAGCAAATTCATTACGTACCTATACAAAAGCTGTGTAGCTATTATAAGTGATTGATTTAAACATTGTTTAATGAAACGTCATAATTAAAACTAAAGTTCATGTAGTAAAACAGATGATAGAGAATCATGATCCTGTTGTCGTAGGAATGTTGTCTCGTACGAAAACAGTATAGCTGGGTGCAGCTTATCGTGTCGTGTGCTGATATGATCAATCAGCTGTAATTTTTTATGCTCCAGCGCTGCCCATGATGTAACCAAATACTAAATATATGGTGTCAGCTGACCTCCCCAATCTGATGTTTCTTTGTACGGCACTTTTTTCTCAATATGCCCCATTTTGCTATATGACGATTCTTTTTACGATGTTTCTTTGTACTGTTTCATATCACTTTTCTGTAGTCTGAACAGGCTATTAAAAATGTTAGAATAGTAAAGAATACCAACTCTAAGTAACTACGATCTGACCTTGCACTGATGATGGAATCTTAGACCTATGCATCATTCAGACATGAGGCTGTAAACCGCCAAAATAAGAGGAAAAATCGCTTCAGCAAAATGAAATAAGATAAACATAGGTTCAGGATACGCATATGAACCACTGCTACGTGATGTTACGGGTTTTTTCACACCCTTCTAAATATTGCCTCATTTGTTTAACTTGCAAAGTCTTGCCGCAGTGGTCTTTTGGGATGGGTTTTCCATGTCATGTGTGAACAAGCCTTGACATCACTCATGTACAGATATTATCATACAACATTCGTGGAGATTACTTGATTGTCAGACCTCTAACCTTGTCATGAAGTGGCCTATCTCATTTGTATTATAATCAGCAAAAACATCATTCCTGTTGTCATGTCATTGAAATTTTGATTCCCGGTACAAATCGGTTGGTAGCCTTGGGATTTTTCTTTGTCTGTCTAAAAATTCATTTTTAATAACTTTTGCATCATTCTAGGCATCTTATGACAAGATAATTACCGGAATAAAGAAGTGTGGAAATATCACAGGATAGAAAAAAATAAGGAAAAAAAATATTGATGTATCTCATGCAGTGTCGAGGGTGCTCGGACCTTTTCCATAGTGACAATTACTCTGGACTTTATTTCATCAATATTAGGGTTAGGGTTGCAGTCGGGTTTTTGGTTAAGTTTTGGGTCGGGTTAGGTATAGCGCTTGGTCCAGGCTTGAAGTTTAGAATTTGGTTATGTTACTTGAAGATGGAGCCAGGGAATGGTCTCAATTTTAAAGTGGTAATATTTCTAGAAATGTACATCTGCCTTCCATCTATGCAGAAACAATATATTTGTCACGGTCATCTCAAAATTGCTGAAACATCCTTTGATATTTTCATGATTTGAGCTTAATCCATACCTTTTAGTCATACGTTATATATTCTCATGAAAACTCTCTTTGCTGGTCAAAGAAAGGTGATCCAGAAGTATATAGTAGATTCATAACTTTTCTTGTTCTTCTGATATTTGATAACTTTTACTGACCTGTTTCTCTGATTTATGTGTGTTTATTTTGAATCTACTTGATGTCAGGATTGACTTCCTTTTACTGAATTGATAATTGAGTTATTCTGGAGAGTAATAAAATTAGCTTGGTACCAATCATGTATACTTGTATATATATATATATATATAAGTGATAGTTCTGCTGCGGACTTGCAAAGTTAAGGAACAAGACAGGATAGGAATGAAAAAGTTCGTATCAATGAAAAGATTTGAATTTTCGTTCATAGGCCTTCATCAAGAAATGATGAAATTTATTAGGTAGGTACACAAAAGAGCGTGAAGCGCAAAAAACAACAACAACGCAATATATATGTTAAATGGCCAAAACTATGTACCATTGTAGAGAGATTCTGATCAATTATACACATATTGAATATTCTCTTTATTCTCTTTACTGCACAAAGCATACTCGAACTGAAATGATTTAATCCCATTTTATTTTACATAGAGATATCGTAGTCGAATGGTTTAAACACTTGAGTGGAAATACAGAGGTGATGGGTTCGATCTCAGGCACAGCACTTAATATGTTCTTATGCAAGACATTTTATCTACATTTCCTCTTTCCACCTGTGTGTTAAATGGATACCCAGTAGGGTGCAAAAAGTTATTGTGGTGTATTTAGCATTGTGAGCATCTTTAAGATTTGCCTGGCTGGAATGCTCTCCAGGGAGTGGAGAAGGTGCATACATTTTGTGCGGGCAAGCCTGAATCTGATGAACAGGGTAATATTGTATCTATAAATCCATAATGTTATGATTATCTGTCAACTATAAAGCATAAGAAATGTTATAACAATGAAAAAAAGAACATAACGTGGCAGCATCCTTTAAAAATAGAAATAAAGGTATGTTTTTTGCAAATATATGAATAAATCATGAAAAGTGCAATTAACTATGAAAACAATAAACATGATAAACCATCACTTAAGTGTAAAAATGAAATCATGTTATTTGATGATGAAAATGTAGGATGCATAATGTGCGCATGATGCATGGTCCAAAGAACTTGAAGCTATCGATATGTAGCATTAGAGTAGAAACGTTCATCATTCCCGTAGGGGCTTATCACTCGTGAACCGTTGAATTGTGCATCATGCATAATTGATGCGCTAAGTGATAGAAAACGGACTGGTTCAATTATCTCGTAATTTGTAGAGGCTATAGCTTACTGCCCTTCATCAATAAATAATGAATCACTTTAGGGCTATATAGGTGTTCTCTCTAATCTTAGTGAACTGTTTTTGTCATGTCTGTACAATTTGGAATGTGGTGAAGGGTGAAAGTGACCAAATAAGCAAGAATTGCTTCTGTTTTCTACAAGGTTGTCTGCTATTTGCCTGATGTATTTTTGTAGCAAGGATTTAAATGTCATCTTTATGGCCTTCGTTCTCTTTTTCCTTGGTATGAAATTGTTTTGTTGTTGATATATTATGAATATGACTTTAGGTGGCAATCATTGTAATGCCTTTTTGTCTATAAAATATTCATTTTCTTGCAGTGGCGATTCATTCATCCCATTTGATAATAGGCTGCTCAGCCAACATGTATGCTCTATTCTGCATCTCATTATTTATATCGCATTTTAATATAATTCATATGATTACATTTAAGGAGGGCTGCACTCAAATTTTCAAAAATTGACTGTAAATTGTTTGTAAATCAAGGTGGAAGATTGTCTTACTGGCGTGAGTTTGTTTAGTGGTCAAATCTCTGATTTTTATGTACGTACAATGACCGAGGGTTTGAACCTGAGTCGTATCTTCCCTGGAAGCCTGTGAATTTTAGGGGAGGTTTAGTATTGAAAGCTTTAAAAGGGCACTAAATTGTATATATTACTGATTGTTATTGCATATTTGAATTATTTCATTTGGGAAGGAGAAAAGAAATCTATAGTGGGAGTGTATAGTGTAAGCAGGAGAACAAAACTGGGAGAGTTCAAGTCACCGAAACTGGTACCATTGAGGTTAGAGGGAGATGATAGTAAAAGCCTGGGTCACATTTGATGATAACAATATCTTCAATTCAAGGTACACCATACTATATGGTGAGTACATGTGATTATGCTCTAGGGTGTCCCTTTACTGAAGATCTTCTTATCGTTATTGTTATCGGACAAATGTGACCCTCTCCTAAGGATTGAGAGTGTGGTATAGTCCAAAAGAATGACTTGGTTCAGCGACTTGAATCATTATAGGTAAGTTCTTGTAATTGTAGACAAGTAATCCAAAAAATAAAGGACTTTTGGCCCTTTATATCTAAGAAAGATTTCACAAAGCCATATATTTGAAGTCTTAGTTGTCCTTGATATGAAAATAATGAGGACTGATATTAATTAAAATGGTCCAGCAAGCATTCACCAAGGTGACTTTCTTAACCAAGGACAAGAGACAAAATATTTATTAATTACATTACTTTGATGGCACCAAATGCGAACCATGATGCTTCTTCCTTGCCACCCCCCCCCCCCACTCTCTCTCTCTCTCCCTCTCTCTCTCTCTCTCTCTCTCTCTCTCTCTCTCTACAACTCTTCCTCCCAAATTTTATTACTAAATCCTCTTTTTGAGGTGTATTAAAGAATAACTGTAGCATCCCTCTGTGTTGATGTATGCCGACAATGAGGTTAAACATGTAGATTCAGTTCACACTTCGTCAGCAATAATAACGAGAATCTCTGAATCCTTTTATAACATGGAAAAGCGTACCTTCTAGAAAGATATATTTTAAAATATCACTACCGTCTATTACAACTCGTCCTTCAAAATTGTGTGAAAAATTAAAGAGATTCTTATAATCACTTCACAAGATGTGTGAATAGTTCATATAGTAATATATGCAAATGTGGCTTTATTGTATGGTCATACCCATTTGAGTCACCCAAGTTAAGACTAGCAGACATAAAAAATTCTTGCGAAAGGTCGCGAAGTACTGTGATTGGGATTTAGACTGGTACCTATTTTATCCATAGTCTGATGACTCATTCACAAGACCAGACAACAACAAATTTTATTGACTTACCACTTTGATCAAGCTCTCTTTCTGTAGCAATCCCACTGTTGAAGGCTTTTGCCAGTGGATTAGATTTTAATAATTGATTATTTTTTAATTTGGAAATGGTGATGCTATCTCTATATTTTGAAATGATTGTACGTGTACTCAAATTATTGGTGCATGCAGAGATCGTCTTATTTTTAATGGAAAATCAGACAAAATCAGAAAGCCCCGATTTTATGATTGTTGAAAGTGTAATGAGTAACTTGTATATAGTATCAGAATACTCTGTCCATAGATAAGGATTTATAGCTGTGCTTATAATTATATGGAAAAGTGTTTTTTTCCTCATACACAATGTCAGAATCAAGTTTTTCCTGTTTGTGTTCACATGTGCTGTTTTTTCACCGTATCATGACATGAAGCTTAGACACAATATTATAGGGCTTTCTTTCTTCTTTTTTTTTGTTTGGGGGAGGGGGGGCTAGATGTGACAAGTGTATTACTATTAGTCTATAAAACATTTTATTACACATTAGGACTAGTATTAAAAAAATTCATACAAGTTTTAATGTCGGTATAAACAAATTAAGTTTGTAGAGTTAGTCCACTGATATATGTAACTCCTTTTGTCAACATCTTCATTACCATTAGGGTGCGTTTATACTTTCTTTGCGAATTCAGAATGAGCATTTTGAAATGCTCATCTTTAAACGCATTAACACGGGGTACTGTTTACACTTCTTTTCTCCAGGTGAATTCGGGCTCTACAGCTGGTTTTGCAAACCTCACTACACATGCTACTAGTTTATATGATGTCATATGTAAACACATTTACAAATGATTGTGCGTTTATGCTTCTCCAGAAACCGTGTTTCTGGAGAAACGCTGATTCAAAACGCATCTGTTGTGAGTTTTACATCAGCAATTATACGAAAATGACTGGACGCATTTTGAACTGAACGCGTAACAAAAGGCTCATTCTGGGGAGTATAACATAAGGAATGATAAAAAGAGAAGAAAATAGAATGAAAAACATGACAAACGGGTGGAATATTTGCTTTCCATCCCGTCCCCCCTTAATTGCTGGCCATGCAAAACGTCCAATAGAGAGTTGATATTGCACATGGGAATATCTGCCTTCATGCAGTGGAGAAATCTAAAGCAATATTTTACAATTAAGAGTACTAGTAACTCGGGGCGGGCACCATCATATTCAATGTGCTGTTAGTGGTACCTCCATTTCGGCTAGCGAGCGTAGCGAACGATCAAAATATAAAAAAAAGAAGAAAAAGAAAAAAAAACAACAAAAACTTTTTTTTTTAATGATAGATTTTTTGGTTAATGTGATAAACTAGGTTCTGTTGTTAGAGGTTGTAGTAGGAACAATAAAGCGAGCAAGCATGAGCGAAAACAAACTCTTTTAATAAAATTTGGTATAATATCTGGGTTTTATTCAAATTTTTTTTCAAATTCATATTGTTGCAGGTCGGGGCAGAAATTGTGCTATTTAAAGGGCCATTAATTCTATTTTGGTGAGACAGCGTAGCGAACAAGCACAATCTTGTTCAATGTGATGTTAAGTCCAATTTGGGGTACTTTTCTTTTAAGGTGCTTGTCCTGGGGGTCGTTATCCGGGGGGGGGGGGGGGTTGGACGGGGGGGGGTTGGACGGGGGGTAGTTAGTTGTCATAGAGGGTGATTGTCCTAGGGGGTAGTTGTCCTAGAGCGTGATTGTCCTAAGGGGTAGTTGTCCTAGAGAGTGGTTGCCCTATGGGGTAGTTGGTTGGGGGGTAATCATCCTAGAGAGTAATTGTCCCGGGGATAGTCATCCTAGAGGGTGGTTGCCCTAGGGGGCAGTTGTCTTTGGGGGTAGTTGTCTTAGAACCGTATAACACACATTTTCCATTGACTCCAGTCTGAGTTATCCCAGGCTTAGTATTCAGTGGGTTAAATTAAAATCTAAACATCCATGACTTCAACAGATTACTGTCTTGTATAAGTTAAGGGAGAAATACATACCTATCAAGTATTTCGGACATGAGATTTCTTTTGTGTTTCAATACATATAATATATCTCTTTTTTTTGTATATTCTATACCAAATTTGCACAGTTTTCTGCAATTCCTGTCTTCTTTATTAGTTTATTAGAACTTTTTTCTCCTTTCCTTCCTCCTTAATTATCTCCTTTTTCATACAGTGGGTCCCAGAAAAATGAAAACCGAAAACATAGGCTTGTTGTAAACAAACTATGAGCTGTATGGTTATAATTCTTTATAAAATAATTATAGAAGTAATATGCTTTCAATTAATACATTGATGACATTAATCCATACGGTTACATGTCTTTTTTTTCCAAGGTTCATAATTCCGAAGGTTCGTTTTTCCGAAGGTTTGTTAATGGTACGTAATTCTGAAAATGAAATATTGTTCATAATTCCGAAAATGAAATAGTGTTCATAATTCTGAAAATGAAAAAGGGTTCATATTTCCCAAGGTTCGTAATTCCAAAAAGTTACGTAGGGCTCTATTGCATTTTCAGAAATTTCATACCTTCGAACTTTCGTAATGACGAACCTTCGGAGTAATGCATCAAATGTTCAAAATTTTGAACCCTATTTCATTTTCCGAATTATTAATCCCGTGCTATGGGGAATTTGTGTTTCAGCATTACGAACCTTCGAAATTGTGAACCTTCGGAAGAACAAACCTTCGAAAGAACAAAACTTCGGAAAAACGAGTACCTCCCCATCCATACATGCTTCACAGAGCAACATTGTATTTTATTGTGACATGTACAAACCCTTTTGTGCCAGATTTACTGTGAAAACATTATTATCACAAGCAACATGACATCAGGGAAATGTAAGCTTCAAAAGATTTATACCCAAGGTTTACATTGTGTAATGATAGGCATTCGATGAAAAATTACATAGAACATGGGCCAATGACTACTATTGCCAGGGTGGCAGGGGTGAACACCTCACAAATTTTCCCCAATCAGTAAATATCCTTCAAGCGCTGAAAAAGTGCTCCTCTTGTTATTCAAAACCCTCCTGTGATGGGAATTTGCCTCATGTGCCCTTTATACTATACTTTTTTTCTAATTGATAACAAAGGAATGTGCCTCTTAACTTTCATTTTTATAAAAATGTCAGCTTGACGTCTCATTTTTAGCTCACCTGAGCCTAAGGCTCGAGTGAGCTATTGCGATGGAAATTTGTCCGTCGTCCGTCGTCCGCCGTCCGACGTGCGTCGTGCGTCGTCCGTTAACTTTTTACATTTTCATCTTCTTCTCCAAAACACATGATCGGAATTCGACCAAACTTGGTAGGAATCATCCTTAGGGGTAGGGGACCCAAAGTTGCTAAAATGGTACATGTGGCCCCAGGGGGGGGGGGCCAGGGGGAAGGCCCCCAATTGTAGAAGCTATGTAAATTTCAAACATCTTCTTCTCCAGAACCAGGCATAGCTAAGACTTGGTATTGTGTATGGAGATGCCTCTATAGATGAAGAATGAATGTTGTTCATGAAATTTCTCTGAGTGCCCTATAGGGGCCTTTTGGGGTAACATACTGGAGGGGGGGGGGCGCTGCCAGGCAAAATGTACATTCTGATCTTCTTCTCCAAAACACATGATCGGAATTCAACCAAACTTGGTAGGAATCATCCTTAGGGGTAGGGGACCCAAAGTTCCTAAAATGGTACATGTGGCCCCTAGGGGGCCCAGGGGGAGGGCCCCCAATTGTAAAAGCTATGTAAATTTCAAACATCTTCTTCTCCAGAACCAGGCATAGCTCAGACTTGGTATTGTGTATGGAGATACCTCTATAGATGAAGAATGAATGTTGTTCATGAAATTTCTCTGAGTGGCCCTATAGGGGGTCTGTGGGGGTAACATACTGGAGGGGGGGGAGGGTGTGGGGCAAAGTTCCTAAAATGGTACATGTGGCCCCTAGGGGGGCCCAGGGGGAGGGCCCCCAATTGTAAAAGCTATGTAAATTTCAAACATCTTCTTCTCCAGAACCAGGAATAGCTCAGACTTGGTATTGTGTATGGAGATACCTCTATAGACGAAAAATGTTCATGAATTTTTTCTGGGTGGCCCTATAGGGGGTCTGTGGGGGTAACATACTGGAGGGGGGGGGGGGTGTGGGGCAAGTTGTCCGCCATCCATAAACTTTTTACATTTTCAGCTTCTTCTCCAAAACCCATGATTGGAATTTAACCGAACTTGGTAGGAAGCTCAGACTTGGTATTGTGTATAGAGATACCTCTATAGATGAAGAATGAAAGTTGTTCATGTGCAAGAGATAACATGCACCAGATGTGAATTGATCCACCTCAGGTGAGCGCCGTGCCCCCTGGGGCTCTTGTTCTCTTTAAAGATGGAGTTCTGAAATCTGAAAGAGTAGCTGTTCACAACAATGTCTCAGGTTCCATTTCAGTGCAAAATATGCCCTTTCTTTATTTATGTCCACCATCACAAAAAATCAACCATCCTTTGTTTTATGATGAGAGTATTACCCTTGCCCTCGTTCACATGTAAACAATCTTCTCTTGGGTTTTAAAGTTCATATTTCCTGTGGGCCATTTTCACATGTGATCCTAACTTTTTCATGGTTTTACCCAAAACTGGCACAACTGCGGTTTTTCAAAACGATGCTGCTCTGTATTCTTATTATTCTTTTATGATAATAATAATGATTCATATGATTTATATTGTGCCAAATCCACTCTGTAGAGTGCTCTAGGCGCAGAGTAGAATAAAGAAGTAAGAGAATAAGAGAGTAGAAATAGAAAGAGATGAATATAATAATTAAAGGGAAGCATTAAACAGCATTTTTTCACCTCTCACAGAACTTAACCTTCTCTTTGAATGATGTGTTATGACTTTTATAATTGCATTTCCTATTACATGTGTATAATGTAATTATAAGAACATTTGAAAATGCAAAGCAAGCAAAAACAATATTTCTATTCACTCATTTCTGTGAAACTATGAATACATATCTCTGTTTCATTTTTCGTATCTTGAATAAAAAAATCACCAAAAAAGTTTAAATACTATACATCAATTTTTCAAAGTGTCCTTGCAGAAGTCACCTTTTTAAAAAACTTCACCATCGAGACTCCTCATATCAGATCCTTGTAGCAGATCCTGAAAAGAAAAACCTGTTTGAGTGAACGAACAAGGCGATTAGGCTCTGCTGGGATCAGAGTAAAAAACCCAGTGAAACGAGGTCGCTGAACCCCCCATGGAATTTCCAGACAACAAATTGTGCACATCAAGCGTTGATTGTGGCTTTCGTCATCGCTTTTGAGGAAGCAGCGAGAGTAAATATTTTGTGGGCGAGGATGAACAAAACGGGCGGGTCCACTGGGTGCACGGTGGTCACGCAACATTTGATGTCAGCTTGGAGGGATTTGTTCGTAGCGTATGACAATACGAGATGGATAGCCCCAGGCTTGTCCTGCCAACGTGATGGAGTGATATGAATTTTATCTGTTGTATTTCTGTGCCCTCATCATGTTCCTTTACTTTTTAGTGCTCAGTGTTTGATAAAGGAAATAATACTTTTTTTCCCCCTTGGTAGGTCATTAAAGTCAGGATTCAATTTGATTTGATTCAAATGACAAAACTAGATATCAGATAATTATGAGTCATTCAAATATTTGATGCTCCTTGTTGTATTATAAATTTTTGTCAAATTCATGCATTTGAGTTGAATTTCATTAGTAAAAATCATCCCATAATAAATGTCATGGAATATTGGAAAAGACAAAATGAATTAGCAGCATACATGTACAATCTTGTCAATGAGACATTTTGAAAAATAAAAGCTTTTGTTACCGGTATATTAAAGGTAGTCTTTTAACTTTCTTAAAGTCTTCTATTTTGGTTCTTTTTGGGGGATGGAAAGATTTGGGCAAACTAATAATCTTAAAATTTGTTAGAAGTAGAAGACTTTTCAAATACTCTATCATCCTCTGATATGCAAGTAATAAATGGAAGATGAACCTATCAATATACCTCATAATTGCCTTCTTTTATTAAAACATCAATTTGTTGTAATTGTTGCTGTATTGCCACTTACAACAATATGGACTGGTTTTATGTCTAGTTACTTCAGATGTTACATATGACCTTTAAGCTAATATAAGGCTGTATGTTGCCACCATTGAAAGCACATACCTGCATCAACACAACTATGTGAGGATGGAATCAAACTGGTTTTAAGCTTGTCAGGCACAATTCCCTTTTAAGATGTGAAAACGGGTTAATGCCATCCAATACAATCAATGGAGATATGACCCAGTTCACTCCTGGTGAAGATGTCTTAAAAGTACAAGTACCTCCCTCCCCAATGTTTAAAGAAACAATAGAGGGCAGCTTCCTTAAGGTTCTTTTTAAAGCCCCCTCCCAAGTGGCAGCCAGACATCGTGAATTATGCTGGAGTGTGGTGCTCATAGAAGTGGTTTTTAGGGGTAGAATCCTGTTTTTTTTCATCACTCAGCCGTGGATGTTTATTGCAGGAGTAATTTTTATTCTGAGCTTGGACATCTTACATTCTTGTCCTTGTCACTTTATTTATTTATTATATTCCTTCATTTATTCTTGATAATTTCATGTCCCAGTTTCCTTTATCATCATTTTTTCTTTTTTTTTGCTTCTTTTCTTTCACAATTTCTACTTTCACCTCTGTGATGATGTGGTTCTTCTTTTCAAGCTCGATCCTGTCACTTCATTGATACAATGCATATTCTCAAGTGACACGATTCATATACTCAAGAGATAATACTTCATTATACCCCTTCTGTGACGTGTCAAGGCATTTGCACCAAAATCTATCTGTACTTTGTTTTCTCTTTTATTTTAACAATTATTGCATTCAAAAATTTGAAACTATTCTTTTTCATCTGTATATGTCCACACATCAATGCTATTGTCAAGTTGCTCTAAAGGAAAGCTAAGAAAAAAGAAACAGGTTGATGAAATTTTGAAAGAAATCAGATAAATGATGAAAAAGATATAATTTTTTTATTTTGAGATCACTGCACATTTGGGTATTTCAAATTGGTCAGTTGGTAATCTCATCGTGACGTAACAATAACAGACAAGTCTTCCGTTTTCTCTAATGCATTACCTAAATGACATTTTTTTTTTTTGCTGAGCAATATCTTTTCATAATTGGAGGACATGAAATAGGATTCTGACCACAAGATAGATATATATATATCTATGTATATATTGAGTAATGCTCAAGGAAAAGGTTCGTGTACAGAGAAATGGAAATTTGTTATATTTTAGTGTACAACAAATGGGATGGTTGTCCCCAATTATGTCAAAGTCAAATAACAATTTTGCCAAATTGAAATCCACAGATCTCAGTTTTCATATATTCATAACTTTATTCTTATTTGTCCATTTGTTTAAAACTTTTACCAATTTCTACCTCTGATTTTTCTGCTTTTATTACTATTCAACTTTTTACAAAACTTTCATTGCCTCTAATGATTCTTATTCTGAAATGCCAAGTATGGATGGCATTCGAGAAGTTATATGCACATCTTGCATATTGTATCGTCAATAATTATGCATAACGTTGTCACTTATGGTTGATTTCAGTGTTGATTTGGGGAGGTATTTATAAAAATACATGTCATTACCCTTCAAAGTCAGAACGGAAGTCAAGATTTTTGTCAATGAAATTTTGTTAATATAGGTCATGGAGTTGCCTGCTTTTAATTAGCTTTTCAACATCTTTTTTATTAAACATATTAATTCAGTTGTGCCTATTGTAGCCCTTCAAGAAAGGATGAATCAGGATAAAGACTAATTTATTATATGTCGGAATCATTTCCAATTACTTTCAAGGCTTTGTGCAGACATAAATAATTATTTTAAGTAGCATGTCATCACTTTTAATTTTGTACTAAATTAATTTTCATAAGTCATAGCTATGACTTATTTGAAATGATATTGTAATTGCCAGAGATTTAGATGTCAAAAATTGAGGAAAATCAGACAAGTATTATAATTAGAAATTCATGAATTTATCAATGATATGAAGATATCTGTCTATTTGAGACACATTCACAAAGCAGTCTTGAGTTTGTATAGTCATATTTCACCAATTGCTTGAATATTCTGATACAGTAATTTTCTTGTGTTGACCTAAGAAATGGATTTTTCTGTACCTTTTGATATTGATGCTAACCTGTATTTGCAATTTTGCATGTGTATGTAGTAATAGAAATATGTCATTTTTCTTTCAGAAAGCTAGAAATTAGAATTTGGGGCAAAATCTTTGTAAAAAAATACATATCTATGAATATACAAACTTATGAAAAATCTAATTTGTTTCAATCAATATAAACTGTGTGCTTACCTAACATGTGTCTTCTTACTGTTAAAGTATGAAAGTTCTTCGAACTAGTTGCTGTAGATCCGTTAATGTAATTCACTTTTGATGATGTTGTAAGCTGCGCCATGAAACAAGATAAACTGTCACTCAACAACTTTCCTCTATGTGATGAACTTCACCCTCCTTCCTTCCCCACCATTAGTCATCTTACATTCTGTGTGATTACTGCAGATTTTCAGAGAATGTCTGGTTAAGATCTAGAAATCTATTTAAAGCACACTGCACATGTATTAATATTCATGTTTGTTATGATGTGTGTAAGATCAAGGGGATCAGCTATAGTTGGATCAAATGTTCAGTGACCCCTCTTTCCTAATCCACCCTTAATCCCATGTTTCTAAGATATTGTTTTTGAAGAATTTCTATGGGAAGTGGGTAGCAAGTCAGAAAGGTTGTGTTTAAGTGCGTTATTCTTCTTCAAATTATCCGTAACATATTTATGAGTCCTTCATATTAATGATGCAGAACTAAGTAGTACAAAAAGGGTATAATTAAGAATGTGTTTGATGTGCACTGTGAGCCGACATCCTGCAACCCGTGTTTCTTCTTCTACTTATCTGTCTCCCATTGACTACAGATATTATGATAATAGTTATGACAATCTGAATTTGTATGGCTGCTGATGATTATTATAACCTCAGTGTTGACACTCATGCCTGCACACAGAGTGCACCTTCTCTTTCCTCGCAGATTATTTCTAGCATATTGGTCATATGAGAGTATTGCTTTAGTACCAAACTCAAATCACAGTAGTTTTCAGTATCCTACCTGGACCCTGTTTCATAAAACTTGATATCATTAACATTTGCCCTATTTCTATGACAAAGTCACTCTCGGCCAATCAGATTCAAGGATTTCAGTAGCTTATAACAATTAATGTAACTGGTTATTGATAACAAGCATTATGAAACAGGCCAGGTCCCCATTTCTCTCCTGGATTTAGAATAATAAATGTAGATTAATATCTTATAAAAGGATATTAGTGCTCTGCCAGGACCCTGTGGTAGAACATTACTGGATTAATAATGGGCTACCATATTAAAGGAAAACTTGATAGATACACATAATAAGTAGAAATATACATCTTGGAACAGATATGAGCTGAATCCAATATGTTCAAATGAAAGATATTGGTGGACAGTGTTGGAGGAGAAATAGGAATTGCGGTAATTCATGTGGTAAATGAGAAAGGTTAAAGACATCGGGAGAAAAGATTGATAGATTTGCAGGCATTGTTAGGCTTGACCACATAAAAGGAAAGAAAGTAATAGCAAATCTTAAAAGATTTGAAATGGATATTCCACAGAAAATGTGTTATTGCATTCTTTCTAGAAATGGATGAGTGTTTTGTGCATTCATGATATCTTGTTGCTATTAAAGTATGCTGTGTTTACATCTTATGCATCTTACAGTGCATTAAAAGTCATGATTTTAACTTGGAAAGTGACCATCAATCCTCCTTCAGAATCACTGTTTATTATCTTTTCCTATTCTTGTCCAGAAACTCCTCTCTCTTTCGTAGAAAACCATATGCATATATTCTACTAAAATAGTACTAAGTGTCTTCCAAATTGTTTTATATAAATATTGGCTCAATCCAGCAGAAATCATTAGGCATTATGTATTCAATTATTGCCAATTTTGTAATCAACGAGGCTCGACTAACTGGTGTTGTGCTTGTGGCTCGAGGAGGTGTGCAGTTTTGATGAGACTTTGGAAAAGGGGAAGGCTGCATCGGAGTGAACGGGAATCAATGGTGATCGATATTCTTGTAGAGCGTGGTAAAGTGCCCTGCATGGGGCAGAGTACTTTAAGAGCTGACTGTGAGATTTATCGAGTTCTGGCTCCAGACGGTTTAAAAGGCTGAAGAAATTTTAATGCATTTCAAACTATGATTGACCAGAATGTCATAGGATCATAACCAAGTTTTCAATCTATCTAGGATGATGATTTTACCTGGCTTATTTCTTTCTTTCTTTGTTTTTCTTGAGGGGAGATGGTGTTTTTTTAACCATTACATCCCAAAGAAATAAGAGTGAATACTTTGTTTCCCCTGCATGATATCATAGGTCAGCTGCTATAGGTTTATTGGGGTGACATACTATATTAAAGGACATATCAACACTTGAAACACTGACAACTAATAGAGTAAACTTTTTAATCTCAATCAATATTCTTTGACTATCTCAAAATATTTCCTCACTTAACCCCCTCCCTCTCTCTCTCTCTCTCTCTTTCACTCTCGCTCCCACTCTCTCTCTCTCTCTTTCTGTCTCTCTTCCTCTTTCTCAGTCTTTCTTTTCCTCTTTCTCAGTCTTTCTCTCTCCCTCTCTATCTATCTCTCTCGATCAATCGGTGGATCCCGTCTCCCTTCCTTCAGTTCATTTCCACTGCTAAGCGCTATTGTAGTACTTTCCTCTACACACGAGTAAGTTTTTTGGTATACCTTTGTCTTATTTAATATAATCATTTGCTGCCACACCATGGACTGTTCTACTTTTTATTTTTATCCCTTTTTCCTCTCTCCCTTGCTGTTTATCTCTCTTTATCATTGTCTTTCCATTTGTCTTTCCCTTTCTTTCCTTTCCTTTCCTTTCCTTTCCTCTCTCCAATTCGTACAAGCTTATTCACTCTTTTATTTCTCTCACTTTTCATTTTCAATTAAAAATAAGTTGCCAATTCATTGTTCATTGTCAGGATGACAAACTGCTTAAGTTTTCATCAACATATTCCCCCCCCCCCCCTTTGAGAAAAAAACAGAGTAAAGCCCAAAATAAAGCAACATTAAGCTTGTGATTTAATATGATGAAACCAATTCTTTTACAAATGCAATCAATGCTTGTGTTTTTGTTCCGAGAGTGCAAGTGCGTCATGCGTTTGTCAAAGGCACGCTCACATGACTGACTTCATCATTATCACTCAATAAACAGGAGAATTGTATTGTTAGATTCCTTTACACATAGATTGTTAATTAATACTCTGAAATGGGACTGAAAAGTGGCGGCCTCTTTTTTCCAATATAATTTTTTTTTTCCTCTGTACAGTCACATATTGGAGGGACCAAAGTAATTATGCTGTACAGTTTGCCAGGAAACAGAGAATTATTGTTTTCAATCATCCTATATATGATTTTTTTAAATACATCATGTTAGATGACGCCATCGATTATTTGGGGGTATTTTGTTATAAGATACTGCAGGGTAGTTAAACATGCTATTCGCCATTGTACAGTATATGCCACAATTCGAGACATTAAAAATGCAGTCTAAACTTTAGTCATTCTGTAGAATACTCAGTTATAAATGATCAGGTTCTGAGTTTTTATTCCAACTTCATTTTTTATATGAAAAAAAAAATATGTAATCTATTTTTGGGGTCATGATTTTGTCTTTATTCCAAAGACAAATTGATTATTTATGCCTCTAATCATATGACTTTGCCTTTAGTTTTGCTTTCTTTCTTAATTGGAATTTTTTTGATTTTTCATATTTCAAGGTAAATTAAAGGATTTTTCTGTTGTTTGAATGTTTTTGTGTGTTTTCCCCATGACAATTGAAATTGAAAGAGAATGTTTACCCATTTTTGTGCTTTTTGACCCTCAGCATTTGCAAGTCATTTTGAGTTAGTTCTTCCTGTCATAACAAAAAATTGTTTGGTTTTCTCTTTCAGCTGTGGATCCGTGTAGCCATAACCCCTGTCAGAATGGAGCGACTTGTGTGGATACCCTCACATCGGCTACCAGGTATCACTGCCACTGCCCTCCAATATTCCATGGAGATCAATGTGAACAGAGTAAGTATACATCGATATTCCCTTGCTATAAACATGACGTGTGCATAATAATAAATGATGATAGTGATTGCTTCTTGTATAGCGTTCACGTCCATCATGCAATGATGCTCCTTGTGCTCCTGCATAGCCGAGCAGCCAAATATGTGCATTGTGGGGCTCCAGCTTATCGGGTTCCTATTTACACCTGGGTGGAGAGTGGCAACTATGGATCCATGTCTTGCCACAGGACATTGGTGCTGGGCTGGGATCCAAACCCTCAACCTTTTGATTGAGAGTCGTGAAAAACCACTGTAAGTTAACACCACCACAAAGGCTGTTTTCCTCTCCTCACTTTGGCAACACTTTCACTCTGATTATAGCCTATCGAATGATCAAGATCACTTTCACCAATCAATCCAATCAAAATTAGTATAGCCTACTTGTTGACATTTTCACAAATACCTTTTATAGCTTAGATGCTGCTATTTCATGTTCAGGGGAGCGTTTCATCAAGCGTTTTGTCGGTGATTTTTACCGACAACTGTTATAAGCTACTGAAATCCTTGCATCTGATTGGCTGAGAGCAAATTTGTCAGTAAAAATCACTGACAAAACGCTTGATGAAACGCTCCCCAGATTTTCCTTTGGACAGCACTAAGGGAGTAGCATTAATAGACACGTCCAGAAAGTAAATGGCGAAATTTTTAATGATTTATAGTGCTGAATTAAAGTTGTAATTTTTACATATGGCAATGATATTATCTGGTAATATTAGGTCTAATCAAGGTAGGAAAAGCTATTTTTACCTGGTCTATGGCTCAAGTTATGTTATTACCTTAATACAATGAAATTGTGATTTTTCAACAATATGCATTTTGCGATACGGACGTACCTTATCATGCCACTACGGTTGGCTAAGTTACATGTACCCAAGAAGGCTTATTGTTTAGGCAGTATTACGTTAGTGCATTAAAGATACATTATCATATCATTATTATAGCAGTTTAAAAAACACAGCTTATCATGTAGGTTAATCTGGTCTGTCAACGCTTTTTCTGCCAGTCGTCTTGAACTGGAACATGGCTTTCTTTAACTAGTACATAGGTTCATTTGCTTCAAAATAATTCTGTAACCCCATCAAGAACTTAAAAAGCAGAAAATTCCTGTGGGTTTTGAGTGATTTATCACTCACTTTTTGATATTTATCAGATGATGAAACCCTCCTCCATACTTCCAAAATATAGAATTAATCCTTAAAAAAAACCCATTTCTTACTGAAAAGTATACGTAGGCAAAGGAGAAAAAATTTATTTCAGGGAATATTCATGCAAGACACATGTAAGATGACAAATAAATCTACCTTATTTACCAACCGTTATCTTGCACCAGATGATTATTTTTGCCATGTTTGTTCAACAGCTAGGGGCCTGCCCACAATTCCATTTGTTTAGTGGTCACTGTCGTGATTGGAGGCAGTCGCAGCGCCATAGTTTGACCCCGTATCAGCTTGATGACGTTCAGTAAATTGAGATGTTAACCGGGTTTTGAAGAATGGAAACACGGAAGATAAATTTGCTTGTGGGGGATGTGTGGGAAAAATCAATACACAGACTCCAACGATGACACTTGTATATCTGCTTGGTGTGGGTTTTCTTGTTCCAACAAGGGGACATAAGTAGTACTGTACATAATTACATCTTTTGGAAGATATCTTTCCACAACGAAATGTTTAAGAAAATAGAAAAAGTCCTGACTGAGCTTTAGATTATTTTTTTTTAAATGTATGATTATTTAAAGTTCTCTGCTTTGACAGAATATGCATTTCAAGAACAATAGTTTTAAGACATCATGCAGATTTTGCATATAGATGTAACACTAGGATTTGATATAATGGTAGTTCCTCTTAGAGCTGAATAAATAATCTCATTGAACGTAAAATATCATCTTTTTAGAGCCAGAATGGTGTTAAATCTGTGTAAAGGTATGATTTAATGCCCTTCTGGCTCTTAACAGACATCCTATAAAGTAATGAAAAAGCTTTCTTTGTTTCCACCTCGAAAACACAAATCAATTTGCAAGCTACCCTATTCTGATAAGTAAAAGATTTGCTGCAGCATTTTATTCCACAAGTTTTGGAAACGTCAGTATACATGTTAGCAAGATTATCCAAATTTACTGGTAAACTCTCAAAATCAAAATTTTCTACAAGAGATTGGATGTTTAAGTGCAAACAGGCCTGAAATTAATGAGAAACTAATCTACAAGAGCAAACACATGATGCTAAAGTCTTCTTGGTAGAATATCTGATTTGATTGAACAGCTCCAATCAATATCTGTAATGCTTTTCCTGACATCTTCAGTGATGATGCTATGACAAGGTAATGGGAAAACTGATGCAACATCATATTTAAAAAGGGTCTTGGAAATCAATCCAACTTCTGAAAGATTTCATTTTTTATGAATGATATTTATTTGATCAAGGTGCAAAAACATAAGGTTCTTGTCATTTGACTAGGACTTCTTTTGCTCTTAATTAGTTGACAAGTTTACATTTTTCAGAGAGAGGCTATTGTCATGACCAGGCTGTAGACAAGATTGAAACTGATTGCAGTTCTAATTTTTTAACAATAGACCAGTTTACTAATGTCTTCAAAGTTATGTGTGTGTGTTTTTCTGAGAACCTGTGTGAAGAGCAGGCTAATTCTTCTTATTAATGTAGTAGCACCTCTGCAAAATGTCTTTCATAAATTGGTTAATACTTTGGGAGGAGGCCTCTTGCCAGCTAAGGGATAATTGTGTACAAGATGTTAAATTTGCTAATAAAGTTTACTAATGTATTAGTGAACTTGGGTTTGATTTGATACATTTCTTCCAATATGAAAAGGAATGAGAGATGTACCAAGTTAAAGAGATGCATCTGAGGAGGTTTGCACCCATTAAAAGATGATCCCTTTGTAATTATTTATCTGCTATGTAGTTCCAGACAATAATGGCTCAGCACATTGTTGGATAGGTCCGTTATGATTTAATTAAAGAAAAAGCCTCATCCATTCACATGCAGAATGCTGTGAATGTCCAATTTTCTACAAAAAAAGCATATTCTCATTTTGTTTTGCTCATGACGTATATTGCTTATGTATGATACTTTTAACAATCTTTAGTTTCGTAATAAAAATTGAAAAAAAGTCAAGAATGCTACCACATACATGATTGATTTGCCAATTTGAGGATTTTCCTACTGTTATGGTGTCATCAACAGTATTTAGAACATCTCTCATCCGTTTCAGTCATATTCAATAATACACATCACCATTTAATGACAATTTTTGCATTGTGTTATTATACATGATCAAGAGATGTTGTGCACATCAATCATTAGCAATCAATTAAGATAACTGCTGATTACTATGCAGCTGTCAAAGAAAGATCATTTATTTCTCACTATTGCAGCAAGTCTCAAACCACCACCTAACTCTTGAGATATCAGCGATTATCCTGCATAGATTGTGCCCTTACCATGGGAACAATCATTAGCTTTTGATTAAACAAATTTGATCCTCTACCAATACATCTGTGATGAAATCAATTGTTGAAGCTCAGCTAGAGCACACGCTTTTGCAGCGTATTTGATCTTTGCCTAATTGAAACTGGTTTGGTGTTCTGACTTAGATGTTTATCAAGGAAGGAAATAGATGAAGCATGATGTTGGCTTGGGTAGAAAGGGGGAATTTTTTTTCATTTTGCATCTATTTACAAAGTTTTCTTGCTATTTTATCAGGATACTGTTTGCAATGAGTTATTTCAATGGGTTAGAAAAACTTCACAATTGTGAATTAACTGTCGCAAGGTCATGAGATGAGGTACATATCTAGCATCTAGCATATCTAGCATCTAAGCTGGGTGAAACTTGTGAAATAAATGATGAACTAAAGAAATGCTGCCTTACATCTCTGAAGATTTCATTTTGGAGTAACGAAACTTCGGAGTGATGCATCTAATGCTCGGAATTATGAATGCTATTTTATTTCCGGAATTATGAACACCCTGCTATGGGAAATTTGTGTTTCAGAATACGAACCTTCGGAATTAGGAACCTTCAGAGTGTCTACCGAGAATCACATGTTTGCACATTCGTTACCAGTGTTATCCTTCATGAGATATCTGGTTACATACAGATCTTAACAATAGCAGAAATACATGTACTCTAAAGAGGTGATCTGACATTTGTGTTGGTGTTCTTTGCTGAGAGCTTCACTTCATCAAAGATACAGGGTTGGGGTCGTGATTGGGCTGTAGGTCAGGTAGACTTAGGGTTAGGGTTGTGATTGGCTGTAGGTCACGTAGGATTAGAGTTGGTAGAATCCAGGTTCGAAGGTAGGAATTTGTTTAGCATGACAAATAGACCATGGAGCACTTTTTTTTTGCTGCAGCAAATGTCATATGATCTTTAGAGCATGCACACTTCAAAATCAAAATTGCATGCATACTCTTCTTTATTTTTTTTTATATTGTAACATAGAATGGTGCTGTGTCTGATAATAAAGTGATGTATATTTTTTTTCTGCCATGAAGTATACATAAATAATATTGCTCCTGCCAAGAAAACGTCAAAGGTAACAAAGTTAGGGTTAAGATGTTTTAGGAACTAGATACCATCTTGATGATACCCCTTTTGGCATCACAAACAGACTCCTTGCAAAAAACAGAGACACCGGCATGGGGCATGTGATAACGATTGCATGTCATTTTTCCAAAGGTTCATAATTCCGAAGGTTTGTTTTTCTGAAGGTTTGTTTTTCTGCAAGTTTGTTTAACCAAAGGTTCTTTACTCCGACAGTTTGTAATTCCGAAAATGAAATAGGGTTCTTAATTCTGAAACTGAGAAAGGGATTATATATCTGACAGTTCGTAATTCCAAAAATTTATGTAGGGATCTATTGCATTTTGGGAATTTTGAACCTTTGGAAGTATGAACCCTATTCCATTTTAGGAATTACCAACCTTTGGAATAACGAAACTTCGGAGTAATGCATCTAATGCTCTGAATTATGAATGCTATTTTATTTCCGGAATTATGAACACCCTGCTATGGGAAATTTGTGTTTCAGAATTACAAACCTTCGGAATTAGGAACCTTCAGAAAAATGAGTACCCCATGATAACAAGGCATGTAAAAGTGAAACTTCCCTCAAGAGTGGACTTGAGTTGTTTTTAAAAGGGAGAACTATGATGCTTGTTATTGGTACTTTGTGTATTGGTTGGACGTCTTTCAAGTATTAGTGTAGGTGGGTGCATGGGGATAAGTGGCAGATAGATGCCTGACTGTCAGTATAATCCTCTTAAGATAGTACTCTCTCATCTTCCACAGGAATGAACAGCCTCATTCATACAGGCAAAGCACTGATCTTCTATAGAACGTTGAGATTGGTGTTTCTATGTTACACATTAAATGATGTTTTTATGCAAAATATAAACTCAGTGATACTTCTTCAAGTAACACGTCCTCTGTTAGAAGGGACTCCGTGCTCTAACATTTAGATTGCTCCATTGACAGTTGCTCCAGGTTTTATTTCTTTGGAGATATAGGGTTAGAGTTGGAATTGGGATTTAGATTAGGTTTAATTCTGGGATTAGGATTAGTAGGATTAGGTATATAATGTCTTGTCCAGGGTTGAGAATTTGATTAGTGTAGGATATTAATGCAGAGTGAATGAAAAGGATTGTATTTTTAATGACAGTATAAAGTTTTTGAGAGTTTGTTCCTGTGGTATTCAAGAAGATTGACTTGGTTCTGAGATTGTTTGCTGTTTCCTAATAGAAACCTGTTCAAATTTATACAGTAATATTGTTGTGTCCTTTATAATCCGATTCTCTTGTATCAAACACTTTTGATTATGTGTTCAGACTAACTTTAGTACAGCATGAAAGTTTAATATGAACATAGTTCACAGACGTTCCAAACAAACCCACTTTAATCAGATGGGAGACAATGGATGATATTGCGCAGACATGATCAAGCAGATTTGGAGCAAGTTTACAATTTAGAAAATCATAGTTTTCTTGTTGACTTGTTCATGTCAAATGCACGCTTATCTTGATCATATATCAGTTTATCCCTTTCCGAGCATACTTTTCCCCCCTTCCCTTTTAAGGAGAATATGAGACTAGGTCTTAATAATCCTTAGTAGAATTCCTGTCAGTAAGCCTTCCATGAGTTCTCTTTGCTAGCGGATTATCCCACACTTAGTCCGTTATCATGCTCATCATGTCAATCTTTTCACCCGTGTACCAACTTTTTGTTTTGTATTGCCTCTACCACTGGAAAAGGTCAAGTTTTTATATTGAGTGTCCATCTTATAGCATGTGTAGTGAAAATAATCATTGGGAGTTCTAATATAAGAAAAGATGTCACCACCCTCTCACAACAACTTTCGTGTTCTTCAAACTTTATTCTGGGCAAAGACAAGTCGAAAGTTTTTCATGTATCTTTTCTGTCATGGGGAGTTGTTGTGGAGTTGTAAATGTTAGTGATTCGGGTAAAGGTGCTTGTTTGAGAAGAAATACTTTGTTATAGTAATTATATGTGAAGATATGTGTGACAGGTTTAGATCCAACTCGCCAGATCATTCATGGAATTCATAAGCCATCTGAAGTAGGCTAAAAGATCATAGTAAATGTGCTTCTTGTCTTCGACTTTTTAGCTTTAGCATGATCGCAAAGACTTTTGAGAAACCAAATCTATGGCAATTTCATTACCCTATTATGTATGCAATAGAAAAATATTTTCAGATTATGTATTATTTCAATAGGTGATGGACAAAGCTATTGGCTTCTGTTGATTTTTGGAAGTCTTTGTGATCATTTTCTTTATTTTCAATATTCTCTATTTCCATTTCTTCCTTGCTATCAGTTTTATCATACCTCTCTTTTGTTATCTTCTTCTGGATATTCTACATTTTCTCCTTTCTTTCGAATATTTCTGTCCTGGCTTCTATTTTTCTGATTCTTTCACTAACCACTATCACATTTCTTTCTATTGTTTTCTCATTATTTTCTTCGTCAGTCACTTCCCCCTTTTCATTTTCATTTGTTTGTTATTATATCACTTCCAGTCATATGACTCCTTTTTCATTTCTGTTTTTAAAGTTCTATAATTCTTCTCTGTCTTTTTGTAGGATATGTTGTCATCATAAAACAAGCATTTGAATGTGTAGTGAGGATAATGATATATTACTTTACCTCATGCAATGCAATTCTAAGAAAGCAGGCATATAGGCCATGAGGGTACCTAAGACTTGAAGTCATATCTGAGGGACTTGTTCATTGAGGATTAATGTCTTTCCCAAAGGGCACTAATGCATTGACTATATTTTGAACCAGGGCATTGACTCATGTACTTTAACACAGAGTTAGCACCGTTCTGGCTCTCAACACACAAAGTAATGTAGCCTTAGCACCCTTCTTGTTCTCAAGAGAGGATAAGTTAGAATAATATTTTCCCCCTTAACTTGTGGTGATTCATGTATTGATAAAATCTAGAATAAAGTTCTACCACACCTTAACAAATGATGTTGACACAAATGTCACCTGGAATGAGGTCACTATTTTGAGACCAAGGCCAGAGCGCATATTTACTTGAAAAGTATTTTTAATTGCATTTTGATGTATTGTTTATTTGATTTTAATGATTAGGTTGGTGTCCAGCCTGTAATTCCAGTCTTTAATGATTGATGGCACAGTTACAGTTTACATTGTATCATTCATGTGGAAACAGCCATCCTTGACTTGCAGTTGTATGGGGGAGGAAATTAATTATCGATAAAACAGTGGTAAAGATAGATTATTCCCCATTAATTGAGAATATGTGGTTCTGCCCTCTTTCATTGGCTGATAAATTAAAAATGAGAAAAACTTTGGAAGGACACAACAACAGCAACTGCTGGGTAATTCAAGGGTGTAATATATTTGCCAGTGGTAAAATAGCCTTCTAATGTGTTTAAGATATGAAGATAATCAATATAGCATGACAATAAAAAATATATTTAGTTGAAATATATCATTATGTCTGAACTTATGCCTCAAATTCTCCAAATATTTTTTTAATAAAATGGAGTCAGAAAGCAATGATTTTCAAAAATAGGCTATTAGTTTCCAACATTTATTTACATGTACTGTCATCTTGGATAGAAAATTTATGCAGTACTTGAAAACCTGAATGATGTATCGTTAAAGGAAAACTGACGGAGTCAGATTTTGCGAGCAAAACTGCATTACAGTGATGTTTTTGTTGTAATTTTCTCATCAAATGATCTTCCAAATGAAATAATTGTAAAAAGCAACTAAAATAATTGGATTGTCTATTTTTATAGTCTTTGAAATTCATACCCTTTTAACCTTTGCCATACTACTATTTTGACCAGTTATACATATATACATGTGTTTGTCCTTGAACAGATATGGATACTTCCTTTTACCATGCATACTCAGCAGCAGTAAAAGCAATATCAATAGATGTTTGATGTCGTAGCAATTAATCAAGATTGATCACAAGCATGTATCTTCAACCGTTTTCCATTAAATACAAAAAAGTGTTGTATTATGGTCCTTAAGCATGTCCTTGCACAATCTGGATATTATCTATTATCAAGAGCAATAAATAAGATTATTGAAAGGAGATTTGATGACATAGTAATGTATATTCGTATTTATTTAAGACGTCATTAATCATGAATGATCACATGGTTACTTAGAATGTATCTCAAATTAATTTCCTTTTTAGAACAAAAGGTGTTTGTTACCCTGTAAATAGGAGGTTATAGTCCATGCCTCGGGTTGCTAGGGGAATGGCTTTCTTGTTATTATCATGTGTGGGAGTATTACCTCATAGATCAATCATGAAGCATAGAAGATATCAAGATGATGCTCATTGGTGACATAACTGTGTCACTAAGTAAGATAAATTTCTTTCATTGGTTTCACACTCTAAAGGGCTCGTCACATATTGTGCAATAATGATAAAAAGATTTGCAGATAAAGGTACACCCAACTATATCGTCTGTTTGGAGCCAGAAAGGCGTTAACTCTGTGTTAGTGTATAGAGTTAATGCCCTTCTGGCTCCAAACAGACGATATGGTGAGTATGCTCGTCTCTTACTATTAGGGCAGCTATAGGGTGTACATTTAATGAAAAATCTCGTTATCATTTCCGTTGTCGGACAAATGTGACAATGTTCTTAAGTGGAGTTATATTGATTCAGCCTAATATTGCTCAATGTGCTAATTCGAAATTAACTACAGTGAATTTCTATCACTTTATTAGAGAAACTTTTAAGAAGTTGTTGTTGTTGTAAACCTTCCCATTCTCCTAAGATTGAGATATTTTACAAGGACACATTATGTGTGTGGGAGTTTATGGTTATATTCATTTATCATCAGATCTGATTATTTATGACACCATCACAAAGAGGTGACTCAGATTTGAACCCAGGTCCATCTCTCAGGAGGACAGTAGAGACCTGAACACTAGACCACTTTCCACTTCCCTTTGTAAACTCATCAGCCAGTAATCTGAACTCCGTTTTAACTTAAACCGTGGTCGTTTAAACCCTGTCTAAACTGGGTGGGTACTCGTTTTTCATTTTCGGAATTATGAACCTTCGGAATTATGAACCGTCGGAGTTATGAACCGTCGGAGTAACAAACCTTCAGAAATACGAACGGTCGGAAAACGAACCTTCAGAAAACGAACCTTCAGAAAAAAGACATGTAACCGTCTAAACCTACCCTTTAGTTTTAGAAAATCACATTCTGAAATCAGATTTAACTTAAATTCCAGTCTAGTATGGTTTAACTTTGCACAGAAATTCAGACTGGACTTGCTGTTTAGGTCAGTTTTAATTAAAGCTCTGGTTTAACTTAGACTGGAGTTTAAGTTAAACCAGAGTTCAGAATACTTGGCATCCAGGTAAAGCATTTCCCCCTCTCAGTGCAAATTAATTTGAATGTGTGTGGAATATGTGCACATTATAGGCTACAACCCTCCTCACTGTAGGAGATGGGTGAGAGCATATAGTCTACATATGCCAGACTTACCCAATCTCTCTTTCTGAGGGGGGGGGGGGATGTAGTTTTTGAGCCGGGAGAAATGTAGTTTTTGAGCCCGGGGAAATTTAGTTTTTACGCTGGGCTACCCTTTGTGTGCTCCGAGTGCATGCTCCCAAAGTAGTGTAATTATTTGAAATAGCTACCAAATTATGACTACATTCAGGTTAGTATATCCTCAGTTACATGTATACATACATACATGTACGCATACTAAACATTATGGCCCGTATTCTGAACTCCGGTCTAAGTTAAACCAGAGCTTTAATCAAAACTGACTTAAACCATAAGTCCAGTCTAAATTTCTGTACAAAGTTAAGCCATACTAGACCGGAGTTGAAGTTAAACCGGATTTCAGAACGTGATTTTCTAAAACTCTCGTTCAAAGGGCAGTTTTAGACTGGGTTTAAACACACACTTAGACCGCGGTTTAAGTTAAACCGGAGTTCAGAATACAGGCCTATTTGTTTTCTGTTACATTTCTCTCACATCTTTGTTAATGAGAAATTTTGTCCAAATCAAGACATTGAAACTTCTCTTATGACAAACCTTTTAATAGCCTTTTTAAAACTGAAATCTTGTGAAACGAAAATTGTAATTAGACATTTGATTTATGTTGAGACAATAGGTCCAAAGAGAGAAAGAGAGAGAGAGAGAGAGCAAGAGAGAGAGAGAGAGAGAGAGAGAGCGAGAGAGAGAGAAAGACAAGTGGCACTAATCCCTGTTTCCAGGAAGTCATTTTGATTACACAAGCGCGGTGGGTAAGTTCAAGAGAATTTGCTTCTGCGCCCACTTGTGTGGCCGTTTGGGGCAGGAGTACGTGCTTTAGTGGAATTCGCAAGTTTTAAATGGAATATAACATTTACACAATTCATTAACCCTTCAAGAGAAGGTGGTTAAATCAGGAGATCATGTTGACATTTTCTGAGGATTTTTTAATGATGGAAGCTTTGATGAATATGTGAGCACACTGCTATAGTAGTCACACAGCAAGCTACCCTCAGAATATCATTTGAAATATATTTCCATGTTCCTCTCTTCTACAGAGAATGAGGACAGGGAACATAACCATAATGAAATATGGAATTGAATGATGTGGACACTCCACTGATAAAATTATGAAAGAGAATTCTCTGTGGATAAGGTGCCTTGGCAAAAACCAATCACATTTCTCTTTTTTTGGAGTAAACCTTCCTGCTTTTTCTTCTATTAAATAAATAGCAAATGTGCTGTAGCATCTGACATGTGTTGTCTGCATGCATCTCTGTATTGATTTTATATGGATTTTTGAAAATCTTACATTTCTTTGTATTTCGCTTTTTTGTTTCATGATTTTCATCAAAATCTAATAATTCTCTGATTTTATTTGATTTGAAACTGGGTACGGTCACACACCGTACTATTGACTCAGTTTATCACCAGATAGGCATATATGCCAATTGTCCAAAGTTGCATTAAATTATGATCCCAATCAAACAAAATTAAAAGAAAATGGAAATTTTCAGTCGAGTTTGGTCAGATTTCTTTGATTTTTGTTGATATATAGCAAGATACTAGGAAAGACACTGTGAAGATTTCGCCTCCTAAAGTTTAATATTAAACAAATGAGAGGCAAAAAATAATTTATATGCCGGGCCAGGCACGTAAACTCCAAACAACGGCAACATGTACTATACGCTATACACACACATGTGTAAAACCAACGAGTAGCTCACACAGTGACACAATTGCTGTCTCCATGTGAAGCCCTAAGATTACTGTGCGGGGAGCCGTCCGGGTGGAAAGGTCCTAGCATATGGCAGTGATCTAGCGTTCCTAACAGTTATTTACACTGAAATTCACCAGAAATCATAGATGTAATACAAAATGATCTCTTACAAACATCTTTTGATACAAGGAGAACAACATGAGACTATTTAACATGTTTCTTTCCACTTTCTCTTTTGTTACCAATATTGTACATGACCTTTGATTTGGATGACACAGAGGTTAAAGGAAGATGTTGTTAGAGAAATCTACTGCAGATGTGAATATATATTTTTTTTAAATACTCAAAATATTTTTTCAGTACATTGGAATGCGTGTTGCAATCAAAATGACATTGGTGAAATATGAACGGTACTGTTCAACTCTTTGGGGAGGAAATTTTTCTTGTCATTAAATTGTATATAAAATTTATTTCAAAATATTGAAGTGTAGAGTAAAGAGGAGAATGATTATAATTGAGTATATTTGTCTTTTTTTTTGTAGTCTTCCTTTTAATAAACTGTTTTCTATGTTGAATTGCTAATGTACCTAGAAATCGTGATACCCCATGCCCCTCCCCCTTCACCACTGCATCCTAGAACAATTAATCATTATTGATGCAGTTTCAATGGATTCCGCTTATTTTTCTTTCAGGAATGGATTGTGCTTTGCCTCCTGACCTGGAGGTCCCTAACAGTCACTACACGGTGCATGGGCAGGAATCGGACAGCGAGGGATGGTACCTGCCAGGTGCCATGCTGGAGTACAAGTGTGACACTGGTTTCATCATGCAGGGGGGCCTTCCCATAAGGCAGTGCCAGAGTGGTCACTGGGTGGGAGAGAAACCCCAGTGTGGTAGGTATAGCCTGTAATAGTTTAAGAAAGGTTCACCAATACCCCTCTCCCTCTCCTCCCCCTCCTTACCCCCTCCCTTCTCCCTCCTTACCCCCTCCCCTCCCCGTCCCTACCCCAGTCCCTTCTTCAAGGATTGAAGCTTGAATTCTATCAGTGTCACAAATTAACTTTGGAGCCATGTTTGAACATGTGTCATAAAATCTTTTAGAAAGTGTTCCTAAATGCCCCTTTCTTCCTGCACATCAGTGTTTGCCTGTTTTGATGTACACTCTTGAAATATTCTGTTTTTATATTTTCTAGAAAATTAAGTTCATTGAGATCCCATTGAAACGCACGTTAAGTTTGATATACCCATCTCAATGGGATGTCAGCGAACTTGTACGTATGACATTTTCATGAAATGCTGCTGAGAAGACCCTCGGTGAAGGCTATTGCTTTCGAAAGATTGGCCCCTACAATTAAGTTCAGCTGCTGAATATAATTCAAACTACAGTGTACTTATACCCACACAACATGTGTCCGGACAGCTTGGTTATCCAGACAGATCACTCTTATGCAGTAAATCAAACTTTTCATGCAAATTGTCATGAGTCTTTCATAAGGTTGACAGTAGTTTGAATGGCCAAATATTCAGTTTAGTATTAGTTAATTGTGTTATTAAAATCCGACAGCAAAATTGGAAGGTAAATTTTTGCTAAGTGTCCAGACAAATGACCCCCCCCCCCCCCCCCCCCCCATTGTACAGTGTACAAGAGCTAAGCTGGTGTGAACTCGTTTTTATCCTGAGAATATTGTCAAAGTAGTGTTGTACAAACTACTGATTAATATGGCATCAAGATATTTGCTATGTCCCCTGAACACAACCTTTGTGACATTTATCACTGGCCCCTAGAAAAATTGGGATTTTCCAGTTAAATCTAGCAGCAAAACGGAAGCCTTTGCTTTCAAATAAATGTTTCACCAGCAATACTGTGACATGCTCCATTATGAAAATTGGTACTTGAGATCTGTGAAGTAACCACATAGACTTTTATTTATTTTTTTATCAGTCACTAAGTGGACAAGACTAATTTCAATATTTCTCCGGGAGCCTCAGAGGAGAAAGGGGAGAGAAAAGCACAGATTTGACGGATTTGTCAGACTATTATTTCTGTATATTTTTTTCTATTTCTAATGATTTGCCTTTAGATAGTATCTGGCCAATGCAAAACTTGGACCCTGTCTTCATTCCTGTTTTGTTTTAAGATAGAACAGCTTCTAATTGTGTTAATAATTTATGCACTCATTTGTGCCTGTCCATTCTCTTGTTAAGCATATGTCGTCTGTTGAGAATCAAAAGGGCGTTAACTCTGTGTTAAAGCATATGTGTTAACGCCCTTTTGGCTCCAAACAGACGATGTATTCATCTACTTGCAATTCATTTCACTGTTTAGTCTGGTGAATGTGTTAATTTTTAGATTTTAGTTAATTTGAGAAGATTTAGACGAGTATCTGTCATTTTTATTTTTCGATTACTTGAATGAATCATTGAATTCTTTTTCGAAGAGCTCTTTGTTGACTGGTGCGAATATTGAAAAATCTGAATACAGTGGCACATGTACATAGAGGGGAAACCAGCCTGTGCCCCCCCCCCCCCTTTGGAGCCCATCTTGCATACCTTAAGTAAACACTAGAGACAATTTGCCCTCTTTATTGTGTACTTTTACAGCACTGCGCCCCCTCTTTTACAAAATCCTGGATCCACCCCTGTGAATATGTAGGATAAATTAAATCACTTTAATTGTAAATATTAAAAATGTTTTGTGTCAATGATTTTGTTAGAACATGTGTTAGGATTGGAATAGTTATCTTAAACTGGATCTGAACAACTTATTATTAAGAAAGGCATGGTCAAGTTATTTGCATGTGATCCTGTATATACATGTTTTTATAGAGCTCTGTTTTATCTAATACACATTCAAAGTTTGTTTTTTTTCAAAATGAATCATTTAAGATTTATAAATAGAATTGCAGTTCATATTCAACTCTCTTTATAAAATGACAGTTTAATGGTCAACGTAACTTCAAGGTACAATGAATACATTTCTCTGTTATTTAAACCCTCTTAGAGTTCATCATACCTTAAGATTTTAAGATAAAATACTGGATCCTTTCTCGTTCCAAGAAGTAGTTTCACGCCATGTGGTGCCCATGCATCTCCGAGCCTTTGTCAGCATCCATTTATCAGAGTCTCTTTAAAACAGGTCACATATGTCATCGGGGAAAGCATATTTTCGGTGGAAATTGATGGGAAATTGAGGAATTTTTGTCCGATTATGGATCATGGAATTGGTCTGGCTGACAGCGTATCCATTCAGAGTGCACCAATGCCATCCGTTCTCCCTATGTCTTGGGGAAAAATTCTGACGTGATGTGTATGTGAGGATGAAGGAAAACAAAAAAAGAGGAATGATTGTTTGCATAATCATGTTTGCCCCTCCGGAAAAAGAGGGATTGATTCTGAATGGCATCATGAAAGTTTATTGAGAAGAATGTGGCCCGCAGTGGGAAGTCAACAGAAAATGAGCAAATATGTCTTTAAGTGGGGGTATGTGGTATGTCACAACTTTTCTTTGTCTGGGTTTGGTGCATGAATATAGACACCCTATGTATTCTTATTTTGATACAGTGAGCAGAATTACCAGTTTCTAAAAGTGGATTTTATGGAAGTGCTATCCACTTTCCTCTCTCTCTCTCTCTCTCTCTCTCTCTCTCTCTCTCTCTCTCTTTGGGAAATGTTAGGGTATATAGACAGGCAAGCATTGGAGGACATTTTCAATAAATAGCTGGTAAAAAAAAAATTGAATTGACAGAAATTAGGAAAATTAATTCTGAAATATATAAGACATACCCTCCAGTTTGCTAGAAAGAAGTATATACACTACTGGGGTGATAAACGTGGAAATTTTAACCAACATTTATGATGCTTCCTGCTCTAATTTAGACAAATAATATGAGTTGTTGAAATTCAATAATGATAATAATAAAAGTAGCACTTTATAAAGTGCCTTTTCCACAGGATACAAACCACTTTGAGATGTATATATATATAAGTTACCAATCAGTGACATTATGAGTTCAATGAATGCATAGGGCTTCAGAATAGATGCATCTTAATACTCTGTTTGAATTGTCCCACTGTTGGTGATGATACTAATTAATTCCAGCTTCCCACCCAATATTAATTTATCAGATTGTAATTTATTTACTTTTTCTTCTATCCCTGTAATATATTATGCTTTAAGCAGAATATTAGGATCTGCATACATGTTTTACTGGTTTATTATTTTTGCATGGCTTTTCCTTTTGATAATTAGAGCCATGATCTCAATTTTTTTTTTTTTTTTATATTAGAGTCAATACACTTTATATGGGGCATCCCTTCTGCTTCATTATATAGCAGTTAATAGAGTTAAAATGGCTGAAAATAATGTCACTTTCTTTTTAATTACAGTCAATACAAATCATCATCATCATTATCATCATGATAATCATCTGATACAGAATGAGGCGTTAGCCTCTTATTCCGGGTCTCCTCATCTGGAATCCTCACTTGAGGAAAAGTTGCTACTTTGTGCGCTTGTGAGAGGAATCATGGAAGCTTAAGTGTTTATTCCACCAATACATCTCCATATACCTTTTGAATGTATCTATTGTGGTTATTTGCGCTGTGTCTTGATTAGGCAAGCTATTCCAGATTATACAGGGCATCCCTGCTCTTTTTATTATGTAGCAGTTATGTGAGTTAAAATGGCTGGAAAATAATCTTAATTTTTTTTTAATTAGAGTCAATACATATTATATAAGGCATCCCTGCTGCTTCATTATATGTAGCAGTTAATTGAGTTAAAACAGCTGGAAAAAATAACACAGTGTAGGAAAAATAACATTCCATACTCACAACCAATAACTCATCTCATATAAGCAAGTTTTATTACAAGGTTAAAGAATCAAATTATTTTTGATGCTGAGATCTTTCATGTTCTATTATTTCATCAGCTCCATGTTGTAGCTACTTGTATTTATTGGCAATTAGGTCATTAATAGCCCCAATATTTTTACTTAGATGACTCTTTTTCTTTTAACAAATTTTAAAAGAGCCCCCTGAGAAAGAAAATTAGAGTTGCAATGCATCTTTTAATGTGCGATTTAGTAGACTTGTCAGTTTACTTTTGTATACTGCCCTCTTGTGTCCCAGTTTTAGTTTAGAATTTGAGATCCCAGATGTAGAAGTCTTTCACGGACCTCCGTGACAAGAATTAAGAAGAGTTGTGAGATCATGCCTATCTTTCAAGTTTCACGGTGCAATGATACACACATAAACAATAAAAAAATAATCTTGTATACACATGCACATGTGAGTAACTTTCTCAATAAAATATCATGTCTCATGAATATAAATTGCAGGTATAAACACAAAATATTCTTCTATATCAATATTTCAGCCTTGTATCTTCTATTCTTGCTCTGACCAAATTAACATAAAGTTATTTCATCGATAAATACCTTTGCATACCGGTATGTGTATTATCCTCTATCATTTGTCTTTCTGAATTCCTTTTATATTCTGAGTAACTATATCTTAAACTCATAAATATTCCTAGCATTTTCCTTAAAGCCTCTTAGTAAAGTAAGTAAATAAATAAATGTGTCAAGTCAACTATTTTATCCAATCGACATAATTACCCTTTGTTTTGGCAATTAAAAATAAAACTTGCATTTACTATGTGTGTACTGGCATTTCTTTACTGACCTAATTAAATGTGCATACTGTAATTCATGCACTAAAATATGACACATTCATCCTTAATTTCAACTGGATTCATGTTTTCATACTAAAATCATTCACATGTCCAGCAGGCTGGCTCATAAGTGTTTGTTATCACATAGAAATCATGTTTCTTGACTGCCTAGGTTTACACTTTTCACATGCAAATGTACATACACAACCTGGGCCCTGGTTACATTCTAGCAATACAGAACACACACTACGATACTACCTTGAGCTGTACATTTTCTACTCAAATTCAAACTCATTGATACACATGATAAATGAAACTTTAAATTCAAATAATAAGTCATAATTGTTCACTTAAGGCATTGGGCTCATCACAAGTACAAAAAATAGCGGTGAATATGTGAATATGTGAATAGAGGTGTAGCAACACACACGTATCATATCATGCTGTCAAATTACAGAGCTTCCCCCAGCAACAAATTCAAAATTTCCTGTAAGTAAATTTGTACAAGAAAACAGAAAATTGTACATTTTCCTTAAATATTCATATGAGAGGAATTCTCAAACTTGAATCTAGTTTTAAGATAAGCCTCAAGGTTCTCAAATTTGGGAGGCGTGGTTTTCATTCATTTTCAAATACATGTACATTACATAAATATTGTACATAGAGTTGCTTGATCAATTCACTCTTTAAAATATGATAGACACATTTACTACTTCTTGACAATAATTGCACATCATTAAATGACAGTACATAAACTCAGGATATAACCTTTTCTTTTTCTTTTGTTATAGTTTTGTAGAAATAAACCATAATTTACCTTGACTTGGAATTCATGTATAAATTTCTCAAATGAAAGAAGTTCTTAGAATGCTCTCCACACATCTTTTTAAATTGTAAGGAAAATAAAGAAAAGAAGTAAAATACAGAAAACATGCCAAATTAGACTGCATAGACCTTCTGCATCATAATACATGTTTAAGAACTGTGGAACTGTAGAAAATGCATATTACTCCAAAATGAAATAATTTGATATAATGCTTAGAATGACAATTCATGCAACAATGATGTCAAAATTATGTCAGAATAAATGAAAAGGCAATGATTTCTTTTAGGACATTAAATGCCCCAAACTGATTTAAAAGTAGCTGTCAATCAATGTTTTCGTTTTTGCTTGACCTTATTGAGTTAATCAAAAAATCAAAGGAAGATGTGTGCTTCAGTTTCTCAAACTTTCTCATTGAATGCATTTTCACACATGATTAAAGGCATATGAATATGAAAATAATAAATTCATACTGTGAAATCGCTTGGTGTTTCATGCCTACCTGACTGCATTTTTTTATCATGGGAAATTTTTGTGAAGATGTGGGGAGGAAGAGATACTACTTATTTTCACCCCAAAATGTGTTCTTATATAACCAATATCTTCTAAGATGAACTCACTAGTAATGTACATTAATTCTTCTTGTATGATTGAATTGCCAATAAATTTTTAAAAGACCAGCAAGCGTAATTTCGAGGGACACTTTTCCTTCTCAAAGTCCCCTTCAACCTCATCTTCGATCCACTATCTAGAAGGGAAAAATATGGCCTGTATCCTTCTCTTTATTTTCAAGCAGGAGGTGAAATTTAAAAAAAAAATGGCTTCATAATCATAAGTATTAGTAATAGTAGTAGTAGTAGCAGCAGTAGCAGCAGCTGTTGTAGCAGTAGTAGTAGCAGTAGTAGTAGCAGTAGTAGTTGCAGAAGTAGTAGGAGTA
Source organism: Heliocidaris erythrogramma (assembly GCA_025617745.1). Taxonomy (NCBI): domain Eukaryota; kingdom Metazoa; phylum Echinodermata; class Echinoidea; order Camarodonta; family Echinometridae; genus Heliocidaris; species Heliocidaris erythrogramma. Next base: position 34,300,888 of record CM046855.1, on the reverse strand, counting down.
GGAGTAGTAGTAGAAGTAATCGTAGTAGCAGCAGCAGCAGTAGTAGAAGTAGTAGTAGTAGTAGTAGTAGTAGTAGTAGTAGTAGTAGTAGTAGTAGTAGTACTAGTAATAGAAGTGGTAATTGTAGTATTAGAGTTATGATCCTTGTGATGATTAGTACCATCATCATCATTATCATCATTATTATTATCATTATCATTACTATTATTATTATCAATTCAGTTGAGCAAGTGTCTTGTGATGACCCTGGATGGCCAGTGAATTCTCAGCGATGCTGTCAGTATATCTTTACTGTTGGAGTCAAGCTGAGTTTCTACTGCAAGGAGGGCTACAACATCAGTGGTAGTGATGAGAGGACATGTCTACCCAGTGGGCAGTGGTCAGGTGTCCAGCCAGTCTGTAATGAGAGTAAGTACAGATAGGGGCAGTGCCAGAATATTTGTAAAGGGGGCACAGGTCTTTAAAATCTCCAACAAGCTAAACAATTTTGAAGTGTTATATATCTCTGAAAAGTAAAAAACAAATGGGAAAGTTGTAGAATTTGTGGGCTATGTTTGACAGTCCATAGGGTGGGGTAATTGCCTCCCCCCCCCCCCCCCCCCCCCCCCCGCCATTACATCACCCCAGAGTACAGATCTGCTGACCACACCCATAACCAGCAAATAAATTGGGTTTAGAAAATTACATTTTTGTTCCAGGGAGAAATTATGTATTGTTTAGGATATTGTATGAAATTTTACTGCAGTCAAACCTGTATATAAAAGCACCACCCAAAGCAGAGAGGAAAAAGTGGTGTTAATGTAGACTTATTTTTTTAATTATGGATATGTTTAAGTAATACCAATAATTTAGTATTTATGAACAGGTGGTATTTCAGTAATTATGGTCACTAATCAGGTTTCATTGTATTAGCACCATCATCATAGACGAGGATGAAATATGTGAAATAGAATATCATTGAATGATTTTTTTTCTTCAGATAATCATTTCTTACTCAATTTCGCATCATGTACATTGACACCTAATTTTGTCTTCATTTAAAAGATATTGGAATCCTAACAGGTAAGACGTGAAAATGAGCTTGATGAAGATTAAAAATGTTGCACTGTTACTTTTTTTGTTGAAAAACGGGAATGTAACTAATTTCAGTAAATACATCATGACTTTTAAAATATTTCAGTTCTCTTTACTGTCTTCTTTATTCCCCTTCAAGTCATTACACCTACACCTGAAGACAGCAGTATGTTCAACACAGAAACATTAACTATCGTCATGGCAACCACCGGTTCCATCTTAGGCATCCTTGTCGTCACAGTGATCCTCACAAGTCGTCAGTGTCGGTCACGTCGTCATCACGTTGCTCAGACCTACCCACCAGTATTACGTGCCCAGCTTGCAAGGCTTCATCGCGACCCTGATGCTCTAGCACTCCTAGCAGTGACGGATGACATAGGCGTCGTCTTGCCGTCATATGATGAGGCGGTAGCCCCGATCCAGACTGCCCATGTACCTCCATTCCAAACGCCCTCCGGCGACAGGAATGACCAGAGTGGGAGCGATGGAGGAGAGAACCGATCTTCCGTGCAGGGAAGACCACTTCCTCCGATACCACCCCCTCCTCCTCATCAGAACTCATCGACTAGATCAGGACGCCATCGACGACAGCGTCGGCAGCAGACTCCTCCATCCCCTCCTGCATCCCCTCCTCCCTATGTAGAACATGAAGACCACCTGGATGTTGCTGATGCAGAACCAACAGAGGGTGGTCAGGAGCAGAGTCCTCCGGCAAGGAGAGATGACGAAGTGACGGAAGGAGAAGGTCCGGCCCACAGTATCGTTGGTAATGATCTCTATGCTGAAGTACCCCAGAGAAGAGCCGAGTCTCAAGGAGATGGTGACCGTCATGATGGTGAACATCACAATAGCAACAATGCTGCTCAAGATGAAAGTTTAGAAAGAGAGGATGATCCTTAAACCATACAAAATAAAATATTTTAGTACTTCACTTATTTATGAACTTTTTTGTATATGGATAGAATATTATACTAGCTAAACGTGCCATGGCATTTTATGTTGTGAATTTTGCTTTACATTCGAGTTACTGAAGACATAGCTTGGAATGTGTGTCTTTTCAAGATTGCTTGATGATATTTTCTCATTGAGTCCAGTACTCACGCATCAAAACCAAATGCCCATTTTACTGAGCTGAAAATATCATTCTCATTATTGCTCTATGAAGCTAATTCAGGTAAACCAGTGTTGTTGAAGATCATGGATTCGGGAAAAGATATTGAAGTTTGTTGTGCTTTTGTAAAGCTTAAAATGTTAAGAATAATACACTTGTTAAAAAATTTGCACCATAGTCGTATTGTAGCCTTAAAAAAAAATAATACGGGTCAGATGCTTGCAGTGCGATGTACCTTTTGTCCCTTTTGTCTAAATATATACATAGCAAGAATTTGCCATGACCTTTAGACAGAGCAGAATAAAATCACCAAAATTGTTATCGTTTTTCCCCCCACAAAATTTGGTATAATACTCTTCTGGCTTTCAATAGACAAAGCTATTTAATCTGACCTTTATAAGTGTATGTTGTACTGTTCCAAAAGTGCAGAATGTTTTCAATGGTTTCATGTTAAATGTACATATCAGGAATGTATGCTCATCGGGTTTCAGCATTTGGCCTTTGACAGCAAGCTTTTATTGATTGGAGAAACTTGCCGTGCGGTTCGGCCTAGACCTTTCCTCGGTTGAACAATGGCATTGACTGCGGATCGATCCAAGCACCACATTGAAATTCTCACTCTGAGTTATAAATGAGGTTGTAATCAGTTGAGAGTAAGAAGGGCATTCACTCTGTGTTAGAGTATATGAGTTAACGCCCTTCTGGCAATCTGGTAGTGAGCGGTGATGAGAAGGGAGAAATAGATGCCAATATGTTTCAATTCTTGAATTCTATCCCTGGGTTCTTGGTTCGTTAGTAGTTACTTGCTTGCGCAGGTGATAAGGGGAAGAATTCCTAGAAACTCACCTTGTAGGATTTGCACCCGTTACGTTACCAGATTATATCAAAGTGATGTGGTGCACAACCACTGAATACCACCAATGGGTGACCTATCTACGTCAAAACCATCAAATCCGACAATGGACCAAAGGGGGGAAGAAGGTGATTTCTCAGAATATATGTTATTGATTGCTCCTAGTGTTACATGGTATATGTACATAGGTCCTACTGGTGTAATTCACAATACTTTTATATTGTCAAGAAGCTTGGAATATCCATGCAGTTTCGGGAAATATATTTGGAAATTAATTTAGCTAACATACTGGTGCTTTTGACGTAGATACGTAATATATACATGTATCATAGCAAGGGGAAGGGCAGAGAGGCATTTTCCTAGTTTCCTATAGCACATATCTTCTCCCTTCTGTTCAACCTCATTTTTTTGCAGAAACTGTGAGATCCATGATTAGTGAAAATGGAGATTAAAAGGGTGCAGCCAACTGAACTGAATAACCTAATATATGGAAAAGAAGTTCTTTTACCAGAGAGCTAATATGCCTTGTGACTATATTGATTAGTTACTTTTATTTCGATTTGAATTACATTTTATTGGAATGTCTCGTGATTGCAGTAGCACAGTCATTGAGAAGGGGAATATGCTTAATTTAAAAAAAAAATCAGCATTTCATTGATAAAATTTCCAGAATCATGGACAAAAGGTGGATTAATTTCATTTTAAATAAATATGACTTTGATGTTGTACCCCCCCCCCCCCCACCTCCAAGTAATTCATTTTTTTCTTCTTCTTTTTTTGTAGAAAAAGTAAAAACAGTTATTGCTACACTGGCAGTAGGATTACTCCTTATTCTTCAGCATTTAATATATTATGATTTTAGTATATCACACATTTTCCAATGTCCCCAGCCTGAGTTATTTTGGGTTAGTGTCCACCGGATTATAAACCTTCCCCCTCTTGTGTTAGAATAAAACCCTTTTAATCTGCCAAATACATTTTTAAAGGTGTTTTTATTACTATTTCTGTTTAACACAGTGTATTTTCCTCCACTGTCTTGTTGAAATAGCATTGGAAGCTGGCCAGCATACAGTTGAGAGGAAAGGCAAGACTGAAATTCAATTGGTCGTGAAGCACCTGCTTCCAAATTACCCTGTTTGGTATAGATCTTTTATGAAGGATGAATCTACAGAGATAATGATTTGTTACTATTTTTTTTTTTAGATGAACAGGAGCACCAGTTCTTGGGGGCAAAGGCGCAGTTGCTCCTTCCCCCCCCCCCCCCAAAAAAAAAAAAAATAATAATAATAATAATAAATAAATAAATAAATAAATAAATAAATTTAAAAAAATAAAATAAATAAATAAATAAATGAATAAAATAAATCAATCAATAAAATAAATGTTTAAAAATAAATGAATAAATAAATAAATAGAATTCTATGGAGTGTTTGACTTTCAATTATTATTATTATTTTATTTGTCAAATGAACGCAAATAAACACAAAAGGTACAATGTTTGACAGAAGCTGAAAAGTGAATCTAAGCATTGTTGCCCTCAGGCATTCAGCTCCTTCATATGCAACACAACATAACAATATAATAAGAACACATACATCACACCTGTATAGTGATATTGCACCTAAATAAATTTACATCATAAATGAGTCAATGCTTTGATTAATGAACAAGAGAAAAAAGATATTGAGAGAGAGAAAATAATGCATTTGTCTCATCCCCACCCCTTCCCTCTGAAGATGGATCAATGCCCCTGGTTCTGAGACTGACTTGAACAGGAGGTTTAGTTGAGGAAAAGCCAGAGTTGACTGTTTGAGCTTTTGATTAATATGGTTCCTCTTCTCTGAGAAACCTTTCTTGTGCAAGCTGCAACATCAGTGAGAACTTTGGGTAATACCTTTTACCGGTAATCAGTCATTTAATGGAAAATTCTAACATTACCTCATGTAACAATACGTAAAATAACTCTCATGTATTTATTACTATTCCTTTTGTGCATATTCATATATGTATTCATGCTTTTCATATTAATTCATACATTGCAATAATTGAATATCAGAACATAATTATGAAAGAAGGCAAAGGATAGAAATTTGTCAACACATGTTGATGTTTATAAGAAACACATCTAAAAAAAAGTGTCAGTAAAAAAATATATATTGTTATGTCTGTTTGTTAGAGAATGATGAGAATATTACTTTCCTAGGACATGTTGTTTGGTGCCAGAATGGCATAAACTCTGGACAAATGATGGGACTTAACACCCTTCTGGCTCCAAACAGATGATCTGGCAAAAGCATCAATTATTTTCCTCTCAAATCAATTACGTTTTGATTCGTTTTCTGTACAAGACTCAAAACAATGCCACATATAAGTTTTTGATTGGGTTTACCCATTAGAAGCCTGTCCTTCCACAATGACGATGATGCTCTCGCCACTGAAATGTTTACTGTTATTCATCATTGTACATTATTTGAAAATTTAGATATACAAAGGGTGACAGAGAGAAAAGGACCTTGTAAAAACAGTGAATTAATTCTTGGCATGTACCGTAACAATCACTACTTATTATCAGACAATCTTCACACTTTGACGACTTTAGTGGCTATCTTCAACCCTCATGTCCTGGCCATTATGCAGCTGAGTAAACTGAAGGTAGTGATCGATTGGGATGTGCCGAGCAACAAGCTCTAAGCTCTCTTGAACATTTGAAGTAGGATTTTGTAAAGACCATGGGAGTGTTGTTGTGAAGGACATATTTATTAGATCCATTAAAAGAAGAAAGGACTTCATGTTCTTGGGTTCATAGAAGCCATATAATACTGAGAGTTAGATTCAAAGAATGAATAGGAGTTTCTGGAGAAATTTTGTATAAATCAAAGTGTTGCTGTCTTTGATGAGGATGTAGACAGTATTAGTTTGTCTAAATTTTGTACTGAATATAATGTATCATGTAAGCCAGGATGTATCAATTTTAGCAGAAGTTTGAATTTTTTAATTCTCTTAATTGATTAATTTTATTTTTGTTGATTGTGTGATCCCTCATTTTGGGGAAATAAATCATTTTCGTGAAGAAATCATGTGTATTGTCTCATGCATCAAATATATTATTCAATGTTTTGAATTCTTAAAAGTACTTTAATTCTCTGTTTGTTGGTCTTAGAATGTAAGATGATTTTTTTTTTTTTTTTTTTTAGATTTTAATGTTAATTCTATACAAATAATCCCTTTGTGATGTTACTTCTATCATAGCTAATGCACAAATGAAGAAAGAAAAATGGATGGATGGAAAGATGGATGAATGAATGAATGAATGAAAGGATGGATGGATGATCACTTGTTTGAAGTAGTGAATGATTTATGGATTAAGTTACTGAAAAAATACTTAAATAGAGATTACATTATACAAAGTATATGACACAGAATGTTACTTTCAGTTTTGTTGTTTATCATCTTCTGTCACATTCAAATAATATTATCTTAGGTATGATATGGTGAAATGGTATATCCAAGGATAAAAAGACTTAAACAGAACTAGATACATCAATAAGGTGCATTCCAGGCTGCAAATACATGTGCATTTACACTTATAAATGAGAGAGAGAGGTTGATAAAGGGAAATGCTTCAGAGGTGGTATAAGATAGAGCTATATTTTTGCATTTTTTTTAATTCAAGCCACCTTAAAATTAGAAAGGGAAAAAAAGGGGGAAATGGAGGTATTCTGGCAATACTTTGATAAACTAGTCAGTTCTCTATGTTGTAGTTTATCATTGATACAACATTGCTCCTTGTAATACATATATTTTGCCTTACAACCAAGTCTTCCAAAATATATATAAAATTAAAATGCAAAGCAGAATTACGTGTAGGACACCAATACACCTATAATCAAGTCTGTGCAAAAATCTTGTTCTGTTATGGGGGGGGGGGGATAGATGAGAGAAAAAAGTGTCAATATGCACACTTTTGGTGATTAGTGCCATTGTTTCCAACCAGTTCTCAGTTTCTCATGCAGTGATTGAGTGGGTTGACTTAGTCTAAGACCACGGTCAGATGGAAGTGTGAGTAGCATTAAGATGCTTTGCACAGATAAGTCCTTTCCATCTGTGTTCTTTCAAAATATACTTTTTTAAAAAGCACTTAAGTTGACCTTGACATTATGAGAGTGTGTTACATCACACGGTTTTGAAATAATGGCTAGAACGGAAACTGGCACTTCAAAAACAGATTGATATCTATAGAAGGTATTGGTACTCGATTATGACTTACTCTTTCTATTAATCTAATCATTTATTATTGTGCAAGAGTGAATTTTGCTAGTTATCAATGGACAATATCTATGACCGTGTCAGAGTGGATTTTGTTATTTTTAATTCATCATAATTGGAGATGAACAGTGATCATTTGGGTCAAGCTGTTTATATTTTGTAGCTATTCTTTATGGAATAGTGAAAAGTTAGGGCAAGAAAGAAGAAAATTGTGAGAGACATGTCTATACCCAAATTTCTCTTTCCTTCTCTTTCCTTTTCTCACCCTGTATCATTGCCATTCTATTCCCTCACCCTCTTTCTCTATCTCTCTCTCTTTCTCCGTCTCTCTTTCTCCCCCTCTCCCTCGTTCTCCTCCTCTCTCTCTCACTCTCTCTCCTGGTCTCTCCCTCTTTCTCCCCCTCTCTCACCGTCTTCCAGGGCTCTCACCATTTAGGTGGTACATCTCACTGAGCGGCGAATGCTTACGAACGTTGCGATTTTTGGATTCGCCAACTTTTCTGACGAATGTTGGCGAAAATAAGGTTTGCCTCTGTCATTAGCGACATGGTCATGTGGAACCATGGTCACGTGGTCACTGTAGCATTGGCGAATCAAAAAAAATTTTAGCGAGTAATAGCGACACCCGGTTTTACAACCCTTTTGCAAGGCTTACGACTGCGGAAAAATTAATTCGCAAAGAAATTTTGAATTGGCAAAGAAATTTTTTTTTGCGACAAGAAAAACTCTTTGTGAACTTCTCTGCAACCTTTTATGAACCATGACGAAACCCCAATTCACTACATTCGCAAGCATTCGCCGTTCAGTGAGATACCCCCTTATGGAATGGAAGCTATACACATTGCTGACAATTTGCAGAAATTTTTCCAACATGTAAAAAAAAATTATTAGAATTTCAAATCTGCAGCCAAATTAAAAAAAGGCTTTCAGATTATCAAATTTGCCAACATTTTATAATGAATTTTATAATGAACCTCACCCTTCCCCTGAAATAGCCTTTAATTTGTGTTTGTTTGCAGCATATCAGACAACAATTCCACATTTGCAAACAAAATTTTTTTCATGGGGGGTTGTCGCACCCTATACCTTAAAAGCCCCTCCCTCTAGCGAATCCCATGATCGTTGCATCCCTTCTTTCTTCTCCCTCCTCTCTCTCTCTCTCACTCTCTCTCCCTCTCTATCTATCATACATGATTAAGACCATGATTGAGTCCTGGTGTAACATTCTCTTTGATGGTGTGAAGGTGGCCTAATTAATGAAGATAGCTGGCACCTTATGTGATTTTGTAACGTCATTCAATTTGGCATTGAGGTTGTCATAGTGATGAAATAGATACATAAAACAAGAAGATAATATTGGAAATTAATACGCACCTATATATTCCAGGTGAGCTAACTGACCCTCTTAAAAAGAAAGGTGTCGTCAAAATTGGCACCTGTTTGGTAATAAAGTCATGAACATTTTCTCTCTTTCAATCTCTCTTTCCCTCTTTCTTACTCTCTTTCTCTCTCTCGCTCTCTCTCTCTCTCTCTCTCTGTTGGAAAGAGTTTACAATAAAGAAGTTTGCACTTGACTTGAGTTTGCAGTAGAAAAAATGATAATTTTGAAAACCACAGTTCAGCTGTATGATGTATCAGAAAGTTTAGACCTGACAATGTGATTATGAAATTTTGGTTCCAAAGATATGTAAGATAAGCGGATCCGTACGTCAGCAAAAAAATTTAAAATCGGGTTTGCTAAAGATAGTTAATCTCATATTTTCTCATGTAGCCATTTTATCAGCCTTTTAAGTATTCATCAGCCTTTTAAGTATTCATCATAGGTTTTGTCTAGCTTAGTTTGAGTTTAGTTAGTGGCATAGCTACGAGAGGCACATGTTACCCTTCCCCCAAAGGCCTTAAATGGGTAAGGGGAAACACATAGAGGGGGTGACAACATGACCCTTCCTTCCCTGTACAGTGCGCCCCCCCCCCCCCCCCCCTATTACTGGACCTACGGCATTCCACTGAATCTCATTTGCTTCTAAGTGTCTGGTTATTACATGCTACTGTCTACGCACACAGTGAATTGAAATGTACAATAGACTGCCCATTGATGTCCATTGATTAGAACTGTCATTTAATCAATTTCCTTTTAGATAATGTTTCCTTTCAATTGGTCAAATTTTGTTATTATGGTGAGCCCCAGTGAAATCAGAGGTTTCAATTTTCTTCTCTAACCGCAAAATAATCAAATGTAGCATCAAATTTTGTTGATGTCAATTTCAGACTAAATCAAATTGTTTGGAGTTATAATAATGTTGTCCGATGATTTCAGTCTCAAATATTTAAGCTCTTCATAGGTATAGATTAACTGAGTAATATTTTATATCACCCTTGGGGTTTGTCAAATGTTCATAGCAGTTATACTTCTCTTATAATATAATAATAAATGATGATGATGATGATTATAATGTTACTACTACTACTACTAATAATAATAATGATAATAATGAAAATAATATTAATATTAATAATGTTAATAATAATAATAATAATAATAATTGTTATAATAAAACAACTACTACTAATAATAATTATAATAAACAAATATTTCATAAATAATAATGATGATCATGATAACCATGACAATCATAATAATTATGATAATAATAATGATAATAGATCTATACAAAATCTATTTTAAAACAACGCTTATCCGAGGACATAAGCAGATGTGCTGAGATGGAAACTAAACATTTGTTTCAGAGTTGGGAATGAAAATGAAGCAGTCAACCTACTAATAATACATTTTTAGGAGTTTCGTGTCTATAACAAAATCATCTATAAAAACATCTAGTTTTAGTGTTGGTAGGTAGAAACTGAAAATATTTTCTTTTGTTTCGAATATTGATGAGATAAAATTGTTGAATTGTATTGGATCATTGTCTTATTATCTTAATGAAATCATGATAATAATAGTAATAATGATAACAGTATTATAATAATAATTCTTATTTTCATTATTATTATTGATAATGATAACAATGAAAACAGTAATGATAATATTGATTATAATATATAAATAATGATAATCATAATGATAGTATATAATAATAATAATGATAATAATAATAATAATTAAAAACAAAAAGAACCACACCAAGAAAAAAACAGATTCATGATAAATGGGAGGGTAGGAGTGATACGAAACAGAAAATATTTTCTTTTGTTTCGAATATTGATGAGATAAAATTGTTGAATTGTATTGGATCATTGTCTTATTATCTTAATTTCAGAAAATACAGAACTTTTATATATAGGCTACTAAAAGGAAAATTAAAAATGTGAAACGTTTTAATGAAGCTTCCAAGAGCGCCAAAGCCTAACCCTCTTGACTTCTGGGAAAGGTGAAAAATAATTCTCTTAAAGGGAAATTAACCTCAGCGTATGAATTAGCTTATTTTGAATGGTGTAGTATATGCCTCTTATTTGATACATGCAATTTCATGTAAAAACACAGGATATAGATATAAATCACTATTTTCCAGCCAAGTTATCGTCTGCTAGCAATAATAAGGGGGCTGCCATTACTTTATGTGTACACGAACATATTTTTCATCCCACGTAAAATTTCCTTCATCGTTAACTTGTAATTGATTTTTAGAGGACAAATATAATATATATTAGATAAAGTCACATATTCTGAAATGTAAGTTTAGTTTTATATATTTTTTAAAAGGTCTTAATTTGTTCATAAAAAATATACTTCATAAAAAATATACGTCAAGGACGGAGAATTGACGTCAAGGACGGAGACAATCGTAACAATACCAAAACAAAGCGAGGAATCTGCTTTACAGGATGGCTATTAGAACTCATGGGTCGTCAATTATCTAGGCCCATGGCCAATAACAATCGTAATACAATCAGAACAAAGCGACGTATCTGTTGTAAAGGTAGGCTATTATCAATGCATATGGTACCTAATGATCCGTGTCATGCACAAAATGGCAGCCTCCATGGAAAGACGTAGCAGACAATAGGTGCATCTAGAATATCACGTGGGGTTAATTGTCCTTTAAGTGTATACATCGCGTTTTATGGATGTCCGACAAATATCCGTTGCTTGAAATACATGGAACCGCGGGCCGGTTGTCTTATTGTGGTATATAAAGGCCTCATCCGTAGCGACTTTTCTGCCACGATCGCTAGGGAGGCGTGAGGGATTTCTTTATACAGGGCAGCACTATGGCCGTTTATAATATACCAAGGGCGGATCTCGACAATCCACTGTACCCTACATTTTAGCCTAAATACGGTTTCGCCCTCTCAATAAAAACGTATTGACTTTAGTCTCGAATTAAATCAAGACTTGCTCTCTCCCTTCCTCAGAATAATCAAGGAGTTATCACAGAACTGTGATAACTCCTTGGAATAATGATAGTGGGAGAAAGATGCATGTAGCCTGAATAGTTCCGATATTTAGTCAATTTTATGTAGAGGGATCAGGGAGTACTCATGAAGCCAAGTTAGAACAAGAAGTTATCACAGACTAACTCCTTGGTTAAAAATTTAGAATAGCATCCAGGCTGAACCCATTGCAGACGCAGGTGGGGGAAACGTGCTTTTATGATGAGTGGTATTCTGGCATGAATCATATGATTTCCTTTTCTTCTTTCACTTCCAAGTATATTACTGTAATTGAAAACAAAAATACGATGTACTTTTTCAATCGAGAACATTTTGTGGCAAAAATAGCCAACCTTGATTGGTTGCCAAACAAAAATAAATTTTAAAAAACACAACAACAGCAGCAACGTGCCCTTTTATAGGAAAACGTCACGTTTCTAATACGGCCGCCGTTGAAGCCCTTTCGCGTTGCTCACGCGATCACGGACCTTAGTAGTTCGACCCTATTATATCCGGGATAATTTTTTAGCAGTTCGAATTCCATTCCCTAGATCCGGGACTGTTCGGTGTCGTCTGGTCCATATACGAATCTTCATATATCTACCTGCCTACTGCCGTTGACCAAAATGTGACTGTGAATAGATTTATTCAGAATTCTAGACCGTCGCGTCACCAGGCCCCTGAAAGTCGGTGTGGTGATTCGGGACTACGTGACTGCATGGGGCCGAATAGTAAACTGCGGGGTATTGAAAGCGAAATCGGTTCCACGAGCCATTTCGAATCAGTCGCATGACTGTCCCAGATTTGTAGCCAACTGGCGAGTTTCTTTGACTGATAGGGCATCCTAGGCCATTTGAAAGGGGGTGGGGGTGTCGGACCAATTTTTGCCGACACATCAAACGAACTGTTTCGAACAAGCAATTAAGAGAGAAGTTAAAGAAAAATGGTCATAGATCAGGACATCAGATTTTTAATTTTTGCCGATGGATGAACCCAAAGTTCCACCCCCACAAAAAACAACAGCCAACAACAAATCTTCACGATCTCTTGACGTCCCTAGTTTGATTTGACTATCTGCCACAGCACTATTATAACGACCTTTTGCAAGACATTAATCTACATTTACCACACTCCACCCACGTGCAGTCAGCCTCGATTAGAAAGAAATTTAATGAATGCTTGAGTGCCTTGTGGCAGTCAGGCTAAAGCTGGGGTGATAATATTAATTATGATTACAGGATTAGGGAGAACAATATTTACTGACGAGGCTTTCCTGTGTATTTATTTATTTATTTTTTTTTTTTTGGGGGGGGGGTAATTTCATCAAAATCTGAATTTAGGCTGCATGATTGTGGGTCTATAATTTGTAACGGCATTAACCACCAGCAGCCCAATCTGAAATTCATGAAAATCAATTTTGAACAAATAACAGTACTATTCTTTTATCCCGTCGAGATCTAAGTTGTTACCTAAAACCTAGTCATGCATACAACAGTAGTTTTACCTTCAGTTTTCCACTATAGTTATTGCTAGATCCATATCGGTCACGGTTAAAATAATCACTTTGAAAATCCATTTTCATCTGTATTAGATGGGAAAAAACTGCTACAGCTTCACTGCAGCGACCCCTTAAAAATGAATGGAAAATGTCGTAGATATTAACTAGATAATAATTAATAAATCAAAAGGCAATTGTGAGGAAACCATTGCATTGTTTTGCTAAAATTGTGACAGATATAATAACATATCTCAGCATGCAATCTTCGTGAAGGCCAACACTAAAAGCCCTTTCTAACTGATTATCACTCTATCCGATTGTTTTCCGGATCAGTGGGTTTGCGATATAATTTACACCTGTATAAAGGATTTGCTTGGGCATTTGCTATAATGTTTTAAACTAGAGATGGCGGTATACAACTTCAAAGCCAAAGAGATTCGATCACACCAGTATGCCCTCCGAAGCATGTCACGACCACTGAACTGAACTCTACACTGTAGAGTTCAGTGGACAGGACCATAGAGCGCATAACACTGTCACAGCATTGTCTTTCCACCATACACCTTGTCCTTGATCATGGGCGGCGGAGCGTCTTTCAAAATGGGGGGGGGGGGGGGGGGGGGGGGGGGCAGCAGCCAAAAATTGGAAAAATTTTTGGGGAAAAGGGGCACCTATAAAGGGTAAAGATATACATGCTTTGGAAAATGTCCAAAGAAGAGCAACTAGATTAGTCCCAGAGTTAAAGGGGCTGCATTATGCACAAAGAGGAAGTTGAATATCCCTACCTTAGGCTTAGCATACAAGAGGGCTCGAGGCGATATGATTGATGATTTTTAATAAATACGATTCTGATGTAACACCAAATCTTGAATTACAATCCAGAGATCAGACAAGAGGACATAGTAAAAAAAATTATTCCTAGGACCACAACTCAGAGATACAAAAATTCTTTCTATGTACGAATACGTAAACCATGGAATAATCTTCACGACGCCATTATTTACTGCCCCGAGTGTGCACAGTTTTGAAGTAGCTTTGGATAGGTGCTGGAAAATGAGCCCATTAACCCTAAAAAGACTGGGGTATTTTGGAGGCTGGAAAAACTGGAGGGGGGCCTAAAGGCCCCCCCCCCCCTAAGATCTCGGCTGTTGATTGTCCGATTGCAACCAAATTTGGTATACACATAGTTCATTATGTTTTCTACATGAATGCATAGTCAAATTAATCTTATTATTCTTATTTTTAAAGATATTCTTAATTAATTATACAATATGCAAATTTTTTCGATTGTTATATGTGAGAAGCTGTTTCATGTTTGAATTATGTGATACACTTATGCAAATGAGTAATTAATGAATATGCATATTACTAATTAAGTACACGTTATATAGGCAAATGTAATGCTTTATTTCCTTATGTATTTCTTTGTTTTTCATTTCTTGTGTATTTCTTTGTTTTTTGAATTAATGTATTTCATTGTTTTATGATCTAGAAGAGTTATTTGTATTCACAAATGACATTAACTAACAAGAATCCAATGAAAATATAGTTTGAAAACAGTATCTGTAATATTCATTCCAGTCCCCATTGACTTTACACACAAACTAATGCAAAATATCGAATTTTTCTTGACATGCCTTGTGAAAACATGACGCAACTCTGTTATCGTACTCGCGGGGCATGCAAATTTGGTATCAAAAGTTGCGCAAAACTCTAAAGAAAAAGGTCATGAAACAGCAGCGCGAAATCTTTAAGCGTTACAAAATAATCGCAGTTTAAGTCGGGGGGCGTTTTAGCCCCTCCCCCCCCCCCCCCAGTCTTTTTAGGGTTAAGTAGGCCTACGATTATGAATCGCCTGCACTAGGAAACGATCCAGACATCTTGAAAAGGAAGAAGAACTTGGAACTGAATAGTGCCAGCGTTCAGTATCTTCCCCAGGGTTGTGGGTTTGTGACAGTAAATTGAAGCTCCTAAAGGCGCCATCTTTCAACAGGATTTGGAAAGTGTATGTGCCTCTAATTTTCCCATCATGCCCCATTCTAGTTTGTAGTTTTATGAATATGTAGGCGATTTTCCACATGTGCAACGTCAAGAATTATAGTTTGAAATATAAAATGTGCCTATTTTCCAAACATCTGGTAGTCAAAATAAAATGCAATTAATTTTCAAAATTATAATCTCAATTTAGCAGTTACTGTAAGGTGGCGCTGTTCAAATTTTGCCAGTTTAATATGGCAGCTAGAAGGCCAAAAGCATGCATATTCCCGTTTGTATGCGGGGTCTCTTCCAACTTTTGAGCCTTCATTAATTAAGCTTTTTCATAGTCTCAAATTACATGTAAGCCACATTTACAATAAATTCAAGGTAATACTAGGGGAGCTATTGTCTATAATCATTCTTAAGATTTATGTTTTTCATATGTCAACCCTATGACAGATGACTCTGTCAAAATGCAGGTATGATCATGCATGGGGATTCATTATAGTGTCATTATTGACAACAATGGTTCAAAAATTGTTTTTTTAACTATCCATCCTTTCTCTCGTGTAAAAATCAGACTTAAAAAAGACAGAGTAAGATAT
Organism: Heliocidaris erythrogramma; assembly: GCA_025617745.1. Classification (NCBI taxonomy): domain Eukaryota; kingdom Metazoa; phylum Echinodermata; class Echinoidea; order Camarodonta; family Echinometridae; genus Heliocidaris; species Heliocidaris erythrogramma. Next base: position 34,285,112 of record CM046855.1, on the reverse strand, counting down.
GAAATATCAAGAAAAAATGAGACATCTATTCACGTGTTATACCTATGGCGAACGTATTTATGCAATTTTTATGCAATTTATGCAATTTACGCCTGCCAAATGTACTACGGAAGTACGTGAGAGTAATCTGTCTTGATTGTACTATTAAAGTCTTTGATATATAAACACGCGCGCGCACGTCCAATGTTATGCTGCGTTTACATCATGCCAAACAAGACTAGACCAATTGTGGCTCGATTTGTACGTCGAGACCTGCGTACCAGCCTCTTGAAAAACAAAAAGAAACTCCAGTACGGTCCTCATAAGCAGGTCGTTGGACTAAGTGGGATTACATTTCGACTGCACGAAGCAGACCGAATCTCGCACGAGCGCTCGAGCTCAGGCGGAGCGTGCATGTTCCAGTCTATCCGAGGTTTGCGCCCCGCGGGGCAACGGCATGATCCGGTAACGATCACGGTGCCCTCTCGCGGCATTAAAACGTCCACAATCTGCGGTTGAGTATCCCTTTAATGCCAGAACAGGATTGTTGGATGATTTTTTAGATGATGATAAATATTTGGCAGGTATCCACGGTCCTCTTTCTTCTGATGATATCAATGATATTCGTACTATCTTGAATAATAATGGTCATCAAACATTGAGGTGTAATATGGATAGTCATGTGAATAATAATGGAAAGCAGCTTATTGATGTATGTCAAAGTTTTGATTTGAAAATTGTTAATGGTAGATTTGGAAATGATAAGAATATTGGTCAATTTACCTGTTACAATAAAAATGGTGGTTGTAGCTCTGTTGATTACGCACTGGTGTCCTATATACCCTCTTTGATAATATTTGTGATTTTCAAGTGGATACGTTCGATAGATGTCTTTCTGATGTACACTGTCCCCTTATCTTAACTTTTCGAAGTAGATTGCAGTTTTCACAGCCTAGTTTGTTATTAGATTCTAATGTTTCTTGTGAAGATGATTTTAACTGTACTGATAATGTTAAAAATAAACCATGTTATTTGTCTTTTCGGTGGTCTCATGATAAAGCTGGTGAATATATGCAAATTGTTGGTCGATCATTATTCGATCTATCTCGAAAGCTTGAAAGCCTTCAATCTGATGTTTGTACTAACGGTGTTGATTCATTCTGCTCTAAATTAAGTGATGTTTTTGTTAAGGCAGCACAGAATATTGGTGTATGTAACTGGAAAAATCCTCAAGTTAGTAAAAAAAACTGAATATGAAATGGTTAAACCATGGTTTGATGGTGATTGCCGAAAAGCTCGAAGAGATTATTTTAGTATTAAAAATAGATTAAAGAATAGGTCAACGAATCATGTAAATATGTCCACCTCTGTTGAAAGTGAGTTAAATAATGCTTTTAAAAGTTATAAAAGATTATTGAGATTTAAGAAGAGACGGTACATTAAACAGTTAAATGATTCTTTGAGGTTTTTAAGGAAAAATAACCCCTCTGAATATTGGACTCTTCTGAAAAGGGGTGAGAAAAAAGCTTCTTTTACTAATAAAGTCCCATTAAGTGTCTTTGTTGAGAATTTTCAGACGTTGGGAGTAGTATACCAGAAGTTGAAAATTCTGAAATACATTCGTCGTTGGCAAGTTTTAACGAGTCTGATATTTTAAATGCTCCAATAACAATTGATGAGACATTGCTGGTTATCAAACGTTTAAAAAATGGCAAGGCTTCTGGTATAGACTTGATGAGAAATGAATTTTTGAAAAATTGCCCAATTAGTATTTTACATTTAATAGTTACCTTTTTTAATGTTGTGCTAGATAATGGTATTATTCCAACTGACTGGTGTGTAGGGATTATAGTCCCAATTTTTAAAAATAAAGGCGAGGACACAAACCCAGATAATTATAGGGGTATTACACTTCTTAGCTGTTTAGGGAAGCTGTTTACTTCAATTTTAAACTATAGAATATCAAATTTTTTGGATTGTAATAAGATTTTAGGCGAAGAACAGGCTGGATTCAGGTCAGGCTATTCAACAACTGATCATAGACCCCGTTTACACAGAGACTGAAGTCGACTTTAGTCGAATTTGAACTCGAGTTCATTTGTGTGTAAACAGGGTAGTCGCAATTAGAACTCGAGTTCAAAACTCGAATTCGAATGACGACCCAGAGCAACATTTATCGAATTCAAACGCGACTTTTATCGAATTTAAATTCGCTATTTGCTGTGTGAACGGACACGTAATTGAAAGTCGACTAGCAAATATCCAGCCAGTGACCCCGTCATACGTCACTTCCGGTATTGCTAAGCAACGCGTCAGTAAATAAGCGTCATCCAACAAGTGAACCACAACGCACGAACGATCAAAACCCGCCGAAGTCACCAGGAAAATTCAGACAATGCATCCAAATCAATAGAAAAAGCTGGCTATTTGAGCAATTTAGCTATAAGCAAATCTTTAAAATAAAATTTTATCCATTACGGCAGGTTTGTGGGAGCGGGTCACATATCGATTCTGACCCATGTACAAAAGGTAAATGTGTGAAAAACTGACATGGAGGCTTAACAGAGTTGTCAAGTTTATAGCTAGGTTTATTCAGGCAAAGATATTGGCAAATTACACTATAAATGAAGCATTGCGTTGCATATAGCTCAAACATGTTAATGTTAATGTTAAACAATATTTAACCAGTAAATCACTGAAGTATCTTGTAAATTCTACCTTTTGCAGTCTTTCGCCCCCCCCCCCCCCCCAAAAAAAAAAGGCGGGTGGATTGAAGAAAAAAATCTTCCCACCATCTTCTTAAACGGTCTGCTCGACGAGCAGATCTGACACTTTGCTGTCGCATAAAATTATTGATCAGGATATTCCTATTCCGATGTAAAATCATACGAAACCAGATCAAAATGACTGCCCTTACAATACTCGCTACCACCATTTTGAACTCACTCGCGGGTTTTTCACAAATTTAACCCGGAAGTTGATAATCACGATATTCCCACCAAGCGAGGGCGTAATCAAGTCGAATTCACTTTCCTTCTGAATTCGAGTTCGTCCAATGCTTGGTGTTAACAGCCCACCGAAAAATAATTTATGCTAATCCAAGGTCGCAATTGAATTCGCTGTCGAATTTGAACTCGAGTTCACTCTGTGTAAACGCGGTCATAGTTTTGTACTGAAATGTATTATTGATATCTTTTTGCAAAGGAAAAAAATGATGTAGTGTGCATTTATTGATTATAAAAAGGCCTTTTATTTGATTGACAGATCATCTTTATGGTTAAAAATTTTGGCTTCCGGAGTTAAGGGCAAAGTTTTTGTAGTTATAAATAATATCTATAAACATGCCAAATCATGTGTTAACTTAAATGGTCAGTTATCAGAATATTTTATGTGTAATGCAGGTGTTAGACAAGGTGAAAACCTGTCTCCGCTGATGTTTGCTATGTTTCTGAATGATTTTGAAAGTCATATCAGTAAATTTTATAGGGGCCTTTCTTTGATGGATGATGTTTACAGTGATAGTTTGTCAGATGAAGATATTCAACTTTTTTTCAAGCTTTATTGTTTGTTATATGCTGATGATACTCTTATTTTTGCTGAAAATCCGAACGAGCTTCAGAAAGCATTAATCGCTGTGGAGGAGTACTGCAAGAAATGGTATCTTCAAGTAAATACGAGTAAGACGAAAATTGTTATTTATTCAAGAGGAAAGGTGAGGAAAGTACCTAGATTTATGTTTAATGGTGATGATCTTGAAGTAGTAGACGACTTTAATTATTTAGGAGTTAAATTTAATTATAATGGCAGTTTTAAGAAGGCAATAGCCAAACAGGTGACTCAAGCTAGGAAAGCTTTGTTCAGTATGTTGGTAAAAGCTAAACGATTGCAGTTATCTCTTGATACTCAATGTGAATTGTTTGATCGTATGGTGCTACCTATTTTGTTATATGGTAGTGAAGTCTGGGGCTTTGAGAATTTAAATCAAATAGAAGTTTTTCATAGGAAATTTTTAAGAACGATCTTACAAGTAAATAAGTGTACACCCGATACTATGGTATATGGTGAAACTGGTCGTTGTGTAATAATTAATTATGTTAAATGTAGAATGATTGGTTTTTGGTTAAGAATAGTCAAGGGAGAACAGTCAAAATATACTTTTTTATTATACAGACTAATAAGAAGATTACATGAAAATGAGGAGATAGATTTTGTATCATCCTGGCTTACATGACTTTATTGAAAACATATTGAATAATGCAGGATTCACTAATGTGTGGCTTTCTCAGGGCAATGGATTTTAGGTGCATTACGTTGGAGACTAGCTGATATGTTTAAACAGGAATGGCGAACAGCAACCTGGTCGAATCGGGTGTGCCTTAATTATAGGATTTTTAAACTTGAGCTAGAGTTTGAAAAATATTTGTGTGTCTTGAATAGCGCAGATGCAACACTATTATGTAAGTTTAGATGTCGAACACATAGATTACCAGTTAATAACAGTCGTTTCAACTCTGATTTGTTAAATGAAAGTCTATGCACACTCTGTACATCATTAGATATTGGTGATGAATATCACTATTTGCTTGTTTGCCCATTTTTTATTAATGAGAGAAAACTGTACTTGTCTGATTTTAATATACATAGACCAAATACAACAGTAATGGCGGAAATTCTTCTTACAAAAAATGCTTGCCATCTTAAAAAGCTTGTTAAATTTGTTAAAATTATTATGCAGCAATTTACATGTAAATCAAAAGAGGATGGAGTTGTTGATGTTGTAGGTGACAATCAAAGTCAGGTAGTTACACGTAGTGGTAGAATAGTTAAAAACCCTATACGTCTAGTACTTTAGTTGTATTTACACTGTATATATATATATATATATATATATTTATTGTTGTTTTTTTTTTTTTAATGTTTCGTTGAGAAATGTTGTTTAATATGTAAACTATATACCCTTGTACAAGTATTCAATATACCATTTATATTATTGTAAATAATTATGTTGTGCTCTCATACCCCGAGAGGGGGTCGATAGAGTGAATAAAATCTTATCTTATCTTATCTTATCTTATCTTACATCATGTTCCCGGCAGCCCCGGCAGCCCCGTTTCAGACTGCCACGGACATAACGGGGTGGTCGTAAGACAACGCGGATCAACGGGATGGACAAACTTGACACGCCGTGATTGCCGTGGATGCCGGACCAGATTTTTTAACTGTCAAAAAATTTGCCACGGCAATCACTGCGCAAATGGGAAACTTAGTGAGCCGCAGAAAAGCGGGATAAACGCAACTCAACGTTTCAGCCCGTAACAGGCCGTAAGAAAACTTGGGGGCCGTCCGTAATGGAACGTCGGAAATGTGAATTCCCGGCACCGGACGGTCACTTAAAGGTCTGGTACGTTCTGCTGCGTTTTGTGAAGGTTCTTAACATAATCCGGGTTGTATGGTACCGTTTCGTTGCGTTCAACCACGACGCCCAACGGCGCCTGACGGCTTACAGGCCCTGTGCGATACGGCGCATTACGTTCTATAACGGCCTGGAACGGTTAGCGCGGTCTGAGAGGACGAAAAAATGCCGGGCACGGCAGGGGAACAATAGACGACACATTTTATCTACAACACCAAGAGAGAAGACCAAATTGTGAGGTAAAAATAAAATCAAACCTCTTTAATCTTTACAAGCTGTATAGCTTGTAAAGTAAATCTTTACGAGCTGTATAGCTCGGTGCACTATATCAGCTGATCAGGTATTGTTTAATAAAATTGTTTACTAAAAACGTGTTTACTACAAGAAAAAAAAGACAAGTGTTTACTCTTACAAGCAACAGGATTGAATTTACTAATATTCTCGGTCAAAAGATGGGCATTGGGGTTTAAGCACCTGTTTTGAATCTTAAACAGATATAGTGATAACTTCATAAAGTAAACCGGGTTGCATACAATTTTAATTGTTTTTTGTTTGTATATGCAAGGAGGAAGAAAAAGGCCAAGCTATGCCACCGAGGAAGCATCGACGTACGAAGGCCTTCCTATTATACCCCCACGAGCACAAAACTGCGCTTTAGCTCACCGGCATCCACGTTTCATCCGTAGAAAGCCTTGGCAGAACGTATAAAACGTGTTAGACCTTGAACAGAACATGGTAAACGTAAGGGACCCCATCAAAACTTGACAGAACGAGAGGGAAGGTACTGGCGTCCGTGGCAGACCTCGGGCCGAACCGTACCACGCCTTTGAACCTCCGGGACTCAGCAGGCCCGTCCACCTACGCCCCGTCAAGGATACCTTGATAGACCTTGAGAAAACTTAGCACGACCCAACAAAGCGTGAATATGGAGGGAAAACTTGCCAAAATCCCAAGTCCCGCTACGTTTCAGGCAAACGGGGCTGCCGGTGCTGCCGGGAACATGATGTAAACGCAGCATCTATTAATATAATACACTTAAGGATTTGGGGCTCTTTTTTTGGTTCAAATAGGCTCCTCCCCTGGCCCTTTCGGTCCCCGCCTTTTGGTACCCATGGGTGGGGAATGGTTCTTAGAGTGGTGGGAGGCACTTCTTAAGGGCTGACGTGCCGTCCATATTTCATAAATTCATTTTTAAACATTGAATTTCCGCAGGGAGTAGCCCTAATAATTCTGCCAACCCATGTAGCGGGTTTGTAGCTTCATGCAGTCCAACCCATACCATTTACCTGTGAAGGGGATGTATGCCAAATTAGAACAGCGTGGCCATATCCGCATGCATGGATGGCTTCAATGTATAGTAGTATATACGGCACACATGTTATCGTTCACACAGCGCATGTATGGCTTCAACGTATACGGCCCAACAACACACGCGTTATGTCTCGCTGAAGCACAACCGGGTTACGCGTTTATGGTATCAAAAAAAAGCAAAAATCAAGAAAAAGGATATCAAATTCAGAGATGATAAGAATCAGATCCGCGGAAGGGGGGGGGGGGGGGGGGATAGGCTTTGGAGTTTAGGGTTAGGGTTAGGTAGTGTTTAGGGTTTACTTAACGGCACATTTGGGTGGTTGTCGCATAACTGTTTAATAATAGGAAGGACTTATGGTGAATGGTGAATTGACATGATTGGGGAAAATGGCCTTCATACCGTTGGAAAGATGTTATTGTATATCGCCTCAATTCATATGACAGACTAAACCGATATGTACACATCATTCGGGGGAGGGGAGGTGTCGGAGATCACGTCACTTAGGAATATCGGTTGCAACGGTGTAAAGAAGGAGCCCCCCCCCCCCCCCCAACAAAAAAAAAACAAAAACAAAAACCAACAACGACAAGAACAAAAAAAATAAACAAAACAACAAACAAAAACAACAAGAACAAAAAAAATTCCTTCGAAAATATTTCCACTATAATATGAATACGTATAATTACTGTATATTAATCCCTTCTCCCTTCGCGCTGGGGGTGAGGGGATGACAATGGAATGGGGGGGAGGGGGATAGAAAAGTCAATCCGTCGGTCCTCCCAAGACCCATATAAGGGGGCCATAATCCCCCTGAAAATAAAATGACAAATTCTTTTTTTCTAATTTTTGCATCCTTTACAGGGAACGTACCGCTAATTATTGATGTTATGTTTTCATGGCCTTAATTTCTCTGAGTATTAAACCACAGAAACATGGCAAGATCAAATCGCTCCCTCTAGGTCTATGCATGGATATTCTACTCGAACATTATTATATTCATATCATTAATCTTCATCAAGATGAAAATGTATTTTCTTCAGAACTCATGCACGCTGTGGATAAATAAGACACACACATGATCAGGGGCGGATCCAGAATTTAGTATAAGGCGGGGAACACAAGTGTAGGTTCTTGGAAAGTCTCTCAATGGGGGGAGGGGGGGGGGGCGAGAATTTTTTTTTCGTCACACCTCCAAAATTCGCTCAGGAGGGGGTGGTTATGGGGGTCCCTCCATAATTCTCTGACAAGCAAAAAAAAAGAAGGTTTCATTCTAAAAGGGGGCGGGGGCACAATCGACAAAAGGGCGGATCGTCTATGGTCAAAATGTATACTTTCCTTCCAAAAGGGGGGTGGTGGAGGGCACGGGCCGGAAGTACCCCCCCCCCCCGGATCCTCCAATGCACATGTTGTAAATACTTCTTGCTAAAAAATAACTTTATACCCGACTTTTTTATTTATCCACTTGATTATTGTGACAGATATACGGTACGGTGATTATTCATAAACACAGCTAGCGCCCGTGGATGTCCACGGGCTGCTTCTGCTCGTTAGATCTATATTGGACTACGGCTGTGAATTATATGACTCTGCAAGTCTTTCAACAAAACAAGAATTAGATTCAGTCCAATATCAGTCATTGGAAATAATTACAGGTGCAGTTTATAACTCCTCTCTTGAAGCACTTCAGGTAGAATGTGGTGAACGTCCTTTACAAGTAAGAAGAAATTTATTTGTTGACAAATATATGTTCTATATTTTGTCAAATAGAGATACCCATCATCCTACTTTGGAAATAATCGAACCGTCCTGGTATCTTGATCAATATATACTTGGAAACCAGGTCAAGGACCCTTTGTTAAAAGAGCATGTAATGCCGAATTTAAAGTTGAGCAGTTGAGCCAAAGAATATTACGAGAACCTTTTTGGACTTATAAAATGCCCAACATATCTTATCATATTCACAAAATCATAAACAAGAAAAGCAATTCAATTCATGATATGAAGAGCTGTGTTTTAGAAAGGATACATACAAGATGGAAAGGTTATTTAAAAATATATACAGACGGATCAAAAAAAAGAAGACAAAAGCACCGGTTCTGCATTTTTTATACCTGAAATGGATATCAAAGATTTTTTAGATTAACGTCAATAAATATAATGAGGGAAGAATTAGCAGCTATAGTTATGGCTCTGGAATGGCTTGAAGATTGCAGAGGAATGTCAGTCGTATTTTTAACAGACTCATTGTCAGCACTTCAGGCTATAGAAAACAATCATATACAAAATAATCTCATAGGTGATATACTATATAAAATACAAATACTACAAATGTCAGATGTAGCTGTAAATTCTGAATGGATACCATTCCATTGCGGTATTTGAGGTAATGAAATTGTGGATAATCTAGCCAAAAAAGGAGCGTCAAAAGAAAATATTCATCTGGAAATTCCATATATAAAAGAGGAATTAACAAACTATATGTCATCAATTTAAAAAGAAACTTGGCAAGTTCAATGGGAATCCTCATCAAATGGTAGACATTTATTTGATATACAGCCTGACGTTACAGAAACTGTAAATCTCCAAGGTCTTAACAGAAATGAGGAAGTAATAATCCATCAATTAAGACTAGGAAAATGCAAATTAAATTACTATTTATACATATGTAACCAACACAGGCGTAGCCAGGATTTTTCAATAGGGGGCCACAGGGGTGTCGATCCGTGTTCATGATCGGGGGGGGGGGGGGTTGACCGGCAAGGGAGCGAAGCCGTGGCGTATCTAGGGATTATGGCACCCGGGGCAAAAAATGAAGTCCCCCCCCCCCCCCCGAATGCCCAAACCTACCTACGTCAGCGAGGGAGCAAAGCGACCGAGCGGCAAATTTTTCAATTTTTAACCCTAAAAAACGCAATTTCTTGTGCCAGGAAATTTTGCAATTGAGCGGTAGAGAAGCTCGAATTTTATGCATTGATAAGCGGTTTTCTATTCACTCACTTCTACAATCGGGAGCAAAACTAACGAAAACCCTGAAAGGCTTGAGAAAGAGTCGAGAAATTCAGCAAGGGTACCTGAAGTTGAGATTTCTTTCAAAAGTTGAACCTTTGAAAATGCTGTTTTATACACTTTATCCTACATCGGGGGCGCAATATTTAGCAGGAGTCATATGACACATACATGATATATCGAGCAAAGCAATTACATCTTTATTTTTTTCAAATTCTGAACCCTTTAAGCTATTTAAGAACAATATAGGCCTACTGGGCGCGAAATCACGAGATCCTGAAAGATAATAATTATGCGACGGAGCAAAACGACCGAGCTTTCGAAAATTTTCACATTTCAAACCTTCAAAAACTAGATTTTTAGTACATTAACAGGCCATCACCCCACCTCATATTTTGGGGGGATATATACCCCTACCGCCCCCCTCCCGGGATCGACACCCACTGGAGGGGGGCCAGACGTGAAGGATCCAACCGCACAGCCAGGATGTCATTTTAGGGGGCGGTTGTGAGCACGCGAAGAGTGCGAAATTGGTGCGTGGTCCCCAGGGGGTGGGTGCAGGGAGGGGGAAGTTTCCCCCCTCCCGTGCGAAGCGCGAAAGCTCTGACGTTTTATAGCAAATTTGAGAGAAAGATAACGGCTCGTAGTCGTAGCACCCCTTTTTTTAAGGGGAAAAGTTATTTCGAGGTCAGGACTGCTTTACAGTTATTTGGACGCAATACTGCATTGTATGTAACAGGGGTGGGTTCAGGAAGGGGGGAATTTCCCCCTTCCCGCTCGGAGCGCGAAAGCTCTGACGTTTTATAGCAAATTTGAGAGAAAGATAACGGCTCGTAGCACCTTTTTTAGGCGGAAAGTTATTTCGACGTCCGGACTGCTTTTCAGTTATTTGGGCGGAATACTGCACTGCAACAGGGAGGGGTGCAGGGAGGGGGGGGGGGTTCCCCTTCCCGCGCGAAGCGCGAAAGCTCTGACATTTTAGCAAATTTGAGAGAAAGATAACGGCTTGTACCAAACAAACCTTTAGACGGGAAGTTATAGTTCGACGAACCGACTGCTTTTCAATTATTTGGAGCAATATTGCACGGTATGTAACAGGGGTGGGTGCAGGAAGGAGGAGTTTCCCTCCTTCCCGCGCGAAGCGCGAAAGCTTTAACGTTTTAGCACCTTTTTTAGGCGGAAAGTTCTTTCGACGTCCGGACTGCTTTTAAGTTATTTGGGCGGAATACTGCACTGCAACAGGGATGGTGCAGGGAGGGGGGGGGGGGTTCCCCCTTCCCCCGCGAAGCGCGAAAGCTCTGACATTTTAGCAAATTTGAGAGAAAGATAACGGCTTGTACCAAACAAACCTTTAGACGGGAAGTTATAGTTCGACGAACCGACTGCTTTTCAATTATTTGGAGCAATATTGCACGGTATGTAACAGGGGTGGGTGCAGGAAGGAGGAGTTTCCCTCCTTCCCGCGCGAAGCGCGAAAGCTTTAACGTTTTAGCACCTTTTTTAGGCGGAAAGTTCTTTCGACGTCCGGACTGCTTTTCAGTTATTTGGGCGGAATACTGCACTGCAACAGGGATGGTGCAGGGAGGGGGGGGGGGGGTTCCCCCTTCCCCCGCGAAGCGCGAAAGCTCTGACATTTTAGCAAATTTGAGAGAAAGATAACGGCTTGTAGCAAACAAACTTTTAGGTGGAAAGTTATAGTTCGACGACCCGACTGCTATTCAATTATTTGGAGCAATATTGCACGGTATGTAACAGGGGTGGGTGCAGGAAGGAGGAGTTTTAGCAAATTTAAGAGAAAGAAAACGGCTTGTAGCAAACAATTTGTTTAGGCGGAAAGTTATAGTTCGACGCCATGACTGCTTTTCGGTTATTAGGACGCAATACTGCACTGTATGTGACAGGAGTTGGTGCAGGGAGAGGAGAGTTATTTTCCCCTTCGCGCGCGAAGCGGGAAACTTTGACGTTTTTGCAAATTTTGAGAGAAAGATAACGGCTTGTAGCGCCTTTTTAACCCCTTTTCTCTCACTTCTCCCGCTTTTTCGCTCTCGCTTTTTTTTTTTTAGTGGCTGAATAGGGGGGGGGGGGGGCATGGCCCCCTTGTGCCCCCCATGTCTACGCCAGTGGTAACCAACATGAAAATGGTTTATGTACATATTGTAATGTCTCAGAAACAACAGAACATTTCTTACTTCAATGTAAGAAATGCGAAAGAGAAAGACGGATAATGCAAAGAAGACTTAAATTAGTTACGTTAGAATTATTGGGAAGAGATGCAAATTTTAGAGTCATCTTGAATTAAATTAAAACAACAAAAAGATTTGAATAGTTATTTTACTGCTCCATATTAGCATATTCTTACATTTCCAAGATGGAATACAGTCATGAGAGTCCGTTATCCTCAATGTAAGGTTGTAGTTTGAACGCCAAAAAGAGAGTAAAAGGGGTGTAATTTATTTTGTTTTTTCTCAATATTGTGAGATGAAGTGTAATAATTGATATATATTAAAGAAAAGAAAAAAAAATACATTGAACCGAAAAACTGCTTTCGCCACATATAGTCTTACAGTAAATCGGATACTGGGGCCAGTAAAACATTCTTATCGGTCAACGGTTGGAGAAGGTCTCCTTCGCGGCTGGCGATTAGTTGTGGGTGGCGAGGACAGCGGCCCACGCACCCACTGGCGTAGACGGGGGGGCACAAGGGCCCCCCCCTATTCAGCCACTAAAAAAAAAAAAAGGCGAGGGAAGTGAGAGAAAAAGGCCTAAAAATGCGCTACAAGCCGTTATCTTTCTCTCCAAATTTGCTAAAACGCCAAAGCGGGAAGGGGGAAACTCCCCCCCCCCCCCTCCCTGCACCAACACCTGCCACATACAGTGCAGTATTGCATCCAAATTATCTGATATGCAGTCAGGGCGTCGAACTATAACTTTCCGCCTAGAAAAATTGTTTGCTACGAGCCGTTATCTTTCTCTCAAATTTGCTAAAACGTCAAAGCTTTCGCGCTTCGCGCGGGAAGGGGGAGACTCTCCCCTCTCTGCACCCACCCCTGTTACATACAGTGCAGGATTGCGTCCAAATAACTGAAAAGCAGCCAGGGCGTCGAACTAACTTTCCGCCTAAAAAAAAGTGTTACAAGCCGTTATCTTTCTCTCAAAATTTGCTAAAACGTCAAAGTTTTCGCGCTTCGCGCGAGAAGGGGGAAATAACTCTCTTCTCCCTGCACCCACCCCTGTTACATACAGTGCAGTATTACGTCAGGGCGTCGAACTATAACTTTCCGCTTAAAAAAAAAATGTTTGCTACGAGCCGTTTATCTTTCTCTCAAATTTGCTAAAACGTCAGAGCTTTTGCGCTTCGCCCTTCACCTACCCTGTTACATACAGTGCAATATTGCGTCCAGGTTATTGAAAAGCAGTCGGGGCGTCGAACTATAACTTTTCACCGAAAAAAATTTGTTTGCTACAAGCCGTTATTTTTCTGTCAAATTTGCTAAAACGTCAGAGCTTTCGCGCTTCGCGCGGGAAGAGGGAAACTCCCCTCTCTGCACCCATGCCTGTTACAGTGCAGTATTATGTCCAAATAACTGAAAAGCAGTCCGGGCGTCGAAATAACTTTCCGCCTAATAAATGGTGCTATATATGAGCCGCTTCTCAAAATGTTTTATAATATAAGACGTCAGAGCTTTCGCGCTTCGCGCGCGAGGGGGAAAACTCCCCCCTCCCTGCACCCACCCCCTTAGGAACATGCTTTGCGTGCTCACAACCACCCCCCCCCCCCCTAAAATGAAATCCTGGATATGCGTTTGGATCCTTTACGTCTGGCCCCCCTTATTGAAAAATCCTGGCTACGCCTGTGCACGCACTCCTTGTGGGTTGCACATACTAGGCCAAAAGACAGAGGTCCACGCACCCCTTCTAGTTCACCAGTTACTCAGTTATTCGAGGAGCTGAGACTACTAGTGGCCACACAAATAAACTGCCCCCCTTTCTTGTATCATATTAGCCTTTTGACAAGGCCTCGTGACTTGGCTATTTTCCTCGTCATGCTGTGCCTGAGATGAGACTAGCCGGCGACGAAAAGAATCAATACGGCCCGGGTGAACACGCGATTGAGCGACTTTAGTCGCGAGGCCTTTTGGAACCTGGGTTTCCATCGTCCGATATGAATTATTCATGAGTTGACATTCGTATGCTAACACGCCTATGGAACGATAGTTGTCCAAAAATTCGATAAACCTAGTTTATCGACGATAAACTAGGTTTTTCGCCGAGAATCCTAGATTATCGAATTGATAAACCTAGTTTTTCAACAACAACCCCGAATATCAAGCGATAAACCTAGTTTATCGAATTCTTTGAAAAACCCGGTTTATCAATTTGATAATCCTAGTTTTTCGATTCGATAAACTAGGTTTATCAAATTTGATAATCCTGGTTTATCAGAACCCTGAATATCGACCGATATCACAGGTTTTTTGATAATCCTGGTATTTCGATTCGATAAACCTAGTTTTTCAATTCGATAAACTAGCTTTATCAAATTTGATAATCCTGGTTTATCAGAACCCCGAATATCGACTGATATCACAGGTTTTTTGATAAACCAGGTTTTTCGATTTGATAATCCTAGTTTATCAAATCGAAAAACTAGGTTTATCAAATTCGATAAACTAGGTTTATCGAATTCGATAATCTAGGTTTATCGAATTCGATAATCTAGGTTTATCGAATTCGATAAACTAGGTTTATCGAATTCGATAATCTAGATTTATCAAAATAGTTGTCCAAAAATTCGATAATTTAGGTTTATCAAATCGATAATCTAGGTTTATCAAATTCGATAAAGTAGGTTTATAAAAATAGTTGTCCAAAAATTCGATAATCTAGGTTTATCAAATTCGATAAACTAGGTTTATCAAATCGAAAAACTAGGTTTATCGAATTCGATAATCTAGGTTTATCAAATTCGATAAACTAGGTTTATCAAATCGAAAAACTATGTTTATCTAATTCGATAATCTAGGTTTATCAAATTCGAAAATCTAGGTTTATCAAATTCGATAATCTAGGTTAATCGAATTCGATAAACCTAGATTATCGAATTTTTGGACAACTATTTTGATAAACCTAGATTATCGAATTTGATAAACCTAGATTTTCGAATTTTATAAACCTAGATTATCGAATTCGATAAACCTAGTTTTTCGATTTGATAAACCTAGTTTATCGAATTTGATAAACCTAGATTATCGAATTCGATAAACCTAGTTTATCGAATTTGATAAACCTAGTTTTTCGATTTGATAATCCTGGTTTATCAGAACCCTGAATATCGACCGATATCATAGGTTTTTTGAAAAACCCGGTTTATCAATTCAATAATCCTAGTTTTTCAATTCGATAAACTAGGTTTATCAAATGTGATAATCCTAGTTTATCAGAACCCCAAATATTGACCGATATCACAGGTTTTTTTGATAAACTAGGTTTATCGAATTTCGGTTGATAAACTAGGTTTATCGCTTGATATTCAGGGTTGTTGTTGAAAAACTAGGTTTATCAATTCGATAATCTACGATTCTCGGCGAAAAACCTAGTTTATCGTCGATAAACTAGGTTTATCGAATTTTTGGACAACTATCGTTCCATACACGCCTACCAAGGATTATCGACCAATCACAACGGTATCTGCGGGGCTTGCTTTCCATGTGATTCGTTCATTATCGTGATATGAAATGATTGATTGATGTAGTTTGCACGGGCCGCGGCGCCAGGTGCCGAGCGAGCTAGCTCGAGATGAAGGCGAATTTGCATACCAAATTTATGCTGACGTCATGCGAAGATACGTTCGCTGATTGGCTCCTACCTATAAGGTAGCAGATCCTCGCGCTAGGAACAAAAGGCCCTCGCGACTCACGTCGCTCGATCGCGCATTCACCGGGCTGGGTAGCCTCTTGTCGAGGCCCTGGCGCTTTTGAAATCCTTGGCGATAATTATGGAGGCAAAATTTCGCGAGCCAGAAACACCATATCGCCAAGGATTTCAACAGCGCCAGGGCCTCGACAAGAGGCTACGGGCTGGGCGGCTAGTCTTGTTATGCAGCCACTACTAGCTTACTTGCCGAGAAAAATAGCCAAGTCACGAGGGCCTTGTCAAAAGGCTAGTATCATATATATTTGTATATTGCTTAGTTTGCCTTTAAACAATTTTAAACAAATTCTATGTACTCTATTGTTAAGTACACTTAGATGACTGACCAGGAGGCATGATAGGAGGAGGAGGGGCTCCCTTCTGCAAGGGCCCCTGTTTTCCCCCCGTAGGTAGGTTAAAGGCGGCTGTCTCCGGGAAAGATCGAGACTTCACAGATGTTGGTGGGTCCATGTGTCCCCATGTGACCCATCAACGGGACAGCCGTACCCCCGCACTGCGGTACGGGTGTGGGAGGGAGCTCTTCTTGCTTTGACTGTTTCTTTGTTGTACAAATTAACCTTTTGTTAAAAATTTATTTGTGTATCATTTGAAGTTTGGCTTCATTCTCTTTTTCATAATTCCCCCTTTCGCTAGGTCTTGCATTGAAAGAACAACAACAACAAAAGAGAAAAACCAAGGTCATGTAAACTAGTCTAAAGATAAAATGTTATACCTTTTGACTGTATGAGTGTGCATATGTTTGTTTGTTTGTTTTTTCTCTCGTTAAAAAATACCGATATTAAAAGGAGGAAAAAAATGTTACGTAGGTCTACATAATTATGTATAGTGTGTGGCAAAAATAGTCAATTATGACTGATTGCCAAACAAAAACAAATCAAGAAGAAGAAGTATATATACGTATAGTCCATTGGCATGCATGCGTAGACCAATATAATTGTACCTTATAGGCCCTACTATAGAAATAGTGCAATAAATCGAAAAATATAAAAATATGACTTATGAGAAAAAGGAATTCGACTCGTCTTTATCCTCATTATTTGGTACGGAAGTTTGATTACAACAACGCACAATTAATGGTGATGGGAACTAATTTTGCACTTCGCAGAGGCAGGTGAGCCAGTTCAAACCCGAAGACATTGGCCGGGAAAAGCAAACCCACCTCAACAAAGTGGTCATCACAATTAATAAATAATTATTATGGAACGTCAGTGGCGCAGATAATCTATCAAGATTGAAGAGCGCCATCAGCTCCAACATCAACAACATCAACGAGCATGCATGAAACAAAAGCACGCCAAGGTACAATGTCCGATTTTCAATGTTTTTTCAGCAGTTCCGGTTTAAAATCCGCTCTATAAAAGGACGCAAAGTTTATTAGATGAATCAGTTAATTGAATTTCCAATTACCACGATGGGTATCCGCGTTATCGTAACAGTGATAATTGTACAAATCTGTCTGTTGAATTCCAGACGGATTTCTGCATGGAGTGTGCCGGCTCTTCTGTCCCGTCTGTCTTCGGAGGAATCTCCCTTGACCGAGTCCGAGAGGAGCGTTCGGTCTAACGTTATTACGCCTGTACGGGAAAATATTCCAGTGTTTCCGGACCGGGCTGGCGCTAAAGAAAAATACACATTCAACCAAAGGTAATTTACTTGACTGAGCCTCAGGTCTTTTTTTAATGGTTTATTTTACCTGACTGTTGAGAAAGCATGTGCTTGTAAGTAAGTCAATCAGGGACTTGATAATGAGGAATTCGAATTTAATTAAAGGGAAATCCCAACCTGGCTTAATCATAACAAGTTGCTCAGAAACCAAGAAACAGGAAAAAATCAGAGAAGCAGATTGGTGAAAGTTTGAATGAAATTGGACAAGCAATATGAAAGTTATGAATTTTTAAAAGTTGTAATCACGATACATTATATGGGAATTTCAAATTGGCCCAATAGGTAATGTCACTGTGATGTGTTGGGGACAGCTCCCCTGTTCGCTCCAACACACAAAAATAAATGACTAATAGTAATAAAATGTTACTTTTTTCAAAATGTATTACTCGGTAGGATCTTTTTCTTCATTATAACAATATGCTATCTCCACTATATTTTGAGTAGGCTACTGCCCCAAGGGTAAAGGCGCTTCAGAGAAAACCGCAAATTAATATTTTCGTGTACGACAAACAGTAACTATACACGGCTTGTCTCGAATGGGTGGGGTGCGGGAGCGGGATGGGAGCGGGATGGGAGCGGGAACGGGCACACCCTTTCGAGACAAGCCCCCCGGTTATCTCGAATGGACGCGTTCCCAGCGAGAAGCTCAATGAACGCGCCACTTCGAGACAACCGGGGGGCTTTCCTCGAATGAGTGTGTTGAGTAGACTTTTGTAACAGACGTTTTAGAATTTTTTTTGAAAAATGTACTCTTGCTGTTTTTTTCGTTTTTCTTTTGTCTAAGATGTAGAAAATATAATCGGCAGTGGCGGCACCAGGATTTTTAAAGTGGGGTGGGGGGGGGGGGCAAATGGGGGGCAAAAGAAATTGTTGGGGGCAAGGGCGGACAAACAAAATTTTCCACCCTTTTATTTTTTTCACTCCGAAAATTATTGGGGGCAACTGGGGGGCAAATGCCCCCCCCCATGCCCCCGGTGCCGTCACTGATAACCGGGGGTTGTCAAATGAATGTATGAGGTTGCATGAATTCATAATGGAATGTTCATTTCAAAGGTCTGGTTGGGCAGACAGTCCAGAATAGAATGTTAATTCACTGCGGCGTATTTTTTTACGGGGGGGGGGGGGGGGAGGCACAAGATGGCCATGCCCCACCCCTTATTGGTGGGTGAGTAAGAAAATAGGAAGATGAATGAGGAAGATGAAAAAATATTCCCGGGAAAATGTAAATAGGGGTCAATTTTCGCAGACTCTGGTGGTTTCCTCCCGGGGATAGGTGGGGGGGGGGGGTTAATTTCCTAAATTGCCTGGATAGGGGGTCCAATATCTCAGAAAATTTCCCGGGATAGGGGGTAAAACAAATTCCAACTTCTCCGGAATAGGGGGTCACTTTTGAAAAGGAGTTACGAGCATAGGCCTACCCCTGGTATGGGGAGTTGGGGGCCGGGTACAAACGACCTTTTGATATGAGTTTTGACTTTTGATAGTGGGTATTGATAGAATGATAGTGGCATTAAAAGGTGTTTCTAACTTTGGAAAGATGATAAACACACCTTGGCTTATGTCAGCACATGTCTGTAACACAATTTCACAATATTTAACAGGTCACGCCAAAAAAATAAAAATAAATTAACAATCCTAGCTACGCCACTTGCCCTTTCTTCCCTGTGTGTTTTAATGCATAATTATTCAATTCTCCGATTTATTTTGCACAAATAATGATTTCCTTGTCAAAAGCATTTTTAGATACCGTTTTTTTATATTTTCTACATCTTAGACAAAAGAAAAACGAAAAAACCAGCAAGAGTACATTTTTCAAAAAAAATTCTAAAACGTCTGTTACAAAAGTCTACTCAACACACTCATTCGAGGAAAGCCCCCCCGGTTGTCTCGAAGTGGCGCGTTCATTGAACTTCTCGCTGGGAACGCGTCCATTCGAGATAACCGGGGGGGCTTGTCTCGAAAGGGTGTGCCCGTTCCCGCTCCCATACCGCTCCCGCACCCCACCCATTCGAGACAAGCCACTATACACAGCGCTGTCCATTCAAAAGCGTTGCGAACCGCGACTACAAAATAGCGACTACATGCTTTTTTATTAAATTACATCCTTTCTTGAAGTAATTATAGTACCAAATCAAGCTTAAACTATTACTTTATTGCGCTCCCTAACTTAAATTTAGTTAACTAACTTACAACTTACCAAAAAATGATGATTTATTGCGTCGTCTGCCATGTCTGCCCACAGTAGCTGTACTATCTTGTCTCGCAAACGGCAGAGGTGATAGTACAGCTACTGTGGGCAGACATGGCAGATGACGCAATAAATCATCGTTTTTTGGTAAGTTGTAAGTTAACTAAATTTAAGTTAGGGAGCGCAATAGAGTAATAGTTTAAGCTTGATTTGGTACTATAATTACTTCAAGAAAGGATGTAATTTAATCAAAAAGCATGTAGTCGCTATTTTGTAGTCGCGGTTCGCAACGCCTTTGAATGGCCACCTTGTACAGCGCTGTCGCAAGGCCACAGCGCTGTGTACTGTGTATAGTTAGACAAACAGGAGAGTTTTCCACAAGTATGTCACAATCGACTCACCATATTGTGATATAGTTGGGGACAACTCCCCTGTTCGCTCCAACACACAAAATGACTAAAATGTTACTTTTTTCAAAATGTATTACTCAGTAGGATCTTTTTCTTCATTTTAACAATATGGTATCTCCAATATATTTTGAGTACTGCCCCCAGGGTAAAGGGGCTTCAGAGAAAACTGCAAATTAATATTTTTGTGTACGACAAACAGGAGAGTTTTCCACAAGTATGTCACAATCGACTCACCAAATTGCCAATTTGAGATTCGCACAGTTGTGGTGATCTCATTTTTCAAACAGCCATAACTTTTTTTATTCCTTGTCCGTTTTCTTTAAAACTTTCACCATCCTGTTTTTCTTATTTTTCTGCTGTCACACAAATCAACTTCTCACCAATGTTGGATTGCCTTATAATTGATGTACATGTACATGTACATGCATGTGGCCGGGATGACAGGTTGACAAGTGTTTTTTTACTTTCACTCATTTATTTATGCAGTGTATTTTAATTCCCCGTAATATATTTTGCCAAGTACATGTGCATTTTGTCAAATCCAATTTTTCGTTTTATGTATGTGTATTCTCTCTTCTAGCTCTCTATTTCTCTCTTTCTCTCTCTCTCTCTCTCTCTATTTCTCTTTCTCTCTTTCTATTTCTCTTTCTCTCTTTCTATTTCTCTTTCTCTCTCTCTCTTTCTCTGTCTCCTCCTTTCCCCCTCCTTTCCCTTCCTTTCCCTTACTTTCCACCTCACTGCTGACTGCTCTCTCTCTCTTTCTTCTTCTTCTTCTTCTTGTGGTGTACTGCCCAACGCCCCAAGGTAGGAGCCAACCGGGCAGGGTGTGCGCTGATGTAGGTGGCGTGGAGAGAGAAGGTGTGCTTTAGTTTTTGTTATGTTTTGTCAAGATTTGAAGTACTGTTCTTTTGAAGGTTTCTGTAGTGTTGATTTCAATGGTTGCGGTTGTGAGGGAATTCCAGTCTGGGATGGTTCTCTGTACAAATGAGTATTTATAACAGTTTTTGTTGGCGAAGATTGGGATGAAGCTTGATGAAGATGATTTCCGGAGAGACCTTCGAACCGGACGCAGGACTTTTCGTACTGGGATGGATAGGCGACCCGCAAGTGCCTCGCGAAATGTATGTTACAGGCATACACAAACACAAAATACACAACCCTTCTCTTTTTTTATGATTGCTCTTGCTTCTACATGTATGTCCTTACCGCTGTAATTATGTATGTCCGTTTCATAATTTACACTCTTTGAAATAATAACTCAAGAAATATATTATAATAAATGTTGAATTTGTTGAAAACGACTTTTATAAATGTAATCTGATATCAATATACCTTTTTATTATTCATCTGCTATTCTCATTTCCTCTATATACATGATTATATTGTTTATAAACACTCATTACTTTACCTCTCTCCCACATAGACCATGTTCAATGCAGCCTTTACCCTTTTCCTGTAAATTTCCCCTATTAAGAAATTACATTGCATTATACCATACTGTTTGTTATCTGGTTATGAACATTCTTTCTGATGATTTTTTGTATTCTCTTTTTTAATTCATGTGCCCTTTTGAATATTTTGTTTCATACTATGTACTTATCCTTATACATGTACTTCTGTTCATCTTTTATCTTTTTCCTTTGTTTCTCACTCGCTCATTCAACTTCCATATATACCTTTGTATGATTTCAAATGAATATGTTCATGTTTGTTCTCCATTCTCCCTTCTATGCCTTTATTATTTTCACCATCTCTGCTCACAAACATCATTTCAGTATTAAGAAATGCATTTCAAGCGTTTATACCAATGTTTTCCTACATGTATACATGTATGTCACCTTTTATGTTATTGAAATCATGGTTGTAAACTTTTGTAATTCGGCTTTGCCGCGAAGAAAGTATTTCCAATAAACCACTTTGAATTGAATTGAATAGTTACATATTATCATGGCACAATTATCCATATTGTCATTCTTAGATCTGCTCGTTGAAAATCATTGAAATCAT
This sequence comes from Heliocidaris erythrogramma, assembly GCA_025617745.1. Taxonomy (NCBI): domain Eukaryota; kingdom Metazoa; phylum Echinodermata; class Echinoidea; order Camarodonta; family Echinometridae; genus Heliocidaris; species Heliocidaris erythrogramma. Next base: position 34,263,201 of record CM046855.1, on the reverse strand, counting down.
TGAAAAGAAATCCACTCTAGCATTAAGTTAGATTGAAAAATCTGGTTGGAGGAGTTTTATTTTATGACACTTGATATTTTGGCTCTCCACCAACATAGACTACTGAGCCAGATATATTCTCAGTCACTCTCAGCAAAGCATTTTCCTGTATGGGGGTCTAGCATCAAGCAGAAAAATGAGAGAAACAGATCCATGAAAGTTTCAGGAAAATCTAAAGAGTAGGGTCTAATAAGTTTATAGTCTAAAGTTTTTAACTTGTGATTGATCAAATGCAAATTGGCAACACTGTTATTATTTATATTTTGAGTGAAAATGAAAATGGTTGAGACTTAAAAGGGTACCAATCACCTAAAATTGTGAGCTTGAAATATTACTGAATATTATTGAGATATTGCAAGTTTAAATGCGCTCTCAATAGGGCACACATGAGTAGTTCATCTGCTCGCGATGCATTCTGGACTGCCATACATGTAAGTAAGATGATGTAATGGTACATGTAGCTGATCAAAAATGTTCATATAAAATTGAATACTTGTCGGCTGTAAAAATATTAAAGAGAAATGGTGTTTGGAAGTCACATTCTTTCATATTTCCCCATTATGTAGAAGCTTGGATGCCTTGGTGTATTTTAGAGCAATTATTTGATCTGCAGTGCAGTTCCACTGTTCACATCCGTGAAAAGTCGCAGTTTGTGATTAACCTCGTTTCAGCCTTCACAGTATTTTTTGTAGCCAAATAAGTGCCCAAATAAAGAACCTAATTTTGTATTACCATCAGTGCAGTTGCTACCCTTTCAATTAACACAATTTTTGTAGAGAGATTATTTAAATATGAATCCTTGATATATGCTTCAATTAACACATGTTTCAAAGGGAGACAGAATTATTTGCGTGTGCCCTATAAGCATAATGGTGACTTATGAGGAGACTAGTAGACGCACCCGTACATGTACGCACTCTCACAGAATAGGGCCCTTGCAGATCCCAAACGGGTTCCACATGAGCATTGTTGAATTGTGCTTCATTTTCTTCATCCTCCTTAACTGTTAACCCATAGAATGCCAGGTACAGTTATTTTACATTGATTTTACATTCAACATGTTTAGCTGTACACAAATTATTTTTTCAGGTGATTTGTACACTTAAACTTAAACTCATGTGTAGGGTATTCAACTGCAATGTGTATGTCTGTACAAGAAATGACTAGACTACAGTGTAGTCCTAAACTATTTGAAAGTGTACCAATTACCTAAGAATGTGAAAGCGTACCAATCACCTAACAAATCTAATTTATGTACAGCTACATGTAGAAAGTATAGAACAACCTCAAAGAATATTATGTTTCTTTCTACATCTTACATCAATAGTTACAGAGTTTGAAGGAAATAAGGATAACTTGAAAATGTACGGAACCCGTCTTCAACTTGGGTTCCACTTGGGCCCTATTCTTTGTGAGTACATACGGGTGAGGTGACTAGTGTAATTAAACTTGAAATACCTCTTTATGGACATACTGTAGAAGGAATGTGTGAAGCCCATATTTTGAATAAAGTACATGTATAGCGACATGGAACATCTAACATACAAAGCAAAATTTTGTTGGTGATTGGTACCCTTTACTGGTAAGCAGAATGTTCTTCATATATGAAGGGCTGCTAAAAAAGTAGGTGTACAGTTACATGTAACCCAATGCTAAAGCAAGGCAGCATCTCACATGACTTTTATTTAAGTTTACAGACAATGTGAAACACCTATTAATTTGATAGCACGTTTTTCAATGGGATGTTGGCAAACTTGGACTAATGAAGGTTCAGTGAGATGTTGCCCAGGCATCCAAAATTACCTTGACAGTCTCCGGATAGAAATTCAATTGGAACTGCTTAAAACCAAGCGAGGACCGAATGGCTTTTGTTGACCACCGTTGACCATTTACCCAGCTAACATGTGTTTGTGTCGTATCTCAATTTGTTTCAGCTCAAATGATAATTGGACTGAACTGGTTCTGACAATACAGTGGCCGCAGAGCTTTTGCATGGAGTATAATGTAAGAAACCATCTGTTTTATTTCTATTCCCAAAACAAAAATGAAATTTAAACATTGAAAAATGAGTTGTTCTAATACAAATTTGATGGTCAGCCCCTCCTGTGTATTATTTCTGCAGATTAGTTTCAACTATAACTTCAATAAGAGCATTTTTTGTTTGAGGTCATATTTCATTTACCTATATTTTCAATCATTAAGAACTAAAAGTTTAGTATATTAATGCATAGTGAAAACACTATGAACAGTTTGATAATGTGGAGGTGTCATGGTATAGTGGTTCATTCACTTGACTCACAATCAAAAGGTTGAGGGTTCGAATCCCAGCCTGGCACTAACATCCTTTGGCAGGACATTGATCCACATTTCCCACTCTCCACCCAGGTGTAAATGGGTACCTGATATGCTAGAGCGCTATATATTTGGCCGCCAAGCTATAACCGGGGTAATAATGTTGGAGTCCCAGGAGTGTCATTCACGTGACAGACATGAGCGCTTCATAAGAAGCTACCATTATTTGTTATTAATATATACCCCACTGAGTATGAATGAATAGAATGGGATTTCCAGCATATTTTTGTCAGTTTATTTTGTATCTTACTGGTCGAAAAAATTTTTTCTTCTGCATGATAAACATTTAAATATTACTTTGAATAGTTTATTTTCAAACTGGGGATAATGTATTCTCCAAGAGGTGTTTTTTAAATCGTAAATCTAAGTTTCCAATAGTGTCAGACTGATTTGAGGTTTGTTTATTCTAAAGCCTGGCTCACATGAGGCACCATTTTGATTGCGTCAGTACCTGCGCTAATTGAACCCAGTGAAGACGATTAACCCATATGCCAGTTACTCAAAAGTACTGGTTGCATTTTTCATTCTGCAATCGCTTTTTAAACGATATCATCACTCTTTCACGACATGCAAAAAACTGTATAAGTCACTGACACCGTCTTAACGTCAGCAAACGACACTTGTTGTGAGCTGGTCTTAACTATTTATAACTTTAATGTTCTGCTGCATGCACAGCCTGAATTGTACAAATTAATCTACTCCTATTTGACAGGTTAGCAAGATAAGACAAAGATAAACTTTGGCCTGAAGGTGTCATAAGTTATAAATGTGCTATTAATATCTGAACCTGTCAGGTACATGAGGTAATGTCTAAAATTGAGTCAAGTTCTATATTGAAATACAGAGATATGACTTCCATTGATTGGAATTCCATGCAATGTAAATGTAAACAAAACATGAAAGATAACTACGTGTAACAAGAAGCAGTTCATACAAAAATTATATTCTGAGTCTTTTAATCATGAATGTATTCAGATCAGGCCAAGCATAGTGAGTCTTAACCCATAGACTACAGGAACCGGTGGCTCCTGTATTAAGCCTATGAGAGTTAAAGAATTCAGTAGTCAATAGATTAATAGCTTTAGAACAGGGTTTTGATAAAGAACAATCCAGGTGGGCATCCAATGGTGATTCTTGTGAAAGAAATCACCTTTTTTATAATGTGAGAAAATACAATTTATGTGTTACAGAGTACTAATTAGTTTTGCTTTTATTGTAAATTTTAACCAGGACTCCCATACAAGTAGTGGAGAATGTAAAGTTCCTGCGGGAGTGAATGATTGGACCCTTCATGGCCTATGGTAAGCTTTGTGCTTAAGCAGTATCATATCATCTGCTTGGAGCAAGAAGGACGTTAACTCTGTGTTAAAGCATATGAGTTAACGCCCTTCTGGCTCCAAACATGATATTTACCATATAAAGGCAATTAGACCTAGTGTTGACATTAATGAGTCATTTCCTCACTAAATGGTCTCCTATGCTGCCCTACTATTATCAGACAAAAGCAAACTCACACCTACACACCATATAATAGGGTGTACCTTATGGTAGAATATGCGATGCTGTGTATCGTTATCAGTTGCAATTCAATTAAAGTGATTTGGTAACTTTGTAGAGGCTTGATAATATCTGAGCTGCCTGGCCTTACATGCTATCAGTGTATGTAATATGGTGTAAAAATGAAGCCCAGGGGAAAAAGCACTTCAAAATCATCACATCCTTCACAAAAGTAAACGTATGCAAGTGACCGGAAATGCCAGACTCATTTTCCCCCATAGACTCAGTGTTAGACTAAAGCTTATGGCCATACGCTTTCATAAATGGGAGTATTCAGTCATAGATATCTAAATAATAGCTGAAAACCTTTCTATGCCTTGCTATTTATTTTTATGATTCTGAACATCATTATACAAGACAGATATCACAATTCAATAATTTATTAACTCAAGCCTCCACAAAGTTACAGAATCCCTTTAAACATGTCTACCAACTAACAAGCCTGTCTGCTAGCTGTTGTCATTATATTGCATATCCAGTAATACCAAAGCCACTAACATGACACCTTTAATTGAAAATCTCGTTATCGTTATTGTTAAAATGTGATTCAGGATTAAAAAATGGTTTCATATCAAGGTTTGTACAATAGTTTACTCAGAGTTAACTTCCGTTTACACTGACTAGTCTGTTGAGAAGCTGATTTTAACTTTAATTAGAATGTATCTAACCTTGCAATATCTCTTTACAAAAGTAACATTGAAAGCTGATGTATTGAATACCAATATATATTAGTATCGAACACCAAACAAATGGAGTGAAATAATTGTGGTGATTATCCTCTTTGAAGGGTCTCCTTTACCAATCACAAACAGTCTGTGTATAGCTAGTATATACATACACACGGCAAAAAACTTAACTTGGCATTTAGTGGGTTAACAGTGAAGGATTATGAAGGAACTAAAGGTTAGTACATGTATAAAGAAACCCCTTGCATGGAACATAAGTCTTTTGCAATATCTCTTCATTTTCGCCTGTCTTGTAATCTCGTACGTCTTGTCAGGCTCCTTGTAAGACAGTAGTCTTGTAATGCCTCCCCCCCCCCCCCTTTAACTTCCAGTTATGTCAACTTGAGTATCTTAAACTTCTTTTGTTTGCAGTATTGACTACTGCTAAGGTAGGTTAGTGACCCGAAAAGACGCGTCCAGGACGCAAAATGCATATCTAACATGAATTGCATTCAAAGACGTTATTAATCAGATAAAGCGCGCAATGCAGCATCCATTCAAAACAAGCATAAGAAATCGTAATATTTTCGCATGTTCTAGAATTCGCTCCTGCCAAAAATAGCGCGAAATCCGCGAAAATTAATGTACCACAAATATTTTTGCATTTACAGTATGTGAATCTGTTGTACTTTTTTGAAAGGAAGACATTTACTTTTGACTTGAAACTATTGATTGTAGATGCTTCATAGAAGTAGTATTTGAAGCTTATGAACAATGTATGTATGTAGGGACATGAATCCCTGACAGAGCAAAATACATTTTGGCGATTGGTCCCCTTTGAAAATCTAAGGAATCAGCCGTATTGTTAATACTCTTTTTTTTTCTCTCTCTTTATATTACCAGGCCATCTAATCCTGGTAGTATTGGTCCAGAATTTTGCAATGATACATGGAAGTTTGATGTCACTAAAATTGCAGTAAGTATACAGGAGATAAACCAAGATTGGTTGTGTCATGAAACTCATGAAAAAAAAGTTTGTACATTTACATCATGAAGTAGTTCCCATACTGGTATTGACTGTAGACAATAGGTACACTAAACCTACACATGTATTAAAGTGATTTGGTAACTTTGTATAGGCTTGAAAAAAGCTGAGCTGCCTGGCCTTACAATGCTATCAGTGTATGTAATATGGTATAAAAATGAAGCTCAGGGAAAAAAAAGCACAATATCATCATGTGCTTCACAAAAGTAAACATATGCAAATGACCGGAAATGCCAGACTTATTTTCCCCCATAGACTCAGTGTTAGACTACAACGTATGGCCATACGCTTTCGTAAATGGGAGTATTCAGTCATAGATATCTTTATAATATCATTATATATTTGAAAACTTTTCTATGCCTGGCTATTTGTTTATCCTTCTGAACAAATTCAACAATTTATTAAATCAAGCCTCCACAAAGTTACCGAATCCCTTTAATATAAACCGTGGTTGGTACCCACTCAACATCAATCTATTAAGTGCTGACCCTTCCACTTGGTCAGCTGTACACTGGATGGAAGAGCACTTATTAGATTGATGTGGAGTGCGAACCACTAGTAGATGATATACTCCGACTCCATACAGATTATGATAATGCTCTTTGAATTTTTGTGATCCTGAATCTCCCTTCCACTAATCATTAGAAGATAATGCAATCCACACTGATTATTATAATGCTCTTTACACATTTGTGATCCCATATCTCCTTTCCATTAGTTGATCACAGGAACAAGAAGTTGAAACTGACTTCTATATCTTTCCATGGTCATAAATCAACAAAACAAAATGTTTCAAAAGTTTTCATGATCCATCAAAACTTATTTGTGGTTGTAAATGTGCTGGAAACAATATATAGCGTGTCATGGCTTTTTATATTACCCACTTGATACTTATTCACCAACTGTATTTTTCCACCATGCCAGTTTCTTATCAAAATGATGAACATTTGAAACAAATTATAGTGTTTCTTTTGCTTTCACTGTTATTATAAATGTTTGCAAGAGCTGTTTACTAATGGCTATGTCACATAGCCTCTACGTACGATTTGCGCATATTCCACATATAAAATTTGGTCATACGTGGATATACGAGGAAAAATTGAGAAAAGTTGGGGTCTTTGCGTGAAATTTTGACAGATGTATCACGAATGAACCACATTAAAACCATGGAAGAAGTACAAATAAACCACGCAAGAACACGTAAATCTACGTAAGTCAAATCTGGCCCCAAATCGTGCTGTTTATCTGCAATTCATTCGTGATTTGTGCGTCAATTACGTAATTTTAACGCGATATGTGCGCCGTATACGCGATATAAACGTGATACATCTGTGGTACATGCGTGAAAGGTCCGTTAAACATACGTGGACATATGTGGAACGGTCGTGGAAAGCCTAAAATTTGCGTATGCATATCGCAAAAATCACGCACAACTGCCTAAGATATACATAAGAATTGCGTTTTAACTACGTAAAATACGCATAAACTGCTTAAATCTCAACTGACCAAAAATTTTGAGCAGCTCAAAACCGAAGTCGCGTAAAGACCCATCTGCCGAAATGCTCGACGGACTTCTGCGCACATCGACGAATGAAAAACGCATGAAACACTTATGAATTACGTATATCGCGCATGTATCACGAATGACCAAAATTTCATACGTGGAATATGCACAAATTTGTACGTAGTGGCTGTTTGACATAGCCTTAACATTCATACATGTACAGTTCATGTAGATGAAAGATTGTATGGCTCATGCTTCACCAACAATAGCTCACGGTCAATTTTTTTCATGGAAGTCAAATTCTTAAAGGTAGCCCTGGGGTGGTATTCTGAGATTTATTTTATCTTGATTTTAGTGAAATAATTTTAATTGTCAAAACAAAATGTACACTTATGACGCATCACTGCTTAATGACTGCGCAAAAGTGGCTGCTTACGCGGAATTCATCTGCGCAAACACCAATAAAATGTTGCAATTCATAATTTGTTATGACAAATAAAATCTTTTCACTAAAATCAAGATAAATTAAATCTCAGAATTCCACCCCAGGCTTCTATCTTTAAATCAGTTGCGGTTGATTCAAATCAACCGCAACTCTGTACTTAAAGAGATACGAGACCGTAAGTTTGTGATGAATTGGATAATTTGCTATCAATTTGGATCGGTCGCACAAGACACGGCCCAGGACTCAACGCTATACATGTACCTTATATCATAACCATAACGTTAAACCTAAGCTAAAACTCTGTTGCAACCAAATCCTAGTCCTATATCATTTATAAAATAAAGCTGCAAGCAAATGTGGCTGTAGCAAATGTCATACCACCAGATGCAGATATTTCATGGATGTATGCAAATTTTTGTTCCATTTCATAGGACCTTGAAGGTCAGATGAATGCTAGTTGGCCAAACTGTCTTACAGACGAAGCTTATGATAGCTTGTGGTAAGTTAGTCTTATCCAAGATTGTTTTATCTATTTCCTATGACATTTTTAATCTAAACACATCAGAGTATGCTGTTTTTAGATATTGATATATTAAACTTGATTCCGTATTCCTTTTATAAGTATTTTACGGAATTACTACTCTCAAATTCAGTCTCACTTCTCAGTTTATATTTTCTACAACGAGGCAGAAGTGAGAAACATTTTAATTCTGTATATTTTGAGGGTTTTTATGCAAACACAGGTTGTTAAATATTGACTTGATGTTGTTTTCAGGAAGTGTAAACTAAATATATGCAGCCTTGGGGAAAAGATTGTATTTTTTATGTGTGTTTCTAAATTTGGTGATCTGAAATTGAAAGGGAAAAATGAACATTTTGTGCTGTCAAAACAAATCTTTTGTGAATACTGTTCATATTTTGAAAAGAACAGTCTACAGCATTGTTCTTTTCTTTTTCACATGTATGATTCAATGATTCATTTATTGTCATGCAACAAGCATAAAAATTGGGTTACAGTCTGATTTCCAAATTTCAAGCATAAAAATACGTACAATGTATCAGAAAATTGCACGTACAGGGATTACTTCAGCTTGCATTGAGATATCATAGTATAGTGATTCATTCACTTGACTAAGTCAAGAGGTTGGGCTCATTCAATTCTTATCCCTGTACTTATGTCCTTTCGCAAGACCTTCATTTCCAAGTGGTAGCACTTCATCTACTGACTGGAAAGAGCTACATGTAGTGTACGCGAATGTATCTGGAAAGAGCTACATGTAGTGTACCCGAATGTATCTGGAAAGAGCTACATGTAGTGTACCCGAATGTATCTGGAAAGAGCTACATGTAGTGTACCCGAATGTATCTGGAAAGAGCTAGAACTTGCACAAATGGCGTCATATTTTCACAATTTTTACAAACATGTGCATTGGTATGTACTTTTTCATGCAAAATAGGGTACTTTTTATGAATATGCGCACTGTGAGCCAAAAATTGAGTTATATTTAGAACTTGTTTTGTACCTGTTTTTATGCCAATGGGGATCATGTTTTGGGGAAAATGTTCTTGAAAATATGCAATATAGGGGGGGGGGGGGCATTTTTTACTCCATTAACGATCATGTGTTACATCATATGAAGTGACATTGACGGATTAATCCACATTTGCTGCACTCTACCCAAGTGAATATAAATGGTTGCCCAGTAGGAAGAAATTCCATGAATACTTGAGTTCATAGCAGCTTGGCTAAAGCCGGATAATAATTATGATCAATATAGCTTGTAAGTTATAAAGTAAATTAGAGTATGTTTAAGCTGCATAGTATTATTCTCCATTATATTGTTGTAGCCTTTATACATTCCATGCAATGAGCCTATCAAATTACCCTCTATAAGATATTGTGAAAGTTCAAATTGTCACATGGTTTCAGTTGTATTGTGCAAAAATCTCCCTTTAAAACAACATGTTGGGAATTATTGTGCATAAGCATACAATGTACATGTAGTTCCTGTTTGTGTAATCTACTGTTGGAAATATTATCACTCCTTTCCCAAAGTAAATTAGAGTATGTTTAAGCTGCATAGTATTATTCTCCATTATATTGTTGTAGCCTTTATACATTCCATGCAATGAGCCTATCAAATTACCCTCTATAAGATATTGTGAAAGTTCAAATTGTCACATGGTTTCAGTTGTATTGTGCAAAAATCTCCCTTTAAAACAACATGTTGGGAATTATTGTGCATAAGCATACAATGTACATGTAGTTCCTGTTTGTGTAATCTACTGTTGGAAATATTATCACTCCTTTCCCACAGTTATTTTGCTTTGTCACAAACCTTTTGAATGCATTACATCATACCCCAATAAAATGTTCTAAAGAGGTCAGTTTTTTTATGTTGCTATTTTTCATTCAAAAGTCATAAAAGATAACAATTTTACTTTGAGATTTAGTGGAGGTGCATGCAACCCCTATTTTTAAAAGTTCATTGTACACTGTAGTTAAAACTCATTTTCATATAGTCAGCGAGGTTTAACATCTTTGATATAAATGCCATGGTGACTAGCATAATGCCACAGTACCTTTTATCCCACATTATAATCCCCAAATCCAGTTTTATCTATTTCTCTGACGAGGATTAACAAAGAAAGTGTTTGGGATTTTAACAGTAAAATGAATAAAGAGAATGTCTATGTTATGTGCTTGTATGTTGAAGTAAATTGTATCGTTCATAGTGGCAGTTGTAGCGGTAGTAAAATAAACAAGATTGTTGTACATTGCTATCAAGGCCTAAAAAAAAATCAACTCTCACATCTCTCTTTCTTTCTCTATACTCTCAAACCCCTTGCTCTCATTCTCTCTTTTCTTTTCACAATATATTCTTTCTCTTTCTCACATCCTCTCTCTCTCTCTCTCTCTCTTTTCACCCTCTCCTCTTGTCCTTGTCTTCTTTCTATCTTTCTTTGATCTCCTCTGGAACCCCTCCCCCTCTCTTATTTTTTTCATGTTACTCTTTTGTTTCTCACCATTTTTTCTGTCACATTTCTTTCTTCACCTCCTTAATTTTTTTTGTATTTTTTTATTGTTTAATTGATACAACTTTTTGCATATACACTACAAGTACCTGTTTGCTTAATATTTCTCTTATTTTACATTACCTTGTATAAAATTGAACAATCTTTAGTTGGTTTGAAAACAAAACATCTTACCAGTGTTATAATGGTGATAAAAGTTTGCTATAATATGTGAACAGAGCTGAACCTGTATGCCTATTCACACTCCAGTCGGTAAAACACAGCAAAATAAAATGAGATGAACATAGTGCACTTCTTAATTTTGTATCTTAAACAAACAGATCTGTGGGTATGCGGAAGGTTAAGGGTCATTGTTCCGCACAGCCATGTTTTTGCCCCCCCCCCCCCAACAATTCCCTGAGTTTCATCAGTCAGCATCAAGTCTGAACAGGACTTTACACTGTCAAATATGATCTACATCTGTCTTTTGCTTTTGTTTATCAGGTCACATGAATGGGACAAGCATGGCACATGTGCTTCATCACTACCAGCCCTCTGTGGAGAGCACAATTACTTCCTAAAGACCCTAACTCTTAAGAAACAGTATGATGTTAAAGGGTAAGTACCAAGCTTTCTGCTAGACAACTTCTTGTTCTTAACCCCTACAGTGCTGTTGGCTACAAATCCCACCGAGGAATATATGCTTGACAGTCGGTCCGCAGCCTGTGCGTTAATGAGCCAAAATGCTGATTCCTGCGGAGATTTCCTCTTCACTGGATATCGAGTCTCGCAAAACGAGATAGCGTGAGATTTGGCGAGAGATTTGCAAGGGGTCAAGAAGGCATCTCTCAAACGAAACAATGCAGAAATCGTTCCGCTATGGTATATAACATGATTATATTCGACTGGATTTGGATATCTTTTTTCCCGTCCAAAATGATGAAATTTCAGACTTTCTGGGGAGCAATTTTAGCCTCTATTTGCTTCCTCCGAACTCCGTCCTGACTGGTATAAAGTTTTAAAATCTCAGTGATGTCGATGATCGTTGAGTTGGATTATTGGGGCTAACAATGAATTAAAATTAAATTTGCAGCAAAATTTATTTGTCAAAGAAAATATGGCTTTATTTCAACTGTTTTCCGAACAAAATACCCTGTGAAAGCTACTGAGGGGGTTAAGGCCAGTACGCTACCCCCGGTGCAACAGGGTAGCATGCTCCCAGCCGCTACATGGTTAGTTACTTCAGTCCTATTGAACATTCACTTTTGCAATAGTGTAAAAGGTACACCAAAATCATTGTAAGGAGGATATAATTCATCAACAATCTCAAACTTACCAGTGATTTTAGGACTTATTTTAGTTTTCTCTGCTGCAAATTTTGGCTTTCCAAGATGAAAATTAAGTATTAACAATGATATTTTCCCCTTCCCCATGAATGACCTATATATATCACCGCTAACTCACACGAGGGAGGTGGAACAGCTCCCTGTTCACACAAAACTTATCGGCAATGCAGGGTACACAGTAGGCCTAATGTACTTTACATGTATATGTACATGTGCAATGTTTCATCAAATTCAGCCAACTACTTATTATGCTTATAAATGTGCAAAAGCGGGCTGTAGTAGATCGTACCTACAGTACGTGTGTGTGTGTGTGTGTAGGTGTACGAGTGGATGGACATACCGTAGTACATCCATGTGCACTAACTTTGTTCGACCGTATTGAGCAGACGACGCTTTGTGTGACGTGCTGGTGAGCGGACCAGTCATGTTGCGTCATTCGGCACCATTTCAATTTTGATGGGAAATAATCTATCATGCTTGAACTTGCCGAACTCCTGACTGGTGTAAACACTAAATCCTAAGGTTTTTAGTCAGTTCTGAAAGAATATTTTTTCACGATTCCAATGATCTAAGAAATTTCTTGCAGCAAGATATCTGACCAATATTTTTCACCCTTTTTCGTCAAGGTTACGTCGTTCATTGTCACTCATAAATGGTTTATTCATTTTAAAAAGTCTTCTAACTCAAACTGCTAAGTTTGAAGTTGAAATTGGTAGAACTATCATTCCTCTTTCATTTGTAATATTTATCGTAAAAATCCGTTCAGAAACGGTGGAGTAATTGGCAGTTTTCTACCGTACCCTTCTGCTCATGAATATTCATAATGCTCGCCCCGGCGTGAATACGAGTTCCCGCAGGAGAAGCGCTTTTCGCACGGGCTGCAGACTGACTGTTAAATTTAAGGTTGGCAAAACATAACATGTAGTTTTGTTATTGTTTATTTTTATTTTTAAAAATTTATTTATTTTATTTTTTTATCATTTTTTAAATATTTATTTATTTACTTATTTATTTATTGTATCCCCCGGCAGTATGCCGGAGGATACTTTGGATTCAGCAGCGTTTCGCCGCCGCCGCCGCCGCCGCCGCCGCCGCCGCGTCACATTCTTGTGTGCGCTCTAGCGGTCACATTTCTCGACGAATTTCTTTCAGACTTCCTATGGACGTGTATCTTGGTAAAATCTGGACCCCTATAGTTTCTGGTGATGCTGCCCCCAGTGTTCCGTCTTTTATAGGGTAAAAGGCCATATTTTTGGGGAAAGTTTGTGTGCGCTCTAGCGGTCACATTTCTCAACGGATTTTGTTCAAATTTTGTATGAAGGTGTCTCTTGGTAAAATCTGGAACCCTATAGATTTTGGTGATGCTGCCCCCAGTGTTCCGTCTTTTATAGGGTCAAAGGTCATATTTTGATAGATGTCTTGTGTGTACTCTTGTGTGCGCTCTGGCGGTCACATTTCTCAACGGATTTTGTTCAAATTTTACATGAAGGTGTCTCTTGGTGTAATTTAAAAACCTATAGTGTTTGGTGATGCTGCCACCAGTGTCCCGTCTTTTATAGGGTCAAAGGTCATACTTCAGGACATGTCGTGAGTGCACTCTGCAGGCCACATTTCTCAATGGATTTTGTTCAAATTTTGTATGGAGATGTATCTTGGTATAATCTACACATGTTTAATTTTTCGTGATGCTGCCCTCATTGTTCCGTCCTTTATAGGGTCAAAGGTCATTTTTCCATTTCTTGCACTCTTACTTCTGCATTTCTTGACGGATTTCGTTCAAATTTTGCATGAAGGTGTCCCTTGGTGTAATCTAAAAACCTGTAGTTTTTGGTGATGCTGCCACCAGTGTCCCGTCTTTTATAGGGTCAAAGGTCATACTTCAAGGGATGGCGTGAGTTCACTCTGCAGGCCACATTTCTTGATGGATTTCTTTCCAATTTTGTATGGAGATGTATCTTGGTATAATCTACACATCTTTACTGTTTGGTGATGCTGCCCTCATTGTTCCGTCCTTTATAGGGTCAAAGCTCATTTGTCCATTTTGTGCACTCTTACTTCTGCATTTCTTGACGGATTTCATTCAAATTTTGTATGGAGATGTATCTTGGTATAATCTACACATGTTTAATTTTTGGTGATGCTGCCCTCATTGTTCCGTCCTTTATAGGGTCAAAGGTCATTTTTCCATTTCTTACACTCTTACTTCTGCATTTCTTGACGGATTTCGTTCAAATTTTGCATGAAGGTGTCCCTTGGTGTAATCTAAAAACCTGTAGTTTTTGGTGATGCTGCCACCAGTGTCCCGTCTTTTATAGGGTCAAACGTCATGGCGTGAGGGATGGCGTGAGTTCACTCTGCAGGCCACATTTCTTGATGGATTTCTTTCCAATTTTGTATGGAGATGTATCTTGGTATAATCTACACATCTTTACTGTTTGGTGATGCTGCCCTCATTGTTCCGTCCTTTATAGGGTCAAAGCTCATTTGTCCCTTTTGTGCACTCTTACTTCTGCATTTCTTGACGGATTTCATTCAAATTTTGTATGTAGGTCCATTATAGATTACACCTCTACAGCTTTTGGTGATGCTGCCTCTAGTGTTCCGTCTTTCATAGGATCAAAGGTCATATTTTAGTGGATGTCTTATGTGCGCTCTGAGGTCATATTTCTTCCGAATTTTCTATAAAAATGCATTATACTCTAATCTACACAAATCGTTTTGGTAATGCTGCTCCTGGTGTTGACAATATTCCGGGCCACTGGCGGCAATTTCTACACCATCCTTTTGTTTGAGGGAGGGGATGGGGGAGGGTCTTTGTCCCTCCTTCAAATCGCTGCCAGCGCCGGGGGATACATTTCGCATTGCGCGGCACGAGGAATGCACATTTCTAGTTTCTTTTTATTTTATTTCTTTTTTTTTTCTTTTTTTTTTGGGGGGGGGGGGGGTTTCTTGACAAATACATACTTTGCAAAGATGTGTGTAGTTGCCATGAAACCTATTTAAAGCCAGATTTTACTGAATAAAGCATTAGAACCCTAAATTTGACTCGTGGAAGTTAATTATTGATAAATTTTGGTAGACATAGCACCATAGAAGAAGTTAATATTCATAAGTTCACTGTTCAGTAATGGCTGTTACTTTGGGAATCGGCTTGTTCAAGTCCTGTGATCTGGTTGTTGCAGTTGTTGTTTGTTTCTTGTGTTTTCTTGTGTTTATTTGTTTGTTGTTGTTTGTTTTGTGGGGGGGGGGGGTCATCCGAGTCTTATGCTTCATTGATTGCACCAACAAATTTCATCTGAACTCAGCATTTGGAGGTAGCTCACATGTATGTCCCAAATTTTCTCTGTTCAGTTTCAACTTTGGTAAGAGTTGGCAAGGATTCTCTTTTTCTTGTGTAAACATGATTCCCTATTCCTTTTCTTCGGGATCTTCAGGTATGGATATAAATAGGAAACTGGAATAGATAGAATGTCACAACTGAAATACATGTACGTGCAGAATTTCTATGGTTTAATATTAGCATATTCCTATATCATATTCTCCCATTAAGGTGCAGTGTAATTGTTGTTGGTTGGTTTGGGAATTTCCCAGGTCATTGAATATGTGTAGTTTCCTGAAATTCAAAGCAAGACATGGTATATGCAGATGTGGTCTGTCATGTGCCGTTAAGTTGCCAAGTCACCAGGATTCAGGATCATGAGAATATAATTCCTCCTTTATTCTTTGTTGAATATTTCCCTAGCTGTAATGTTTGTCACATGCCACAGATCATGTCTAATTTATTGTTGTATGTTGTTATTATGATTATTACTATCACCACCACCACCACTACCACCACCACCACCATCCTCATCCTCATCCTCATCCTCATCCTCATCATCCTCATCATCCTCATCCTCCTCCTGTAAGATCTAAATCACAAAACCTTCAAATTTTGATAGTTAAATTTGTCATGTACATGTATTTTAATATATTTCATTCTCTTGTCATTCCTGATGAGTCATGTTTGAAATGGCCAGGAATACCATTCATTTTAAAATTGGTAATGAAATTCTTTTTGTTCTTTTATCTGTACATTGACAGGATGCTTGAAGCTAGTTCCATTGTCCCTTCTGAAAAAAAGCCATATGACTACCCATCAATATTCAATGCTGTGAAAAGTGTGGTTGGCACAGATCCGACTCTAACCTGTGCATATGATGAAGTAAGTATAAAAACAACATGATTTCATCGTTATTGGATTAAGTATATTGATTGTTTATTGATTAGAGGTAAGTTTTATATTTTCATTGGGCAGGCTGCCTTAGAAAATCATAATTTTCACAAAGCAGTCATTGGTTAGATATAGATTAAGAATTTGGAATTTGATTTCTGTTTCTCACCAGATTCATGATGTAGTTTGCTTGCAAGGAACTACTTAAAACTTTCCTATCTGAATTTTTCACAATCACAATCTTGTATGATGGAGCGTAATTGGAATGTTGTACACCAATTTTGATGTTCCGAAAAATTATAAACTTGGTTTGAATAATGTGCCTTTATAAAATATATGATATAACATTTCTCCTTTGTAACAGAGTAAAATCAGTTCTTTTCTCATATGTACATACAATCATTTAGGACTTATGAAAGTCTGTTAGGGCTTAGTTTCCATCCTTCTTGTGTAGCTATCAATTTATTTCTCAATTTCACCCATTGAACACTAATTTCAAGGGGCTTATGTGTTTTTACTAAAGTCACATCCGCCAGATGCTATTATTCATTGCATTGTTTCTTCCAACTCTGCAGAAGACCCATTTTGTGTACTTATCACAAGTTGAGTTCTGCATGGACAGACAGTTCAAATTGACTGACTGCGTTGATCCGAACTCAAGGCGGAAATCAAATCTGCGAGATGAGAACTGTGCACATGACAAGCAGATTTACTATCCACCCATTATGAATTGAGAGGCAAGTTTTCGTTTTGCCATGTGTGAACAGGTTTTATTCACAATGTGATATTTTGTTGAGAGTGGGTCATGTGTGGGTGTCTCGGTCCTTCAAAGTACACTTTCAGTACCTCTTACCTCCTCATCTAAGTTTAAAGGTGCACATTTTTTGGTACATACCCCAATCACAATACCAAAGCCACTCCAAATTGACCGATAGCCCAAGAGTCTTAGCCATTTGGTGTAATTTTTTGATCAGTCTATTTTCAGTCTGGTGTCCTTTGGGTTTGACTTAGGAATAAATTTGAATTTAAGTTATAACAGAGCATGAGCACCTGCCCTATATTGCTATAAAAAAGTATGTGATAAATTTATGGTATTTCATATTATATTATGGTAATAAAAACCCTTAATGTGTAACTTGTCAGGACTTGCCCAACTAAACATGACAAAATTGATGAAAGTCATTTGCTTTCTTGTATGAATAGGTACAGCATGGCATATCAACTTTGATTTGAATCAAGTAACACCTGCCATTAGTGCACAGTCAGTAGAATACAGGTTTATTTTAGTGTATAATGTATTTTCTTCTGCAATATTATACAATAAATGTTACCTCACAGTCTACAGCAATGTACATGTTCTAGCATGGTAAAACTTTGGTATTTTGTGGCAGAAAGGATTTTTTTTTCCTTCAAAGGATCGTGTAGAAGTTATAATTGTGAAATATGTTCCTTCAAAGGGATATCTTTTGCTTGTAGCTATATTCTATTTATAATCTGCTCTTTATTGTACTCGGTCATGTGATTTACTTGTTTGCATAAAGAGACAAAATATATTTTTTTTTGTATACATATCATTGAGCCTGATCTTTTGTTAAGGGATTTAATAATAAGATATGAAATCAAATGGTTATGAGTCTTTCTTTTTTCCTTGAAATTGCATCATGTGTATTGTAATTTATCTGCTTCTTAAGTACCAGCTTTTTGAAGCACTCATAAAAATTTAAGGTACTTATTTTTTTGTTTTGTTATTCATTAACAATCATGAACTTAATATTTCTGTGCAATTTGTGTTTTTTGGGGTGTGTATCTGAATATCTTAATCATGTACTGCTATGTGATTCATATAAGACCATGAAGGTTTTATGATGTGAAGTGTTTTGATCTTGGTTAAGTAGTTTCTTGCAAACCTGTAACATACATATTATAGAGAGGGAGAGATAAAGAGAGAGAAAGAGATGGGTTGACAAAGACGGGAGGTTGAAAGAGGGTATAGGGTAGATATGTCAAGGTTTACATTTTAAATTTTAAGGATGTTATATTGTACAGTCTATCCTGCATCTGGAATATGAAATTAGGAGTATACATGGAATTTGGATTGGTGCTTTATTAACATGGTGCCACAATGTAATTGACTTATCTTCTATGCAAATTTTGTAAATTATTAATGATAAATTATGTCTTCATTTACTGTAGAAAGGAACAAATGAGGAAAAGATGGATTATTCTTGTAGTTTATTGTATGTCTTCTACAGGAACAAACAAGGATCAACATGAAATAAATCATGTTCTATGAATATATTGAACTATTACATATTACATTAATCTGAATAGCTTAGCTGCAACTCAACTGCCAGGTGATTAGATATTTTTGATCAAAATATTCACACCATTGTATTCCATCTATGTGTCAACATTAGTTTGATGTCATATTTTATGAGTGCTTTATTTCGAGGACTATAAACTTAAGTGCAAATTTATCTTAAATAAACAAGGAAGTAACTCACCATACATATTTTATACAGGTCTTTTTATCTTTGTTTTCAGAAATGTTATTGAATCTTCTGCCAAGGGAGTCTGTTTTGTTTTCATGGGGAACTTTTTTCAAGGATCTTTTTATGGTTACAATGAAATACCATCCTGACCTGGTGGGATTTACTTAAAATGAAAAGTATTGAGGTTACGCAAAGGGAGTTATGTGTGGAACAGAAAGCAGATTTAAGAATGCTAGTCTTTGGATTACACATGGGATTACCTTATATTCAGTGTACATGGCATCAATAAGTGAAATATGATATGAGTTGTACATGTAGCACTATGGGGGGAACTTGTACAAATATGAAATGATATTTGATACATTGGACATTTAACTCTTTCAAGACAATTTTGTGGTTTGACTCGATAACTTTTGATTCAAGGCTCCTAAAAAATATACCAGATACATGAGTTAAAAGAGCAAACATTTCTGCTCACACTGTGTCCATTTTGTTGCATGAACATATTCTGTTGGTGCCAGGAATTTTAAAACGGATAATAAGCTGTAAACTCCTTAAAATGGCAACACATTGAGAGGTTCAAAATCACTTTTTTTTCATCAAAATTAGCAAGTTTGTCTACTTTTTGAAAATGTTCCTAACCATATATGTTGTTTTTGAAGACCTTACATTTTATTAGAACCATGTAGCTTCCAAAGAAAAATATTATTGTTGCCAATTTGAAGAACAAAATGTGATCAATGTAACCCTTAAATAATTCCTGTCATGAAAGGGTTAAAGGTCATTTGATGTTTAATATTGTCCAGAATTCTAGCCCTCTTTACGAATACAGGTTTAAATAGACATGGATTTCATAATGCAATTATTCTGCATTACTAAAAGGGTTAAAAGTTGAAGTAAACTGGAAATCTTCCTGTCGGCTAGAAAAACACCATAGAAACCAATGCATTATGTTGAGGCATATTGTGAAATTGCTTACCCTCAAGTTTTGGGAACTTTCATTTTTATTTTGTAAGTACATGGACAATCCAGCAGAAATTTCAAGGCAATGGTGGAAATCATCCCTCAGGGATATGACATCATTGTCACCGTAATAGATCTCACTGTTAGGTGGTTCCTTTCCATGTAGAAATACCAGCAGGACTTACTGTTAAACTTGTTCTCAAGTTCACTATAAATTTTGATCATATGACATGAAAATTCATTCCAATTATGACTGATTAAATGTTTCAATTGCATATTTTATATATAGCAGTGGTACATGGTGTATTATAGCATAACAGTGTTGCATTATAGCATTCCAGTATAAGAAAAGGAAAAGTTTTGAGTTTAGACTGTTGGTACATAACTAAAGGTAAACATGTTTCCCCCTCCTCACTATACTGAAATCTCAACTGAATTAAAATTCCCTTTTTGTGGGGAAAGTAATACTTGTATTGCTTCATTGCATTCAATCGAGCCCATACTTTGAATTGCAAAACAAACTTCAAGTGTATGTCAGTAAAGCAATATGGATTGATCCATAAGACTATTCTGACTGCTTTAATGATTTTTTTTTATATTAGCATTGTCATAAAAATCGAGATTCAGTTTCACGTGTTGAAAAAAATTAAAACCGAAACTGCTGTAGATTGCACCAAAATGTCCCTAAATCAGGCTTTTAATACTACATAGAAGAGAGGGACAATGCAATTTTGACCTAGATAATATGCTTTGTTATGTCATGTGAGCTCTTAAACGTTTATAATGCTTGCATTTCCTCTCTCAGAGAGTGACCTCACTGTGGCCTCTTTGTGTTAAACAGTTAAGTGATCACATGATGTGTCAAATATGTTATCAGTCTGGTGGTAGGTTTCATTATGTTCATCAACCTTGACAATTTGGATTGTTTGTGGGCTTTAATCCCCAAATTTCAGGGTTCTGATATTAGGTAAATCTGGCAAAAAATGAAGGTCTGTTGTCGATCATGTCACAAAATTTAATGGGTTTTTGTGTAGGGTCATTCTGTGTCAACTTCATGTACATGTACATGTAACCCAAGTTTTAATTGTGTTAAAACCCTACCACCTTCAAATTGGCTCAAAGTTGGTATATTGGGTAATTGATGCCTTTCCAACCTGAAATTGTACATTTTAGCCCCATTGACCAATTGTTAATTGCACTATGGCATGCACTCCTCAGGTATATTTAGCCAAAACTGAACACTTTTTTTGAACTAACCTTGTCTCTGTGCTAGGTCAAATGTGTTGCAGTTGACACACTTAGGAAAATAATCATGTGCAAATTTCACACACTTAGGAAGATAATCATGTGCAAATTTCACCTTTAATATGGATCATGGAATATTGGCATGAAATTTGGTGAATTTACACCTCAACTTATTTTCTCATCATACAAAATATTGGTATATTTTATAAGACCACCGATTTAATGTTGCTAAGCAAGATATTTTCATGCAGTATGTAACTTGTTTTTTGTCTAAATGTTTGTTTTTCAAAGGAGGCATTATTTATAGGTATGTACATAAAATTGAAGAAAAATCATTGTCTTGTTATACCATGCATTTTTTGTATAAATCTTGGAAATATATTTTGACAATGATTAAATTGAAAATGCTTGTTGGTCTTAATTGGGAGGTAAAATATCCTGCTGAAGGCAAATTACTTCCTTCTGAACTAATTAACTACTTAATATATGTGGTAATGTCATATTGATATCATGTGCATTAAAGTTGAAGGTATAACCAAAAATGTCCTGTGGATGGAAGTGCCATTATTTGACACAAAATGAAGTTTAATTGCATTGGGAGTATGTAAATGTGATGTGATACTCTTGTGTAGTACAGTACTTGTATTGCAAACTTCTTAGATTGGCAGTACACTTTGTAATTGTTACTATTCACTGATGTATTGTATGCATATTCTATTCAGGATGGCATGTACATGTAATGTATGTATTTATACAAGCTGTGATTGCTCATACTCCTCTGCTAACTACCCATTATTTTATAATTTAACTTACATGAATGGTGCAATGTATACAGTACAGGTACATCCCCTTATAAAAAAAACATCTGCTAAATCATGCAAAACTATTTTTATAAAAGTGAATTTGTAACAAAGTTTACCAACAATAAAAGGGTAATTGAATGGTGAATGGTGATGCTAACTTATCAGCAATTAGTTTATAATATATTCAATTGTTATGTCATGATTGAAACCATGTAATTTAATTCTGAAGTATAAAAGTAATAGTGAGACAACAATGCTTAATAAATAGTCTTAATACAAAGAATTGTACTTTGTGTTTTCATTTAATGTCTGAGTTATTACATACAACTTTCACTATGATATAGAAAAAGAGAAACATTTGATTTAAAACTGAACATTCAATATGGACGATATACTGCATACCAGCAATGCAAAAATGTTACTTAAACTGATCAATAAATATGGCTTGAATCGGTGTGTAATATGTATAAACGGCCAATGAGTACCCAAAGAACCAGCATATCGTGGAGAGATAGATTACCCATTAAACAAGAGCACACTTCACCCATATTCTTCAAGTTCTGAGACCGCTGTTCTATTATCTGATCTATATGTGCCTCCACATTTTATAGAAATACTTTTATAGAAATATATTTTACACCTTGTGCTGAGTATACAAAGAGTTTCATATTTCCCGATGGTAATGAAGCCAGACCCGACTAAAAGATTGATCAACTTCCGTGTATAAAACACTGCCAGCTCGCGTTCCGCCTCCCTTGGCCTTGGGCCATGCAAAATGATAGTGCACCTCAAATATGTTGTAGGTAAGAAAACCTCTTTCAGTTTCCTCCTTAGCCAAATGAAAACATATCACAAATACTTATTTTGAGATTTCAAGACTACCTTGTCATTCATCCAATCCACATAGAAAGAAATGAAAATCTAGCAAGGATTTCATTTCTCAATTTCCAGAGGTACATAATCATCTTTAAGAAGATGCAGTGGTCCATTTTCCCTTTGTGAACTGAAATTTGGAACCCTATGCTTATTGTAGGCAGTAGGCAGAACCAATACATTAATTCATTTTCTTGTCACTTCTGTATAATGATGTATAGAACATCAAAGAATTACTTGTTTCTTACTAAGTAGATCTGAAAAGAAAACACTTGGGAGACTGATGTAGTAGAGAGGGAAGTTATGGAATAAAGGGGCTTATACCTAGTTGCATGATACACCTCTGAAATGTAACACATTATGTTCATTTTGCAGGATGTATGATAACTTGGCAGCAAATAAAATCGCCTCAAACTAAAGTGTTCTATAGAGCATAGTAAGCCCTTTAGATGCCATTTACTTTTTAAAAAATCACATAGCAAGCGTACATGAGAGATGGACTTCACAACTGTGAAAACAACTGCTTGAGACAACTAGTAGACATATCACACTCAGTATGTCTAGGTACACCCTACTACCCCTCCCCCCTCCCCCCTCCCCCTCACCCTCCCCTTCCCCCCTTCCCCCATCTCTTCTAACCCCTCCTCATCCCTACCAACCGATCTCCTAATAAGAAATTCTGAATATTAATTTTAAAGGTAGAGTCCCTCTGGGGTGCCTTCTGTCTTTCGATACAAGACATTCTCTTTTGACTTCTTGAAGTCTTCATTGGTCACCTTCATCCTGCGCTCACGTAATGCCATGAGACCAGCCTCTGTACAGATAGCCTATGTACATAAAGAAAGATATAAAACAAGAGTAAAAGTTTGATGATGCAACTACAAACTCTGCCTGTAATAATGATAAAAAGAAATTAAATTAGATTACTCTATTTTCCTATGATCATGTACAATAGCAAAGAGTTCATCACTTGAGGTTATAACATGAATAAAATTGTTATTTGACATTCCACCTATCCCATTATTGGAATTAAATTGGAATTTCTTTCTGGTTTTACCGTCGTAACGATGGATAAACCATGGTTTTACATTGGACCAATAACCATTATGGTTTTGCAATTAGAGAAAAAAAAGGTTTAAAAAGTTAAAAAAAAGTTATAGAATTTATACATGTATGCTAATCATACCCAAAATCAAATCAGATATATTTGAAGCCAATTATGATACCCAATTTAGCAAAGCAATATGCAAGTCCTGATTTGGCACATGCATAAATTCAAGGCACGACATTTCTTTACAGCGGGAACAAATTTATTGATTGATAGGTTCTGATTCTAAGCACAGTCCGTGGGAAACTAACCTTAATATCCGCTCCTGAGAGATCATCCTTTGAGGTGATATACTCATCCAGGTTGACATCCTCCGATAGTGTCATGCGGCTGGTGTGGATGTTGAAAATTCTCCTCTTTGTCTTCTCGTCAGGGAGGGGGAACTCGATCTTACGATCGATACGACCTGGGGGTTGTTTCATAAAGATGTAGATTAACATTCTTATTTTAACAAACATTTTTAATGCAAAGTATATATTTTGCCTAATTTCATTGAGGTTATTGGAAATACAGTCACACTTTCTTAAAACATCAGGACAAACTTTGGGCATCCTATCTAGCACTTCATATTCAAGTCGTTCGTAAAGTCATGCATAACTTTACGAACAGCTCTATGAAACACCCCCAGATAAAGAGATAGGGGAGTTTATTAGAGCTTTCAGAACAGATAAATGTTAAGCTTCTCAGAGGGAAAAAAAGGCCATCAAATGAAAGATAATGGCTAAAAGGTAACATTAAAGTATATAGAAGAAGATTTTGATCAAACTCTGCCATTTTCATGACTCACAGATAAATTCATTTATAATGTTTTTAACATCTCAAATACACAATTTCTCCAACATGATTTAATGAATCCTTTCTCTTTCTCTAAGATAAACAGACAAATAATGCATAAGATTGAATTACACTGAGTATACTTGAAGAATATATTAATACTATGGGCTATATAACTTTACTGTCTTTTCCCTCCAGCGTTTGTTTGGTTGCTTGCTTGCTTTTCTTGTCTTTGTTACCTGATCTGATAAGAACAGGGTCAATCCTATTGGTAGCCATAATGACCTTTATCACTTCATATGTATCTCACTTGTCTGTTTGTTTACCTGGTCTGATAAGAGCAGGATCAAGAGTCTCGATCCTATTGGTAGCCATGATGACCTTGACATCACCTCTTGAGTCAAACCCATCCAACTGATTGAGTAGCTCTAACATAGTCCTCTGAATCTCACGCTCTCCTCCCGAATTGGACTCGTACCTGTTGAAATAAAAATATTTCTGGTATCATAAAGTGGTCCTTAAAGTGGATTTAGTCATGTGTCCTTGTAATGAAACTATAGTCTAAAAGTGATGGTCTAATAACTAATCATAGTTGATCATAAAATCAGTAAGAATCCTGGGTTCTGTCACATAGTAATGTTTGATTTGATCAATTCCATAATACGTCCTTCAATTAATCGGAAATTTACAATTACTTTTCTTACTTGATATCAAACTCAAGTCAATTTGGATTAATCACAGCTCTTTATAAGATGGGCCCTGATATATTGAGAAATAAATAGTATAGTAATTATACTATAATACAGGATTCCCTCAGAAATTTGTCAACCAAATTCCATGACTTTCCATGACCCATTATTGCCTTTTTCCATGACCAGATGAGTGTCATTTTGGTATGGGTTGCGGTGTCCAAGCGGCGTACCAATACCACACAGTGATATATATTATTTCATGTTTGTGATGTAAGGCTGCCATGGCCACACACCGCCCACACCCACAATCCATTTCCAGGACTTTCCAGGATTTTGGGAGATTTATTTTCATTTTCCATGACTCTCCGTGACTATCCAGAAGACTTTACCTTTCCATGACTGGTGGGAATCCTGTTATATTACTTATTTTTAATACAGTATTATGAAGTATTAAAATGATAACACTTGTCCTAAGAGTGGTACAATTAATGCAATAATAATAACATATATATTGCGCTTAATACAATGTTTCTAAGTGCCGAAGTAGTATTATTACCCTGGCTTTAGCCCAGCTGCCCTATAAGGCGCTGAAAGCATTCAAGGAATAAATTCCTACCAGGTACCCATTTACTACACCTGTAGAGTAATATTTAAATAATTAATAGACAGCAAATGTTCCATACCTCTTTGTACCTATGGCATCAATCTCATCAATGAAGACTATTGATGGTGCGTGCTCTTCAGCCACCCTGAACAGCTCCCTCACAAGTTTCGGTCCATCACCCTACGCATACGTAAAAAATGAGATCAAGCTCTCTTTATTGCCCTCACTGAAGTATCCAGCTTTGAAATGAGGCTAATTACACCAAAGCAGACATATTTGAATCTGGACTTTTCACAATATTTTTTCCTTGAGGTAAATAAAATATCGATAGTTGGAAAGATGAAAAATATTTTGTACTGGGAATTATCCATTCACTTAGGGAAAGATCAAAGATATTGCAAAATTAAAAATAAGGATTTGTGATTACAAAAGAAATAAAATAAACAAAATAATATGTGATACAAGAGCAGAACAAGCACATGTTTATTGAATCATCAATCACAGGTTCTATATATATATATATCATCATTATTTCTCTGACATTACTTACAAGGTATTTCTGGATGAGTTCTGAGCCTACAACACGAAGGAATGTGGCTGACGTTTGATTAGCAACAGCTTTAGCGAGGAGAGTTTTGCCTGAAATAGTGGGTTAAAAAGATCACGCATGAATATCATAGAAATAGCATGATGCAAACATTCTGATCATAAGACTTCTTCAGATCACAGGATATACACCAGTGCAATGCGTATATAATTCTTATATGCTAACCGTATCGCATACTTGCAGGTTTTACTGGTATTGGCAAATCCCATTCTTAATAACTCCACAGGACCATGCAAAACATGTAATATTCTAATTTTCATTACAAGAACATTGGAAAGCAATTGACTTAAAAGATGACAGAGCAGCATATTTTTGTTACAACAAGTTTTCTGTTATATGCAAGTATTTATGTATAAATGTTATCGACTCAATCTACACACATGATATCTTCTAGCTCTATTAAACTTAATTTGTACTTATATTTTATACAACATTTGTTATATGTCCAACTTCTAATGCATTTAATTCAAAATTTCCGTTCAGATTAAAGAAAGTAAGCATGTATATTTTAAGTCCCAATATTTAGATAAACTCACCTGTTCCTGGTGCTCCATATAGAATAACACCCTTGGGAGGTCTGATGCCCATCTCTTCATAATACTCGGGATGGGTTAGTGGTAATTCAACAGATTCCTGTAACATACACAAACAATTCATTCATTTGCATTTTTCTTCGAAAGTAACCTGCCATTTCTAAATGCTAACATAATAATAGTTCGTTTTTTATTGCAGTTTTTATCTACTGAAGTACATCAAACGATTGATTGAAACATAGAATGATGTCCCTAACCCTAACCTCATAAACACACACTTCTAAATATTCTTATTTTTATTTTTACATTCAATTATTCGTTCACATGTTAATACACCAACACAAATGCATATTGTTACATGGACAGATTGATGGGGGTATGATGTAAATTATGATTTTGTTTATTTTTTTTTTTTCAGTAGTGAACCGCTAGAATATTTATTTCAAAACTTCAAGTCAGACGGAAAATTATACAGGACAACTTGAAAATCTAACTAGAATTGAATTCGTCATGAGGACGAATTAGGTGGTCTGTCCTTAAATTTGCACGATCATGATTGTAATCAGGATGATCATATTAATGGGGAAATACTAAACAGAAGACAGGATGTCAAGAATGCCATGAATGGAGATGCTTCCTGAGGACAGGAATGTAGCAAAATGTGTAACGGTCATTGTAAAACGATTATGGTGATGATGATAATGGTGATTATGATGATTATAATGATATAATGATGATGGCGATGATATAATAATAGCGATGATGATCATGACGGTGATGGTAATAATGATGATGATACAGGATACTTGGGAGATTAACCCCATAGCTCTAATACAGGACAGGAAATCACAATTTCCATAGGGTTGTACACAATAATAGACATAATACGGAAAAAATGGCAGTTTATTACGTGATTTGTTATTTTTTATGTTACAATAGTCGAAGAGGATGGTAAAATGACAGGCAAAAAGAAGCAAAAAAAAAAAAATTTGTTATGGACCCACCGGGGATCGAACCTGGGTCACCGGAATGGGAGGCAAGTGCTTTGACCAATAGACCAAAATATTTCCCATAGAGATAACACGTAAACGAAAAACGGGATTCTCAAATCCCATTTGGTAGTTCAAAATTGGGCATGATCCCGACATCTGATCAAAAATTGGAGACCACACTTATAAAAGCTTATAGTCTCAGCTACAACATATTAAAATCTGGAAGGAAATAGACCAAAAATAACTGAGATACTGCTCAGAGAACGATGTCATGTAGATTCATGATTCGTAAAAAAATCATCTTCCATAGACATAACACGCATATATAGGGAAAATTCTGACATGTCGTCTTTAACTGAAAATTTCAGTGTGATGACGTCATCCAAATGAAAAATAATGAGCGCTCATGTTGTAGAGAATTGTCTCAGCTATAACATATCAAAATTTGGAAGAAAATCGACCACCTATTACTGAAATATTATCAAAAGAATACAAAAAAGATGATGTAATTTTTTTCAAAATCATTTTTTTGAGTTCATATGCAAATATGATGACGTCAGAACATGAGATCGGCAAAAATTCTACATGAATTCAAATCTACAACTCACAGGCTTTCAGAATATGTAAAGAAATTGGGAGGTTTCCGCATATTCTGACGAGCTATGGCGGATTCTACTTTTTTTTACCACTTTTTACATTAGAATGCCCATTGACGCGCCCACGAATTTGAAAGTTTGACGCGCGCGTGTGGCATTATGGAAGGTCGACAATGACTGTAAATAGTTGGAAATTGTCAAGAATAGTGTCAGGAAGACAAAATATGCGAAAAAACAGCGTTTTTACATTCTCTACGTGCTGTGTGCGCGCATAACGCGCGCACGGACGCGCACGGACAGAAAATTTTAAAATGCTTAAAATGTCCTGAACCATACTCTAATTTGATTAAAAAGTGATTTTGAGCATTTTTAAATTTTGACGCGCGCGTACGTGCGCGTCATGATGTGCGCGCAAATTTTGATGACATTTTATGTTGACCCTTGACCTGAAGTTAATGTATGTCAAATATGGTTCATTTTTGATGACTCGTTATGAAGATATGATTGATAATGTGATTTCACAAAATGGCGCCTGGATGACGTCACGATGACCTGATGACCTTGAAATAGATACCCGAGCTTGATCTGATAGGTCCTCATGACTGTAGAGATTTTGATAAAAATTGACTCAGCCGATATTGAGGAATCATGGTAACAAGAAAGTGGTGGAAAAATAAAAATAAATAATAATAAATAATAATAAAGAAAATTCTGACGAAATTAAGAGGTGGTCTGTCGACTACGACAGACCACCTAATAAAATAATGTGGTTGGAATTATAAAAATTTCAGCATAGTGTAACCTTGCGCAACAAAAGTATAGAAGTTAGAATTGGAAGGAATGCCATAAATCATCCCCAATTAAATGCATCCCTTTACTATAGCAGACCTGCCAACCCTGACACCAAGAAATAGGGACAAATGACAAGGCAAAGGCTGAAAATAGGGACGTTTCAGAGTTTCCTATACATTACTACAGACAGATTTTTGCAAAAATAGGGACACAATGGTAGAGGTGGCTCTTTCTTTTACCAAAAATCTGGCTTGTCCCTGTTAAATAGGGACAGTTTGCAGGTATGCTATGGTGCATACGTGTGAAACAGCTAGGGTCTCTGCAGGTAGGTTGCTCATTAGCTGCAAGGCAGTCGACTGTAATGTAGAGTACTCATTGTTATGAAGCTTCCATAGTGATCAAAGTGCATGGAGTACTGATACTGTACAAACATACCTTGATTTCTTGAATTTGTGTGTCGAGACCTCCTATGTCAGCATAGGATTCTTGCGGTGCTTTCTCCAGCTTCATCACCGATACCATGGGGTCTGTGTCATCCCCTAGCACTCCAACAATAGCTAACACCTGTAAAGTATACCAAGTAAAACAAATTGTTGCTAGTTTTGTGAACTGACGATGTGTATAACCTTCAGTACAGAAGACATGTTGGTTCGGGGAAACCAGCGACAAAACAATGGACAAATGAAATTATGTATCAAATATAATAAGAAAGGTTTGTAATTCACTGCTGTTTACTCTTAAACACAAATTTGGGGTCTTGGGTGTTTATAATTGACCATTCCAACTAACTGCATCAAAGTTAGATACTAACATGTATAGGGAGGGGGGTTGAATGCTTTAATAATTTACCAAATTTTAAAAACATTATTACAAGGTATCTACACAGTAGATCAGGGTAAAATTAATATTTCCCACTAAATTGAACAAGTTCTGTTGAATAGGTCTACCGCACCTTGTGATTTAGCAGGACAGTGCAGCCAGGCTCCAACTGATCCTTGTCCACAAAAGACAGGATACTGACGTAGTATTCTGAGCCTACCGAGGCTGAGACAATGGCATGGTTGTCATCAATGATCTCCTCCAGAGAACCTACTGACATTGGGGTTCCTCTCAGATCATCCACCTTGGAGCGCTCTTCCTGTTAACATAGGAAAAAAACCAGACATAATTCCTCATTACAACTATAATTACATGATTATTAGTCAAACCTGTAGAGAAAGACCGCTCAAGGGAACAAGAAAAGCGTCTTATGAGCAGGTGGTCTTTATAGACAGGTTGGCGGCCATTTTTAAATCTGAGTAATAATATTGAAACATGAATGCAGGATGGTGGCCTATTATATTATGTCAATGTAAATCAGATGCTGCAGCGACTCCCTTTTTGCTTCTTGTTATTTTACATATTTAAATTATAATGATTATATTTTAAGCATTATAATTCATAATTTATATGTTCCCAATTACTCTTGCTCTTTTAAAATGGAAATTAAGTTCATCACCTAACATGTTTCTTTATATGTAGGCCTACATGTGTTTGTATTCACCTTTAAATAGTTGTGCATTCATATTCATTTGAAAATAAAGTAAATGTCATAAAATGCGTAGATATGAGTGTTCTTAATTAAATTGAGTAGACTGAACATGAGTATTGAAATCGCGATCGGATGGGCTCAGCCTCTCTTACCATCGATTAAAAAAAAAATATGTATATATACATATCGGGGATCTCAATAAATTTTTATCAAAAAAATTAAAAATGAACCAGAATAGCCTGGTGGTTAAGTCGCTGCCCGGCAAGCAGTAGATGACAGGTTCGAATCCCGCTGGTTCCAATTTTTTCTGACTTGTGTTTTTCATTACAGATCGAGCATACGATCTTTAACACTGGGAGTAAAATGCCTAAAGATTTGTTTACAAATTAAAAATTCCTCCCCAGTCAACCTTCTTCGTTTACTAACCACTGTCTACGGCGGACCGTTAAAAATGAATATTAATGAGTCAGAATGAAGAGGATCTTGGGTATTTGATTCTAGTTCATCATGACTTGGCCGTGAACCAGAATAGCCTGGTGGTTAAGTCGCTGCCCGGCAAGCAGTAGATGACAGGTTCGAATCCCGCTGGTTCCGATTTTTTCTGACTTGTGTTTTTCATTACAGATCGAGCATACGATCTTTAACACTGGGAGTAAAATGCCTAAAGATTTGTTTACAAATTAAAAACATAAGAGAAGCTTTTCATCAGTTAGCAATCAATTGAACAGGTAACTGGATTATTCACAGGTACTAACCTCATCTTTCTCTTCTTGTGGCTTGAGTCTCTCCTGATTGCGAATGAATTCCTCCTCCATCAATAAATAATCCTTGATTCTCTCCATCTTAAGAAGCCGCAGTCTGCATTTTGTGTGGGGAGTGACTGTAAACAAGAGGAAAATTTGCCTTTCAAGAAATCTTTTGGAAATCCTTGCTGCGGACGATGCACAAATGAGAAGAATGTCTATTTTGCACCCCTCCCCCCCCCCCCCCCCCAAAAAAAAAAGAGAGCTATCATCATCTACCCCAAAGCTAGTAAATTATCATTTATCTCTTTCCAAAAATTATTAAAAATATATTGCAGTATAAAGGTCAGTACTGGCAACATACATATCCTTTGTAGACAGGAGGATTTTGAATGCGATGTCTTGCTGGAGCATTGCAAAGTGTGCCTCCTTGACTTGAAATCTTACCTTCCAATCCAATCAAATCCAATTACCACCAAGTACATACCTACAGTGGGCAATTTAACTGCCATGAAATAAACCAAATATTTACCTTGTGGTAGCTTGCTGGCTGTGTCCGGTCCCTTCGTCCTCCTCTTCTTCTTGCCAACCCTGGTGGGAACGGGAGGCTCATACTTCTTCTTCTTGTCCTGAAATCCACAAGATTGATGAAAATTCATTTAGACACTGGAATAACACTACATATGTCTGCTTAACAGTCTGAATATCAAATACAGCATTAACCTCCAAAAATTTTCCCATCATACAGAACTGACTGAATAGAGACTTTGCATGAAACAATGTAAGAATGATCTTTTTTTTTTAAACAGTTTTGAAAGAAAGCAGCAACATTATGTCACTATATGAAAAAAATAAAATTGATACATACCTTGTCATCTTTCTTGTCCCCATTCCTTCCGCCCCCGCCAGGTCCGCCCGACTGGTTTTGACCCTGAAAGAGGAAAATATTGATATTTTTATTTTGACATTTCAAATTTTACTTGACTCTAAACACTAAAGGGCTGGTCACATTTGTCAATTACGATAAATATACAATATGTACCTATAAATCATTGCCCAATCTCTCAAGTGTTTAAATTGAAAATAGATCGGACTTCTATGTGGTAGGTCAGACTTCTCCATTATATGGTAATGAGCCTCCCTCTCAGATTTTATCATCTCGGTGGAATCACTTGGCCATCAATTTTTTCAGGACAAATTTCACCAATATATTGTGAGAGCGAATCATTTTTGCTCCTTCGAGGTGACGTTAGTTCAGAAGAAAAATGTGGGCAGTGTCCATCATGCTTGTTTGACAGAATCCTACCGATATTATTGGTCAGGTGCACTCACATAGTGTATGCAAGGTTAATGTAGATAACCTCGCACTCTGTACCTTCGTATTGTGAAGAATTGCCTCCAATAGCAAGTGTGTGATCTCTTGCACATACATGTATGTGTGCTGAAAAGGAGCAAGATTGCCGCCAAAAACAGCCTGAAAACATCACTTGATCAAGATGATAAAGATCCTATTGAAGAATGTGGCATGAAATCAGATATTCTATCATCCTAAACTGTAGAATAATTTTCTCAAAATTTTACTGATTATATTGGTGTTTTTAGCTCTTCAACTTAGAGGTTGTGACCACCACCGGAATTGACACAGCCCCACATAGTGATGGTTATATGTACATTTAATGTGCACATACACTATTGTTATCAACAGGTTATATTGGGCAAATGTGATCAGCCCTACTCATAGGCCCAGGACTATGTGGGACTATGTCAAACATTCACTGTTGCAGTAGTCAAAAACAGAAAACAAAATTGCTCTAAGCAAGATTTAATTTTCTTAAATTTTCTACATTTACCTGATTCATGGATTCTTCCCCTCTTACTATGCTACAAATTTGAGGATTCAGAGTTAAAAGTGAAATTTTAAATAATTATTTTCCTCTTGTGTATGAATGATCTAGAATGAACCCACACCCGATAAAGCTATTGTGGAGTACAAGCTTATCTTCAGATAAGTTTGTATGGCTAGAGTGCCCAGGTCTGCGCAGCGCCCTTGTCTGCATACATGTGTAACTACGTGATTCTCATAAAACAAAACATGAAACAAATAAACAATTTGTCTTTGTTATATCACTAGATATTCATGAAAAAACCGAGTTAAAATATTGAAAAGGGCTTCATTTCAATTATTTTATTCACAGGCCTCTAAATGTTATCTTTCATGTCAGAAATCCTAAAACTGTGTGTAAAATGAATGAGTGCGCATACATGGGCACCATTGTATTTTTCAATGTCAAAATGACACTACTGCCTTTTCTTGTGACAATGGCATTGTTCTTGCTCTAATTTTGATGAGATTTTTGGACACTTACTCTTTAGAATATCAGGAATAATATCAGATTAGACATTAGAGGAGTGTATTAAAGAAATTCCTGTTCCATTTCAAGTCAAATCTTAGGTGTGCAGACATAGGGTTCCCCATCACACATGTATCATACAGTGTAAGTGCTTAAGTTCTTAACTCTTTGACAGTAGAGGCGCACTCTCTCCCATTTGGGACTCTCTACCATATATATTGGAGACTTAGCTTACAAAAGGATAAAAGAGACAACATCAATAACAAGTCAATTTATCCCAGCCAAATTTTTGCTTCATCGAGGTCAGAAACAAAAGTAGAAAGTGAATCTTTGAAGTAGATGGTCAAAAGGGGTAATTTCTCATGAGGAATCTGCTTTTATTTTCATTTTGCGCAGAGGTAATCCCTTTGCCGTAAATGTAAGGTAGTGGCTATTCTTACGACGAGTCGTAAGAATAATTTTTCCGGCTATTCTTACGACATACGCTCCATTTTCGTACTCTGCGCAGTCGTAAGAATAGGGTAAGGGTTACGGTTAGGGTTAGGGTATTTATATGTTTTGAACACCTTCGATGTCAACTCGTTCTCACAGGTACATCGTTAAGTCAGAGGACTGGCAATATCGAGGACCCAGGTTCAATTCCCAGCTTTGTCATTTGTCGTTTTTTTCATTTGTTACTAACCAATGTTTTCTCTCTACAGAATTACAGATATAATATGGAAAAGGCTGAGGAGATAGAGCAAACAGAGACAGAGAGATTTTTACTCAACAAGTGAAGTGTGTGCAGAGTACGAAAATGGAGCGTATGCGGATGTCGTAAGAATAGCCGGAAAATTATTCTTACGACTCGTCGTAAGAATAGCCACTGCCTAAATGTAAACAAGGCAAATCGATCTCCCAAATGGGAGACCGTCTCCCAAATCAGAGAACAAATTATTTACAGAAGTCTCTGATATCAGAGACAATCTCCCAAACGGGAGAGAGTCTCCAATATCAGTCGTGAGCCTCTACCGTCTACTGTTTGACTTTGTTCCACACCACGAATAGTGGTCATATTGACCACTACGAATACAAAATGCAAAAATAGTTGGTATTTTCTGTCGCGTGTAGTAAAGGTATGGGGGGAAAATAAGATAAATATTTTAAATACATGCTTTCAAATTCAGCCCTTAAAAATCTCACTCCTAACTCAAATGGCCGTTAGAAAGAACTTTTGATATTTTCAGCAAAATCCGAAGTCAAAATCTTGTCCAAAACCGGAGAAATCCCCGCCGATTTGTTTCGCGATCGCGTGTTGTTTACATACTGCCGATGTCTTAGACTAAAATCGGCCAATAAAATTTTTGTCCACGAAGAAACTGGGGATCGCAAGCGCACATCGATCTTTACGATCGCGCACATAGAAAATCGGGACTTTCCGTGTATGCCACATAGGGACCAAATTTTTAAGGACAAAACTCTTTTGGGGAGATGTCAGCGCCCGCGGCGACCAGGAAATGTACACAATGACTCCGATAGCTGGTTTCGCGAGAATCAACAGTAAATTACGGATTTCATTTTTGGAAATATCTTTTTCAACATCGGTGAGTTGAATTTATTGTATTTCTTGGATATTTAGTGGTCGGTTTTAGTAAATTACATGCCGATTTTGAGTGAATGTTTGTGACTTTTGTGCAGTGGTGTTTTAAAAAGTTGAGGTGTATGACTGCCTACATTATACACACGAAGTATTAACTCCAGGGAGCTCCAACACGCAGCGTTGGAGCTCCAGGTACAACTATCCAAAGTCGACCTAGCCCATTTTATGGCTAAAAGCATCGCTTAATTTCGGCAGGTAAGATAGAAATTTGTACTTACACTTCAAGAGAATTACAGTAACTATGTAGCAGGCTCTTTGATTTTACGATTTAACGATTGTTTCGATGAAAAAAATGGAATTTCCTCGCCGAGTCGATCTTTTCCCCATACTGTACCGTCGATTCAAATGACTCGATCGCACTGTGTGATCGAGTCAGCGACGTATATACGGTACATTACACACATTGCGATCGAGTCACGCAGCGTTGGCTGACTGCCTACATTATACACACGAAGTATAGGAATGTAGCTATGAGTGGTATACACCACTCCCGGGTACATTTCTGTAAAATAGTTGGTATTTTCTGTCGCATGTACTAAAGGTATGGGGGGGAAAATAAGATAAATATTTTAAATACTTGCTTTCAAATTCAGCCCTTAAATATCTCACTCCTACCTCAAATGGCCGTTAGGAAGAACCTTTGATATTTACAGCAAAATCCAAAGTCAAAATCTTGTCCAAAACCGGAGAAATCCCCGCCGATTTGTTTCGCGATCGCGTGTTGTTTACAAACTGCCGATGTCTTAGACTAAAATCGGCCAATATAATTTTTGTCCACGAAGAAACTCGGGATCGCAAGGGCACATCGATCTTTACGATCGCGCACACAGAAAATCGGAACTTTTCCGTGTACGCCATAGGGACCGAATTTTTGAGGACAAAACTCTTTTGGGGAGATGTCAGCGCCCGCGGCGACCAGGAAATGTACACAATGACTCCGATAGCTCGTTTCGCGAGAATCAACAGTAAATTGCGGATTTCATTTTTGTAAATATCTTTTCCAACATTGGTGAGTTGAATTTATTGTATTTCTTGTATATTTTGGGGTCGGTTTTTGAAAATTAAATGCCGATTTTGAGTGAATATTGGTGACTTTTGTGCAGTGGTGTTTTAAAAAGATGAGGTGTATGACTGCCTACATTATACACACGAAGTATAGGAATGTACCTATGAGTGGTATACACACATGTATATGATCCTAATGGTCAATATCACTCATAGCTACATTCCTATACTTCGTGTGTATAATGTAGGCAGTCATACACCTCAACTTTTTAAAACACCACTGCACAAAAGTCACAAACATTCACTCAAAATCGGCATTTAATTTACAAAAACCGACCACTAAATATCCAAGAAATACAATAAATTCAACTCACCGATGTTGGAAAAGATATTTCCAAAAATCAAATCCGTAATTTACTGTTGATTCTCGCGAAACCAGCTATCGGAGTCATTGTGTACATTTCCTGGTCGCCGCGGGCGCTGACATCTCCCCAAAAGAGTTTTGTCCTTAAAAATTCGGACCCTATTTGTGGCATACACGAAAGTCCCGATTTTCTGTGTGCGCGATCGTAAAGATCGGTGTGCGCTTGCGATCCCGAGTTTCTTCGTGGACAAAAATTTTATTGGCCGATTTTAGTCTAAGACATCGGCAGTATGTAAACAACACGCGATCGCGAAACAAATCGGCGGGGATTTCTCCGGTTTTGGACAAGATTTTGACTTTGGATTTTGCTGAAAATATCAAAAGTTCTTCCTAACGGCCATTTGAGGTAGGAGTGAGATTTTTAAGGGCGGAATTTGAAAGCAAGGTATTTAAAATATTTATCTTATTTTCCCCCCATACCTTTACTACACGCGACAGAAAATACAAACTATTTTTGCATTTTGTATTCGTAGTGGTCAATATGACCACTATTCGTGGTGTGAATATGACCATTGCTTGCTGATGTGTTTATAACTCTTTTTCACCATTCAACAATTAATACCGTAGTCACATTGGTTTTTATATAGATATACACAGAGATTCTAAATGAAATGCAAAAATGAATGGGGGAAACAAAGTCGGTAAGCACTTAAAGAGGCCAACCAAAATGACAATGGCGGATTCTCATTAATATTCATGAGAATACAAACTATGAATATGTATATACGCATGCGCAGATAAGCTTGCGCTTAAATGTTTCGGATATATACTTTATTTCCGCCGGATTTAGTATGTAGTGTTCGTAGCTACATAGGTTAAGGCGAAGTGCAATAGCAATCGGAAGACTGTGGGTTCGATCCTCTGGGATTTTTTTTTTGAGGGGGGGGGGGGGGGGGCGGGACGAGGGGTAACATGGATCTTCTCTTTTCCCCCGATTTTTTTCCCTCTTCTCATTAAAAAAAAAATGTTTGTTGAAACAGAAAGTATCGGATGTGATTCGAGTACAATGAATAATTATGTTTCTAAAATGATTTCCTTTGTTTATATTATTTTCATCATTTTTACTCGTTTCATTAGTGGATACATTCAAATTACAACCTCAATCTCCCATTGACTATTTCACATTGTATCGTGAAGTGTTCACATGTTTTGCAGTTGTGTATAAAGGGATGTCATTTTGGTTGGCCTCCTGCGTCATTTTGGTTGGCCTCCTGTGTTTTCCCACTTGATATCGCGTATAATAAATACTCTCATGTTCTATTATTTTCATCATTTTACTCGTTTCATAAGTGGATATATTCAAATTATAACCGCAATCTCCCATTGACTGTTTTACAATGTAACGTGAAGTTTTAACATGCTTTGCAGTTGGGTATAGTGGGATGTCATTTTGGTTGGCCTCCTGCGTCATTTTGGTTGGCCTCCTGTGTCATTTTTGGTTAGCCTCCTTTGTTTTCATATTACAGCTCTTATAATAGATGCTTTTATGATCTATTACTAAGTATTTTGTTCATTTTTACTCGTTTTATATGTTGAAACATTCATATTAGAACTTCAATCTCCCATTGACTGATTTGCAATGTAGCGTGAAGTTTTAACATGCTTTGCTGTTGTGTGTAATGGGATGTCATTTTGGTTGGCCTCCTGTGTTTCCCCACTTGATATCTCGTGTATAATAAATATCATGTTCTATTATTTTCATCAGTACCCCCCGGACAAGTACCCCCAGACAACTGCTCCTATGACAACCGCCCTCTAGGACAACTACCCCCCGACAACTACCCCCAGACAACTACCCCCTAGGACAAACACCCCCCGGACAACTACCCCCCCCCCCCAGACAACTACCCCCTAGAGCAACCACCTCTAGGACAACTAACTACCCTCAGGACAACTACCCCAGGAAAACCACCCTCTAGAAAAGGTACACCAAATTGGACTTAACATCACAATGAACAGGATTGTGCCCTAGGGGGTAGTTGTCTCGGGGGGGGGGGGGGGGGGGGGGCGGCTTGTCTCGAATGGGTGGGTTGCGGAAGCGGGATGGGAGCGGGATGGGAGCGGGGAGCGGCGGGATGGGAGCGGGAACGGGCACATCCTTTCGAGACAAGCCCCCCCCCCCCCCCCCCCCCGTCCATCTCGAATGGACGCGTTCCCAGCGAGAAGTTCAATGAACGCGCCACTTCGAGACAACCGGGGGGGGCCTTCTTCGAATGGATGTGTTGAGTAGACTTTTGTAACAGGCGTTTTAGAAATTTTTGAGAAATGTACTCTTGCTGGTTTTTTCATTTTTCTTTTGTCCAAGATGTAGAAAATATAATAAAACAGTATCTAAAGCTTATGACAAGGAAATCATTATTTGTGCAAAATAAATAGGAGAATTGAATAATTATGCATTAAAACACACGGGGACGAAAGGGCAAGTGGCTTAGCTATGATTTTTTTATTTTTTTTTTTTATTTTTTTGGCGTGGCCTGTTAAATATTGTGAAATTGTGTTACAGGCATGGGCTGACATAAGCCCAGTGTTTATCATCTTTCCAAAGTTAGAAACACCTTTTAATGCCACTATCATTCTATCAATACCCACTATCAAATGTCAAAACGCATATCAAAAGGTCGTTTGTACCCGCCCCCCCCCCCCCCCAACTCCCCATACAAGGGCCTATACAAGGCCTATGCTCGTACATCCTTTTCAAAAGTTACCCCCTATTCCGGAGAAGTTGGAATTTGTTTTACCCCCCTATCCCGGGGAATTTTCTGAGATATTGGACCCCCTATCCAGGCAATTTAGGAAATTAACCCCCCCCCCCTCCTATCCCCGGGGAGGAAAACCACCAGAGTCTGCGAAAATTGACCCCTATTTACATTTTCCCGGGAATATTTTTTCATCTTCTTCACTCATCTTCCTATTTTCTTACTCACCCACCAATAAGGGGTGGGGCATGGCCATCTTGTGCCCCCCCCCGTAAAAAAAAATACGCCGCAGTGAATTAACATTATATTCTATTAGCGCTTGATCGGAGTTTAGCGATTAATCGCTAAACACTCTTTATGTTACGGGCCCAGGTCACGCCAAACAAAAATAATAATAAATAAATAAATACAAAAAATCCTAGCTACGCCACTTGCCCTTTCGTCCCGTATGTTTTTTATGCATAATTATTCAATTCTCCTATTTATTTTGCACAAATAATGATTTCCTTGTCAAAAGCTGTTTTTAGATACTGTTTTATTTATATTTTCTACATCTTAGACAAAAGAAAAACGGAAAAAAACAGCAAGAGTACATTTTTCAAAAATTTCTAAAACGTCTGTTACAAAAGTCTACTCAACACACCCATTCGAGGAAAGCCCCCCCCCCCCCCCCCGGTTGTCTCGAAGTGGCGCGTTCATTGAACTTCTCGCTGGGAACGCGTCCATTCGAGATAACCGGGGGTTGTCTCGAAAGGGTGTGCCCGTTCCCGCTCCCATCCCGCTCCCACAACCCACCCATTCGAGACAAGCCCTAGAAATGTGAGTTATTTCTTTGAAATTCAGATCGCTGGCCAAACGAATTTTGGTAGCCCTGCTTCATATTGTCTTTATTCACTCATGCGTGACGTATGTATCATAATTATGAGTGACATCAGATGAAAGAAGAGGATGCAATCTTTACAAATATTTGTCATAATTGTGATTAAGATATGATTAAACATCGATAAATCTCGGTTTCGTTTTTTCTGTGACACACTGTATAGATATATATATATATAAAATATATATATATATATATTCATATATATAAACACCTATCGGGTACATTAGGAGGACAGTTTTTGTTCTTTTTCTTTGTCCAACTGTCGACTTAATGTACCAACTGTCACCTAATGTAGGGGTCTCTATTATGACGAAATAAACTGTATTGTCAACTGTCGACCTAATGTACCCGTTAGTCAAATATAATTTATATATATATATATATTCTTTTTTATATATCTTTTTGTTGTGCACCAATCATTTTTGATGACTTGTAAATATTTTGATATTTTGCCCTTGTCTTAATAATACATATATACAACCAAAAGTACATGTATATTTCAGGAAATCTATATGTACTAATTACAATGATATTTAGGGTTGAATAAGGGTTTTCATTTTATTTACTCCCTCCCCTTTAACCCCCCCCCCCCCAAAAAAAAAAAAACAAAAAACAAATAAATAAATAAATAAATAAAAAAATAAATAAAAATGATAGAGACTTAAAGCTTCGAAGGGGGTCCCCACTATACCCGCCCCCTAAATGTGTCATTACAAAGGCCAACACAAGCTTAATTTAAGACAAGTGATTTTTATCTCAATCAAAGAAAACAGGAGCCATGCAACCAAAATTACGTCCCAATATACCCAACTGCAAAGCATGTTAACACTTCCCGTTACATTGTAAAACAGTCAATGTGAGATTGCGGTTCTAATTTGAATATATCCATTTATGAAACGAGTAAAAATGATGAAAATAATAGAACATGATAGTATTTATTATACACGAGATATCAAGGGGGAAAACACAGGAGGCCAACCAAAATGACGCAGGAGGCCAACCAAAATGACATCCCTTTATACACAACTGCAAAGCATGTTAAAACTTCACGTTGCATTGTAAAACAGTCAATGTAAGATTGCGGTTCTAATTTGAAAATATCCATTTATGAATCGAGTAAAAATGATGAAAATAATAGAACATGAGAGTATTTATTATACGCGATATCAAGTGGGAAAACACAGGAGGCTAACCAAAATGACGCTACATTGCAAATCAGTCAATGGGAGATTGAAGTTCTAATTTGAATGTTTCAACATATAAAACGAGTAAAAATGAACAAAATACTTAGTAATAGATCATAAAAGCATTAATTATAAGAGCTGTAATAGGAAAACAAAGGAGGCTAACTAAAATGACACAGGAGGCCAACCAAAATGACACAGGAGGCCAACCAAAATGACATCCCTTTATACACAACTGCAAAGCATGTTAAAACTTCACGCTACATTGCAAATCAGTCAATGGGATATTGAAATTTTAATTTGAATGTTTCAACATATAAAACGAGTAAAAATGAACAAAATACTTAGTAATAGATCATAAAAGCATTTATTATGAGAGCTGTAATAGGAAAACAAAAGAGGCTAACCAAAATGACACAGGAGGCCAACCAAAATGACATCCCTTTATATACAACTGCAAAGCATGTTAAAACTTCACGCTACATTGCAAATCAGTCAATGTGAGATGGAAGTTATAATTTGAATATATTCACTTATCAAACGAGTAAAAATGATGAAAATAATAGAACATGATAGTATTTATTATACACGAGATATCAAGTGGGAAAACACAGGAGGCCAACCAAAATGACGCAGGAGGCCAACCAAAATGACATCCCTTTATATACAACTGCAAAGCATGTTAAAACTTCACGCTACATTGCAAATCAGTCAATGTGAGATGGAAGTTATAATTTGAATATATCCACTTATGAAACGAGTAAAAATGATGAAAATAATAGAACATGAGAGTATTTATTATACGCAATATCAAGTAGGAAAACACAGGAGGCCAACCAAAATGACACAGGAGGCCAACCAAAATGACATCCCTTTATACACAACTGCAAAGCATGTTAAAACTTCACGATACAAAGTGAAATAGTCAATGGGAGATTGAGTTTGTAATTTGAATATATCCACTTATGAAACGAGTAAAAATGATGAAAATAATAGAACATGAGAGTATTTATTATACGCGATATCAAGTGGGAAAACACAGGAGGCCAACCAAAATGACACAGGAGGCCAACCAAAATGACATCCCACTATACCCAACTGCAAAGCATGTTAAAACTTCACGTTGCATTGTAAAACAGTCAATGGGAGATTGAGGTTGTAATTTGAATATATCCACTTATGAAACGAGTAAAAATGATGAAAATAATAGAACATGATAGTATTTATTATACACGAGATATCAAGTGGGAAAACACAGGAGGCCAACCAAAATGACGCAGGAGGCCAACCAAAATGACATCCCTTTATACACAACTGCAAAGCATGTTAACACTTCACGATACAATATGAAATAGTCAATGGGAGTTTGAGGTTCTAATTTGAATATATCCACTTATGAAACGAGTAAAAATGATGAAAATAATAGAACATGAGAGTATTTATTATACGCGATATCAAGTAGGAAAACACAGGAGGCCAACCA
Source organism: Heliocidaris erythrogramma (assembly GCA_025617745.1). Classification (NCBI taxonomy): domain Eukaryota; kingdom Metazoa; phylum Echinodermata; class Echinoidea; order Camarodonta; family Echinometridae; genus Heliocidaris; species Heliocidaris erythrogramma. The sequence continues at coordinate 34,220,007 of CM046855.1, read as the reverse complement.
AAATGACACAGGAGGCCAACCAAAATGACATCCCTTTATACACAACTGCAAAGCATGTTAAAACTTCACGATACAAAGTGAAATAGTCAATGGGAGATTGAGTTTGTAATTTGAATATATCCACTTATGAAACGAGTAAAAATGATGAAAATAATAGAACATGAGAGTATTTATTATACGCGATATCAAGTGGGAAAACACAGGAGGCCAACCATAATGACACAGGAGGCCAACCAAAATGACATCCACTATACCCAACTGCAAAGCATGTTAAAACTTCACGTTGCATTGTAAAACAGTCAATGGGAGATTGAGGTTGTAATTTGAATATATCCACTTATGAAACGAGTAAAAATGATGAAAATAATAGAACATGATAGTATCTATTATACACGAGATATCAAGTGGGAAAACACAGGAGGCCAACCAAAATGACGCAGGAGGCCAACCAAAATGACATCCCTTTATACACAACTGCAAAGCATGTTAAAACTTCACGATACAATGTGAAATAGTCAATGGGAGATTGAGGTTGTAATTTAAATATATCCACTCATGAAACGAGTAAAAATGTTCAAAATAATATAAAAAAAGGAAATCATTTTAGAAACATAATGATTCATTGTACTCGAATCACATCCGATACTTTCTATGTTTCAACAAACATTTTTTTTTTCTTAATGAGAAGAGAGAAAAAACAATCGGGGGAAAAAAAAAGAGAAGATCCATGTTACCCCGCGTCCCCCGCCACCCCTTCAAAAAAAAAAAGTATGTCGAGAGGATCGAACCCACGGTCTTCCATTTACTAATACACTTCGCCTTAACCTATGTAGCTACGCTCACTACACGCAATAAACAGCGGAAATAAAGCTTATATCCGAAAAGTTTAAGCGCAAGCTTATCTGCGCATGCGTATATACATATTCATAGTTTGTATTTCATGAATATTAATGAGATTCCGCCATTGTCATTTTGGTTGGCCTCTTTAAGTGTCTACCAACAAAGTCATGAAAGTTCTAAATTTAAATTTGTCAAGACTAAAAAGTCTCAAGTTCTCAACTCTACAAGTACAACATTTACGTTAGAATTAGCTACCATCATAAATAATACCATGCCATACTATCAATACCATCTTTTCTGATATAGTTAGTTCACCAAATAAATGTTAAGCAGTGAGATGGAAACCAAATTCAAGAGAATTTCAAAATTGTCAATTGCACCTCAGGCTCAAGCAAGATGACATGTTTATAAACGAATGGGACCGAGCACAAGTTGGACTGATAAAATATCAACTTTCTTTACTCAAAGTTTGAATATCAACTCCTAAACGTTATAAAAAATATTGAAAAATATAAATTCGGAAAATAAACGGGCTAAGTGCATTTTTATAAATCCGTACTTCTTACCATGATTTACACGAATTGAAGAAATCACGGAGACAATGACTTCGTGAATTTTTTGCTTTTCGCTGTAACGACCTAAATGCGCGATATGATATCATTATTACTGCATGTATGCTCTATAGTAGCAGCGAAAAGCAACTCGGCTAGTCGGCTAGCTCAAGATCAAGAGCAGTCTCAAGAGGGACCCCCCCCCCCCCCCCCCCCACCAAATAAAGGAAAAGAAATGAAAAGAGAGAAACAAAGGGTAGGCCTACGAATTTCTTTCAGAATCTTGTATATTTCTTTAGGGTAAAATGGCAACCCCCCCCCAAAAAAAAAAAAAAAAAAAAGAGAGAGAGATAAAAGATAATGTGATGGGAGTGGGGTGAAAAGGGGAAAATACATATCTCCGCAGTGCAATTGTCCTATTGGGCCCCCGTCTGGAACAAGTAGGCCTACATTCCCTGAAACGGCTGCTGTAATATTATTTTCCATTACTGTTTTATTTCTTATACAAATAATTCTAAATATCCGTTTTCGTAACAACTCTGAAAGAAAATACATGATGGAAGTGCATGGATGAAAAGTTGTGTAATCACAAATGAGGCCTGCAATAATATTTAGACCAGGCATGAGGAAATAGGTTATTGGCCAAGAAAATTTAGGGCTTAATCATGAAAGGACACAGAATTGTATAAAGAGGCATTATTTTTAATCTGATGAAGAATCGACATGCATTTCCCATCTTGATATAGCATCCATCCACTTCCATGAAATGTATTTTCTTTCAGAGTTGTTACGGAAACGGATATTTAGAGTTTAAAGAAATAAAATAGTAATGGAAAAAATATTACAGCAGCCGTTTCAGGGAATGTAGGCCTACTTGTTCCACACGGGGGCCCAATAGAACAATTGCACTGCAGGGATCTGTATTTTCAATAGCGACATCATGTGACCGTTTTCCAAAAACACGCCGAAATTCTATATTTTTCTGATTTGCATCGCATCGCTATAGCTTTGGTTTTTGATACGGGTCTACCTTTTCCAGAAGTGTTCTTTGGCAAGACATTAATCTACATTTGTCACTCTCAACACACTTAGAAATAAAGGTACAAAGTTGCACCTTTTAGGGTGCAAATAAATGCAACACTGGGAGCACCTTTTTGGGTGCAATATTGCACCTTTCAGAAAGGTGCAACTTTGCACCATTATTAGGGTGCAATGTTGCACCATTTAGGGTTCAATATTGAACCCTTTTTTCCGATAAAAAGGGTGCAATTTTGCACCCTAAAGGGTGCAAATAAATGCAACACTGGGAGCACCTTTTTGGGTGCAATATTGTACCTTTCAGAAAGGTGCAATTTTGCACCATTATTAGGGTGCAATGTTGCACCATTTAGGGTTCAATATTGAACCTTTTTTTCCTATAAAAAGGGTGCAATTTTGCACCCTAAAGGGTGCAAATAAATGCAACACTGGGAGCACCTTTTAGGGTGCAATATTGTACCTTTCAGAAAGGTGCAATGTTGCACCATAATTGAACCTATAAAAAGGGTGCAATTGTGCACCCTAAAGGGTGCAAACTATTGCAACATTGGCAGCACATTTTTCGGTGCAATATTGTACATTTCCAGAAGGTGCAGTTTTGCACCTCACAGGGTGCAACATTAAGCCCTTTACCCCCATAAAAGGGTGCAATTTTGCGCCTTACAGGGACCCTTTTGGGCACAAAATTGAACCCTTCCAAACCTTCCATTTCGTTTGCAAACACAGATACTGAAGAAAAAAACAGAGATTTATACTTTTCCATGTTAAGTTAAAACAAAACTGAACGAGTTGTATTTAATAAGGCATATAAGCATGCATTGGAGCATCTGGTCTTTGATATTTTATATACATGTTCATGCGTACTGTAGTTGTAATGAGAATACATGAGGTTAAGATGCAAATTGAATGACAATCCCAACTTAGCAAGCCCTTTTTTTACAATAATAAAAAAGTGAATAGTTCTATATACATGTAAGCTGGCTTTAAAATAGTTCACAGTGACAAGCAAAAAGCTTTGTTTCATCACTACATTATCAGGTAATAATATTCTCAAATTTGATTAGCATTTTTGGTGGATGGGATAAATACTTCTGTACAGTCCCACATATAAAAAATGCATAGCAAATTGCTATGCGACACCAGGAATTGATTGTTAAGATTATCATTCTCAGTGGCCTATACACTATAATGGCCAGTGAGTACAACATAAGCAAGCAGGATTACATACCTTCATCTCAGTTAAAATTTAACAATAAAAGGTATATGAATTGTACCAAGTACACCAAATCATTAATCATCACTCAGACACATTATGATACATTCGCAAACAAGTGATGCTCTAAGAAAGGAAAAAAACAGTCATAACAAAAACAGTGTATATAAAATTCAGTAAAATTCAGCTCTCCATTTCTAAAAACATACCGGTATTTCTGTACTATATCTGCAAGTATGATATATTACATACATGTATGGTGTATTTCTTTTACAAGATATATTTTGTGTGTGTTTAGCTGGACATTGCTTCAGAAAAGAAGAAGACAAATTGAGTAAATACTGACTCTACGAAACAGAATTCTAACCAATGAATACATAGTCATTAAGGTAATCTAAAACAGATTGTTCCATGTATACTTCTTCCATTAACAATTATGAAATGCATTATGCTTTTTAACCCTAAAAGGGCCGGGGGTGGAATACCCCCCTAGACGTTTCTCCCGATATGTCCGCAACGCGCAAAGCAGTTTCATGACTTTTTTTTCCGAATCTCACGCATCTTTTGAGACCAAATTCGCGATGTCAGGGCATGCGGTTCCGAAGTTACACAACAATTCGTACTTGCACGTCAGACCGAAAATTGCTCAAAAACGTGATTTCATGTATAATTTCAATACAAAATGTGTTTTCAGCCAAAATTTACAAATCTATATTTTTACATTTGCTGATTGAAATTAATTTATTTTATGCTGTTTATGTTTGCGAAAGTGTCCCCGACAAATTTCATCCAAAAAAAAAAAAGGAAAAAAACAAAGAAATACATAAATTTTAAATACAATAAAATACATAATAAATTTTGATATCAAATTTTTTTCAAGTATATTTGCTAAGAATACTGTAAAGAGTGTCTAGACCAAAAATTAGCATATTTTGAGCTTTATTTAATGATTTAGAGCAAAATTTTGATTTCATACATAAATTTGCATAATTAATGAATGTGAAAATTTTTCGGAGCATTTAACTATATAGTTTTGTAGATTAGTTGTGGACGATGTGCGTGCCGATCAGGGGGGGGGGGGCTGTGGCATAGCCAACATATCCCGGCCATTTTAGGGTTAATTGATACACATCTTGAAATTCAAACCTAGAAAGTAAAAATATATATTTATAGGCATTCAAAAGGAAAAGTGATGTGCATGTTGGTGGTGCAGTACTTTATTTTACAGTCTCTTTTTCTATTTTACGGCATTCAAATAACGAATGTGCATGTCCACTTGTTGCAGTAATCTCGGGTACCGTAAAGAGGCATGTATGTTGTACATAACTTATATAACATTTTCAGTAGGTACGAAACTACTAAACACATACTACATGTACTGTGTATATTTGGTCTGTTATGATTAAAGCCACACATACATTGTACAAGAGGTGTGGATCTGGGGGGGGGGGGGGTGGGGGAGGAGAGCAGCCCCTCCCCATAAATTTTTTTTTTTTTAATCTTTCAGAGACCAGAAGCAATGAGGTTTCAAGAGGGCTTTAAATGCCCCGTTTGTGTCATTTTATGAAATAAAATTCGGCCCACACTTCACACTGAAATATAATGGGTTATAATTATTTCCAGGATTTTAAAAAATTAAGGCTTTACACAAATTGCACTTCATGACCACATGGTTTTTTTGTTGTTGGGGGGGGGGGGGCATTAAAATAACCAACTACATGTAATAAAAACAGGCTTCAAATGCCTTGTTTATGGTTCAGTATATTGACAAAAACTTGGGCTCCTGTTTATTTTTTGCTTCGTTCAACTGATTTTTTTTATTTTTTCAATTTGCCCACCACCTCCCCCCCCAATAGAAATCCTAAATCCGCCACTGTTGTAAAATATATATGTGTCCTTTATGCCAAACAAGGAAGGAGTCAAGGAACAAGTAGCATATATTATCTGCAGAAGAATACCCTGTCCCAACAGGGGCTGACACCTATTGTACCACATAAATATTGCACGCATCATGTACCTTGACATACAATATAAGACATCATTTAGATAGTGACCGGGGCAAGTGGTGCTGCAGAGTGAACTCTCCAAAATGTGAACTCCAAAAAGTGAACTCTTCAAGAAGATCCCCAAGAAGAAGCCGGCAACACACCCACCTGCTTCCGAAATGATAACTTCTTGGATTTCTTGTTGTCACGGGCAGCGTTGCCAGCGAGCTCCAAGATTTCGGCAGTCAAGTACTTGAGGACAGCAGCCATGTAAACAGGGGCTCCACCGCAAGTGGTGCTGCAGAGTGAACTCTCCAAAATGTATTAGATCCCATGTGAGTGCTCCAGAGCAGTGGCACATCTTGCCCCCTTCAATCCAAACTTCAGCTACAAGGTCTTCTTGTACAAGCTTTCCTCTAAACACTGCAGCTGGTGTTGGTGTCACAGGTTCCTAAGAAGTAAAAGGAAAGAAATTTACCAGGTCACTGTGCATGATAAAGTACAATCATCTTATGATTCCTCCTTAGAACTTCAGAAGTACATGTATGTAGGAAAAAGGGTAGAGGAAATGAGAAAAAAATTGAGCTAAATCTAGTGTCATACTCTAAACTTTAACCCCATGTAATTTAGGTGAACAATTTCCTGCATCAGATTCAGACCACTCCCCCCACTTATGTTACAACATCTCTTAATAGTATCTTTATGGTAGAATGGAATAGTGGTTGCAACATGTTTTGGGAAAAAAAACGGTTTAAATTGTCATTTACCTTGTATACAACATACATCATGTCCTTCTCGACAAGCAGGTGTGGTATGGCCAGAAGGGAGTGTCAGATCTGGAAGTTAATCAGACAAATTATATTAAATCTATGAAAGTTCTGGCATTCACATAACAAACAATTGATATGGAGTAGCTTTTTAAAGCAACTTGATGTACATGCCTGTTATTAACACATGTACAGACATATAAAACATGAGAGTTCTGTGACAGAGTCTAAAGAAGAAAATTAAATATTTTATTTTGAAGACAAAATCTTCAAGCCCTCCTCCTGTTTGGAATGGTAAACATGAAGACCATTTGCAAAATGCATTCAAAACTTTTAAACAAATACTGACCTTTCATTTGGTCTTTCTCAATACACTTATGGATGAGGGCATTGTATTCCTTGAAGAGACAGCTTGTGGAACCAAGGGTCGAATTCCTCCAAACATGGATTGTTTTCTCTGCTACTTTCTCAAGGGCAGTGCGGAAAAACTCATCTCTTTCAGAATCTGTAAATTCAAAAAAAATATATCACAGCATTATTCTTGTTTTGTTCTGTTAGAGAAAGTATAAGACATGAAATTTATCGAAAATAATCCTAAGAATGGACAATATTTTTAAAAGCTGATTACTAAAGCTGACATCCATAATGAATTTGTATGCATGCTTTGAACATCATAAAAACAAGGTAGAGGGAATCAAATTTAAACATCCTTTTGCCTGAAAAATTGTGTACATGTATACAACAACATGTATTATCTGTTTCTGATAATTAAGTCCAGATTTTTTATAAACATCTAATTACCCAAAACTCCAAGTCTCCAACTTCAGGATGGGGAACTCCTGCACCTCAAAAGAAACTTGGTTGGTTCTATATTGAGCTCGGTGAGTCCTAGTGCGCCTCATGATATCTCCTATGACACCTTTATCTGGGTTGCGCCTCCTCACAAGCACTTTAACTCTTTTCTTCTTCTCCTTGGATATCATCCTTAAAAGTGAAAACAGAATATGCGAAAATAATGGAGTTTGAAACTCCATTCTTCCTGTGGACAAAAATAAATCACCCACACTTTACCTTACCAAATAGCAATAGTCAAGGTGTACAGTGCATAATGTCTTTATTAATTACATAATTAGATATCAGAATGGAGATTCAGCCCACCTCACACAATGTGATTAGATGCGTTCAGATCAGAATTAAACCATTGCCCACTTATGCATGTACAAGCTTATCTGAAGACAGATTTTGTGTGTATTAGCGGGAAGTGGTACATTCTAGATCATTCATACATGAGAAGAAAATATTTAAAATTTCATTTTCAACTCTGAAACGTCAATTTTTTAGCATATATAGTGTGAGTTGACAAGTTCCTGAATCAGGTAAAATAGCAAATTCAAGAATATCAAATCTTGCTTGGATCAAATTTGTCGTCTGTTACTACTGCAACAGTGAATGTTAACACAGTCCCACATATGCAAGGGACAAATAGTATGAGTGACGATTGCCTAAGACCGCATTCAACACCCTTGGATTGGATCATTGATCATTGGACAGGATCACTCATAGCGGCATCGTGTCATGGTCTAGTGGATACGTCACCGGACTGGGAATCTCATGGTTTGTGGTTCGAGTCCCGCCGCGGCACTAATGTCCTTTGGCAAAACATTCATTTACATTTGCCACTCTCCAGCCAGGTGTAGTAAATGGGTACCTGGTAGGAATTTATTCCTTGAATGCTTAGGGCAGCTGGGCCAGGGTAATAATACTCCTTTGTAGGTGCCTTGAGCATCCTCTGGGATGGATACGTGCGCATGTATATGTAATAAATGTAATAAATGTAATAAATGTAGCTATTATTATTGTTATAATATACCCTCGGACGGTCGTACACTTTCAAACGCCACTGCACAAAAATTCACTCAAAATCAGCATTTAATTTACAAATATGAACACTAAGTAACATATCCATGAAATACAATAAATTCAGCTCACTGATGTTGGAAAAGTTTTATTTAAAAAATTAAATTTACGGGGTATCGAAGTCATTGTATTTCTTGGTCACCGCGAGCGCCGACATCTCCCCCAAAACATTAAGTTAGCAAAAATTTGGTCCCTGTCGCACATACGTAAAAGTCCCGGTTTTCTGTGTGCGCAATTGTAGAGATCGATATCGGTGTGATACGGAGTTTCTTTGTGAACAAAATTTTATTGGATAAGTTTAGTCTAAACATCGGCAGAATGAAAACAACATCATGTGATGATGTGATGTGATTTCTTCAGTTTGGGCCATGATTTTGACTTTGGATTTTGCTGCAAAATATCAGAAATTCTTCCTAAGACCTAACGGCCATTCAAGGTAAGAATTACATTTTAAGAGCTGAATTTGAAAGGAAGTATATTTATCTTATCCCCCCCCCCCCCATACAGCTTGCGATAGAAAATGCAGCAGTAAACTATTTTGGCATTGTTCGTTCTTACTGGGTCAACGACCACGATTACTTAGTCTTACATTGTTTTTTGTCCATCCCATCCACACCAAATAACTTGTGTGGATGGGATGGACAAAAAACAATGTACCTCAAGTGATTACCTCAAAGCCTTCTTTACAGGAGAGGCCATCTTCTTCAACAACATGTTTAGACTTTGCGCTAGGACCTGGTGGTGCTTGCCACTCATAGCTACATTACTGTAAAATAGTTGGTATTTTCTATCACATGTACTAAAGGTATGGGGGGAAAATAAGATAAATATTTTAAATACCTTGCTTTCAAATTCAGCCCTTAAAAATCTCACTCCTACCATGCCTACATCCAATGGCCGTTAGGAAGAACTTTCCATATTTCCAGCAAAATCCAAAGTCAAAATCATGCCGAAAACCGAAGAAATCCCCGCCGATTTGTTTCGCGATCGAGTGTTGTTTACATACCGCCGATGTCTTAGACTAAAATCGGCCAATAAAATTTTTGTCCATGAAGAAACTTGGGATCGCAAGCGCAAATCGTTCTCTACGATCGCGCACACAGAAAATCAGGACTTTTCCGTGTACAGGTGTACGGGATAGGGACCAAATTTTTAACGAAAAAATTCTTTTGGGGAGATGTCAGCGCCCGCAGCGACCAGGAAATGTACACAATGACTCCGATAGCTCGTATCGCGAGAATCGACAGTAAATTACGGATTTCATTTTTGGATCATCTTTTCCAACATCGGTGAGTTGAATTTACTGACTACTGTATTTCTTGGATATATTGGGGTCGGTTTTTGTAAATTAAACATGTTAAATGCCGATTTTGAGTGAATGTTGGTGACTTTTGTGCAGTGGTGTTTGAAAAAGTTGAGCCGTATGACTGCCTAGATTCTACACACGAAGTATAGGAATGTAGCAGGGATCATAGTAGTATGAGTGGTCATGGTGCTTTGGTGGTGCTTGCCTTTTCCAATTCCAGCATGTCCAGCCAAAAACATGAAAAAGCAAAAAGATAACCCTTTTTTCTTTAAGACTTTAGTTTGGGGGGACTCCTTCCATGCGTCCTGTTGGCTAGATGTATACCAGAAACAATATTGTGCCCTATTACTGATAATAATTTCGGTACAATAACAATAAATGGGCAAGAAAACGTGAAATTTGGTAGACAGATCACATCAGAACTGGTCTAAGGCTGCCAATGACAAAAACGTTACACAAAATTGAACAGATGGGACTGGGTTAGTGACATGCGTAAATATTGTTGCTCGATCTTGTTTACACTGTTATTTTGTGTTTAAATTACTGAAATATATATTAAAATGCACATGATGTCATGCCATGACTTGATCACACAGAGGTTATATTCTACAAGACATAAAAGAATATTTTACGCTTACTGTTAACGCTGAAAGCTCACCAGAGAGAAAGGATATCGTGCGGCTGATTTGAATTTCGTGCGAATCGCAAGCGCAGAGCTAGCGCTATAGCGCGGATGCATGCAAATGCAGCTCAGAGATTGATCGGCCAATCGCGGGGCACGTATTAAAGCGATACGAATACGGCATTTTTTTATTTTTTTTATTTCAATAATTTATGAAACAAATAATTTACATTTGAAGAAAATACAGCTTAAAATGGGTTATAATGAAATAAAATGCAATTATAAAAGATATACTATGGCAGAAACTGTAACACTTACCCTGTTTAACTTCATGTTCAGCATTTTCGTGGGCATTTTCTGTCTATCGATTTCATTGGCCAATGATGTTTAGACGGGCGAAGTTGACGTAGTCTTTCGGCCAAAACGTTCAAAATTGTCTCGAAAGTACAGTTCATTTATGAGACTAAATAGTTTGCAGATGAACATGTTACTACAAAAGTATGTCATAATATAACCGATGAAATATTAAATTTAATGACAAACTTGAATAATTACTAAAACAGGACACCAAACAAAAGACTACACGTTATAGCGCAGCATACTTTTGAGACTAACAAAAGGTACAAGTTTGCACCCTCTTCCGATTTATCATTGAAATTACTCAAAATGGTACAATATTGCACCTTTTACGAAGTTTGCTGCACATTGCACCTTTTTTCGAATGTTTGCACCATTTGTGCACCTTTAATTCTAAGTGTGAACCCAGGTGTTAAATGGGTACCGGTAGGAAGGAAGCCTATATAGCTAGAGCCGGGGTAATGTTGGAACCCGTGTTGGAGCGCCTTGAGCACCTTATTACGAGATGGATATGAGCGCTAATAAAATACCCATTATTATTATTATTATTATTATTATTATTATTATTTGTGTGCCCCCTCTTATACTCAATCCTGGATCCGCCCCTGATGATGATAATGATGAAGATAACGGTTTGTTTCTGGTTGCTTTACAAAAAAGAGTCCTCATGACCTCATGAATCAATGACCGAATGCAAATTTATTTCATGCATGACTAGTGTTTATATGCATTATTATATTTTTGGTCTCCATTTCTTCTTCCCTCTCTTAGTTCTTTTCTCTTACTCTCTCTCTCTCTCTCTCTCTCCTTCTTTCTCCATCTCCCTCTCTCACACCCTCTTTCTCTCTTCTTCCTATCTCCCTCTTTCTCTGTTTCTCCATCTCTTTCTCTTTTCCATCTTCATCCTCTCTTTCTCTGTTTGCATATATACACTCCTCTGTCTTTCCTCTCTTCCTTTTCTCTCTCTCTTCTCCTCTCTCCCTCTCTATCCGCTAACTTTTGCTCTCTCTCTTCTTCCCTTTCTCTTTTCCTTTCCTCCTACGCTTCTTGGCAAGATTTTTTTTTAAATGCCAGATTACAAGTTGAACTTGTTTAATCTCTTAATTAATTTCCATACAATTTATTTGGTGATTATTTATGTATTCCATACTGTCTTACTTTTGTAAACTAAACAATTTCACCTCTCGGGCTACATGTTCTTTTTATTTCAATAAACCGAATGAATGAGTGGATGAATGAAAATCGTATACTTCTACTAGGATTAAAAAAAAAAAGAACAATATTTGAAGATTTTGATTTTTAATAACTCATAATTTATAACTCATGTCAGACTGATGTTTTCACATTGGGGGTCATTGTATGAAGGATATATAAAGTTTATTGGGAGCAAATTTCTTTGAATACTATTCTGAAAATAATGCTTTAAATATATCACATTTTTAAATTCATGCAATGCCACCCAAATTGTTGTGTATCAGTAGTTAATTCACTATATAAGTTTAGAACACTTTTTTAAAACCCAGAGTAATGGGGGGAGGCCCGGTGACACGCCCACGTTTATTTGAACAAAGGACCTATATGGAATGTTTCCTCCCCATATTTTATGAGCGAGCTTATGATATTGAACGGGAATTTAAGCCACTACAGTGGCATGGGGTGGGGTATATATATGCAAATGTAATAAGGGGGGGGGGGGAGTAAAAGAAAGACCCCTTGTCTATGGCCCCACCCCCTCATCTCATTCTGTAATGGGATGACGCTTATATGCCTGTCAGCCATGTTTTAGAGGGTAACCTCGCTAGTCATAAGGACCACTATTCATAATTAGGACCACTTATTCATAATGACTGCTCTCCATAAGGCTTGACTAAATGAATAACGGTTTTGTACGAATAGCAGTCCTTATGAATAGCGAGCAAACCATAGACAAATTACCTCGCTATTCATAAGGACCTCCGTTCATATTAAGGATCACTATTCATAACTATCAGGTGCGGATCCAGGGGGGTGGCGCAAGGGGCGTGCGCCCCCCCCCGTTTTGTCTGACAAAGTATGCCCCAGACCCCCTAGATGGCCGTTTGGCTTTGTCAAACGGAGGGTTCCTCAGTGTGCGCCCCCCTTTCAGAAAATCCTGTATCCACCCCTGACTATTCTAAGGACTGCTATTCATAACGCGTGTTAAATGAATAGCGTTTTTTTTATGAATAGCAGTCTTTATGAATAACGAGCGGATCCCTGTTTTAGTGCCCCTTCTTTCTAAATAAAATAAAAATAGCTGATACATGTAATTGTCTTTGTCAGTTTATTCCTAAATATCCCTCCTTATATTCTATAGCTCTATTATTTTCATTTTTCAAGCATAATAGCCCCCAAAGGCCTAGGCCTATGAGTGGCGCAGTAACTTGAATGGGGGGGGGGGGGGGGGGGGGGGGGAGGGGTATCCTGACTCTGTCAGTCCAAAGAGTTAAGGAAAGCAAGATTATTATCATTTATGTGTGGTAAAAAGAAAAGGACCTAAAGTTCCTTTGAAATCATTCATACCTGTCTGGTTAGGAGGATTTGTAATTTGGATTCTTGCAAGGATTAATAAAGCTATGATCTCACTGATAGTCTCCGTATGAAATAAAATTAAAATAATACTAATGATAGGTCATGAACAATCTTGATAACATCATAATTATAAACATTGCCGCGCCCCAATGTGAAGCGTTTTTTTTTTCTTCATTTGTTGAAATTATCACTACAACTAGCTCTACCGGGGCAACCACCACCATGACTCAAAGTTTTTTTTTATTTTTTTATTTTTATTAGCGATATCACGTCCGATCATATGTTTCAAATATCGCGTTGATCGCAGAATTAACCAGTGCAGCCGCATCGACATACATCGCAGCGTCCTTATTGACGAGGGAAGATTTCAGTCAAAAAACACCAAAACTTTGTAAATTCATGCGAACTCAATAGTAGAGAATACATGATAATTACCGAGGAAGACTGCTTTGACGAATTTGAGTGAGCGAAGGTAAGTAAACGCCCTTACCGACGTGGTTTACTGTACTGTACCGTCTTAAAATTCTTCGAACAAGTGGTCTGCCATTATTACTAATATAGGCCTAGCTGGTGTGCGTGGTTTGCTCTCATCACCAAGCCAGAGTCTTAGCGGGATAAGAAGGCGAGTCTTCGTGTCTGTTGTTGGGTTCCGCGTAATGATGAAATCCAGAGCTTGCCTGAAATATCTGACATTTTGGTGATACTCAGTAGCGGATCCGGGGGGGGGGGGGGGGGGCGCACGAGCCGGAAGTGCCCCCCCCCCTTTTTTGAAGAAAAGTATGCATTTTGACCATAAAGGATCTGCCCTTTTGTCGATTGTCCGCCCCCCCCCTTTGCTTTTCATTAGAATGAAAACCTTTTTTCCTTTTTTTTTTCTTGTCCTGTTGTCAGAGAATTATGGAGGGAAACTGGACCCCCATAATTATAAATATGTGTGAGTGAGTGAGACCCTAACTTGAGTTCTGAAAATAGCGTAAGAAGATTTTGAGAAAATACTTCTGCCTGGTACATTTTGGATGATAGAAATATCTGATTTCATGCTAAATTCTTAGTTTAATAGGATCTTTAAGTTTAATCTTTATCACCTTGATCAGGTGAAATTTTCAGGCTATTTTTGTCTGGTGATGGTGCTCCTTCAATACACACACATGTGCTGGAGAATACACACTCTATCATGGAATGCACAGCACTTGGAAAAGGGATAAAAAAAAAAGACTCTTCCAAATTTCATGCACAAGAGTTTACGGATGATTTACGAAGATTGAGGGTCTGTCAAGGCAAAGTCCAAAATGAAATGCAAAATATTGCAGACTTGGGTGCTCTAGCTGTGCAGCTGTTATTGTTAAGGCATCATCTTGATTAGACAGAAATAACCGTCTGTTATGGGGAAATCTTTAATATTTCTGACATTTCTCAACCTTCCCTGGTGGACCCAGACGTAGTCTCGGCAGAACAACCGACGATACAGAGAGACTGAAGCTTTTGGTCTATATCTTGATAAATGAAAAGTCAGGTTGCATTTTTTTTGGAATGCACAAATAAAAATTGTGATCTCTTGACAATATCTTAACAATTTTTTATGCAATTTTACAGAAAATCTTGTGATTTATAAAGTAATTTTAGGTCACTGTTTACATTGTGGTGAGCATGAAATATGGTCACACGACTGAACTTCACTTTGCTTAGATAGAGCTTAAAGAGTACTAATCACCTAAAAAACTAATTTGTGTACTGCTAAAATGACCTTCTGGGTCAACAGTTATGGAGTATGAAGAAAATAAAGGAACTTATAAAACCCCCTTGCGCATGTAACCTAACTTCCACTTGGGTTCTGCGCTGGTCCCTAATATGTGCTAGCGGGTACAGGTTTGCTTACTTCACTGACAATTCCAGACTCATATTTGTTTGTGTCTGTAATGTGGTTTTCATAACATAAGTTTATCAATCAGATATTTTTTTTTGTGTGTGTATAATTGGGTTTTTAATAATGTGTATCATTTCAATTTCATTATTTACATCTGGGACTGACCTTTACGTCACCATCTGAAAGATGTGACTGAGATTCAAACCCTGGTCCGATCAGAGCCAGTTTGTAGGCAAATACAGAGAGCTGACCGTAGACGTACTTACTGCTAGACCAACTTCTGATCCCATTGTCACAGAGGCTTCATTAAAAAAATCAGAAAACAGAAAAAACAGACTTCTTTATTTACTATATGTAATTTTTTCTGTTTGTTTAACTTGTGAAAAATCCGAACAGGAAACTTTACCAATAAAATATTTGATTGGTTAATGTCATCAATTGAAATTATATAAAAGGTAGTCCAAATAACGAGCATGAAAGGCCTATATTTCTATGCATTTGCATACATTGTATCTACATGAGTAATTGTTCAAACATAAACAATATCAGTCATGGAACATGGCAATGATGATTCATTAACAACAACATTATGCAAGTACATGTATCACCCATTAAATGCTTTTGTAGTATGTAGACTTATGCCTACATTGTCTGTTATTTACTTATGAATTTGGGACTGAGTTATTGACCTTGTCCTCAAGTTTGCATCATTCCAAATCCTCTTTGAAATCTGGTGTACGAGAGTAATAATTGGGCTGACAATGTAGTTCACTTTTCTGGTTATAATCACTAGGGAAGTTTACCATGTACACAAACAATGCACATGTACATGTAGGAGCACTGCCAGGGTCATTTCATTGAGGACTACTTACATGTAGAGAGATAAAGTTTTATGTTTGGAATGAAATGAAATTATACTTTGTATTTACAGGGATACATGGAATGGAGGTTTTGTGTTTATGTTGGTCTGTATAGTAGGCCTACATGTAGCCTACATATGTCCTCATACTGTACTCTGTAGTTTATAAATTACGCTATGTAGCCATTGTACACCATTGTAGGTCATTTATTTATTAGATTCGTAAATAGACAAACATGCAATATAACGTACATGGCCCAGTACAGTGAATTCAATGCCTGTAAGGGTCGAGGATTAATACAGCTGGTATTGATTTCTTGTGATATGGAGGTGTGGAATGTTATTGTTAGATTTTTGCAATTGTTTGGAGGGACGTCAGTGTGCATTGTAAAGTACTAATTTGTACACCCTTACAAATCATGTAGCTGTATTTCAAGTACTTAAATATTCTTGAAATAAAAAGAAATCCAAGTATTAAACTGATTGATTTTTAATTAAAATGAGAGTGGCAAAAATCACAAAATGGATTTTTAGAATTTGCTACCGAAGGATACATGATGTTCATCAATCATCATCTAAAAAGATTATTTATTTTCAAATTGTTTGATGTAAAATGCAGACTAAAGCATGTTTTGACCAATCTGTGAGATGTATATCAAGGCCATTGCTATGATTTGAGTTCAAGGCTATTTAGTCGTGGTCCTGACCGTCCTGTGGTTTTTGGCATAATGCCCATATGAGAAAACAGCAAGTGGTGTAAGTGTAGATTATGAGATGAATGGCAACCTCAGATCTAGGTAGTATGGAATTTGAATTGTTGCATATTTTCCATGCAGGCCTACTGTAGGGAACACCTTACAATTTATACATAACAGTATTTGTCATGTAGCTGACATGTAATGTACATAGAATAGAGAACAAGTACTGGTCTGAACACTTATTAGATTGTTTCATACAGGAAATGATTTGATGAACAAGTCTTATTTTTGAAATATTCACAGTACAGCTTTGGATCGTAATTTGTATGATGTTTATAATCACTGTGTTTGTTTATTCTTCAGATAAAGGTATCCAGAGTCATCAGTAAACACACTCTGAGGAATAAAACCAGGAGGTGAATTGTTATTGTCCACACCGGAGGATAAAAGGGACCCCTATCTGGGCTATCACTATGTTCAGGAATTTATATAGTGGATACCGAGCATAGCAGAGCCTGTGGAAGATGAGTGTCTGATAATTGACAAGGAAGTTTTAACGTTCAACCATGGCATGTAATTGCCAACTATCCTTTGGGAAGCACAACACTCAATAGATCTATTTTAGTGCCGCGGATGAGGAGGAGAAAAGACTCTTTTGAACTGGAAATTTGTTGTTCATTTCTATCAAAATGCCGTTTGGTCTTCGACTGAAAAAAACTCGGAGGTATAATGTTTCTGGGAAGAATTCATTTGTTGCCAGGATACAGCTATTGGACAGTGCTGTTTTGGAAATAACCCTAACACCAGAAAGCTTGGGGCAGGATTGTCTTGACACCATTGCTCAGAAACTTCATCTTGAAGAGGTAATTACATGTACATTGTATCATTCATTATTCCTACAGTGTTTTGTCTAAAGTCAGTTCAGTATTATAATATTTGGCAGAGATTCAAAACAAAATGCAAATCCTGCATCAATTTATTCACTATATTTGTTTGCTTTACTAGTAGTCCAGACTGCCTCTGAAATATGAAGATTGATGCATTGCTATACATGTGTGTACATAATATAGGCCTACATGTACGTTGTACATGTAGTCCTTTCTTTCTTTGTTTTTGCCTAATATAAAGTAAAATTTTTTAATGCTAATTAATTTGCATGTGTACATGTACATGTAAGTTTGAAATTAACATGAAGGCATGATTGTTGTGGATAGGCCTACAGTCATGTACATGTAGATGTATATCATTGCAAATTAGAGATTCCCACATTCATAGTATTGGTATTTTTAATGTACATAGAATTGATAAAAAGTTGTATGAATCGGTGCACACACCCACTGCTAATTGCTATGAGTCCATGGCTGGTGGGAGTGGGAGGTGAGGTGTTTTGATGGAATTCCTCATGACATCATCCCTAATCAATAGGCCTACATCTACAGTGTATCTTTGCTTCCACCAGTGGGCCTAATTATATGTAGTATCATCTACATGTACATTGTCTTCTTATAGTGTCAATACTGTACAATATCTCATTGTTGCATGTAGGCCTACATGTTTGCAGTTTGGTACATGTATACATGTAGCTTGAATGTATACCAAAATTATTGTAATTCACTTTGATGGCCGACTTGCCCTTGTTCTTTTTCAAAGTGATTGTGTAATTTACATGTTGATGAGTTGTTCTCATTTTCAAATGAAAATTTTAATATCTATGTGTACACAATACTGTGACAAATAATAATTGATGCATGAACATTTTGTGTGTAATTTTGCTGATCAATGTACATGTACACCCAAGAGTGTAATTTCATGACCCTATTTATGTTTCATTATTATGGATCTATAGCATACAGAAAACAATAAAAGAGGGGGGGGGGACGCTGGAAGTTAAGAAATGGCTGAGAGATGATTTATAGTGGAGCACTTTCCACTTGCATCCTTGTGCCCTCCTTGTATTGTTTGATGCCAAACTCATTCCATTCCTGACCCCAAGGGCACCCTCAACATTCCATCAGGTTTTCTTGGTAGGATGTGTTCTGCCGCTGGCTTTTTACCCTGCAGTGAGCCAGCCTGTCAGGGTTTTAAAGGACCAGTGCTACATGTACTGCTGCAAGTCAAGCATACTTCCTTCTGTGAAATTGATTCAAATCTAAAATACCAACAAACCAATAAACCATGAAATCTGCATCTCATTGTTACATGTTCTTGTATCTTTCTGTTACAAAAAGATTTTAAAAATATATACCGGTATATGTATATCTGTTAAGGATATTGCTTTGTACATGTAGGCCTTCATAATAGACCATTTCAAAACTGTAGTCAAATTTATGCTTGCCTAGTAATTATGAAATATTACATTCACCTGTTAGAAATAATCATATTGCAATAAATTGCATATTAGTTGCTAGGTCAGACGGACATCATGGTTTGCCCAAACTAACCTGTTATGGATTTAAATTCTGACTGTTTAAAGGAGAATTAAGCCCTGATTACAAATTTAGTTATATTGGAAGGTGTAATATATTCCTACTTATTGGCCTAAATCATTTTCTAATAAGATATCAGAAAAGGGTATAAATAAAGATATTCCAACACCCGGTATCGTCTCCTACACATTTACATGGGGGCTGCCATTTTCTTGCTGATTTGGAGTTGTACATGAACCATTGAGAAATGTTCCAGTCAGGAAGATATTTTTAATCCAAATCCAAAATTGATTTTCTTCATTACCTAAAATCCCATATGTGACGGAAAATATAAAGTGGGTGTTTACATGTATTATAAAAATTAAATCTTTATAATGATACTTTTAAATTGTCTGGTTTTGCTTAACAAAAATCTATTTTCTTGGGTTTGCCAAACAGAGCAGAACATAATATATGCAGCATGCATTCTGACTTTTCAAGTCCATTATCCGAAATCAGGTGAATGCATAGTTTGCCGCTATACATGTAGATGCTCAGGGAAGAAGCATCCATAAAATTTGAATTAATTTGCTCCGTCCCATACGTCCAGTATCAAGAAAATAGATTTCTATTAAGCGAATATCGATTTTCAACAGAAATATATAAGGAAATCTTCAGTTTAAAAATAAATTGACATATCTATTCTATATTTTTAATCTCAAATGGGTTTTTAATTTTGAAAAAGGCAATTGAGCATTTGGATTAAGAAAATCTTCTTGTACACATAAACAAAATGGCAGCCCCCATGTGCTGCTAGCAGACGATACATATTGCTAGCAGATGGTAAATTTTGCTCAGAAAAATTTGATTCGTATCGATCTCGTATATTTTGACGCGAAGCCATATAGTCTAACAAGTAGGAATAAATAACACCTTTGAACACTATCGTCTTTATTTTTGAGCGTAATTCTCCTTTAATTACGATTCTTTTGTGAGGCCAAGTAAAATTAATTTCTAGTTTCTTTTCCGGATTTTTCAAAAATGAGGAGGACTAGGAACCATGTTATTTGATATAAATTTGATATTTTTCCAAGGTGGCTGCCACACATACAAATTATGCTATTGGGCACTGCCTTTTGTTTTCTTTATATTCTTCTGGGGTCCCTTTAAACCCCCAAAATGCATCAAGTTATAATTTTAGGGGTCTGCAGCAAAATGTTGGTTAAAAGGGAAAAAAAGGAGGCAGGCTCAAAAAAAGGAGAGAAATTAGGAATAATTTTATTTGGTCTAACAGGTGAATGTAATAAATTTGTCACAAAGCACTTGAAAGAGATGAAGATATTATGAAAAATAGGTATGCTGAATGGCTAAAAATACAGAATCTGAACATTTTAACCCTATTAAAAAAAAAAAACTGAAAATAAAAGAAAAATATAGTATTTGACAATAAATTCACATACATTACATTTGTGACTGTGTGTGAGTGAAAATTACTGTAAAACCATGCACATTCTCACTCATTTAATGTTCATTGAATATAACACTAAATTTTTGCAAATCGTGAAAGTTTCTTGCTGTGAAAATTGCTGTCGTTTACAATTTGCGAAAGTTTTATGTCACAAACGTTCCTGGTTTTACAGTACCGTAACCAAATTTCATATTGTGAAAAACATTGATGTGAATGCAAAAGGCATCCATGTACACATAGTTTTATTAATTTGTAAGTTACAGTAGATTATCAGAGTACTGTAATACCAGAATTTTTTGTGTACATGTACATGAAACTTTTGTGATTTTTAGCGAGTGGTCAAGATTCGCGAAAGTTTCATGCTGCGAAATAATAAATCACAATTGGAACAACGTCAAATTATTGCAATTCGCAGAAGTTTGGTGCTGCAAAATTGGCTGTCATTAACAATTTGGGAAAGTTTTATGTCACAAAAGCTTTTGGTTTTCCAGTATACAGTGTGCATGCCGGCATATTTTTGTATTGTAGGGCCTACAGTACAAAGACAAATATTGTTATCAATGTAACATACAATAATAGGTAAAAGAAATTTCATTTCAACTTTTCTCTTGTGTAGAGTATCTACTTTGGCCTCCAGTACAGCAACAAGAACTACAAGCTACGATGGGTGGACCTAGAGAAGCCGCTAAAGAAACAACTGGACAAGAATGCCCATGACTCGATGCTTCGACTTGGTGTCATGCTCTATACAACCAACATACAGACACTCAGGCATGAAATAACAAGGTAAGGGTGAACAAATATAAGGCAATCTATTGTGTGTGTGTTTCTCTCACATTTTTGGCCAAATAGGTTCAGTTGGACTGTTGAAGAATCAATCGTAATTGTGTTTGTAGTGTTTTTATTAGAACTGTATGATGTAACAACATAATTCAATCGACTGTTGAAGAATTTATAAATCCTAATTGTGTTTTTTGTGTTTTTCTTAGAACCGTCTGTAAGCCTATGCGTCTACCCTCAACAGAAAATGTTCTGTTTCTTAGTCATGAATGCCAAGATAAATTATACTTTCCTTTTCTTCCTGACAAAACAAATGACCAACTTACAGAAGTATATTAGGGGATGATATGGACTTTGTACACGTACAATTCACAGCCAATAGTCACAGATTTCACAATGTTGATCTATGCATGTAATTATAATGAGTCATCATAAGTATTCCAAAACCAGGGCATACCGTATGGCAAACGGAAAGTGTGAATTCTTTATTGACATGTCTATTTACATAAAGTGTGGCATTTACAAAGTAAATGCATGATCAATATGTTAGGTATGCATACGGGCATGTTGCGTCAGTCCCACACTCTCATGAACATTAACTGCAGTGATTTGGAAAGTGGAGGAAGATGCAGTTTTGTACTTGTAGGTCACTCACTTTGGGAATGAGTCGGTGTGAAATTTAAAAAATGTATACATATTCATGTGTCATTGCCATTTCAATAGAAATTTATGGGACTAATTTTTTATTTATTTAAAACAAATTAGTGTGTTTTAATTTTGATAGCAAACCAAAAAACAAAACAAAACATTAAAACCAGAAACTTTGTGACCTGTTAAGAATGGGTTTTTTCCAAGGCATGAAATTTTCAGTGTAGGAGACTTCATGTACATGTACAAACTCAAGTCCTGTCCAAATACTACAATGTTGTTAATCAATGTTGAAAGCATCTTCAGTTTCAAACAATTTTCCTGTCCTTCTTTGTCATGCCGAAATATGTTGTACATGTTGTGTAGGCTCCATGCACTTGTCCTTGAACCAGTCATAAAGGCTATGAACTAGAAAGGTTTGTTGTGAAATGAGAGGGGAGGAAGGTTAATCGTTGTGCATGCCAGCTGCTGGGTTGTTGAATGTCCTCCAGCTTTCCAGTTCATGGCATTGCAGTCCAGCGTCCAAGTTCCCACACTGATTCAATTTCACCAGAAATATGTGATGAACTTTCTTGGAATTTGGAAAGGCTCAAAGGCTTTGTGAAAGAACTAATTGTTTTCTTCTTTTCCATGTATTTCTCAATAGAGATAAATTGACAGATTTCATATCTTTACATGATGTACATTTATGTTTTCAATAGCAATGATTCCGAAAGTGAATCAGTTCAAGAAATTATTTTGATTAACTGAAAAAAAAGAGTGAAGTCTACTAGAATAACAGAATTCTATCACAAATTTGATTATAACTGTTTCTTGGACCTTGTTTCATTCTTGAAAGCATTTTCTACAATGTATGAAGTGTATAATTTAATTTTCATGCACATGTACAGTCGACCTCGTTTAAGTCGACGTTGCATGTGTCGAATATTCGCTCAAGTCAATGAAAATAAAAAGTCTCAATTTATCCTCATAGACTTACGTGTGTTAATCCTTTGTACAAGTTGATTTTTGTAGGTCGATTACTCGCCTAAATCGATCAAATTCTCACCGCACAAGTCGAACTAGGCGATGTGAAATCAATCATTGTCAATCGTGTCCAGTTTTATTCTTTGTCAACTTGTATCAGGAGTGTGAAGTAATACATGTATACTGGGTACATGAAAGGTACAATACATGTATGTTCTTATTTTCTCGATGTCGGGACAATATAAATCATGGTACATTATGTGATGAGAACTTCCAATCGATCGAACCTCCGGGCCGCTGGCCATAGTCTGCACCGCCGCGTCGTATTTTCTGTCGACGCATTTCACTCAGTCCTGTCATGATCGACTTTAATAAGCGAGGTTGACTGTACATGTGCAACATGTAAATTAAATTATACACTTCATACAAAATGCTTTCAAGAATGAAACAAGGTCCAAGAAACTTATCAGTTCTAATCAAATTTGTGATAGAATTCTGTTATTCTAGTAGACTTCACTCTATTTTTGCAGTTAATCAAAATAATTTCTTGAACTGATTCACTTTAAATAATATTAACAAGCCCACGTACATGTATATGATGAAGTAATTATTATTTTTTTTTTTTGTCTTCCTACCAATAGTATTCTTTTTGTTCTATGTGTGTTTTAGTATATCAATGTCACAGGTTTTTCCTCAGTGTCTGCATCTCATGTACATGTAGGGCTTTCTGCACTTTTATAGGAGATACAGTCCTACAGATAATTTGTTAAACACAAGTGTGTAATCTCCTTTACCTTGTCCTGCCAGGTTAGATGTATGCTAGGATTAATTCATTGGAAACTAATGAAAAGAGTCAACTGTCCATTGCATTCCAGCCTTTTATTGACGACTCGGGTCACATTCCTTCCTCACAGGTCATTGTGTTATACCAAGGAGTATTATGTATGTCAAATCGTGCCCATAGCACTAAGGCAGGAAGAGGTGGTAGCATACATGTACAACCAAGGAGGTGTTAGGCTTGCCTAGTACATCCTTGGTACAATTTACTGCATTCCTCTTTGGTTAGTAGAGCATGGGCACTGCTAGTATTCTGTGGAAGTTTTACGTTGGACTTACTTCTTTTCACTCATTTTTATTTTTCTATGACTTTCTACTTTCTATAAAGAAAAGTAGCCCTACATGTACATGTATGTACTTTGTTATAAGGAGGAAGGTTTGTGTATTCTATAAAAAGAATTAAATTTGTACATGTACATGTTTGTCATATGAAAAGTAAATAGGTGCTGTGAAAATTTAGTAGAAATTTTGAGGGCCTTCATTTACATGTCAACTCGCACCTTTCATCTCACTAAGTACTACAAGTACAAATTTGATGTATTTTGCCTGTGTACATGTACATGTACTAGTGTTATTGAGATTCCAGCACAGGCCGCCTTGCAAAATGAAAGATGAAACTGAAGTTGATAATATACATAGGCCTACATGTACTACATTGTATTTTCATTTAAAGCTAGACTACAGTGTAGGAACAAAATAAGTATAAATTTTTCAAGATTTAGAAGGAGAAATAAAAACAAAGCACTGTTGAAATGGCAGTATGGTACATTATTTAAAATTTCACTAAGTATTCAAGATCGTGAAATGAACAACCAAGGAAGTACTGGGCAAGCTTGCTTATTATCTCCTTAGACCAACATGATATATCATGCCAAAAATGTTGTTTTCACCACTACTAAAGACATTCTTTATATTTACAACTAGATAGTGTTAGAATACAAGTTCATTAGGACAAGGTTATGTTTGTTAATGGAAACAATGGAATGTTACAGGTCACATACATGTCATATTTTTATGCAGTGTGATTATTAGTATTAATAATTATTTTTTATTTGTGTATCATTTCTATTTCAGATATATGTACTTTCTGCAATTGAAGAGTGATATTATAGAGGGCATTTTACCATGCAGTGAAGAGCAAGCGGTGACTCTAGCCAGCTTTGCTTTACAAGGTTTGTTATTATTTCTGTTTCAAGTAAAGCCCACTGCACACTGTATGATCTGTCTGCGATCTGATTTTAGAAGAAAATGTAATAGCATGTGATATAAACATTTAAACACAACAAATATTTTTGACTGAGGTTCCAGATAGTAGAGATGGTAAAGATCTAAATTACGGCCTATTGCGAGTTGTCTAGTCGCAGGGCTGCCAAGTTCTCCTGATTTCGCAGGAGACTCCCTGAAATCGGACACTTATTAACCAGTATAAATGCATCCTATCGAACAATCTTCCTGATTTGGAAAAATTATTGCCATTTGGTTGTATGCATGTAATAGACATCTCCCTGATTTCTAATAAAATTTCCCTAAATCTCCCTGATGTTGAATTTCAGTGTTGGCAGTCCTAGGATTATCGACGATTTGAAACTGATTTGGCCCTAATTCCAGGTAGAAGGCTAACAACACCCAAAATTTTTATGTTTAGTATTCATATTATTGTTCAGAACCTGAATCAGGAAAAAGTTATTTGTTTAAATTTCCATGCTATTTCGATATATTTCCAAAATTGCATCATAGTCGATCGTATAGTGTGCGGTTGGCTTAAAGGGTGACTAAATTAGAGAGAAAAAGGGTGCTGTTTCCATGTATTCTTGCCTTCCAAGCACAAATCTGGCAATTGATTGTCCAAATTATGTCTCGTTTTGGCAAAAAAAGGGGAAAAGTAGAGGTTTTGGGACCGTTCCTTAAAACTTGTGAGCTGATTGGCTAATTGACGTCACACCCCCAAGTAGAATGATATAAAAATTTAAATCAAATAAAAATCTCTTTGATTCTTCCAAGAATGATGGCACTTCCAGTCTCCCCTCTGACTCATTGAGTTTGCCTTAGAACTCCACGAAATGATCACAAAATAGATTTCAACAGACCAAGAACATTCCTTCCTGAAAATTAAAACCACTATTCCTTGTCAAATGGTGGACTCTAGCTGTGACCTTATTATCCATGAATGCTTTCTAGGGAATGTCTTTCTTGTGCTTGAATGAGAAACTTGTATTTTTCTTTCAATCTCTCCCTTTTTCTCTTTCTCTTTCTCTCCCTTGTGACAGCTGAAATTGGGAATTTTGACCCTGCCAAGCACACTGTGGAATTCTACCAGAATGAGTATGTAATGCTACCAAAGGTGAGTTTGACCTTAGCTTTGACCTTGATAGTGTCAGGTGATTTATCTGTCTCTCCTGTAGGGATAGAACCCGTCAGAGGAGAGGGGGGGGGGGGGGGGGGGGGGGGGGGGGGGGGGGAAATTGGTGGAGATGAAGGGATGAAAATAAAGGGATTTTCATCAGCATCTTAATGGAAAAAGCTGTAGGGCCTATTGGATGTTCATGTCTTCTAAGTTGTTGATATCTTTTAAGTCGTCGATGTCTTTTAAGTTGTCGATGTCTTTTAGTTGTTGATATCTTTTAAGTTGTGAAAATTTAATGCAAAATATGTGTAGTTGTGAATAAAAGTGCATCTTCAGTCGAGCTGTTACAATTTAATCTGGACGAGCATCTTTTGTGATGTCCTTCTTCCTTGCTCTGTCCATGTACATGTAATTCTGTTTGTCTATCTGTCTTGGTCTTTCCATCTCTAATTGTCCGTCTGTCTCTCTCTCTCTCTTTTTGGATCTCTATACATGTATATGTGCGTGCACGCGTGCTCGTGTGTGTGTGTGTGTGTGTGTGTGTGTGTGTGTGTGTGTGTGTGTGTCTCTCTCTCTCCCTCTCTCTCTCTCTCTCCCTCTCCCTCTCCCTCGCCCTACAGAACTTGACGTTTTCATGTAATTGTAAATGTCTGGGGTTTTTTGTCATATGAGTATGGGTTCTCTGTCTGCCTTGGTACATGTACTCCTCCAATTCCTGCTCCCCTAGTCCCTCCCCCCTTCTCTCTCTATGCATTTCTATTCCAATCCGTGACAGGTTGAAGGTTCACAGGTCACCAACTGCTTGTTTTTGCAGCCAAAATGAAAGAAGTTCAATGTAGCACAGAGTTCATGGGCATGACATGTAAATATGTGTACATGCTCAAACAGTACATACATGTACATGTAGGCCTATGTACTTACTTTATACATACTGTATATGTAGGCTGATGTGGAGACTTGTGTGGTGTGAGAAAATAATGTCTTTTTAGGTGTTGAGAACTTGAGAAAGGTTTCCAAATGCATGCTTTAAAAAAAAAATTAATGTAGTTTAGGCCCTTTCCAACTTTCTTTCCTTTTGGTGCATCTGCAATAAAAAAACCCACATGATTATAAACTTATGCTGTTGGTAGTTGATATTCATTTTTACTTTTTTAGGTTGCTTTGAAGACTTTTGCTGTATTTTTTGCTATTTTGGAGTTAATCTATAGGCTTATATTTACATGTAATGTTGATGTGGAGAAGTAATTGGCACTTTAATTAATTCGATGAAAATTCTGTGGAGAAAAATATTTTTTTTGCTGGCAAATCAACATCTTAATTCCAATAAGGTTAATGGGTCAGTCTTTCAGTTGGCATAGAAGAAAAAGAAGAAATTCAAGAGGATAAATTTGAATTCTTACAATTGCTATCACTTTCTCAGAAAGGAATGCTAAAACCAGGCTCTTTTGAAGCTATGATAGCATAAGATGTCATGATCCTGCCTTCCAGGAAAACTAGATTTGGTATGCTAAATAAATCTTGATGGTTCACGTATCATGGGATGATGCATGTTCTCCCACCCGATCAAAGAACATGCATGTGGATTGAACACGACTTGCAAAACATCTGTAGGAATAGGAGTCCTGTGAGTGGTAGGATGTAACCCAAGACATGCGTCGGTGTAGGCTAGCAGCACAAGCAGCCAGTGGTTTCCATAGGGAGGCTTGGATTACAACGCTGTGAAACAAAGAAATTAACATAAACCTGGCTGAAACATTCTATCCCAGTTTCTTCCTTTCCATGCATGCATGCACATAGAAATGTACACATTGGACTAGGGATGCAGAAAGGTTGAGGGGCCACTTTCTGGAGTTTGTATAGTGGTGCAACTTGTGTTATTGTTTTGTTCTTAAACTGGGTCAAGACAGCAAATACCTTCTGTTCACCCATGCTTGTCTATGATGTCAGGCAAGAATGTGTTTGTGATTGTTCAGTCATCCCAGTTGCCTTATTATAGACATTTAGTAAATTATATATAATCCATAAAATATTCAATGTCACAGACGCACAAAATGCCTACTCTTAACTGATCAGGCTCGGATAATTGGCTCTGGTAATCTTGTAGTGTTTTTAATGGTGAAAAATGTCAATTTATCTCTGGAAAGCTCACAAAGAGCTTGGTGAGAAAAAAATGTAACAAATATTCCCTTTGATAATATCTCACTTTTGATCATAGAAAACGCAAAAAGTTCCGGGAATAATTCAGGTTCAAACATCTTTGTTCCTTTCCAGAACATGACCACTGGAAATGTGAGCCTGTCGGAATTGCTTCTGAAAGTTATGAATGAGCACCAGGCCAAGATAGGCATGTCGACATGTCACAGTGAACTTGGGTACATTGAAGAGGCAGCCAAACTACAAGGATATGGACAAGAGAGTTTTCCAGCTAAAGTAAGTAATTCTACTTTTTTTCTTTTTTTTTCCCCTAGCAACTAGATTTAATAGGAATGTTATTATGTAATACACTTTCATGAAATTCTTATTTTTTAAATTCACGTTCAATTTTTCATTCAGACACAGTGTTCACATTTTACTTACCCTCACAACACCACCAAGTTTATTACCTTGTATAGCAGCCAGGGTTTCATTTTTTAGTTTTTAGTTGTGGTTTGTTTGCCCAAAAGATATTGTTTCGTTCCATAATATCAAATTTACAAGTTTTGGGCCTGTTTGAATTTATCCGGGTCTGAAGATATAAGATACAAAGTAAAAAGATTGGGCCAATAAAACAGCCAACAGCATTGGAGGGATAATCCATTTGACATGTACCTGTATTTCTCATAGATTTATGATATTATAAATAATACATTATCTGCTATATGTAATTGCTGTGTACATGAATCTAGAAATATCAATAGCTCTGTTCTAAAGTAATACTTGTATGACGGTTGGAGGCTGTAGCCCTCTTGTGCAATGTAAGTTAGTCATTGACATGGATTTTTACCATGACATCAATATCCAGCTATGCAGTACAAATGTACTCATTTGTGGTGGCTGCCTAAATCTATTGCAATGCCATTCTTTGTCACGCCACTACACATCAAAACCACAGGTGTTTCTGTCATTGGTATAGGGACTTGAAAGAAAATAGAAAAATTATTTCATATGTTTGCTATTCAACCACAGAATATATGCAGGGAATTTGTAATTGTTGATATACACTACCGCTCACAGGTTTTGGCAACGGTTTTCGGTAACGGTAATGTATGCAAAGGCTTCGGTGCTGCTTCCCGCGTTTCTTCCCCGCGGTTTTGCTCTTCGTCGCGAAACCGCGGGAAGCTAACGGTTCGCTAACGGTTCGCTAACGGTGAGGCATCGGTGAGGCAACGGTTTGCAACCGAGCGCGCACACGCGGATTTCTTTTGGTCTGGAGTCTGGAAGACACGCCCACAAGCGTGTGAAGAGAGCGCGCGCGCGATGAACGATTATTGTGACGTAACAATGACTGACTTTGTAAAACTGTAGCGCATGCAAGAACCACGTTTGCTCTTCCATTATTAGGTCGATGAACAAATTATTCTACATTTAAAATAAATCTAGTGCTGGTGCTGATTGATGAAATTGATGATGAAATGATAGGATGGTGTTTGTTATCAAAATGATCGTGAAGAAAAATGACGATTGTGAACTGCATGATGACAACACTTTAAAAAATAAAACAATTCCAGTGATGGTGTTGATTGATGAAATGATTGGAGGTTGGTAGTGGTTATCATAATAATCGTGAAGAATACAACCTGTTTAATATTTAAACAAATTCTTTACAATATGAATTTGATCAACCCGTTGTACAGTTCATATTGTAAACAACTCTACATTTTTAAACTGCATTTTCTCTGCACTATACTCCTATCGCATTTCTCGATTGTTTTTTACTACAGCAGCCACACACTACCACTTCGTGATCGTGATAATATCCCGGTACTATATTGCCGGTTTAGAATGTTGTAAAACTAAAAGACATGAACATAAGAACATCATGTAGCCTACAGCGTATTAATTCACACTCCTTTATACTTGCATTGAATTCAAATGCAATTGTGTAAAATCCTTAGATACTTGCAAGATTTATTTCGACCTGTGTGGTCTCATCTAATTAGCCGTACGAGCTCCTTATTAAATTGAATGAATTAAAAAAAATCGGCAGGTTTATTTCTTACCTTGCACACGTGTGTAACTTGTATAATGGGACTACACAAATCTTACATTGCATGTGTAATACAACTTTCATTTCGAGGTAAAAAAACCTGCCGTTTTCTGTCTTTTTTATTCATTCATTTTTTACAATCTCCGTTGATCCTGGAAGGTAACCCACTTAGCAAACTCCGATGGTGGTTTGTATGGCTCACAGTAAAATGGTCACAGGGAAATGGTGATAATTATTTAGATCTAGTTGGGTTTTTTTTTTTTTGGTTGATATCTGCCTGCACGCACAGTATAAGCCTAGCCTATGGATCCCGTGTATGTAACTCCGTTTATGCGCAGTATCAAGGAGCCAAGGAGCTCGTATACAGAGAGTCTGGAGAGCGTTTCATCAAGTCAGTGATTTTTACTGACAAATTTGCTTTCAGCCAATCAGATGCAATGATTTCAGTAGCTTATAACAGTTGTCGGATAAAATATCCGACAACTTCCTTTCATGAAACGCTCCCCAGATCTTAACTTGCCTCGACTTAGCAGACAAGATAAGCGTGCGTGCATGCGTGCCTGTGTGCATGTATGTCACGTGACTTTGTTTTTTGATCGAAATTGAGGTTATGCGAGGTCACTATGAACACGTTGACAGAGCGGACAATTTATGCAGCTCCTCATTGTACCCTCCACAATAGCTCTAGTAAACAAAAGGACATCCCTTCACTGCTATTATGTGACACCTGTTCTACATATTTTTACAGGATAGCAATGAATGGATGTTCTTTTGTTAACCAGTGCAATTGTGAAGGGTACAATGAGGAGCAGCATAAATAAATTGTCCGCTTCTTTGTTCGTCATGTTCATAGTGGGTATAGTAGGGAAGACCAGTACTATGTAGTCGATCATAAGTCATTACATGATCAAAAGGGGAGGGGATTAAATTTGTTTTAATGGTTTGCTTCAGCATGACCTTCGACACATTTTTCATTCTCATCTTCTCCTTGCGGAGGCTTCAATTAATTATTTTATTCAAACACCGACTCCCACTGGTTCCTCGTTATTCAGTCTGATAGTGGCCGTCTTCCATATTCTTCCTAATTATGTGTTTTGTATTCAGTGGCGTATCCAGGATTTCCCAATAGGGGGGGGGGGGCAGGAATTATTGATCGCCGTCATGGGGGAGGCGTCTTCGGAAAATTTTTGCTTCTGAAGAAGGGCTGAGATGCAAAATAGTGCTATATGTGACCAATTTTGAAGCCTACTAATGAACAATATTTTCAATTGGTATGAGGATTTTTTTTTTTTGCTATTTTTTTTTTACGACGGCCAATAGGGGGGGCGCCTGTTGCGCCCCATGGATACGCCCCTGAATTCATCTTCAGTCCTTAACTCCTCACTTTTCACGATCATTTTTAACCATTCAATCATCTTACAGGGGGGGGGGGGGGGGGGGGTGAGAGAAAGAAATGAGAAGGTAAAGGAACGAGTTTTTTGTCTAGAGAAGGAGATGGAAAAAAAAGTCTGAG
This sequence comes from Heliocidaris erythrogramma, assembly GCA_025617745.1. NCBI lineage: Eukaryota > Metazoa > Echinodermata > Echinoidea > Camarodonta > Echinometridae > Heliocidaris > Heliocidaris erythrogramma. The sequence goes on along the minus strand of CM046855.1, from coordinate 34,188,293 downwards.
AATAAAGTAAAATGTAAGAAATAAGTCCGAGTGAGGAGAAAGAGTGGTAGATAAGATAATTTACTCGGGGGGGGGGGGGGGGGGGGTAAAGGGAGAAGAATATTCCCACTATTAACTTATTAACAAAAAGAAAAAGATGTTAATTTTGTTAGGACCTTATAAAGGGAGGGAACGTGAGTTAGCGATGGCAAGAAAGAAAGTGGTATGATGATTATTAAAAAAAAGTAAATTGATTCTATTCTATTTGAAATTCCATTTTACATTCATATGAGGGAGAGGGGAATTGCAGAGAAAATAACAGAGGAGAGATATTGAGAGAGGAACGAGAGAAAGAGCGATAGAGGAACGTCAAGGATGTTTAAAAATATATATACACCTGTATATATATTGGGAATTTTAAATTATACGGAAGCAATCGTTTTGAATTATGAAACTAACAATTTCTCTACCAGTCAGTGACGACCCAGTCCAATTTATTCGAGAAGTCACATACATGTAGAAAAAGGGATACTGTAAAGCACATTCACCCATCTTTGGTCACTTGGATGTTCTTGCCATGAATGAACAAATAGACAAGTTTACCATTCGTATGGAAAAAGAATATTCACATACTCTTTACAGGCAGCATGGAAGAATTTCAATTTTATGGACCCTGACCCACATCCCATTCATTTTTTTAAAAATCATAATTTTATCTCTTTTACCTATTACTCTGTATGCATATTTCGTTTTTATTGTGAAATGAATGATACTAACAACGGTTCATAACAAAAATGACAACAAACAAAAATGATAATTATGATGATTAATGAAGTGTTGCCAAAACATGACAAACAAAACAGTACAGTTCCTTTTTGAAACCATTTATTGCTATGAAAGGTATGACATTTTTAATGACATGAAGAACTATTGAAAATTATGAAATTCACAAAAGTTTCTCTAAAAATAGTTAAAATATGAATTTCTCTATAAACTGGGTGATTATGAAACTGTATGATATCGTAAAGAAAAACTCGATATTTTTTAGTTTATGCAAAAACATATTACTATAATTATTGAACTTGGTTATGTGGAAATCATATTTTGGCCAAAATGAGAATTTGTATTATCAATGTAAATTTAAAAATATTTGTGAGTTGTGAGGGAATGAGGTCACAAGCTAACGACAGGTTTTCCAATTTGTCCAGTGATTTTCATTCTTTTCCCTATAGTTTTTCATGTCATTAAACAATTCTTTACTTTCTTATCAGCTGTCCGATTTTCCACAATCATTTTTTGTTGTTGTTGATCTGCTTGTCTTATATTTCTGATTCTATTAAAGTCAAGTAATTCTTGGATCGGACCTCCCCTTTAGGACGTACAAATAAAAATAATAAAAAAGACAATATATTAATAAAAAATCTTGCTCGAATCGCTCTTTGAACACACATAAAGGAGACAATAGAAATAAAAGACAAAGAGAGAGAGAAAGAGAGTGAGAGAATATAAATATAAGATGTTGTATCGACTGAATTTTTGTCACGTGGATTCCTCACCTTTGCCCAACACGTTGCATCATGCGAGCCTCGGGAAAGCTCCATCTGTTGCTCCAGAAAGTCTTAAATACAGCTCATCTCGCCTAGCCCATCACCAGATCTGATCAGTACTCTACTAGATCATCACTCTCAAGACCTACCGAAGATTTTTTCTATACCATCACTCGTCCGAGGCCTAGAATCTGGTAAGTTGTTCATGTTGAACAAGAATATTTTCCAATTCTTCCCCGGAGGAATCAGGATTTTCAATATTTCGATATATGCATATTTTCTAGCATATCTGGGATGTCAAGAATTTTGATTGACATCGAATTAATAAATATAATATTTAAAGATCACATTACAAAGATCACATTCCATCAAAATAAATATTGGCTTAAATTAAACAAGGTTATCCAAATTCAACGCTTGGAAACATCTGAAGTAATGATAATTATCAATTATAAAACGGTAAAATACAGCCCCCGATATAGCAGCTGAAGAGCGCCTCGAACGCTGCTGAGATGATTGTGTGACGACACACCAGGGCCCAGTCCTGTCTGAGCAGACGATCTCCCATAGCATCTTTAAACATTTTTCATTGCCTGTTTTGTCATCCCCTCTTCACTTATTTCTCTTACTTGACTAGCGTCAGTCTTAATTTGGTGAGTCGATTGTGACATACTTGTGGACAACTCTTCCGTTTGTCGTACACGAAAATATCATTGATTTGCGGTTTTCTCCGAAGCGCCTTACCCTCGGGGCAGTACTCGAAATATATTGGAGATAGAATATTATTATAATGTCCTCATGAAAGAAAAAAATCCTGAGTAATACATTTTGAAAAATGACATTTTAGTATTTTTTGTGTAGGAGCGAATGGGGGAGTTGTCCGCAACTACATCACAGTGACCTATTCGGATAATTTGACATTGCCATATATAGTGATTACAACTTGCACAATTTCATAACTTTCTGATTGTCCGATTTCGTTTCACCAATCTGATTCTCTGATTTTTCCTCTTTCATATCATTCAGAGCAACTTGCCATTAGGTTTGGGTTCCCCATTAACAACGGCTGAGTATAACTTGACAAGAAATATAAACAGTATTCATTGGCAGTGGAACTGTTTTTTAAAGTGCGAGGGGCTGGACCCAAAAGAGGGCACTTCAGGGGCGGGGGTGTAAACGCCAACAAGAAACACGTGCCCCCTGGATCTATTAACTACCTGGTAGTACAACTCTCAATGTTATAAAAAAAATCATATTGTCTCCACTATCTCTAAAGATGCTGCTTGTCTTTATTTGAACTCATTGTTATGTCAACATATGTTGCGTCAAATACACTTTTCCATGATATATCTTCAACTAAGAAAGAGACAAGCTGTACCTTGAGAGATAATGGGGAAATATGAATTTTGTGTACAAGACATTTTGTACAGATATACTGGATATACCCGTCACTTTAAAACATTGCCAATTTGATCGCCATAGAAATTGAGACTTTTCAAACTTCAAACTTTCATAACTTTCTCATTTCGTAACCGATTTTGATGCGACCTTTTTTTTTCTTCAATTCATTCTATCTATCCTCTCTTTTCATTAAAATAGATTTTATCCCTGGGTTTCGTTCTCCTTAAATCATGGAAAAACGATGTGCAGTTTTGATTTACAGTTGAAATTAAATATTCCATGTGTCTCATCTTGAAAATAATACAAGATAGAGGATATATTTCCATTGAATGTTTGAGATTTATTATTCTGTTTTCCTCATAATATTCCAGAAGTATAATGCACGTATTTTATAAAGATCAGGTCATTCTCATTATTAAATAAGGTCCCCGTGTGCGAAAGTGTGCGAATCAGTAATAATAAATTTCATGTCACAAAAAGTAACAAGTTATACATGTCCATGTACATGAATATAGTCTTCTTTGTATACGCTTTTGTATATTATGTCACCCTCTTTCTCTTCAAAGTATCATTATTTGCTCCCCCCCCCCTCTTTGAAAAGAAATTTCAATAAAAAATTTACAATGTGCATGTACCTATAACAAAGACCTTCAAGTCGTAATCGGTTAACTCTTGTTCCTACTCGGCATCTTTAGGCTTTAGGACCCTTCCTACCTCTGTTATTTTTTTTCACGCATTTACTTTGTATTTATGTTTGAGCCTTTGTCAAATAAAATACTTACATTTGTCCTGGCTTCTCTCGTTCTGTTCATTAGCCTATTACCTTTTCTTCCATCGACGACTATCTTCCCTCCTTGAGCTTTCATCTACACGTAATTTTCCCCATTGAATCATATCACGTAAAAAATAACATATTCCCTCGCCCATTTTTTGCATGCATCTCAATCTTATTTCGTCAAAAACCATTTTACAAAGTAAATAAACAATTTTAACAGCATGTTACGCATGTTGAATTATTGTTGAAACACAGAAATAAATACGGTCTGTAAGCTGATTAAGGAAAGAGCATGCACATGTAAATGAATTCAAATGCTGATTTTGTAAACAAAGAAACAGCATACATGTATTTATGGATGAAAGACATGGATATTGTGAAAGCTCGATGACCGACTGATGGACGTGCGGTAAGTAGATGCACGCAATGAAACAATGTTCACTTTGATTAACATTCAAATGGTTAGAATAAATTGTTCTGCAATAATACAAAACTAATTCGCTGCCTATAAAATGAATATAAAAATGATAACGTGCATGTGAAAGGCGACTCTTGAGAAATGGTCGGTCAACACACATGTATGTTATGATGTGGTTACGATCAAGGCAGATGGTCATGAGCATGATATCGTGCACCATGCACAATTATCATTGACGGATCAGGAGGGGGAGATGCACAGCTGGTCCGTAAAGAGCTCATAGAAGCATGTGTGAAGTTTTCTTTTGGACCGTCATTTGTGCCCTTTTGGGGAAAGTGCCGAAAAAGAACCTAATAATGCTAATTACCCTTAACTGCTTGTCATAAAATTTTAGGGTTAATGTCACCTCCCCGTAACTCCTGGATCCGCCCCTGTGCAATAACTACAGTATGAAAACCTCTATGATCTTTATGATATAAAATGTGGAAGACCAACATGAAAATAAAACATTAACATGTAACAAAGATGGCATTGAAACAACTCGTTCCGTTTTAAGCCCGTATAAATAAGTTGCACCTGTCGGTGTCGGACCTGTATGCGTGGAAAGAAAAGAAGGACATATCTAAGATTACATTTACACCAAATGTTATTAATAAACATTTAAAAAAAATACTATCAGCTTACATGCAATATTAAGTTACTACATGTACAATCACTTCCAGTAGAAATTCGCGCAATGCATGCACATCCACAGGTGAGCTAGGTATAATGTATGATTTATGAAATGAGTGTTTCGTGTTACTACAACTGTAATATCAAAGTGCTGCATGTTCGATTCTGAAATTCTGAGTAAAAACATATGCATTGGGGTTTTTTTTCATGTAGATATAACTGGCTCGATAATTCGCAAATTCTGACAAAATGTGTACATGGTAAAAGAATAAAAAACGTAAGTGTATATCGTGAAACTCGCTGTCCCGCATGCATGCTCGTTTTAAGTCAACGTCATTAAACAGTGGCGCGCTATCTCGCACATCTTTGCCAAGTTAGCTATTATGACGTCACAATGCATTTTTTTTTTTTGGTTAATAGTGGGCGGGACTTTCGAGAGTTCAGATGCGCGCTCGCAGACTCAGCACACGCATCGGTTCTTCACCGAAACTAATTCGGTTCGCCTTCGGTGAGCTTACGGTGAGCTAACGGTGAGCCAGCGGTGCGGTTTCGGTGAGGCACCGAACATCGGGGATCGGGAAGATACCGTTACCCGTTAACCGTTCGTTGTTCGGTTCGGTTAACGGCGCGATACCGATGCCAAAACCTGTGAGCGGTAGTGTACAGTGCATAACAATGTCATCACATAGTAACAAGAACTGTGTTGATGTAAATTCTAGGCTTACTGTTTAAAAATCGGCCCCTGCATGTCACTCCATATATGTATACAATCTTTAACAGGATGTATTATTTTCACATTCCATATATGTATACAAATTTTAACAGGATGTATTATTTTCATACATGTATGTGGTATTTCTCACTATAAAAAAACAAACTCTGTCTACACTGCAATTTAGAATGCAACAATATATTCATTGTTCAGGAATGTATGGGGTTTATGCCTATATATATATATATTTAGAGTTTTATTTGGTACATTTTCCTGAGGGAAAAAAATCCAAGGTTTTATACTATTTCAGAAGTACCAGATGAGAACTCTGTATGTGTATGATGGAAAAATTAAATCAAAATTAAAAAAAACAAATACTTTTTTGATTATCTGAAAGAAGTTAGAACATGTAGAAAGTACTTACCACAAATTGAGTTGATTATGTATTTTGCAACATAATTTCACATTTTATTCCTCCTGATTTATTTTGCCTTTCAGTCCATTGGAAAAACTAATTATTTCTTGATGACTTCAAAAGAAACATTTTTAGGGGCTTCTATTTGAGTAAAAATATTTCAAAATACCCTTTAATTTGACAATGAAATTTCAAGGTTATTCAGAAAATTTGTGGCTAAAAATCCTATCAGCGAAGTCCATGCTTCCTTTTTTTTCTATCTTCTTTAAATATTTACATGACCCAAAATAATCAAATTGAAATTCAGAAAGACAAATATATGGAGAGCTTTTTCTTAATACCAGCAATGCCTCACTTGTTACCAAGTATGCTAAATTACACTTTATTCAGATTTACTGTGCATTGCATCATTAAGATTATGAAGGTACTGTCAAGATTAATAACCTTGTAATAGTGGTATTTATTTGTATTACCTTCAATAAATAAATGCATGATTGAAAGTTGGTAAATGGATTAGAATTTTAAACTCGATATTGTGTATATCCCAGGTAACCAAGTCAGTTGCTTTAATGGAATCTACAGAATTTTTTCTGGTGTTTGATTAAATTTCTTTATGTACACATACTTAATTTGCTTATACTATAAATGGAGCTTAGTAGAGTTTAAATGAATGTAGGTAAATATAGTCTACACATAAATTACTTAGACCTGAAATGCATTCAAATGATTTTATCTCCTCAAATATCTGATCTGAAACAATTATTTTGGGGAAAACTTTAAAATCATCCGGAAAGTAATTATGCATGCGTCCCCATTTAGAAATGTTGCCGCTCATAAAGTGCGTACAAGTTGTGTAGTTAACAAACATGCTTGACTGACATAGCAACAACTGATTTCTGGAATTTACATTCAAACAGTAACTTATAACAGGTGAATTAAATAGTTCACTCGGACAGAAGTATCCTTAAAGGACAATTAACCCCACGTGATATTCTAGATGCACCTATTGTCTGCTACGTCTTTCCATGGAGGCTGCCATTTTGTGCATGACACGGATCATTAGGTACCATATGCATTGATAATAGCCTACCTTTACAACAGATACGTCGCTTTGTTCTGATTGTATTACGATTGTTATTGGCCATGGGCCTAGATAATTGACGACCCATGAGTTCTAATAGCCATCCTGTAAAGCAGATTCCTCGCTTTGTTTTGGTATTGTTACGATTGTCTCCGTCCTTGACGTCAATTCTCCGTCCTTGACGTATATTTTTTATGAAGTATATTTTTTATGAACAAATTAAGACCTTTTAAAAAATATATAAAACTAAACTTACATTTCAGAATATGTGACTTTATCTAATATATATTTGTCCTCTAAAAATCAATTACAAGTTAACGATGAAGGAAATTTTACTTGGGATGAAAAATATGTTCGTGTACACATAAAGTAATGGCAGCCCCCTTATTATTGCTAGCAGACGATAACTTGGCTGGAAAATAGTGATTTATATCTATATCCTGTGTTTTTACATGAAATTGCATGTATCAAATAAGAGGCATATACTACACCATTCAAAATAAGCTAATTCATACGCTGAGGTTAATTTCCTTTAACAAATGCTTGCCAGATGCTTTCCTGACATTACTATGTTAGGTTACTATTATCAATATTTATTAATTCTGCTATACATGTACATGTAGATGTTATGCATGTTTTCAGTTGATATTCATGCATCTCCCATCAGTGTAGTAAATTATTATAATTTTATTTTTTTACCAAAATGATTAAAATTTTTTTTTCTTTATTCCCTGTTTTCACGAAGTGACGGTAATGAGAAAAAGTTTTTGCATTTTTGGACATCATTCACCAACATCTTGAACCTCACAAAGTTTCAGACCATAATGTCTAATTATCTAACTATATGGCGATAACGTCAACAAGAAAATACCTAGTAAAAGGATTTTCTGTTTTCACGAAGTGATGGCTCACAGTCATCCTGTATGATTTACGTGCGTGGCTGATACCCGCCACTTCGTGAAAACAAAAAAGAGCGCGTCCTTGGATTGATTTGTGTTTTCACGAAATGATGGTGAAATGCGCGGCGATCAAGTCCCATTATGTTTTACACGCGCGTGGTTGAGATCCGTCACTTCGTGAAAACAAATCAAAGCATGTCCATGAATTTTGTGTTTTCACGAAATGACAGTTATGTTTACAGCTCATTTTCCCCCAAAATATAAAAAAATTATGCAAATAATTAAGCATAGAACTAAACATTGAAATATGATCTATCCCTGGATATAAAATTTATTCACCCTTCATACATTAAAGAGGTTGAGATTATGCTTTAAAAGTTTGAAAGCGATTTATTCTAAATTAACTTTCTTTTAGTTACGCGCTGATCGGTCACTTCGTGAAAACAGTAACGATATTTCTGTGTTTTTCTACCAGAGGTCATTTCAATCTTTCCTGAGCTAAATTACCCACTGCTCTCATATATATACATTTTTACACTTTCTTCTACCTTGGATGGTTCCAAGTTTAGTAACTGGGAAAAATGAGTGTTATAATTTGGTAGGGTATATAGGTGGCCTGTGCTGGAAAATCTGGTGAGTGCAGTAAGCAAACAAGGCCAGTATATAGCATACCTAACAAGTGTACAACATGCACAACCAGCATTCAACATACACAATTGCATATTCCAACAAACACATTACAAACCCTAACACCTGTATGTTATTGCTGGCCTTGTTTATTTTTTTTTACCAAAATGATTGAAATTTCTTTTTAAATTCATTTATTATCTATTTATGCCAGCCAGAGAAATTTTATATTGCCATTTGTTTTTGTGTATTTTCTTTTTCCCTACAGAATGTTTTTTGTTTTAGTAAGTGAACAGATTACAGTAGATTTTTTGAAATGTTCATTACTGCCTTCCTTTAATACTTGGTATCATTTCTATTTCAGGATGATTCTGGGAATGAATTGTTCATCAGTGCTTCCTTCTCTGGCTTGAGTGTAAAACACCTTAATAGACAAGAGACCGTCCATTTTGAGTGAGTACTTTTGATGTTTGTTATATAGGCACGCACCTCTTCCATTTGCCTCACCTCCAAAGAAAAAGTCACAGAGGTGATTCAACTTTTGTGTGTTTATACTTTGAACAATGCAATCTATGCATTCTAATTTTGTATAAATATATATATATATATATATATACATATATATATATATATTTTTTTTTTTAAATTTCAGAAGATAGGGGTATGGAAAATGTGGTTGTATGATTCCTCTCAAAATATGAATTGGGTGCCATTGGGTGCTTTCCAGCCCCATTTTAAGGGCAAAATATAGAACATTCTGTCAGCCGTGTACTTTTTACAAAAGCATATTCCTTTATTTCATTTTTTTGTTTTTTGTTGTTGGCATGTCTGAAATGCAATAGTTATAGATGAAGCGCAGTCACAATCCTGTTAAAGATACTATTTGGTTGGTACATCATGACAGCAATTTTTTGTCCAGCATGAAGAAGCAAAGCAAAGCAATTTCTTTTGCCACCCTGAAAATTCAACCATGAGATAAGTTGTATAGAATGTTGAGTAGTACCTTTAAAGCACTTGTAACCAGAAGAGGAAGTTTGTCTGATTCATTTGTTGATTGTTGGTCATTCCAAAGTGGAGTTTCCAGTCAATACTGATTGATTTTGTTTAGTTACCACTAGTGCAATCCTCTCAGGACAATGAGAGGTGTCAGAGAGGGTCAAAGTCTAAAGCATTCTTCAAGTTTTCTGAAGAGACCAGAAGGTTATCCAGACTTTGAGCTGTTTGTCAACAGGGCTGTTGTAAAAGAATGAGAGGAATGGAATGTGAAGTGATTGTGCAGAGAGTTCCAAAGTATAAACACCTCTATATTTTGACATGTCTCATCTGTAATGTAGTAAGATATTGTGTGCAAATAAAGTGTCTGCTTTCTATTTATCATATAGCCTATGTTCTATGAGTAATTTATAAACACATGACCAAGTTTAGCTATGAGATGATCGTGAAGTCTGGTTCATGATGTCTGTCTATGGTTTAAGGTTATTCATGATAATATAGGCAAAGAATTTCTTATTGTTTGTCTACTTGATGCATCATATGCTTGATCTTAACTATTCGTTTTAATATCATGATATTCAATTTTGTTGAAGCTCTCAGGAACTTTTATGGTTGAACAACACTGTCCTTTTATTAGTTCTCAGGGATTATTATCTTATTTTAGAGCTAAAAACTCAATTATTCAATTGTTTGATAATATATCAATAAACGACATAAGTTGTGTACCTGGTGAAGCTTTAATTCTAGATTGTAGAACTAATATTCAGTGCCTTTTTTTTGGGGGGGGGGGGGGGGGGGGGTAGCGTTCTTGGGCTCTCTGTTTCGCCTTTAGGCCATATCAGAAGAGCTGAGCTTGCCCGACGGGACTCAAGTTTGTTTGATGAAATCTCACTCACTGGACTCCAATGGTCTCAGTTTTCATCTGCGGCTATTGTTTTTATGCATCATCGCCGTAAAATGGCGCTCTCCACACTTGGAGTGCTTGGAGAGGGACTTTCCGTCCCTTTTACAGGACATACCGTCCTCTGAGCCTTTTCTCTTAGCGGTCATTTTTTCTGCGCGTTTCAGAGGGATATGTCTCCTACTCGTTATCCCGGTTTTTCTGGGTGCAGAGACAGAATCCAGACGATTTCCTCGTCGGCCCGGGAGTCACGAGTAGCCCACAGAGTTCAGTTTCTGGGCTATCTAGCCAGTCTGGTCGATATCCTCCCAGACTGCAGACTTCTGATGAGGCCCTTTCATAGGCATCTCCTCAGGTTTTTTCGTCCGGGCAAAGTCTCTCTAGTGGTTTGGTTTCCGCTTCTTATAGACATCAAACTCCTGCTTGTCCGTTGGACGGGCAGTTCCTTCTTGCTCAAGGCAAGCTGTTAGGCACTCCGCTGCCATCGATTTCTCTATCGGTGTGGGGGGGGAGGGAGGTCTGGTCTTATTTGAGCACCATCCCCCATATCAGTGACCTCTTTAGACTTCCTCTTGGCACATGCCACCCGATTTGAGTGGGTGTTAGTATACTATTAATACATGGTTGGGAGTGCGGTGGTATAATAAGGTAGATACATAGATTCATCTAGCAAATAATAAAATCAGTTCTGATTTTAATGATTTCTGGTTTACTGAAAACAGTACCTTCAAATTCTTATTTTGACTCTTGATTGTGCAATGTCTTTCTTCATTGGTATGAGATACATAACCCTCCAAACTTCACTAGATTGACAGATACCAAATTGTCGGAAACTTTCTAATGTTTGAAGTTTGATTGTCGTTTCTGTGTCCCATAGGTGGCATGAGGTTGTCAGCATGGGCCACAACCGGCGGGCATTTGGGGTGGGGACAACCCGCTCTCATGACGTACTGCAATTCCAGATGGAAGATGCTGAGACAGCCAAGTATGTGTGCAGGATATGCAGACTGCAGCAGCAGTTCCACAAGTATACCATTGAAACAGTCAAGTGAGTCTAAATTTCTGTGAACCTATTTATTCCTGTTCAGTCAATAAAGTCTGATTCTTGTTTATTGTTGAAAGAATGCCAATGACCACTTTTTGACCTCTTTATACTTAACAATCAACATTTTGTTATGCTTCTTTGGAATGTAGTGAATGGTGAATGTGGTTTGAAATCGCTGTACATGATAATCCCTCCCCCAAGCTATAAATAAAGGAAATAAATCAGGAATTGCAAAAGTTTGTATGCATGTTGTTTTTCTTATCTAGCATTGTGGTTGAAATTCTATTGACATCAACCACGGCTGAAAGTACTGATTTCTAATACCATAGTTATTTTTTGGATATGTGGTTTATGTGCAAATTATATTTAGTAATTTGAGGAGCGGGCTCTCTTGCGTATATGCAAATAATAAAAAGACTGCATTTTATTTGACATGCTAAAGGGTGCACATTTCTGCAAGATATAGGTGTCCTAATTGTTATTGTTTTATCCTTCATAACATCCATACACCAGGGTAAAGGATTGTTAAGTATGTGTATTATTTTGTTATATGGTACTTGAGCATCATATCAAAGCAGTTTGATTTAAGATAATCTCCAATTTCTTAGCAATGATTTTGAGTATAATCTGAATTGATTGTATGTCAGGCTTGGTAGCAGAGAGGTTCTAGTCGACGGTTTCCCAGCAGATAGACTGATCACAGTTGTAGACCCTGAGAGAAGGATGTCAATGGATGGACAGCAGACATCAGGGAAGATGAGGAATAGAGATAGTCTGATAGGAGAAGGAGCTTCATCTGATGGTAAGATGGGGCTGTCAGTAGAGGATTTCAAATTTGCTGTTACATGTATTTATTCATTTTTAAAAAATAACTAAATCATGATCCAATGTCAAACATAACACCAGTCAATGCTGATGGTTTGACCCTTAATTTTTGTGGTAGTCGCAATTGCTAGTTTGGGGGTTTGTGTAAACAGTTTTATGCTGAATTGGTGTTATTTTACCAAAATTTTATATTCTACCCTGAGGGATCATAAAATAACAGATGCATTACATCTGAATGGCTATGTAATGACTTTTTGGTATGTCTTGCTCCTCTTTAATGTTGACACCAGCACCAAACAAATCTAAAATCGACCTTTAAAGAATCATTTTATCAAAAAGTGGTGAAAAAAAGGTAGAATGTTAATTATTCACTTGATGCAGTAAATGTGTATGGTGATAAATGATGATTTGCTATTCTATGTTCAATTTCATCACCTCATGAATATTAAAATTATACCTCAAGTCTTTTCTGTTTTATTTTTAAACAGAGAGCCTGCCACATCACATGATGGTAGATGGTCAGCTTGGTAACCAACAGTTTATCATCAGCCAAACGGGTAATGCCAACTTCACCACATCTCAGCTGAGTCTTGACAACCAGCATGCCTATGACATGGGCCCTTTCACTACCTCCCAGCTCAGTCTGGACAGACCTCCCACCGATTACAGCTACTCTAACGGCAACCTGGTCATGCTGGATCAGAACGGCAGCGTGTACAGCGCCCCCAGTGTGAACTCGCTCAATTACGGTCTGCACAACCAAGTGTCGCCAAACTCTTCCAACCCTAGCCTTACGAACAATGAGAAACTGCGTTCCCAGCTGCAAGCAGCATTGCCAGCGTACAGGCAAAGTCCAGACTACGAGTCGTTCATCCAGGCCAGGCTTCAGCAGAGGCTCTTGACTGTGAGTGAGCAGAGCCAGAGTGTGGGGAATCTGGGAAAGCAGAATGGGTATGGACATGTGGAAAGTGTGCTCTATCCTCAGCCAGAACTGAGGCAACATAATCATAACAATCACTACAGGCAGCAGTTCCGACTCAGCTATGGAGGCATGCCTAACAATTACTACACATCCAACAATATGGACTACTCCCTGGAATCATTGCAGCATGGACTGTTGATAAAGACTCCCCATGGAAACATTGTACATACCATTAGTGTACCAGAGTTGACGTCAGAGCATATTCAAACCACAGAGGAGTACATCACGGCAAAACTGTTGAAAAATAAGTACAAACCACCTCCGCCTTACCCAAGAGGAAGTGCTAGTACCCCTAACCTTGCCAGGCAGAGTAATAATTATTTAGTGAGCAGCAGCAGCCCAGATCTGGTGAGTAGGAGGTTACAGGCCATTGAAGCTGTGCATGAGGTGAATCTCCGTGGCAGTGGGAATGTAAACATTGATGCAGATTTATCTCAGTCATTACCCATTGAAGCATTCCAACAGTTGAGGATACAGCATCAGGACTACCATCCGAATGTTGGAATGTACAGCAGACATGTGTCGCAGGGATATCAACAGCAGTACAGTCCTCAGCAACGAGAGTTCAAACCTGCATTGACTCTAAATCTCACAGACAAGGCCCAACCATCTGATCTGTCTATGATAGGTGTACCCACAGGGTACGAGGACAAACTGCCCACCCCGCCAGACAAGTCCAGGATTATTAGTCCGTTCCAGGAATACGCAGTGCCTTTGGTCAGCCCACCAAGTGAATTTGCAGATCACAGTGACATTGACTCTAACATGTCTCCAGGGAGCGTTGGGAGTCCCCCACGTCACTTTCACCTACCTCCTCAAGGCATGGGAGACCTCTATAACTCACAACCATCGCTCCCAGAGAACCATGTTACTTACATGACAGGTGGCTTTGGACAGATGAATGGCACTGGTCAGCCTGGTTCACCCACCAGGGTATACTCAATGCCGCAGCTCCACCCAGAGATGAGGGAAGTTAACCCCAGTCATTACGCCATGCTCCATGTCGATCAGGCCAACTATGTCAATACTGTACAGGGCTTCCATCCGCAACAGCAGCAGCATACTTCAGAAGTAGAAACAATACTGGCAGAAAGGTCAAACCATCAGCAACAAGGCAATCATGTTGCAATGAACAATCCTAGCGTAGGCAACTTTGCCACTACAATAAATGGTAACCCCAAGGACAATGTCACTCAGGAAACCCCTCAGAAAGAGCATGCAACTCAGCCCTCCTCTCCTAGTCCAGTGCTTCCACAGTCGACAACAGTCGATGTCCACACCCACAATCCTAAGCAACCTGAGGTGACAGTTAGTCCTGCAGCCTCCAAACCACCCACCAGTACTACTCAACAACCTTCCACATCTAAAACCTCATCCCCTCCATCCACCAGCAGCAGCAAGCATAAACCAATCAGAGCCTCAAAATCACCATCCTCCCCAGATCCTGCAGAGAGTGAAGAGTTGGAGGATCTAGGGACTGAGAATGGAGGATACATCGGTCCTTTGAAGCTGGCTGCTATGAGTGGGTTAACCCTTCTCAGACCAAGGGACATGCCTGATGAACCAGAAGAAGAATCCAAACATCCCAGAGATGCGAGGGTGAGTGAATCTCACATTTTTAAATATATATCTTAGATAGATTATAATTTGTGTATTTAGTAGTTTTATGATGTAACCCTGTCTTACTAGGTAATGATATTTTTTGTTATCAATTTATTTTGTTTTCATTTACAGGAATGTAAATAATACAGTGACAATGCTTTAACAATTGCAGACATGTGACAGTGAAAACATGATAGAAGAATTATATTCTATAAAAAATGTTAAAGTAATGTCTGAAGGTTCTCCTCAGTACCATGATTTAATTTTGCCTTATGTTTTTATCTTGTATAGCGTAAGATCCTTGAGAAGCAACTGAGAGAAGGTCAAGTATTCACAGAGTATGAGCAGATTTCCAAGAAGAGGGCAGAAGCAGTGTGCTACACATCAAAACTACCTGAGAACGTGGGAAGAAACAGATTCAAAGATGTTTTACCCTACGAGGTAAGGAGTAACATAACAAAATGTATCCCTTACATACTCAAATGAATACTGAACTGCAAAAGCTATTTTTGTAAGAAGGTGTATTGGACTGAATTTTTAAATTCCTTTTGTCACAATCTTGCTCGTTCAGGAGTCTGGAAATGTTAGGCTATGCTAGGGCAAGCTTCAATATTATGATGAGTAGGAAAAAGGTTCCACTGATTTTATTAGTGAATAGATGTGTTTAATCTGCTTTTAGTTGAATAGAGGATGCATTGCTAGGCATACACTTATTTGCACATGTACTGTGCTAGGCTGAGCAAGTTGGGATATTAGGCAGTCAGCAGGCACCTTTTGAAGGAAGAAGATGTTTTAGGGCTGGGCGGCCATGGGTGAAAGTCACGCCCAATATCAGTACCAGAAGCAAGCACCGGGTGCTAAATGTCCAGACCACGGCCATTTTCGAGGATCATCACTTTTCTCTGAATCTTCCCATTTCTGGTCCATTAGGTTTTCCGGTTTCTTCAAGTTTCTGTGGTTTCCTCTAGTCCTTCTGCAGTTTTCCTGTGGTCTTATGTTCTCCATTATTGTTCATGTTGATTTTGTAGTTACAAAAAAAAAGAAAAAAAATTAGTTTACATGTCCCCCAAGTTTTAAGTGTCTTAAGGGTCGTAATAACGAATGGTGACATGTTATTGTATGTTTTTATGTACATGTAATAGGTGTATTTTTGGTACATTTTTCTTTCTATTGGATATCAAGTAAGGAAGCAAAATGTTTCTAGGCAACTGAATTAATTCACTTTTTCTGCTCCTGTGAAATGTTATGATTTGTTCATTTACCTTTCATGCATTTGACAATGAGATGATAACAATGAAATTTACAATGTGACTGCTTTGATTGACAGGACTGTAGAGTAGAGCTCTCACCATCTCACGATAACAGTGGAGGCTACATCAATGCCTCGCCTGTCAAGGTACCCATTGCTGGTGAGATGCTGCACTACATCGCTGCTCAGAGCCCTATGGAAAACACTGTACAGGACTGGTGGAAGATGGTTTGGGAGAGTGGTACCCAAGTCATCGCCATGCTCACTAAACTCAAGGTAAGCTTAGTATGATGATGATGATGATGATGGCTTCTTGTATAGCGCTGGTATCCGCCTCTGCTGGGTGCTGATGGCGCTTGCTCTAGAATGTCTCACAAATTCAACTTTTCAGTCAGTGTTTCAAATTGAGATATTGAATTTTCCATTATCCTTTGTTAGCATTATATTTCTTGAGATGATGTAGCTGGGAACAAGTAATTCTTGAGGGTCGTCATGAAGGAGGACAGAGAATCTGTACTCCTGATGCATTGAGGAAATATGAGCTTTTCAACTTCCTCTGTTAGGTTATTAAAGGGGACCAATCAATGAAGGAATATTTTACTCTGTATGTTTTGAGGTACATGGTATATTTTACTAATATAGTTTCTAATATTTCTAGTAAGGGTAAAAGCCCCGAGTACACTGAATCAATGTACTCAATGTGCCCAAAATAATTTCACATCCTTGTGTGCCTTGATATATCTAATCCTGAATTTCTTAAAGTTTGAAAACTTATTTTAAACAACAATAAATAATTTATTTTTTGTGATTGGTCCCCTTTAAAAATAAACAAGTGTGACTGTGGTAATTTTTCTCAAATCTAGGTGAGTCTTTCCTTAACAACTTTAGATCAATATTATCAAAGTGATTGTTTATACAGTTGTGATGGCAAGAACGCATGAGGGAAAACTACCATTTTAGATATGTTTGGTTAGTGGTAATTTAGTTCCCCTTTTAATGAATTATTTTTAGAATGGTTGTGGATACGGGTCATCGCACTGGTATCAACGTTCATGTACAAGGAAGTTACGTGTAGGATATGAATTTAAAGAATTTCCGTAACTATTTGCTTTTCCTCTGCAATTTAAAAATTGATTTTTTTTTTTCTTCAATTATTCTTTCAGGAGGATGGCAAAGAGAAGTGCTTTAGATATTGGCCTGATTGTACTTCCCCCAAGAAGAACACAGCAGAATTTGGACCGGTAAGTGAGCACCATTGGTGGATACGAGCGCTATATAAATACCCAATATTATTTTTATTATTATTATTAAGACATTTTTTCTTTTCACTGTGGCATAGCCATTGTTGATAAATAGACTTGTTTACTAATTTATTTCAATTTATGCATGTTTCTGTCCCCGTTGTTAGTAATTGTTTGATTCACCTGCCTTACGTAATAGCAACTCTATGGATGCCATCCATTTTACCTTGTTGCTGATGGTTTGACCTTCCTGCCAGCATTGTTTGGATACAGATTAGTCAGTACATGTATGCATATTTCTTCTCCTTAGATGATTAAGATGAGAAAAGATATATTTTTCATTTAATTTTTTTTTTGTACAGATTCTCCCACACACATCCCCAAAATGCATAGTGCATAAAAGACAAATAAAAAGCTACATTTCCTCTATGTTTAGACCACTATTTCCTTGTTTCAGCAATATTTTACTATTTAATATAGTCATGAACATGAAGAAATGGGAATTGGTAAATTTTGAATCATTGATAATCTCAGTTTGTATTGTCATTTGGTGCATCCTTTCTCATTGAAAGAAGTATTTTTTTGTTTGATATTTATTTTAAATGTTGGCATTCTCTTACAGTAGTTCACCACTCATTCAGTCTGCACTGCAGCAATTTTTTGCGTGTAATGCTATGGTGACTTCTTTCCACCTCTGTGGACTTTACAGGCAGTGGTGGGTGTAAACACTAGATGAGTGGTGGATTATTTTCAAAAGGTAGACTAAATGATTGTATGGCTGACAATCAAAACTTAGTTAGGTGCATGCATTGTGTGCGGGCAAGCCTGAATTAGATGAACGGAGTAATAATATATCTGTAAAGCGCTTTACATCGTAGATGTTTTAGACGCTATATAAATCCAGATTATTATTATCCCTGAAACATACGCAGTGAATGCTTCACCTGCTTGCTCATATTGATAATGTCTCATTATTGTGTTTACCTAGTTCCGTGTGATAGCCCAGTTCAGCAACGACTCTGGCTGTTACATCACCAGCGGGCTGACATTGCGTCACATTCCATCAGGGGAACAGAGGACAGTGTGGCATCTACAATATAATGACTGGCCTAACCAGGGATGTCCAGATGATGTACATGGATTCCTATGTAAGTCTATCATCCATCCATGGTTGTACTAAGTGTTGGAACAAAAAACTGGAACAAAACTTTTCCTGTCAGTACAAATTTGGTACCAAATTGAAGCTATCTTACTCTCCTTTACTGTCTTATTATTGAAAAGTACGTTTGGCTGTGCCTGCAATAACAATGATGTAAAACCTTGTACAATGATACTTGATTTTTTGTTCAATTTTTTCATAAGGTTTGGTGAATTTTTTCATTATTA
The DNA here is from genome assembly GCA_025617745.1 of Heliocidaris erythrogramma. Lineage (NCBI taxonomy): Eukaryota > Metazoa > Echinodermata > Echinoidea > Camarodonta > Echinometridae > Heliocidaris > Heliocidaris erythrogramma. The sequence goes on along the minus strand of CM046855.1, from coordinate 34,169,543 downwards.
CATTCATAATCCCTAGACAATTATACATTGTTGTAAGGATCTGAATCAATTTTTTAAGAATATATCATTATTTTTGCCATAAAAGGGCCTAAGAAAAAATTATGAAAACAATACGATAAAAAAAAAAAAATCAACAATTTCATATTCAACTCCATGCAACTCTTTTGTCTTACACCTTACGTCAATTTTGAATGCATATTAAGATTCCTTGTGTAATTTCCTATCAGGAATTGTATACTTTTTTATCAAAGGTTGTATACTTAAGGAGATATAGGCTTATACAGTTAAAAACGCATCACAGAAGCTAAAATCACACTCATGACACATGACCAGAACTTAATACAGAACTACCTGAAACCCAAACACTACATGTTTGACGAAATAAAACCTGGAGCAAATATTGCTCTTTACTCTTTATCCTACAATGCATTAATCAGGACCTAATTGGGGGGGAAGGGACTGTTACCTAACTTTGACTTATATTTGCTGAACTGTGTACTTAAATATTTAAGAATAACTAACATACCTGTGTCCTTTGTATTGTAATACATATACATATGTCCATGTCTACTCTGCCTTATGTTGGATCATTGTGAAAGCTTAAGAAATACATTTATTCCTCATTCTGTTCCTTCTCTCATCAGCTTTCCTAGAGGAGTTCCAGTCAGTATGTCGCCATGCTAACAGCATGAATGAGGTGGATATTGGTCCTCCTCCCATTGTACACTGCAGCGCTGGGGTTGGGCGTACTGGAGTCTTACTCCTGGTCGATATGATGATCAGTAGTCTGGAGCACAATGAGGTAGGATGCATATAATATTTGCATGATTATTTTGACAATTATAATTCTTTGCTAAGTGATTTCAGGTTTTAGGCTAAATATTAGATTAGTATGTGATGTTTATGTAGAGGTTAAGTCCGGTCCAAGAAGAAACTTTCAGTAGAAGCAAAAAAAATCAGACAACAAATAGATCAAAAAAAAGTTTGAGGTTAATCAGTTCAATTAATAAGAAAGTTATGATTCTTTTAATGACATGGAAAGCAATGAAAATCACTAGACAAATTGGCAACTCTGGTTAATTCACAACTTCATTCCCTCACCGTTACCAATATGCCAGTACAGTGCAAACTCACTGTAATAAGGACCTTTGCACAAAAAAAATGACCTTGTCATATCAGGAATGTTTTTATATCAGAGCTCTTTATAGTGAGTTTCCATTCTACATGGTACAAATGGACCCGAAATGATCCCAATTTGTACACTCACATGCATTTGTTTTGGTGGACACGCTACTTGTTTAACAATGTAGAATCGCTGGTGCGCCCATCGTTGTGCGTACAGAATGACAGCATATAAAGGTCAGTTGTACTAGGTACAAATGACCTTTGTCTAATTTGTGAAATTGTAATTACAAACTGGCTTATTTTGTGTATAAATTTCTTGTTTTCCCCCCAAGAATCTGATGATCATAATCTTGATTGTGATATGTCTTTGAATACATGCTCTGATAAAAATATTTTTCTGTCAAAATCGTGCAAATTTTAATTTTTTGATAAAGTATATATTAATATATTAAAAGAAAATATATGGAAATAGTCTCATATTTGTTGAAATTCATGAAAGATTTAGATGAGTCAAAACACATGCATACAGTAATATGTACTTGTATATCAATATTACCCGAGCAAAGGCTTAAGGAAATTTGATTTATTGAGTGAAAGACACAAAATTCATGATATTAAAATAAACAAGCAACTGATAAAATAGTGAGGGAATGACATTACAACTTGTTGCCAATTTGTCTATTTATTTTCAGTTTTCCATTGCTTTTCATAACTTATTGTGTGATTTTCCTCATCCTTTTTGTTTTTGATCTGTTTGAATTCTGCTTCTATTGAGAGCAAGTTACTATTGGACTGGACTTGCCCTTTGACTTGGTATTGATAAACACACATACATGTAGATTCAATTTGTGTAATTGTGTGTACATTTTGTTAAACTAAATAGAGATTTATAATGATTAGCTAATGAATTGTAACTAAAACTTAAATGATTATTCATATCATCATCACACTGTGTACATACTGCTTATGAAGAGATTGAGATGCTGATGTGGAGATACGGTAAAAGGAAAAATACTATTGTTTTTTTGCTCACATATAACACAAAAATTGTACATTTTTAAATTGTGAAATTTATTTCATTTTCTATTGTATTGCTTTACTTTGACAGGAAATCAACATTCCTAAGATGCTGGGTATTTTACGTCAGCAGCGAATGCTGATGGTACAGACAGTGGGACAATACACCTTCGTTTACAAAGCTCTCATCCAGTCTCTCAAGAACACTCGGCTCATCTGAAGTGCTACTCCAACATCCCTTGTGCCTTAAAACATGCTTGTTACCTCTCACTATCTCTATCCCAGTTTCTGCCTCTTGCTCTTTCAAGCTCCAACCATCTTTCTGGGCAATTTCAAGCAAAACCGGACATCCACCCTTGAATTTCAAAATTAAGTCTAACGATATCACGTTGAATGTAGTCATCCCCCCCCCCCCCATATAGAGATTTACATCACCAACTTTTCAGTGAAGAGAAAAGGTCAATTTAAAATGCTTGGAACTGCCCCCCCCCTTCCAATTCATTCTCTTGCATTCTGAGTCTCTCTCTTTTCCTTTTGAGCTGTGAAAGGTCACACCCCTTCATGACATTCCATGTTTATTTGCTCAGTACCAGAATGTCAGTTCAAAGACCCACTTGGTTTTATTCTACATTTCACTGTCGATTGTGCTGTGAACATAATGTATTGGCTGAAGTGTATGAGTCGTCAAAGTTGAAAGTGCCGCATGTGAGATTATGTTGAGTGATTCTGTGTTAAATGTAGGACCAAAATTTGGGAGAGGAAAGGAATAAGCTCAACTCTGCTGGACAGAAAATACAGTTTATCAAATTATTTGTATTCTGAAGTATTATGTATTCATACTTTCGTGTATCATTTAACTCGTTTAACAATTCGTATTCAAATGAAATATTTAATCAGTTTTATTCATACAGTTTCTACTTTTGTAATTACAAAACAGATGCATTGATATTGCTGCATTTTTTTTTAGTATTGTAATACATCTTTTACTAAGGTGGTTTTCAATATCACGACTTCTGATTTTTAGTGCCTCAAAATGCAAATTCAACTTGCCAAATATGGAACTGATATTTTGAAAAGGCTTTTAGATTATTATACCAATTTTCTAAAGCCATGGTATTTCAGTACTCCTAAAACTGCCCAATAAAGCCAGAAAATCAAGACAGGCTTTGAATTATCACACAAATATAAAGCGAATCCCCAAAACAAAGGCTCAACTATGATTCTTTGTTTTTCTTAAAAAGCTGCTTTTAAGTGGTACCTTCATAGCATTAATCCATACATGCTTCATAGAGCATGTTTTGAAAATCAGATCTTAAACTGAATAATATATTTGTTTATACAATTGTGTGCCAGATTCATATTCCATAAAATATGTTTTCACACCATTCATAAACCATACTGCACACAACTCATAATATAAATAAAACCATGCTTTATTAATTACCTGTATATTCAAATCTTGTATGAATATTGTAAATGAAATTTTATATTATGCATATTAAAATAAATGCAATACACATCCCAAATTAACCGTTTCCAGTTGTTCTTCTTTACACCTATCCTTTCCCTTAATTTATAACCCATGTCGGGAAATAATCTTATGGCTTACTATTTGGAACCCCCTCAAAAAATTCTTATATCGTACTTAAATCAGATCAAAAAAGGTTAAAGGAATTTTATTTTTTTAAACTGGCATGAAAAAATAAAAAGGCATAATTTTTACAGAAAATTTACTTCATTGAATATAAAAATAATTGGAGTTGTGTACCAATGACATCACAAACCCATGACTGAGTTGCCAATTTGTCTAGTGATTTTCACTGTTTTAGTTTTTCATACAACTAAAAAAAAATCAGTTGTCCAATTTTCCTCAAACCTCTTTTGATCTGTAAGTCTGCTCAGCCTCTTAATAAAACCTTTGGACTGGACTTCCCTTTAAGTAGAATATTTAAAATGTCAAGTAATGGGTTATTAAATTATTAATCTAAATCAAAAAAGTTTGCCCAAGTCACTCATTTGATCTGACACAGAATGAATTTATAATAAAATCCTGATTTTTCTTGTACTGTTCCTATCCTAATCTAATACTGATGAATAATTCATAATTGAAAAAAAAATTAGCAATGATCAAATGATCTTTGTTTTTAACCTATTATGTAATACAAAACAAGCGTTACAAATGCTGCTTTTCATTACAAGAAACAAATGAAATGAAAATTATAAATTCTTTGCCTGAATATTGTTACCACTCATGATTTATATAGAAATGATTGGATATAAAAATTGAAAGCATTGAATTTGAAAATCATGTCATTAGTGCTCCTATCATTAGATTTATATTCATTCTGAAAGACACAATCTACAAGGCATTCATACATAGATGAAAGGATATATATTTACACTGTATATATACAGGAATATATAAATATAAAAAATGTAGCATTTACACAATATATACAACTGTACAATTTATAAACTTTATAAATTTAGGACGGTTTGAGTCACCTGATACACATGAAAGTGGCAGGCAGCTAGAATACATACATTTTCAACTAAAATGTCTCATCTAATCTGGAATGTCTGTCCTTATAGTATGTAAACTGAATATTATATATTCAAATGTAATACAAATATTGATTGTTTATAACAACCAAAGTCATGGCAGATTTGTTATTTGCGTAACTAGAAAGGTGGAAATGGACCGATGTTATAAACAGCTGTTGATGACCATGTAGTCCCACTACATGTTTCCTGTCGTACTAGTTCATCTCACCCTCCCATCAATGCTGTGTACATCAGCTTTGATCTCGATCCAATTGATGCATCTCTAAATGTTAGGAGCCATGATCGAGGGCATATGAAATGTTAATCAGACCTTGTCCTAATCAAAACAAAACTACCAGTTACAGGCATGTAAGCAAACGACTCCCTCTAGGCAAGCTGGCAGGACATCTTGTGCTCAGATCTTCCTCTGATTCTAATGATCTCTGGACTCCCTTTCACACAACCTGCTGTACAGATGTTCTTCAGGACATCTTTTCACAAAACAGTCATTACTACAAATTCACTGACATCCCACTGAAAGCCCAGAATGTTCAGATGTGGTTGATTCTGCTCCATCTGGTTTTGCCAGTTCAGCTCATCTTTGTATACATTTCCTCAAATTCTGATGACCATCTACAGAGCTTCAGAATGTTGAGGGATGCCTCCATTAGATTTTGACTGTTCAGCTCATATCTTTGCATCGATTTCCTCCAATCCTGATGATCCCTGGGCCACCTTTTACACATCGACAGGACAGATCTTCTTATAAATTTTCAGGAAAAGTTTCCATCAAGTTCTGACATTAACTGTCATCTTCAAAGATTCTCATGATCCATTACGACAGTTCAGCTTGTATCTTTGCATAGAATTCCTCCAATCTTGATGATCCCTGGGCCACCTTCACACAGCTGCAGGACACACCTTTTTCAGAATGTTAAGATAAGCCTGATTCTTCTCCACCAAATTATGACAGTTCCGTTCTGCAGTCTTCTGTCTTTCCTCCGTCAGCTGGAGTGTCCTCTGCAGCTTAGAGTTTTCCACATAGAGCTCCTTGAGAAGCACATCATGGCGTGTTGTTTTAGCAAGCTTCGGAGGATTAAAAAAAGGTGAATATTTAACTCTGGATTGCAAGTTTATAGTTACAGTTTTCTGTTATCAATGGCAACAGGGAATTGTAAGAAAGGAAGCAATACATTCACTTTTAAACATACAACAAAAACTTGTTCGTTGTACATAAAGTACACATTCAATTTTGAATACTCAATTGCAAGGGGTTTGTTCATTTTTGGCTCAAAACCAAACATTTCCAAAATTTTCCTATTTTCATCCCCCCCCCCCCCATTAACCCCAGTCTGCCCATACTGCTTTTGTGGTACGAATGTTCTAATGAAAATGCCTTTTATATGAATTATTATATTGGGTGGGGGGAGACAGTGGTTCATTGAACTTTTGACATGATATTGCACCTCTCATAGGAAGGTATCTCCAAATTTTTTTTTTTTTTTTTTTTTTGGGGGGGGGGGGGGGGTTAATAATTAGGTACCTGGTTCAATATAGGGCTGGTCACATTTAACTTAAAAATACTTTATCAGATTACAGTGAAGTAACCATGTATCAAAAAGTAAGCAATATGGAGAGCTCACCTGTTCCTTAAGTTTCTTCATGTACTCCTCCAACATGGCTCTCATCTTTCTGTATTTCTTCTCTGCCTCCTCCTTCCCTCTTCTCATCTTTCTGACCTCCGACCCCTCCGTCTCCTTACCAATGGAGAGTGCCCTCTTCAGTTCCTCGGCTTTCTCCTTGATCTGCCTGTCGAGCTCCTTGAGCCTCCCATCTCTTTGGGCGAGTTCCTCCCTGAGATGGCCTAGTTCTCCCTGGAACTCCAGAGCCTGCTTCTGCCTCACCCGCTCAAGTTCCCTTGCGTGCTGGGAGCTTGCTACGGATACTTGCATCTGCATGTTGAGGTACTGTGGAAAATGAAGAAGCGGATTTTTCATCAATCTTCACTGTATGGAAAATGCGCTACCTGGATTTGAGGTTTTGGGATGCGTTCTATTCCTTATCCTAAAGTCTCTACGTGCAACTAAGTAATGTGCCAAAAGTCTCTTTTTCTTTCTTAGTTTTCACATTCCATCAAATACATGGCCAATTCATTGGTTCATGTACTACTTTTTTACTTCATTAAACTAAAAAGCTATTGAGTACACAATATATTTGTTTCTGTCTTTTGTCTTCTTGAAAGGATTTACTCAACTATCGTATCACAAAAAGAGACAGTATATTAAGATATCAATTTAAAAAACACTATAAGCAAACCACAAATTATGGCATTATCCCACATATTTTTTTGTCAACTTACTTGGAAAGGCAATTTCTAAGGAATAATTAGTTAAACAATGGGACAAAGGTGATAGCATAATGGGAAATGTACCTTTTTATTGAGATCTTCTAGCTCCCTCTGGAGATGAGATTTCTCTGTCTCCAAAGCAATCAGCTTCGTCTGCAAAGATCAAACAAAACAACTTGCTTTGTTATTCAATAACCCACATAGACATAACAAAGAGACAACATACAAAATTTATTGATCACCATTTGCAGAGCTCATATATAATACAGTTCATCAGTTTATTGTTTTCATGGATTTTATGTAAGTTTGCTACTTGAATTCTTTGATTCTAACTTTCTTCTGTTGAGAATGACCACAGCTAGAGAGATGCAGCCCTGGAAAAGAATTATCTGACCAAGCTCCTATTGTATGGGTATTGTATTACGCATAGTTAAAAAACCCGATTTGTTTAGTATTTCCTGGAATGATTAACAAATCAAAGCAACTAAACCTTTCTACCATGGTATTTCATTACTTTCTTACCACAAAAATAACTTATTAGTAACATTTTTTGGGCTAATTATTTCTTCCAATGGCTGCATGTCCACTAGCTGTGCAAAAAAGCAAACGATAAACTACAGATAGACAAGAATAAGAGTGCTTGCATAGGATTATAGATTAGATATTTTGCAGAAAGAGAGCCAACCTCCATGGTACGTAGCTCCTGAATGGCTGAATCTGCCTTCTCTGTCATCATCTGACATTTCTCCTCCAATCCAGAAACAGTTAACTTTAGAAGGTCACGCTCAGAAGAAAGTGCATCAAAAGAAGCCTAAACACACAGTGGCAAATAATAAAGCAAGACAGTAAAAATACAGTGCAAAGAAACAGACGCTAGTTGAAAGGCAAAGCAACCAGAAACAAACGATAACCCATCGTTATTGTAGATGGTAGTATACAAGAAACACTAGAAATAAAAATTTAATGCAGTGCATTAAACTTTACATGAATAATTAGAGCCATAGGAAATACAGTGAAACCTGTCTATAAAGACCACTCAAGGGAGACATGAAAAGTGGGCTTTATGAGCAGGTGGTCTTTATGTGCAGGTTGCTTTAATACATGTTTTAATGGGAAACACTATAAGGGAAACAAAAATTGTGGTCTTTCTAGACAGGTGGTCGCTAAAGCAGGTTTGACTGTATTGATAGATATTGTGTTAAAGACGAAAATACATGTAGCTACCATCCAAAAAGAAGTATTAGCTTGTTTTTATATATGTATATACATATATTATCTTTAAAAAATACAGAAATAATCCAAGTTTGAAATGTATCAAGAGTAATGGCCCGCTTCTAATAACCCATAGTCTAATGTACAGAGAAAACAGTGATATTTTCACAAACCCTGTTTACTAAAAGCCGTTCTTCTGCCTTCAGTACGCGGAATCCTGCCCCTATTCCCTTTGGAAGCTGTCCAGGTGCAACAGATGTGTGTTCTGACTGCAATTCATTCAGTTTTATATTTTGGTTCTAAATCATTGCATTTGTCTTTATCTGTTCCTCATTGATTTCATGCATGTTTTTACTAATCACCACCACAAAGACTATGAAAACAACCATGAATGATGTACAACGACATCTAATGAGACTAGCTGATTTGATCAGGATTCTTCACAGCCCATTACTAAGGGACACTTTCCGCGTTATTTCATGCATCTCTCTTAATAAACACCTTCTCTTAGACATGCAGTAAGGGTGATTTAACATCTGAAACAGGTTTTGCTCGTAAGTTATTTGATTGCCAGGACCAATTGACAGAACTACAACAATTCTATCACAACTATCTCTTACAAGTGAGAAGTGAGAAGGGGGGGGGGGGGGAGGGAGGGGTGGGCCATACAACTAAATCTCCAGTATTTGTACACATAATAGGACTTTCATTATGTAATGGAAGCCTGCAAACTAATCTCACTGATTATGTTTTAGGATTGAAAGAGACCCGCTAGCATGCAGGACTTTAATGACAATAAATTGGAAGAAAAGAGCCAAAAGTAAAAGACTATGAAAAGTTTGACTAAAATCAATCTACGCTAAAAAGAGCTTGATAATCGAGCAGCAGAAAATACTATGCTAAGTATTAGATTTTCCATTTCATGTTTTACAAGCTGTAAGTATATTCTAAACCCTTGTTCACACACGACTTGGCAAGGCAAAGTGGCTAAAGGGTGATTCCGCGTCATATTTCATGTGCGACAAATGTCTTTATTTCCCCTCCTGTTTCATCCAAAAATGAAGAACCTCTCACTATATGACAATTGAATATTGGTATTCTGCTATCACTACCATTACTCATGGTCATATCAAGAGATTTTTCATTTATAATGAAATACTGTAAATGTGGAATATTTCGCGGTGTGCAAATTTTCAGCATTTCGCGCGGCATGAAATTTGCGCGAAAATAAAAACACACAAATATTTTTGTTTATGTATTCTTTTGCCCGCAAGCCTAGCGCGTCGGCGAAATAAATAACATGTGAAATTCACCTTACTCGGCCGAGCGCGAAAAATTACCACTTTTACAGTATATGAGTAAATGTCATAGGCACAGTGCACTTCACAAAAAGACACTATTATACACATTATTAAAGGGATCTCTGTTTTGTTTCCAAGCCCTCTTGCCATTTATTTGTTTATTGGTTTATTTTTCCAGAGCGTTCTCTTTTTATTTTGAGGCAGTTTATAGCATCGTGTGTCCACAAAGTGTAAAAATATATCAAACAGGGAAACAGTTTGTCCACAAACTAAACTAAAAACTAAATTTTTGTGAAAATAGAAAAAAACATTTGGCAAATACTGCAAGGGGGGGGGGTAATTCAGCATTTTATAAAATGTCTTTGCAAATTTCGTTAAAATGTAAAACATGAATTTTTGTTAATTTTTGTCTTCAACAAAACAGGAATTTTTTTTCCCATTCTGTCAAATTTATTTGATGAAAAAAGCAGTAAATAGCTTTGGCCCCAGTTAGTCAAAAATGTTGCATCTTTGAAAATTGTAATTTATTTATTTTTTTCTTTTTCAGCAGTTTACGGCATCATGTGTGAGCAAAGCTTAAAAATATATTGTATTTGAACAGTTAATATGAGAGATATCTATCTCTATCATCTTTGGCAAGCTAGAATAATGGCAAGCTAGAATAAAGACAAACCTATGCATAAACTATGTCTACACTACATTTCTACTAGAACAAAAAAAAATGTCAGATGCAATTTAACAGAGAAAACTAAATGTTGCATGATATTCAAAATCATAAAGTAAAATATTAGTTGGCATCATATTTTGAAATTCTGCTTTTTTTTAATTACACAATCTGATAATACAAAATATAATTATTCCTCTACAAGATTCTCTTAAAATAGAATTTATCTCCTGTTTTTATAAAGCAATAAAATGAATCTTCATGTTTTACAATTTGTCATTGACCATACTCTTGTAGTATTGAAAAGGTAATAAAAAGGTCATATTTGTACATATGTACCAATCTGTTATTCTGAAGTGCATAAACATTATACAAAATCATCACAACCAGTCTAATGTGCTAGTTCAACAAAACAACAACAAAATCTATCACTTCAAGACCACCATATAAAATCCACTGCTCCAATGTATAGGAAAGATATTTTCACAAATATTAAAAGCACTGCAAACTCACTACAGTCAATAAAACAGTTAGCTAGCTGTAATGTGCATACTGTAGCTGGAGTAGAAAAAAAAATATGTGCAGCTATCAACTTCCCCAGAAATAACTTTCATATGTGGGACAGACACTCATGCTAATGAATAAATAGTCACACATACACTCTCTTGAAATTAGCCAATCAGGAGTCACCATTTAATTTCTTAGAGCTGTAACATGGATGCTGATTTCCTGATTGGCCAATTAGAAGTCATGCTTTGATGTCTTACACCTGATTGTAACTTGAATGAAACAGGGTTATTAGAGCATTCACCCATGTTTGACCACATTACTATGACTTACCCTATCAGGTCTGGCTTGCTGCAATGCTGCTTCTTGGGTCTGCATCTGAATAGCAACTACAGCCTCCTCTTTGGCTACTTCAGCCTGTCAATAAAAGAAGTGATTCAACAAGTTAATGATTGGAAAAAATAAAATCAACTCAGCCTTTAAATGTCAAATTCAACTGGGAAAGTAGCATGGTGTTTTTTACAAGTACAGTTTCACAGAAAATAATTGGCATAATCACAGTATAAAATAATGAATCACACATGTGGTTGATATATTATCAAGTAGTTGACAACTCATAATGATAGTAAATATTGAATTTGAATTACTTTTAATATCTGTCATCTGACACAGACTTGAATTTATAGATCAGGTATATCAAGGAGAACTGCATCAATAGCTGGACAGCACCATTACTATCGCACTGAAAGTGACATAACCATACCATTCTTAATTTATTTTGCAGCATTTCATTCTCTGCTATCATCTCAGCCTTCTCATCCTCAAATACTGTCTTGGCTTGATCCATCTTCTCCTCATATTCCTCAGTTACCTCCTTCTGTAGATTAAATGATAAAACACTTTTGAAAAGTATGCACAGAATATTGATTGAGAGCAAAGCTGCGGCAACACGCAGGTTTTTATCGTGGTGTCCAACACACTCGGCTTGCGTCTCGTGCGTAGAGTACACCACGATAAAAACCTTCGTGTTGCCAGATCGCACCAACATACTCCCAACCATGTATTAATAGTAGACTAATACATGCAATATCTCAAATAAAAACAGGGGAGCGTTTCATCAAGTGTCTTGTCAGTGATTTTTACTGACAGATTTGCTCTCAGCCAATCAGATGCAAGGATTTCAGTAGCTTATAACAGTTGTCGGTAAAAATCACTGACAAAACGCTTGATGAAATGCTCCCCAGGTTTCTGTAGAAATCCTATCCTCCATTACAATTCACTTCAACAGGTAGGGAAGTCTCACCTTCACATCTTGCTGGACTTCCACCCTGACGGCCATCTCCATCATGCCTCTCTCCCTCTCGGCCTCCTCCAAGGCTTGCTCCAGCTCCTGCTGATGCCTCAGCTTCAGTTTGGCATTCTCCTCCTCCCATCGCTCCTTGTCTGTCTTCAGACGATCCTCCAGCTTCTTCTTCTCCTTCTCCAGCTTCTCCTCCAATTTACTCTTCTCCTTCTGGAGTTTTTCGATGGCCTGACAGAAAGCAGGAATAACCAATGTTGATATGAAATAGTAAAAGGAAGCAGATTTTACCAAAACTACTTGTCTACATGCTTAAACTGTTTGTATCTGGTTGTGTGGTAGCTTCCTTTTGCATTACACTTTTAACTGTGAACACCTGCATCTCCTTAATTACACACCCTATGAAAGCAATAACATACATTTTCTGAAAAGAAATTACACAAAGAATTTAAACCCTGAAGCTTGACAGATGACTGCCTGACACAGCAACAACTAATGTTTGCAATCTGCATTCTGACTACTGAAAAACAGAACAGGTGAATAGACAAATATTATTTTATTTGGCAGATCAATATATACATGCACAATAAAATTGACAATGAAAGCAAAATTGTGTAACAGTTGTAATACATATAACAGATAAAACAATAATATGTGTTTCTGAGCATGCTTCCCCAAGCTGCCTGGAAGTAAAAAAGCAATTACAATACATGTACACTTCCCTCTATAACAAGACATACATGGGTGGAGTTGTGAAGACTCTAGATGCCATGAATAGTTTGGAGAGGTTTGCACCCCTTGTTGGGTTGCTCATTAGTATTATGTTTATTCACCTTCTCAGAAGATGTTTATGCATGTCTTCCACCTTGGGCGGTTGAGAGTTAACTAACTGGCAAATATGAGGTTTATAATTTGGTAAGGTATATAGAATTCCGAAGTGCCAAACACTGAATTTGCCCTGCTCCAGCCCATTGCTTGAATGATTTCGCGGTGAACCCCATGCGCGGGCTTTGTTGTTTGGAACCAGTAACCTGGACGACGAGCAAAAATGACGTCAGCACTTCGGTACTCTAAGTGGCCTGTGCTGGATAACCCTGTGAGTGCAGTGAGCAAACGAGGCCAGTATACAGGTACAAACAAGCCTGTACACTGTATGCTGGCATGAATCTGGTAATTGCTAAGTGGGCTGCTTTTCGACTTTTTTTTTCTCAACAAAAAGAATGGTATCAAACATCAAGTCTAATTCGTTCATTCCTCTTACCTTTGTATGTTGTTTCTTCAAGTCATCTATAGTTTCTTCATTCATTCTCATCAGATCATCAATCTCCTTACGATGTTTATCAGCCACCTTATTCCTATCTGCCTTGAACCTCTCCTCAGCTTCATTCCTCTCTCTCTGGTGCTTCTCTATCATTTCATCCGTCTCCCTCTGGAAGTGCTCCAGGAGCTCAGACTTCTCTCCACTGACAGCATCCGAGAGTTCATACTTCTCCCTGTCAAACTCATCCTGCACCTCTTGCCTCTCCTTCTGCAACTGGAGGCTCAGAGCCTCCTTCTCCACCTCCAACTTTTCCAGAAAGTCATCCTCAGTCACCTGCTTGTGCTTGTCGAGGAGGTCAACAAAGTCCTCTTTCAGCTGGCCTTTCAAGCCCGCCTCCCCATCCTCAAGGATGGCATCCAGCTCATGCTGTTTCTCACGAAGCTGTCGATGGAGGTCCTCCCTCGCCTCCTCAAACTTGGACTCCAGCTCTTCTTTCTCTTCCAGATGCTGGACTTCAAGCTCCATCCTCTGATTTCTCAGTTTGGACTCACCGTCCTCTCTCACCTGCTGGATCTCCGAGACCAACTTGGACTTATCGTCCGTGAGAGCTCCCTCTAGGGACGATCTCTCTTCATCAAACCTCGCTGCCTGCTCCGCAAGCCGATTGTCCAACTCTTCTGCGAATTCATTCTTCAGAGTTTCCTCAAGCTCTGCTTTCATAATCTCAAAGGCTTGCTCCAGAGCAGCCTTCTCCCCTTCAAACTCTTCCGTCATTTGTCCTTTCTCCTCCTCAAACTGCATGGCAAGCATTACCTTGTCCTCTTCTGACTCCTTCTCTTTCTCCTCCAGTTCCCTGGCCAACTTGGCACTCTCCTGCTCAAATCTTTCCTCCATCTCCTTCATCTCTTGCCTGTATCTCTTCTCAATCTCCTTGCATTCTGTCTCAAAGGTTTCCTTTGTTTCCTCCATCTCTTCAAGATGCTGCTGCTTCAAAGACTCAATCTTGGCTTCAAGCTTGGCTTCTGTACAATTGACAAGAACAAGGCATTTTTAGAAAATGCAGGAAAAGCACTGACAAAAATAAATTGAGATACAGATGGGAGCATGTACTATGTGAAGTGAATAATAGTAATCATAATGCATTTTTAATGTATAAACTATACATAACATACAAAAACATTCATTGTAATGTACATGTATTTGAAGAAAACAAGCTTCTTTACATATTCACACATTTCTGGATACATTTGCCCTGAACAACACAATAGAATGTATTGCCAATAAGAGTACAACCAAAGCAGAAAAAAATGGACATTAAGTAGTATAAAACATCTGGAAAAATGTGTAAGGTTGAATCTTCCCTGCTATTTGAGAAGATGACTTACTCTCTTCTTCCAATCTTTTCGCTACCTCTCCACTGAGTTCATCCTCTTCTTCTTCTTCCTCCGGGATGCCAGAGACCTCAGGAAGACGTCTCTTAGACTTGGGATCCAACTCATCTAGCTCAGAATCATTATCTGTAGTATAATGAAGCATAAGGGATGCTTTAACTTGGAAAATATTTCAAATTATAAGGCAGTATCAGTGCAAAGATCCTGCATTCCACATTTTCAGACAATACAAACATTTCTTTACAAGCGTTCATGATAAGCCATAGAAACTCAATATTGCTGAAGGTTGATAGACTCATGATTTCATTCAGATATCCTAACTCAATAAGCATGATAATAATCTTTTTCTTCAAATTTTATAATCACTGGTTAATATCTATTTACACTAGTGTTTTATCACCACCACAATCATCATCATCATCATCATCATCATCATTGCCATCGTCACCAACAATACTGTCCTTGTCATCATCACCATCATCACTATCACCACCATCATCTCCATGACCCATCCATTCCTTCATCACTTACCTGAGGATGAGTTCAGGTTTCTCTTGAAAACATTTGGTTTGTTGGTGTAGTCAGAGACCGAGCTTCCCCTTCGAGGTCCACCCTGTATCTTGCTTCCTTTCCTCCTTACTTTCCTCTCCGATGCCTGGTGCTTCAGTAACTCATTCTCCTGGCTCATCTCATCCAGTTGGTCTTGCAACGTCTACAAGAAATAGAAACAATACATGCTTTATCTACTACTAAGAGAGAAATGTAAAATTAAGGACTTTGGTTACCAGAGTGTAAAAGCATAATAAAATTAGCCAACATCTGTATTTAAAAAACTATATTCATGCAACATCATTCAAAATAAGTAGTGTAGCATCGCTTGGTTATGTTTGGGTGAACATCAACTGAGAAGCATATTTGAATAATGCCTCTGGCACCACGTTCGGTGGGCGGAGGCATAAAAACAAAATCCATGGCATGCTGTGCTGTCTTGGGTTACATCATATTGGCACAGCAGGTTTTGGCCGATATGCAGCAACCATGAAAAGATGGGGAATCACAGACTCTGACCTCTGCCCATGTGGACAAGTACAAACCCATGTACATGTTATCAATGAGTGTCCTGTGATGAGACCCCCATGCCCACTCACAGAGGTAAACAACCCAGACCTGGCCACCTACCTCAGTAACTGCCAATTTTGACTGATGTGGATGACATACGAGAGAAGAAGAAGAGCAGATGTATCATTTGTTATCCCCAAAAAGGATTGTAAAATTGTGGCAGGACTTACCCTTGTGTGTTCCTGCATCTCCCTAAGGCTCTGTTCATAGTAAACCTCCTGTTGCTTGGAAACTCCATCTCTATTCGTCTCTAATTCAGCCAACTACACAAAAAATAAGAAGACATAGAGTGAATTTCTCTTTCTTTTACTACAGATGTCACATTCATGTAACCTATCTTTTCAATTTCTCGATTCACTATCCTATCGAGTTTTCATCTCGAATGTTAAAATGTTGTTTGCTAGAGAAGATCATAACTAGATTTTCTGATATTCAAAAACAGGAAAAAGAAAAAATACAAATTTCACCTCTCTTTGTGCAATTTGTTCTTTGTAGTGTTCACATTCAATACAGAATGAATACAATGAATCATGCACAATTGCATCTCTTTCTAACTGTTTTAGCAAACTATGCATTCTCTTCTGAATTTTAATGAGCGAAACATGCACTAAAATTAGATCATAAATGCAATGTTGTCCCTCACTGCACCATAACTAAGGGCAGTATATATTGACAATTTCAAAGTAAGACATTTCTGTAAATCAGATAATGATGATGATCATCCAAACATTGAAAAGATTCTCTGAGAAAGTTGATTCTTTCTTACCCTTTCCTCCAGCTCTGAGAAGCCATCCAGATCTCTCTGTTGCTTGGTGATAGTCTTCTCATACTCCAGGAGTTTCTCCATAGCTTCATTCATGTCCTGCTCGAGACGATTGTTATCCTGAAGGGATTCAAACAGAAATAATCAATGTGAATGTGATGAAAATGATAAAAGAAGGAAGGAGATGACAAGGGCATTCATCAAGGAAAATACAGGGACAAGCCTAAAGGGATTTGTGCTGCAAATAAAGTAAAATGGAGATATGTCAAAGGGGTCACATCTTCATCCTCTGCTCTAGCAAGAACAGATGCCCTCAAAATGCTTACTTGGTTCTTTTATTCAAATTTAAAGTATTATCTTGAAATTGCTTTGTTTTACATTTGGTAGCTTCACACCATACACATATCCAACATTTCAAAATGACAACAAAACATCACATGGCAATCTATTCAATGGAATCTAGAAATTTTTCAGAATTTCCTCAATTTCTTTTCTACCTTAACATAAGTCTTTTTCATAAGTTTGTCCAGGATTTTTGAAGAATCAAATAAAACCTAACGTACCTCTACAATATTCTGTAACCTCTCTTTAGATAATGCCTCATCATTCTTGAGTTGATCCATCTCATCTAGGAGCTTTGTTGTCTGGTTAGAGGCTTGGGATGAGATCATCTCACGTTCTTTCTCTATCTGAGCCTGCAATGAGTTGATCTTATCTTGGTACTTCCTCTCCATGTCTCTGTGTGTGCAAAATGGGGGATTTTTGAGTCATCAAGGCTTTTATTTCCATAAGACCTTCTGCTGGACGTATGACAATTTTTCTATTACATTTGAAAAAAAAAAGATCTTCCCTTCAAGACATATGGGCTGGTTACATTTCAATTCAATAATATCAAATGAAATCAGCCTATGTAGAAAATGTATAGGATCCGAGAAAACCAGTGCTGAAGGCTCGTTGGCATATATTGGTGTGCACTACACATTTTCTCCATAGACTGATGTTATCATTATTGCTGTTGTTTTAATTTTGTTGATAAGTTACCAGCCTTCAAACAACTTGTTTCTGTAAAGTTCATGGTGGAAATGACTTATTTACTCTGTTAGAGTAAAATACTTATGATTCATTCATTTCAAATATCACTTTAAATTAATAAATGCGTTGCAAGTCTTCACAAATGTATCCCTATGAAGCCACACAATACATTACCATTACCATTTCTCTCAAAGATACATAGGAAAAACAAACTTACCTCAGTTTGGTTTCATTTGTCTTTTCAATGTTGGCATGACGATCGTCAATCTCTTGGACGAGAGCCAAGTTCTGCCGGTTTGCTTCTGAGATATCCATCTTGAGTTTATCTCGCTCTGCCGTTAGCTGATCGTTTAGAGATCTGATTAAGACATAAAAGAAATTGTATCTAGTTTCTACAGAAAAAAACAATAATGCTAAATGTAAGTCCACAAAGTGTTTATAATCTGAAAAATTCAGGACAAATGGTAGTACCAGCGTCCATCTAGCGCAGTGGCTGTGGTCTGTATGAAGAAGTGTTAATCTTCGATTCAGCTGTTGGACTGTGAATATAGAGGAAGTCCTTGAATCTTTTAACTTAACATCATTTCTAATTCATGACAATATTCATCAATGGAGATACCGTCGATGCCTGCCATAAGGAGACACGTTAGTGTTAAACCAGATAACTTGTAATGTGATGGAGGATGCAGTGGGTTAAGTGACGGAAAGTGGAGTGTGTGGTCAATGGTTTAGCAAGGTATAGAACACCCAAGAGAGAGAGGGGAGGAGACAAAAAGAGACAGGGGGAGAGGGAAGAGAAGGAGATAGTGAGGAAAAAAAATGGGGAGAGTGACAGAGAGAGAGAGAGAGATAGAAAGAGGGAGGGACAGAAAGAGAGTAAAACTGGTGAATATGAAGCAAAACAAGATTGCAGAAAGGATGAGAAAAAGCAAGAGAATAACTAAAAAGAGAATGGTAAAGAGACAGATAGTACATGAAGGACCTGGGGAAAGAAACAAACACATAGCCACCTGCCTGGTTGATACTATCTCACACTGATAAATTAAAAAAAAAAAAGCTCAAAGAAACCCAGATTGAGCAGGTGACAAAATTATTGATTAGAGACTGACCTACAGGAAGTGGCATTCATGTATGGGCAGCAACTAGACTATTCATACGTTTCCATCAATAGTAAAAGTGAAAGCATATGGAGACAATACAACAGGTGATTGCAAAATACATCTCTCTCTCACTCTCTCACTTTCTCTCTCTCTCTCTCTCTCTCTCTCTCTTCCTTTATCTCCCTCTACCCATCTCAACCTCTCTCTTTCTGTCTCTCACCATATCTTTCTCTGCATTTCTCTCTTCTTTTTTCTCAAACTTTTTATTTTCACTTCTTATTTTTTTTGTCAACTAACTTAGTTTTTTAGAAGTCATATTCATTTACAGCTTTTCATCCCCTTTTAAATCTTTTTTTAAAAAACTTTCCTCAATTAAATGTCAAATTATTATTAAAGCTTTTATTTTGGGGCAATTAAAATCCTACTTGATTAATATCTATTCATTTGTTTAGTTATCCCATCTATTCCATAACTGTTTTCCTTTCATTGTTTATTCTTTCTTATTCATACCAATACCAACCAGTAGAACAATGCTTTGAATGAAAAGCATATTCATTTTTAAAGAAAACATTGTTCTCCCAAAAGAATAGCATACCTGAGGTGTTTGAGTTCACTTTGGTATGAGGTTAGAGCAGCCTGGTAGACACCATTATTCTCTCCTGTCGTCATCAGGACATTATCCAGAGCCATAGAAAGATCCTGAAGACTAACCCTTCCCCCGGCATCAGGGTACATATCTAATGCCTGCACAACAAAACATGGGTAATAGTAACAGTGATGATAATTTTGTCAATTATTTTCTGCCTATTCTCTCATTTTCTCTGAAACATTCATGAAAAATAATAAAAACTGTATATACCAGAACATGCACAGGCGAACAGCATCCTTATATATGTTATTACTGGGGACCCAAATTTGCATGTTATGTTTTCCAAGGCTAAAAGAGTCATATGATTCATTACTCACTTCAACCTGATTTTGTTCCATCTAGTTCCATTTCTGAAGTTGACTGCAAGAAACTACAAGAGGAAAAGGTCAATAATGCATGATTTTTCTGCTTGATATCAATGCTGTGAAAATCAAATTGATTAGCTTCTTACCTCTAATACTTCCTGAGGGTTGTAGATGCCTTGTTCCATCAGCTGCTCACTTACAGCCTCCATGGTGGTGAATCTGAAAGACAAAGAGCAATCATACAAACACTAAAATGATAAATAAATCTAATTAAAAAAATCAATCCATACCATTCAGTATCTCAAATCCCAAAGGTGGGATTGAGATTGAAGCATGGAACCCTGAATGCCCTTCCATCCTATACAATTTGAGGAGGCGAGTTGGCTCAGTCGGTAACGTTTCTGCCTGTCGAACCAAAGATCGTGGGTTCGAATCCACCCCGGGCGGATGACTGAAGCCTGCGTTGTGTGTTAACGTGCCCCTCCCTTGTTTCATAGACACAGGCTATGTTACAGTGGAAAACACTCCGTCCCTCGGATAGGACGTTAACTGGAGGTCCCGTGTAGAGGAAAGTCACCACCTTTGCACGTTAAGAACCCACTGCACTATTCGAATAAGAGTAGGGGGAAACCCCGGTGTAGTGGTACACCTGTATATCCCAGTCAGTTATATCGGGAGGAGAGACCTAAGGGTTACAGTGATTCAGTTCGCTTTTCCCCTCCCAGGCACAGGTGACGCCGAATACTTAATAATAATAATAATAATAATAATAATAATTCTGCAAGGAAAACATTTAGCATCCATTATAAATAAGTTATATTAAGCTGTGAGTCAATTTTTTTTGGATTGCTGCCACATAATTATGGAACCTGTCATGAAAATGAAGCAGTCTGGGAATTTTTTTCTTCTTCTTCAGTTTTGAGTTCAGATTTTTTTTCTCAAAACTCCATTTAAAGATGTGTGTAAACATGTAAAATACAAATACACAGAAATTATAGAATACAAGAATTACCATCAAAGGAACAACGTAACAGATAAATGTGGAATTATGAGGACTTTCTTGGGCATGATATCCAAAAAAAGCTTCGGCAAATCAATAAAGTCCTAAAGAGGATGATGAAGAAATGTATGAGGTAATTCCTACCCACCCTGCATGATCAGAATCGAGCACGCTGAAAAGCTTAGTGATGGGTTGGGCCATCAGTATGGAAGGGGTCGCCGTCCTGTAGATGGGGTCATCCATGGAGCTACTCATGACCTGAATGCGCCTCTTAGCTATCTGGGAGGAGAGGAGGCTGGGGGTTGCGGCTAGAGGGGTGTGGGGGGCAGGGGTACGGAGACCAGCCGTCCTGAAGAGTCCATCCAGGAACTCCTCAAACCCCACCTTACCGTCTTCATCCCGATCGAGCTTGTTGAATAGGTTATTGAGCTCCTGCGGTGGTAAGAGGAAACGTCAATTTGATAATCTAGCTTTTAATATTATGTATGCATGATGCAATGAAATACATAGTATTTTCTGTGTGCCAACCATCAGGAATGATGCCCCTTTATTGGTAGTGGGGATTTAGTTGAAATACATTCATTCATTTTCAATTGTTTTTTTAAATCCATACATGAAAACCTAGTCCACATCCTTTTTAATAACCAATTAAAATATTATTCTACAAATTGTATGTCAAATAAAATCACCTAATAAAAAATCTCCATCCTCCTTCCCCTGAAAAAATTCCATGTTATTATTTTCTTATACAATTAAAACTCTTCACATATGAATAATGCAGTTTATCACGTTTAAATCATTTGCACAATTTGAGTAATTTGAGAGACGCTTTTGAATAAAATGATCCTATTCACCTACAATGTGGAGTAGACCAAACATAATATCACATTGTGAATCACTCACTGTTCTATCCATGTCTTCCATGCCAATGTGTTCACACACCACTGCCAGCTCGTTGATGTTCAAGAAACCATCCTTGCCTACCCCGACCTCCTCCCAGATGGCTTGTACCTGCTCTGCCTCTGATGGACCCTGTTCATACACACTCATTGATGCATTCATCTGACCTGAAAGGGGAAAGCGGGATTAGAGATTAAAATAACATAAGAACTAGATGAATCTTCGCGGTCGGAATTTATGCCTCCGCCATCACCAAATTGGAAATGTATGGCATATATGTACACTCTAAAAAGGATTGGTCCAACAAAATTACAAATCTTTTCACTTGAAATTTCTAAAATAGGTAAGCCAAAACTCCATACTTATAATGACTTCTATGACCTTTGAACTTTGACCTTGAGACCCCAAAATCTAATCAGTTCATCGTCCCTCCCATATGCATACATGGGCCAAGTTACAAAACTGATCTGTCAAACAGTTCTTCAGTTATCAGGAGGACTAACCATTTTTATGTACATAATTACCTCTATGACCTTTGAACTTTGACCTTGAGACCCCAAAATCTAATCAGTTCATCGTCCCTCCCATTGACTGATCTGTCAAACAGTTCTTCAGTTATCACGAGAACTAACCATTTTTATGTACATAATTACCTCTGTGACCTTTGACCTTCAGACCCCAAAATCTAATCAGTTCATCGTCCCTCCCATATGCATACATGGGCCAAGTTACAAACTGATCTGTCAAACAGTTCTTCAGTTATCACGAGAACTAACCATTTTTATGTACATAATTACCTCTGTGACCTTTGACCTTCAGACCCCAAAATCTAATCAGTTCATCGTCCCTCCCATATGCATACATGGGCCAAGTTACAAACTGATCCAAAAAACGGTTTTGAAGTTATCATGAGAACGAAAAGGGGACGGACGGACGGACAGACGACCCGAAAAAAAATGTCATGATGCAACTATGTCATGTATGAAGAAAAAAAATGATCTTCAGATATACAAGCACATAAAGAGGTGCATTGGGCTAGAGGATATATCTCTAAACATGGATCAATTAGTCTTGGTTGTTCAAATCACAGCAAGGACACTCGCCCTGTTACTCTATAAAGGGTTAACTCCCCTATATTTCACACCCACGCTGGGTAAAGAGGAATCTTTTCGGGGGGAAGGGGCCATGGAACTGAAATTTGACCAGGGTACTGAAATAATGACTTGCAAGGAAAGATTATCTAGGTGAAAAGATGATGCACATTCTATGGTCAAGCTTGACAAGCATGTACAAATTAGAGGTAATAATAATTTGCACATATCTACATAAATAGAAAAAAAGAAGAAGTTTGCACCTGTCTTCAACATCTGATATGATAAATATGAGATATTTATATCTAACTAGAAATGTCCATTGCCACGCAATGCGAATGTATCCCCAGGCACTGGCAGCAATTCGAAGGAGGGACAAAGAACCTCCCCCTCCCCTTCCTCAAACAAAAGGATGGAGTAGAGATTGCCGCCAGTGGCCTGGAGTATTGTCAACACTAGGAGCAGCATCACCAAGACAATGTGTGTAGATTAGAGTATAATGCATCTCTATAGAAAATTCAAAAGAAATCTGTCAAGAAATGTGACCTCAGAGCACACACAAGATATCCACTAAAATATGACCTTTGACCCTATGAAAGACGGAACACTGGGGGCAGCATCACCAAAAGCTGTAGAGGTCTAGAGTAATCTATGATGGACCTCCATACAAAATCTGAAAGAAATCAGTCAACAAATGTGTCCTCCAGAATGCATGCAACCAAAATATGACATTTGACCCTATAAAAAGTGGAACACTGGGGGCAGCATCAGCAACCACTAAAGATGTGTAGATTTCACTAAGACACACTTCCATATAAAATTTGAAAGAAATCCGTCAAGAAATGTGGAAGTTAGAGCGCACAAAATACTTATGAGCTTTGACCCTTTTAAAGGACGAAACAATCAGAGCAGCATCACCAAAAAGTAAAGATGTGTAGATTATACCAAGTTACATCTCCATACAAATTTTGAAAGAAATCCATCAAGAAATGTGGCCTGCAGAATGCACTCATGCCATCCTTCAAAGTACGACCTTTGACCCTATAAAAGACGGGACACTGGTGGCAGCATCAAAAACTATAGGTGTAGTTTTTACCAAGATACACTTCCATACAAAATTTGAACGAAATCTGTCAAGAAATGCAGAAGAGTGCATGAAATGGAAAAATGACCTTTGACCCTATAAAGGACGGAACAATGAGGGCAGCATCACGAAAGACTAAAGATGATTAGATTATACCAAGTTACATTTCCATACAAAATTTGTGAGAAATCCATCCAGAAATGTGGCCTGCAGAGTGCACTCACGCCATCCCCTTTGACCCTATAAAAGACGGGACACTGGTGGCAGCATCACCAAAAACTATAGATTTTTAGATTACACCAAAAGACACCTTCATGCAAAATTTGAACGAAATGCGTTCAGAAATGTGACCGCCAGAGCGCACACAAGAGTGCACACAAGACATCATATGTCCTTCGACCCTATAAAAGACGGAACACTGGAGGCAGCATCACCAAAATCTATAGGTTTCTAGATTATACCAAGAGACACCTTTGTGCAAAATTTGAACAAAATCCGTTGAGAAATGTCACCGCTAGAGCGCACACAAACTATCAAAAAAAAAAAAATATATGGCCTTTATAAAAGACAACACTGGGGGCAGCATCACCAGAAATTATGAAATGAAACATTGTAGAACTTCTTACCCTCTGCTTCAAATGTCTCATTGCGTAATGGTTCAGTTGGATTAGACCTGTGAGATGATGAGTGCGAATGAGAGTGCGACCGTCTATCATCATGGTCAATGTTAGAAGCCTGCAGAGCATAGAGGTAAGAGGGAAAAGAAAATTCAAAGTTATAACAGGGAGATGATGAGATCTTTATGAGGTATACTTTCAGAAATTCATTAACATTTCTCTAATGAAAATTCACCTGTGTATGTTCTCATTTTTACAGACAAGGAGATTTCACAAAAACATCCTGTATTCGTACTGTAAAACCCAGAATTCATCAAAAAAGTGACACTCCCAAAACTTGCCATGGGCTTGTGAGACATAGCAACAAATAATGTATGCAAACTGCATACTGAAATACAAAAAGTCATAACAGGTTAGTGCAATAGTTCATCACGAGGCTCTTGGGGAAGTAGGGCCATAAACTGGAATTTATTTGTGAATTCATTTGTGAGGTTGTATTCTAACCTCATGCATTAAAGGTCCACTGCAACCCAACATTTTTGCAAGTTGATTTCTGTTGATGTGCAGGGATGCATACAACTCATATTTTGTTATTCAAACATCTAAATATGTTTCATAGATTTTTAAATATTTTTTGAAATCATTTTCTCAAACATGCTAAGCTCCACCCTAAAAAAATGCTCCAGATCTCATTCCTATAGTGACATAGTCTGTCAATCATTAGTGAGCTAAGGAGAGAACAGTGGTATGTAGCTTTGCCAGAGATGACCATCTGTTCTAATAAACCATACAATGCCTACATAGTAGTTGCTATGTCAGACATGCTGTAGGATCACCAGGAAAAGAATGGTACTGAGGAGGTATTGTTCGACACCATGCAATTCTATAGACCTGTTTACTAATTTTATGCATACTTCTTGAACAGAAGTTTCTCTTGACGACTCGAAAGCTTGCTAGAGGCTTGCCCGACATAGCAACAACTAATGTATGCAAAATGGATTCCATCTATAGAGACGCCATTATGCATAGCAGGTGCACAAATAGTTGGTAACTAAGGATACTGGAGAGAAACATGCATACACTGAAATACATTAGTAAACAGGTCTATTGTGAGCATGTGCTGAGCTCGGGGAAGTTACATTCCACTGTCTATTGTAGAATGTTAGTGTAGCTGACAGATGATGTAATTGCAGGAATGAGATCTGAAGCATTTTTTTAGGATGGAGCATAGGAGGTTGCAAAAAATATTTTTAAAAAATTTATGAAACATATTTAGATATTTGAATAACAAAATATTAGTTGGATGCATCCATGCACATCAACAGCAAAAAAGTTCCATTTGGGTTGCATTTGTTTGCAGGGGCCCTTTAAATGATTTAATTTACCTCTACCTTCTCATCTGCATATGACCTTGTCCTTCTGTTGTCACTCTGTTCGCTGCTCTCATGGTAAGACTGCATTGGGCCTAGCTCCTCGGCTAGGGACTTGGGCTCCAGACTAGAGAGGTCGTTGTCCACCTCGGAGAAGTCTGCTGTCACATCAAAGTCTATCCTGGATCTTCTGCCATACCGCCTACCATCCTTGACGTACTTGGGCGATACTTCCTCTATTAGATCAGCTGGAGAAAAGAAGATGTAAATTGTTTAAACTTTCACTTTATGCTACATGTAGTTCAAGGTTGTAATCACCATTTGCTAAAAAGAATTAAATGGACTGTAATATAAAAGGAGAATGGGCCATCTGGTGAAATAAGCCACCGGTTATTTAGTGCGCACACACACACTTGCATGTAAAGTCTGTGGAGGTGGTAAGAAGTCCCCTACGTGTTGCACAAAATGAAGCTCTTCTGTGTGGAGTGAACGAGTGGTGGACTCTTTCACAAGAATGCCAGAGAAACCCACCAAAACTTTGTAAATAATCTAATACGTAAGTGCGAGCCTCTACAAAAATCTTTACTAATTTTATACACACTTCTTGAACAACCGTTTCATATGAAAACTCTAAAGCATGCCAGAAGCTTGCCTAACATACCAACAACCCATGTATGCAAAGTGGATCATGTGCATGAGGTGCCATTATACATAGCAGGTGAATTAAATAGTAACTAGGGGTTCTGGAGAGAATGCATAAAGTCAAAACACATCAGTAAACAAGTCTGTTACAATGGTAAATCATTATGCAATACCATATCCAATGAATAAATGTCAATGGATATATGTATGTACCACTTGAAAGAATTCTAGCAAAGGAAACGCAAACTTTAAAAATATTGTTCTCCTTATCCAAAGAAATGAAAAGGATATAATTTCAAGATTTGGGAGTAGACTAATATTTTTGTATTAGATTATAAACAATTTTTTTTTAATCCATTAAAACATTTTTAGAAGAGGTTGAACTATACATAAATCTATCTTTAAGTGCTTTAAACAAAGAACATGAGTCCCATGACTTTTCTCAGTACATTTTGTATCCCAACATTGTCCACAAATATCATTTTTTGAGAGAGTACTCTGTCATCAGCTGCATTATTCGTTAGTTTTCTCAATGTCTTGCCCACTTTGAATGGATATTTTGTTGATAGTAAAATTTGTGAGATATGACATATCGGGTATCATCCATTTTTGTGGCTCCAGGGAACAATATCTCAGTGAACATTCATTTGGTATATTTTTCTTTTCATGCCATCTTTCTTCTAAGTAACTAGCAATTTAAATTAATAACAGCAAATGGTCTCAATGAGGGCAAAGGAAAAAAATGGGGGAATATTTATTTACCTGAATTTGGGAAGCTTCCCATGCTATACTCCTGATCAATATCAGTTCCTGCTTCTATCCCATCTATATCAACAGTTGATGTAAGCACCATCACAAAAGCCTCCTTAAAAGTATCAAAATCAACCTGTATATAAAGTTAAAGATACATTGAAAAGTAAACAACTGTAATGACTTCATTCAGGCTTCTGGTTAATTTTACTTTTTTTAATAGTCTGCAAGTAGTAAATATGCTTATGGTGAACATAAGTTTAAGTACACACCTCAGTAAAATTAATGCTAAAAGCCTTTGAACTGGCGTATATATATACAGAAAAAAAAGGGGACAGCTCATTCCTACACAGTACTCCTGAAGGTAAAATGGTGTACTTAAGACATCTTAGACATAGCTTATGTAAATCATGATTATTTGGTTACAGCTTTATATAAGTCCCGATTTACAACCCAGCACAGTTCCAAGCCCTCCTGATTTTCTTTCCTAATCAAACTGGGTCGCCACTAATAAAGACAGGCTAATGCTAAGCATATATATCCTGTATATGAATTACGAACTTGATGGTGATGTAAAATACATGTAGTAGTCCTGGATGTCAATATCATCGATACATGACTGTAAAAACCAAACTAACAGCAGCAACAACAGATCTTCTATTATCTGCAACCCATGCATCTTTCGTCTTTTTGTCACTGCATCCCCATCGGCCTAGCCCTTCTACCACTCACCTTCTTGGAGGAATTCTTGCCAATGAGTTGCTCCAGCAAGAGATCCACCTGCCCCTCCAGCTGGAGCTTGGAGCACAGGTCTGTCAGCTCCCCGGCATCCAGGAGACCCCGCCCTTTGGTGTCACAGCTGGCAAAGAGTTCCTTGAGTTGTGAGACATACACATCTTCATCAGACTCATCCATGATGACAGATGGTGTTGGTGGTGGTGGTGGTTGTTGTGTGGATGCTAGGTGTGAATGGTGGTGTCCTCTTCCAGACTGTTCTTATCTGGAGGAAGAAAATGATATAAGCAGAACATGAATTTTAAAATCAATTTCAAACCCCCTAATTAAGCAAAAGTGCAAGGAGATATCATGACCATAACATATTATATTACCACTCAACTGACTCTACTACACCTTCATACACCATGTAAATATCTGTTTCATGTATTATGAAAATGTTTGCATTGATCATTGACAAATACATGTACACAACATACATTTGTAGTTGATACTTAAAGTTGATATCAATGAACATGGATGGAGCGGTAGCCAAGATCTTACAGCATTTCAATATGAACATACAGCAGTTGCAGCTCATTTTACCTACAAAATAGTGTATGGTATCACTGTGAACTTTAACCCATGGTGGTGGCATAAAGTCACGTCAACAGACAAAGATTGTTACTCTATCTTATCGGTACATATAAATCTAGTAGAGTATCCACAATAGGCAAACATGGTTTGGAGCAGAAGGAATCTTGCAGTTATATGGGTTGTAACTTCTTGTGGATCAATAAATCCCATGCCATAGCTAAGTCAAGCATGATAAAGTATTGTTTCTGTCACAGGAATGCACCTTTTGTCCAATACAGGGACGCTGCTTCTGTGTTTCACAGGAACACCAAGGGCAGATCAATAAATGGATCTAAATCTACTCAATATTAAAATCATTAAAAAGATGTTTGTGTGGGATTTACATGATCTTCAAAAATTATCTTTCACTGCATTTGACATTTTACATTTGGGCTTACTCCCAAATCCTTCCAATTAATACATTTATGAAAAAAACAAAACAGTACACTGTACAAATTTTATGACCATTTGCAATATTAGAGTTAGCATGGGACAGCATAGAGAAAAGGCAATGATAAATTTAACATCTACTGAGAAAAATCTCATACCAATAAGAGGATATACATGTACATGTAGGTACCATTGAATATTTTTTTCCAATATTTACAGTAAAACATTCAAATAAACCTGATACGGTGTGAAATCTTGAAAGATGCATTGTATGCACATTTTTTGATGATATTCAGTTTCATATTTGACAAAACTGATCATATATGTATCGGATTTTATTGAGCTAAAAACTATCAAAAACAAGGACAAATGGTCCAAAGGCCAATATTTGTCTTGTGTACAAATTAAAATTGCATACATGTGCAAATGAAGATCATATGGTAAATACAATAACAATAATGAATTACAGTAAATGAAATAGCTATAACATGTGACAGTACATTAAGTTACTCTTAAGTAGTAGAGAAAGAAAGACAGGAGAAGAGAACACAAGCTAGGAAGAAGGGGAGTAACTATCAAGTTAAAAAAGGGGTAAATACAAGTACATGTATAAAGTGTAAAGTGTTTACTATATTATAAAGGAATCATTTTAACCAAGCACATACTGAGATTTCATGCCGAAATAGCATATTTACCATAACATATTGCAAGGAGAACATAGTACATGTATTGTATAGTACTGCATTAATATCATACTATACATGTACTTTACATTAAGCTACCCCAAGAGGTCAAAGAATTATGAGAAGAGAAGAAATAGCAAAACAAGAAAGAAATAGGAGGGAGGGAGAGAGAGAGAGAGAGAGATAAAAAGGGGGTAGTTAAGTAGCACATTCAGCAGCAAATTAATATATTGCAAAGATATAACATACCAGGTTCAAATTCCCATAAGAGTAAAGCATTAGAAGAATAGATAGAACTAGAGTAAGAAAGAAAGAGGAATGGAGAGAGAAAAGAAGGGAGTGGGAATAACAATACAATCTGTAAAAAAAAAAAAAACTACAAGAGTAACAACAGACTCACACAAAACAATGCTGAACAGTACACCTGTATGCTGGCCTTGATTATAAAAGTGATTTATGCCAACATAAATCACCGAGACTGATACTACCATGGGCTGCTTTTCGACTTGGGAACAATTTTCAATGGAAATTTTGCAGTTTAAAGGCCAAGTCCACCTCATTATCATGTTGATTTGAACAAACAGAGTAAAATTAAACAAGCATAACAGTAAAAAATTTCACTGAAATCGGATGTAAAATAAGAAAGTTATGGCATTTTGAAGTTTTGCATTATTTCATGAAACAGTGATATGCATAGCATGGGCGGTATGCAAATGAGTGAACCGATGATGTCACACATTCACTTTTCCTTATGTATTTTATTATATGAAATTTCAAATATTTCAATTTCAATAAAGAATCCCTTCCTTGTATGAAAATAAGTTACAATAATGATAATTTTACATGTTCCATATGGAGTCAAACCATGTTTTACATTATTGAAGCAAAAAGATGAAATATATGATATTTCATATAATAAAATACATAAGGAAAAGTAAGTGCATGACATCATCGGTTCACTCATTTGCATACCGCCCATGTTCTGCATATCACTGTTTCATGAAATAATGCAAAACTTCAATATGCCATTATTATAAGGAGTATGTTGCCACTTTCATTTAGCGATTTTAGGTTTTTAACATAACTTTTTTATTCTTTGTCCTTTTTCCTCACACTTTCAGTGATATGCTTCTAAGATTTTTCTGCTTCTGTTAAAGTGCATACGGGTTTTGGGTTTTTATTCTCCTTTAAGGATAATAAGAAAAAATGGAAAGCAAAATATGATTTTTTTTTTAAAATATGAAAGATAGAGAGAGAAATGATAGGAAAAGAACAAAGGAAAGAGAGAGAAATGATAGAAGAATAAGAGGAAACAAATAATATCAAGGATGGAAAGATAATTGATGAAGGATAAAAGCAAAGGAATAAAATGAGAGATAGAGAGAAAAGTGTTAAAAGGATAAATATAAACGAGGAAAGGTGGAAGAGAAGATTTTTTTGTTTCTCCTTTCTTTTTTGGCTGCTCAAAAAAAGATACCACACATAAAACTCCTGAAAATTTTTCGAAAATTTCTACCCAGTGAGCCGCGCCGCAACCCGACTGTTTAGTAAAAGCCACTTTGGTCAATTTGGTAAAGTGTGCACAGTTTTGAAGTAGCTTTGGATAGATCTAATGTTAGATGCTGGAAGAATGAGCCCATTATTAAGTGTGATTATGAAATGCCTGCACCAGGAAACGATCCAGCCATCCTGAAAAAGAAGAGAAACCTGGAACTATTAAAATACAGAGGCACATCGTAGTGCCTGCGTTCAGTATCTTCCCCACTCACACTTATGCAAGGTTATTGGTATACCTAGGGAAGATACAGAACACAGGCACTATGCCTCTATATTCAGTTCCAAGTTCTTCTTCCTTTTCAAGACGGCTGGATCGTTTCCTGGTGCAGGCAATTCATAATCGTACTTAATGGGCTCATTTCTCCAGCACCTATCCAAAGCTGCTTCAAAATTGTGCACACTCAGGGCAACAATGGTGTCGTTGTGACGATTATTCCATGGTTTATCTCTGAGTTTTGGTCCTAATAATAAACATTTTTTTACTATGTCCTCTTGTTTGATCTCTGGATTGTAATTCAAGATTTGGTGTTACATCAGAATCGTATTTATTAAAAATCTTGTATGTTTCAATCATATATCGCCTCGAGCCCTCCTGTAAAGCTAAGGTAGGGATATTCAACTTCCTCGGTCTTTGTGCATAAGGCAGCCCCTTTAACTCTGTGACTAATCTAGTTGCACTTCTTTGGACATTTTCCAAAGCATGTATATGTTTCTTCGGTAGGGGCTTCACACGGTATGAGCGTACTCTATTTGGGGGCGAACAAGCGATTTGTACAAGAGTGAAAAATTATCCTTATCTAAATAAAGGTTTGTCTGATTAAATTCATAGTCTATTTGGCTATTTGCCTTATTGATCTTTGTATGTAAATGTTCTTCAAAATTTAGCTCATTATCAATCACCACTCCCAAATCTCTCTCAGATGACACTTGCTTGAGGGCACTTTGTGAATTTTCACTGGTCATACATGTATTATACACATGTACAGTCAAACCTGTCTTAGTGGCGACCTGTCTATAGTGGTCACTTATATTGCCTCCCTGTAGCAAGAAATATGTGTCTTAGAACCTGTCTATAATGGCTTTTTCTGTTTCCCTTGGGTGGCCTTAATAGACAGGTTTGACTGTATATGGTTTTGCCAGGGCCAACTCACACCAGGAATAGTGGTCATATTGATCACTACGATATACGCATGCAAAAATAGTTGGTATTTTCTGTTGCATGTACTAAAGGTATGGGGGAAAATAAAATAAATATTTTAAATACTTGCTTTCAAATTCAGCCCTTAAAAATCTCACTCCTCTCTCAAATGGCCGTTAGGAAGAACTTTTGATATTTCCAGCAAAATCCAAAGTCAAAATCATGTCCAAAACCGAAGAAATTGCTGGCGATTTGTTTCGCGATCGTGTGTTGTTTACATACCGCCAATGTCTTTAGACTAAAATCGGCCAATAAAATTTTTGTCAACAAAGAAACTCGGGATCGCAAGCGCACATCGATCTCTACGATCGCGAACACTGAAAATTGGGACTTTTCCGTGTACGCGATAGGGACCAAATTTTTAATGACAAAATTCTTTCGGGGAGATGTCAGCGCCCGCGGCGACCAGGAAATGTACACAATGACTCTGATAGCTTGTTTCGCGAGAATCAACAGTAAATTATGGATTTCATATTTGGAATTTTCCAACATCGGTGAGTTGAATTTATTGTATTTCTTGGATATGTTGGGGATCTGTCTTTGTAAATTAAATGCTGATTTTAAGTGAATGTTGGTGATTTTGTGCAGTTGTGTTTGAAAAAGTTGTATGACTGCCTAGATTCTACACAAAAAGTATAGTCATGTAGCTATGAGTCGGCAGACTTGGGTTACCAATGGTGAGAACACTACACTGTACATTTCTTAGGGTTGAATCTAAGCAGCCATTTGTCAGACCAGCATTTGAGCCTATCGAGATAAAAAAGTCTGAAGGGCAATACAATAATTATCTTCTGTTATGGACTTGAAAATCTTTGTTTCATCAGCAAATAGATATACACTACTCTCAAAAATCGTGTCAGGTAGATCATTTTACCAACAACACAGGTCCAAGAACACCAGGCACTTGCAACAAGGTATTAAGGAGAAATTACAATTGTTAATGTATTTCACCAAAGTGTGTATAAATGTTAACCCCTGATATTTGATCTCTGACATGCACCACTCCGTGTAATGTTACAGAAAAAGAATAGAAATTTATCAATGCCATGGCTCTAGTCTAAATTGTGTAGAAATGGTAGGGCCCACATCAGCAAGCAATGGTCATATTGACCATTAGGATCATATACATGTGTGTATACTGGGTATTGGGGATACAGATGTAATTTTGTTTGAAATGGAGGTTTTTGTGGGCAAACTGATACTTAGGTATCAGTCTATACATATGAAGTTATAAGTTCGTTAAAATACAAAATGTAGAAAGTTATAAAAACTTACATTTACAGCCTTGTTTTTTGTAGTTGTTACACAGACATCGATACGACTGCTCTCAATATGTTGCGCACTAGTGAGGCCGCTCTACATGGTTACGCACCATAGATCCGTACGCAGAATGTTATGCACACAAGCTATTCTACGAAGACCTGAAAAGGCCTGACGACGTAAAAAAATTAAAAATATTACGTACGTACGTACGTAATAAATACTACGTACGTACGTAATAATACTATGTACGTACGTACGTAATAATTACTACGTACGTACATTTTGTAAGTAGTAATTATCACGTACGTACGTAATATTATCACGTACGTACGTAATATTATCACGTACGTACGTAGCAACGCGACCTAACAGCATCGCGACCTAAGGCTCAAGACCTGGAAGGGCCAAACTGACGACGTAAAAAAATTAAAAATATTACGTACGTACGTAATAATACTATGTACGTACGTACGTAATAATTACTACGTACGTAGTAATTATCACGTACGTACGTAATATTATCACGTACGTACGTAATATTTTTAATTTTTTTACGTCGTCAGTTTGGCCCTTCCAGGTCTTCGTAGGAGATCGACGAACCGATCGCGCCGGTACCACTACGAGCGCTGAGGGCTCCCTTCATCATCATCGTGAAAAATAGAAAATGGATGCTCTGACGGGACTCGATAGGAGTTATCGACAGAAAGTCCCCAAAATTTCAGGAAACACTCTTCAAAGGTCACAAAACAAACTGGTAAGTTTTAATCATCTATTATTCACCATAATTATTTATATGTAAGTAAATATACATCCAAAGTTTTCACTTAAATATAGCCAAAAATGCACAGTGATGCATTATTATTATTTTTAGAGGACGAGTTCGGACCATAAGTGACAGGTGAGTGGCGAGTTAACAACAGTGGCGACTCAATGCGCACGGACGTTAGTACTCTAGTCTAACGTCCATGCGCATTGACTCGCCACCGTTGTTAACTCGCCACTCACCTGTCACTTATGGTCCGAACTCTCCTCTAAAAATTATTGGATTTGTAACTACAGGTAGAGATCGATGGGCGCGACTCAACAGCAGCCACCTATTGTGTCGCCTTCCCGGAAGTACGTATATAGTGACGTCATTCTCTTTAAAATGGAGAATTTTCATGAATCATGCTTTTGAGATATTTTAGGGGATACATTGATGTTTTCATATTAAATCAAGATTTAAATCAAGAATAAAGTTTAATTTAGCAGTATAGGAAGTTAAAGGCCGTCGGGTGGCGACTCAATGCGCATGGACGTTACAAGCACTCATAGCTACATTCCTATACTTCGTGTGTATAATGTAGGCAGTCATACACCTCATCTTTTTAAAACACCACTGCACAAAAGTCACCAATATTCACTCAAAATCGGCATTTAATTTTCAAAAACCGACCCCAAAATATCCAAGAAATACAATAAATTCAACTCACCAATGTTGGAAAAGATATTTCCAAAAATGAAATCCGTAATTTACTGTTGATTCTCGCGAAACGAGCTATCGGAGTCATTGTGTACATTTCCTGGTCGCCGCGGCCGCTGACATCTCCCCAAAAGAGTTTTGTCCTCAAAAATTCGGTCCCTATGGCGTACACGGAAAAGTTCCGATTTTCTGTGTGCGCGATCGTAAAGATCGATGTGCGCTTGCGATCCCGAGTTTCTTCGTGGACAAAAATTATATTGGCCGATTTTAGTCTAAGACATCGGCAGTTTGTAAACAACACGCGATCGCGAAACAAATCGGCGGGGATTTCTCCGGTTTTGGACAAGATTTTGACTTTGGATTTTGCTGAAAATATCAAAAGTTCTTCCTAACGGCCATTGAGGTAGGAGTGAGATTTTTAAGGGCTGAATTTGAAAGCAAGTATTTAAAATATTTATCTTTTTTTTCCCCCATACCTTTAGTACATGCGACAGAAAATACCAACTATTTTGCAGTAATGTAGCGTTGAGTGGTTACAAGTAGAGGCAGATATAAAAAAAACTACATCTAGGCCTAGGCCTAGGCCTAAATATCACCATTTCTCACATACTGTGAGCCATGGAAACCACCCTCGGAGTTTGATATAGGGGTTACCTTCCAGGATAAACTAAAAACTAAAAAAACTAAAAACTAAAAAAATCGGCAGGTGTGAACTGTGATCAGGTGTTTTTTAGTTTTAAATGGCATGTGTAACTTGGGTATCCGGTCAAAACGTCCCCGCGTCAAAACGTCCCCGCCTTGCTACGACCAAAACGTCCCCGGGTAGCGTACCAAAACGTCCCCGTGTAGCGTACCAAAACGTCCCCGCCCTTTTCCCCCCGCTCTGCCTCTGGCTCAATTTTTGCGTCATTCGCTCTTTCTATAGTCAGTTGGTAGACTGCTTACTCTTATTTTTTTCTTCTGCAAAGTATAACTATATAAAGTTTGACTCACGAGTGAACTTGCTTTAAAACCCCTAAAACCGAGTGCATGCCTCCACAAAACTGGAAAACTCGGCCACACATGCGCACATTGCATCGGGTAACCTTGCATCGTGGGGGTGCTTTAGTTTTGGAGTCCGAGTCCAATTTTGCTTGTTATTCATTTTATAATTGTTGTTGTTGTTATTGTTGGTTAAAGATTTCATTTACTTCAAAATATGATGTAATAACGGTGAGAATTCAACATATTTTTTAACAAAAGAGCCCGGGGACGTTTTGACCCGAGGACGTTTTGACCCGGGGACGTTTTGGTCTAACAAGGGGACGTTTTGGTATCACCCGAGGACGTTTTGACGCGGGGACGTTTTGACGCGGGGACGTTTTGACTGGTAAGCGTAACTTGTATATGGCATGTATGGGACTACACAAATCTTACCTTGCGTGTGTAGTCGTATCTATTTCGCTATTCTGCGAGAAATCTGCATGGTTAAATTAAACAGCAAAAACAACATATTTAAACAAGACAATTTACACAACTTACCACAAAGGGGATTCTTGTCGATGTAATCCACGGAAATATGGTGTTTCACTCATTTAGATATAAGTTATCCATGTTTACTAGCATTTTAGTTCTAAAACGGTCGTGGTATTCCGTGGGTTGGGTGATTCATAGCGTCGGTAGTTATTGTTGTTGGCATAGGTCACGTGACATAGGTCAATTGAATAGGTCGTGCACCGAAGCGTAAACGCATGATGATTTGAAAAGAAACTTGGAATGAATGGGATCTATCTAATACTCTGTAATTAAACTTGAAGACATCCTGCTTTTAATTTTGTGGATTCCATTCATTTTATTGATTACCTACAATACCTACAATACCTACAATACAAATTACGGAAAATGAAAATACCTAGGCCTATGTCTTTTAAAAGCATATATTCTCCCTTAAAAGAAAAATATTTGTTTTATTGTGATCGTGTCCTTATGTCCGGACACAGACGTAGACCCAACAAAATCTACCATTTTC
Source organism: Heliocidaris erythrogramma (assembly GCA_025617745.1). NCBI lineage: Eukaryota > Metazoa > Echinodermata > Echinoidea > Camarodonta > Echinometridae > Heliocidaris > Heliocidaris erythrogramma. Next base: position 34,132,541 of record CM046855.1, on the reverse strand, counting down.
AAACTTCACCAGGGTCTATTTAAAGTATTGGCAAATTATTCATGAAAAATCCTGACCATCAATAAGAACAATAGAAGGTAGTTTACCTGTACTTAAAGGGGCCCCACCTACAAGCGTTGCTTCTCACGGGGTCCTAAAACCTCTCAAATAACGATGTCATTTATACCATTGTTCCATATTGTATTCTCATATATTTGATTCGTTTGGTTTTGAATAAATCTGAATCTGAAATCATATTTAGCTTTGGGTAATGTTGACACTGGTGGACTGGGGGGGGGGGGGTGGGGGAGGGGAGGGGCACAAACCACTGATATGGCAACAACCCAAAGAATGTGGCACTTTTTTTTTGGCTTTTCAAGAAAAGTAAAGACTAACCCTAACCCTTCGGCTAGGTTTCTGTTGTTCCTAGAACCTAAACCCAACCTTAACCCTAAGGGGGAGGGGTGGGGTCGGTACTTAAGGGAGTCTTGCACAGGAAAATTCAAGGCTGCCCTAAAATCTGTCCTTTTTTGCTTGTCAGAATTTTTTCAGAATATTGTGCTCCCATATAACAAAAAAAGATGCATATGCAATGATTTGTCACTTTCATGCTTTATACTGAAAAAAAAGATACATTGGTGGGCCAGTGTAATATTTTCTCTCTCTCTCTCTCTCTTTCTAGCTCTCTCACTCTCCTTTAACCTCCCATCCCCCCACTCTCTCTTTCTCTCTCTCTCTCACACACACACACACCCACACATAAGCACATTATCGCCCCTTCAAGTTCCTTCTTTTAAAGGCCAATTAATTTCTTGTTGAAAGTTGCTTTAAATAAAGAGAGAATGACGTATTTTTTCATACAAAAAGATTTTTTACATAAAGACCCAAAATTTATAATATTTGAATTGTGGGTCGCCAAGCCCTGTCATAACTTTCACACTGCAAATGCTCAAAAGGGAAGTTTCCTTAAACATACATACTGAAGAATTTGTGATTATGATAGGAGTGATATTTCCAAAGAGCCTTGGAGAAAGACGTAGCTTTGACATACTCATGTGCAGATTTTCTATTCACCAACACCGAGATCAGCAGGCAGGGGAAGGGGCAGGTGGAACTCCCCCCCCCCTCATCTGTAACATGATCTAACTAAACCAACTTTTTGGGGTGAGCTCCATGATTACTTACATACAAAATCATTTTAAAAGTGTCAAATCATATAATGATGCCTACTTTCATGAAGGTAAATTAGCATTCTAATGACTGAAAATTAGTACTAGTTGAGAGAATATTTCCCGAATGATATCACACATCAAATGACAAATAAAACAATAAATGCATTAAAATGAATCATTGAATTCTGCAGCTCGGCAACCAGTTATTTATTGCTAAGTGAATGAGTAAAGAAGAAAATTGTGACTTATGTGTCATCCACTACGCCGTTTAGCAAAAATAATAATACAGGCTTTAAAGGAAAATCTGACCTTAACGGCAAGTTGTCCTGAAAGAAAGCAGAAAAATCAGTGAAGCTGAGTAGTGAAAGTTTAAATGCAATCGGACAAACAATGTGAAAGTGGTAATCACTATACATATGGGAATTTTCAAATTGTCTTAATTGGTAATGTCTATGAGGCAGCGGACAACTCTCCCATTTGTTCTAACACACACAAAAAGTATTTCTCTGTATGATTTTTTTCTGTTTGGAAGACCTACGACAATATGCTATCTACAATATATTTTGAGTTCTGGCCCACAGGAAAAAGCAATGAGAAAAACAGAAATTAATGCCACTTTAGCGTACGACAAAAGGGATAGTTGACCGGAAATACGTCGCAACTGACAGACCAAACTGCCAATTTGAGATTCGCATAGATTCAGTGATCTTATTTTTTAAACATTCATAACTTTCTAATTGTCAGTCTGATATCTTTCAAACTTTCACCATCCCTTTTTAAAATTTTTCTGCTTTCAGACAAATCGGCATATTACAAAGATTGGATTGCCCTTTAAAATCAAAGCCAATCTACCGGTACTTATCGAGCAAAATGTTCACAGTACATACTGTACATGCAGTTTGTCAAACATACTTCTAATCATCCCATTTATTTTTTCCACAAGGACCTTAAACCAAGTCCAGGGTATAATATTTCTTATGCAACCATGCCTGAAAAACCACTTGACATATCCTGGCATAAGTCAGCTCCAAACATTCTGGCTTTCATTATAAACAAGTACTGAATAGCATGACCATCATCATGGCAGTGAATAAAAGTGTACCAATCGCCAAAAAAATATTTTGCTCTGTATGTCTAGGGGTTCCATGTCACTATACTATATTCAAAATATGTTGACTCTATAAAGAGATATTGCAAGTTGAAATACACTCCCCGTAAACATTACAGCGACTTGTGTGGAGACTAGTCGACGCACTCGCATAGAATAAGGGCCCACGCAGAACCGAACTCGAATTTGGGTTTCGCGTGAGAGGGTTTTACGTTTTCCTTTATTTCCGTAATATCCTTAACCCATAGAAGGCCAGGAAAAGTGTTTTGAGGTTGATTTCATACATTCTAACTGTACACAAATTGTTTTTTAGGTGATTAGTATACACTTTAATGAACAAGCATTTTCCCTTCCTATCCATCATCTATTTTCCCCCATGTTAGACCAGGCTCATGTCGCCATCAAAAGTTAGCACTGTTGAGCAAAGTATTTACCTGCAGAACAATCCACCAAACCACTCATGATGTGAAAACCAGGACTGTGCTACACATCAACTGTGTACAAATCAAAAGAGGACATGATTTCCATTCAGTATAGGGATATTACAGTACATTATGCAAATTTAAAATTGAAGTTTCAATGAACATTGAAGCCCAAACTGGTATAAATGATATATACATGTATAAACAAAGGTAGTAAAATGCTTTCCAAGATGGAAATATAGAGTAGCACATTCAGTTAATGATAGACAGTGAACAGTGAACAGCTAATCCTTGTCTACATGCTGTAGGTCAGTAGCCTGATGTGAACCTTAAATATTGCACTCTACAGTATGCTACTTGGCTTTAAGCACATTTTCCAGCCCAATTATCCACAAACTGGTTGTCTTCTGCACCTCTTCACACCCAATTAAAAAAGTATCAGTGTGCTGTCCACACTGAGTTCAACAGTAAATAATATGCTGTCTATTCCATTCAAAGGCATATCACTATATGCTTTGGAAGTAAAGAGTGTCTTTAGCATACAGGCATGAAAAGTGCTATTCATAAAAAACACTGAAACTTTCGCGAACCAAAGCGAGGGAGCGAAGCGACCAAGCGGGAGAGGATGTGGGAGGGGGGTGTCCTTAGCCAACATTCAAACTGACGACAATGGGATGCACAACTGTTTCACATACACGCACTGTTTGTATATCCTTTACCACAGTTTGGTCTGGTTGGGCAAGTTCCAAATAAAGTTCAGTAAAACCTATTAGCATTTGTTATCTTGAGACATGTTCATACGCTATCCTGCACACATCCAGGAAGACGACTGCAGCAAGAATAGCCATGATGATGGACATCCATGGCCATGGGGCTTGTATGGGTGATGAGGACTCCCCCAAAGACTGCTTCTGCATCAAAAGACATATCAAATATAGTGTTGAAGAAAGACTTTAAGAAGCAAAGGGTTCACCTAACATACTTCTGCACAACAAGAATATAATTTGTAACTGGGAATTACGATTAGTACTTAAATTCCAAACCTAATGGGAAAACCTTTACAAAACAAGAAAACTGCATGTGTTGCTTCATACAAACACTAGATTTGAACATGGTATCAAATGTAATTAATGATATTAGTTTGAATTCCAGTGCAAAATCATATAGGGTGTCTTAGGCTTAATGTGTGAAAACATTTTACAAATTCATGAACTGTTGCATGGTATAAACAATATGCATCATTGAAATTAAATAAGATACCTTTACTGGGACTCTCTGTATTGATCCTGCTTGTTGACTCTGTGAAGGGATATTTCGAGCAGGCCTAACATCGAGAACTCTACCCATCAAGAAATGCTTGCCAACTGACTCTATCTCTACTTCTAGAGTTCTACCCAGATACTCCTTGTTATGAGGGACTAGAACCTGCAGAAAAGAAGGAAAGTGAAAATATCATCTAGTTTGAAATTTAAGAGCTATTTGGTAATAAATGTTGGTAGTATATGAAACTGAAAACACTAACACTTAAGCCAATAGACCAGAGTGAAACAGCATGAAAGTAATGAGCTCAATAGTAAGCTGCATTCAAATTTGTTTGCATGTTTGCAGTTTGAAATTTCAAATAGTCAATGAAACTGAATTCTACAGAAATTATCTATTTCCAGGATAAGATACACTGAATATATCTTATATTTAAATTAATAAACACATGTAAATTATTCAAATACACTACAGAAGCTGTGACAATTTGAGTAAAATAAAAAGGAGCACACACACTAATTACACGAGGAAAGCTGAAATCTAAACCAAATGTACATACCTGATCATAAAATTTGTTGTGTGCTACTAGATATTGCTTGTCATGAGATACCTCTGTGACAAGAACTTCAAACCTCTCGCCCACCTTGTCATCATACGTCTGATAGCTCTTGAACAGTGTGGTCAGAGCCTTGGTACGCCGCTTTTTCTGTGTTTAAAACAAATATATTACTCTGTTTTAATATTTCTATCATTCCCTTTGACATGCAGATGCCAAAAATCATGCCTAAGACAGGAGGCAAAACTTAGATTAGCAAAAGTTCCAGATTGTCTCCCTATGGTAATGCACACTAACACTAGTCTGAAGTTCACAGCTACATAATAGTTATTAAGATATGATAACAAGGCTTAAATAAAACCTACTTAATTTTTTTTTTAATGTTAGAAAATGGCTGTCAGATCATTAGAGAGGACATACCTCCTGAGCTGGGACTTGAGGCCACTTGGCTGCTGGTGTGCCTGGACGAGGAAAGTACTGATTGATGAAAACACTTGGGAATTTGAACTCCTCTATCAAACTCAGAGTTTCCTCAAAGTCCTAGAGAGAAAAATTGAAACACAACACTGTATAACTCATCAAATCTATAGAGGACAAAATAGTAGAAAGTAGATTTTTTTCTTAAACAGCGTTAGACCTGGGATGGTACACTGGAGTTCACCTATCAAGCTCACAGTTTCCTCTATTAAAGTCCTGGAAAGTACCAATTGTTACAAAGTCAAATTTGTATTATTTGAAATTCATGAAATCTATATAGAACAAATGCCTGACACACCTGATCTATTGCCTAAATTACTAGGCCTGAGACGGTATTGTATCCAGAATATAACAGCCAGCTTCAAAGGGAGTTACTAATTTTCAGATTGCTTCATCTTTAGCAGACTAGTAACCTTGTATTCTGCATACTTGCAATAAAATATTAGCATAATATTTAAATATGCGCAAAAATACCTCACCTTTTGGCTCTCAGTGGGAAATCCGCATATAATATCTGTTGCTATGGTAACACGAGGCACCCTTAATTGTCGATGAAGAAAACACATACAGAGAGAAATATTATCCAGCAATTCTGTCACAGGTGTCAATTAATATTTGGGTCATTTCACCAGGTTGGGACACATTAGTGTGACATAACAAAGATCACTAAAATTGTGATTTTAGGCTAGTACTTGTATTGTTATTGCATTGAACTGTCTTTAACTTGAAGACAATGCACAATTTAACACATAGAACAATACATGATACATGTACAAGGCCATTAACTTTTTTCAATTTTTTTAATGTGGAGGCTTCCATAGACATTTTCTGACGCAACATTGACACCACATAAATTTCACCTATTGTGTCAAGTGGACTTTAAAACATTTTAACAGAACTATTGTTGTCCAACTTTGTACATTTTACTCTAACATGACATGGTGAATGTTTTTGACGTAATTTAAAATTCATAAATGAGGGATATAAGAAATTATGTTTGAACAGACAGGTATGACGTAACATTGACGCCATGAATGTACATGGCCATATTTCACACATCAAGCAGGAAATGTCCAAACTTTTAATATTTTTGTATTTATGGTGTTCATCAATTTAGTAAAAATGTACTTTGACACCTTTAGCTTAGCTTACATAGATGTTATACAAGAAATTGTCTAAAATGTGTGCATGACGTAACATTGACACCACGTCTAAAATAACCATAATATTTGTTATTTTTACAACAAAACTATTATTTTGTCACTGTAAATGTTATTTTGCTTTAGAATAGGTCACATGAAATAATTACAAGCCAATTTTGTAACACTAAGGTTTGTAAGATATATTTTATACACATTTAAAATTATAGGAAAGTCTGACACCATTGTTATGTCCTACACTTCAATTTTGGATAAGGTGAATTGTGTATTTCAAAGTAATAAATGACAGGAAAAATGAATCTACCTGAAAGTTTGGTACTTACAGTGATCTGATTTAAAAGTATGGATAGATTAAACTTAATCGTCATAATTTTTCTAGACTTCACCATTTACTAATTTTTCATGTCACAAATTTCTCACTTTTTCCACTAAAAATTTGCTGGAAAAATATGAAATATGAAAAGAAAATCAATTCAAGCGAAATCATATTTAGTATCATTTCAAAGATTTGTGTATGATGTGCAAACTCCATGAAACCAATTGTGAAAAAATATTTAAGACATATGATAAAATTCCAATTAAATTTTGTAAGTATGAAAATTGGAAGTGTGTCCCAACCTGGTGAAATGACCTATTTCTGAAATAAGAAAGGCCTATAAAGATCTTAAGCACTATCACAGAATAAACAAATGACATCTTTTATGTAAAAAAGTATGTTACCAAAAAAATTCTGCAAATATAATTTCAATATAAAGAGAATTATTAACTAGCAAATTCTGTCACAGGTGTCATTTTAATATTTCTGAAACAAGATAGGCCTATAAGGTTTCAAGCATATATCTTAAGTACTATCACAGAATAAACAACTAACATATGTTATCAAAAGAGAGCAAAAGAAAATTTTATGCCATCTAATTTCAATTCCTAACTTGTCAGTGTTAGCCATGTTATTTTCTTTTTTCAATTATTTGGATTGTAAAACTTCCAAATTCACACCCTCTAATTTTGTGTACTATATAAACATACAGTCTTTTGATTTTAGACTAGACCATATGCAAAACTGCATACCCTTCACTGTTACACATGTTTAATTATGTTACTGGTAGTTTGAAAGTACCTCTAAAGAAGCTAAATAGATTTAGCAAAAAACGAAACTATACAAAAGATGAGATAATCATGCATCTTTTCAAATCTTAAATTAGGGGTGGGAGTTTCGGGTATTTTTTCAATTCGGAAACCCGACAATTTTTCGGGCGGGTTCCCGGTTACCCGAAAATCATATAACACAAATTACAAGCTTATATTTACCCTTAAGAAGCTATTAACACTGGGAAAAACTTGAAAGCGCATCACTGCAGTGGGGCGCTACATGGATATTTACATGTAGATATTGAATGGGTTGTTGACGTTATCTATCGCCTTGTCATGTTACATACATGAGTAATCATTAAATACTTATTTTCGGGAAACGGGCATGTAATATTTTGACCCGGGACCCGATGCTCTCGGGCGGGACCCGGGTACCCGGTTTTTAGTCCCAGCACTAACTTAAATTCACTTGAAATTCATGACATGCTCTTTGGGTTGTTGGCTTGTGAAGAGCTGATAGGGATAATTTTATTGCTATGAGAAATATATTCCCAATCTTGGCAAACCAAACTCACTCTTTTCTCAGGAACTCCACAATTTTCCTGAAGTCAGCAGTACAGTACTCTCTCTTCATGTCCATGAGAACTGAATCTGAACCTGACTGGATAGGGATGTGAAGGAAGGAGTATACCCTGGGATGACGCAGAATCCGGGCTATGCCCTGTCAAAGATTACATCAATGAAATAGTGTGTTACTATAAGATTATATCCATGAAAAATAGTGTGTTAAGACGAGCTGCAGCCTCAATTTCACACAAAATGATATACTGTAAAATCAGAACATTTGAGACAAAAGCCTATGGCAGCTTGTTAAGGATGTTCCTTTTAATATAAAAAAAATACTTATTTATTCAAAATATTCAATCATTATGCCTCATGAAACTTCATTTTTTAAAAAGTAGTCTCATCCTCTGAAAAAAAGATGTAGTCTACTTTAGTACTTCTTATTCCCTTGAACTCATTTTCATTGAAAAGAAGACGCAAAACTGTTTTTGCCTGGATGTCGGGCTATATATCAGCTATGAATAATATTCTAAAATAAAAAAGTGTTCACAAATGTATCTACTGGGTCTGACGAATAGACAATTTTCAACAACAAAATGTGGGACAAATATCTAGAAGGGAGCAGATAGTTTTTCAAGTCTCAACAAGCAAATCTTCTGCTACAGATATAAAAATACAACCTAAGAAAGAGATGAGTAAAATGATAACTCCACTAATCCTGCCAATAGATATGTTATTGATGTTGTATTCATCCTCGTATCTCTTATTTTTGCTTACAAACCCACCTCTAAATGGTCCAGGATGTATGGTGGATTGGTCATCCCTATCCTCATCATGCAGCCCTCAGGAATGACTGCTACCAGCTGGTCTAACAGCTCTACAATGGTCACTCCAATATCAATGCCATAGGCCCCTGTGTCTTCACTGGTCAGCCAGATTTCACAGACCCCCTCTATTGACAAAGTAGCAATGGAGATGGACAATTAAATTTCTTGTGAGGTAACTTAGCGCAATGTAGAGGCACAAAAAGACACGTCTGGAATGCAGAGGCATAATTTTTAGTGATATCAGTGAATTAAAAGTTATAATTTGGCATATATCTGAATGAAGGTTTTGATTCCACTTACCCTATCCAACGTCATAGAAGTATTTTATCAACTCCATGAAAATAAAATGTCCAAATAAAATCTACCAGATTCAGGTTCTGAACAATAATATGAATACCACTTCTAAGACGATACTCAGCAGGATCCATAAGTGAGGATCTAGAGGATCTAGAGGATGTACTAAACAGTTTTTGTGCACTGTCAGCCTTATACCCTTAATAAAGGCCAAGGTAGTTTCAAATCACAGACAATCGTAGGACGACTGCTTTGACGTCACTACGACTAGGAGACGATTTGGCCTTTTCTCCGATTTAAAAGCTTGCAAAAGTCCATATTTTAGATCTTACTATCTATACGACTAATTGAGCACAGAACAATTGTCGTAGAACTGGAAATACACCTATGTGAAGCTGCGGACTGTGGAGTGCGTTTGCAGTCTGTGGGAAGATGCAGAATATCAGTTTATGCATAAGAAGCTTTTCTCAGAAGCTTACCATCAAATGACTGTTTTGCTCTGGCAACTAGCTCTTCTGGTGGATAACTTCCAAGTTCTCCCCTTGCATGTTTCGTTTTGCAGTAAGTGCACTGGTTTAGGCAGCTGTTGCAAGAACAAAAAATAAGATTCTACTTAATCTTTAGTTTAATCCATTATTGATTTGTAAAAATTAAGGCAGTTATGAAAAAAGAAGGCACCAATGAGAGTCGTCTAAATGTCAATAATTTTCACACATTCCTTGATTGTTTTGGTAACCTTTGCAAATAGATGTACTCTGCAACAAAGAATATACACAAATAAGATGAATGAGTCAACTCAAGACAACAGTGTAACACAACAGTGTAACACAACAAAAAAATTCTTATTTCTTACCATCTCATCACTAAATCATACAATAAAGCAATTCAAACCTTCAAATCTTTTATTACTAATACAAATTTTATATGAGTCATTTTGATAATCTCACCATATTCATTTAACTTCCATTTTTCAATCACTACAGGGTGGGACTTTTCAGACAATATGCTCACGATAAATCCTGAGATAACAATTCTTTTGTAACAAATCTATTTAAGGCTATTCTCCGATTTTGCAGTACCTGACATCCTTTTAAAATAATAATTTGATTTTTAAAACTTACCCTGTATTAATTGCTAGGATTTCTACTAGCACGTTTCTCCTGATCTTAGGCAGGTCCAAACTAGCTCCACCAATCTTCTTTCCTTCCTTCTTCTTTTGTCCAAACAACCTCACTGTATTTCCTAAGAATTAAAAGAATGATACCAGAATTTTAATTACTATAAATTTGACTATTTTATTAGACCAATTTATGCAAGTCAGTTTAAAAGTAGAGTGGTAGAGTGGCTTAATTTATATTGGATTGATTAAATTGTACCAATCACCTGAAAAAATAAATTGTGTACAGATAGAAAGTATATAATCAACCTCAAAGAATTTTATCCGGCATTCTATAGGTCAACAGTTAAAGGAGTATGAAGGAAATAAAGGATAACATGAAAATGTTCGTGCGGAACTCCCGAGTTGGTTTCCCTGTGAGCCCTTATCTTGGCATGCGCGTACGGGTGCATCGAGTAGTCTACTCACGAGTCGCCTTTACCCTTTACACTTATAGAGAATGCAATTAAAATTGCAATATCTCTTTATAAATTAATATTTGAAGCCCATATTTTGAATATAGTATAACGACATGGAACCTCTAGCATACAGAGCAAAATATTTTTTGTTGATTGGTACCCTTTAAGTTCAGCTCAGCCATTTCAGCTAAATTAAAGGAGAATTAAAATTAGAATATAAATGTGCTCATATTCAAAGATGTAATCTATTCCTTCTTGTTGCCCTACGTAGTTTTGCATTAAAATATACGAGATGGGTATAAATCAGGATTTTCTCAGCAAGATTTATCGTCTGCTAGCGATACCAGGGGGCTGCCATTTTCTTGATGTGTACATAAAGACATTTTTAATCTGAATGCAAAATTGTCTTTCTTCCTGATACAAAATTCTATCTGAGATTTAAAATATTTAACAGATATATACATATATTCTAGAAACAAAAATGTGTCTTATATTTCTTTGAAAATTACGATTTTATTAAATATCAATCTATTTTGCTGAATGATGGCGAGATCCCACTAACGAATGTTGTTTCAAGTCTCAGTGACCTGGCTGCATACATGAGAGGAGTGCATTCAGGATTTGAAGTCACACTAAGGAATGACAACCCAAATTTGCTTGATGTGGATGGTGATATCTGCCATCACATGCATAACTGTGCAAAAAAGTTCTGCAGTCATTTCGACAATTATGGGGAATATCTGTGTGATGATTTGTACAATGACTTCAAATATTCACCTGATCTGAGGGAGTATTTTGCAGAAATATGTGCATTTCTTGGAACACACTGCAAAGTTCCTCTGCAAAGAGTTCCACACCGATGGTTATCATCATATGATGCTAGTGAGAGAAACCTGTCTATTATGGATGAACTGACAATATTCTACTATGCATGGACAACTTCTTCAGATAGATTAAAGCATCCTAATCTATACCACCAGTTGACATCATCCCTCACAACCATGCAAACTGCACGCCTTAATGTGATCATTCAGGAACTGAACAAGAAGAATCTGACTGAGCAAGGAAGAAACAGAAAAAGAAGGATTGTTCGCAAGCTGTTCTCTGAAAGGGAAACGACTCTGTTTTATTTGAACTTGTACACAGCAGTCCTCCCAATGATGAAATCGTTTGTGCTGTTATCTGAACAGAAAGTTCCAATGATGCATAGATTGCATGATGAAATTCTGGAACTATTCAGGAACTTTCTGGCATGCTTCATCAAACCAGAGGCAATTTCTGCACAAGGTTTTTGCCCAGCCAAGCTAGTCACTAGAGCTTGACAAGAACTTATTGAAGTTATCACTGTTCCATGTTGGAAATGCAGCAGGGCAGATCCTAGGACAGATGGAACCAGGAAATGTCAAATCCCTTCTCTTGAAAGTCAGGAAAGCCTATGTTGAGACAGGACTCTACATGCAAAGGAAACTACCCCTCAAAAATCATGTACTCAAATGCTTGTCTACACTAGATCCCAAAGCACAAGGCCACAGTTAAACACTTCACTTCTTCAAAGAACTAGGGAAGCTGTTTCAAAACCACATGTCCACACGGGAACAAGACTCATATGAGGTCTCTGCAAGGAAAATGCAAATAGATGTACATGATTTGCCAGTATTTGAGGAAAATGTAACACTAGACAGATGGTGGAATGAAGTGTTCCAAGTCTTATCCAGCAATGAAACCAGTAGTGAAATGTGCACTTTCCATTTTCACTGGACCACGAGTGGAACAATTAAAGCTTTAGCATCATGAATGAAGTCATTTGTCCCAAAACAGAAAGATTGAATGCAATTCAAACTGTAAAGTATGATCTGCAAGCTACCCATGAATCATCCATTGAAAGATATGCTTTGAAAGATATGCTTGAAAAGACAAGATGAAGTCCCCTGTAGATACATTCCTATGTAAACAAATGCAGACTGCCTACCGCAGACATAAAGAGAAGGCTGAAGCTAATGTGCAGTCAACATCAAAGAAGCTACATGTACAGGAATGTGTGAAAAGCAAGACAAAGAAAGAGAAAGAGGGAAGTGTTCACAGACTTGCTCAAAGAATTAAACAGCAAAGAGCAAGGGATGCTGTTTTGCAGAAGAAGCGGAATACAAGCAGGAAATGAGGTAATTCCTATGCTATGTTGCATATTTTTTTTTCTTCAATTTACACAAAATTAACTTCTCTGTTTTGTAAGAAATAAATACATACATGTATGTGCATGTATGTGTTAGCTTTAAAATTTCGGGGGGGGGGGGGGGCAATTTTATGATTTCTGGCTTTATTTTATTATTTATCTATTGGTTCTCATGTTTATTTGTCTTGATTGAACATATGCATATACTTTAAGCTCATTGATTGTCAATGTTGTTGTCTATGTTCCAGCAGGTAATCATACGACTTGTCGCAAATGAGTTTTGGACTATCTTTCAAACAATGGCTGTTGTGCACTCAACCTTAAAGTAGAACACTAATGATTTTAAATATTGGCTTAATACTTATTATTGCATAGATGGCATGAATTAAACAAGGTTATCCAAATTTAAAGCTTGGAAACATTTGAATTAATGATTATTATCAATTATAAAACGGTAAAATACAGCCTCCGATATAGCAGCTGAAAAGCTCCTTGAACGCTGCTGAGATGTGTGACGACACAAGAGGGGCGAGTCCTGTCTAAGCAGACGATGTCCCATAACATTATACACATTTTTCAGTGCCTGTTTTGTCATCTCCTCTTCACTTATTTCTCTTACTTGACTAGCGTCAGTCTTAATGTTAGTCTGTTGCCTCACTCTTAACTTCGTGTATGGTATTATTTTGATGAAAAATGCAGCGTTAAAAAAATAAAGGAATCAGTCACTTGTAAACAAAATAAGACGCCATTGTATTTTCAGCTGCTTGCACCGCGGCATGTTCGGCGTTTCAAGAGGGAACGAATACCATCCAGCTATTATTCGCAGGGCTTTTCAATTTGAAAATGGGGTTTATTTCATTGATCATTGACCCTTCTCCTGTGTATTTACAATCAAACGGTTTTAGTTATCAGAATCAGTTCACTTTCCCTTTTAGAATGGTGTGAAATAAGGTCATGTTTAAATGTACCAAACTCTTTATAATTTGATAAATAATTGCATTGCAATTACGTTCATTCATTATAGGACGTCGTCTGCTTAAGCAGGATCGATCCCTCGTATGACGACATCAAAACATCGCTATATTTCTGGCGAATCCTCGGATATTCCACATGCTGAGAAGAGCTTTTATTTATGTTGTTTTTATAATCATCATATACGCAGTTGACATAAAACTTATACGATTGCCATCTGTAAGCTTCCCAATTTCTAGTGATACATTAATTGCCATATTTGTGATTTTCTTGAGTGTTCTACTTTAACAGCAACATTGAAACAAAACTGACAAAACAACGAAGGAATATATAGTCTATCCATACATGTTAAAAACTACTCAGTTAATCCCACATTTTTAAAACAATACTCAATTCAAAAAGTGTAACATATTTTCTGACTCACACTGTATAATTTTCCGCCTAAAAAAATTGTTTGCTACTACCCGTTTTCTCTCTTTTGTGCTTTGCGCGGAATATACAGTACAGTATTGCATCCAAATAATTGAAAAGCAGTGCAGGCATCAAACAACAGACTCACACACACAGGCTATGCCATCTATGAACTATTTTGACGAAAATTGTCGATAAGATGTACTTGTACCAAGGGAAGGTGGGTTGATTGGTACAGCGTTGTCGGACTGATTGGGGTGGTGCCCGGGGTGATTGGTCACGTACATTATTGGGGCATGCTTTTTTTCTTTATTTGTTTGATCACCCCCCCCCCCCAGCAACGACACAGCCGTGGAGGTGTCCCCCATCCTATATTATGACTTTGTTTTACTTATTTAATTTTTATGAATAGCGACTCTCTTTCGGTGTTAACGTCAATAGCGACCCCCTTTTCGTATCATGAATAGCGACCGTCTTCTTATTATTAATAGCCACCCTCATTACGTATTATGAATAGCGACCCTCTTCTTTGATTATGAATAGCGACCCTCTTCTCCAATTATGAATAGCGACCTCTTCTCCGATTATGAATAACGACCCTCTTCTTCAATTATGAATAGCGACCCTTTTCTCTGATTGTGAATAGCGACCCTCTTCTTCGATTATGGATATCGACCCTCTTCTCCGATTATGAATAGCGACCCTCTTCTTCGATTATGAATAGCGACCCTCTTCTTTGATTATGAATAGGAACCCTTATGAATAACGACCCTCTTTTCGTATTATGACTAGGGACCCTTATGATTAACGACCCTGATTTGGTATTATGAATAGCGACTCTCTTTCCATATATGAACAGCGACCCTTATGTCTTATTATGAATGGCAGTCCTCAGTCCTCATGAATAATGACCCTTACGAATAGCAACCCTTATGAAAATTATAAATAATTTTTTTAATGAATAGCAGTCCTTATGACTAGCGAGCGGACCCGTCAAGTATATCTTACCATTCCCTTCACTTTATTAATTAAACTTAGATTGATCCTTGTGAAGATGTAATCAGATGCATTTCATGAAATAAGCTAATAAAAAGGCACAATTTGGTTGCATACATATTCATGGTCAACATTACCTTTTACAGTCTCCTCCACAACTTCCACTACCCTGTCTATCTGCTGCACACCGATGACACTGACTCCTTGGATGTACTTAGCCCTGGGTTGGGCCTGGGGTACACAACCAGCCAGGACCAGTGCCTTTCCCTGCAGCTGGGCCTTCTGGATCTCATTCCTGAAGTGATCTTCAGCTGGGTTCTTTACCGTGCAGCTATTTAGCAGCCAGACATCAGCTCCGTTTGAATCGTCTGTAATCCATACAGAAACAATTGTCATCATTATCATTATCATCATCACTTTTATTCTCAACATCATCATTAAATAACCTCTGAATTGTTACACACACATTGTCATCACGTCATCTATTCTTATGTTCAGAAATAATGTCACTACCATCATTATCATGATTTTGATAATTAAGAAAATCAAGCTCTTATTCAGATTTAGTATCTAAAATAGTGTTTGATTTGCAAGTGGATGAAATGACAGTGAGTAGGCCTATATGAGTACTGTCAAACCAGAAAGGTTTGCCTGCATGAAACTTTCGCGAATTTCGCGAGGGGTCTAGATTCACCATTGTTTCTTACCGTGAAATTATAAAATCACAATTGAAACAACAAAATTATTGCAATTTGCGAAAGTTTCTTACTGCATATTTGGCTGTCATTAAACAATTCACGAAATATTCTGGTTTTGCAGTAAGCTGTTTTTCCATGTAGCAACCTACCTTACCTACTTAAATGTTAGGAGGACAAATAGTTGTTATACTCGACAGTGATTTGTTTACCTATGGTTTAAATTGAGGTGACTGACCTAGCACCATCCAAGAGAGAATGGTATGAAGCAGAAAAGGAAGAGAGAGAGAGAGAGAGAAGAAAGAAGGCTGACAGTATATGAACATGTATTTCATTTATTGTTATGAACATGTTTATAGGGAAAATTTACCATTCAAAGTGGTATCACGTACTTGGGGAAAACCCTGGAATGTGTTACACACAGGAATCAATGTAAAACCCAAAGATATTTTAAGAAATCCCATTAGAAGTTTTGTTTCAGCTATATTTCATATTTAATTTCATATAAATACATGTATATGTAAAGAATCCTATCATTTAGCCAGTTGCCCATCAATTAGATCACATGATATTACTAAAGGCTACTGTGAGTTTGTGAAACTGTTGCAGCCTTTAAAGGCCAAGTCCACCTCAATATCATGTTGATTTGAATAAACAGAGTAAAATTAAACAACCATAACAGTAAAAATTTCACTGAAATCGGATGTAAAATAAGAAAGTTATGGTGAAAAGTTTTGCATTATTTCATGAAACAGTGATATGCATAACATGGGCGGTATGCAAATGAGTGAACCGATGTCATGCACTCACTTTTCCTTATGTCTTTTATTATATGAAATATCATATATTTCATTTTTTGGCTTCAATAATGTAAAACATGGTTTGACTCCATATGGAACATGTAAAATCATCATTGTTGTAACTTATTTTCATACAAGGAAGGGATTCTTTATTATCACATCTATAAAAATTGAAATATTTGAAATTTCATATAATAAAATACATAAGGAAAAGTGAGTGTGTGACATCATCGGTTCACTCATTTGCATACCGCCCATGCTATGCATATCACTGTTTCATGAAATAATGCAAAACTTCAAAATGCCATAACTTTCTTATTTTACATCCGATTTCAGTGGAATTTTTACTGTTATGCTGGTTTAATTTTACTCTGTTTTATTCAACTTGATATTGAGGTGGACTTGGCCTTTAATAAACTTACCAGTAATGGAATAACCATAGCTTGCTAGCTGACCCGCCATGTATTCTCCATCAGAGTTATTATGAGAGCATCCCCATGTCTTCACAAACACCTTCTGAGTCCCAGGTATTACACTGGAAAGAAATAACATAAATACACCATTTGACTTTGGAAGTTTACTGTCAGACTACAACACAATATTATCAACATACAAAAAGGTTCTTGAAAGAGATATTCAACAAGTACATTCTTCAACTAAAACCTGTCCATGAATGAGCAATATAAAGTAAAATTACTGGAGGTGACTGGTAATTGGGTTAAGTTCCTTAAAATACATAATCATTCTTTACCAATAAAAAATTTTAAAGCGAAGGTGGAAAAAAGGAGGTGAGCTTCTATGCAACAGGTGTGATTTGGATTTCTCCAGATATTTTTTGCAGGCAAAAAAAAATCAAAGTCAGGTAACCACATCGACATACAAAAGAAAATGCAGTTTAAAAAAAAATTAGGATAAATGGGCTGGAAAATGGCTTTTCATCAAATTAATGATGAACTAATCAGTTCTACAAATTATCTGGGGGTCCTACATGAACAAAAACCTGATTGGATGAGTGAATTTTGTTTACAGGTTGCCCAAGGCAGTGGTTGTGCAACAACTTAGTTATGAAATAATGAAGTTAATTATTCAATTGTCTCCAACGGCCACCAGAAGGTGGTAACACACGCAACTGCTGTGTGATAGGTTGCTCGACTGCTGTGAAAAAAATCACAGGCAGACCGAGCGGGATTCGAACCCGCGACCTCTGGGTTACTAGACCAGTGTCATAACCACTAGACCACCGGAGTGCCCTTAGTGGTATAGGTTCGAACTATCCCATTCGTATGATGTCAAATCAACTTAGTAATGATTATCAAAATTTGAGGAAGCGATGACTGTAGGATTTCGTACTGTATTTATAGGATATGATGCTCTTCTTAGCCAAACTTCATGATGCTACATTTATTATTATTACTATTATTATAATTATTATCATTATCATAATTATCATCATTATTACTATTATTATTATAATTACTACTGTTTGTTTTACGCAACAGGGATACAGGACCTTCAGATCATATATAATTAATTATTTCTCTAACTTTTATAAGATATATTCTGTAAAATACTGTTACATCTCCAATTCAGAAGTACAAATCTCCTTTGATAGCTTTACACATGTATGATGCAATTAATTGGATTAAGAACCAAACGACAGAATTCAAGGTTTCCTTCCAAACATGCATTCATACAAAATAAAGACAATACCTGTCTGCTTTGATGTCTTCTATTTTTCTTCTGTCCTTCTTCCTGTTTAAAACCTTTGGCATCACATTTCGTTTGTTAGCAAAACGTTCAGTTGGGGTGACATCCCCGGCTGCTATGATGTCTTCGATGTCGTCAATTCCAAACTCACAAGCAGACGGCATGGTGATTCTGTGGATTACTGGTAAGTAGATTTTCAGCTATTAAAATGCTTAAGATATGTGAAACACCTTAAGCAATATGTCATTATGAAAGAGGACAAGCTATACAGCCATGGAAAAACTTATTAGACCAAGAATGGTTACTGATAGTGTTATTTTTGAGGTAAGAAGGAAATAAAATATCATAAAAGCAAGGTATAATTGCTGGAATTCATTCAAAGAAATACAAAGGCAAATCATTTTTATAATTTTGTATACATATTATAATACCCTTAGAAGCTTGGTCTAATAATTTTTCCAGGGCTGTATGTCAAAGATTGGCCAACCTGTTTACTATTACCAGGCATTACATCATCGCGCTCACATCGCCGAAACTGGGCTATTAAAGGGAGCAATGGGTATGACTCACTTCCATCTTGTGGTACATGTACATTTGTAGATCCCTAACACCCCTGTATTAAGCCTTTCAAGACAATTGACCACATTATGTGGTTTGGCTCAATAACTTTTGATTCAGAGCACTAACAAATATACCAGATACACGAGTAGAAAGAACAGAAATTTCTGCACACATTATGTCACAGTGCTGTGACTAGCCTTCAATCAAGGCGGCTGTGCTGCTCTGTCGATCTCCTGGTCGATCTTCGAACGCTCGGAACAGTCCTCTGATTGCGCAGGAAGTTGACACAAGCATGCAGCTTGCTGCACACCACCTTTAATCACCCGTCATCATAATCAATATCCATATATTCAAGACGACCGAGAGACTGCATGCATCATTCAACAACGTTCCCAAATAGTGCAGTACGACTCGTTAACGTTTTTAACACACAGCTAGATTTAAAAGTACACCGTTGACTGAGCTCTATTGTTCAACGTGTGTAACCAATCAAATAAAAGGAACCGTAACAGAAAAGATTGAGCTCTTCCATTATTCAGCTGGGACCAAAAAGGGCAGATTGCGGGATAAAGCTGAAATTATGTATACTTTTCTTTTCTCTTGATAAAAACTCCACTCAAAAATAGATATTTGTTCATTTTTCAAAAAGAAAATGGTCAACAGTCAAACTTTTCTTATGTGGAAATTATCATGTCCTATTTGCGATAATAAATTTTTACTTTCCCCATGTTTGGAATTAGCTGAGCGGTCTCTTCACGCGTCACAGAAGCTATTGATTGGTTCATTTTCTCTAGTACCAGGAACTGAATTATTCATGAAAGATTTTCGTAGAAAATTGACGAAAGATTGAAAAGTTAAACATAATAAATATTAATAAGAAAACAACAAGTAACGCTAATCATTGCTAATGCTGACATGGCTGACGCCTGATGACGGATGCGTAGAGACTAGAGCAGAGCACTCATAGGTACACGCCATTGCCGACTGTGTAGGAATGCAGCCAACACACATCCCATACCTAAACTGCATCACTGTGCATTTTTGGCTATATTTAAGTGAAACTCATATATTGCAGTTTACTTAAATCTAAATACTTATGTTGAATAATAGATGATTAAAACTTACCAGTTTGTTTTGCGACCTTTGAAGAGGGTTTCCTGAAATTTTGGGTACTTTTTGTCGATAACTCCTATCGAGACTGTCCCGTCAGCATCCATTTTGTATTTTTCACGATTATGATGAAGGGAGCCCTCAGCGCTCGTAGTGGTACCGGCGCGATCGGTTCGTCGATCTCCTACGAAGACCTGAAAGGGCCAAACTGACGACGTAAAAAAATAAAAAATATTACGTACGTACGTAATAATTACTACGTACGTACGTAATATTTTTTATTTTTTTACGTCGTCAGTTTGGCCCTTCCAGGTCTTCGTAGAATAGCTTGTGTGCGTAACATTCTGCGTACGTATCTATGGTGCGTAACCATGTAGAGCGGCCTCACTAGTGCGCAACATATTGAGAGCAGTCGTCATCCGTATGGACATGATGGAGATGTGGGTAACAAGTACGAAAAACAAGGCTGTAAATGTAAGTTTTTATAACTTTCTACATTTTGTATCTTAACGAACTTATAACGTAAACTCTAAAGAGTGATACTTAAGTATCAGTTTGCCCACAAAAACCTCCATTTCAAACAAAATTACATCTGTATCCCCAATACCCAGTATACACACATGTATGATGGGGGGACCTAAAGCTACGCACTTTGTTTTCAGCAGCTAAAAGGTCACAGAAATCACTGGCTTGTCACCAATTTCATTCCATATCCTGATTCTGGATATTCTAAAGTTGATTTGTGGGGAAAATTACGATGGGTGAATGTCAATAATGCACGAGTCAGGTCGATATCAATGCCGATGTTAAATTTTGTTCTTAAAAATGAAGGGGTCTTAAAGCTACGCACATGCAATCCCGGGTACATTTCTGTAAAATAGTTGGTATTTTCTGTCGCATGTACTAAAGGTATGGGGGAAAAAATAAGATAAATATTTTAAATACTTGCTTTCAAATTCAGCCCTTAAAAATCTCACTCCTACCTCAAATGGCCGTTAGGAAGAACTTTTGATATTTTCAGCAAAATCCAAAGTCAAAATCTTGTCCAAAACCGGAGAAATCCCCGCCGATTTGTTTCGCGATCGCGTGTTGTTTACAAACTGCCGATGTCTTAGACTAAAATCGGCCAATACAATTTTTGTCCACGAAGAAACTCGGGATCGCAAGCGCACATCGATCTTTACGATCGCGCACACAGAAAATCGGAACTTTTCCGTGTACGCCATAGGGACCGAATTTTTGAGGACAAAACTCTTTTGGGGAGATGTCGGCGCCCGCGGCGACCAGGAAATGTACACAATGACTCCGATAGCTCGTTTCGCGAGAATCAACAGTAAATTACGGATTTGATTTTTGAAAATATCTTTTCCAACATTGGTGAGTTGAATTTATTGTATTTCTTGGATATTTTGGGGTCGGTTTTTGAAAATTAAATGCCGATTTTGAGTGAATATTGGTGACTTTTGTGCAGTGGTGTTTTAAAAAGATGAGGTGTATGACTGCCTACATTATACACACGAAGTATAGGAATGTAGCTATGAGTGCGCACATGCAATAAATGAATGCAAATTAATATTGAAATTGACTGTGTGTATCGCGTGTGTGTTTTAGCCTGATTTGAACGCGTTGTATTGCGCGTGTATGTGATTTGTATGGTGCGTAGCTTTAGGACCCGCGTAGCTTTAGGACCCCTTGCCATATATGATCCTAATGGTCAATATTATGACCATTGCTTCACTCATAGCTACATTCCTATACTTCGTGTGTATAATGTAGGCAGTCATACACCTCAACTTTTTAAAACACCACTGCACAAAAGTCACCAACATTCACTCAAAATCGGCATTTAATTTACAAAAACCGACCCCAAAATATTCAAGAAATACAATAAATTCAACTCACCGATGTTGGAAAATATATTTCAAAAAATGAAATCCGTAATTTACTCTCGATTCTCGCGAAACGAGCTATCGGAGTCATTGTGTACATTTCCTTGTCGCCGCGGGCGCTGACATCTCCCCAAAAGAGTTTTGTCCTTAAAAATTCGGTCCCTATATGGCGTACACGGAAAAGTCCCGATTTTCTGTGTGCGCGATCGTAAAGATCGATGTGCGCTTGCGATCCCGAGTTTTTCGTGGACAAAAAATTTATTGGCCTATTTTAGTCTAAGACATCGGCAGTATGTAAACAATACGCGATCGCGAAACAAATCGGCGGGGATTTCTCCGGTTTTGGACAAGATTTTGACTTTGGATTTTGCTGTAAATATCAAAAGTTCTTCCTAACGGCCATTTGAGGTAGGAGTGAGATTTTTAAGGGCTGAATTTGAAAGCAAGTATTTAAAATATTTATCTTATTTCCCCCCCATACCTTTAGTACATGCGACAGAAAATACCAACTATTTTACAGAAATGTACCCGGGAGTGTTCCTAACGGCCATTTGATGTAGGAGTGAGATTTTTAAGGGCTGAATTTGAAAGCAAGGTATTTAAAATATTTATCTTATTTTTCCCCCATACCTTCAGTACATACGACAGAAAATACCAACTATTTTACAGAAATGTACCCGTGAGTGCATTGCTTGCTGATGTGGAGCAGAGGCTATGTGCTGAGCAAGACTTCCCGTGCAATAATCAGAGGATGATTCCGCGGGTTTCGAGGATCGAAAAGGGGATCAACAGAGCAGCACATCGCCTCGATTAGAGGCTATGCTGTGACCTGTGTGCTATTTCTTTCACATCTGGTTTTGTAAACATCACCAACAAAACATTACAAGATGTCCCATATGTGGGACTGAATTGCATCACGAGTTCTACACTGACACACGCCATCCCTGGTCATGTCACAACCTAGCCCCGGGACGCTGCCACGAAGTGGCAGCGTCCTGAGTGAAACCAGTACGATTCGGTGGGTCTCACAATCTACCAATGTTCAAATGACCATTTAAAAAATGGCCATGTAATTATTATTTTTTAATTAAAGTATCATATATACGATGCCACTTACCTAAACAGACTTTACGCAAATCAGCTTTTCCTAAAAAATGTGTAGAATCGATGAATGTCACTTTTTACTCTCAATTTTCGAAACCAGTCCCATTCGCCATGTTGTTAAAGCCAAATTGAAAATAGGCACTTGCGCATGCGCCTATGAATGTTTATTACAATGACGGCATAGTTTTCGTCAATGGAATAATGAATATTCATATACCCACTGTAATCCGCCGATCGCTAGCGTATAGATCTAGCGCTCTCGCTCAAGCTCGTCTAATGAATATTCATAATCCTCCCTTCTTGTCTGTATTATAATTGGAGCTGCTGACGCATGCGCATTGCAAGCAAAACACCGACCTTCGGAAGTTTTTACTACAGGCTCTTGGAGATAAATATGCCTTTTTTGTATCATCCTCATTGAAAAGAAAGACGACAGTCAATCGTAAAGTATTGTAAGTACCTAAAATAGCCTAAAATCAACTGATTTCATGTTTCATGGCTATCATTTTGACAAACGACCTTGTAATTATGTGACATCCATGCGATCAAAGGACTGCGAAGCGCAGCCCGAACACTACGTGTTCGGGCTGCCGCAGTAAGTCACAACCCCTCTCAATCAACGTATCAAAATAGTCATCCATTGTAAAGATTAATATAAATAATCACTTATGGTTATTTTGAAGTTAAAGACTTTGCAATCAAAATGAAAATAATCAAAATATAGTAATTAGTACCTGAAACTAGTATAACACTGAAGAAGTTAGCAGTGCATGCATGATGCAGTGCAATGTTTTTGTGTAGACTGTACCATCCAGCCAGCGCCAGAGGAGTAGAAGAGCGAGGGAATGGTCAATGGAAGTAGAGCCAGAGGCGGCGCTCCGGGGAGGGCATGGAGGGGGGGGGGGGGGGGGGGGGGGGGGGGGGGGTGCAGGGGGCACAGTGTCCCCCACTTTTTTCAAGTACCCTAATGCCCCTTTTCATAGTTAATAAGTGCCCCTTTTCTTTGTATAGTGCCCTTTTTCTTTCTAATAAGTGCCCTTTTTATCTTCTGAGTGCCCCCTTTAACTTCAGAGTTCAGACATTACTGCCCCTTATGAGATCTAATAATTGCCCCTGTTTTGTCTAATTAGTGCCCATTTCCCGTTCTAATAGTGCAATTTTTCCTTCTTATAAGTGCCTTTTTTCACTTCTGATTAAGTGACCCTTTTCCTTTGTATAACTGTGCCCCCTCTTCTTTCTGATAAATGCCCTTTTCACCTTCTGATAAGTGCCCCCTTTAACTTCAGAGTTCAGACATTACTGCCCCTTTTGAAATCTGTGCCTTTGTTTTTCGTCTGATTACTGCTCATTTTCCGTTCTAATAGTACAATTTTCCCTTCTTATAATATAAGTACCCTTTTCACCTCAGATAAGTGCATGACTCTTTTTCTTAGTATGACTGCCCCTTCTTCTTTCTAATAAGTGTCCTTTTTACCTTCTGATAAGTGCCCCTTTTAAGCTCAGATAAGTGTCCCTTTGAAATCTGACAAGTGTCCCTGTTTTCGTCTGATTGGTGCCCATTTTCAGTTCTAAATGTGCAACTTTTCCTTATGATAAGTGCCCTTTTCACCTCTGATAAATGCCTCTTTTTAAGTGCCCCTTTAACTTCTGATCAGTGCCCCTTTTTCTTTCAAATAGTATTATTTTCCCTCTGATAAGTGCCCGTTTTGTCCTCTGATAAGTACCCTACCTATATACCTATATATATTTAATATATTGTACCTATATACTCCGATGTCGCTTACAAACTAAAGTCCACAAAAGAGCCATATACCTAGCACCAAATAATCAGAGAGGCTTCATAATAATAGATCCCCCTACTGACATCAGCACAATGAGAGGCAGTGGAGCAGGGGGCACAAGGGGCACAATTCCCTAAATGAGCAGTGGCTCCTAAATCATAGCAGGAAGGAGAAATTTTTTCTAAAATTTTTCCAACGCTCGCTCGCATTTACCATTGCCTTCTTAGCATATTAGGAAAATCGCTGGATTCAAAATATCTATAATGAATAATCAGACAATTACACTCAACTGAAAAGTAGATTTTATCTAGAACCATGTTAAGACAAACAATAATGTGTCGAAATTGATCCTCGATAGTGTATTAATCAGAATGTAGCGGTATACTAATGTCTCAAAGTGGCATTTTCTGCCTTGTTTTCACTCTTTGTAGGTGCTCTTTTTTCCCCCAAAAGAGTCCCGTTTTGTTGGTGCCCCCCCCCCCCATTTTGAAAGAAAGATGCTCCACCGCCCCTGAGTAGAGGTAGTAGTCTGGGAACCTGTCCCGAAATAGTCACCCCATTTTACATATGAGATTTCACCTTCCATGTCATTCACAAAAAGCTTGTCAGCTCGAAAGAATTAAGCCGCCGGGTTTGGCCGCCAAAGCCCCCCAAAAGAGCCCCAAAGTCGGGTCAGTTTCAACTCATCTAACATATGCACCAAACTTTGTCAGAAGGAAGGTGTATACATTACCAAAACACCAAAACTGACAAAATGTTCCGTCGGGATGGGTTTTCAGGCCGCCCCTAAAAATTGGGGCAAATTTCGTCAGAAGGAAGAGGCATGGGTGTACATTACAAAAATATAAAAACAGCAAAGTGCCCCTAATCCAAGCTTTGCTGCCCATAATGCTCTGGATCGAAGTAGAGAAAACAATTTTTTAGTCCTTATACACCAATAAGAGTCTCATTCAATTCGTGTCAGATTTATATAGTACAATCTTGAGTATTGTAACTTTCTTGGGGTGCAATTTGGTGTCAAATGATAGTTTCAATAATAAGTTATTAAATTGTGAAAATTGTATTGCTTTCTCAAAAGTAGTCATTTTCAAATGACATTTTCAGGATTATGTAAACACACCCAATGTCCATCTGCCCCTAATAGAGGAGCTTGTTAAGTATCTGGGCTATGTGGCTGCCATTCAGGGGCCTGTTCCTCGAAACCGTCATAATATATCTAACTTCTTGACTAAGTCAGCGTTAGTTCGCTAGTTGTCTGCTGTGTTTCACGCCCGGGAGCCCGGGGGGGAGTGTGGGGGACATTTTTTCAGACGGAGGCGTGCTGCAGCCGCCCTCGAAACGGGTGTCTAAGGAACGGACAAGATATGTCGTGGTGTTGATAAACTATCCATTCATCTTTCAAGAAAGTTTGATGAGCATAGCATGAATATTTTTTTGGAGTTAATTAACTTTGAATATGATAATGCAAAACAGCCCACTCTTTGCAAGGAGAGTGTCCCATTTCAGGCACTGGAAATAAAAACAGCCTTTTTTGCTCATTTGCATGCAACCTGCGGCCTGACTGACACCCCTCAAGAGAAATATCAAGACTTTATACAGATAAATTTTACACCCTTCAAATTAAAAAATTGAAATTTTGATGTGTTTACTCATTTTTATCAATCGTATATTTAGACAATTCCCCCCCCCCCCCCCAACACCAAGAGAAATATAAAGACTTTTTACTTATGTGATCATGTGACTCAAGATGTCATGCCTGCTATGTATGGCGCACATCCCATCACGTCTATGGAAAAACTAATTACAATCTGCGCACACCAACTATCCCTATGCTTCACATCCAGGAACTCTTGCATGATTAGGGTGGTAATTATAATAAAAATTTGATCAACAATGATAAAACTGGCTCATTCAAATTTTTGAGGGGGGTGGGGGCAAAGAAGACTAAATTGATCTTGACTCAATACATGTACTTGGGTAAGTAATATACTCTCATATCCCCTCATAACCAATCATTATTCTTATTTCTTTATGATCTACTTAATAAATTTAATTATTTGATAAATTAAGTAATACATGTTTCTCTTTCAATCATTGTCAGGCACATTATCACATACAACATGTATTCTCAAATGCATGAATGTACTTGTACTAACTAAACAAAATCACTAGGGGGAGTACTCGAGTAGGGGCCTTTAGAGTACCTACATAAAGAGGGTAGCCACAACTCATGATTTGAACGCCATTTTGTTTCATCTGCTATGCAACATTTCTATTCAATTCTGACGATCACCTGGGTGTTCTCAATAGAAAGAATTCAAACGCCATTTTGTTTCATGAAAAGTCAGACGTCTATGTCGCTACTCTCTATATAAAGGTACTCTAGGGGCCTTATTCCAAAAACTATGTTATCCTTCATGTTAACGAAAACGATATCAATTACATATTTGATGTATCTGGCGGCTGTGCAGGTGTGTCTTTATGCAAACGCAGCCAGCTTTGCGCAGACATTAACCAATGACTTGCCCTTATTTCAACATTAAACATTGTTTTACTAACATAAAAGATAACAAAATACATGTACCACTAGATAAAAACATGTTGCTCTTCAAGTACAGTAAATATGGGCAATGGCAGATTTCCTTTTTTTTTAGGGGGCAGAATTGACCAATGCCCCCTTTAAAAAAACTTCAAGTGGTAATCTTTAAGAACTCAATCACAAGCCCCTGCTCTTAGGCACCCCTTTCAAATTTTAGACACACAAGCTAAATGAAAAGTTTAAAAATTTCTTTCTTCCTTTTTGCTTTCACTCAATTTTTTTTGAAATGTGTCCCCTTTATTTTTTACACAATCCAAAATCTGCCTCTGCACACACATTTTCACCCTTTTCTGTAATTAAAAGCAAATGAAACAAAATATCTACATGTAGTGCAAAAATCATTTCCCATGAACAAAGCGAGAGGTAACAAAAACCAGACTATGGCAAAATTGGCATTTGGTATATATATCACATTAATTTAATTTTCAAGTCCACAAGGTGGATACACAATATATAACTTTCACATCAGAAATATTAATTTTATTACATATATGTTCACCTTGAGAAAAGACAACTGGCTCCCATGTTTGATAAATTATGTATCCCAAGTTCCCAAACTAAATGCATTGAATAGACTGCTTCCTGAATGAAATAATTTTCCAGTATGTGATTTTGATTCTAAGAAAAAATCTTTTGTGTTATCAATTCTGCTACAGTATGAACCTGAATCCTTGTTGAGGGGATGAAATGCTGCAAAACGATTTATGATAGCTCCATGATGTGCATAGCTGACAGTGTATCAAACTTCATTACATATTTGTAGTATGTACAATGTAATCGTCTTCAAACACACACACACAAGCAGTCATAGTGAAGATATTGACATCTATTCTGAGCACAATGGGTACTGCAGTATCCTGAAGAATGTGGCTTCCTATTTCTTTGGCATGGCGTACTGGAAAAGAGAGAAGCAGCTCCATAAAGTGCCCACTGCTGTCAGACCCATGGCGAAGGAGTACATGGCATAGTCGAATCCCCCCTTCTTCAGATGTACGGGATTGCCATCAGGTGCCTGGTGAAGAATTAGACAAGAGATCTGAGTAAGTAAGACTGATCAGGTAAGCTAAGTGTAGGGATCCAATATTTGATCAGGGGGGTGTTTCATAAAGCTGTTCATAAAGTTATGAATAACTTTACGACGACTGGAACATGTTCTTGGGTGCTCAATCATTTAGCACAAGAACTGATCACCGGTCGTGTGCGTAAAGTCATGCGTAACTTACGAATGACTTTACGAACGACTGGAACATGTTATTGGGTGCTATACTAATCATATTCTCAATCATTTAGCACAAGAACTGATCACCAGTCGTTCGTAAAGTCGTGCGTAATTTACGAACAGCTTTATGAAACACCCCCCATGCGTAACTGGGGGGTGTTTCATAAAGCTGTTCGTAAGTTACGCATGACTTTACGAACGACTGGTGATCAGTTCTTGTGCTAAATGATTGAGAATCTGATTAGTATAGCACCCAAGAACATGTTCCAGTCGTTTGTAAAGTCATGCATAACTTTACGAACAGTTTTATGAAACACCCCCCAGGTCACATTTTGTCACAGATATGGGGGAAAGGTTAGGGTTGCAATTTACAGATACATGTATTACGAGGTTTGAAAAGTTGAGTTCTGGTCATAGAATTACAATGTGATAGAAACTGTCTCAAAGCAACTGGGAAAGTTTGTTCATGTCTACATAAGAATTGGTGTACTGTGGACATTGTGGAATGTTCAAAATGATAAAAAATTGACCCAACCCCGCTGAAAATCATATGCACTTCACACAGAAATGGGTATATGGGACTGCACACAAATGTGGCATGAATGTACGGCCCGAACACTTCAGCTATTTTGGGTCAGATTTCGAATATAAAGGCATTCAAGGAGCAATCCTTTTCAAGGGACATTTCTACTATGTATGATGTTCTTCCAAACTGACATACAAGGAATGAGAAAGCTCACAAATTGTTTTTTACCTTTCCCAGAACTTAACATTTAAAAAAAGTTATTCTGAACACTAGTTATAACCAGGGCTCAACATAACAGCCAAGGGTCTAGCACATGTAGACTCCACAAATTCTCTCCGGACCTTCAAAATATTACAATGGAAACAATGGTCTGATGTACATGGACATCAATATTCTGCTCCAGACCAATAAGGAAAACAAGTTAATGTGGAGCCCTGTCATGTCCATTGCAGAAGTCAAACTCACAAAATATTACAAAGCTACTGACA
Organism: Heliocidaris erythrogramma; assembly: GCA_025617745.1. Classification (NCBI taxonomy): domain Eukaryota; kingdom Metazoa; phylum Echinodermata; class Echinoidea; order Camarodonta; family Echinometridae; genus Heliocidaris; species Heliocidaris erythrogramma. Next base: position 34,103,030 of record CM046855.1, on the reverse strand, counting down.
CAGTATTGACCTGGTTTAAATGATAAAATAAAATTGCGGTGTTGAAGTACATGTAAGAGGGGTACATATTACTTACATTTCCATCCACATTATTTTCTCTTTCTCCATTTTTCATTTTCAAGACATTTCAAGACATATATTTCAAAAACTGGTAAAAAGCCAATCTTGCCATATGGAAACTTTTCATTTTGTTTTAGTCTCATAATCGGGACCACAAAATAGCAGAATTTACAATAAAAGCCATATACTTGTTTGATATAATCACAATCTAATAATACCATATTCTGAGTTGGTATTACATTTTCTCTGTTCATTTCACAGAATAAGTACTTGTATATGAAAATGTCATTTTGTTAAGTGATATGATTACAGTAACATACATCTATTACCAACATACCTGGAATTTAATTTGAGATTCTTTCACTTTATTTTCAATCTGTGCCCTTGTTGAGGTCGAGAAGGTCTTGCTTGCCCTTGGGACAAGACTCCGTACAGCCTGTAGTAGAAGAAAATCAGAAACAACAAAATAAAGGAGAAATTCATATTCAAAAATATGTTTTAAGTCATAGTTCATTTCTTACTTCAAGCATGGACAGTGCAGTGAGGACCAAGATTTTTCACATTGCAAGCAAAGTTTACGGACACACAAGTAATTGTGAGTGTACAATTGAAAAATAGCTTGAGGAATGACATTCGACAATCTTGCTGAAATGAATGTTCGCTCACATTTCGAGATAAACAAGGGGAAAATTAGGACCATGTACATTTGATTGTCAGTGGAACCTCATAATAACAAACTCTTTGGGATCAAGGATATTACCTCTTTACACCGAAACCTTGTTATATCAGGGCTAAAAAACAATGGTATAAAAAGAAGTGGGACCAGCAAAATCACCTTGTTATACGAGTTTGTTTTAATAGTGTTCTTTATATCAAGGTTCCGCTGTATGACCTCTTCTCTTGCTATTTCATGCCGCTATCTTTTTTGTATAAAAATGAATGCTCTTGGACAAAAGACAATTACTGATATCTTATTGTTGGGGTTTACATGTAGGCCTCTTAGTAGAGGTGTTGTGGATCAGTGGATAAGTCCCCGGACTGTGAACCACGAAGTCCAGGGTTCGAATCCCACCGCACCACTAGCGTCCTTTGGCAAGACGTTAATCTACATTCGCCACTCTCCACCCAGGTGTTAAATGGGTACCCGGTAGGATGCGAAAGTTAATGTCGTTTGTTTAGCAATTTGAGCGCCACTGTGCTGCTCTTGCTGGAATACTCCCCAGGGAGCGGATAAAGTGCACACATTGTGTGTGGGCATGTCAGAATCCGAGGACCGGGGTAATAATAGTATCGTAATATGTAAAGCGCTTTGATATTAGTTTACTTCTGAAAAGCGCTATATAAATAGACGTTATTATTATTATTAGCATAATGGCTATTAATAATGGGAAGCAAATAGCACTTTTCAAAAATTTATTTTCTCACTTGGACATTGAGGAAATTTGGGGCCTTGCATTTTGTTTTCTTAAATGCTCTCATCATGATCATATGCCATGCATGCAATGCAATTGGGGTAAGGGTCAATGTGCAATACCCCTTACTGGGCCTCAATTGTTAAAGACCTCAGCCTGACCCAAAACAACCATACATTGACGTAAAGCTTAGTAAACAAAGAATATAATTACCCTGGGTATTCATAAATTTTCGTCTCCGTTTATCCATAAAAAATAAAAAAGATAATTTTTTTGGTCCGCCTCCTCCCTATTGCGTAACAAGAGAGAAAACTGCAGGGGGTCGCTAGACGTGTGACGACATGTCATGTATACAGCTCCGAGTGCGTCTACACGATATGTCGTCATCAAATTTTCACCCCCGCAAAGTAGCGTTCCTCAGAGACGGGGCCCTCGTCAGAAAAACCACCGGGGCTCAACATTCGGGACGCTGTTACTCATTCCACAGGAAACGGAATCTCATGAAGTTGGTTTCAATTTGTTCAGAAAATATATAGCTCCCCGTGGATGAATAAAGTGTATATTTCAAAATTCGGTCAGGCTGAGGTCTTTAAACTGTAAGATTCTCTTGTGTAGTGAGCAGTACTAGAAGTCGGAATGAACATGGAGGCATAAAATAACAAATGGAGCGGAACTAGAGGGTGAATGAGCTGGGCATCGTTTCATCAAACCGTCATAAGTACAAGTTCGCCGACATCCCACTGAAACGCATGTTAATTTTAATACACGCATTTCAATGGATGTTGGCGAACTTATACTTATGACGGTTTGATGAAACGCTGCCCAGAAGTAGAAGTCGGAATGAACATAGAAGCATACAATAACAAATGGAGCCAAACTAGAGGGTGTAGTGAGCAGAAGTAGAATTTGGAATGAACACAGAGTTATACAATAACAAATGGAGCCAAACTAGAGGGTATAGTGAGAAGAACTAGAAGTCGGAATGAACACAGAGGCATACAATAACAAATGGAGCAGAACTAGAGAGTGAATGACCAGAAGTAGAAGTTGGAATGAACACAGACTCTAGTCTTAGAGTCATACAATAAAAAATGTAGCCAAACTAGTCATGCTAGTGGGAGTCGACCAAATGTCACTTTTGTCACTCAACAGCTCAACCTCAATGTAATCCTCCCTCTCGTCTCTCGCGAGCAGGCCTACGAACGATTTATTTTTAATACAGGAGCCGGGAAATTAGGGCTAATACGAATTACAATATTTATACCTAGACCTTTTTTAATTATAATCATCCTCGAAAAGAAAGACGACAGTTATGCGGAAAGTATTGTAAGTACCTAGGCTAAAGTAACATTAAATGAAGTTATGTCATATTTCAAGGTATAATTTTCACATACGAGCTTGAATTATAATGCCCCCATCTCACGAGAAAGGCGATCATGGCGACCATGGCGATCTGTGAAAATTTTGCAAAGCGTGGCAGAATCGCCATCCAACTCCATTTTTGGCCTGCGCGGCAATTGCGCTGCAGCGTCGCTGCAATCTACCTGCGCTGCAGACAATGGTAATACGATGATAGTGCGACGCTGCTGCCTTCTTGCCCCATTTCGAGGACGATGAGGGGCGCTGCTTCTGCGCTCAAGACGATGGTATTACGAGGCTCATACGCTTATTAAGACCTCGCTACAGTGATGCTACGAGAGGGGCGACTGTGATCATGGTGATCAGGTGATACGCTCATGCTGGGCTCTTGCGACGATTTCAAGCGATCATCATATAAAGTGGGAAAGATGACATTTCTTCAGTCGATTGCCAGCCTCCGACCAAGATTTATAGCAGCGTGGATGGTCGTTGCGCCATCTCAGCCTAGTCGTAGCAGCGCAGCGCGTACGCCTTCAGCGTGATGGGAGCGCGCTCCAAGCACCATTCAAATAATGTCGCGTCGCGGGGGAAGCGGTTTGAAGCATGCCAAGCGCGAGTCCATCGTGTTGTTAACGTAAGCAGCGTGGTAGTATCCTCTTGGGAACGGGCCTGAAAGCACCGGCGAAAGGAGCCGCTTCCAATGCGCTTGAAGTACGCTTAAGGCGATGCTGATACGTTAGAGCTACGGACATGTCGCTTTTAATACGCTCTAGAGACGATTGTGGCGTGCTTTGCGACCTCGGCGCTCTCGCTACGGAAGTTTTGAACATGTTCAAAATTTGTGGCAACAAGGAAGATGGTGGCGATCATTGACGCTTCAGAAAGGCTCAAGATACGACGGAGAAGATTGAAGAAGCTCAAGCCACGATCCACCGCGCTTCGTCGATTTTTGATGATCGCAGCGGATTCGCCTTCTCGTGAGATGGGGGTATAAGAGGCACCCAACCTTTCGAAGGACTGCTGATCGCAGCCCGAACGCTACGCGTTCGTCATGTTCGTAGAGTTCGGGCTGCCGCAGTACGGTCTAGCCTACTCTAGATGACTAGAGTCGACGAGGACCTACATGTATTGACTATTGTACTGGCGAGTTTTGACGTAAAATTGAAAGTGACAGATATGTTGAGTAGAAAATATAAACAATACAGTGACTTTTTCAAAGATACATTAAAAATACTGGATGGTTGACTAATCAGTAACCTTCTTACCAATATTCTGTTCATGTTTTCAAGGCAAATCGTTCACAATAGCACTTTCTAAACGAGCATCCGTGTGAAGGTCGTGGCTAATTCTACATCAGTCCGGAACTGAAGTTAGCCCAAGCGATCTTCGAGCCAATCTCGACACGTTGCCAATTTGAGGAGCCTATAAGTAATAATCGTGCGGTTGTGCCAGTCATACACGTAGGTAACTATGACTGACTGCGATACCTTTAATTCATCAAGAGTGTAGTGCCAACCACCCCCCCCCCCCCCCCAAAAAAAAAAAAAAAAAAAAAAAAATCCACGCCAGAACAAAAGAAAAGAGGGCATCAAATTACCTAGCAGATATATAATTGCCTTTTCATTTTAAAAAGGTCGATTTTTTTGCTCGATCGCAAGCATTCATAAATTGGACCCTGTATGCCTCTGCTCAGCCTCCTCAATTTTTTTGGCTTATTACGCCATTGAATTACATAAATGGCACTAAGAAGGGCATATGTAGGCTTCTTTTGTGGGGAGGGGTGGGGATGAAATACGCGTCCCGCGTGGATCGGGAATGAATAACATTTTAATCGAAGCTAGGAGTTGGTTTTAAAGTTAATGATCAAAAGGGGCATAATTTATAATGGGTCCAGGCATGGAGAGTGCAATGGGATTATGGGGGGGGGGGGGGGGGGGGGGGTGTTCTGGGGTTGAGGCAAACGTCCGAATTGGTGGATAAAAGAACAATGTCATCAATTAGGTGGAGGGTGTGGGGTCCTATCATACCAAGTACCCCGTCTCTCTCTCTCTTGCTTTTCTGTTCCTTTTCTGTTTTCATGACTAGAGAGGGGCACCTTGTAGCTACGCCACTTGACAAAGTTCCAAAACAAATTATTCTAAGACGTATGGTCTGAATAAGACGTGAAAATGCAGTTTCGTAAGTGGAAAAGAGCAATTTGATATGAAAATACTGTATAACCCCAAAGAATGTACTTGAACCTCTCCTGAAGTACATTTTGAAACAACTTTTCCCCCTTTTTGTTGTCAAAAAGATATTTTTAATTGTTTATAATAGAAATGTTGAGATATGGACCTACATAAATGTGGTTTGTTTTGCGACTGCCAATTAACGAAAAGTATGTGTCGTATAAGCCGTATTAATGTAGGACTGAAGTCAATCTTAGCAATGTGAGGAGAATCAAACTTGTATAATGGAGAGTAAATAGAGGAACAATACTAACATTCATAATTATGATAAACAGATATAATCAAAATGTTCATGTTGTATATCGATTGGGTATATAGTACATTAATTACCACGTGGAATATATCCCGATTTGGCCAATATTATCATCATTTTTGCAGTAAGTGACACAGATTAGAATTTCATACCTTCATTATTTTCATATAAATATATAAGTATATAAGCATAGTATAACCCATACCAGCTCGAATATATCCTGATTTGGCTATAATAATCAGACGAAAACCCCAATAAAATATATTTTCAACATTTTAAAAATGGATCTGAAAGTAATTAAACAAGTTAGAATAATGTTACCTTCATTATTTTCATTTAAAAAACCCAGAAATGATTAAGATATACATCAGTTAGGTACATGCTGTACATCGGTCCAGTACAACGCACGGAACACATACCAGCTCTAATATAATATCCCGATTGTGATATTTCAATGAGAAGAATACCAACAGAATATCTCTTCAAAACTTTGAATAATGAATAATCATTTGAAATTAAATGACACAGGTAGAATGTCATAACTTAATTATTTTCTCATGATAAACTGAAATGGTTAAGATGTACATCAGTCAGGTACATGTTGTACATCAGTCCAGTGCATTGCACAGTATAACACATACCAGATCCAATATATCCCCACTGGGGTATTCTAATCAGAAGAATACAAACATAATATCTTGTCAACATTTTGAATAATCATTTGAAAGCAAATGACACAGGTTAGAATGTCATAACTTCATTATATTCTATGATAAACAGAAATTTGTAAGATGTACATCAGTCAGGTACATGTTGTACATCAGTCCAGCACATATAGCACGGTATAACACATACTAGTTCGAATATATCTCAATTTGGCTATACTAATTCGGAAAATGCAGAAAAAAGACAATTATTACATTGAATAATCATTTGAAAGTATATGACACAGGATAGGATGTCATAACTTTTTTATTTTTCGAGAAAAACAGAAATTTGTAAGATGTACATCAGTCAGGTACATGCTGTACATCAGTCCAGTACATAGCACAGAACAACACATACCAGCTCCAATATATCCCGATTTGGGTATTCTAATCAGTAGAATACCAACAGAATATCTTGTCAACATTTTGAATAATCATTTGAAAGTAAATGACACAGGTTAGAATGTCATAACTTTTTTATTTTTCGTGAAAAACAGAAATGATTAAAATGTACATCAGTCAGGTACATGTTGTACATCAGTCCAGCACATATAGCACGGTATAACACATACTAGTTCGAATATATCTCAATTTGGCTATACTAATTCGGAAAATGCAGAAAAAAGACAATTATTACTTTGAATAATCATTTGAAAGTATATGACACAGGATAGGATGTCATAACTTTTTTATTTTTCGAGAAAAACAGAAATTTGTAAGATGTACATCAGTCAGGTACATGCTGTACATCAGTCCAGCATATAGCACGGTATAACACATACTAGTTCGAATATATCTCAATTTGGCTATACTAATTCGGAAAATGCAGAAAAAAGACAATTATTACTTTGAATAATCATTTGAAAGTATATGACACAGGATAGGATGTCATAACTTTTTTATTTTTCGAGAAAAACAGAAATTTGTAAGATGTACATCAGTCCAGTACATAGCACAGAACAACAAATACCAGCTCCAATATATCCCAATTAGGGTATTCTAATCAGTAGAATACCAACAGAATATCTTGTCAACATTTTGAATAATCATTTGAAAGTAAATGACACGGGTTAGAATTTCATAACTTCATTATATTCTACGATAAACAGAAATTATTAAGATGTACACCAGTCAGGTACATGTTGTACATCAGTCCAGTACATAGCACAGAACAACAAATACCAGCTCCAATATATCCCGATTTGGGTATTCTAATCAGTAGAATACCAACAGAATATCTTGTCAACATTTTGAATAATCATTTGAAAGTAAATGACACAGGTTAGAATGTCATAACTTTTTTATTTTTCGTGAAAAACAGAAATGATTAAAATGTACATCAGTCAGGTACATGTTGTACATCAGTCCAGCACATATAGCACGGTATAACACATACTAGTTCGAATATATCTCAATTTGGCTATACTAATTCGGAAAATGCAGAAAAAAGACAATTATTACTTTGAATAATCATTTGAAAGTATATGACACAGGATAGGATGTCATAACTTTTTTATTTTTCGAGAAAAACAGAAATTTGTAAGATGTACATCAGTCAGGTACATGCTGTACATCAGTCCAGTATATAGCACGGTATAACACATACTAGTTCGAATATATCTCAATTTGGCTATACTAATTCGGAAAAATGCAGAAAAAAGACAATTATTACTTTGAATAATCATTTGAAAGTATATGACACAGGATAGGATGTCATAACTTTTTTATTTTTCGAGAAAAAACAGAAATTTGTAAGATGTACATCAGTCCAGTACATAGCACAGAACAACAAATACCAGCTCCAATATATCCCAATTAGGGTATTCTAATCAGTAGAATACCAACAGAATATCTTGTCAACATTTTGAATAATCATTTGAAAGTAAATGACACGGGTTAGAATTTCATAACTTCATTATATTCTACGATAAACAGAAATTATTAAGATGTACACCAGTCAGGTACATGTTGTACATCAGTCCAGTACATAGCACGGTATAACCAGCTCAAATATATCCCGATTTGGGTATTCTAATCAGTAGAATACCAACAGAATATCTTGTCAACATTTTGAATAATCATTTGAAAGTAAATGACACGGGTTAGAATTTCATAACTTCATTATATTCTACGATAAACAGAAATTATTAAGATGTACACCAGTCAGGTACATGTTGTACATCAGTCCAGTACATAGCACGGTATAACCAGCTCAAATATATCCCGATTTGGGTATTCTAATCAGTAGAATACCAACAGAATATCTTGTCAACATTTTGAATAATCATTTGAAAGTAAATGACACGGGTTAGAATTTCATAACTTCATTATATTCTACGATAAACAGAAATTATTAAGATGTACACCAGTCAGGTACATGTGGTACATCAGTCCAGTACATAGCACGGTATAACACATACCAGCTCAAATATATCCCGATTTGGGTATTCTAATCAGTAGAATACCAACAGAATATCTTGTCAACATTTTGAATAATCATTTGAAAGTAAATGACACAGGTTAGAATTTCATAACTTCATTATATTCTATGATAAACAGAAATTATTAAGATTTACATCAGTCAGGTACATGTTGTACATCAGTCCAGTACATAGCACGGTATAACACATACCAGCTCCAATATATCCCGATAAGGCTTTTCTAAACAGACGAAATGCAAATAGATAGACACTTCATTATTTTGAATCCTCATATGGAAGTAAGTGATTTCAAAATGTAATAACGTCATTATTTGAAAGTTATTATCTGAAAGTAAATCAAGTAATTTGGAATGTCATGACTTGATTAGATTTCATTGAAGAAAAACAAGAAGAACTTAAGATGTACATCACTAGTAAGGTATGTTGTACATAGTCAGGTACATCGCATGTACAACATACCTTTCTTTGCGTTTGTTTTATTTCTTCAAGGAGAATAATGGCTAAATTAATAATATCTTGCATGAGATGCACATGTAATAATTTTTCAAAGGTTTATTTGATCTCGTTTCGAATAATAAAGACTTCTTATCACTATGAACACGATGACAAAGAGAGCGGACAAAATATACAGCTCCTCATTGTACCCTCCACAATTGGTCTGGTAAACAAAAGAACATCCCTTCATTACTATTATGTGAAATAAGTAGAACAGCTGAATATGCATGTGACACCTGTTCTACATATTTTTAGATAATAGCAATGAAAGGATGTTCTTTTGTCTACCAGGGCAATTGTGGAAGGTACAATGAGGAGCTGTATATTTTGTCCGCTTCTTTGTTCGCCATGTTCATAGTGTATATCAGAGAACCCGCCCCTGGTAGCGAGAACATCACGGCACATCCTGGGCATCCAGCTGGTCAAATTGTGGAAGTATAGTTGTGGAGGAAGCCGGGGGAGGAAGTCGCTGGAAATGTCTCTTCGTGCCTTCTGAAGGATTTCCAACAGATGAGGCTCACTTGTTGGGCATATTTCTCGGACCTTCCCGTAGAACTCTTCCGATTTTGCATGATTTCCAGGACCCCTTTCTCTTCTGTTTTTAAAGGTAGTTTTACATGCCTTGAGGAATGTTTGGGGTCATTTTTCTGCAGGTAGACAAACTTGTGGAGGTGGTCACTGGAAATGTATTCCAATGCCTTCAGAAGATGAAGCTCACTTGTTGGGCATTTTTATCAGACCTTCCTGTCCAGCACTTCCCACAACAGCTCTATATATCGGGATGACAATCCATGATTTTCAGGACCCTTTTTCTTTTTTCTTTTTTCTCCAGGTAGTTTTAGTAAATGGGGTCATTGTCCTGATGAACGACAATACTTTTTCATCTCGAGAAGGCATAGAAAGTCATTTCCAGTGACTATCTCCATAATTACCTCCACAACTTGACCAGCCGGATGCCCAGGATATGCAGTGTTGTGATCGCTGCCAGGGGCATGTCCTTAGATGAGAAGTGTATATGGCCAGAAACATGATAAAATAAAACTGAAAAAGGAATAAATGTACATCTCATGACATACCATTCATTTAATCATAATGTTTCCTTTAAGGGTATACACAAATGCAAAGAATATGACTTTCAATGAAAAATGAAAAACCAAAAATTCAATTCAATTCAATTTCAATACATTTATTTCCAATATTTCAATATTAGTGTACAAAGTAATAAATGAGCAAAATGATGTACATGTATTTTTTAACAAAAATTACGACAAAATACACATTCATGTGGTACATACATAAGTTGGAGGACACACCTCTAAAAGCAAAAGCTTGAGGAGAGGGTGTCTTAGTAACACAATACATAATATTACATAATAAATATATAAAAAAGAAAATAACTACCTACAAAAAAAAGATAACATTCCTAGACCACTGGGCCTGATTGGAGGAAAAAAGAAAAAAGGAAAGTGAGAGAGAAAAAAGAGGGGGAAAGACGGGAAAAGGGGGAAGAATGGAGGTGCAACATAAAAGGAGTACGGAGAAGAGAAGTATGGTGGTGTTCCCAAAATGTTGATGTGTTTCTGAGACGAAAATACTAGTTTTCTCCATGACTATACAAATGACCTTCTCATTTTGCTGGAAATTGTATTTTGGGGGAGAGGTTGCCTTTTTAACGCATGACTGCCCTTTACATATATGTTAAACTGGTGTCACCATGAAGAGTGATGTCTACTCCTCAGTTTAATACCAAATAATGCAATACAACACATCTGATGATAAATAAACTGTGGGTGATTGTGAGAAATAAGTTCTTATTACAGGTGTACTCGAACTTTTGGAGGACAGTGTATATATGAGGTAATTATTGCACTTTGATTTTTAAACATTAGTATAGCAATTTGGCAGGTATATGAATATCAAATATGTGAAATATGTTTAAAGTTTTTAGCCTGAAAAGTTGATTACCTTTCAAATATCACAATTCCGACATGTCTCATTAACAAATACCTTATTATACACCACTCAGAATACACTGTCACTTAACATGTTTTATATTGGTCTGGTAAACATGCTAAATACTTGTCAGAATAATGCCCCGTTATTTCTTGAGAGTCCGAACGATGTACGTTCATTTCTATATTTCGGGGGGTTTACTTCGAATTAAATGGAAAAAAGTTACATGTCATAACTTTCCAATATGATAAGAAACAAAAATTATGTGACTGCACATCACTCATGCAGGTACAATTATCACGATTTTATACCCCAACACATGTTTGTCACAATCATGCCCAACACCGTGGCTTGTACACAGCAGGCTTTGGGGATCCTATACTGACAATATGGAATAGATAATCGTGGAATTTTTCTCTTAAAGTGTTCTCCATCGTTTCACTCATGGAAGTTATTTTAGAGGCCTGTTACCCCGTGAACGAGGCCTTTACTCAAATACACAACACTACAATAAACAAATCCTATGGAAATATTCTTGGATCTCAAAGCCTGAATCTATCTCATTTCTAAGGTTTGTGAGTGAGAAAAGCGAACGAGTGAAAAACGCACTTTATTATCTCCTAAATTTTATTTTCAAAATGCCCCAGTGTTATCGGGGGCATCGTATTTTTAGCTCACCTGAGCCTAAGGCTCGAGTGAGCTATTGCGATGGAAATTTGTCCGTCGTCCGTCGTGCGTCGTCCGTCGTGCGTCGTCCGTCGTCCGTCGTCCGTTAACTTTTTACATTTTCATCTTCTTCTCCAAAACCCATGATCGGAATTCAACCAAACTTGGTAGGAATCATCCTTAGGGGTAGGGGACCCAAAGTTGCTAAAATAGTACATGTGGCCCCCAGGGGGGCCCAGGGGGAGGGCCCCCAATTGTAAAAGCTATGTAAATTTCAAACATCATCTTCTCCAGAACCAGGCATAGCTCAGACTTGGTATTGTGTATGGAGATACCTCTATAGATGAAGAATGAATGTTGTTCATGAAATTTCTCTGAGTGGCCCTATAGGGGCCCTGCGGGGTAACATACTGGAGGGGGGGGGGGGGGGGGGCGCTGCCAGGCAAAATGTACATTCTGATCTTCTTCTCCAAAACACATGATCGGAATTCAACCAAACTTGGTAGGAATCATCCTTAGGGGTAGGGGACCCAAAGTTGCTAAAATGGTACATGTGGCCCCCAGGGGGCCCAGGGGGAGGGCCCCCAATTGTAAAAGCTATGTAAATTCAAACATCTTCTTCTCCAGAACCAGGCATAGCTCAGACTTGGTATTGTGTATGGAGATACCTCTATAGATGAAGAATGAATGTTGTTCATGAAATTTCTCTGAGTGGCCCTATAGGGCCCTGTGGGGGTAACATACTGGAGGGGGGGGGGGCCCTGCCAGGCAAAATGTACATTCTGATCTTCTCCAAAACACATGATCGGAATTCAACCAAACTTGGTAGGAATCATCCTTAGGGGTAGGGGATTCAAATAATACATGACATTGTAGACCATGGGGTGGGGGGGGGGGAATTATGTTAATTTCTAACATCATCTCATATACATGTACATCCTCCTAGTTGTTTAAATTTCTAACATATCTCCTGGTGGTGCTAGAGAGAACATGCACCAGATGTGAATTGATCCACATCAGGTGAGCGTCGTGCCCCCTGGGGCTCTTGTTTATTATAGTTTCCAAGAAGTCGATGTTTTATATATAAAATACTATCACGGCAGTCCGGTTAAAAAGACTTAAGGGCCTGACTGACTAGACCAGGAGACAATATACTCCATGCAACTTGAGAGCGGGAAAATTCTCTATTTTTAAGTGAACAGACACATTAAATACACCCTCTCTTTTCAAGCATGTTTTTCTATATTTCTCCATTACAACAGATTTCATTTGAGCGTTTATCATGCTTATAACTGCTTATCGTCCCACATTATCTTCGTATGGCGTTTTTAAGTAATCTCCTTGAATTGTCAGCATTTCCTGTCCAATCTAACCCTTTTTAAAAATCAAAATGCACCATATAGAGCGCTTCAATTTCGTCCTATAGGCTGATAAGAATAAACAATGATCTTCCAAATGTCAAGATAGTTTAATAATTAAAATGTCATTCAAAAGGTAATACTACTACTAATAATAATAATAATATGTCTTGTTTACCCAGGGTAGCCTCATCAGTACTTAATACTGTTCTCCCTGAGGGCCCTGCATATTATTACCCCGGCTTTAGCATGGCAACCGTAGCGCTCAGTGCATTCAAGGAATAAATCCTACCAGGTACCCATTTACTACACCTGGGTCGAGTGTGGCAAATGTAGATTAATGTCTTGCCAAAGGTAACATATCTCCATTTATTTTCGTCAGATGTCATTCAAATTCTGACCTGGCGATCCGCTGCAAAATGTTATCATCAAATCCATCTTTTCGAAGTTGATTTCAAGAAATTGTCATTGAAATTCTTCTCACAGACAAGACCTTACAACGAGCGGGCGACGATTTTGAATGACTCTTTGAACTCATTCAGTCTTTGACAGAAATTGATAGCAAAATGAAAAATAAATTCCGAAAATGAAGGGCCAAATACGTAAGTTGACTAGGCCTTATAAATGACTGTGCAATTTTATGAAGTTGCGGGACAAAGGCAAATTAAAATGTGTTCAAATTTGTTCGCCCTATGATTCTCTAGGGGGGGGGGGGGGGGGTTGATGTTCAAGCAGTTGATGTTCGCCAGCTGAACCCGCTCCCGTTACAGGGCTGCCATGGACCTACTACGAACAAATTTGAATAATTCTTTGAATAACGCTTTGACAAAATCGATTGAAACATGGCATAATGTACAAAATTCGAAAATGACTGGTGAACGATGACATTGACTTATTACAGATTTGCCAGATTATAAAGTTACAGGACAAAATCGGATAAAAAAGTATTAAATTAGGCGGAAAGTTTTATCACATTATTTTCCCATTTCCTTCATCTCCCCCTCGCTTCACCTATTCTTTGAATGAATCTTCTTGTTTTTCAAGCGGACCTCTTCTCGCCAGCGCGGGGGGGGGGGGGGGGGGTCGTTCGACCCCCGAACACCCCCCCCCCCCTTTAGTTACGGGCCTGCCTGACTGATGTACAATTTAATCATATCTGTTTTTAATTAAACCTTATGAAGATATGATATTCTATTCATCTGGAGACAGGAACACGCATCACCCCTGCTGGGACAACTTCATTGGCTACCAGTTGAAAAAAGAATAATGTAAAATGTGCACTATTTGTTTATAAATGTACACATAATTTTGCCCTGAATATCTTTTGTCATCATTGCTACAATCTTCGGTCACTCCACTTACAAAAAATTCGCTCAACTACGGGCACAACAGCTTTCTACGTGCCTAGAATAATTCCAAAATTCATTACAGAGTTCCAGTTGCATAGAATAAGCTACCATGTAAATTACGCTGTATAGCATTGAGTCGAATTCTTTAAGAAGCATCTTAAAACATATACATATTTACACTGTAATTAACTGCATTACATTTGCGCCATATTTCTTTGTTGATTTTAATTAGTTGATTAATTTATTTGATCATTTATAAAGATGGGATATTGCGCTATAAAAGAAACTATTTATTATTATTATTATCATTTACTTTCAAATGATTATTCCAAATAATACCAATTATTATGTTGGTATTCTGATGATTAGAATACCCAAATCGGGATATATTTGAGCTGGTATCTGTTATACCGTGCTATGTACTGGACTGATGTACATCATGTACCTGACTGATGTACATCATAATCATTTCTGTTTTTCTCGAAAAAAAATAAAAAAGTTATGACTCCTATCCTGTGTCATTATACTTTCAAATGATTATTCAAAGTAATAATTGTCTTTTTTCTGCATTTTTCCGAATTAGTATAGCCAAATCGAGATATATTCGAACTAGTATGTGTTATACCGTGCTATGTGCTGGACTGATGTACAACATGTACCTGACTGATGTACATCTTAATCATTTCTGTTTTTCACGAAAAATAATAAATTAATGACATTCTAACCTGTGTCATTTATTTTCAAATGATTATTCAAAGTAATAATTGTCTGTTTTCTGCATTTTTCCGAATTAGTATATAGCCAAATCGACATATATTCGAACTAGTATGTGTTATACCGTGCTATGTACTGGACTGATGTACAACATGTACCTGACTGATGTACATCTTAATCATTTCTGTTTTTCACGAAAAATAAAAAAGTTATGACATTCTAAACTGTGGCATTTACTTTCAAATGATTATTCAAAGTAATAATTGTCTTTTTTCTGCATTTTTCCGAATTAGTATAGCCGCATCGGAATATATTCGGACTAGTATGTGTTATACCGTGCTATGTGCTGGACTGATGTACAACATGTACCTGACTGATGTACATCTTAATCATTTCAGTTTTTCACGAAAATAATAAATTAATGACATTCTAACCTGTGGCATTTATTTTCAAATGATTATTCAAAGTAATAATTGTTCTTTTTCTGCATTTTTCCTAATTAGTATAGCAAATCGAGATATATTCGAACTAGTATGTGTTATACCGTGCTATGTGCTGGACTGATGTACAACATGTACCTGACTGATGTACATCTTAATCATTTGTTTTTTCTCGAAAAATAAAAAAGTTATGACATCATATCCTGTGTCAGATACTTTCAAATGATTATTCAAAGTAATAATTGTCTTTTTTCTGCATTTTTTCCGAATTAGTATAGCCAAATCGAGATATATTCGAACTAGTATGTGTTATACCGTGCTATATGTGCTGGACTGATGTACAACATGTACCTGACTGATGTACATCTTAATCATTTCTGGCTTTCACGAAAAATGAAAAAGTTATGACATTCTAACCTGCGTCATTTATTTTCAAATGATTATTCAAAGTAATAATTGTCTTTTTTCTGCATTTTTTTCGAATTAGTATAGCCAAATCGAGATATATTCGAACTAGTATGTGTTATACCATGCTATGTGCTGGACTGATGTACACATGTACCTGACTGATGTACATCTTAATCATTTCAGTTTTTCACGAAAAAAATAAATTAATGACATTCTAACCTGTGGCATTTATTTTCAAATGATTATTCAAAGTAATAATTGTCTGTTTTCTGCATTTTTCCGAATTAGTATAGCCAAATCGAGATATATTCGAACTAGTATGTGCTATACCGTGCTATGTGTTGGACTGATGTACAACATGTACCTGACTGATGTACATCTTAATCATTTCTGTTTTTCTCGAAAAATAAAAAAGTTATGACATCCTATCCTGTGTCATATACTTTCAAATGATTATTCAAAGTAATAATTGTCTTTTTTCTGCATTTTTCCGAATTAGTATAGCCCCGCATCGGGATATATTCGGACTAGTATGTGTTATATCGTGCTATGTGCTGGACTGATGTACAACATGTACCTGACTGATGTACATCTTAATCATTTCAGTTTTTCACGAAAATAATAAATTAATGGCATCATAACCTGTGGCATTTATTTTCAAATGATTATTCAAAGTAATAATTGTTTTTTTTTCTGCATTTTTCCGAATTAGTATAGCCAAATCGAGATATATTCGAACTAGTATGTGTTATACCGTGCTATGTGCTGGACTGATGTACAACATGTACCTGACTGATGTACATCTTAATCATTTCTGTTTTTCACGAAAAATGAAAAAGTTATGACATTCTAACCTGTGGCATTTATTTTCAAATGATTATTCAAAGTAATAATTGTCTTTTTTCTGCATTTTTCCGAATTAGTATAGCCAAATCGAGATATATTCGAACTAGTATGTGTTATACCGTGCTATGTACTGGACTGATGTACAACATGTACCTGACTGATGTACATCTTAATCATTTCTGTTTTTCACGAAAAATAAAAAAGTTATGACATTCTAACCTGTGGCATTTACTTTCAAATGATTATTCAAAGTAATAATTGTCTTTTTTCTGCATTTTTCCGAATTAGTATAGCCCCGCATCGGGATATATTGGGACTAGTATGTGTTATACCGTGCTATGTGCTGGACTGATGTACAACATGTACCTGACTGATGTACATCTTAATCATTTCAGTTTTTCACGAAAAATAATAAATTAATGACATTCTAACCTGTGGCATTTATTTTCAAATGATTATTCAAAGTAATAATTGTCCTTTTTCTGCATTTTTCCGAATTAGTATAGCCAAATCGAGATATATTCGAACTAGTATGTGTTATACCGTGCTATGTGCTGGACTGATGTACAACATGTACCTGACTGATGTACATCTTAATCATTTCTGTTTTTTCTCGAAAAATAAAAAAGTTATGACATTCTAACCTGTGGCATTTACTTTCAAATGATTATTCAAAGTAATAATTGTCTTTTTTCTGCATTTTTCCGAATTAGTATAGCCAAATCGAGATATATTCGAACTAGTATGTGTTATACCGTGCTATGTGCTGGACTGATGTACAACATGTACCTGACTGATGTACATCTTAATCATTTCTGGTTTTCACGAAAAATGAAAAAGTTATGACATTCTAACCTGCGTCATTTATTTTCAAATGATTATTCAAAGTAATAATTGTCTTTTTTCTGCATTTTTTCCGAATTAGTATAGCCAAATCGAGATATATTCGAACTAGTATGTGTTATACCATGCTATGTGCTGGACTGATGTACAACATGTACCTGACTGATGTACATCTTAATCATTTCAGTTTTTCACGAAAAATAATAAATTAATGACATTCTAACCTGTGGCATTTATTTTCAAATGATTATTCAAAGTAATAATTGTCTTTTTTCTGCATTTTTCCGAATTAGTATAGCCAAATCGAGATATATTCGAACTAGTATGTGCTATACCGTGCTATGTGTTGGACTGATGTACAACATGTACCTGACTGATGTACATCTTAATCATTTCTGTTTTTCTCGAAAAATAAAAAACTTATGACATCCTATCCTGTGTCATATACTTTCAAATGATTATTCAAAGTAATAATTGTCTTTTTTCTGCATTTTTCCGAATTAGTATAGCCCCGCATCGGGATATATTCGGACTAGTATGTGTTATATCGTGCTATGTGCTGGACTGATGTACAACATGTACCTGACTGATGTACATCTTAATCATTTCTGGTTTTCACGAAAAATAATAATTTAATGGCATCATAACCTGTGGCATTTATTTTCAAATGATTATTCAAAGTAATAATTGTTCTTTTTTCTGTATTTTTCCGAATTAGTATAGCCAAATCGAGATATATTCGAACTAGTATGTGTTATACCGTGCTATGTGCTGGACTGATGTACAACATGTACCTGACTGATGTACATCTTAATCATTTTTGTTTTTCTCGAAAAATAAAAAAGTTATGACATCATATCCTGTGTCAGATACTTTCAAATGATTATTCGAGGTAATAATTGTCTTTTTTCTGCATTTTTCCGAATTAGTATAGCCCCGCATCGGGATATATTCGGACTAGTATGTGTTATACCGTGCTATGTGCTGGACTGATGTACAACATGTACCTGACTGATGTACATCTTAATCATTTCTGTTTTTCACGAAAAATGAAAAAGTTATGACATTCTAACCTGCGTCATTTATTTTCAAATGATTATTCAAAGTAATAATTGTTCTTTTTTCTGTATTTTTCCGAATTAGTATAGCCAAATCGAGATATATTCGAACTAGTATGTGTTATACCGTGCTATGTGCTGGACTGATGTACAACATGTACCTGACTGATGTACATCTTAATCATTTCTGTTTTTCACGAAAAATGAAAAAGTTATGACATTCTAACCTGCGTCATTTATTTTCAAATGATT
The DNA here is from genome assembly GCA_025617745.1 of Heliocidaris erythrogramma. Lineage (NCBI taxonomy): Eukaryota > Metazoa > Echinodermata > Echinoidea > Camarodonta > Echinometridae > Heliocidaris > Heliocidaris erythrogramma. The sequence continues at coordinate 34,084,188 of CM046855.1, read as the reverse complement.
ATTCAAAGTAATAATTGTCTTTTTTCTGCATTTTTTCCGAATTAGTATAGCCAAATCGAGATATATTCGAACTAGTATGTGTTATACCATGCTATGTGCTGGACTGATGTACAACATGTACCTGACTGATGTACATCTTAATCATTTCAGTTTTTCACGAAAAATAATAAATTAATGACATTCTAACCTGTGGCATTTATTTTCAAATGATTATTCAAAGTAATAATTGTCTTTTTTCTGCATTTTTCCGAATTAGTATAGCCAAATCGAGATATATTCGAACTAGTATGTGTTATACCGTGCTATGTGTTGGACTGATGTACAACATGTACCTGACTGATGTACATCTTAATCATTTCTGTTTTTCTCGAAAAATAAAAAAGTTATGACATCCTATCCTGTGTCATATACTTTCAAATGATTATTCAAAGTAATAATTGTCTTTTTTCTGCATTTTTCCGAATTAGTATAGCCCCGCATCGGGATATATTCGGACTAGTATGTGTTATATCGTGCTATGTGCTGGACTGATGTACAACATGTACCTGACTGATGTACATCTTAATCATTTCAGTTTTTCTCGAAAAATAATAAATTAATGGCATCATAACCTGTGGCATTTATTTTCAAATGATTATTCAAAGTAATAATTGTTCTTTTTCTGTATTTTTCCGAATTAGTATAGCCAAATCGAGATATATTCGAACTAGTATGTGTTATACCGTGCTATATGCTGGACTGATGTACAACATGTACCTGACTGATGTACATCTTAATCATTTTTGTTTTTCTCGAAAAATAAAAAAGTTATGACATCATATCCTGTGTCAGATACTTTCAAATGATTATTCGAGGTAATAATTGTCTTTTTTCTGCATTTTTCCGAATTAGTATAGCCCGCATCGGGATATATTCGGACTAGTATGTGTTATACCGTGCTATGTGCTGGACTGATGTACAACATGTACCTGACTGATGTACATCTTAATCATTTCTGGTTTTCACGAAAAATGAAAAAGTTATGACATTCTAACCTGCGTCATTTATTTTCAAATGATTATTCAAAGTAATAATTGTTCTTTTTTCTGCATTTTTCCGAATTAGTATAGCCAAATCGAGATATATTCGAACTAGTATGTGTTATACCGTGCTATGTGCTGGACTGATGTACAACATGTACCTGACTGATGTACATCTTAATCATTTCTGTTTTTCACGAAAAATGAAAAAGTTATGACATTCTAACCTGCGTCATTTATTTTCAAATGATTATTCAAAGTAATAATTGTCTTTTTTCTGCATTTTTTCCGAATTAGTATAGCCAAATCGAGATATATTCGAACTAGTATGTGTTATACCATGCTATGTGCTGGACTGATGTACAACATGTACCTGACTGATGTACATCTTAATCATTTCAGTTTTTCACGAAAAATAATAAATTAATGACATTCTAACCTGTGGCATTTATTTTCAAATGATTATTCAAAGTAATAATTGTCTGTTTCTGCATTTTTCCGAATTAGTATAGCCAAATCGAGATATATTCGAACTAGTATGTGTTATACCGTGCTATGTGCTGGACTGATGTACAACATGTACCTGACTGATGTACATCTTAATCATTTCTGTTTTTCTCGAAAAATAAAAAAGTTATGACATCCTATCCTGTGTCATATACTTTCAAATGATTATTCAAAGTAATAATTGTCTTTTTTCTGCATTTTTCCGAATTAGTATAGCCCCGCATCGGGATATATTCGAACTAGTATGTGTTATACCGTGCTATGTGCTGGACTGATGTACATCATGTACCTGACTGATGTACATCTTAATCATTTCAGTTTTTCTCGAAAAATAATAAATTAATGGCATCATAACCTGTGGCATTTATTTTCAAATGATTATTCAAAGTAATAATTGTTCTTTTTCTGTTTTTTTCCGAATTAGTATAGCCAAATCGAGATATATTCGAACTAGTATGTGTTATACCGTGCTATGTGCTGGACTGATGTACAACATGTACCTGACTGATGTACATCTTAATCATTTCTGTTTTTCTCGAAAAATAAAAAAGTTATGACATCCTATCCTGTGTCAGATACTTTCAAATGATTATTCAAAGTAATAATTGTCTTTTTTCTGCATTTTTCCGAATTAGTATAGCCAAATCGAGATATATTCGAACTAGTATGTGTTATACCGTGCTATGTGCTGGACTGATGTACAACATGTACCTGACTGATGTACATCTTAATCATTTCTGTTTTTCACGAAAAATGAAAAAGTTATGACATTCTAACCTGCGTCATTTATTTTCAAATGATTATTCAAAGTAATAATTGTCTTTTTTCTGCATTTTTTCCGAATTAGTATAGCCAAATCGAGATATATTCGAACTAGTATGTGTTATACCATGCTATGTGCTGGACTGATGTACAACATGTACCTGACTGATGTACATCTTAATCATTTCAGTTTTTCACGAAAAATAATAAATTAATGACATTCTAACCTGTGGCATTTATTTTCAAATGATTATTCAAAGTAATAATTGTCTGTTTTCTGCATTTTTCCGAATTAGTATAGCCAAATCGAGATATATTCGAACTAGTATGTGTTATACCGTGCTATGTACTGGACTGATGTACAACATGTACCTGACTGATGTACATCTTAATCATTTCTGTTTTTCTCGAAAAATAAAAAAGTTATGACATCCTATCCTGTGTCATATACTTTCAAATGATTATTCAAAGTAATAATTGTCTGTTTTCTGCATTTTTCCGAATTAGTATAGCCAAATCGAGATATATTCGAACTAGTATGTGTTATACCGTGCTATACACTGGACTGATGTTTTTGTACCTGACTGATGTATATCTTAATCATTTCTGTTTTTCTCGAAAAATAAAAAAGTTATGACATCCTATCCTGTGTCATATACTTTCAAATGATTATTCAAAGTAATAATTGTCTTTTTTCTGCATTTTTCCGAATTAGTTTAGCCAAATCGAGATATATTCGAACTAGTATGTGTTATACCGTGCTATGTACTGGACTGATGTACAACATGTACCTGACTGATGTACATCTTAATCATTTCTGTTTTTCACGAAAAATAAAAAAGTTATGACATTCTAACCTGTGGCATTTACTTTCAAATGATTATTCAAAGTAATAATTGTCTTTTTTCTGCATTTTTCCGAATTAGTATAGCCCCGCATCGGGATATATTGGACCGAGTATGTGTTATACCTGCTATGTACTGGACTGATGTACATCATGTACCTGACTGATGTACATCTTAATCATTTCTGTTTTTCACGAAAAATAATAAATTAATGACATCCTATCTTGTGTCATTTACTTCCAAATGATTATTCAAAGTAATAATTGTCTTTTTTCTGCATTTTTCCGAATTAGTATAGCCCCGCATCGGGATATATTGGAGCTAGTATGTGTTATACCTGCTATATATGTGCTGGACTGATGTACATCATGTACCTGACTGATGTACATCTTAATCATTTCTGTTTTTCACGAAAAATAAACTTGAAGTAATGACATTCTAACCTGTGTCATTTACTTTCAAATGATTATTCAAAGTATAATAATTGTCTTTTTTTCTGCATATTTCCGAATTAGTATAGCCCCGCATCGGGATATATTGGAGCTAGTATGTGTTATACCTTGCGATGTACTGGACTGATGTACAATGGATGTACCTGACTGATGTACAACTTAATCATTTCTGTTTTTCATGAAAAATAATCAAGTTGAATGAATGAATGAATGAATGAATGAATGAATGAATGAATGAGTTCATTACTAATTCACAATGATACATACATCTTGGTAAAAATCACAATAACGTCTTGGTAAAGGGAGATAGCATATGCTAATCGAGGTTAGCCCCGTAAAATTGATTACATAAATCAATAGTTAGCAAATTAATTGAAATATACATCTCATATATCTTTTTTTTTTTAAATAACACATATCCATTATTTACAGTCAACACGATAAAAACTACTTTCGAAAAATAAACTCAAGGGCAATTTCAAGGCATACTGCAGTGCCCATAAAATGACGTTCGGATTATGTAATACGCGATTGTAATGTTCGCACATTTCTTAAAGGTGACAGACAGGGCTATTGAAATTGTCTTGAGTATATTTTTTGAAAGTAGTTTTTATCGTGTTAATCAATAAAGGTAGTAATAACAGTACAACAACAACAACAACAATAACAACAATTTATGACATTCTTACCTGTGCCATTTACTGTCTAATGATCATTGAAAATGATATACTGCTACGGCTTACATTCATATACTTTTCATTTGGCAGTCGCAAAACAGTTAAACCACACTGCTGTAGGCCTATATTTCAACATTTCTGTAATAAACAATTAAAAGAAAAATCTTTTACAAAAGCAAGGGGGAAAGTTGTTTCAAAATGTACTTCCGAAGAAGTTCAAGTACATTCTTTCGGGTTATACAGTATTGTCATATCAAATTGCCCTCTGCTTCCACTTACGAAACTCAGTGCATTTTCTCGTCTTATTCAGACTGTATACCTCTTAGAATAATTTGTTTTGGAACTTTGTCAAGTGGCGTAACTACTAGTAACTCTAGTCGTGAAAAACAGAAAAGGAACAGAAAAGCAGAAGTAAGAAAGAGAGAGAGAGAGAGAGGGGGGGGGGGGGGGGGGGGGGGGGGGGGGGGGGGGGTGGTAGTGATAGCTAAGACCCCACACCCTCAGCCCGGAATTGATGACATTGTTCATTTGTATTTTATCTACCAATTCGGACGTTTGCCTCAAACCCAGACACCCCCCCCCCCCCCCCCCCCCTCCCAATAATGCCAGTGCACTCTCCATATGCCTGGACCCATTATAAATTATACCCATTTTGATCATCAACTTAAAACCAATTCCTAGTTTCGAATAAAAATGTTATTTCATTCCGATCCACACGGGATGTGAACCCGTATTTCATCCCACCCTCTCCTCCCAAAAGAAGCCTACCTATGCTTTTCTTAGTTTTATGTAATTCATTGGCGTAATGAGCCAAAGGAACTGAGGGGCTGTCAGAGGGACACAGGGTCCAATATATCTTTTTAAAATGAAAATGCAATTTTGTTATATATTTGGTATTCCCTTTTTTTCTTTTGTTCTTTCTAGGGGGGGGGGGGGGGGGGTGGCGGGGTGCTGCAGCGCCCCAAGCCGCCCCCCCCCCCCAACCATTACGCCAGTGATGTAATTCATGTTACACGACACTCTTGAATGAATTAAGGTAGCGCAGTCATAGTTACGTACGTGTACGACTGGCATTTAACCGCACTATTATTAGTTCTAGGCTCCTTCAAATTGGCAACGTTTCTAGATTGACTCTAGGATCGCTTGGGCTAACTTCAGGTTCCGGACTGATGTAGAATTAGCGACGACCGCATCCGTGTGCGAAAGCCCGGAAATAATGGCTGACCTATTTGCACTCTATTGCGCATGCGCGTATGCATATAGCTAGCGCTAGCTTGTTGTTGTAGTTGAATATGATGGCGCACTTCAATCTCTCCAGATTATACGCGCCAGCCACTTTCGTCAGTGGAAATTCGGCTAAGGAAGGCCCACGTATAACGTCGATCCATTTGGTGATTATTAGTTGCATGAAATCATTAGTGAAAAACAGATTATATATATATATTCCATCACCTAAATTAGTACACGAAAGCCGAAGCGAAATAGCAAAATACAATAATCCAGTTTAAGAATTGTGAGATAAATGCCATGCGCGCGATACAAACTGTTCATGGAAAAAGCAGACTAACCAAAACGGTTAGTGGCATGTACATAACATAATAATTCCCGAATATAATCAGGGTTAGTCAAAAGTTGCTTAAGGGTTGGGTTATTGAGTTTTAACTTTCTGATCATTATGTGTCTCTCTTTTTCGTATTTTGAACAATATAAAATGAAATGTTCGATAGTTTCAAATACTTTACACACTTCGCAAAGACCGGAAGAATGCTGATTGATTTGTAACATATAAAAATTTAATGTACACTTACCTACTCTCAGTTGTTGGATCAGGCATTCATCTCTCCGAGACAAGCCTTTTCTGTATGCCTGCTCGGTAACCTTGTCCTGCAGAGCATATAGAAATCTTCCCTTTTCTGAACTATTCCATTCATTTTGCCAAATATTTTTATAATAAACCAACCGAGAGCATGCAAGTTCGCTTGTAGTGTTAGATAAAACAATGTCTAAATGATTTTTCAGAGCGCCTTTCTTGGCAGCCCTATCAACTATTTCATTGCCGTTAATATCACAGTGAGATGGAATCCATTCAAAAAAGACAAGAATATCCTTTGACAAAAAATTATGAATTTTGTGTAAGATTTCATTGACAACAGCGCATCTAATAAAGTATGAGTCGATCATTTGAAGGGCTGACAATGAGTCGCTAAAAATGACCACTGAACAGGACTTTACGAAACTGTCTAACCACTCCAGAGCCATTAGAATGGCGACGAGTTCCGCTCTCATGATACATACATGTGACAATCTAAAAGATTTAATCACCTGATATTGGGGAACATAAAACGCAGCTCCTGTTCTGAGATCTTCAAGTTTAGACCCATCTGTATATACATGCAAATATCCTTTCCATATTATTCCTATTCTGTCCTGAACAATGGATTTCATCTCGGCTGCAAGCATATCCCTTTTTGGTATTTTACCTCGAGTATCAAATGACACATGAGGACGGGATAATCGCCATTCGGGAATTTTCGGTATTAAATTGTCTTGATTTTCTACATTAACTTCGTCTCGACTGGCTCTAAGGCTAAATGGTGCTTTCCCACCCTTCCATTCACTTCTATTCATGGTATAATGATCACCAAGAATTTCTTTAGAAGGATGACTGGATGAGCTAAACAACAAATAATATCTAAATTTATCATTAAATAATTTTCTCCTAAGTTCCAGCGGCAATTCTCCGGTTAACACCTGTAGAGCCTCCAAGGATACATTATGTATAGTCCCTGTAATAATTTTTAGTGCTCTGTATTGTATAGCGTCTAGCTTTTTCTTCAGAGATATACACGCAGAATCATACATTTCACTGCCATAGTCTAAAACAGATAAAATAAGTCCTTTATATATCATCATCAAAATTTCATACTTATTTCCCCATGTAGTTCCTGAAACGCAACGTAATAAATTTAATCTTTTCTTACACTTCTCAATAATTGCGTTAATATGGACCGACCAAGTTAGTTTATAATCCAGCCACATACCAAGAAACTTAAACTGCTCACAATGAGGCAAAACATGCCCATTTATTTTCAAAGCAATGTCTTTCTTTTGTTTATTGGTAAATACCAAAACTACCGACTTGGTGTGTGAAATCTTTAATTTCCACCTCCAGCACCAAATTTCGATTTCATGGAGGGCTTCCTGTAGTTTCTGGCGAACCAGATCTAAGTTGGAACCAGAAAACCAAATTGCAATATCATCGGCATACCATGATAATTTAACTCCACTTTCGTTAATCTTTAAGTCATTCAACATCAAAGTAAAAAGTACAGGACTTAAAGAGCTCCCTTGTGGGATACCGTTTTCTAACACATAATTTTCCGACAAACAATTGTTAACCTTAACATTACAATATCTATTCTTTAAGAAAGCTTTAATAAAACACAATAATTTTCCATGAATTTTTAACCTTGACAATTTTTTGAAGAGACCTCCTTTCCATAACGAGTCATATGCCTTTTCCAAGTCTAGAAAAACAGCTACAGTATATTTTTTCTCACTCAATGCTGAATGTATGTCGGTCTCGAGTCTGATTAAATGATCTTTGACATTTCGATATTTACGGAATCCTGATTGAATTGGGTTTAAAAGTTTATTTTTATCTAAATACCAAGTCAGCCGATTTTTAATCATTTTTTCCATGACTTTAAAGAGGGAAGATAATAACGAAATTGGTCTGTAAGATGACACATCCGTCGCTTCTTTTCCAGGTTTCAAAATAGGTATCTGGACAACTTCATACCACTGGCTTGGAAAACATGAATTTTCCCAGATTTCATTATATAACTCTAATATGTAAACAAGTGCTATTGGGGGCAAGTTTTTTAGCATAATCACATAAATGTCATCCTTACCTGGAGCGGAGTTTCTCATTTCTTTTAAAACGTTCCTCAACTCATTCATATTAAAATCATCATTAATACAGTCATCATCCATAATGTGGGTAAATAGAGCATCATCAATTTCATTATCGTTTACGGAAAATGATCTATCAATAGATTTGAAAAAGGATGCCACGGCGTTTGCTTTATCTTTAGACTCACTTACCATATTACCATCAACGATTAGATTGTGAAAAATGTGAGTGTTCTTTGTGCTGTCTCGCATTCCTTTCACCTGTTTCCACACTTTCCCTATGTCTGTAAATCTATTCATTCTAGCACAGTATTGAGACCAATAGTCGAAACGAGCCCTTCTCTGTACCTTCTGTGCAAAGGCTTTCTTTTGTAAGTATTGTTTAACATCATTTATGTCATAATACCTTTTTAATCTGTTTTTAATATGATTCCTCTCCGCAACTGCTTTTTGACACTCCTCGTTCCACCAAGGAGTTATTTTACTTCTTTTCCCCCCCTCCTAGTCGAACTCGACGAATGTACCTGTTTGACGCATTCAGAATAACATTAACAATGGCGTTGTATCGACTTTGAATATCTAATTTAAAGTCACTATTATACACTTGATTTGATAATTCCTCTTTTATTGCATTTCTATACCCTTCCCAATTTACATTTCTAAAACTCCATCTAAATCCGATATCTGTGTATTCATGTATAATCGTATTACCCGACTGTTTCAATTTAATAACAATCGCATTGTGATCACTGCCAAAGTTGTTAGACCGTACTTCCCACTCCATTTTACACGCTAGTTCCTTGGAAACTATAGATAAATCTAACATTGAATGTGTTCCAAAATGAGGGTCTAACCTCGTTGGAGAACCGTCATTTAGCAATGCTAGATCATGATCTTCCATAAAAGTCTCTACGGTTCTGCCGTTTGCATCTAATTTACTGCTCCCCCAGAGTGGGTTGTGGCTATTAAAGTCGCCCAGAATTATGATCCTCCCTGGCACATTTCTAACCATTTCATTTAATTCTTCCACTTCAATCTTTTTACATGGATTATAATAATTAAAAATTGAAATGATCCCTTTCTTTGAAAAAATATCAACTCTTTGGTATTCGATATTCCCTTTAACATTCATAACCTGGAAAGTAATATCCTTTTTTAAATATATAACTAGACCACCTCTTCTACCATCCGGTCTATTTCTACAGACACAAATGTAATTCGGAATAAAAGACACATTATAATCATTAAACCATGTTTCCTGAATGCACATAATATCTGGGTTAGAACCCAATAAATTATTATCAAATATTGACGTTAAAAAGTCCGCACCATGTGAAATCATACCTTGTGCATTCCATTGTAGTATAGTTATATCTGAAACGGGCTGTGTCATTTAAGGCGGCTTTTTACCATTTCCATGGTAATGTCCGCCTTTAAAAAATCTTTACCCGCTTTGACAGCAGCTTCCACAAATTGATCATCGTTCTCAGAAAGAAGTAACTTACGTATCGCAACCAGAATAAACATAATCAAATCTAATGATGTCACATTATTGGGAAAGCCAGTTTGATTAATATTTGAAGAACCCTGCTCAGACTCCCCGTCTCTTTCCCGCCTTTTCTCTTTTCTCTTGTGTACTTGAGCCGCAGGTGGGATATGGGAGTGAGGGCTTGTTTCATGTCCAGGACTCTGTAATTTTAAGTTGGAATCTAATTTGTTCTGTTTACTTTGAGGGTTCTCTTTGGAGTTACTCGTGTTGACTGTGTTATTAGTTGTCTCTACAACATTTACATTTTTCTGAGTGCGATACACTTTTGTCGCTTGCGCGTATGTGAGCTTTTCATTCAGTTTAATTGTTTGTATTTGCTTAGCTTCTATATAAGATTTGCATCCTTGATACGCCGCTGAGTGATTATCTCCACATCTAAAGCACTTCCTGTTTTCCTTTTGTGCGCAAGCGTCAAATTCATGTTCGCCTCCGCATCTCACGCAACGTATTTTACCCCTACAATTATCTTTAATATGACCAAATAGTTGGCACTTATGACACCTTGTCACGGGTGGGACAAAGTTATCCACACGCCTAATCTCATAGAGAAAATTTACAGCATCCGGTTTACTTTTACCTTTGAAAGTAATAAGTACCGATGGAGTGGGTACCATTTCTCCATTGATCTTCTTCCTAAATCGCTTAGCATTTATTACATTCTGTTCTCTTAATACATCTGCTATTTCTTCATTGCTGATTTGAGTATCGATTCTATGGATGACCCCTTTCGTTGTAACCACCTGATCTTCTTCATAACGTGTAACTTTTACGTCTAAACCAGCCAACTGTGTTAACTGTAACAGGGTTATAATTTGTTTCTCATTCTCACATGTCAAAATCAACATATTTTTTACTTTAACCATACCTACAAGTTTTCCAACGAGATCATGAATTTCTCTGTAAACCCGCACTTGATTAGCACTGCATACATTTTTTTCCAGACCAACAATGACCACTTTCCTACTTGAATGCGTTGGAGTTGAGAATTTAGGAATCTTCTTGTTCTTCGTATTTAACATACCATCGCTATTGCTTCTTACCCTTGCCCTTTTCTTGGATCTGACAGAATTTCTGTTCATTGCCGTTTTCCATGAACAATTTGAATCGTCATCACTCTCCTCACGGAGAGTGTGACAATCGGAAGATAATACCTCCGGTGTATCCCGAAATTTTGGATTATCTGCTGCATTAATGTAATCCTCTTCTCCTGAGGACAAAGAACTAGAGGACGCCATATCTCATGCGCATGTTAATGAATTAATCAACCTCTTACCTGTTATTGTAATGTTATTAATACGTGGAGAAAAGTATGAGAATGAGTGACAATATCACCATGGGAACGCCTGTGGGTAACCCCAGCCTCAGCCTCCACTAACTAGGCGACTGGAACGAAGTCAGATTTCGCCAGAAGCTGTAAGAAGTAGACTGGACAGAAGCCAAAGATGGGTGTAGGTCGAAGGGCTGGTGTCGGCTACTTGTTGGCACCGTTGCCGCTGGGTGTAGTGGAGGAGCAGATTTAATTTTCCCGCCAAAATGTCTATGGATAAATAACGCAGCTACGGAGCTCTTGAAAAAGTCGCCCGCTCAAGATTATGCTGGATTGGTATATTGGTAGCTAAGCAGCGTGTTGTTGTTGGAGCTGATGGCGCTCTTCAATCTTAACAGACGTTCCATCCATGTTACATATTTTTATCGTTGTGTTGTCCAAATTGTTGAGGTGGGTTTGCTTTTCCCGGCCAATGTCTTCGGGTTTGAACTGGCTCACCTGCCTCTGCGAAGTGCAAAATTAGTTTCCCATCACCATTAATTGTGCGTTATTGTAATCAAACTTTCGTACTAAAAATAATGAGGATAATGACGAGTCGAATTCCTTTATTTATTGCACTTAAATAAGGTACAATTATATTGGTCTACGCATGCCCATGGACTATATACATATATGCATACAAATATATATGATACAAAAAGAAGATAGTTTGTTTGTGTGGCCACTATAGTAATCTCAACTCCTTGAATAACTGAGTAACTGGTGAACTAGGAGGGTGCATGGACCTCTGTCTTTTGGCCTCTTATGTGCAACTCACAAGGGCCGCTGTCCTTGCCACCCACAACTAATCGCCAGCCGCGAAGGAGGCCTTCTCCAACCGTTGCCCAATAAGAATGTTTTACTGGCCCCAGTATCCGATTTACTGTAAGACTCTATATGGCGAAAGCAGTTTTTCGGTTCAATGCATATTTTTCCTTTCTTTAATATATATCAATTATTACACTTCATCTCGCAATATTGAGAAAAAAAACAAACAAACAAATTACACCCCTTTTACTCTCTTTTGGGCGTTCAAACTACAACCTTACATTGAGGATAACATTCTCTCCTGACTATATTCCTTATTAGAAATATGCTAATATGGAGCAGTAAAATAGCTATTCAAATCTTTTTGTTGTTTTAATATAATTCAAGATGACTCTAAAATTCGCATCTCTTCCCAATAATTTCACTAAATCCAACGTAACTAATTGAAGTCTTCTTTGCATTGTTCTTCTTTCTCTTACATTGAAGAAAAAATGTTCTATTGTTTCTGAGACATAACAATATGTAAAAAAAAACATTTTCATGTTGGTTACATATGGATAAATAGTAATTTAATTTGCATTTTCCTAGTCTTAATTGATGGATATTACCTCCTCATTTCTGTTAAGACCTTGAAAATGTACAGTTTCTGTAACGTCAGGCTGTATATCAAATAAATGTCTAGTATACCTTTCAATGCAGATTCCCACTGAACTTGTCAAGTTTCTTTGTAAATTGATGACATATAGTTTGTTAATTCCTCTGTTACATATGGAATTTCTAGATCAATATTTTCTTTTGACGCTCCTTTTTTGGCTAGGTTATCCACAATATCATTACGAGCTGCCAAATCATATCTGCAATTAACCGGTTTGTGGCCGTATTGAGAGATTAGCATAATAAAGATTTTGAAAAACATCGAGAAATATTACTAGGCCTACATGTACTAGCAGAATATTGTGTAGCTTTCCACAGTTATAGTATTTCCCATGCATTTGAGGGCATTTCAAATGGCAAATGCATAGTGAAATGGTGATCGGATGATTTCACTGCCAACAAGTAATACAAGTCATGTAGTTGTTGTGAGAAGGTATAATCGTGCGGGTATACGTGCGGGTACTACACTGTACATGTATTACTACAGATTTACAAGTACATGTATATAAGGAGCTGTCATGGGGGGGGGGGGGGGGGGTGCCTTTTATGTACACGATTCTATTCAATACGGCTTTTCGACTCAAGATGAGACAGGGTTTGAGTTACAGTCTGTAGATATTTTTATTGGAGAATCTGTGTTCCGAGTTATGAATTTTTATAACCCATGTAAACAATTAAATGAAAATATAATGCGAGAGTTAAAAGAAAGGGTACGGGAATACTCGGAGATTTTAACTCGCATAGCACTCTGTGGGGAAGTGTTAAAACAGATCATAATTGCCATGTCATTGAAACTTTCATGAATGAACAAATCATTGGCGGATCCAGGGGGGCACTTCCGGCCCGTACCCCCCGGCCCCCTTTGGAAGAAAAGTATGCATTTTGACCATAGACGATCCGCCATTTTCTCGATTGTGCCCCCCTTTAAGAATGAAGACCCTTTTTTTTTTTTTTTTTTTTGCTTGTCAGGGAATTACGGAGGGAAACTGGACCCTCACTGGCGACGAAAAATAGAAAAAAAGAGGGGAAAAGAAAAAGAAGACGAAGAAAGGAGGAAGGAAAGAAGGAGAAAAAGGGGAAAGAAAATAAGACGGAAAAAAGATAAGGAGGAAAAGAAAGAAACAAAGAAAGAGAAAGATAGAGAGGGGGAGAGACATACGACCTGATGGTGACGGTAACAATGTAGGGGGGATTGACATTTGAGGGGTCAAGCACGTGCGAAATCCGGGCCGGTCCGCGAATTTTTTTTCCTGTACCTTTGGGTCTTTCCAATTTGAATATTCATGACTCGGGTCTTAGAGATGAGAGTACGCATGCGCATGACAAGTAATACGGTTTATTCCGTCAAGACTAGTCGGCATGAATATTCATGAAAACGAACTGTAGGGATATGATAGAACGAGCAAGGACCGCGAGTTCGAATCTCGGCAGAGGAATAATAATAATATTTAATTTGTATGCAAATAATCCAAATCACTAATCGGTGTTATTCATATGAACAACATACTCGTGAGAATTAACCATCGCGTAGAAACAGATGAAAAGCAGAAATTAAGGATTATCATAACATGTAATTTATACCCCAAATGTCGAAGACCGAATTTGTTATTTAGTATTCTAAACGGCGATTGAAGCTGAAAAACATCTCTTTTTAATGAAAACGTCGACGACGCCTTATTAAGGCCTCTTTTCGACGCCTTTTGTGGGCATGGTTGCGTAGCACTAGCACGTAACGCGGTAAGTGACCCCCCCCCCCCCCCCCCCGCCCCGGGTTTTTACCATGCAGGTCAGCCAGGCACCATTTTTTTTCCTTCACAACAATACATAACAATCAACACACACACACACATATATATATATCTATACACACACATAAATTAACAGAAATCAGCAGTATAAGTATATGTTATGCTTCAAAACTTCTATAACTTCTAAAAAGAAAGAAAGAAAGAAAGAAAGAAAAACAAGCCTGCATAACATTATTGTACATGTACACACTTAGAAATAAAGGTACAATTTTGCACCCTTAAATGGTACAGAGTTGTACCCTTTAGAAAAGGTACAAATTTGCACCCTTTGGATTCAAACGCTTCTGCAAAGTTGCATCTTTTAGGGTGCAAACAAAAACAAAAAGGTGCATTTTGCACCCTTTTCATATAGGGTGCAAGATTGCACCCAAAAGGTGCTGCCAGTGTTGCATTTAGGTTGCAAGCCTGAACCCTTTTTTCTAGGTATAACTTAAAAAAAAAAAAAGAATCTATGCACTTGAGTTCGAACCACTCAGTAGTTCTATCCCCTGACTCCCCCCCCCCCCCCCGCCCCGTGGACGATGGGCTCTGGGCACTTCCTTGTTGGTTATTAGGTTTCCCATTTAGAAAAATGGATAGTAAGGGTTCACCTAATCGATGCCAATTTGCTCTCCTCTAACCTATCTCCTACAACATTATTTTTTATTTAATCGAAAGAAGGTGGTTTCTTATGCACTCTGTTTTTAAAAATCAAATATTTTACAAGAATTAGAATATGATTTAACAATTGGTGTTTTCCTTTATTTCTTTCCTCCCTCCCAAACAGAATTTCTTTCCAGCTACAATTCCGTAAATCGATATAATTTAAAAATCTCGTATATGATTCCCAGATTAATTGTGCATATTCGCAAGAATAAAACAAATGTTTATATGTTTCTCCTTCTTTTTCACAAAAAGAACATAAATCACTTGAAACAAAACCAAACCGGAAAAGATGATGGTTTGTATTATAATGCCATGTATAAGTCTAAATTGGAACTCTCTTAGCGGACTATTTAGTGTACAATGTCTTAACCCTAAAATATTTTTTTCTATTTCCTTGTATAAGTAAAACCGTAATTTATTTCCATAAAAAACAGTGGTTCAAAACCTTCTTTCTTGATGAGTTGTGAATATATTTGCTTCGATTTTAAGTTAGATAATTATATTAGTTATTGTCCCGCCCAAAATGAAATCAGTTTCAGAGTTATTATTTTTTCCATTCTAAAATTCCCTTTCCAACCCAAAGGTATACACGCGTAAAAGTTCTTTAACCTATCAATGTCATTTACTTCTAAACCTAATTCTGCAAAATATCGATCAGATTTTAATTTGCCATCGTTTCCTATAATAATGTCTTAGTTTGTAAACTCCTTTTTTGTGCATCTTCTCATCGTATATATACAATTTCCTTTAAATCGAACAAGCTTATTGAAAATTGCCACTTTTGATCACCAATGTACCGGTTATTACTGACACTTCTTATATGTCTCGTATTCACCCAATCTTCTAATATATCCATATAAAATTGCGGAGCTGTCACTTTTAATAATACTGGTAAATAATCACACGAAATTATGAATTCTCCACCTATGTGTCTAGTTACAAAGTTGTTTCCATTTCATATCTTCATCCTTATTTAGAAGTTTTTTTAACCCACATAACTCTCTGTGATTTCATTTGTGCCGGAAACCTCCTTGCTTATAGTCTAAGAACATTGTATTTCTATTTATTTTATTTTTCTTTCCTTTCCATATAAAATCAAATACTAATTTATCTAATGAATCATAAACCCATCTTGGAACTGGAGTGAATGACGCTCAGCGGTAGGCTATATTAGAATATATGTGAATATAGTTGAAGCTTTCCCATTATAAGGTTAAAACTTAAATCTCTTTGATTCCCAAAATTTAGAAGTGATTTTATTTTACTCAATATTTCCTTGTAATTCATATTTTCTGTCATATGTTCATCTTGGGAGAAAAAAGCCATTGGCTTGGGGGATCGATCAAAGGGGCCGCCATGGGGCACCGGTCTTATCATAGGTACGGTAAATGAAATGCGATTTACATGCTCCGGGCCTCGCGAGCCGATACGGTACATTATTTCTACCTCTTTTCTTTCCGGCTCTTCACCATTTAATTTACATAAGAGGCTGGTCTTTTGGTCCCCCCCCCCCCCCCCCCCCCCCCGAGAAAAGAAACTCCGAACAGACAAACAAACAAACAGATGAACAAAAACCAAACTATTGATCGCTAAAATCTATTATGATCGGCCACGCGAAAAATCGTCTGTGTAAAAACGTAGGGCATAGACATCTCTATGGTAGGGTTCCTCAGGAAATAAACTAGCCGAATATGTTCCGTATATTACTACTTGTGCACAGACACAGTAGTGCAGTGCGGTCCATTAATGCATGCCAGCGGGTGATTTGACTCGACCCACAGGACGACAGCTTTGTTTACACATAATTTTACCATAATTTATATACACTGCCCGATGTATTTGAAATTATTTACCCTCCTTGTGGTATCGCTTTCCTATGTCAGCATATATCATCCTGGTAAGTGTGCAAATATAATTGTAATGAGGTCTTTAGAATTAGTTTACGGTAACCCCAGGGAGCTCCAAGAAGAGTCCACCTTAGCCTTAACTAAGTTAGGCTTAGATCTTGACTTAAGACCAAGTTAAGTTTACGGTAGACCGAAAGCTTCAGTCTCTGTTCGTCGGGTGTTCCACTGGACTACGTCTTGCTTCACTACACCTCCTTACATAGACTGAAGTTCGTCTCTCACTCTGTACCAGGGACTAAGGACGAATTTTCATTTTCCAATAAATACATTATTTTATTAAAATAAACAACTCAGAATGAGAACAACGGTAATATAATATGCTTGAATAAATTTCTTACCCCAAATTCCTCGTCTGGTACACGAATCTGATCATTTGAAGCATGGAAGTTGCACGTCAGTAGCGAGTCGCTGACAGTCATTCTTGGTTATAATCACATGACCCGGAAGTAGGCCTAGTCGGAAGCGTATAGAGATTGTGTAGTAAAACGCAGCGAATACTCGGTCAGTCAGTGCGAAGGGAGTTCAAACCAGAGTAAGTCCGAAATTTTGTTAATTATCTGTATATTTTTCGGGGTTTTTTATGATGTATTGAAATATGAGAACCCTAGCACCATCTATGTGAAATTTTAGAGAAAGGGGATGGCTTATAGGGATGGAAAATCAGATCCCCCTTTTGGGGGGGATTTCCTCATAGGCCATGTATTGTAAGATCCCCTTATCTACCGCGAAGGTTGGGTAGCCGTCTGTGTAGGAGGAGAAGGTAAAAATAAGAAAATGTTAAAGACTCCTCCGAAACAGACGGTTTTCAGCTGTCTAAGTTTACGGTAGATCTCGGCCCGGGATCTCGGCCCGGGATCTAGGCCTACTTAAAATAATTGGCCCATGTATTCATATGGGCATGATGGGAGGGACGATTGAACTGATTAGATTTTTCAAAAGTCACAAGAGCCATTTTGGGGGTCATTTTGGCGAATTCTGTTTCTGGTTTTTGTTCAAGTGCTGTAGCCTGTAGGCCTAGGCTAGTTGTTTATCATCCATCGTTTGACCCCTTCGCACCTGACCTATCCTGACACTTTTCGTGTTTTTGGCTTTGCACGGTTTGGTGAGCACAATTTTTAATTTTGGTGGAAAGTAGCGATGTTCAACCCTCTTAACTTTGAAATGGCAAAATCCATTCGGATTATTGAAAAAATTAACATCAGATATTGCTACCAAAATGAGTTGTCAATTGTGTATTAACATAACTTCTTAAGACTAAATAAGAGGTAATTTTCTGGCTGGTTGAGTGAGCACACTTTAAAATTAAGCCAAGGAAGAAATGCTAAAATTCACTGTTAATAATAATATGTTTTTTTAGGATTAGGATTAGGGTTATGGTTAGGGTTTAGGATTAGGATTAGGGTTAGGGTATGCTGGGGCCTATATCACGAGTATGCCAAATATGACTCCTGTGACTTTTGAAAAGTGACAATTTTCCCTTTAATGTGTGTTCACTCATGCATGACTTGACAGATCAATCTCATTTTCACACAGAAGTTAGTCAATGAATAAGTGTAGGAACACTCCTGCCAAGTTATTTTGCTTAAAACCTTTTCGTTAAAATGTTACGCCATTTTGCTTTGGGGGAACTTACTTTTTGTCTTGTGTTTAGTTCATCTAAAATTAAACTAAATAAAACTTCAACTATTGATTGACTGCATTCATTAAGTTAAATTTAGTTAACCAACTTACATTTACAACTTACCAAAAAACGATGATTTATTGCGTCATCTGCCCACAGTCGCGCTGCACTTTTTGAAAGGTCACAACCATGCTAGCTGTACTACGTCTACGAGCTCCTTGGCTAATTATCAGTCTGGTACTGGCCTAGCTGTACGAGCTCCTTGGCTTATCAATCTGGTACTGGCCTACGGAGCTGTAACATGGGATCCATGTGTGTGGAGGCAGATATCAAAAAAAAAAAAAAACTAGATCTAAATATCACCATTTCTCACATACTGTGATCCATGCAAACTACCTTCAGAGTTTGCTAAAGGGGTTACCTTCCAGGATCAACTAAGACTGTAAAAATTGAATGACTAAAAAAGAAAGAAAAAATCGGCAGGTTTTTTTTTTTACCTCGACATGTAACTTGTATATATGGGACTACACATGCAATGTAAGATTTGTGTAGTCCCATATATACAAGTTACACATGCAAGAGATAATTTTTAAGTCCTGTACAAATCGCTTGTTCGCCCCCAAATAGAGTATGGAGCCCTCACCTTGGAGAGAAACATCTACATGCTTTGGAAAATGTCCAAAGAAGAGCGACTAGATTAGTCCCAGAGTTAATCGGGCTGCCTTATGCACAAAGATTGAGGCAGTTGAATATCCATACCTTACTCCTTAGCTTACAAATCTTGAATTAATACAATCCAGAGATCAGACAAGAGGACATAGTAAAAAATTGTTTATTCCTAGGACCAAAACTTTGAGATACAAAAATTCTTTCAATGTATTGAATATGTAAATCATGGAATAATCTTAATGGGTCACTAAAATAAAAAAATAATTGCCCATTTTTCGTAAGAGGGTGTCATCCGGAGCTAAAAAATATCCATAACACAATTTTGTATGCATTCAGTCATATTTTATAATCATTTGAAAAGTACATTTTTGCTGTCATAAGCCCCGCCCTTAAAAAAACACAGCGAAGCGACATCGTAATCACGTAATCTGTGACGCATGAAAAGTAAGGGAAAATATTCCACTAACCTATACCGTGCGCGCCCTGAGGCCCCCGGCAGGCCCAGCCCGGTGCCGAGCATGATATTCACCGCATCGACCATTTGCATTGCGTATTTTCGTGTGTTTAATTCCTCACAATAACTTTGATTTTCGGACACAGTTTCCTCAATAATGCCTAATCGGTGTATAGTTGCGGGCTGTAGCAAGACCCCTAAAGATGGTGTAAGCCTACATCATTTTCCTAAAGATGAAAATCTACGGAAATTGTGGGTCGCGTCAAGTTGGAGTCAAGTTCCAATCTGTTTTTCAATGACAGCAGCTGCAGCAGCTTCACCCGTAGACCGAAAATTCTGTCTCTCGTTCGTTAGCTAAGACGACCTAACGAACGAGAGACAGCATTTTCGGTCTACTTCACCCGTAACTCCAGGGAGCTCCAACGCGTTGGAGCTCCCTGGAGTTACTTCACCCACGGCCCTTCACCGTATTCTGCGAGGGGTTCAAACATATAATATGGTCGAATTCCCCCTTGCCACTCGAGCTTCTTTGCCTTCGGGGTCTGATAAATCATCTGATAAATCAGAGTTCGTATCTGCATGGCTCAGAAAAGTCCTCCAACTCGCAATCGCGGACACTTTTCCTCTCTCTATATAAGTTACTCGAATTCAGCCAAAATCTAAGTCAGTACTAACGTACTATGTAAAGCGAAGTAAAAAAAAAAAAGCCGTAAGTGAAATAAACAAAACTAAAGCGTTCACCAGTCGCTATGTACGAGGGGAACATAGTCACTGCCGTATTAAAGATGTGTAGGACATTGTACATACAGACGAAAACGGCTGTGCACGCGTTTATGACCAATGCAAACTTTCGTTCGGCAAGCTCAGATGGATGAGAACATTGTTCAAAAGAAAAGCTAGAAAACAAAACAAGTGCTGTATATTTGGACAAAAGCGTTTTCTGATCTTGTAGAAAATATATTGCTAATGATTATTCACTCCTAAGATTATATTGATTCATTTCCTATTTTCATAAATTGTCCGTTGAACAGAGGAGTCAAATACCGCATTCTATATTATATGCTGCAGCCTGCAGATCTTGTGCCTCTTACTTTTCATACGTCACTTGGGGGTTAGCCAATCAGCTCACGAGTTTTAAGGAACGGTCCCAAAACCTCTACTTTTCCCCCTTTTTCGCCAAAACGAGACATAATTTGGACAATCGATTTGCAGATTCGTGATTAGAAGGCAAAACTACATGGAAAGAGCACCGATTTTCTCTCTAATTTAGTAAACCTTTAACAACTTTACTGCCCCGAGTGTGCACAGTTTTAAAGTAGCTTTGGATTAGTGCTGGAAAAATGAGCCCATTAAGTATGATTATGAATCACCTGCACCTGGAAACGATCCAGCCATCTTGAAAAGGAAGAAGAACTTGGAACTGAATACAGAGGCGTAGTGCCTGCATTTAGTATCTTCCCTAGGTATCCCAAGGTAGGTAGAAATTACTGTCTCACTTCTTTTTCATCTTGGAAACTCAAATTTGTTAGAGAATATATTTTATCGAAAACAAGCTGCTGAAAACTGCTTATCCAATAATAGCGAGCCAATGGAGTAAAATGGAGTCAAAAGGGGTCTGCGCTTTGTCTTGCTTTTTATGTTTGTCTTTTTGCCTCTGACGAAGATTCTGCTAAGGTCGAAAGCTCAGGCCCCTTTTGACTCCAGAATTATATTTTAAAGAAAAAGCCCCTGGCCAATATCAAGTCAGTAGTTTTCAGACCACCCCAGTTGCCCACCAAATCACTTGTAATTTTGACTCCTCTCTCTCTCTCTCTTTCTTTCTTCCTTCCTTCAATCCCTCTCTGTCTCTCTGTTTCCCCTTTCCTTCCTTCTTTCCTCCCCCTCTCTCTCGATCCCTCCGGCCTCTATCCCTTTCTATAGCTGAAGGCCTGCAGTGTTATCGCTGTTCTGGTGAAGACACAAATGAAAACTGCATTGGATCTAACAACATCCAGACTTGCTCCATTACCCAAGACAGATGCCTTACCCAAATTACCTACTCAAGTAAGCTATGCAGACTTACTATAAAACGTTATTAACTTCTCTTCGTAAGTAGCCTATGGAATATAATTTGATCATTATTAGATTTAGATTGTAAATAACACGATCAGTCATGATCAATGACTTTGTGAAGATCTAGTCTCCTTGTTTAGTATATTATTTCAGTTTCTGTATCTAGATCTAGATTATCTTTACATTTACTTGAGTTGACAATGATTCAGAATTGTATGCTTTTTAGTTCTGTTGAGTTTATTGGAGCAAATGTTTTATTATGTGTCAATGTGATATTTTAATCTATTGAAAATTAATCGTTCTAAAAACTGTATTCACACAATATTTCATATTTTGAGGTGTTAGGGTTTTAAGAGGGCTATAATTTCATCTTAATGTCATTCCAGCAGCCGTAACCAGCTGACATTGTTTTTTTCAATCTTTTTTTCTCTATGCTTTCAATCAAAGAGGAGCGAGGAAAACTGGGGATAGATAAATCTTGTGCCTCCATGCAAGGATGCGATGCGGCCACTCTGCAGCTCTCCAAGTATTACTTCTGTGACAAGTCCAGAGATGGATGGGGGTGTGTAGAATGCTGCCAAGAAGACAGGTGCAATGAGAGTCGAGGGGTTAATATCCATTACAGACCATGGATTCCATTGGTGTTACTTAGCGTGGGTATCATAGTCTTTGATTACATCTTATGATAAAGATGTGACCTAGCCTTACTGCCAGGCAGGATGAGGTTATTTTCCTATTTTTTATATAAAGTAAATTACATGTCGGCAAAGTATGGAGCATGTAGACTGTGTCCCTTCTAATTGCCTTCTCTCTCTTCCATCATTTTGTCTTGACCCATTGCCTAAGGTTAATGTCTTTACCTTGCCCTAATAGTCGCATTATTCAGCAATTTCAACAAGGTTGCATACATTTGGGCAAGGGTAACAGATATGGCCTTGTATGCTGAATCACTGATTATGAAAATAAAATATAAAAAGAAGAAGAAAGACCTAAAACACATTTGAGTGGTTAATCTCTCTGGTAACAACCAAATGGAATTTTAGTTGGTATCTTGATTGAAGTCCTATTTCAGTTATTACTGCTTTGTACTAGTAGTTCTCAAGATATCTAAGCTTACTATTACGAGCTACGTTCGTACGGGACTTGTGGTTTCGAAAATTTAAGTTAGCGAAACGTTAAGTTAACGAGACAACAAATCACTAACAATCATGAGGGTTCACATGGGCCTGAAACAACCACGCTCGTTGTTCTGAGATTACAAGTCGAGCGATCATATTTTAACATGAACAGGGGACCGTTGCACAAAACTTGCATTTGAACGCAACTCAGGAAACTCAAACGCAACTTTATTTTCAACCAATCAGAAGTGCGCATTAAGGACTTGTTTGATTTTTAGGAGTTGCGATTAAACGCAAGTTTTGTGCAACGGAAGGAGTTTTGCATATGCAAGCTCAGTCCTATGGAACACCCTCCCCCGTCACTCAGATCTCAAACTAGTCCTGAACTTTTTAAAAAACAACTGAAAACCCACCTATTTCATGCAGCTTACAATTAGTCATTTCATAAGTGCATTGTATAATTATATGTCAGTAATTTCCTACATTTACATCTTGTTCTTTTTTATGTACAGTAACGTTAATTGGTTCGTTATTTAATTACCAGCTTGATCTAAATGCGTACTCTACGTAAATCAGACGTCCTATCTGAATGTTTTGATTGGATCAGGTCTTTATTTTAATCTAAATATGTAACATACTTTTGTTTGTAAAGCGCTTTGAGAACCATTTCTGTGTTGAATTGCGCTATATAAAAACATATTATTATTAACAGGCCCCTGAGAGGTCATTGTTAACAACAAGTTTGCTAAACTTAAAGTTTATTCTGTCCACACTGTCCATAACTATGAGGGGGAACCCCCTGCTGCTTGTGGTTTAAGCATTGCAAGCTCGCTTGTGGTTGTGGAACTACAAGAAATCTTAAAGTTTCAAAACTACGAGTCCAATCACACGGTCTGAAACTGCAAGATAACTAATTCTTTTTAAATACAGTGTAAAAGCAAAACTTAAAGATTAGCTCCCTTTGTGTGAACCGGACTACTGTGATGCAAATGTCTGAATCATTGCAAGTATTAATGAAGTTTAAATTCATTTTTAATCACAAACTAAGGACCTGTTCTTGCCACATTTCAATATTTATTAGAATTGATGGGGTTTTGTTTCCTATGTGGCTATAAAGAGTGACACAAGGGTAATTTGATTTGGATTATAAAAATAAAATACTAGACACAAGAATGCAGTCTTATTTACATCAAACTGTAGTTGATGCCCTAATTTTCTTGGGATCAATTTTGAACATGTGATTGATGAGAAAATTTCCTGTAATTAACTCTACTGGTCATGTTGGTATGTTGGACAACTTATGGTTTAAAACAATACAGTTTTGAGTAAACAAAACTGAAAATGTGTAGTATTACCTATTACTTACATATACATGTAGTATGCAAAACATTCCATGTATTTTATTTTCTTGTCTTCGTTGTAAACGAGATTACAAGTATTTGGATAATAAGAGCACCTACCAGATATGAATAGTGAGTATGCTGTCTGCATCAGCACATGAATTTTTAAATTTCTATAAAAAAACCCATAAGTTTAAAGTGATTAGGTAACTTTGTGGAGGCTTGATAAAATCTGAGCTTTCTGGCCTTACATGCTGTCAGTGTATGTAATATGGTGTAAAAATGAAGCCCATGGGAAAAAAGAACTTCAGAATCATCATGTGCTTCACAAAAGTAAACATATGCAAGTGACCGGGAAATGCCAGACTAATTTTCCCCCATTGACTCAATGTTAGACTAAAGCGTATGGCCATACGCTTTCATAAATGGGAGTATTCAGTCACATATATCTTAATAATAGCATTATATATTTGAAAACCTTTCTATGCCTGGCTATTATTCATCCCTCTGAACATCATTATACAAGACAGAAATCAAAATTCAATAATTCATTAAATCAAGCCTCCACAAAGTTACTGAATGCCTTTAATAGTTATGATTTAGAAATGAAAACAGTTCAGTCAAGTATGAGTAAGCATTGGTCTGAAAGTTTCTTATGAAGAAGCACTATATTCATGGTTATTTTTTATTTATTCTATATACAAAATCATAGCTTCATCTAGATCCTAGCCTTATTAAATAGAAATATATTGTTTTAAATGGCGATATTCTCAAATACCTGTGCATTACTAAAGATTCCAAACTGATATTCCGTAGCAATTTTATCATTTTGCCTGTGTGCACTGTGCATGTATGAAATCTTTTGTATATTCTAAAGATAGCCTGACTTATTAACATACTTATTTATTTCCATAACATTCTCGATCATTCATTATATCAGCATTTAACTACTTCCAGACATTCCTTCTGATGATATGATTGTCGTTTTGTGCTTGTAACCTGTGAAATATTATTTTGTCATATGTACAAAAATAATAGCTTATCAAACATATTTAATGAAATAGAGATGGGTTGCTATGTATTGTGGTATTGTTTATCTTCAAATTAAGTCATTTTATCTGTATATATGGTACCTTTCTCTATTTTGTGTGTGTATGTGGTAATTTTGGTAAAACTTTTGTATCTACATTCCTCATATCGGTATGTTTTTCAAAAATGGATAAATGTAGTATTTTGTAGTATGTAATGTTATTTGTGAGATATAAAGCCAGCAGCTTTTTGTGGTATTTTCCATATGCCATGTGTAAATTGACAAGACATAGATGATAAATCTTTTCATTCCAAATGGCAGCATGCAGTAAATACATATTGTACATTTCTTCCATTCTTAGTCTTTTGGTTATTACTCTAAGGGTGTTTTTTCCCTCCATAAAAAATATTAAGTCAGAAAAAAATAAAAATACATGTACACATATAATTATATTAGAATGTTATTGTATCCCCCGAACTAGTGTTCGGGGATACTATGGATTTGGCATCGTCGCGCCGCGTCCGCCGCAGAGATTTTCTTGTGAGCGCTCTACTGGCTGCAGTTTTTGTCGGATCACCTTCAAATTTCACATGGAGGTGCATTTAAGAAGAAGACGCCTATTGTTTTTAGTGTGGGCGGAGTCGACATGGTTGCCATGGTAACCATATTTTTAAAGAAATAGTAAAGATTTTCTTGTGAGCGCTCTACCGGCTGCAGTTCTTGTCAGATCACCTTCAAATATCGCATGGAAGTGCATTATGGTATAAAGATGAAGACGCCTATTGTTTTTGGTGTGGGTGGAGTCATCGTTGCCATGGTAACCATATTTTTTAAAGAAATGGTAAAGACTTTCTTGTGAGCGCTCTACCGGCTGCAGTTCTTGTCGGATCATCTTCATATTTCGCATCATGGTGCATTATGGTAAGATGAAGACGCCTATTGTTTTTGGTGTGGGCGGAGTGATGGGCAGAGTCATGGTTGCCATGGTAACCATATTTTTAAAGAAATAGTAAAGATTTTCTTGTGAGCGCTCTACCGGCTGCAGTTCTTGTTGAATCACCTTCAAATTTTGCATGGAGGTGCATTATGGTAAGATGAAGACGCCTATTGTTTTTGGTGTGGGCGGAGTCGACATGGTTGCCATGGTAACCATATTTTTAAAGAAATAGTAAAGATTTTCTTGTGAGCGCTCTACCGGCTGCAGTTCTTGTTGAATCACCTTCAAATTTTGCATGGAGGTGCATTATGGTAAGATGAAGACGCCTATTGTTTTTGGTGTGGGCGGAGTCGACATGGTTGCCATGGTAACCATATTTTTAAAAGAAATAGTAAAGATTTTCTTGTGAGCGCTCTACCAGCTGCAGTTTTTGTCGAATCACCTTCAATTTCAAAAGTACAAAAAGGTCAAATTTGTCAGCAGTGATACCCGATGTCCCAAATTGCCACTTTATCCATTTCAGTCACACAACATTGATTCAAATGGGGGATGGGTGACGGGTTCGGGGATACATGGACTGGTCTGGGGATACATGGACTGGCCACCCCCCCTCCGAGTGCTCTAGTCTAGATTTAACAAGATGTAAGACATCAAATTTTCTCCACTAGTACGCATGAAATAGTAGTAGAAACACTTTTAGTAAGTAGTGCAATGTGTATAATAATTTATGGTGAAGATATTGGTCATTTAAAAAATTTCTTGGCTCTTAATGAATAGCAGAGTTTGACCTAATGGTCATAAAATATGATGATCTCATTCAGAAATGAACACTTGTAAATCAATGTATTCAGGTTAAACCGTATGCTAAGGAGGTGACAATTGGGGGTTTAATAATGTGCTTCATGACTATTAGGCCTATGCAAGAAACAAAGACAACGGGTTAAGAAGGCGTATAGAGATTATATTGTATACAGTGTTATTCATTGATAGCTTACATATATTTTTAGTATGTTCATTGTTGACCAAGTTTTACATAACCAATTTTTGTGTAAAACGTCAGTCTGACATAATTGTAACAGCAAGTCCGTCCATAAAAAATCCCCCGATTTTGTAGATTTTTAGCTTTTTATATTGATGGTAAACTACCGGTAAATGTATTTTTATATTTTGAATTCGAGAAAGGGTGAATGGTTTGATGTAATGAGTTGCTAGTATTTCAAGTAGAATTGTACAAAATATATTTAAGTAACTTATCGCCCGTATTCATTCCAGTTCCTATGCTTGTTAAATTAAACAAAATGATTGCAAAGAAAAGGTATACTGTTAAACATGCATTTTGAATATTGGGTAATCGTTGTTTCTCGTCATTGATCAAAACTATATTGTCACTATAGGGAAAAGAACGGAAAGGGGAAAAGAGAAGTAGAGCAAGGGAAGAGAGGGAGATAGAAAAGGAGTGAGAAGAGAAGGGACGGTAAGGGGAACAAACCATGACAAAGAAATTGAGCTGAATAAAGCCATCCACACACTTTACGATCGGTCTGCGATCCGATTTCGGAGGAAAATGTAATAGAATTTGATATAAAAAAATTGGATACATAAAATGTTTTTGATTGAGGTTCTGAATAGTCATTCAGCATCATTCAGCATCTACGTGGCGTCACGCCTGATGAAGCACCCTATCATGTATCTTCGTTTCCCGCCTACCGAATACGGGAATCCGCTCCACATCAGTCAGACGTTCAATTACCTCCTGAGGTAGCGTGGAACCACAGTGTGCCTTTTCCTCAGAATCGCAAGACGAATCACAGGAAGAAGATATATCGCGAGAGATTATTTCCCAAGGACTGGATAGATTCCCTGGAAACTGCGAGGAATCTGCTGAACAGACAGCCCAGCCAAAAATAACCCTTTCTCCCTCCAAACACGATGTAAACAGAGACAAATTGCAGCGTTGTGAATATCATAATCTTATTGATGGAAGTATCCCACCTATCTTAGAATTTGGCCTGAAATTGTGCCATATCAATATCAATTCATTACCTGCTAAAATTGACGAATTCAGGCTTCTTCTGAAAAACGCTTCGTTTGATATCATAGCAGTGACGGAAACACATTGTGACCAGACAGTGTTTGATTCAGAATTATATATTGAAGGATTTCGAATTTTAAGAAAAGACAGATCGAGACATGGTGGAGGTGTTGCGTTCTACATTAGAGAAACTTTTCCCTTTAAACACGCATCCCAATTTGACTCCAATCTTGAAGCACTTTGGATTAATTTGCAAATAAACCATCATAAAAATATATATGTCTGTGTTATGTATAGACCACCTAACTCACCACCAACTTTTTTTGATGAACTGAATTGTATCATGCATAATGTAATTGATATTGCAGATGAGATTATTCTATTGGGTGATTTAAACTGTGATTTGTGTACCTCGAAATCAGATCCTCTTGCAAACAATTTACAGACTTTAATGTCAGGTTATTTATTTGACCAATTGATTGATATCCCTACAAGAATTACATCAACTTCAAGTACTATAATTGACCATATTTTTACCACTGACTTGGAAAACCATTTGATCACTGGTGTATTTAGAACTACTTTAAGTGATCATTTTCTTATTTTCACCGTATTTGAAAACAAGAATCCCAGAAAAAAGGAAAATTATATAGAATGGAGAAACTTTAAAGATTTCAATTTAGATTGTTTTGAAACCACACTGAAACAATTACCTTTTCATGTAGTACTTGATATAAAAAATGTAAATAATGCATGGATATTATGGTATACTATGTTTATGAATGCAGTAAATGCTCATGCCCCATTTAAGAGAAAACGCATCCGTAACAACCCATGCCCGTGGGTCACAGGAGAGTTAATTTCTCTCATGAATACTCGTGACTATTTGCATAAAAAAGCTATTAATTCAGAATGCCAAGAAATGTGGGCCGAATATAGACGTCTCCGGAATTTTATCACTAAAAGAATCAACATGGCAAAGAACGAGTATATGCAGGCACAGATAAACAATCATGCCGGGAAATCGGGTGCAATTTGGTCTTTGCTGAAAAATATTTGCAAAAATAAAAAAAATAATAAAATATGTCTTGAAGTAAATCAATATATCATATCCGATGCAGACAAAGTTGCCGAATGCTTCAATAATTACTTTGTCGAGTCCGTAGAAAAATTGGCTCAAGAATCAAACTTGGAATATGATAACATTATAAACTGTATTGATAATATCGCATCAGATAAAGACGATAACAACGAAATAGTATGTAAAAAAACTATTTTTGAAATTCCAGTAATTACTCACGAGTTTGTTAAATCTGAAATAAACAAGTTAGGAGTGAAAAAGGGTACAGGGTATGATCATTTAT
Source organism: Heliocidaris erythrogramma (assembly GCA_025617745.1). Lineage (NCBI taxonomy): Eukaryota > Metazoa > Echinodermata > Echinoidea > Camarodonta > Echinometridae > Heliocidaris > Heliocidaris erythrogramma. Next base: position 34,054,757 of record CM046855.1, on the reverse strand, counting down.
CTGCACGGCTACTGAGATACGTGTGTATTATTCCATTATTAATGCAAACCTTGGTATATATTTTGAATCTATCAATTGAAACACGTGTCTTTCCTGACGCCTGGAAAATTGGTCGAGTTCAACCAATCTTTAAGTCAGGCGACAAAAGCAGTCCAAATAACTACAGGCCGATTACCATTTTACCTGTTATATCAAAAATAATCGAAAAAGCAGTCCATACAGAACTTATGTCCTTCCTCGGCAGAAATGCATTATTATGCCCAAATCAATTTGGTTTTAGGCCAAATCACTCATGCGAAACGGCCCTCATCTGTATGATCGACCAATGGTCCCGCAACGTGGACGATAAGAAAATGAATGGACTGATCTTTCTCGATCTGCGTCGTGCATTCGATACTGTAAACCATCAACTGCTTTTACATAAATTATGCAAATATGGTTGTAGTGCGAGCAGTGTTGATTGGTTTGCCTCTTACCTTTCTCATCGTAAACAGTATGTCTCAGTCGAAAACAACAAGTCCACAATTAAAGATATCAATATGGGTCTTCCTCAAGGGTCAATTTTAGGCCCGCTCTTGTTTGTTTTATATGTAAATGACTTACCAGAAAGTATTCCTAATGGATCTGTATTTATGTATGCTGACGACACAACGATTTCTGTTTCGGGTTCTACCAAACTCGAAATAGAAACCCAGCTTAATGATGTACTGAAGCATACATACGAATGGTTAATACGTAATAAATTAATTATCAATATTGATAAGACTAAGGTAATGCTACTTGGCTCACGACAAAGGATTAACACATTGCAGGAGAAAGATTTGCATGTTATTGTAAACGACAAACCCATAGCATGTGTAAATGAGTATAAATGTCTAGGGGTTATTATTGATTCATTTCTAGACTTCAGAAGGCATACATGCAAAGTAGCGAATGAAGTCAAACAAAAGTTAGGTATCTTGAGGAGATCTAGAAATGTTTTCTCCACACAACAACTATCCCAGATATATTGGGGATATGTCATGCCTCACATGCTGTATTGCTGTAACGTATGGACAGGGAGAAGTGATATAAACTATGATATTCTTAACCGCCTCCATAAGAGGGCGGCATATTTAATATCAAAATTAACGTGGGAGACCCCGTCTAATGCCGTATTCAAGCAATTATCTTGGCCTACTTTGGACACACTCTTTTGGAAAACAGCTTGCTGTACAATGTTCAAACTCGTTCATAATCTTGCTCCACCTATCCTCTCCAATAAAATAGTTGCTCTTGATTCGGTATTAATGAGAAATTCCCGACGCTCGAATAAGATGATTCTTAGACTCCCAAAATGTCGCACTATTTATTATCAGAATTCTTTTCTGTACTCTGGAGCTGTAAGATGGAACAACCTTCCAGATAGTACAAGACTTGAAAGAAGACTCTCCTCGTTCAAATCTCTTCTTGAATCACATAACGTTTAGGATTCTGATAATCCCTGCTATATCTCTTCCCTCTTTGAATTGACGATTCTAATATAATACGGGATATAAATACATGTACATGTATAAATATGACCAATTCCATTATTGAGTACACTTAATGTTTATTCTATTTTATGTGTGTGATCATTTTAGAATATGTTATTAAGTCCTTTATATTATAATTGATATTTATATTATCTCGCATTTCATGGGTCTTTTGCTACGAATTTTTCTTTAATAATTACCTCCTGTCACATCCTCTGTCTCTCTTTCTCCCTCTCTCTTCATTGTTCTCTGCCATTGCCACTTAGCCTATTTCTCACTTTTTTCCTCCTTCTGGTCAGTCCTTCCTTTGCTCTTAATTATTATACTCTCGCTCACCATGTATTTCTTCTCTCCCTCTCTTTATATTCCTCTCTCTATCCCTAAAGAACCTGCTTTTTTTAAATGCATCTTTTCCAATTAATATACTTAAAAGTGAATGAATTTTAAAATATTATTACGTAAACGATATGTCATATTCATGAAGTATGTATATATTTATTTTTGCATTACGCAGAGCCCTGTGGAAGACCAGTGCCGTTTTTATCATTTTAATGTATCTTCTATTTCATTTTATTTTATACGAATTCTGTACTTTTATATAATCATTGTAACTGAACAGGCTACTCTGGATAAAGAATTGAAATAAATAAATAAATAAATAAATAATTTATCGTAAAATCGACATTACGGCCTATATTTACGAGCTTTCTAGTCGGAGGAAAGACCCGTCCAAAGTTCACAAAAGTGGGTTACCTGTTTTCCATAATACGTAATTGTAATTCTGCTCCCAGTCGGCTCCCATGTCGTAGTGACGTCAGAGCAGTCCTACGATTGTCTACGATTTGAAACTGATTTGGTCCGACGGGTGGTAAGGAGAGAGAAGAGAAGAGGCGGTAAGATGAACAAACCATGACAAAGACATTCAGATGAATAAAGCCCATCGCACACTTTACGATCGGTCTGCGATCCGATTTCGGAGGAAAATGTAATAAAATTTGATATAAAAAAATTAGATACATAAAATGTTTTTTATTGAGGTTCTGAATAGTCATATTGATCGTAAAATCGACATTACGGCCTATTTACGAGCTTTCTAGTCGGAGGAAAGACCCATCCAAGTTTACATGCACTGGCGGATCCAGGGGGGGGGGGGCACAGGGGGCACGTGCCCCCCCCCCCCCCGGCCCCAAAAAGGTTTTTTTGCACGTCCGGAGAGGCACAAAAATACTGAGGGACCTTTTTTTTTTTTGGCTTTTTTTTTTTTGGCTTGTCAGAGAATTTTGGAGTTACTAAATCCTGGATCCGCCACTGTACATGAGTGGGTTAGCTTTTTCCATAATACGTAATTGTAATTCTGCCTGGGGATACTTTGGATTCAGCAGCGTTCCGCCACGGCCGCGTCACATTATTGTGTGCGCTCTAGCGGTCACATTTCTCAACGGATTTCGTTCAAATTTTGCAAATTTTGCATTTTGGTGTAATCTAAAAACCTATAGTTTTTGGTGATGCTGCCACCAGTGTCTCGTCTTTTTTAGGATCAAAGGTCATACTTTGGAGAATGGTGTGAGTGCACTCTGTAGGCCACATTTCTTGATGAATTTCAAATTTTCCATGGAGATGTAACTTGGTATAATCTACACATCTTTACTTTTTGGTGATGATGCCGTCATTGTTCCGTCCTTTATAGGGTCAAAGGACATTTGTCCATTTCTTGACAGATTTCGTTCAAATTTTGTATGGAAGTGTATCTTGGTAAAGTCTACGCACCTATAGTTTTTGGTGATGCTGCAACCAGTGTCCCTTCTTTTATAGGGTCAAAGGTCATACTTTGGAGGATGGCGTGAGTGCAATCTGCAGGCCACATTTCGTAATGGATTTCTTTCAAATTTTGTATGGAGATGTACATGTAACTTGGTATATTCTACACATCTTTACTTTTTGGTGATGCTGCCCTCATTGTTCCGCGTCCTTTATAGGGTCAAAGGTTATATGTCTTTTGTGCGCTCTAACTTCCACATTTTTCTTTACGGATTTCTTTCAAATTTTACATGGAGGTGTGTCTCAGTGAAATCTACACAAAAGTCATCTTTAGTTTTTGCTGATGCTGCCCCCAGCATTCCGCTTTTATAGGGTGAAATGTCATATTTTGGTTGCATGCATTCTGGAGGACACATTTGTCGACGGATTTCTTTCAGAATTTGTATGGAGGTCCATCATAGATTACTTAGACTTCTAGAGTTTTTGGTGATGCTGCCCCCTTCCGTCTTTCATAGGGTCAAAGGTCATATTTCAGTGGATATATTGTGTGCGCTCTGAGGTCACATTTCTTGACAGATTTCTTTCGAATTTTCTATAGAGATGCATTATACTCTAATCTACACACATTGTTTTGGTGATGCTGCTCCTAGTGTTGACAATAGTCCGGGCCACTGGCAGCAATCTCTACGCCATCCTTTTGTTTGAGGGAGCTAGGGGAGGGGGAGGTTCTTTGTTCCTCCTTCGAATCGCTGCCAGTGCCGGGGATACATTCGCATTGCGCGGAAATTGACATTTCTTGTTATAAAAGGAATATGCTGAACGTTCGCCAAATTAATTGACAGTAGATATCCCCCAAAAAATTTTTTCCGAGCCATGCCCCTGGCAGTTGCAATGTGCATGGGGATATAAAAGCTAAACTATAACCCGCAGAATGTATAACAGGAAGGACTGGAGGAAGGATGGGAGCACGTTAGACGTGGTTGGTTTGTTATCTTGGTACTGGATTCTATACCGGATATGCAGCTCACTACCGGTCGATACAGCACTCCTTTTTCCTCCTGCCTCTGTCCGAGAAAATCCGTCCTCCAAGTAACTGATCATGAACTATATCGACTTTAAAATGTTATCAAGACGATACTGATCTCCATTTTGTCTCGTCTTGTCTTCCAAGTTAATTCATTATTAATTAGGGAGACCAACAAATTCGATAACTTTAAAATAATATGAACTTATATTATAACGAGGACGGAGTGACAATACCATCACTTCGTCACTCGTGCAAAAAAGAGTGATATCGATGCTAAAATCAATCAAGGGTGATATTATTTCTTACACATAACTAGGGTCAAAGTCTGATAACTGCAATTGGGGCATCAAGAATCGATTTCACAACTCAATTATGTCTCTGGTTGATGGCCTCATGACTCACAGGGAGGCAATAGCCAACAATCTTTTTAATGGGGGGGGGGGGGGGCAGCCACTAGCATATTTGAAGGGGGCAAGGAGCAATTTGCCTCTCTGACAGATTTTCAAACATGAAAAAAAAAACCTGCCTAATTATTGGTAAGCAATAATACTTCAAAATAGTTGTAAACATATTGTAAGACGTATCGAGCCAAAAAATGCGAATTTGAACACTACTCTTATGAACTGAAATAATGCACTAATCATAAAGAATTAAACCTTAGTACAAACACTTTCAATCCAAATTTCCAAATGGATTTTTTTTTCATTTGCAAATAGCTGCGACTTTATTGTGCCGTTTCATGAAACTACAATGGACAAAATATTAAAAAAATAAATCAAAATCATAATTCATGAAATGTGAAGAGACGGATTAAAGGAATATCCGACGTCCTACACCCCCCCCCCCCAAACAGACTCAAATAAGGGCCTGGAAAAGCATTTTTCTGCATCACCACTGGGTCAACAGTTTCTGCCACCACCCCCACCCCCTGAAGACGAGGTCCATGCAGATACGGTACTGGGGGAAGCCTTTACGAATATGCCAACAAGTTGACATGAAAATTAAGCGCACGTTTGCGACAAAATGTAAAATGTCCCGGGAAAAAAAAACGTTATGAAGGACGTAGGCAGTTGCACGTATACCTTCACCCCCGTCTGCATGGGCTTCTCCATGCAATGATTTATGATGAATGAAATGTTTGTACAAAAGAACCTACAACGTAAACAGTAATGAATATTTTCTCTGGTTATTAGTTTTATTCCCACTTCTACAAATTCTGTTTCGGCACGAAAGTCGTTATTAAGGCTAACATCATATTTTGAACGTAAAAGTATGAGTATCGAGTACTTGGTTGATGTACTCGTATTCGCCCAGAAAGACCAGCAATAGTGCCAGTATGCAAATTTGGTTTCAATTTACCTTACCAGGCATACAGAACACCATCATATACGTCACGTTTGATGAATATCAGCCCCATTACAGGATCTGGGGTCAGTGGTTTGAAGACAGCGATTTTTACAAGCGGACAGGATTTCTGTCGACGTGGAAGGTTTCCAGACTGAATATGTTCATGGTCAATAGGCATTGGAAGGAAATGTTCTCTGCGCGTGTCTCATTTCTGATTGCACCTTCAGAAAGAGCAGCGTTCTTGAATTGAAGTTGAAATCATGGACTGCACAGAAGCCACATGCATAGGAAGGACCTTAGGTGTCTTCGCATGACTTTTAGGTGTATTTCACTACGCTGTTAATACCTTGAAGGTTGTGCGTGGATACTCTTTTGTGACTCTTAAGGAATCACTCAAGTTAACCGGGACTAGACTGGAAAAAAATGGGTAGTTCCTTAGGCTTTGATGACGTGATGGATCCTGATAATGTCCTGGTGGAGCAATCTGCGGACTACAGCTTCAATCACCCCCACTCCAATGGTTCTACCTACAACAGTCATGCCATGCCAGATTATTTCTCCTATTATTCGTTTTCTTCCTACTTCTACCAATTCGATTTCGGTATTGACCACCAGGATCGCCAGGTGATTTACATCGTTACTTTCTTCTTCCTCCTAACTCTTGTTCTCTTCGGGTTGCTTAGCAATGTATTCCAGCTTTATGGCATCGTCTGTTTCCCGCGCATTCGCCAAGACGTTCAGCACATCTTCATCGCGAACGTTACAATTGTGGATATCATGTATTTGCTGCTGGTAGGGATTCTTCTTTTGATTTTGTGTGGCCTGGAGGCGTTTGGCGATGCATTCCCTGTTAAATCTGGAGAAAATATGATCCTCATACAGATTTTTTTTCAAATTATTCATACGGTGAGTATAGGCCTAGGTTAAAACACATCAACTATCGAGTTGTGATCATGCGTGTATTATATTTCTAATGACCGATTAATTTTCTATGGATAATAATAGACCAAACGCTCTTAACAAGATCTAATTTCTGTTCTACTCAGGATCTCTGCTTCCAACTTAGTGGAAAAGGTTAGTCAATCACAATAGCTCTAAGATGACGTTGAAAAAAAGTATGCTCTTTGCAGGACATTGTACACACTACGAATAACGCAGTGGCGTTTCCAGTAATTGATAAAAACAGTATGGGCTATATAGTGGCCTGATATAGACACACTTCAATAGTATTTGTTTTGTTGTGATGGACGGTCCTTTGAACATGATGGGGAGGGGTGGAATGCTAGCAGTTGGTCCCATCTCATATACTTGATACTCCACTAGATAACGCATATCAGGACTACGTAATTCAATTCAATTCAAATTCAATTTTCATTTATTGTCCAATTTGGAACCTCTATGAATGTTAGACGATGGAAATAATGCATGAGTCGACGTTGATTTTGCTTTATAATACTTTCAATGTGCACATTTTCGTTTATCCCCCCCGCACAAACACAATATTGTAGGCAGTACTCTTCCACATGGCTTCAATGATCACAGCACTTGCCTTTGACCAGTATCTAGTCGTGGTATACCCAATCGTCGCTCGCAAATGGAGGACACCTCGAAATGCTGTTATCGCGTGCATCATCTTGTGGTCAGGTATTTAGGCGATTTCACCTTCCGTACCAATAAGTCTATAATTATCATACAAAGAGATGCTCCCTAAAGCCTATAGGTATACCCTAGGTACACAGACGAGTCAAATGAATTTACTGAAAGGTAGCACCAAAACGAAAGGTGCATGGAACTGCCGGTGACCTCCAATTTTCCCAAATCAATATAAAAGTGTGTCCTTTAAAAGTCAACCAACGTCCCTATGACGAGAAACCACCCCTTACTGACATGAGAGTTGGATCGTATAGCTGACAGCTAAACAAATAATCTTTTTTTCGTTTTTCATTTTTTTTTTTTGGGGGGGGGGGGATAGGTTACCAGCGGGACGATGCGGACATTCCCCGGACATTTTGAAAAATAAAAAGAATGAGGAAAATAAGAAAAAACACGAGAGAGGAAAAAATGAGAATGGGTATGAGTAAAGGCTTAAAGCGCACACTGATTAGGCCCTTAAGTGCTCTAGGATGCAAAGTTTACTATACAAACCTGTAAATCCGGACAGGGCCCTCTTGCATAAAAAGTTGCGTTTAATCGCCACTCAAAAAATTAAACGAAAGTCCCAAATACGCGATCCTGATTGGTTGAAAATCAAGTTAAGTTTAATTTTTTGAGTTGCGATTAAACGCAACTGTTTATGCAAGACTGCAAGAGGGCCCAGATGATTTCAGACAGTCATTTGAACAAGTTTGTATGCAATATTTCAGGAATCTTTTAAGTCTTAAAACTGGACTAACTGGACAGTTCTTTTTTTATTTGATGCATATTTTTTTTGAAATTTAACGGCAAACGTGACAGCTTTGCTTTTTATTTAAAGTGTCCGGACACAGCCCCCGTCATATTACTACTAGTAATCATTCTCTTCTTCATCATTGTCTCACAGTTGGCATCGTGGTAGCACTTGCTGATGGATTGCCTTTCTTAAACATATTCCATAGCACGTCAGACACGGTGATGCTCATTAAGGACTCCCTTCTCTTCATCTTCTTCTGTCTCGTTCCCACCATATTGACCATTGCTTTCAACATGATGACTTGGAAGGCCCTGCGCAATGCTCGTACCGCCACATCCACAGACAACAACCATGCCAACAACGCACAACGCTTCACGCAACTTCAAGAAGAGAATGGCGGCGTGCCAGGAGCACTTATACGTGCTGAAGATCTTCCTAATAACATTGCCATTACTGCTTCCTTCGTGATTTTCTGGACTCTGTACCATATTGTGCATCTAATGATCGCTTTCATTTGGGCCCTGAAAGGGTTCGACCATTGGATATACTTCAACAACAAGGATGAGATTATGATCATCGTCGGCGACATGGCCGTGCATTTTAACGTGGCTCTCAATCCTCTGTTTTACGCCCTCTGCAACCAGAAGTTTCGACAACATCTGTATCGAGCTGCATACGCATTGGCACGACGCAACTCATCTTATACAGGTCACATCGACGAAACTACCATAGGGGAATGAAAAAAAAAAAGAATTTGAGCAATTCAGGAAGAGGTCGTCGTATTGTTAAAGTAGGATTTAATGATAACGGATTTGTTGGATATTTATTTTGTTCATAATAAGAGGGTAGAACGTAGCCCTTTGTTCTGATATACATCTACAGGGCTAATGATTTCAGAGAACTTACATATCTGACGCTGTAAATAAAGAAACTATATTGTGTTTACGAACAATTCCAAAATAAACAAACGTACCACCCCCCCCCCCCCAAAAAAAAGGGGGGATCTGGGAGGGGCTGCCCCCTTCCCCATAGTTTTAAGGGCACAATTTTGCCAGGGGGCTGGCACAGTGGCGGATACAGGGGGGCGGGCCCCTCCACTTGGACCAAAAAGGGAGCCCCAAAATGCTGGTGACCTTTTTCTTTCTTTTTCTTTTTTTTTTGGCCTGTCAGAAAATTTTGTTAATATTGAGCCACCTCCCTCACAAAATTCTGGATTCGCCACTGGGCTAGCATCTCTTGTCCGAAAACTAACTGTCTCGATTCTCGTTTCCACTCCTGAAGTATCTTTCATCTCAATAAATCTGAAGAAACCACGTTGTTCTTCCTCGCACCGCTTGCAATCTTTAGTTCATCTTCGTGATAGGCTGCAATAGCCCTTTGAAGATTAAAAGAAGAAGAAGTGCGAGCGAGCGAGCTCTACAAGCGAGCAAGTACACTGTTAAAACGAAAAATGTAAATTCTTCATCAAAATTCTAGATTAAGCCTAGGTCTCACTGGCCTTAAGACCAGTTGCCGACTTCGGACAACCAAAAAAAAAAAAAAAAGAAGCTGCGACCACCGACAACCACGCTGCAACTAACATCTGTCCACGATCATTGCTGATCGGTTGTAGGCCGATCGCCGATCATCAAAGACTGATTGGCCACCGCTTGGAGGAACAGTCTCAATTGATTAAGTGATTGTAAACAATAGACTAGCTGATGGCCGATGTTCTAAAACGGCAGTCGGCGATATACTGAAAGGCTATGATTTACTGTTGCAAAATGTATAAATTAAATATTTATGCCAGGTTATGATGAATAGGACATCAGTTACTGCAATACATAAATAACATTTATAATAATAATTATATGGGTACAAAGCAAGGAAGTATACGAGGTTATCTGGATGAATTACTCAAATTTAACAAGCTCACGACATGCATGAAGAGGAAACAGCCAATATGGCTCTCCGATTTCTACCATCGGGTTGAAAGTTTGTGTTCAATATACACAAATGTATTAAATCATCTCTTTCATAAGCAAAACTATTTTTCAATATATGCAATACAACCAAAATTACCCATGAGTCGTTGATTTCATGAAAGTCTTCGGGATGGTTTTGATTACTATTGGTTGTCGGTGCTCGGTAATGGTTTGGGAATCAATCGGTGACTGGTCGTTTATTATTCGGTGATCATGGTAATCAATCGCCGACCTTAATTTCAAGCACGTTTCTAGCACTAAAGATCAGTAGGCGACCTGCCGTCCACCTTTAGAAAACCAAGAAAAACCTTCGCACGACCAGTTTGGTCGGCAAAGGTTTCGATGCAGTAGCGTAAACCTCCAGCCGACCAAAATGCTCAGACAACCAGTTGCCGACCGCTGACAACCAAATAAAGATTGAAGTAAACCTTTTGGCGATCCCCGAAAACCAAATATCGACCAGTGGTTGTCGGAAGTCGGCAACCGGTCTTGAGGCCAGTGACCATGCATGGCTTAAACTTCCAGCCGACCAAATGCTCCGACACCCAGTTGCCAATCCCTGACAACCTTTTAAAGACTGACAAAAACCCCTTTGCGTTCTCTGACAACTAACCACTGACCAGTAGTTGTCGGAAGTCGGCAACCAGTCGTACGACCAGTGAGACTTTAGATAGACCTACAAACATTACAAATTGCACTACATTGCTTGCCGAATACGAGGTTACGGCTGTCCGAATATTATCATTGTGAAAGTCTCAAGAAGCCACAGCCCCTTTGGTCAGACTCTTGTCCGATAGCGATGACAATAATGATGCGCATATAGAATGTACCTATAACAATCATAACGATAAAAGTGGTCACACCTGACCGATAAACCGATGGGGTTCTGTCAATCAAGCACTACGGACGCTAACCAACATGATTCTTCTGAACTAACACCACCTCGAAGGAGCAAAAACGATTGGCACTTTGAAAACATCGGTGAAGTCTGTCTTGAAAAAAGGACCGAAAGGATAAAATCGGTGCGGGAGGCTTATCATAGCCACCACATATCGGTTAGGTCTGACCTATACCATAACGATAATATATTCATTTTCCACATAAACAACACTTGAGCGATTTGCTGGCAAATTATCATTAACGTTATCGGACAAGTCTGACCAGCTCTTTAGCCCCCACCACCATACGCCTAGATGCCCTTTCCTCTGGCCTATTTGTTATGGATGAACCTGCACGCAAAGACTGCATATAACTCATTAAGACTAGTGTCAAATGCAAACATTAATATTTGAAAAATGAAAAGGTGGTCATGAGTTTTTGAGGTCATGCATGAGTACATTCTCTGGTCCAGAATTCAAAGAATTGATTATCAAGAAGGTAAAGCAAATGCTGTATATTAATGCAAAATTATTGAATAAAGCAATATATTTGCAACAAATTCATGATCTTGGTCATTGTTGTTTTCCTCTTTATTTAACAAAAATATCCCTCTTTTCAATGCCCTTCATTATCGCATGCAATATTCTCAATATTCATTTCTGAGGCATTTGCATGTATTCTTTTAAGTTTGCAGACAAAAACCCTAATACGATACATGGTCTTAATTACTTCATGTACCTAACGAACTTGCAGACTACATACAGCCTCTGGGCTGCTCTTGTAAACTTGTAAACGTATATTCCTGATATTCATTTTATGCCACTTTTTATCCATCTCCGATGCAGAATAGAATAGCATGCAGTGATGAACGGACTGAATCCCGTCTTGTTGAGGGTGAGATTGAATGGACACTTTGACCATGCAGTCGTCAGCCCTAAATACATTGTATTTTCACAACTTACGCATTATCAATATAATTACTTGAATTGTATTTTGTAACTGTTTTTTATTACACTGCTGTAATTTCCTGTTTCTTCAATGATGAAGTTATTCTGCCTTGATCCCTCATTTTGTACCTGTTTTCTGTTTTAGTTACACTGTAAAAAATTGCCTTTATTTCACTGGAATTTCCGGGCAGTCAGGATGCCGGGAATGCCTCTTTTCCACATTTTTTTTTTTACCGGAAATCAGCATATATTTAAAATAAAATTATGTAAATATATGTTGATTTCAAGTAGACAAACTTGCTGTTGTTTTACAGTTATTTTTTTACAGTGTACTTTGTTGTAGTATTGCTGATGATCCGAAATTGTGGATTTTATTTCATTGATTTGACTTGACTACTGTATATCATAGAAGACACTTCAAACGCAGGGGGCTTGGGGGGGGGGGGAATACGCCGGTTTCATCTTATAATTATGCTGGATAGACCACTATATGACATGAAAGCGGTGAAAATCATACTAGCTTTCATTTTCTCCTTTACGATGGTGTTATTTCAACCAGCGGATGAGGTAGATTGCACAATGCTTTTTTCTTCTGGAAAATATTTTGTACAACATAACGATGTACTCTATTTTGACAAAAAAATTGTGTGAAACAAAATTGCGGTGTAACAATTGAAATAATCAAATATCAATATAATAAACGAAAATAAATAAAGATTGAAAATGAATCTTGTCGTTATTTTTTATTCAACCAATTTACAAAAACACTGCCTGGTATATGTTTATATATTCATAGCCTATAAGCAAACCTACCCTTTTATTTTGAAAGTTTAAGGGAGTGATGTAGGTAACGATTACATTTTGAAATCGAGTTGTTTCACAAACAAAACATAAACACATAATCTTTATAGGAGATTAAAAGAAAACCTTGAAATTAATATGAACACGATTTATAACATTATCAGCGATATATTGGTTATCCTTGATTTTATTTTGATTTGATTTGATTTGAATACGGCATTAAAAAAACCTGCCTTCAGCCGCAAGGCTGTTTTTCAGCAAGTTTACAATTTACAGGAATAAAAACAAAATTTAGCAATTGAAACAGAGAATGAGAAAAGGAGATATAAGGAAAATAAGAGAGAGATAAACAAAAAAAGAGTAATGATTTATGAACAAAAGATGTCATCATCAAGCCTCGGGATTATCATTTTCATCATTTTTTTTTCTTCAAAAACTCATTGGAAAAATATTTCAGATGCATTTTATGAAGGCCAGCAGATTGTTTTGTGTTCTTACAATTTTGGGGAGTTTGTTAAATATTTGACTGGCTGTGTATATATTGTGCCTTTTTCAGAACGTTTGTGTGGGGTTTGGGAGGTAAAATAATCCGTTCAGTATTTCTCAAAGAGTAGTGTTGTCTTCTAAGTTCAATTTTGGAACATAATACATCAGGTAACAAATTAATCATCAGCTTAAATATCAACATGACAAGTCCTTCTATAGTTTAACATTCAAACAGTCTATGAAAAGAGCTTCGTATAGCACTAGCGGATCCAGGGGGGAGAATCGGCCGCGGCCCCCCCCCCCCCCCAATTGGCGGCGAAAAAAAAGAAAAAAGAGGGGAAAAGAAAAAGAAGAAGAAGAAAGGAGGAAGGAAATAAGAAGAAAAAGGGGAAGGAGAAAAAGGAAAGAAAATAAGGAAAAAAGATAAGGAGGAAAAGAATGAGAGAAAGATAGAGGGGGGGGGGGGGGGAATGCAACCTATTTCCCAAAAAAATCTCAGCCTAAACGCAGTGTCTGAAATGCTTAGTGCAAATGCGCTGACGATAATGCCCCTCCAAAGAGATTTCGAGCCATTCCTGAAGAATTTATTTGAAAAGAGAGGGCCGGCCGTGACGGCAGCGTTGGATAAGGGAATGGGGGGGGGGGGGGTAGGGTGTGCACATGTTCAGTTGCGCTCCGCATTGGGGTGCACATTTGAGTAGGAATCTAGCGAAGGTATGAGGGATATGTAAAGGCACTCATGATAAGGTCGAGCCCGGCCCCTACAAAGTGGAGCAGAACCTGCAGAAGTGCAATTGGCAGATCGGGGGGGGGGGGGGAGGTTGTCATTAATGGGACCTTTGAAGCCGTTATTGAATAAAGGGGCCGGCCACACATAGATGTCAAGCTTTATTTTCTATAAGGTTAGTGCTAAATCACTCTTGATAAGGCCGCCTGGCCCCTTCAAAGAGCCGCAGAATAAGGACATTTTGGGCGGTTGGGCCAGTCCCAAAAATTCGGAAGCCCTTTATTTATTTGAGGGGGCAGATCTCTACATCGGGAATTGCTGGGAGTACGTACGGGTACACATTGCACGCGCACATTGATATTGTGAAATTGCGCGCATTCGTTGGTTATCGATGATCTCTATACCAGCTGCAACTCTAGCGCCTTCTCTCTCTAGCTTGCGCTCTAGCTCTCAGCTCGCGCATATATTATCTATCTTCTGGAGATCACTTTTCGGCGACGATGTGGGACAAGTGGAAAGAGGGATGCTGAACCTGAAGCTTGAACGATGCCGAAGTCAACATTGAAAAGACATAAGGTTAATAATAATCGAAATTAAACATAAACTCCTGAGATGAGAGATTCAAAAATCATTTGACACTTTTGATCTTTCTTCTTTCATTGATGTTGGGTAGACGTCCAGGGACCAGGGTAGACGTGACTAGACTGTTAACGTTAGATCTAACGTTAGCGTGAGGCTTAACGTTACGGCTACGTTAGCTGAATTTAGTTGGAGGAATGGGTCTCGATCCTGGGGGGCTGGGGGTATATATCCCCCCCCCCCCCAAAAAAAAAAAAAAAAAAAAAACTGAGGTGGGGGATGGCCTGTATTATCATCCCCCAATATTTTGGATAAAATAAACAAGAATTGTTATACATTACCTTAAAACTTATGATTGTCCAAACTCATTATGTTAGATCTTTAAATACCGTCACATTATTTAATGATTAGAATTAAGGAAATAAGAAATGCCATAATTTCAATGCGAAAATATCGAAGGAAATTTGTTCGCTCGCATTGTTATTCTCAATTAAGGGGTTCCGTCCATTAAAAACCATTTTGGGATGCTCTAAAATGCAAGTTTAATAGATTTTTGAAAAAGTCCCTGGTGTGGGAGGGGGATACCCCCTCCTACACCCTCCCCCCGGCTCGGTCGCTTCGCTCAGTGGCGTATCTAGGGGGCAGGGCGGCACTGGGAGGGGGCGAAAAAAAGCAAAGGAGAGAAAGAAAATAAGGGGGAAATGAAGAAAAATCTTAATCCTTACGGATTATGCGCCCCAAATGTAGATTATGAAGGTCTGAAATGCGAAAATGTTCCCAAAGCTCGGTCGCTTTGCAGACTCTTAACTCTTAACTGTTAATGCATTAGAAATACAGTTTTTGAGGGTTGGAAATGCAAAAATTTCCAAAAGCTCAGTTGCATTGCTCCCTTCCCTAATTATTAGCGTTAAGGATCTCGTAATTTTGCGCCCCCCGTATATAGTTCTCAAACAGCTTAAAGGGTTCAAAATTTGAAAAATAAAAATGTAATTGTCGTTGTTCTGCTCGCTATCATGTAATAAGTTTCATCTGAATCTTGCTAGATAAATATATTGCGCCCGCAATAAACTGTATAAATCAGCATTTGCAACATTAGCAACATTTGAATGAAATCCCAACTTTCGGTCGCCTTGCTGAATTTCTCGACTACTTCTCAAGGGTTTTCATTAATTTTGCTCCCAGTTTTAGAAGTGAGTGAATAGAAAACCGTTTATCAATGTACAAAATTCGAACTTCTCGATTGCTCAATAGCAGTAGTCAATTGCAAAATTTCCTGAGTAAAATGCACAGGGAATTACGTTTTTTAGGGTTAAAAATCCATTGTTTGCCCCGGGCCCCATAATGCCTAGATACGCCACTGACTTCACTCCCCCCCCCCCCCCCCCCAATCATGAACACGGATCGACACCCCTGGTTGGAGGTGATTTAATCTATATATAAATCAGTTTAATTAAATTCAAGATTATTTTTCAAGGTAGCTTCCAGATTGTGTCAAATTTTCAACAGGAGTCAATACATGTATATTGCTTTACGGCAATTGATAAGGAATTCAGACTAGCAAGCAGGGCTGTTGAACCATGAACATAACATGCATGCTCCACATGCACAGGCCTATATGGTTAGGACACACTCACTTAAACGTTCATTGACTCCTTTGTCAGGGGTGGCGCAAGGGTATTTTCATAGGCGGGGCAAGACGACCCACAGACATGGTCTCGCTCTCCTCAGCATAAAAAAATACGCAAGATTTTAGAGCGAACACAGTCTTTGTGTGGTCTCCATGAAAATTCCTTATCAATAGCAACGCCTAAGTAATTGCATTTATCCACCCTTTCTAGGACAGAGTCATTAATCCTCACAGTAATATCGTCAAAGGATTTAGACTTATGTTTAAACCCTATTAGTAGGCCTATCAGCTTGCATTTCTTAACATTTAACAAAAGTTCATTATGTGTTAACCACTTCTGAATCGAGGCTAAATCCTCATTGATCATGACAATCGAGACATGATTAAAAACTATTGTGGTTTGTAATTTCTTAGTTTCAGATGATATCTGAGTTGAAAATTGATTCAAGTTTAGACAAGTGTATACTATAGTATTGATAAGCCAGATTATACAGGGGGACAAACTTATTACAAACAGTTCAAACATTGTCTTAATAATTTTATGGACCGTAAGTTTTATAAGAAGTAATTGCTTTTAAAAAAACGAACATGCTGTTTGGCCTGTTTGGAGAGAGGAATTAAGAGAGAGAGAGAGAGAGAGGTGGGGGTCACTGAAGAGAAAGAGAGAAGAGACTGTTACCCGGAACCCATTGACACTCAATTCGTTAGAGCGGTCTAACATATACCCCTTTCCCACTGCCGTCCAAATTTGGTCCGCACCAGGTCCGGACCAAATTATGTCCGTCGCAAGTGCTTTCACACCGCCGTGAAGATTTAGGCCGGACCTGGGCCGGGCCAAACATATCCGTCGCAGTTGCCACGGAAACCACTCCCCCCCCCCCCCATTTGGAACTGTATACTAGCTAGCTAGCTTCGCGCGAAACCCTCGCTCGCGCGCTCACGATCACGTACGTACGTGTACGTATACATGTTTGTGTAAAGTGGACTGTTTTGATTGTGTTCTTCTTCATCATGAAAAGTTTACTCGAGTTGATTTTTTCAGTGCTTTTACTAAACACTGTGCGATGCAGACATGTTATGACTGCTTTAGATCAATCCTTCCGTAGAGAAGAAAAGGAAGAGAGTGCTGTTTGCTCTTGCTCAAGAAGAAGGGAGTCGCCGGCGTAGGCCTAGTCATTTTCGCCGAAGACTGCTGATGATGATGTCGTACCTCGCTGCAGTATATGCAATGGGCAGTACAGCTGACCGACGTATTTGGTCATTTGACAGGGTATCATGCATTTGGTCCGGACCAAATTCTTTGTGCTTTTCACACCAAATTTGGTCCGGACCTGGTCCGGACCTGAAACACCTCTTGGTCCGGACCAAATTTTGGTCCGCACTAACTTTTTGGTCCGGACCAAATGCTTTCACATCAAGATTTGGTCCGGACCAAAGCTTGATGTGAAAGGGGTACTAAGACTCGTTCCTCAAGAACGGTTCTGAGGTGAGCGTGTACTTGGCCTTTTCATACGGGAGTAAATTTCATCGTATGGAAAGCTAATCAGCTCTAAAGTAAATTTTCCCTGTATGAACATCGAACTATAGGCCTACGATGTTCGAACTCGAAATCTAAAGACCGGTCAGAGCAGCCTGCAGATGCGAAGCGTACTTCAACCGGAAGTGAGTGTGTGTGTGTATGTTGCGCGGGAAATCACAGGTGATTTTCCTTGATTTTCCTATAAGTGCAGGCCATCGCTGCATGATAGAATGATGAAAAGAAAGAAACATGAAAAATAAAGAAAAGATATAAAGAGGAATGGATAGAATGATAAAAACAAAGAAAAACATAAAAAATTTAAAGAAAGAGAAGACGATAGAAAAAACATAAAGAAAGATAGAAAGAGGAAATGATAGTATGATGAAAAGAGAGAAAAGATAGAAAGGGAAATGATAGAATGATGAAAACAAAGAAAAACAAAACATAACAAGGAAAGATAGAAAGAGAAAACGATAAGATGATGAAAACAAAGAAAAACAAAAGAAAACAAGGAAAGATAGAAAGAGAAAATGATAGGATGATAAAAACAAAGAAAAACAAAAGAAAACAAGGAAAGGTAGAAAGAGAAAACGATAGAATGATGAAAAAAGGAAAAGCAAAAGAAAACAAGGAAAGATAAAAAGAGAAAATGAAATGATAGAACGATAAAACAATTAACAAGGTATAACATAAGGAAAAGATAAAAAAAAAAAAACAAGACGATGAAATGTGGAAAACAAAGGAAAACACAAGCTGCCATAGCAACAAGACCAGGGTGTTTGGAAAACGAAGACTGAAGACCGAAGACCGAAGACCGAAGACCGAAGACCGAAGACCCAATGTTGAATGTACAAAACACGTGCGCTAGCTAGGGATCCAGGGAGCCCGACTTTGGACTTTGCCTCCTACACGTGCTCTCGCCCCAACCAAACATGCGCGCGCGGGAACTTCCGGGTCTTCGGTCTTCAGTCTTCGTTTTCCAAACCTGTTGTTGGGTGTCTGGAAAACGAAGACCGAAGACCGGGGATGTGTGATATAGCCTACCACTTATTTCATTATTATACTCAGCTCAAATCCACGAATATTCTGCATTGCCAACTACATAATGATTAGCTAACATTCAAACTGCTTTATACTCAGCTCATATCCACGAACAATAAGCCTATTCTGTTAGCTACATCAGCTAATCAGCAGTAGATGACAGGTACGAATCCCGCTGGTTCCAATTTTTTCTGACTTGTGATTTTCATTATAGATCGAGCATACGATCTTTAACACTGGGAGTAAAAGCCTAAAAATTTGTTTACAAATTAAGAAATATTCTGTTCCATTGCCAATAGGCCCTATTACACGACAAAACTGCTTTAATTTAAAAACGCAACATCATATTGCATTGAATATAGACTCAAAATTTTCAGTGCATTTTTCTCTTTCTACTCATGTACAATGTGTAATGCTCAGCTTTCTGGATCTTCAGATATGGGCCTACTGATGGCAAAACGTCCCCTATTTGAAGGTGGCGCAGTACGTAGATGAGTTAAGCTCGTGAAGCTTGCATTAATTATTTTGCACTTTTACTCCCATTGACAATACGCAGATCCCCGGTCTTCGGTCTTCGTTTTCCAAACCTGTTGTTGGGTGTCTGGAAAACGAAGACCGAAGACCGGGGATCTCTGATATAGCCTATACCACTTATTTCATTATTATACTCAGCTCAAATCCACGAATATTCTGCATTGCCAACTACATAATGATTTTTAATTTGTAAACAAATCTTTCGGCATATTACTCCCAGAGTTAAAGATCGTATGCCCGATCTGTAATGAAAGATTTGTTTACAAATTAAAAATTCCTCCCCAGTCAAGCTTCTTCGTTTACATAATGATTAGCTAACATTCAAACTGCTTTATACTCAGCTCATATCTACGAACAATAAGCCTATTCTGTTAGCTACATCACAGGCTATATCACAGATCCCCGTTGTTGGGTGTCTGGAAAACGAAGACCGAAGACCCGGAAGTTCCCGCGCGCACACGTTTGGTTGGGGCGAGAACACGTGTAGGAGGCAAAATCCAAAGTCCAAAATTGAAGATCCCCGGTCTTCGGTCTTCGTTTTCCAGACACCCAACAACATGTTTGGAAAACGAAGACCGAAGACCGGGAATCTGCGTATTGTCAATGGGAGTAAAAGTGCAAAATAATTAATGCAAGCTTCACGAGCTTAACTCATCTACGTACAGCGCCACCTTCAAATAGGAGATGTTGCCATCAGATCAGTAGGCCTATCTGAAGATCGAGAAAGCTGAGCATTACACATTGTACATGAGTAGAAAGAGCACTGAAAAATTTGAGTCTATATTCAATGCAATATGATGTTGCGTTTTTACATTAACCCTTTGAGTGCGAGCCCGCGCACAGCGATTGTTCTCCCTGTGACGGAGCGATTTCGGTTACATTGCCGGTAATGGGAAATTTGGAGGTGCTTCCTACTTTGATTGCTCATTGTACCTCACTCGGTCATTTTCGTAATTTCTAGTACATTGCCGGTAATGGGAAATTTGGAGGTGCTTTCTACTTTGATTGCTCATTGTACCTCACTCGGTCATTTTCGTAATTTTTAGTAAATGTAAACATGAAAGGTCAGACTTTTCTCCTTCTAAAAATATAACTTTTGTTTATCGAAACAAAAAATAAGGTTTGTTATTTTACAGGGGAAAAGCCGTCTTATTTTGTTGAAGCTTCGCTTCCTTCCTTTTCAGTACACTTACAATACAAATTGCGTAAACGCCGTCGCGCACGCGGTTAGATCAAGGTCTGTGATAACTCCTTGGTTCGATCGATACCCCATTCATTGGCCCCCATTGTCGTCTGCTAATGCTCGGGCGATTATCTGCCAAGTCATGCATTGCGCCCCGCATTTACACGTGTTTCCGACTCATTTTGTAGTCGTATTCTGACCAGCATTGTGACATTATCACTCTAAATGCTTTCTATATCACATGTATCAGGGAACTGTTTTTTTCAGATGAACATTATTTATTCAATAAGACAAAAATAATCCTATTTACTTTCGAATACATTTCTCATGATTTGTCATAACTATTTGTTTTATTTCTCCCGCTTCATTCGTTTATTTCTCTATCTATCCATCTCTCTTTCAACGCTTTTTTCCCTATGTAGTTGTTTTATCAATAAAACAATTTATTAAAATCATGTACACATATGTGATTTGTTTTGTTTGTAATGGGAAAAAGCTAAATGAATGACAGTGAGTGGAACAAAATAATACTTTATCACATCTCAATGCCGCCTGCTCTCTCTCTCTCTCTCTGAACTCGTCAGGAAGTTCGTGCAATTAAAACTTTGTTTCAGTGCGTTTTATTTCCGCATTGCATGCAATTTTTATTATAAAAGGATGTGGCTATTTATCAGAGTTTGATCGATTTGAAAATAAAGATAACATCAGAAAGGAGCATGATATCGAGAGTGTAGTAATTGTATGTTTCGAGGAAAATATTGAAACAGGAAGACAAGAGTTGGATAATGACAAGAATCATAAACAAACTAAAGCGATAAAGAAATAGCAATCAATGGTGGTAATTTCTAGTCGCCCCCCCCCCTTCCCTGGCCGTGACAAGAAATTGATGATGACAATATATCATGTCAGGACGGTTAATAAACACATTTATGTTAGAAAAAGAAAACGTGTGAGTTTTAAGTTTATTGTAATGTAGGCTTACAGTCAAGTTAATTACCAAATCAATATATCTTTATAGTGATGTTGCAATATCTGCAATAACAGCCCGCCTTCCCCCTTATTATTATTATTATTATTTTACAGCAGATGACGGAATCGGGAATAAAATAAAGATGCATGAAATTAAAGCTTTCAAAGTATGCAATATTATGGTTATCCTTTTGACACAAATCCCAGTCATCACGATAACCATTTAACGGGCTGTACTGTGAATTTCAAAATGAGCATTAATAATTGGGTTCCCGTAATTCTTGTGGTTGTAGTCTTATCATATTGATAGCATGGCAGCACATGTTTACAGTTCATTCTTGTATACATGTATTCAGTAGGTCGACCTACCTATACTTCCTCTTCTTTCAAAATGCTAATCCTTGTTAGTAGTCCACGGAACTGAGAAAGCGTTTCATTTTGAAAAGGTTCATTGAAATTCATGAATGAAGCGCTGAATTTGCCAATTTCAATTGATATAATCCTTGAGCAAGCTCCTTTTATTTTATCTTATGAACTTGGATTTCGGAAAAGAGTAGAATGGTTCATTCATGAATGAAGGGCTGAATTGGCCAATTTCAATTGATATAATCCTTGAGCAAGCTCCTTTTATTTTATCTTATGAACTTGGATTATAAGGAGCAACGTCAAGTTATCAAAGCACATGATGTTTGGAACAGGGAGGCAATTTCTTGTCATTGACCGGGATGGATTGGAGGCGGAGGGGCTCTCTCTCTCTCTCTGGCTCTATCTTCCATAGCTCTCATCCAGTACACACTTTCCTAAAAACATTAAAATATAAATACATTTTAAAAAATCAATAAACAACCAATCAAAGGTAGTATAGTTGATGGGTGCACAGCAATTTAATTCCTACGAGAAACAACAAATCATGTGCTTATTTCAAATCAGTTGATGAAAAATGCCTTAGATAAAAAATAAATAAGTAAACAACGTCAGGATCGAAGTCGGGAGTGTAAATGTAGTGAATACGCACATAACGTAGCTGTAGCTTTTTGTCAAGATCGATCGGCGCTTTGAACGCTATGATATCACGTGATCGGAGCTCTAGACTATGGAAATAACATGATCGAAGTGGACGCGTACGCGTACGTCTGTATGTATACAAGATGAAATCCTATTTTTCTCAATTTTTCTCCACGTAACCTCATATTTTTTTTAACGGGTATTGTGAATGAATATATCTACATAATACTACTAAGAATTTTAGCGCATAAGAGCGGATAGTTAGCTGGAAAACTTTGTCAACATATTAGGCATAAATCTCGGCTTCTGTAGAAGCCCTCCGTCACAGACTGAGCACCTCGCTCGGCTTCTGTAGAAGCCAGCACTATGAACATGACGAACAAAGAAGCGGACAATTTATGCTGCTCCTCATTGTACCCTTCACAATTGCACTGGTTAACAAAAGAACATTCATTCATTGCTATCCTGTAAAAATATGTAGAACAGGTGTCACATAATAGCAGTGAAGGGATGTCCTTTTGTTTACTAGAGCTATTGTACAATGAGGAGCTGCATAAATTGTCCGCTCTCTTTGTCACCGTGTTCATAGTGCAGTCGTCTCCAAAGGGTTAAAGCAGTTTTGTAGTGTAATTGGCAATGCAACAGAATATTGTTCGTGGATTTGAGCTTAGTATAATAATGAAAGCAGTTTGAATGTTAGCTAATCATTATGTAGTTGGCAACGCAGAATATTCGTGGATTTGAGTATAATAATGAAATAAGTGGTAGGCTATATCACAGATCCCCGGTCTTCGGTCTTCGTTTTCCAGACACCCAACAACAGGTTTGGAAAACGAAGACCGAAGACCGAAGACCCGGAAGTTCCCGCGCGCACACGTTTGGTTGGGGCGAGAACACGTGTAGGAGGCAAAGTCCAAAGTCCAAAATTGAAGATCCCCGGTCTTCGGTCTTCGTTTTCCAGACACCCAACAACAGGTTTGGAAAACGAAGACCGAAGACCGGGGATCTGCGTATTGTCAATGGGAGTAAAAGTGCAAAATAATTAATGCAAGCTTCACGAGCTTAACTCATCTACGTACAGCGTCACCTTCAAATAGGAGACGTTTTGCCATCAGTAGGCCCATATCTGAAGATCCAGAAAGCTGAGCATTACACATTGTACATGAGTAGAAAGAGAAAAGTGCACTGAAAAATTTGAGTCTATATACAATGCAATATGATGTTGCGTTTTTAAATTAAAGCAGTTTTGTCGTGTAATAGGGCCTATTGGCAATGGAACAGAATATTTTTTAATTTGTAAACAAATTTTTAGGCTTTTACTCCCAGTGTTAAAGATCGTATGCTCGATCTATAATGAAAATCACAAGTCAGAAAAAATTGGAACCAGCGGGATTCGTACCTGTCATCTACTGCTGATTAGCTGATGTAGCTAACAGAATAGGCTTATTGTTCGTGGATATGAGCTGAGTATAAAGCAGTTTGAATGTTAGCTAATCATTATGTAGTTGGCAATGCAGAATATTCGTGGATTTGAGCTGAGTATAATAATGAAATAAGTGGTAGGCTATATCACACATCCCCGGTCTTCGGTCTTCGTTTTCCAGACACCCAACAACAGGTTTGGAAAACGAAGACTGAAGACCGAAGACCCGGAAGTTCCCGCGCGCGCATGTTTGGTTGCATGGTTGGTTGCATGGTTGGTTGGTTATTCTGTAAATAACTTATTGTAAATACCTTGTAAATACACTAACTTTATTGTGAAATGATATTGTATATGTTACGTTCTATGATTAGTGTCCCCAATACCCAAACGAGGGTGACATGGGTCCAATAAAATCATTGTCATTGTCAATCATTGTCATTGTCATTGTCATTGTCACGTGTAGGAGGCAAAGTCCAAAGTCGGGCTCCCTGGATCCCTAGCTAGCGCACGTGTTTTGTACATTCAACATTGGGTCTTCGGTCTTCGGTCTTCGGTCTTCGGTCTTCAGTCTTCGTTTTCCAAACACCCACAAGACCATGCACTTTGACTCGTTGAGCGATTTGAGACACGCAATCAAACCGTTCTTTAAGAACCGCTCCTCTAGAGCGGTCTAACTAAGAGCGGTAATGGGGTCCCAGTAGAACCCCAGAGGGTCTAGGCGATCTGCTCTCCGTAGCCTCTGAACAAGCCGATCTGCTAAGTCTCCGGTTCAAGCCTGTCAAGTGTGCATCCCTGTCATTGACATGCAAGAAAGGGAACCAGGTGCTACCTATACAGGCAATACTATATCCAAGGTTCCGGTATGCCGGCTCTGAGGGAAGATGAACACTACAGATACCTGGGTAGTGGGTACCCCCATCGGTCTGTACAGATCTGACCAGGACATCACCAGCCTGGCAGCAAAACTGGTCGACGACCTATATAGAGAGAGTACAAGTTTCACTTCTTGCTCCATAGCAAAAAATAGACGTAGTTAAAGACCTTCATACAGCCTTGTCTGTCTTTTGTCCTAAGGGCAGGGGAGACACAGAAAAAACACCTCTCTAGGCTCACGTCTGCTCTCACAATCATGGCGAAGAAGATTTGCTGTCTTCCTGTTAGGGCCACAAACAACATCCTCTTCGCCGACAGGACCTAAGGCCGTGGCCCTGGTCTTCAACATCCTAAATCGGAAGCTGATATTCAGACCATCATCAAATATGTCAGAATGCTGAGTTGTCCAGACCAATCGGTGAAGAAGATAGCTCAAACTCAGCTGCGCTCCGTGCCTCCGTAGTTCACCGAACCATCAAGGAGGTTCCGTCCCCAGAAGTAATCGACCGATATCTGAGCGGTTCGATGGAAGGCCCCCTTGCCAACTTCGAAAACTCTGGTCAAATATCGACGTTGTGGTCCCGAACAAGAGCGGCTGCAAGGCGTCTCAAGATATCGTTCTCCGACTCCACCTCTGATGCTGTCCAAGTATTCAACCAACTTGGACGGGCTTCAAACCCATGTGGAGTCTGCGGGTTCTTGAGAGAGACGAACGGCTTTGAGAATGGTTCGACATTCCTCACCTCAGGCAAGTTCATCAGATTTTTCGACTGGAGGTTCATCCACAGAGCTCGCTTGAACTGCCTTCCAACTAACGCCACGGCCAAGAGGTGGAAACCAAAAACGGTCACAGCATGCAGGAGATGCGGCCATGATCTGGAAACCCTGCCCCACATCATCAATAACTGTAGGCCCAACATGGTCCCAATTCGACGACGACATAACCTCATCCAGCATATGGTGAAGAAGTCTATCCGGCATGGTGAAGTCTACATCGACCAGCATGTTCCTGAAGACCCAAACCCTAGAGAACGGCCCGACATCACAGTCATCGAAGGCAACAAGATTTCGACGGTCCTGAGGCGTGTGTTTGGCTGCAAGAGCGAAGGAAGAAAGGTATTTAGCCTTACGTCAAGCTCTCACTGATGCCGGCAACGATGTTGAGGTCTATGGGTTCGTCATCGGCCATCGGCTCCCTAGCAACATGGCACCAGGGAAACGAAGAGGTTCTGAACAGACTATGTTTCACCCGACGCTCCCGATCTTTGATGCGCAAACTCTGCTGCGTGGATGCCATCCGATTTTCAAGAGACATCTACATAGAACATTATGTGCGGACATCGCCTACTGATTGATTTAGATTTATGATATACTTTATTCTCATTCACGGATGAACGATATTATGATTAATTTTGATTTATGATACATACTTTATTCTCATTCACAGATAAACTATATCATGTTTAAGCCGATTTGATATATATAGATAGATAGATATATATATATATATATATATATATATATATATATTGTTACGGGTTTTGAATCCCTAGCGACTTGAAGGGAGAATAAATCAGATTTTGGATGTGCAGTTCAACTTAACTTGTGTATTGTGAGCTTGCGTGTACAAATTTCGGTCGTCTGCGCACGGGGCACGCAGAAATTTTGCGGTAGTCATTATGTCAAGGCTCAATTAGTTTTCACTGTTTTGTGTCTTCTGAACTAACAATGTAGATCTGAAGAAGGGCTAAGTGCCCGAAAGCTTATTAAAAGCGTGGTACCAACAGCTACGTCTGCAGGTGTACTTATTTTGTTGCCTCTATATAATTAGCACCCGAGTACACTACCCCACCATGTTAAAGAGTGTGAGCCAATTGTTGCTCTTATATATATATATATATATATATATGCGTAATCAGAAGAAAAGGCTAGGAACTGTACTAGGACGTAGCTGGTATACATACAAAAACGTGTCAGCTACGTCCTAGTACAGTTCCTAGACTTTTCTTCTGTTTACGCATATCTATATCTGGAACACCGTCGGTCATGTATAAGTTGAGCATCCTTACACTCCTATATATATATATTGATATGTTTCTCTTTTGGTATGAGGAAAAGGTTCTAACATAGGTTTTGTAACCCCATGTGCATGCTGGGGAGTTTTGCTTATGTATGTCGCAAAACGTTTATGGGAGATATGTTACGGGTTTTGAATCCCTAGCGACTTGAAGGGAGAATAAATCAGTTTTCTCGGCAATCCACATTCGAGTCTGTCTTGTGTAGTGATTTGGAATTAAAAAACTGTCTAGTTTGTAAGATGTTGTGAGGTCCTTGAGAAATGTAAAGTACGACAGGTAGGAGTTTGAGTTGAGTTGAATGTAACAATATATAATATAGGTTTTCCCACTCGATTTCATATTTTTGTCAGTCAAATTAATTTAGATGCATTCAAATTCAGACACTATCGTCTAACGATCGATATCGGTCTTTCAAATTTTGAATGGAATCATTGAAATTCTTTTCGAGACAAGCGGATTAATTTATGAACACTGAAATTCATTTATGGACAAGATTATTTCAATTAATATCATTCCATTTTCTTTATCCGCATTCGATTTATTTTCAGGGCATTCAAGGTAGCGATCGTTCTTACGAATTCGTTTTAGTACTATACGGTTTCAAATTTCGTGCATTAGATTTCAATGTTCATGCATTCAAATTAAGAAAGTACCCCAGAGCGGCCTGTTTGGGCATTCACTTTCATTTTAAGGAATTCATTTTAAAATCATAGATTCGTTGATCAACTTTCACGGATTTCGTGGTTTTTAATGATGTGCATGCATGCGTGTGCATCTTTGTCTTTGCATACATTTATGTTTTTTTGCCTCTTTTTAAGAAATAGACTTGCTTTTTATTAAGCTTTATATGCCATACATTTTAATCTCTCTTCATATATTTATGAATGGGATTTATTTTTGACTCATGACATATATATATCAAATTCTATTCAAAACTTTCACATTTTATGTAATGACAGAATGATTGATTTCTACGTTTTCTTCAGTATTGATTTTTAACGTTGTGGAATGTCTTTCTTTTCATAACAATTATGCTGCATGACATAAATGTATGTGTCCATCATCATGTTAAACTTTTTACATGTTTATGTACTGTATATTTTTCGATCTGTTAAAATGTGGGATAGTACAGGTGTGTTTTTCTTCTTTTTCATATTTTACATCTTTTATTTCTTTTTCATTTGGGACGTCATTAGTCCAGGGTATACATAATCATGATTACGTATATTACGAATGAGTCTTTACGAGTCTGCAGTGGTTTTCAGCCCTCGATGATCTCACGACCCAGGCACCTTGGGATGTGAATCTGAGTATGCCGAAGCCACTGGGTGCACTTCTCCTGCTTGATGACGTCGACACACATTCTGGCGGCCTGCTGGACGAGGTTTCTTCTCCACTGTTACAGGTTGACTCCTGCCTCTTCCGCTGCCTCTCGGTCGCCGACTCTCCTCCGCCACTCGGGACGTGCCAAGATCCTCTTTAAAGCAGCTTTGAACGCATAGTGTGCATTTTCCGTCGGATTCAGGAACAGGGAATATGGGGGTAGCAGCTTCAGCTGGATGTAGGGGGCAACACCGTCAGGCAGCTGCGCTCGAACCCTGGGCTCGAACATGGGGCCGGGCGTTATCATAAATGATAGAAACGTTCTCACCTGTCACTGTCTCACAAGCGATGGTGTGGTGTACCAACCCCACATCGGCAGAAATCGCAAAGGTGACTGTACAATTCTTACCTCTCTGGCCATGCACAACTCTTCTGGCGGGTTGGCCGCGAGGTGCGTGTCCGAAGGAACGGCGGGTCCAGATGTTGAAACCAGTTTCCTCTGTGAAAACAAGGTGCGCCACTACAGTGCTCCAAGAACCAGTGGGCGTACAGTGCACGCATGTCCAAAACACGTGCAGAATTCCTCTCGTCTGGTATGTCTTCCACCAACTTGCGAGTGTACAACATGCCGTCCAAGGCTCTGGCGACTGTACTTGTGCTGACTACAGGTTTGCGGGGCATTGCAGCCTCCAGGTCGGCCTTCATTTGCTGCAAAGTCATGAGTGGGTTTAGCTCGAGGATGACTTGCAGCCGGTTTCTCATTTCGTCGTCCATTTTGGTGTGTGTGGCCCCGCCTCTTACCAGTTTTTCTTGTCGACCCTCCCGCAAGAAAGTTGCGACAATCGACCTCGCCGTGGCTCTCTTTACTCCAAGGTCGTCGGCCATCTCCAGATAGTCTCTATTTTCGCTCTCAAATGCCTCGATTATGCGTCGCCTGTCCTCGTTTGAAGTGCACCTGTACCTAACAGGGTGATGATCTGCCATGTTTAACGTTTGGTGCAGAGCTGGTCGTTTTGAGAACTTGAACGGGGTTTGGTGCAAAATTAGTCTTGTAGGCCTATATTTATACGATCGTAATATATGGGACAATGCATAAGATGCACCTTAAATCTAATGCACTTATTTCCAACATGCTTGCCCTTGCTTAAATTTGAATGACGGAACAGAGTTCAAGGCAGTGGGCATCTGAATTTGAATGCCGTTTGCTAGAAATTATGCTTCTCATTTGAATTTTCTTCTGCAAGTATAATAAACTCGAACGAGGGAAAATTATGTCGTATGCACATTCCTTAAAATGTATGCTTTTTATTTAACTTCGGGTGAGTCATTAAAATTTTTTTTTGAAGGGATAAGAAATTTGAATGAATTTCAATGCAAAAACCTTAAATCGTATATATTCCTAATCTTAATTTACTTGACTCCTTTGAAATGTCTGTTGCAAAAACAACGAATTTGAATGAACGAAAATTATTTCGAATGACGATTCACCCAAGCGATCACAACTATCGTTAATTTGAATGCTTTTAATGTTAAATTGAATGGTAAAAATACGAAATTGAGCGGGAAAACCTATAATTTCAATTCACAAAGGTTTGAAGTTTGAAGTTTGAAGTTTATTTGTTCCACATTCCACATTTACATCAAAACAATTTTTCAAAAGTTATTTTACAAGCATAGTTGTCAATTTCAAAAGAACTCAGATCATGTATAATGTACAGTAAATAGGTAGAAAGTTTGAGAAATGTATAAACGACTTGCAAAAGAAGAAGGTGACCTGAGGTTCATCTGATCTTTATTGTGCTACTCCGAGTTTCACGCTACTTACAGGAGGTGCGATGAACGCACTTCCTGTATAGGTAGCGTGAAACTCGGAGTAGCACATGTAAAGATTAGATGAACATTATGTCACCTGTGTGAATTGAAATTATTATTTAGACTTAGAGCTCTGCCTTCTTACGGACATCAAACACTCTGTGCAAGGATAGCATTCACCAAGTGTGTATATATTTATATATGTGTGTGGGTGTGTGTGTGTGTATGTATTCTTCTATGTTTGTAACTATGATCTGTGATTAATCCCTTATTATGGATAAATTACCCGTTATGAAACATTTACCTATACGAGGAAGAAACATATTCTCCTACAGTATCATCTCGATGTACCCCAGTAATATACACCTAAACATTAATAACCTCCTTTTGGGGACTCTTTAATTATTGTTCACATGAATTACGATTGTAACAACTTTTTTTTCCAATTAAATTTTATTTACCAAAGCAATAAAAACATTATAAATACATACATACATGGAATATATACATTGGTACAGTAAAATATAAAAAAGTTGCTTGGCAGGTAGCAGCCAAAAATGAAGCAACCCTTATGTGTGGCCGACCTTAGAAATATAGAATTAAAACTTAAATAATAATAATAATTAATAATAATATTGGGTATTTTTATAGCGCACATATCCACCACGTATAAGGTGCTCAAGGCGCTCCAATATTACCCCGGCTCTTGCTAGGCTACCGTATTCGGTGCTCACAGCATTCAAGGAATTCCTTCCTATACCGGTACCCATTTAACACCTGGGTTGAGAGTGGCAAATGTAGACTAATGTCTTGCCAAAGAACACTAGTGCCGTGCCGGGGTTCGAACCCACGACCTTTGCATCTCCAGTCAAGCGTTTAAACCTCTCGACTACGACACCTCTAAATGTACGTACCAGACATTACAAAATACAACATTACATTCACACACACACACACACACACACAAAACAAAACACACACAAAAAAAAAACATGGTGCCAGGCGTATAATTAGACAAAGTAAATGAAAGGTTCAAATCAATCGATAATTTGCAAGAAAGAATTCTTTTAACTTACTTTCAATAACATTCAGCGATAGGTCCTGGATATAATCGATTTTTTAAACAAAGATGTACGCAAATGAGGCAAGTGAAAATTCATGGCATTTCTTGTTCTATGCTTATGAATATTACAGTTTAGATTGAAATAAGGGGGGCATCTCGTTTTTCCGAAGGTTCGTTTTTCCGAAGGTTCGTATTTCCGAAGGTTCGTATTTCCGAAACACTAATTTCCCATGCCTGGGGGTTCATAATTCCGAAAATGAAAAAGGGTTCGTAATTCCGAACATTTGTTGCATTATTCCGAAGGTTCGTTATTCCGAAGGTTCGTTTATCCGAAGGTTCGTTTATCCGAAGGTTCATAATTCCGAAAATGAAATAGGGTTCATATTTCCGAAGGTTCGTATTTCCGAAAATGAAAAAGGGTTCATAATTCCGAAGGTTCGTATTTCCGAAAATGAAAAAGGGTTCGTATTTCCGAAAATGAAAAAGGGTTCGTATTTCCGAAAATAAAATAAGGTTCGTATTTCCGAAAATGAAAAAGGGTTCGTATTTCCGAAAATGAAATAAGGTTCGTATTTCCGAAAATGAAATAGGGTTCGTATTTCCGAAAAATGAAATAGGGTTCATAATTCCTGGTAAAAAAGGCGAATTCATCAGGAGCAGAGGTGTAGCAACGGGGAAGGGCGGGGGGTGAGGGCACGCCCCCACCCCTCCCTCATCGGATGGCGAAAAAATAAGAAAAAAGAAAGAAAATGGAATAGGAAAGAAGACGGGTGGACCCCTTCCGGCAACCCCCCCCCCCCCCCCAACCCTCTTCCACCAGCGGTGTCTTAGATTAGCTTTAAGATTATTCCAAAAGATTTGTGCCTCCAATGGTGCCAGTGCTCCCACAATGGCTAGACTCTAGCTACGCCACTGTTAAAGAGAAAATTAGGGTAACGATAGGATATTATGGTTTTAATTGCCATCTTCAAAATGCGGATCTCTTTTCGACGAAAAGCACCTCCCCCACCCCCGCAATGAATAAAAAAATGAAATGGAGACACAAAACTGGGAAGGTTTATAAAAGAGGAGAGGAGAAGAGAAAAGGGACGAAAATAAGAGGACGAGATTAGAAAAATCGAATAAGTGTTTATGTGTGTGTGTGTGTGTGTGTGTGTGTTGTGTGCGTGTGTGGAGGTGTCGTAGTCGAACGGTTTACAGCGCTTGACTGGAAACGCGAAGGTTGGGGGTTTGATCCCTGTTACGGCACCTATGGCCTTTTTGTTTAAAAAATATGATAGCAACTTTCCTTTTTATTAATTTACGAGCGCGCGAAGCTAGCGACCAAAAATAATTGTGCCTTTCCGTTGTGAAAAATCATAAAAATAACATATTTCGGCATATAATGACTGGAATATGAGGATATTCGGGCACCTCACTCCCTGAATATGAGGTGTGAGTTGCCGGAATATCGGCACTTTCAAAATCCGGGGGAGGGGGTTGGCTGCAGCAGCCCCCCTTCTCGTACGCCTCTGCCTAGGCCTATGTTAAGTACACAGTTGCGATTGATTTTAACTTGCGATTGTTTCAAATAAATCGCTTCAACCCCTTATAAGGCGGGGCACTGGTTGATAAAAGCCATTAATTTAGGTCAGAATGTTTTCTTCTCCATGTGTAATTCCTTATTTCTATTTTTTACGATGAGGATTGTTTTACTCTCAATGTCTTTTAGTGTTTTGTAATTCGTTATGCTTGTAAAAGTTATTTCAAACTTCATGTCAGCGGTTGTAACTGTTAAAAACGCAGACTGTGCAGTAAAATGGAGCAACTCATTAGAATCTGTACAAATTTATTATGCTGTAAGCAGCTGTATAAAATGAAAGATTTTCATCCATGTTTAGAAATGATGGTATTTTGGCAAAGTTAAAGAACATGTTCAATGATTTTAATCTATTTATGCGGCATAGATAGTTAGGATTATTCCCTGTATG
Source organism: Heliocidaris erythrogramma (assembly GCA_025617745.1). Lineage (NCBI taxonomy): Eukaryota > Metazoa > Echinodermata > Echinoidea > Camarodonta > Echinometridae > Heliocidaris > Heliocidaris erythrogramma. The sequence goes on along the minus strand of CM046855.1, from coordinate 34,021,919 downwards.
ATAATTATTTTAGCCCGACTGAAAGAAAACTTAACATTTTAATCCACTATCCTTCAAATTTGGTTGTATGTTGCTTTTAATTTGCATTATAGTTTGGTTTTACTTTTGTTTCCTTTTATGATAATCATGTCAGCCTGATGATAAGACTCCTTCTTTAACTTGTTACGATCCATCTTTCTTCGGCTTTGGTTGTTTATGGTATCTATTCATTTATTTATTATTATTACTAGTATTATTTGTATTATTATTATTGTTATTATTATAATTATCATTATTATCATTATTATTAGTAGTAGTAGTATTTTTATTATTATTATTACTAATATTATCAGTATTATAATTTTTATTATTGATAATATTATTGTTGTTGTTGTTATTATTGTTATTATTATTATTACAATTGTTATTATGAAGTGGACTACCCAGAATTACGATGACGATGTCATTTTGGATGGAGTTGTGCGACCAGACTTAGATATTGCACCGGTTACTCTACTATTGCTTCTTTTATTTCCCTTGCCATGATCGTATAATTGGCCTATAGCCTATACGTATCAATAATATTTATGCTTGTTATAATATGTTGTGCTACTTGCCAGGCTATTTATTAAACATAGCAGTGACTCCTTTATGAACTCTCTGTAATATTATGTTGTTGTTTTTATTGCTGTTGTTGTTTTGGGGACCGGAGGGGAGGGCTTGTAGAGTCATCTACAGAGCCATATTACAGACTTCGGCCAACTCGGTTTATTTGGGCACAACATGGCGTATATTCCTTTGTTTAGTGCTTGCCTAACAAAGCAACAAGCGCCATATTGCTACCTACATGGAGCCGAGTTGGCCAAACTCTGTAATAGATGGCTCTGAGGGCTAGGGATGCAGGACGCCCCCACCTTATTTTTAGTATACACTTTTCATAGTATACTTTTTTAATCACAATTTATGTTGAATGTTGACGAAGTAATTACATCTTAAAGATAATAAAGTGTCAATGTTTGGCTCGCTGGAATCCAGCAGCGTGGTGCCCGAACATCCTTTTATTTTGGGAAGCGAGATGGTCGGCTATCCTTATCTCAAAATGTTATTGTTGTTTGGATTATCTGGTAACAAAATCATTATTCTATAGACAATATCTCCTTTTTTTTACTTGCTCACTAGCGCGTAAGATTTAGAAACGGAATAGTTTGGGACAGGGAACGCCCTTCATTAGGGCGAGTGAAGTGCCCAAATATCCCATATTCGGCAGCAGGGTTAAGTAATATTATTCATGGCTCATTATTACATGTTTTATATTTGTCTTTTGATGGCGAAATTGCATTTCCATTACAATAAAAAAAAGGGTTTTATGTTTTTTTTCTAACTCGCTTCGCTCGCTTTCAAATTGTAGAAACGGGGAGTATGATATTCTGCCAAGAGGCATCAGCTCCCCCTTTCAAAAACATTACGTGGCCATTTTCTGCTTGTCAAGATCTACTTGGAACTTTGGTGTGTCTCATTTTCCAAAGCGGTATATACATTATATAAATAACTTCAAGCCAATTTCGTTGTAGCAAATTTAATCCGGAATCCGATCATTCACTTTCTTCAATACATCAGTATGTATTTTAATAACCGAAGTAATATCATTTTATGAGAAATGAAACATGTATTCCTGAGGCGCTCGCTCTCTACGCTCGCTCACAAATATTGGTTATTATAATAGGAACAATGATAATGATAATAATATTAATAATAATAACAATAATGATAATAATAATAATAATTATAATAATAATAATAATAATAATAATAATAATAATAATCATAATATTGATAGGAATTACGATAATATAATGGCTATTTCTCTGGATTTTATTATAATTGTTATCATCATTGTTATGATTATTGAGTACGAAATGAATATCTTTACACTTGGCCGTCTTTCCCCTCCTCCCTATCCGAAATACGGATTGACGCCGTATTCTCTGAATTTACAACCTTTTTTCATTTTCGGAAATACGAACCTTTTTTCATTTTCGGAAATACGAACCCTTTTGCATTTTCGGAAATACGAACCCTATTTCATTTTCGGAAATACGAACCCTTTTTCATTTTCGGAAATACGAACCCTTTTTCATTTTCGGAAATACGAACCTCATTTCATTTTCGGAAATACGAACCTTCGGAATTATGAACCCTATTTCATTTTCGGAAAAAAGAACCTTCGGAAAAACGAACCTTCGGAAAAACGAACCTTCGGAGTAACGAACCTTCGGAATAACGAACCTTCGGAATTATGAACCTTCGGAAAAACGAACCTTCGGAAATACGAACCTTCGGAAAAACGACATGTAACCGAAATAAGTACCTCAGGAAGAAGATGTTTATGACATAAATACATAAAAATTCCTACTTGGCATAAGTAAAAATCATCAAAACGCAAAATTTTTAGTGAACTAAATATAGGTGATGTATGAGCAAGAAATGAGGCATGATCAATAATCCTAACGGCACATTTTTAGAATGTAATCATTCTATTCAGAGAGGCTTCAAATGAGTTACCCCATACAATAATGTTATAATATAAATATGGAATGATAATTGAATTATATATTATCTTTAGTATAGTCTTGGGAAACGTTTTAAGTCTATACATAACACCAATAATTTTAGATAATATATTGCATATGAAATTTACATGAATTGGCCAATTATTATTATCAATTGTTACTCTAAGAAATTTTAGTGAAGACACCTGTTTAACCTGAGAACCACACATATCTATGACAATATTATCAGTATTACATTTTCTCTTTGTAAACACCATCAGCTGATTTTTAAAAATTTTTATTGTTAGTTTGTTTTGATATAACCAGTGGGAAATTATTTTAATTTCTTGGTTAAACGTTGTTTGAAGAATATGTAAGTTTTTATTAGATAAGAAAATACTAGTGTCATCGGCAAAGACAATACAATGCAAAATTTTGGAAACATTACAAATGTCATTAATATATAAAAGAAATAAAAGTAAACCAAGTATAGATCCCTGAGGGACACCACATTTGATTGGTCGATAACCAGATTTTTCAGTATTAATCATGTTACATGTAATTAATGTTACTCCCCTTATTCCATATAAGTTTAGTTTGTTAAGCAATCTACACTGTAAGGTATCAAAAGCTTTTGATAAATCTACAAACAAACCAATCATTACTTCTTCATTATCTATTGCCTGTACAACTTTATGAATAACATTGATCAATGCAGACAAGGTAGAATGTCCTGCCCTGAAGCCATATTGATCAATTACTGATGGTATTGCACTTAGATATAAAGTTATATAGACGATTATAAATACATTTCTGTAGTATTTTGGAAAATATTGTTAATACAGATATTGGGCGATAATTAGACATTATTTCAGGAGTACCAGTTATAAAAACAGAGGTGACTCTTGCTATTTTCATTTGATCAGGAAATATACCTTGTTGAAGACTCTGATTGAATATTGCACATAATGGTTTTGCAATTAAATGTGTCACACTTTTAATAACTCTAACATTAATCCGCACTGGTGTGAGGTTTAAGTCGATCTACGATATTTTTGACTTCTTTACAAATTAGTGATAGGTTTAAAAATGCAGTCTGTTCGTTCATTATTTTGTATATTTTTGGTATGATAAATATCACTACAATAGTTAAATGAACGATTCAAATCATATCCAATATTAATAAAATATTCATTCATTTTTTCACAAATTTCTTTACTATCAGATATTGATTCATTATTGCACATGATTTATTTTCACAAACAGCCTTTTTATGTTTTTCCCCTATACATGATTTATAATATCCAGCATGTTTTCTTAATATTACCTTCAGAGTCATGTAATCTATTCGCATAATATTTTAACAAGAATAATCATATTAATTTTGTTACTTTATTACGAAGTTTCTTGTAGACATCTTTTCTGTATTGTGTAGAATTCTTTATATACATTTTATACATACGACACTTTTTATTACACATTTTTCGCAATTCATTTGAAAACCATGGTTTATCTCTCCGTTTATATTTGCCATAAGTACATTTAATAGGAAAACAAATATCATAAGCATTAATGAATTCACTTGTGAAGTTATAATAATCGTTATCGACATTCTCATTATCAAGTGACCACTGTGTCAATAGTAACATGAACAAAATCTAAGATATTCCTTTCATTTATTATACTCTTTCAACACTCTTCATTTCTGTATTAACAATTAAAAAATCAGAGTCGGAAATACAATAAACAAGAAAATGATCAGAAATGTCTGTAATAATTATCCCCGATCGAAATGAACAAGTATCATTAGTTATAATATTATCAAGTACAGAAGCAGATTGTTCAGTAACACGAGTGGGGTAGAGGAAACATTGAATGAAGCATTAACAGTTCTAAAATATCTGTTACAATTTGGACTTTATCAACATTCAATAAATTTATATTAAAATCACCCATCAATTATGAAATAATTTTCTCTCTATTTGCAGTTTCAAATACATCAGTAAGATATGAAAAAATTCATCTGTTTATAGAGGTCTATTGATAAAACCAATAGTAGAGTATAGTAGAGTTATGATGGATTTCAATAAAGTAAACTGTGTTTACATCTAGATCAAGACGACGTTTGTAATTGATGTCAGTCCAAATAAAAATACCAACACCTCCTCGACGCTTATTCTGCCTAAAGTTTTTTTTTCCGTAAAAACTTTTATTTATAATTAACTCTAATTAAAACTGATCTTTTCAGCTTAATATCTGAATTGCGACTCACCGAGTCCCTTGTATATTAAACTGATCTTTGAACCTAGGCCATGGAATAGGGGCTTGCTCCATCCTGGCCACGGGTTGGCCTGGGGGGTGTTTCATAAAGCTGTTCGTAAGTTACGCACGACTTTACGCACGACTGGTGATCAGTTCTTGTGCTACATGATTGAGAATCTGATTAGTATAGCACACAAGAACATGTTCCAGTTGTTCGTAAAGTCATTCGTAACTTTACGAACAGCTTTATGAAACACCCCCCCCCCCCCCCCCGGTATTGCAGTACCTCCGGGATCGGCCTAGCCTCTTGTCGAGGCCCTGGCGCTGTTGAAATCCTTGGCGATATGGAGGCGAGGCGCTTGCGCTGAGGGCCTCTTGACACCCGACCTGAAATATATTCATGAGGCACGATTTCCTACTGAATTATGCATGAAAACGTAAATAGTTAGATAACAGCGGCGATCGCCCAGCAAATTGGCCAATGAAATCTCAAGGATTTTTTACTTCAGTTCTGGACTAGTCTATTATTTTTTGGGGGATTACGTAAATCGCTTGCTCAAAATACATTCACAGACAAGCACATTATGAAGAATTCGATCTCTAGCTTACAAACCATGGTAATTTGAAATAAGACAAATGTACATATTTCTCAAGAGATCATCATATATTTACAAATAATGAAGAATGGGCAATAAAAGTCACCGTTCAACAATAGATGCATCTCCATCAATTCTGATGTAACCAAGGAGTTACCAGCAACTTCACTGCCCGGCAAGGCCCCGGGGGATCCGCCTGGCCCTCGCGAATTCCGAAGCATGCAGCAGTCTCACTCTCCATCCCTGGCCCACGGAGGTAATCAGCACAGAGCGGTAGCGCGTGAAAAATAACACTTTTTCCATAGCCAGTAGGCAGATTTACAAAAACATCTTGTCCTTTAAGTGCAGATTTGATTGCATCAACTTGCAAATCTTTGAATCTGTCAATCTTCAACATTCTAGCGGCATATTCTAAGCTCTTACAAATATCGTCATCACTCGTCGTGGAAGAAACGTTGAACGCCATTTTGGGCTGCGATTAATTAATATGTAAGAAATAGCGTGCAGTCGAGTCATGAATATTTAACATTACGTCATGGTAGCTCGCGCTTATTGGATGATTTTCACCGACCAAAATTTGGTCGGAATATTCGTCAAAACAATGAAATACAAAAGAAATTCAGATCAGGTGTCAAGAGGCCCTCGGCGCAAGCGCCTCGGTTTTTCTGGCTCGCTTCGCTGGCCAGAAATTTTGCCTCCATATCGCCAAGGATTTCAACAGCGCCAGGGCCTCGACAAGAGGCTAGGATCGGCCCAGCCCTCAGGCGGTAAAAACTAAACCAAAGAAAGCACTTCTCCCACAACCTCTAGGCACATGTAGCCTACAGCCCTATCCCAAAGCAAATGCATATTGTTTTTTTATTATCATTACCCGCATCACCCCTATCTGACATACATCCATCTCTTGCTGAACGGAGAGAGGTGTTTTTTTTTTTTTGGGGGGTCAGGGGGAGGGGGGGGGGGGAGACAGATCTTTCAACCTAAACCACTCAATATCTAATAAATCATCAAGCATATTTGATTTACTAGGGGGAAATGAAATTGAAGGTTGCGAGGTGATGTGCACACTTTTCGATGGCCACCGCACGCCTTACGATCGGTCTGCGACCCCTCTGCGACCCGATTTCAGAAGAAAATGTAATATCATTTGACCAAAAAAAAACGAAAAATAGTTTTGATTGAGGGTCTGAATAGTCGTCATACAAATATAGTAAAATCGATAGTATGGCCTTTGCCGAATTTTCTAGTCGGTGGAATGGCCAAATCGGTTCCGAGTCGTAGTGACGTCACAAAAATTGTATACGACTGCCTACGAATTGAAACTAATTTTGCCCTTATTCCCTGTAGAAAGGTGGCAGCTCACCAAAACCCTATGTTTAGTATTCATATTAGTTTTCAGAACCTGAATAGGGTAGATTCATTTGTTAAAATGCCAATATTTAATGCCATAGCGATTTATTTCACAAATCGGATCGCAGACCGATCGTAAGGTGTGCGGTTGCCTTTACTAGTATATACGGTTTATCGAACGCGCGTATACCGTATTGTTATAATAAGACCAATTTTACATTTATCAATACTTTATCAATACATATAGACAGGAAGTAAACAGGAAGTTCATTTATGTTTACAAACTTCACACTTTTTTCAGAAAGTATTACTCATACAACTTCCAACTAAAGCTATGACGCAATGGTCACTTAATGGTCTTCTTATTCACAAAATCACTCCTTCCAGATAACAGCCCCACTCCCCAATACTGAGTAAAAGTTATGACGTCATTTATGGTCATTTGGTCAAGGACTCATAGAGGGTTTACCCATATAAAAGGGGGGTTCACTTCAGAATCAGAATAGAAGTCAGATAGAATTCAGACTGACTTCAAGATTTACTTCAGAGTATAGATTCCAGACATCATGAGCGTAGTCACCATCAGACTTATACTCTATGCTTCTTCTTTGTCACTCTGTATCTGTTATAATCCATCTGAATAAATGCTATGCCATACAACTGTATAATTGACTGTGTGCCAGGCGTTCATTACTATACTCAAGAAAGCAAACTGTAATTAAACCGATCCCTATATAATAACAGTATACTCGTTTTATTAAATGCGCTTTTAAACTTAAAATTAAGTGTCCCCGTGCCCAGCCCCCAGGATCTTCAACTCAGCTTTATGTCTTCAACAGGAGCGGATCCAGGGTTTAAAAACAAAAAGAGGGGGGGGGGTATAAAGGCACAATTCCGAAAATTAAGAAATAAAGAAGGGCCAATTCTTAATTTTTGTCGTTTTCCGTCGTTGTTGTTGTTGTTGACGTTGGCTTTCAGAAAGAGGTGGGGCACGACAGTGTGGCCAGCGAAAAAATACTATTCTGCTAGGGAGAAGCGAAAATTCTGCAAAATCAAAATTTTTACTCAAAAATTCTCTAACAAGCAAAACTGAAAAAAACCCACCAGAATTATGCTAAAATTCTGCTAGATTTTGTCAATCAGATTCCTAGCATAATGCTAGATGCTAAAGCGGTCAAAATTCTGCCAGAAAGCAGAATTCTGCCAACTCTGGCAACCCTGGGGCACGACCAGGTGCGCCTCTCAAAACCAGCCCGCGTCGCCTAGTTTTGCAAATGTTCAAGTGTCCAAACCAGCGGACCCAGGTTCGAGTCAGACTGAGTCACGTCTTTCGGATGGTGACGTTAAAGGTCGGTCTCAGACGTAAATAATCATATCTGATTGATACACGTCTGTAGTGATATGTCCGAGTATATTTCAAGTATGAGAAATAAGAATAAAATTCGATTTTCTGCCTTTCAAACCTGCTTCCCAGCTCCCTCGATGCTTTTGAGTTACAAATATAATGGCATTTTAACTATTATAGCTATAGGCAACCAAGTATAGGGGCGGGGGGGGGGGGGGGTATAGACGGCCGGATAAATTCCAGCTCACTTTGAGCTGAGAGCAAATCTATCAAGAACATAAATGACGGTCTTTTAATAAGATATTTTAACAATTTGTCGGGAATCCCGAATGACAATCAAATAAAAAGGCTCATTTCGAAAACAACAGTTTGCAGGCGCGAAATAACGGTATTTCTGCACGATTGTGCAAGATTGTCATTACATCAACGATTCGTAATATTATATAGGTATCGATTAGTCTCTACGAGCAGACTGTATTTGAATTCCATTGTGACTATACCGTTATGTGGTCGCCCACAGCAAGGGGGGATTTTTTTTTTTGGGGGGGGGGGAGCACATCCAGCCAGTGCCCCCCCCCCCCTTGAAAGAAAAGTATACTTTGTGACCCCCCCTTTTTTTTGGGGGGGGGGGGGGTTGTGTCCCTCTTTAGAACTGATAACCTTTTTTTTTTTTTTCCTTTTTGTTGCTTGTTAGAAAATTATGGAGGAAAGTGGGCCCCATAACCCCCCCCCCCCCCGAGCGACTTTTTGAGGGCTGGCGAAACCAACAAAATATGGGTCTCCCTGAGCATTTTCCAAGGCTTGACAATCCTGCATTTGTGTGCCCCTCCCCCTTATACAAAATCCTGGATCCGCCCCTGTGTGGGCGACCACTGTCTGAGTAGTTGTCAGTCGAAACGCATTATAGAGTATCCGGGGCAAAGGGGCAAATTAGTAAACAGGGAACTGGCCGCGCTCAGTCGAATCTACCCTAGATCATAGATCTAATACTCAATGCTTTACGTGGTCTGTGACTTCAGACTAACTAATGAGAGTGCGCGACGTACATTTGTATTTTGTGTTACGTTGCTACATGGTGGTATATGAAAAAGGCTCATAATTAACTGCGCTTTCGCTAGTGTACTGTATATGTAGTGCTTTGGCTTTGGTTTGATTTCCTGAACGAAAAGACACTGAAAGAAGGAAAGAACTGAACTGAAAGAACTCTTCAAAACATCGCTCAACTCCTCCATGAATTGAATAGACTGCATGACTGAAAATGAAGCATGATAAACACAAGGCAAAGAGAAGTGCTAAGTATAGAAAACAGCATGGGATTTCGTCTGGTGGAAAGAATGAGAACAAGTCCGGGAAATCGACAGCAGCAACTCCGGTTAAGGCCAAAGGCAAAGAGAAAGAAGAACATGGCGGATCTCCGAATGCACTGGTGGCAGAGTCAATAATCATCGAAAAGCAGCACGAAAGGCTTAAAGAGGTATGGGCTACAGACAGTAGTATATCATATCAGTTCTTTAGTTCAGCATGCAAAAATAAAGCGCAGAGTCTGTGGACGGGGAATGACTAAAATCTAAATGAGAAAACCAATGCCAATGGCAATTGGCAATTGCTTAGCTGTACGAGCTCGCTCCTTGGGCTTGGCTATTTATCAATCTGGCACTGGCCTACGGAGACTGTGTGTGAAGGCAGATATATAAAAAAACAGCTAAATATCGCCATTTCTCACATACTGTGACCCATGCAAACCACCTTCGGAGTTTGTTAAAGCAAGGGGTTACCTTCAACTCAAGTTCCAGATCCAGGATCAACTAAGATTGTAAAAATTGAATGAATAAAAAAGAAAAATTGGCAGGTGAACTGTGATCTGGGCATCGTTTCATCAAACCGTCATAAGTACAAGTTCGCCGACATTCCATTGAAACGCATGTTAATTTTAATACACGCGTTTCAATGGGATGTCGGCGAACTTGTACTTATGACCGTTTGATGAAACGCTGCCCAGGTTTTTTTAACCTGGTCCTTGCACCAGTGCACATATCATGTATGTAACTTGTAATGGGACTACGGTACCCGTGCAGTCCCATTACAAGTTACACATGCCAGGTAAAAAAACCTGATCACGGCCACATGAGCAGTTTTAGTGACTTCCAAGCAATGTTACTTCACCTTTCTGTCTCACTTTACTGTTGAACTGAAGCTGAAACTCGCTGCTTCCGTATGCTGTGTTTCATTTATGCTAAGGTGGTCCGACGCTCGTGCAGCGATCGAATTGCGCAAAGCTACATTTGGACAAGTTTCCGGCCACCGTGGCATGGCGAGCTATGTTATACACACTGAACATATTGTGCGCAGCGGTTTAGCTTTTGACATTTTTTTTTCATATTTCTTTTTATTATTTGTGTTTGTTAATTTCAATTTTTTTTGTGTGTGTTTACCAAATGTTTTCCATTTTCAAAACATTTTGTTGAAAATGTATTGCTTGGATATATATTTTGAAGTTCGTATTTATAATGTTCATGCAAGGTTATATTTTTTTTGTCAACTCTGAAATCTATTCTTTTTATGCCTCCGCCCACCGTAGGTGGTGCCAGAGGCATTATGTTTTCGGGTCGTCCGTCCGTCCGTCCGTCCCCTTTTCGTTCTCGCGATAACTTGAAAACCGTTTGGCGGATCAGCTTGTAACATGGCCCATGTATGCATATGGGAGGGACGATGTACTGATTAGATTTTGGGGTTTCAAGGTCAAAGGTCAAAGGTCATAGAGGTCATTATATACATAAAAATGGTTCGTTCTTGTGATAACTAAGGAACCGTTTGGCGGATCAGCTTCTAACTTGGTCCATGTATTCATATGGGAGGGACGATGAACTGATTAGATTTTGGGGTCTCAAGGTCAAAGGTCATAGAGGTCATTATATACACAAAAATGGTTCGTTCTTGTGATAACTTAGGAACCGTTTGGCGGATCAGCTTGTAACTTAGCCTTTTGACAAGGCCTCGTGACATGGCTATTTTCCTTGTCATGCTGTGCCTGAGATGAGACTAGCCGGTGGTGAACGCGCGATCGAGCGACTTTAGTCGCGAGGCCTTTTGAAACCTGGGTTTCCATCGTCCGATATGAATTATTGACGAGTTGACATCCGTATGCTAACACGCCTACCGAGGATTATCGACCAATCACAACGGTATCTCCAGGGCCTGCTTTCCATGATTGATGTACTAGTAGCTTGCACGGGCCGCGCTAGCTCGAGATGAAGGCGAATTTGCATACCAAATGTATGCTGACGTCATGCGAAGATACGTTTGCTGATTGGCTCCTACCAATAAGGTAGCAGATCCTCGCTAGGAACAAAGGATAGCATACGAAATACAGGCCAGGTTCCAAAAGGCCCTCGGACTCACGTTGCTCGATCGCGCATTCACCGGGCTGGGCGGCTAGTCTTGTTATGCAGCCACTACTAGCTTACTTGCCGAGAAAAATAGCCAAGTCACGAGGGCCTTGTCAAAAGGCTACTTGTAACTTGGCCCATGTATGCATATGGGAGGTACGATGAACTGATTAGATTTTGGGGTTTCAAGGTCAACCGTCATAGAGGACATTATATACACTGTACATAAAAATGGTTGGTTCTCGCAATAACTGAACAACTGTTTGACAGATCAGCTTCTAACCTGGCCCATGTTTGCATATGGGAGGGACAGATGAACTGATTAGATTTTAGGGTCTCAAGGTCAGAGGTCATAGAGGTTCCCGGTTACCCGAAAATCATATAACACAAATTACAAGCTTATATTTACCCTTAAGAAGCTATTAACACTGGGAAAAACTCGAAAGCGCATCACTGCAGTGGGGCGCTACATGGATATTTACATGTAGATATTGAATGGCTGGTCGACGTTATCTACCGCCTTGTCATGTTACATACATGAGTAATCATTAAATACTTATTTTCGGGAAACGGGCATGTAATATTTTGACCCGGGACCCGATGCTCTCTTGCGGGACCCGGGTACCCGGTTTTTAGTCCCAGCACTAAGTCTAGGCCTACCTATTTTAGAAATTTCTAGGGGACAGTGGTCTACATGTATTTGCTATAAAATATCTATTTCCTTGGCGTATTTGATGATTGTAAGTCATCAATGGTAAGTTTTTTATTTGAAATTGAAATGAAATAAATTTTCTGTCTCCTGTGCATTTTAAGTGAAAAGATATGTCGTTTTGTTGGACCAATCCTTTTTAGAGTGTACATGTATGCCATACATTTCCGTCTGAATATTGTAAAGAAAATATTATTATGATTTACCCATATGATGACCCAAGCGGTAGCCCGGGGTAGCGTTCAAAGAGCACAGTATCGTGCAATACAGAAGTTGGGGGACGAGCAGGCCGCTGAGCTTTATACATGGTAGCGGTTTTTAGGAAGGCGAGTAAACAGGGGAGACAAGGAGCAGGCTGATGGTGTTATTATGACACTGCTGGCCGAATCCCTCTCTCAAATCGAAGAAATAGAAATCAATAATAGAATAATTACTCACAACAACAATGAATTTGAGAAAAATACATGACTTAGGATGTTTTACAAGAACATGGGGCACAATTGAATGTTGAAAAAATAACACCAAAATAATTTCCCACTTTTTGGTACCCCAGGGTACCATTTATGTCATATGTTGAAATTAAAGAAACAAAAAGAATTACATCAATTGGTTGAATATTTTCTGAGATACAGCTACAAACATTCAAGAGATTTTTAGTCATCCAAACTGCTAAAAATAACATGCTTAACTTAGTTTGTATTTCTTCATTGGAAAAACATTGCCAACACTTCTATTAATTGTATCCCCCGAACTAGTGTTCGGGGATACTATGGATTTGGCATCTTCGCGCGGTGTCGTGCGGCATCTCTGCCGCAGAGATTTTGTGAGCGCTCTACTAGCTGCAGTTTTTGTCGGATCATCTTCGAATTTCGCATGGAGGTGCATTATGGTAAGATGAAGACGCCTAGTGCTTTTGGTGTGGGCGGAGTCATGGTTGCCATGGTAACCATATTTTTTAAAGAAATGGTAAAGATTTTCTTGTGAGCTCTCTACCGGCTGCAGTTCTTGTCGGATCACCTTCAAATTTCGCATGGAGGTGCATTATGGTAAGACTGGTCCCCCCCCCTCCGGGTGCTCTAGTTCAATTTATACAAGCAAACTGGGTCTACTTCCCTAAAAGGAAATTTCTACACCACCAAAATGAGTGAAACCTATATCCAACAAGAATAATTGTCAGAGTAAAAAAAAAATAAATAACTGTCAAGTACTAAGTAGACCCCAAATAATTTCACGTTCAATCGACCCGTAACGTTACTGATTTATTTGCATGAAGAAGAAAATACTTTTCAGTATTATAAACAAAAATTATCACATTGCGGTTAAGGAGTTGGGTTTGGACTGGAGGTTTAATTTTTTCTTTCTAAACCATTAAACGTGAGTTCTTTTCAGGGGTGAGTTTTTATATATATATATATATATACCGGTATATAAAATTTATATAGCGCCAAATCCATTTTGATCAAATGCTCACGGCGCTTACAAAAAGAATGATTGAAAGAAAGATATGATAGAATACAAGCATACAAAAAAATTCTACGCAATTACAAAAGGTCATAAAGATAATCAATCAAATAATGTCTGTTTTCAAGTTATGGCATCTCAAAGAGATAAGTTTTAATGTTGGACTTAAACAATTCACTGGAAGTTAAGTCCCTTAGTCCCTGATTTGCGGGTGATTTTTAAAAAAATACTGTTTAATAAAACTAGGGTCATGAATCTCCTAGATGAAAAGGAAGCGTTTGGAGGTGAATCTGCACCCAAGCGACAACGTAACCAACCATGTATAAAGTTACAATTGACCATGGGTTATGATCAAGACGGAGACAAAATCACAATGAAATAAAACAAATGCAAGATTGGAAAACATTCTTTAATTGTCAGTGGTGGTCATTTATTTGTGTTTCTCAGAATAATCAGTAGGTACAGTATTGCATTACAAATTTATGGAAAATTGACATTTTAGCACCTTTTATTAAATTGAGCTCCTCGAAAAAATAAGGAGTGTGATTTATGGAGCTCCACCAAAATCTAAACGTGAAGGTCTGCCACCTTCCAAACTGTTTCAGCATCACAATATTACTTGAGGGATGTAACGCGAGTTACCAAAACAAATATTTTTCATTCTGAAGAAATCAGTAAAGCTAATTTGTTGGCAATCATAATTTTCTAAATTCATTACACCCAATTCTCTATTTATAAAGCAAGATGTTTGCCCAAATAAACAGTGTCATCAGTTTAAAATATGCGAACAAAAAGTGTAACGCGAGTTACCGGCTAAAAACAGAAGTTTCCACCAGCAAGAGCATCTTTTGACTTGTACATGTACTTGGGCCAGGGTGTGGTGAATACAATGAGATGCATCGTTATGCAGACTATGCTGCACTGAAACAAAAGAAGGCAGCCTAAATGAAATCTACTATTGGGTAGGTGTAAAAAAAACCAGTGGACACTTTTGATGTTAATTACCGGTACTCAAAACTTGTACCTCGTATTTGACTGAGGTTTTTACATTTTAAAGTTGAAGGATGTAAGATTTATTGGGACTAAGTTTTTTTACATTTTCTGAATACCTTTCTTAAAATATTGCTCTGAATATTTAACTAGATGTGTCACTTTTTGAAAATCAGGGCCACAAAATGTGTTTGTATCAGTAATTAATTCAGAACACAACAATTGCCATTGTCATTTTTGCCATTTTGCTGAACGGTGTCATTAATGATTCATGACTCTGGGTTAAAAAGGTGTTTTGGAATTTTAGCTGCAATGCACAATGGCATTTGGTGTATTCTGAATTAATTGCTGATACACACTGCTCATGTAATTATCTGACAAGCAAAAAAAATATTAAAACTAGAAAGGCCGTCAAAGGCGGCAGACCCACAAAGTCAAAGTGTATACTGGCGTACATTCGGCGAACCTCAGCCACCAAATTTTGCAAATCCACACGAATTAAAAAAAAAAATACATACAGTTTTTGTATATATTTTACAACTACGAAATCCACTCAAACAGACATCAATGAGCTATAAACTAACTCAAATCTCAAATGACAGGACCGTAATAACCCAAAGAAAAAAGTTCAATCCTACTATACAGCCACAGGCACTGTACTCCCTAGCCCGACCAGACGCCGTCGCTTCGCGACAGCGCTGTGTATAGTTATGTACTCCCTAGCCTACCGTACTCCCAAACCACACAGCACATTCACAGCACATGCGAACACTCGCGGGTGCGATAGACTCACTCACGTCGAACAAACTCACCAGATTTTCACCGAAAACAATTAAAATCACGTACTACACGTCCACCAGGATAAAATAAATCACAAAAACTTCCACAACAATGTGGAAAAAACCGGGGAAAATCAACAGAAATGCACAGAAGATAAGAAATAGAGGAGAAATTAGACGTGCTAGGTCTAGGGTAGCCCGAATCTAAATGAAGTTGTAGATAATAAAAGGTATCGCGCACGATAGCCTCTTTCGATTTCGCAGTACAGTTCAAGCGTGCGAAAAATCCCTTGTTGCTGGGATACGTTGGCAGGGAACAATAGATATAAATATTCATTGCAGGCTCGTACGGATTTGAAGTGAAATGGCAAATAATGGGTCTTCGAAAATTCATAAACCTGAAATAGATTTTTGGTGAGACGAAGTAATGAGTGTTTTGATTGGCCAAAATATTTTTGCATCGGCAGGCGAAGTGTGTGGTCATCAAACTTTCTAGTTTCTTTCCTGTCACTATCCGAACTGAAGTTCCTATACTTTACTACAGGGTCAAAACTTCAAGGTCACACAGAATTTGCAGGGGTCAACCAATCATTACCAAAATCTAATCGATTCTTTCCTGTCACTTTCTGAACATTCCCTGAAAATTTGGTGCAAATCTGTTCAACTGTTCTCTCGTTATCTTGTACACAAATAAACAAACACAAACAAACAAACAAACAAGCTAACAAACAAACATACGGAGCCCTTTACATAACCCTGCCGATTTCATCGGCGTGGGTAAAAAACACAAAAAAGTTCTATGGGGGGGGGGGCACAATGCATACTTTTGTTTCAAAGGGGCGGGGCACCAGGCCGGGATTGCCCCCTCCCCCCATCCGCCACTGCATCTACTGGTATCCTTTATCTTAAAATTTGTTGTTCTTCTTTCTTAATGATAGAATTAATGTAAATCTAAGTTTGAATCATTTAACAGAAGTACATATTTTCATCTTCCATTCCAAATTTGATCCAAGACCCCTAACTTTAGTAAACTTTAAAATGGCTAAATCGGTAAGCGGGTATAATAAAAATAATTTACTGGACTTTAGAACTTTGATTTTGACTGTACAGACCGTCTACGTACAGTCTACAGAAAACATGCACATCTAAGTCTAATACATGTATCAATAATAAGATCTAATCTTACTGAGCTACTAGTACAATGTCTAAGAGAGAAATTTATACCACTTATGTGGGCTTTAGAGGTCTACATTAAAAAAAAACAGTTTGCGTTTCCAGTTCAACTTGGGTTTCCTGCAGTGAGTGGATGACAATATCTACATGTACAGCCCATCCCCAGGTAGGGTCTATCATGATATTGAATGATCTGGTCCTGGTCCCCCTGTGTTTCTCTACTTTGGTCCAATAGCTCTGCAATCAAAAGAGAACCGCGGATCATGGTGGTAATAAAAGCATGCCATTGATCTACTGTTTAGATTAATAATATAAGACTTGCACATGTACTACTCTCGCGTCAATGCCAGTGGTGACTTGTCATGGTTGTCACTACACAAAATAAATTGAGACAGCTCTCATATAATAAAGAACATTTTAATCTGGTCAAGCATGAAAGACATTGTCATTCAAGTTCTAAGTTGATCTTTCTAGAAACTACTTAAACAAAGTTCAAGGCGAAGGTCTAGGATAGGCCTAGATCCAGGGTACCTGCAACTTTGCTCTCTTAGGCAAAGTTCAGTTAACCGCCCAGAACCCAAAACTAACAGACTGCTGGGCAAGATCTTACCCGGCGCGGCCCATAGTGAGGATCTTGCGCATTCAGTGTCATGATCAATCTTGAACAGGTCCACATCTACCGCAGATTGTCGGTAATGAAGTCATGCGCTTTACTTTTTAGGCTTGAGCACTATCATATTATACAGATCTTCAGAAAATTTCTGATCTTTTCGAAAATATTACCAGTAGACTATCGCTATAGAGTTCAATCAAAGATAATCATTTTCTGTTGTCATGCAAGAGAGGGGGGACTGGGTGGGATGAGGGATAATGCGTTTTGTACAGTGAACTCACTAGCAGCCACATCCCAATTATTAAGAGGAACGTTAAACAAAATACATATTTACTTACATTTCATGGCATCATACTGCATTACTTTGATGAGAATGTCCCCTGGAGAATTTTCTGCTTTCGTGAAATTTACATGTACTACGGTAGACAAACCCCTTCTAAAACAAAAAATTCTCATAAAGCAATTTTTTTTTTTAGATTTGTGTTGAAATGGCACAAAAGTACTTGTAGCAGTACCTGTATGGCCATCATTTTCCCTATTTCGTGTCCAAATCGTAGGGATTTGTGGGGATGAAAAAAAATGTTTATGTATGATCTTATACATAAAACATTAATATTAGCCACTAGCCAATCATCAAACGGTATTTGACAATTTTTTTTGCGTCATCCCTCGTGAATAAACATTTATTCAAATTGACCCTCCAAGATCACTGTTAAATTGGACAAAGCTCCCACAATGCATCCAATGCAAAACCTATGGCATGTCAAAGGTTACATTTTAGTTGACTGTCTAGCCCTCCTTTGGAGGGCATACTGGTATGATTGAATCTCTTTGTGACAGGGTCTTAAAAGCGCCAGCTCAACTTTGGGGGCGGAAAAAGGATAGTTTTTCCGTAATCAAGGAAGAAATTTCTGGTCATGTCAATGTTCGAAGATTTCTGCTTTGCCAAAGTAAGCAAAAAGAAAGATACATGTATGCGTAGAACATTTTCTTTTTAATGAACATTTCAGTATAAGTTTTGATTTTAACTTTTCCTTAAGCTTTTCGTTGTAATGGCGATACTAGGCTGAGGACCAACTTTTAGAAGGGATTTGTTCTAAAATGACGGGAACGCCGTCGATACAAAAGTACGTAGACTAGTGTGTATTTGTTCGATGTTCATGTGTGCACGATTTTTTCGCTTGTGATTGTTTTAACATCGAGCGCTGCTTCTCGATTGCCAGAAACGGACGGATACTGGTGCCAGGCCAAATACTGGTCCCTCTACGATAGGCCTAATTAGGTATACCCAGATGTTGTAATTCCGGACAGGTTGTTAATCCGGACAGGTCATTTTTAAACAGTAAATCGAACAACTTTTCATGCAAATTGTCACAAATCTTTCACAGGATAGGTTGAAAATAATGTGAATTGCAAATTTCACTGGTTTAGTGTTACTTGATGCATTTTTTTGGTAAAATCTGACGGCAAAATTGACAGGCTAATTTTTGTTAAGTGTCCGGAAATGCAACCCCCCATCGTACATATTATTTTTCTTTTCTCTTTCAGTATTCAAGGAGAAAGATTGAGAGCAACTGGGCAAAATATAAGGATATCAATGTAGATGATGAGAGAGAGGCAGAGGTTTGTTCAGAGCCAAGGGGAGAAGACTTTCAAAAACTTGTCTCCAAATCAGGTGAGATATTTGTTACTTTTTAACATCAAGTTTATAAATCTGGTTAAGTCTTACAGGCAGGCTCCAGGAATTGATTAATGAAAGTAGAGATGGTCGCTGGTCAATGAGAGCAAAGTGAGTGAAAAATATAAATCTTTCAGAAGAGCTATATTGTGTGACTGAAATTAATGCCCAAAGGAAGCAATCACACATTTGTATTACATAATGTAGTACATGTACGTTATATGAACATGACTGCAGTCATTGCACCTGTCCAATGGGATCTTTGGTTGGAAAGACGCACGCTCTCGGCGACAAATGCTCTGTGACTGTGGTCAATTTAATACACTAACGGAATTCTAAACTTCAACCCTAAACCTAACCTAAAACTTCATTTCAACCCTAATCCTAACCCCGCTATCTTTGATAACATAAAGCCCGGAGCAAATATTACCAGAGCATACATGTACGTTGGAGCACTGCATGGATCTTCTTTGTTCTGATTAACGAGCTTACGATTTCAGGACGGGATCCTTTGAAGACGGGGAGTCGAGCAAAAAATTGATGTGCGCATGCACAACTCGGAGTATCATCTCTCCGTCATGTTTGATTTCAGGAAGGTTCTCGGGTGAAATAGCGTCCGGTCTAAAGTGGGGACGGGAAGCCGTATTGTTGGAAATAACTGCCATCGAGGGCGTGAACACTGCATTGTCCAATGGGAGGATAGTAATGTGCGTATATACATGTACGCTTATTTTAGTCCTCGGCGGTGGTTTAAACCATGGTTTGAAGCTCATGTGCAGTTTTGGTAGAAAAAGGAAATTGGAAAAAAGTGTGTTAAAGTTTCATGTTTTCCGTGTATCAAAAGATATTTGTTCATTTTGTATTCCATCAATGATTTCCAGTTAATTTGTTGTAAATGTATGTAAGAAATGCTAGATCACGGAAATAAACTACCTTACGCTATGTCCCTCACTCGGAACTTAAATTATATTTTGCCTCTCAATTGTTTGATATGCCACTTTAGGAAGTGAAATCTTCACAGCATCTTTGTATTGCTAGTATCTTGCTATTTATCAACAAAAATCCGACAAATCTGACGAAAAGTTTTTGACGACTTACCAAAACTAAACATTACCTTTAATATAAACCTCTTTTGTGACTTCGGGCCTTTAAATTCATCTGTGAAATTAAATGCTTTGAACATGAGGAAAAGTATATCTGTTGCTTCATTAGCTTAGGTCCTGCTGACCCAATCCACAGATGAATCAATCCATCTGGATCAGGATCTCAGCCATATCATCCCATATGGATCTTCCTAGGGCAGGGGAATCTCTGTGTGATGTGTAAAGGAAACAACCAATCCTGGAACTATTAGATCTGGCATCCAACATCTTCATGGGCACTATAGTCCACTCCAATGAATACCATTGTGGAGTGCCTGCCAAGCACGTGACAACTTCGTTTGCAACTAAGAATCTTAATGGCAGTCCCCTAAAAAAGGGTACAGAGCAGATTGGAAATACATGAGAAACCTCACTTCCTGGAATCCTGACACCTCACATATTTACTTCTAATGGTGATTGGCTGAATTTACAGTTTTCTACTAGAAGTTAATCACTAACAGTCCAACACCAGTTTTGTCCAAACTTGGGCTATCAGCATAATATACCCAGCCCTTGAGGGCATGGCCATCTAATATTGGCTTCAGGCTTCTGAAAATCCTACACCATCTTCAATAGAAATGAGACTTTCTGTCAATGGACCAGGATATCCTGCTGAGGAATTAGAAGATGGATAGGATGACTTTGGTTACTTCTCCAGCTAACCATCACATGGTAACCCTATATTTACTACCAAATCAAAAGTTCCAGTAGTACTCCTCATGGCTGAGTCGAGTACCCTCGGGCAAGAGAAGATGACCATGAAGGATAGGAAAGCCCTAGATGACATTGTGGGTTCCAACAATCCAGTTGGATAGCATAGCATGGTCCTTTTGTGAGCGCTGTATGACATAATGGCCTACCTGATACCGTGCACTGTATGGTGTTGAAGTCACCTTACATCTATTGCGGCATGTACTCAACACATGGTCTGTCCAGAATTTACTGAAGACAACTACATTCTTCCACAACCAAGCCCAGGGAGAAAGGAGAGAAACTTCAGGGTATGAAATAGAGGTGTAATGTGCAAAAGAAAAGGACATGATCTCATTTTGGACAGCTGGAAAAATGGACACAAGAAAAGCAGTGTAGCTGTTCTACACTTCCAATGTACCTTGGATTTTAGTTGATTTATCTGTGCTGTAAAGCTGACTGCCCCCCCCCCCCTCCCCGTCCTATTGAACAACAAAGATGAAAGAATTGTGATGTATACTTTGATAAGAAATACCATCTCCTCCTCTCCCGTGTTCCTTTTTATCATAACGGTGAAAGCAATTGAATTAGTATTCAAATATTAATGGTAATATCTTTTCTTAAATTGTTGATATGCAATACAAGTTTATTAATGCATCTATGTTTTGAAGTATTCTAAATTTCTTCTATATGTCTAACATATTAAATATACTGACCCACAATAAAAAGTACCCACGACTTTAGAATGGTATATCATATTTATATTGACAGACACAGAATGACAATGAAACAGGGTGGAAAGATTGACCTTTTATTGAAACATTTCACTAATTTCGGAAGACAATGCTGTCTTATGTCAGCGCGCATTACAGCGCAGAACGCAACAAGTTGAAAAATGAAAGTCACAGATCCCCCCTGGTGTTTGTGGATGGCAACAACACTGCACAGCGCTATGTGGACAATATCCTGAGTGCCATTCCTGCAGAACAACCGAGGACTGCGCATCTTTCAGCATGATAATGTCCGACCTCATGCTGCACGGCTAACCACTGCATTCTTGAGGGGTGAGAACATTAACACCATGGAGTGGCCGGCGATGTCCCCTGACCTCAATCCCATTGAGCATCTGTGTGCTGAGCTTGGGAGGCGCATTGCTGTCAGGGTCAGGACTCGTGCACAACTGATGCAGACTTTGCAAGATGAATGGAACAGGATTCCACAAGATTTCATTCAAAGACTGGTGCGCAGTATGCTTCGCAGATGCAGTGCCTGTCTGCAAACAAATGATGGCCACACACTATTGATCTGTGACTTTCATTTTTCAACTTGTGTTCTGCGCTGTAATGCGCGCGCTGACAAGAGACAGCATTGTCTTCCGAAATTAGTGAAATGTTTCAATAAAAGGTAAATTTTTCCACCCTGGTTCATTGTCATTCTGTGTCTGTCAATATAAATATGATATACCATTCTAAAGTCGTGGGTACTTTTTATTGTGGGTCACTATAAAATCTATGATTATTTTGTGTTGTGCGTTCTTTATTTTCAACAGATAATGCTTCTTCACAACTTCGAATGAAGGATGAAGTATGGTGGGATGAAGATGATCAACAAGATGAAGCAGAGGTTTGTATTATGCAGGATATATTGTCATACAGATTATTTTTTTTGTAGGTGCATGGAGGATTTTTTTTCCAACTTGTGCAAATTGAATGAACTGGCCTTGGAGCATTTCATGGGGATTGAGAGGACCAAGTTTAAATGATCCATTGACATGGATGTTATCAGTCTTGTCAGGCAGAATTATCCTTTGGGTTTTTTTCCATGTAATGCAGGATCCCTTCATCAACCAAAGTGTGTCTTTCACGATGCATGCCTTTTTCTACTTAAGGTAGTCATAGAACTTTTCATGATTGTAATAAAAATTTGCCTTGCATATATATTCAATCATTGTGGAGTTAATGAAGTAGCATATATAGAAATGCTGTCTTTTATTGATTCATTTGTGTCTAATTAGGTGATGTGCTTTACAATGAATCCCAGAGGAATATGTACTGTGGTTTCTGTTTATGTTAAGAGTAGATTTTTTTAATGAAACGAGTATGATGCCCAAGAATCAAACTGCTATTCCTATATCCATGTGTTCTCTTATTTAGACGGAAATTGGAAAGCTGTTCAAGGTTGACTTTGTGGATGTAGCCCAACGTCTAGACGCTATTCCTCTCCATGAACGTCTGGGAATATCTACAAAATATTTTGATGTGAGTGCATTAAAAGTTTTTGTTTCCATTGCTAGTTAAGAATCTAATCTTTCTAAAGGTTATGTCTCTTGACTTTATAAATTATTTGTCAGCTAGACATTTTCCCTCCACGCTCAATAGAATAAACATCACTCTACTTTTATTAAAAGCAACCTCAAGAAAATATAGAAAATCTCCAAAGGTACTACGTGTATTTAAAAATTTGAATTCAGAATGAAAGTGGTAGAATTATGTCTCTCATTCTCAGAAAAAACAACCTGAAACAAAACAAAACAAACAAACAAAAATAAACAAAAACAAATGGGAAATGTTCAGTAAACATATCTGTTAGTATTAAAAGAGAAATTGATTTCTTTTTTTTCCCCTTTTCAATAAGTTTATTCACCGAAAATAAGTTTAAAAATGGCTGCAAGTTTTAGGAGACTTTTTTTTTCTGGGATTTTCTTGTTAACCTGATTCCATTAAAAATACTTCGCATTGATATTGTTTTTAGCATAGAAAAATTATAGTACATTACATTAAATGTTCTCTACTTGTTTCTTTGCCATGATATATAGATTTGTCTTTTACATTTCCAGGATGATTTGCTCAATAAAATAAATGAAGATGCAGCAGAGCATGCGAAAAGGTATCAAGCTATTTTGGACTCAGAGAATGCCCAAGACACAGATGTTCCTGCATCATCAGACAGTAATAATGATAAAACATGCAGAGGACCTTTAGAGTCAATGCTTAGTGCATCCACAGATAGTGGTGACATAAAAAGGCTGCAAGAAGTGGCAGATAAGAATAGAATTGGACAAACGAGTGATGATGCATCAACTGATTGTGATAGAGAACTTTGTGCAATAGATATGGAACAGACTAGGACACAAGTCACTGATAATAAGAGACAAAATACTGCAGCAACTGACAGTTCTGGAAGCCACCCTGGCACAAGTAGCAGTTCTCCAGGCGCTCTGGCAACTTCCAGCAATAAGACAGCAGTCTCTGCTGATGTTAATGGTAACAACTTGTTGGTTTGTGTAAATTGATAGTTCTTATGTGGTGTTCACACTATTTCTTTTCTCTACATTTATATATGAATTATTAAACCAGCATGCTTACATATGTATCATCATGTTTGGCAGATTTTTTTTTACTTTACACATAATCGTAAGTAAAATCACATTGAAAAAGAACACCAAATTAAATCACCAATTATCAAATATATATATAATTTAAATCATTTGTTTGAATCAGTGTTAAAGTTATTTGCCAACACATTACATCTGGAGTGGTATAAAGATGAAAGAAATACTATTGGGGTCAGGACTTGGGATTGTAAATTCTGTGATAACTCTAGTTTATAAAAATGTTTTTTGAATTATTCCCTTTCATTTCAGAGCCAGCAGCAGAGTCACAAACCAAACCTGATGAAGAAGAAAACCTTGAGGATTGGCTGGATGAAGTGATCTAATTTTGACACTTTATGGAGGGTTAAGGATTTTTACTCTAAACTGATGTTGATAGGTGTGGTTTTTAGGGGGAGTGGGTGGGCAGATGGATTAGTTCTCGTCACTTCAGTGTTTAAAAAAAATGCCCTTATGCTGTGTGAGAATACATTTACTTCAATATGTATTTTAGTGCATTCTCGCCTCCCCAGAAGCATTTGGGGGCTGAAGTGGTGATGTACATATATGTTAAAAAATGTGTATGAAATATAAAACTATGAAATATATATGAAATATAAAAGTACATCAAAATATGAAATATAAAAGTACATGAAATATAAAAGTACATCAAAGATAAATGGGATTATTTCATATCTGTGTATAACAATAATTGTTGCTTTTTGTTTTCAATTTGCAAAGTTCTGTTTTCTTTTTTTTTAATTTAAGGTAGTTTTGAAAATAAATATTTCCTTATTGGAAGTGAGAAATTGTTGTCAAAGAAATATTCAAGAAATTACTCAAAATATTTTTTCCTTTGACTGAGTGTGCAGTGAATTGAAAATACAAGTAGCTCTTGGTTTTTTTTTTAGCATCATTCATCACTGGAGGTGCAGTGTGTTTATTTTTAAGTCATATAATTTTATCTGTTGGTGTAACTTAGGTAAGACTTTAATTTCTTTCTGAAGTACAGTGCTTGCATATTGTTCCCCTCTTTGTAAATGCCATTACTAAAACATGCCTGGCCAGCTAAATATTATGCAGTGTGGAAATTTTCCCACATATTGCACAAACATATTGTAGGCAATTATTTTTATATATGCACTGTATTCAATTATTTCCACATGAGCATAGCATGTTGGTGAAATTAAAACATAAAAATTTACTTTACTTGGCCAAGCATGAAAATTAATTGCCTTAAAATGTCCACTTTCACAGTATTTCAACTTCGTATTGGGGCTAGATACTAACTTCCATGGTAAGTGGTTATTTCAAGGATATTGTCTCGACAGTGGCTCTGTTCTCCCATTGTTAAAATGTGAGGTTGTGAAAACTTTAGAGGGTCATTATCCTTTGGTCCTTGGACTTGTATTGTTGTTGAGCACTGTATAGTGAAAATAAAGCAGAATTTTTGTTTTGATTTTCTTTTTGTACTTGACTTTAAAGGGCAATCCAACCTTGGTAATAAGATAATTTTTGTGAAAGCAGGAAAAATAAGTAAAACAGGATGGAGAAGGTTTGAAAGAAATTGGAAAAGGAATAAAAAAGTTATGGATGTTTGAAAACTGAGATCACTACATCTATGCAAATCTCAAATTGGCAATTTGGTGAGATCTCGGGGGGGGGGGGGGGGGGGGGGGGGGGGGGGTGGGGGTATTTAACCCTAAAAAGACTGGGGTATTTTGGAGGCTGGAAAAACTGGGGGGGGGCGCCCTTTAGGCCCCCCCCCCAGTTTTCCAGCCTCCAAAATACCCCAGTCTTTTTAGGGTTAAATAAATCATCAGAAAACTGGAACCCTCTTTGTGTTTGCATTTTATTGCTAATGAAAGAAGTTACATAAAATTTAGAAAATCTGGTTGGTCAGTTGACTAGGTTGGTACTTGATTTGTCGAGAAGAGATACTCTATAATATACTCACTTTTCAATATAACTCGAGAAATATTTGATGAAGGAGCAAATTATGCAGAATTTTCTTACCCACTGGATGGTTGGTTGGTTGGTTGTGTCGATTATGTTTTTATTGCAGCCGGTACAGAAAAAAAAGTTTCACTTCGCGTTTAACAGTGCAATGCAGGGTATGCAGTTGTGTACAGGCTTGTAATTCAAACTCTTGAAACTGCAATGACAAATCTTGATTTTTAATTCATTTTCATGAATCTGGATGACAAATAAGGCACCTTTACAAGAACTAAAGATGAAAAGAATTGAACAGTCACACATATACCCTGCATTGCATTATGTAACACAAAATGCAACTTTTTTTCTTGTACCAACTGCATTGAAAACCATAATTTTGTTATGAAAACATATTCAATTGTTCACAAATAACCAATCAAAATGCGGAAAGCAGATTCTGAATACTTTGCGTTTTAATAAACGGATTTCATGCAATATTTCTGGAGTTATATTGAAAAGTGTCAGGGGGAACTTAGTCTTTTGGTTGAGTGTATATAAATGTATATACTAAGAGTTTACTTTAATCTCTTGTGTGTAGAATGCATTCATTTACATCTTGTCCTTTGAATAGGACTCACACTCATAGGCAGTGTTGGGTACCTCGTGATCGATCTTGATCTCGAGATCAGCATCAGTAACTTCGATCTTGTTCTTGATCTTGATCTTGATCTCGGAGCTTCTGTTCTCAGAATTTTTGCTCGAGATCAACTTTGTTATTACGTAAATTGTCAAATGAAAAAGCTTTTAAAATCATTCACCAATCGGCGAAAAACATGATTCGGTGTTGGGTACCTGGAGATCGATCTTGGATCTCGAGACCAGTCTCGAAATTGGCATCAGTAACCTAGATCTTGAACTTGATCTCGGACATATCTGATCTTGATCTCAGATGTTCTGATCTCGATCTTGAGCTGCGGATCTTGATCTGGATCTGGATCTCGAACCCTCTGGTCTTGAACCCTCTGGTCTTGGACCCAACACTGCTCATAGGTTCTATGGTTGCTACTCTTATCTAATGATCCAATACATTAGGCATGCATTTGTTTGATAGCACTCAGAGGAGTTCTTGCTTTAAGATCAATTTCTAACTTTAATACAGTAGTTTGTAGGCTGGTCTTTCACTGGGCATATTATGTATGGATTAATGGATGTATTAATGTATGTATGTTATCTCAGTTTTCTAACAGGAGGATGTCACTTCTTAATTGATCAGCCTAGCTTTTCAGATACATGTATATTATTTTACAGGAAAACTCGCACCCTAAAATTTGTTTTATGATAGTCATTCAATGAGATGTCATTGTGCCGGCCAGAATACAGCATCTGTAATATGTAACCTCACTCAAGTTTGGAAGGAAAATTGTATCCCATGTTAACAATTTCAACTTTGCACTGTATTTTGGAAATTGAAATAGTTGGCCAAAAATCAGAAAGACAGGTTCCAGGTTTGCCGAACCAAATTGGATAAAGTAATGAGAATTAAATTTGAGGTTACATATGCAAATATAGAAAAGTGAAATCTTCTTTGTTAAAGGACCTATGGAATACAAATACATGTTGATCTTTGATGTGTATTGTTCCATACATCACAAAATTTTACAACCATTTGATGTGAATATGGTCATATATTTTTAAATATTTTTTCTAATTTTATTTTACCTGCTAAGCCCCGCCCCTAAAAAATCCTTTGGAATCTGATTCTTCACATGACATCATCAGTCACCTAAAACAAGCCAAACAATAGACACTAGTATGTACCTATCCCTCAGTTTAGCACCTGCTCACAATAGCATCGCATGTTTTAATACAATACCAACTCATAAAATCTCAATCACAATAGCAGATACTCTGTCAGAAATGCTCCAACATCACAGGAAAAGAAAGTGGGTGACTGATGATTGACTGATGTCATGTGAAGAATAAGACTCCACAGGATTTTTTAGGGGCGGGGCCGAGCAGGTAAAATAAAATTACAAAAAATATTTAAAAATATATAACACATATTCAGATGAAATGGTTGTATATTTTGTGATGTACAGAACAATACAAATCATCAAAGATGAACATGTACTTGCATTCCATAGGTCCTTTAAGGTAAAAATGAAATCTATACTATACTACATTAAAAAAGAGAAAAAAGGAGGTTCAACATTCAGACTGTTAGAATAAGCCTTTCCTGTGTAGAAGCAGAGGGCGTTATACATGCCTGGTTTTACACAAGTCTGACCATGAAGGAACTACTAGCAACTTTGCATTAATTACCCTTGTAAAAATTTATATTAGGACATTGCCTCCATCCATACCTTTAAACTTGTTCTACTGCCTAGTGATAATGATGCAACAGCTCGGGACATTGTCTCAAAGAGGCAACTGGGGGGGGGGGGGGGGGGAGCTTTATTCAACAATTTTATATGAAGTTAATAATTATGTGATAACTTCTTGGTCAAATTAATCACAAGAATGGTATCTTATAGACATTTCTTGACTTTATAGTCTCTACTTTTTATGTGAAACTGCAGGAATGTATGTATTTAAGTATATCATATGCCTTACCTGTGATAAAGTACTTCATCCTCGAAGCGTCAATACCTTTCTTATTAAAGTTTGAATGTGGTTTAATAAACCAATATGTGATCTTATTATCCAACTTAACATGCAGAAAAGCTGCTTAAGTTGTATTATACATGTACCTTCAATCAGGAGCTGTTTTTATGCCTCCGCCCACCGTAGGTGGTGCCGGAGGCATTATGTTTTCGGGTCGTCCGTCCGTCCTCTTTTCGTTCTCGCGGTAACTTGAAAACCGTTTGGCGGATCAGCTTGTAACTTGGCCCATGTTTGCATATGGGAGGGACGATGAACTGATTAGATTTTGGGGTCTCAAGGTCAAAGGTCAAAGGTCATAAAGGTCATTATATACATAAAAATGGTTTGTTTTTGTGATAATTTAGGAACCATTTGGCGGATCAGCTTGTAACTTGGCCCATGTATGCATATGGGAGGTATGATGAACTGATTAGATTGTTGGGTTTCAAGGTCAAAGGTCATAGAGGTCATTATATACATAAAAATGGTTATTTCTCGAAATAACTTAGGAACTGTTTGGCGGATCACTTTCTAACTTGGCTCATGTATTCATATGGGAGGGACGATGAACTGATTAGATTTTGGGGTCTCAAGGTCAAAGGTCAAAGGTTAGAGGTGTCATTATGTACATAAAAATGGTTCGTTCTCGCAATAACTTCAGAACTGTTTGACAGATCAACCTCTAACTTGGCCCATGTGTGCATATGTGAGGGACGATGAACTGATTAGATTTTAGGGTCTCAAGGTCAAAGTTCAAAGGTCATAGAGGTCATTATATACATAAAAATGGTTTGTGATGTATGGAGTCTAGGCCTACCTATTTTAGAAATTTCTAGGGAACAGTGGTCTATTTGCTATAAAATATCCATTTCCTTGGTGTATTTGATGATTGTAAGTCATCAATGGTAAGTTTTTTATTTGAAAATGAAATGAAATAAATTTTCTGTCTCTGTGCATTTTAAATGAAAAGATTTGTCATTTTGTTGGACCAATCCTTTTTAGAGTGTACATGTATGCCATACATTTCCAATCTGGTGATGGCAGAGGCATAAATTCTACTCTAGTTTCTTTTTTTTTTTCTTTTTTTCTTTTTCTTTTTTCTTCAGAAGTTTATTGATCAGATAATAGGCTTTTAAGAAGTATATCAACAATTATATGTTGAATTTGGATGAAGATGGGTTTATAAATGCACATGTAAAAATTAGAACCGAATTTTGCTGTTGAGCACATAAGAGGGACTGCAGAGCATTTTTTCAAAGTGGGGGTGAGGGGGGGGGGGTTGAGTAAGTGAATGAGCATATTTTCTACTTCATAAGAGTTATGAAACTACTAAAAATGTGTATAATATATTATGTACTATTTAGTACATGTGATTTAAAGTTGTGAGAAGAAAGAGGGAGAGAGATAAAGATCAAGAGAAAGAAATCGGAAGAGAAAGGAAAAGAAAGAATATGATCATAAGAATGAGGATTTATGGATTTTTGAAAAGTGAAGGGCATTAAAGTATGATTTAAAGATGGGGATAGGGGTGTTACTTTTTTGAACGATGAAAAGAGTAATCCAGGAAAATTCATAATCACAATATACAAGACAATTATAAATAATTGAGGTTATTGTGGCTGACTAAATCAGATATGGGCAAAAAACACTTTTTATTCTACCTCACAACATGGCATCATGTGTAAAAGGTAGTTTTATGTTGCTGCTGCAGCTTGCTGTGGATCACTACATCGCAGCCTTGGGTTTTTTTTTCTCTTCCAGTATTTGAGACCATGTTGAAAGAAGATGTATGAGAAAGAGGACATTTTTTTTTAAAGAGAGAGAGATGTGCAAATTTTGTTCTGATGAAGTGATACCTCTGCTGTCTTTTGTTGCAGTTTGCAATGGATGATTATATAATCACTAGCGGATCCAGGGGGGCCGAATCGGCCGCCCCCCCCCCCCCCCCCCTATTGGCGGCGAAAAGAGAGAAAAAAGAGGGGGAAAAGAAAAAAGAAAGGAGGAAGGAAAGAAGGGGGAAAGAAAATAATGAAAAAAGATGAGGAAAAGAAAGGAAGGAAGGAGAAAGATAGAGAGAGAGGGGGGGGGGGGGGGGGCATTGACATTTGAGGGGTCAAGCACGTGCGAAACCCGGGCCGGTCCTGGCTTGTGGAAATGCTTGTCGGAATGCAACCTATTTCCCAAAAAAATCTCAGCCTAAACGCAGTGTCTGAAATGCTTAGTGAAAATGCCCTGACGATAATTCCCCTCCAAAGAAATTTCGAGCCATTCTTGAAGAATTTATTTGAAAAGAGGGGGCCGGCCGTGACGGCAGCGTTGGATAAGGGAATGGGGGGAATGGGGGGGGGGGGGTAGGGTGTGCACATGTTCAGTTGCGCTCCGCATTGGGGTGCACATTTTAGTAGAAGTCTAGAAAAGGTATGGGGGGTATGTAAAAGCACTCTCGATAAGGTCGAACCCGACCCCTACGAAGTGGAGCAGAACCTGCAGAAGTGCAGTCGGCAGATCCGGGTTGGGGGAGGGGGGTGTCATTCATGGGGCCTTTGAAGCCGTTATTGAATAAAGGGGCCGACCACACATAGATGTCAAGATTTATTTTCTATAAGGTTAGTGCTAAATCCCTCTTGATAAGGCCGCCTGGCCCCTTCAAAGAGCGGCAGAATAAGGACATTTTGGGCGGTTGGGCCAGTCCCAAAATTTGGAAGCCCTTTATTTGTTTGAGGGAGCAGAACTCTACGTATATCCCCCAAAAACCTTTAAGGTGGGGGGGGGGGGGGCCAGTCCCAAAATTTGGAAGCCCTTTATTTGTTTGAGGGAGCAGAACTCTACGTATATCCCAAAAAAACCTTTAAGGTGGGGGGGGGGGGGATGGCCTGTATTATCATCCCCCAATATTTTGGATAGAATTGTTATACATTACCTTAAAACTTATGATTACCCAAACTCATTATGTTAGATTTTTAAATACCATCACATTATTTAATGATTAGAATTAAGGAAATAAGAAATGCCATAATTTCAATGCGAAAATATCGAAGAAAATTTGTTCGCTCGCATTGTTATTCTCAATTAAGGGGTTCCGTCCATTGGCGTAGATCCATGCATTCCTTCTTTTCATTAAAACCCATTTTGGGATGCTCTAAAATACAAGTTTAATAGACATTTTTTTGAAAAAGTCCCTGGTGTGGGAGGGGGATACCCCCTCCCACACCATCCCCCCGGCTCGGTCGCTTCGCCCAGTGGCGTATGTAGGGGGACAGCGCGTCACTAGGAGGGGGCGAAAAAAAAGCAAAGGAGAGAAAGAAAATAAGGGGGAAATGAAGAAAAATCTTAATCCTTAATATGCGCCCCAAATGTAGATTTTGAAGGTCTGAAATGCGCAAAATTTTTCCAAAGCTCATTCACTTTTGCAGACTCGCGCAGTTATTTTCTTTCAGGATCTCGTAATTTTGCGCCCCCAGTATCAGTGGCGTATCTAGTTTAATAGACGCACTTGGAGGGGGCGCAAAAAAACGCAAAAGAGAAAGGAAACGGGGTAAAACTAAATGAAGAAAAATCATATTGCTTACGGATTATGCGCCCCCCCCAAAAAAAAAAAAAAAAAAAAAAAAATCCGAACGGTTAATGCATTAGAAATACAGTTTTTGAGGGTTGAAAATGCAAAAATTTTCAAAAGCTCAGTTGCTTTCCTCCCTTTTTTTTTTATTTATTTTTTTTTGCAGATAATTTCTGCATTTATTGAATGATCAATGAAAATTACAATTATATACAATAAACATACATACATATATACAATCGCCTTGCTGAATTTCTCGACTACTTCACAAGGGTTTTTGTTAAATTTGCTCCCAGTTTTAGAAGTGAGTGAATAGAAAAAACTTCTCGTTTGCTCAATAGCAGTAGTCAATTGCAAAATTTCCTGACTAAAATGCACAGGGAATTACGTTTTTTAGGGTTAAAATGGAAAATTGCCGCTCGGTCGCCTTGCTCCCTCCCTCAATAACTTAAATAACTTTGGGGACTCGGGGGTTGGGGGGCAACTTAATTGTTTGCCCCGGGCGCCATAATCCGTAGATACGACACTGCCCAGTATATAGTTCTTAAATAGCTTAAAGGGTTCAGAATTTGAAAAAAATAAAGATGTAATTGCTTTGCTCGCTATATCATGTAAGTTTCATATGACTCCTGCTATATTTTGCGCCCCCAACAGTGGCGTAGACACGAACACGCTTTCTGTTGTTAGTGGTGGTGGGGGGGGGGGGGGTGATGAATAGATCATCCCCCACTAACAATGGATAATTATGCGTGTCTACGCCCGTGGCCCCCAATATAGGATAAAGTGTATACAACAGCATTTGCAAAGGTTCAACTTTTGAAAGGAATCTCAAATTCAGGTAGCCTTGCTGATTTTATCGACTCTTTCTCAAGCCTATATAGGCTAGGGTTTTTGTTACTTTTGCTCCCGATATAGAACTTTGCAATTTTCTATTTTCCACCCCCCCCCCTATTGGGAAATCCTTGATCCGCCCCTGATATGAAAATATCGAATGGCCTAGAGTTGGAGCAAGGGTATATACATGCACCAGTACGGGAAGGAAGCATATTTCACGAGTGATACTATTCTTTTTCAGTTATTTGTATGAAATGGACTATTATTTCATTGATTTTCCACATATTTCTATACGTTTGGTGGAAGGACTGACTTTGTCCTAGTTGAAGAATTTTGCAATGCAGCAGGGGCGGATCTAGCTTTTTTCCAAGGGGGAGGGGGGTTGACCCAACATCGGCGAGCCGATTTCTTTTTGCTATTGTGAATCCCCGTGTGTGATGTTTTCCTGGCATCTACTAACAGGGACCGCGGAACCCTACTTTTTTCAGTAAACACGTGCAAAAATGTGGTTATACACGCAGCCCCCCCCCCCCCCCCCCCATTCAGCCTCTCCACTTTCCAAGACGTTCCGCGGCCCCTGACTAACGCCTGAGACAGAGTGCTATATGGGTCTGGACATATTATGATGGCGTTTTTCTATGCACATTTAATTTTTACTTGGCAGCCAAAGGGAGGGGGGGGGGGGGGGTTAAACCCCCTAACCCCCCCCCCCGTAGATCCGCCACTGTGCAGTTTATTGTATTAGCCTTTGTGTAATTATAAATTCATATCATCTTTTATGCGTTTTCCAGCCAATAAACATTCTTGTTCGAACGATTTTTCTCCGTTCTCTGTTAGCATGGTTAATTTTCACACTTTTAGCCTTCAATTTCTTTTTAATTCATTGCATTTAAATTTTGTTTCAGTCAATTTAGAGAGAATTTCATTCAACTTAACGAAACAAAGTTGTCATTCAATTACGCACCGGCTGGTTATGCTTAGGTCAGACGGACAGATACGCGCGATACGCATGTCTGCGGATGTGCATCCGTAAAAATCCGTAGAAATCCGCAGCAATCCGTATCATGCGTATCATCCGTAAGTGCATCCGTAAAAATCCGTGGGAGTGCGCAGGAATCGAGGTCTTCCGCGAAAAAGTTTTGAAAATCTCAAAATTATTTTAAATTTCCCGCGCAAGGTCTTTTGCGCAGAATTTAGGTAGAATTTGCGTATTGTTCCGTATCATGCGTATTGATCCGTATCTTTGCGTATTTTTGCGTAAAACGTCCGTATCCATCCGTAACCTAATCCGCAGGATCCGCAGACATACGCAGATCCGCAGCGTGAATTTTGAAAATCTGTAGTAGTAGTAGTAGTAGTGTTCTCTCCAAAGATCGAATCGCAACTGAAGTGATGCTCCACAAGCCGCGGTATATATGCGGATGTTGCGGACGAGGAGAAAGCCGACATCCGTGTGCGTATGCGTATCGTGCGCAGGACTTCCGTATCTTCCGCAGAACATCCGTATCTAGTCCGCATCTTGCGCAGAATTTAAGTGACACTAGCGTGGCACATCCGCCAAAGGGGTGTCTTCCGCAGAACATCCGCAGGATTTGCGTATTTCATGCGTATTGCATCCGTATCTCATGCGTATCTACCGTGGTTTTTTGGCTTTTTGCGCAGATTTTCAACAATTTCTGCGGGTGAAATTATTTTTTTTTACGGATGCATCCGCAGACATCCGTACATGTCCGTCTGACCTAAGCATTAGAAGCGCAATTTCGCTCCGAATACCATTTTCAATTTCATTTATAGGTAAACACGTTCGCACTTTAGGCGTTCGAATTCGATTAACTTATACTTTTTCTCATAATCTTATTTATAATCTCGAATTTTATTCGAATCTCCTGTCATTCAGAGTTTAACTACAGTCTATATTTTTCACATTATTGTCACTTAATTTATATAATTTCATTTCACTTCATATTTTCTTTTAATCCCTACCGAACCCCTATCAGTATTCATGGATGTAACTTATGTTGTATAAACGTGAACGAACATTTTTTTCCACTATGTTTGATGTACATGTAAATCCGGGTATTCTTTCTTTACATAATTATTGACATACAGATCATACATCAAAATCAAATATAACACTTGATTTTGATATTTTTCCCGTAACTTCCTAATCTGGCAAATCTATAATCAATGTCGTTTTTCACCATTCATTTTCGATTTTGTATGTTATGCCAAGTTGCAGTCGATTTTTCAAAGCGTCATTCAAAGAATTATTCAAATTCGTTTGTAGTATCCATGGCAGGCCTGTACGAGGCGGGGGGGGGGGGGGCGTTCAGAGGGTTCGGATTCGAACACCACCACCCTCCCCCCCCCCCCCCCCCCCCCCCCCCCCCCCCCCAAGCTGGCGAGCAGAAATCTGCTTGAACAACAACAAAAAGTTTCATAAGGCGAAAAACAATTTCCAAAGTGACATCAGAATAGTGATTTTTAGGTTAAAATTTTTGAAAACATTTCCATATACGAACTGGCTTAGAAAGGGGAAGGCGCACAAGGGGGTTACGTGAAAGGGGAGA
The DNA here is from genome assembly GCA_025617745.1 of Heliocidaris erythrogramma. Lineage (NCBI taxonomy): Eukaryota > Metazoa > Echinodermata > Echinoidea > Camarodonta > Echinometridae > Heliocidaris > Heliocidaris erythrogramma. Next base: position 33,986,309 of record CM046855.1, on the reverse strand, counting down.
GAGGAAGGAAAGTGGAAAATAATGTGAGATAATTTTTCCAGCTGGGTTTCCAGTCAGTTTGAAAACTTTTTTATTTGCTTTTGTCCTGCAACTCCATAATAAGGCCTAGTCAATATACGTCTTTGGCCATTCATTTCGGAATTTATTTTTCATTTTGCTATCGATTTTTTCAAAGACTGAAAGAGTTCAAAGAGTTATTCAAAATCGTCACCCGCTTGTTTAAGGCCTTGTCTATGCGATGAATTTGAATGACAATTTCTTGAAATCGACTTCCCAAAGATGGATTTGATGATAAAATTTTGCAGCGGATTGCCAGGTCGGACAAACTGACGAATGCCACTGAAATATGACGAAAATGAATGGAGATATGTTGAAGTTGATTGACCATTGAAACTGTTGAATGACATTGTAATTAATTTGTAAACAATTTTTTTAGGCTTTTACTCCCAGTGTTATGGATCGTATGCTCGATCTGTAATGAAAATCACAAGTCAGAAAAATTGGAACCAGCGGGTATTTGATCCCAGTTCATCGTGACTTGGCCGTGAACCAGAATAGCCTGGTGGTTAAGTCGCTGCCCGGCAAGCAGTAGATGACAGGTTCGAATCCCGCTGGTTCCAATTTTTTCTGACTTGTGATTTTCATTACAGATCGAGCATACGATCTATAACACTGGGAGTAAAAGCCTAAAAAAAATTTGTTTATAAATTAAAAAATTCCTCCCATTAAGCTTCTTCATTTACTGACATTGTAATTATTAAACTATCTTTGACATCTGACATTTGGATGATTGTTGATTCCTATCAGGCTATAGGACGAAATTGAATAGCATTTTGATCTTTCAAAAGTGTTAGATTTGACAGGAAATCCTGACAAAACAAGGAAATAGATAATACTAATCAGAAGCGACCTCCAGTGTCAGGACTTTCTATATGGATAGCTCTGGTTTCAGGCAGCGAGGACCATGAATATTTCCATAGTATGTTAGCCTATTATGATATGTCCATGAATATTCAAAGTTATGACAATTTTCGGGCACGTCACTGCATGCCTTATCGCCATGGCGCCCAGAAATTAAGGTTACTTTACTTTCTATATTGAAATGAGCAACAACGAATTAAAGTGTATTTTCCTTCGCTCACTCGCAAATCTTAGAAATGAGATGTTTCAGGTAGCGAAGTCTATGAATATTTCCATAAGGATGTTATTGCAATATCCAGGCAGGTCGCTCTCCTATCGCCATGTCACACCGAATACATGTAGTTGCTAGGTCCGAGTCTATATTGAAATGAGTAACAGCAAAGTACTAGTGCATTTTCCTTGCTCGCTTACGCTTATAAACGAAATAGTTTCATGCAGCGAGGTCCATGAATATTCACTTCCTAAAAACTTTATTAATATGAATGATTCCTGCATATGGCAACAAGATGACCGGAGATATAGCGTTACATTTCACCTATTGGTGACTAATGAAATAAAATTTTGCCATTTACAAGTACATTTTTATTTTTCTCTCGATGGCTTTGCTCGCTCGCAGTTTTTGGAATCCTACACAGTGGTAGCATATGTTCGGGCTTCACATTTGACCCACGCCCTGTCACATAATTCTAACTACGCTCGTGCCCATACCCTTCGAGGGGAAAAAAATGAAACATATCTACTACTTTTCTTTCACTACAGAAATATTAAAACCTAGATATAAAACCGCGAAAGTTTTTTTCAGTTCTTTGGTATTCTTTGTGTTAAACAACTTATACATTTTTTTAACATAAGGTCGTTTAATAAAATATGACTTGATCAAAACTTTCTGAGACATATCAAAAGCAGGACATTTGAACAATTATAATGAAATTCATCTCCTTGCTCCTGCGTGTCACATAAAGTAGGCCTACAAGATTGTAGGGCCTGGTCAGGTATATAGCGTCCATTAGATATAGGCAACTTATGATTTCCACAACGAAACTTACAAAGAGAAGTCCTAGCTACAGAATCTAATTTTAACAAATAACTTTCAAAAACACATTCTTGCTTACATATTCTATAATTGGTACATAAACGATTTCTATTCACTTCCTCACGCCAATTCTGCTTTGTGTATCATCCAATCTAAGACCAATTGATGATTTGACCCACTGACATCTACAATAATATTTTGATCAGACCATATGTTAGACATCCCACATTTGTCTAAAATACCTTTCACTTTTACAATCCATACTGATTTGCAATCACCTTTATCATGCAATTGTCGTAGAAGCTTATAAACAACACATGACATTGACTTGCTACATGTACCTTGACTTATTCTTGTCCAATAATTAACCATACGTTTCTCCACAGCAGAAGACAAACTGAATCTACCAAGTTCTCCATACACCATGCAATTCGCTGTTCTACGATTCAAACTAAGTAAACGTTTAAGAAACGTTTTGTGAAACATTACAACACTTTGCAAGTCATGAAAACCCCATATCTCACTACCATAATAAAATTGGCACGAGTTGATCCGATAATTAACATTGAATATCCAAAGCTAAATAAAGGCAAAGGCAAGTTTAACTTTTTGGCTTTACAAATAAGATTGTACATTTCCCTTCTGGCTTGATTTACTTGCTTTTTAATAGCCTTATTGAAAGACCCATTATAGTTAAATGTAGTACCAAGATAAATAAATACAATCATCAACAACTTCAAGTGGATTATCACCGAACATAAACAATGGATATTTACGAACGCGTCCTCTTGAAAAAAACATAACAACGCAGCGCAGTTGGAACTGTGCTGAAGATAGCGATTTTTTTCGGGATTTTCAATGTACATCTAGCGAAAAGAAATATTCCACCCCCTTTTAATTTTAGCAGAAAAAAACAAACAAGAAAGATAAAATTATAGAAAGTATATAAATAATATCCATTAATAGAGAAAAGGAGAAAAAACATAAAGTCATTGGCGACAATAGTCAAATATATCATAGAAGAAGAAGAAGCGCGTACCGTGCATATATTTATATCATAAGAATTGTACGGCTAGGTTCCCTTCATTTCCGTGACACGACAGTACGTCTGCTTGGACAATTATGAACTCGAAATGCGGCGAATATTACGAAACAGGGTCTTATTTGTGGCATACTTCATAGTTTCCTCTGGTAGCATATTATGGCTAGCATCAACCTGTGGTAAGTATCATTCTAGCAAGTTGTATTTTGGCCAGGATTTATAATTTGTTTAAGACTGTCCCGTATATTGGAATCTCTGTTTGTGTGAATCGTAGCTTTTCTAAAGTAAAAAGGTACCGGTACTACTGTTACGACCACTCCCGGGTACATTACTGTAAAATAGTTGGTATTTTCTGTCGCATGTACTAAAGGTATGGGGGGGGGGGGGGGAAATAAGATAAATATTTTAAATACTTGCTTTCAAATTCAGCCCTTAAAAATCTCACTCCTACCTCAAATGGCCGTTAGGAAGAACTTTTGATATTTACAGCAAAATCCAAAGTCAAAATCTTGTCCAAAACCGGAGAAATCCCCGCCGATTTGTTTCGCGATCGCGTGTTGTTTACAAACTGCCGATGTCTTAGACTAAAATCGGCCAATATAATTTTTGTCCACGAAGAAACTCGGGATCGCAAGGGCACATCGATCTTTACGATCGCGCACACAGAAAATCGGAACTTTTCCGTGTACGCCATAGGGACCGAATTTTTGCGGACAAAACTCTTTTGGGGAGATGTCAGCGCCCGCGGCGACCAGGAAATGTACACAATGACTCCGATAGCTCGTTTCGCGAGAATCAACAGTAAATTGCGGATTTCATTTTTGTAAATATCTTTTCCAACATTGGTGAGTTGAATTTATTGTATTTCTTGGATATTTTGGGGTCGGTTTTTGAAAATTAAAAGCCGATTTTGAGTGAATATTGGTGACTTTTGTGCAGTGGTGTTTTAAAAAGATGAGGTGTATGACTGCCTACAATTATACACACGAAGTATAGGAATGTAGCTATGAGTGGTTACGACGAGTCGTAAGAATAATTTTCCGGCTATTCTTAGTTACGACACGCGCACACGCTCCATTTTCGTACTCTGCGCCGTCGTAAGAATATGGTTAGGGTTAGGGTCAGGTTAGGGTATTTATTTTTTGAACACCTTCGATGTCAACTCGAAGATATGGAAAAGGCTGAGGTGAGACAGAGAAAACAGAGACACTAGACAGAGAGATTTTTACTCAACAAGTGAAGTGTGCGCAGAGTACGAAAATGGAGCGTATGCGCATGTCGTAAGAATAGCCGGAAAATTATTCTTACGACTCGTCGTAAGTATAGCCACTGCCTTTCTAAAAACTTACATTCATGCCCTTGCCTATGTGAGAGTCGAAAATTTATGAAACTAAAGTGAAATTTTAAATAATTATTTTCCTCTCATCATGTATAGCCTGGAAGCGGGCTGACGCTACTCTTCATAGAGCCTGGTTGGTTTTTCAATGTTGCTATGCAATTGAGCAGCCATTTAATTTTCATGATGATGAGTCTAAACTAAGTTAAACTTAACTAGAACCTGAAAATCACCTTTACCATGAGCCAGCTTCTCTCATCTCCTCTTCACCACAGCTTTAGAATATTAAAACCCCATTTTTTACCCTAGAATTAAAAAATATCGAAAACAAAATGTGAAATATTATTATTAATTTTAATGGTTACTGGATGTCCGAACAGCTCTCTGAAAAAGGCTACGGTGCGCTCATAGACCCGGCAGTCCCGTAATGTCATCAACCTACGCTGTCGATCCTCGAAGCGCACGGAAGTCCTTTGATTGCGAGAAGTCTCGACCAGGAACTGAATTATTCATGAAAATATTTTGTACGAAATTGACGAAAGATTTCAAAGTTAAAAATAAGAAAACAACGAGTAACGTTGGCAGGTGAGTAAAGGCGGCCTGCATGCGTGTGTCGCCTTCTCAAATTCAGAGGACTGTTCCGTGCATTTCGAGGATCGACAGAGCTACATACATACCGGTAGCTTTATATAGAGGGTAGCTTTATATAGAGTGCAGCAAAGAAAAGACCTAGCATGCCGCCATGATTAAAGGCTAGGTCTACGAGTGCAGCAAAGGCTTTTTCGGGGAGCTGTTCAGACAACTGGTAACCATTAAAATTAATATTTCACATTTTATTTTCCATGTTTTTTAATTCTAGGGTATTCTTAAGCTGTGGTGAAGAGGAGATGAGAGAAGCTGGCTCACGGTAAAGGTGATTTTCAGGAGGTTCTTTAGACTCTAAAATGGCCGCTCAATTGCATAGCGACATTAAAAACCAGGCTCTATGAAAAGTAGCATTAGCTTTTTTTTTTTACTCTTCAGAGAGCCTTCCAGGCTCCTCCTGTATGAATGATCTAGACTGGAAAAAGGTCTGATACACACAAAAGCTATTGAAGCCTATTCACTCGTGAAAACTATTAGGGAGTACAAGCTTGCACATGTATAAGTGACTTATACTTTATAGTTATATACCACTCATACACATACAAGGTTATCTTGCGATAACCTCATACTCCATACATGTTTTACTGTTAGATTTCAATCTTTGAACCTCCACCATCATGCCCATGTCATCTGTAGAATTTTTCACGTCTTCTTGAAGACTTACCTGTTCAATGTTCCCAAAATTACACCCAGTTTTCACTCCCATTATAATATTAGACTACATACATAGAGATCTCTATTCAACTTTAAAAGGTTTGAAACTCACCGGTTTCCGGGTTAGACTTCACCGACTGAGATTACATGGATGAACATTGCATCGTATGTATCAGGAACTAATCTGCATATTCAGTCACTTATATTTGAAACTGATTTTTATGAAAATAAATAGATCTAGGAATAAGATTTTATTCAAAACTGACAGCATGTAGCCCAAAATAATGCAATGTTATTTCATGATCATTATTTTTAAAAATCAAGTTATAAAAATCCATGTTTGTGGAGCTAAATCTAAATATAGCAGATGGAAGAATTTGACAATGCAAAAAAAAACACTGATCAAAAGAAATAAAAACTCAACTCAAGAAATTTGAGAGAAACAGCTGTAATGTACGGACGCGCACAGGTTCAATGGTCAAATTCATCGAGCCCTGAATACCATTTGTATCCGAGCTCCATAAAATGACCTTCGAGCATGCACTTGTAGTATGTGTCACAACTATCTCTCTCGTCTCGATTGGCTATGACTCAAAATCTTGGTCGATCGCGATACCTACATCGAATCGGCCATTGTGCGTTCCCCATTTTGGTTCTCAAGACGGTGGTAGCGAGAACCAGTTCTTACTACCGTAAATGTGAGGAGCAGGAAAAAGCCATATAAAATACCATTTTGTACATTTGGAATTACACATCTAACATGTCTAAAGCCAACACTACATTTACATTACATGTAGTAAAGGGCACGTATGGGCCTATAAGTGGCTTTGTACATGTATACATGGCTCTTCATTTTTTTTACATTCACGAAGCCAATCCTGGCTAGGAGGGGGTCCAGTTCCTAAAATATCTGACAAAGGGGTCATCGTGGTGAAGGGGGGGGGGGGGTGGTCCAAGGTCCTATTCCCCAAAATATATGTGACAAACAACAACAAAAAAGAGGGGGGCAGCCTGGAATGCTTTGTGGAAGAGTAAACAGCTAATGTCACTCTCATGAAAGAAGATTGTTTCAACACTATTTCAGTCGTAGTTCAATTGCCACACAATAATGTGTGGCAATAGGACATCACAGATGTGGAATGAAAGGGTGAGAATTAAAACCTCACCAGCAATTTGTCTAGGAGAGTTCCTCATCTTTTGTGACCCACTAACCATAAATTTAGGAAATTGGAATAAGCACCAAATTTTGGGGTAACCTCGCTAGTCATAAGGACCGCTAGTCATAAGGATCAGTGGCTCATAAGGACCGCTAGTCATAACGTGTAATTTCCTATACCTGTAGGGTCGCTATTCATAAAGCGAAAAGGGGGTCACTATTCATAAACTCATAAGGAGCATTATTCATAAGGATTGCTATTCATAATATGAGAAGAGGGTCGCTATTCATAATCGAAGAAAAGGGTCATTACTCATAAGGGCCGCTATTCATAATAAGTCATAAGGGTCGCTATACATAATACAGATACAGGGTCGCTATTCATAATACCAAATCGGGGTCGTTAATCATAAGGGTCGCTATTCATAAAGGTCAATATTCATAAGGGTCGCTATTCATAAAGGTCAATATTCATAAGGGTCGCTATTCATAATCGGAGAAGAGGGTCGCTATTCATAATCAGAGAAGAGGGTCGCTATTCATAATCGGAGAAGAGGGTCGCTATTCATAATCACAGAAGAGGGTCGCTATTCATAATCAAAGAAGAGGGTCGCTATTCATAATCACAGAAGAGGGTCGCTATTCATAATCGAAGAAGAGGGTCGCTATTCATAATCACAGAAGAGGGTCGCTATTCATAATCAAAGAAGAGGGTCGCTATTCATAATCAGAGAAGAGGGTCGCTATTCATAATCGAAGTAGAGGGTCGCTATTCATAATCACAGAAGAGGGTCGCTATTCATAATCGAAGATGAGGGTCGCTAATCATAATCAAAGAAGAGGGTCGCTATTCATAATCACGAAAGAGGGGCGCTGTTCATAATCCAAGAATAGGTTAGGGTTAGGATTATTTGTCAAATATTATAATATGATTTTCATTGTTCAACGAACACTCAAATATGAAAGAACAAAAATAATAATATTGGATGGGATCTAGACACCCCAGGGCTGTTTCGAGCCAATATGGGGACGGGCGATGAAACAAATACACCCCTTAAAAACAGGCGAGAGCGAAAAAGCGTGAGGAAGCGGAGGAAGAGAACGATAAAAGCTACGAAATTTGCGTCAGTATTCGCGCTTCCCGTGGGGAGGGGGAAGTAATTCCCCATCCATGCATCCACCCCTGATGCAGTGCAGCATTGCGTGGGTGTCGAACTAACTTTCCGCCTAAAAGGAGGTGCTAAATGTACGAGCCTTTATATTTCTCTCAAATTTGCTACAAAACGTCTGAGGGACCCTCCCCCCCCCCCCCCTCTCCATGCACCCACCCCTGTTACATACAGTGCAGTATTGCGACGAGCCATTATCTTTATCTCAGATTTGCTCTAAAACGTCAGAGCTTTCGCACGGGAGGGGAAAAACCATATAGTTACATACCCCTAACAACTCTATGGGGGAATCTCCCCCTCCCTGCATCCATCCCCCTGGGGAGCACGCAAAGAGTGCTCATCACCAAATTGGCACGCTTCGCGGGCTCACAAACGCCCCATATTGAAAAATCCTGGCTACGCCTGTGTCACCCCCCGCCCCCCCATCAGTCCGATCAGGTTGCGCTATTCTACCCATCTTGTTTCGGTACAAGCACATAGTACTGACAAGTTTCGTCAAAGCAATTCATAAGTGGCATAGTCTGTGTGCGGGAGGCGGGGGGGGGGGGGGGTGCTGTAGTAGGTGTTGCCACCAGGTGTTGTTCTATCATGTCCATAATCCTCAGAGATAGGCGAGATAGCTCAGAGGTCGAACAGTGGCTTTGTAACTGAAGGATGCGTGTTTGAAACCAGGATGCACTCATGTCCTTTGGTAAGGCATTAACCTCAAGTCCCTCGGAGAGGACTTAACCCTAATAGGCCCGGGGGCGGATTCCCCCCCCCCCCTCGACGTTTCGCGTAATATGTTCGCATTGCAAAAAGCAGTCACCACGCCGCTTCACTACTTTTTTCTTTCAAGTCTTGCGCAACTTTTGAGACCAAATTTGTGATGTCCGCGCGTGCGGTTCCGGAGTTACCCAACATTTCGTAAGTGCATGTCAGACCCAAAATTGTTCAAAAACGTGATTTCGTGTACAAATCCAATCCAAATTGTGTTTCCAGCTAAAATTCATAAATGTTTCATTATTTTTACTTTTACTGTTTAAAAACAATTAATTTTATGTTGTTTAGGATTAAAATAGTGTCGCCGACAAATTCCATCGAAAAAACAATAAAAAACATAAGAAAAAAAAGGATTTTTACCGGTTTATTTGATCAGAATCTGACAAAGAGTCTCTATACCAAAAATTAGCAGTTTTGGGGCTTTAATTAATTAATTAGAGCAAATTAATTTTATGCATAAATTAGCATAATTAATTAGTTATTAAATTTTTCGGAGAAATTGACTATACAGTTTTGTAGATTACGTGGTCGGCGACGTGTGTGCCGATTTTCGTTGCGAATGCGCGGTGGACGGCCGAGATCTTAGGGGGCGGAATCAGCCCCCACCCCCGGCTGTGAGATGGGTCTAAAATAACCCGGCTCTGTTAGGGTTAAAGCCGTTGGTCCTGTGGTTGTTTACATACAACCAATATGCTTTACAGTATAAAGAAATGGGAATAAATTTGATAGAATTGAATTAAGATCAAACAAACATGGAAGATACATGATGCGCATGCCCTTGTAATGGGGGGGGGGGTGGCCTGTAGGATTGGCTTGTATCATCCCCCCGCAATAATTCACCTTCAATAAATGACATGATCAAATAATATGATCAGGAGGAGGAGGAGGATGACCATGATGATTATTATTCATAGGATCACGATCGATCAACATGGTGATAATTTTTGTCATGATTTTTGTTAAGATCATGATAAGGAAGACCGAAATAAAGATTTCAAAGAATATAATGAAATAAATAAGTTAGTAATTACCATGAAAGAACATGCACTCAAATGCTCTGAGAGGTGATTTTTAACTCGGGGAAATTTGAAAGTCCCAACCGTGGGAGGGCATACTTCATTCCCATCCATGCCCATAAACAGGGGCACACTGTAAAAACGGTAGATGCCAATGAATTGTACGTTACTAAAATCACGTATTATGAAAATATTACTATCCCACCCCAAAATAAAAACGAAAACAAATATTTCGCGGCAATTTCTAAGCCCGTATCCGGACAACTACCCCTACAACTAATCTCCAGGACAAATACCCCTACGAGAATCCCCCCCCCCCTCCTCCCCGCCCAACTTTCCCCTCATCTCCCCCCAAATGGACGATTGCTGGAACTTGAGATAAAGGCTAAGGATTAGGTCTTCACAGGAGTTGAGAAACGGGAGGATCTGGATGATTCAGTGATTCATTTATTGTCATGCAACAAGGATACAAATTGTGTTACAATTGTGTTACAAATGATTTCCCAATTTCAAGCATAAAAAATTGCACGTGATGGATAAGAATGAATACAGAAAAATATATTAATGCACATGTATCAAAAATATATTAACACATTGAGAAAGAGGCATGACAATAATTATTCCATGATAAATCTACGTAAACAGTATACAAAAGGAAATAAGAGTACAAGCAAGAGGTCCATGTCTTGCAGAAAACCATACAGAAACAAAGAAACAAGAAGCTGGAAAACGAAGGGAAGAGGAAGAGAGAGAGAGAGAGAGAGGAGGAAAAAGAAAAAAGAAAGAACGAAAAGGGTACATAAATAGACAACCAGTACTTCCCCTAACTCTAAAATAGGTGTGGCAATGACACTCCAATATTCAAAACAAAGCACATGTCTGCGTGTATGTGGGTGTGTGGATGGGGGGGGGGGGGTCCTCTCCTCCCACGTAGATGTATGGATTAGACATCGTTTTTTTAATTATTAAGGCACTGGCAAAGCGCCTTTCAAAGTGTGGGGAGTATTGATAAATATAGTTCACTTTTTTAGAAAATAGGGATATATTTGACAAAAACCGGAAATGCATTGTATAGAGCTTTCTTAAAGGGAAATTAACCTCAGCGTATGAATTAGCTTATTTTGAATGGTGTAGTATATGCCTCTTATTTGATACATGCAATTTCATGTAAAAACACAGGATATAGATATAAATCACTATTTTCCAGCCAAGTTATCGTCTGCTAGCAATAATAAGGGGGCTGCCATTACTTTATGTGTACACGAACATATTTTTCATCCCAAGTAAAATTTCCTTCATCGTTAACTTGTAATTGATTTTTAGAGGACAAATATATATTAGATAAAGTCACATATTCTGAAATGTAAGTTTAGTTTTATATATTTTTTAAAAGGTCTTAATTTGTTCATAAAAAATATACTTCATAAAAAATATACGTCAAGGACGGAGAATTGACGTCAAGGACGGAGACAATCGTAACAATACCAAAACAAAGCGAGGAATCTGCTTTACAGGATGGCTATTAGAACTCATGGGTCGTCAATTATCTAGGCCCATGGCCAATAACAATCGTAATACAATCAGAACAAAGCGACGTATCTGTTGTAAAGGTAGGCTATTATCAATGCATATGGTACCTAATGATCCGTGTCATGCACAAAATGGCAGCCTCCATGGAAAGACGTAGCAGACAATAGGTGCATCTAGAATATCACGTGGGGTTAATTGTCCTTTAAAGGGAAATTAACCTCAGCGTATGAATTAGCTTATTTTGAATGGTGTAGTATATGCCTCTTATTTGATACATGCAATTTCATGTAAAAACACAGGATATAGATATAAATCACTATTTTCCAGCCAAGTTATTGTCTGCTAGCAATAATAAGGGGGCTGCCATTACTTTATGTGTACACGAAAATATTTTTCATCCCAAGTAATATTTCCTTCATCGTTAACTTGTAATTGATTTTTAGAGGACAAATATATATTAGATATAGTCACATATTCTGAAATGTAAGTTTAGTTTTATATATTTTTTAAAAGGTCTTAATTTGTTCATAAAAATATACTTTCTGTACGTGGAGACGGAGAATTGACGTCAAGGACGGAGACAATCGTAACAATACCAAAACAAAGCGAGGAATCTGCATTACAGGATGGCTATTAGAACTCATGGGTCGTCAATTATCTAGGCCCATGACCAATAACAATCGTAATAAAATCAGAACAAAGCGACGTATCTGTTGTAAAGGTAGGCTATTATCAATGCATATGGTACCTAATGATCCGTGTCATGCACAAAATGGCAGCCTCCATGGAAAGACGTAGCAGACAATACCGCATCTAGAATATCATGTGGGGTTAATTGTCCTTTAAATACAATACCGTTGGGCCTTGGGTTGTCCTTCCTCCATATCCCTTTCTTATTTGATTTAAATGACAACCCTCTTCTTTGATTATGAATAGCGACCCTCTTCTGTGATTATGAACAGCGACCCTCTTTAGTGATTATGAATAGCGACCCTCTTCTCCGATTATGAATAGCGACCCTCTTATGTGATTATGAATAGCGACCCTCTTTTGTGATTATGAATAGCGACCCTCTTATCCGATTATGAATAGCGACCCTCTTCTCCGATTATGAATAGCGACCCTTATGAATATTGACCTTTATGAATAGCGACCCTTATGAATATTGACCTTTATGAATAGCGACCTTTATGAATAGCGACCCTATTTTCGTATTATGAATAGGGACCCTTATGATTAACGACCCTGATTTGGTATTATGAATAGCGACCCTCTTTCCATATTATGAATAGCGATCCTTATGTCTTATTATGAATGGCGGTCCTTATGAATAATTACCCTTATGAATAACAACCCTTATGTCTTATTATGAATAGCGGTCCTTATGAATAATTTTTTATTATGAATAGCGGTCCTTATGACTAACGAGCAGACCCCCAAATTTTTGCCTTCGTTTATATTTTTCTGTAAATATCTATTCTAAGTGAGCTCTCTATGTGCTGCCCTCTCTGTGTGGAGAGAGGAAATCTGCATTTGTTTATTATTGAATGCAGTTGTATAGCAGAAGAGGGCAGCAATTTTGTGTTTTCACCATGACCATGTTGGTTTAGGAGTACGAGGACATATTATAACCTCATACATTGGATGAGTGCCCTATTCCTTACCATCATATTAAAAAAATTCCGCAAAATAATTTTGAACTTAATCTTTCAAAGTCACCAACAGAGTGTTCTCTGCATTTGTAGACCAGGAAATGTCCTCCCAAAATGTCTTTGTGTCTTGCAGGTTTTAGATCTACCATACATTAGACAAGATCCATGACACAGTGGGCCAGGCGTCTCCAGCATGCGTGCTTGGCCAGCTTGTATTGGGTCTTGTCTGACAAATGTGTAGCAAATTTGGGGAGTGGTTCAGATTCATGACAGTTTCATTATGTAAAAATAAATTACAAAAATCAATATTTGCAGTTTGTGAAAAATGTTTTTGCTGTGAAAATGGCTGTTATTAATAATTTGCAAAAGTTTTGTTTTTACAGTAGCTAAAGGAATAAAACCACTTACCTAATCAATCTTGCTCTTTAACTTTGATCTGTCATTGAAGGTCCAGGATGCATAACAGACAGTGTTGGAGGAGATTCAATGACCGATTATTACAAACATGAATTAGAAAGGACTAGAGCGAATATGCGACAAACTGAAAAGAAAATTAAAACAATCACTCAAACCTTGAACAAGCAACATGCCAAAGCTGCTGAAACCATCAATGAGATACTGGGGATCCAGGGCCCCAGCATCCCGACGATTTACGCTGTCACACCAACGTACACCAGGCCAGTCCAGAAGGCAGAGCTGGTGAGGTTGAGCCAGACCTTCCTTCATGTTAGCAATTTCCACTGGATTGTGGTGGAGGATTCCGAGATGAAGACACAACTTGTGTCGAAATTCCTGGCAAGTTCTGGCCTGGCCTACACTCACCTAAACATAAAGACAACAGAGGAATACAAGCTGAAGGAGAATGAAGCTTCTTGGAGGAAGCCTCGGGGTGTTGATCAGAGGAACATTGCTATTGATTGGATTCTGGAGAACATTCCTCCAGATAAGGAAGGGGTAGTCTACTGTGCAGATGATGACAATACATACAGCTTGCAGATTTTTGAAGAGGTAAGTAAGAGTGTTTTTGATGTCTGGTAAGAAATACTAATCTTAGTTGATTGATGCACCATAGCTTCAAGGTAGAAATATCAAAGCAGATCTCACTTTGATTACCGCTAAATCCTTGTACAATGAAATAGCCATTCAATTCTCAACATGCAGATGGGGTTTACATGCACAGAGTATAAGCTTTACAAGTTTACATCCATACCAATGAATGAAGAACATTTGGATTTGGTACTGAAAGTCTAAAAATCTGAAATAAAAAATGTGATGAAAACTTTTAACAATCCCAGCTGTCTGAGTGAGTCTGATTATATTCTCTCCTAAAATACGAAAGTGAAGAAGTCAGTCACAAGACCGTGTGCTAGTAGGCAATGAAACGTGCAACACCACCTCCGGATCCCCGTCCATGCAGGCCCTGAACTCAAGCCGCGATAGCCGATACTACTAAGCTAAAGTTTTCAAACTCGCAAAATTGGTTTATACTTATGGCGGATTATTGCTTCATATAAAAGTTGAAATAATCATGCAGATATATTCTATAACTTTTCAAGATGACACACTCCTGAGTGATAATTATGTCGGATGATATCGAATAATTAACATGAAAGAGCAACAATAAATAGCAGAGGAAAACAAACCTGTGGTGAACAAACGAGTGGTGAACAAACGAGAGTAAACTGGCAGCATGCGCACCTGGCTGTATAATCTGTCAAGGCTGTGACGTCACAATTCAGACCTCGCTATGACCGTTGTTTGGCTAGGTTTGGGGGTCTGAGGGGGGTTTTCAAAATTACATTTCAAGCCTTTCCAAGATAATTTTTGACTTTTCAGCACATCATTTGTGTGTTTCAAGTTGTAATCTTTTCATCCATACATAATTTGTCACTAATATTCAGTTGTCGTTAATTTTCTTCGGGTGACTACTTTAATGATAGATATTTTATCATTCTTTTGCAGATGAGAGCAACTCGAAAGGTCAGTGTATGGCCTGTGGGATTAGTAGGTGGTCTTCGCTTTGAGCGCCCTCTCTTGAATGATGGAGGAAAGGTATCCTCATGGTACACATTGTGGGAACCCGACAGGCCCTTTGCAATGGATATGGCAGGCTTTGCAGTGAGTCTCAAACTTTTCAGGCAGCAGCCTCATGCCAGGTTTGACATCACCTCAAGGAGGGGTTATGTGGAGTCCTCTCTTCTTACACAGCTTGGGGTCAGGATGCAAGACTTAGAGCCTCTTGCTGAGAAGTGCTCAAAGGTACATGTACATGTATATATCTGCCTCTATGATTCTTCATAGAAATCCTGACTCAAATTACAGACTAATTGCTGTATCTTCCCTATTACTTAATGGTACATCAGGAAGGTTTCTATCCAGCATAAGAAATAACATACAAACAGAAATTTCCTTCCAGCCTTTGAAGCAGATGTACCATAACTTGTCAAGATCCATTAGAAGACCTATGTCTTGAGCCTTTTAAGTAACTTCATCTTGTAAATACTCAATTTTTTTTCTCTTTATTTCTGTCTTTCTATTAGGTATTGGTTTGGCACACAAGGACTGAGAAACCTAAATGGAAGCAGGAGGATAAACTAATTGCAATTGGTAAACCATCAGATCCAAGAATAGAAGTATGATCAAGATGAAACTTTAAGGGTCATTCAGACATGATTCGCTGCAAGTAGAATGAGATAAGCGTAGTGCCCTTTTACCCCCCAAATAGTGACTCTGACCATTCACTTTAAGGCACAGTTTTGCTGTGTCTGTCTTTGAAGTGGTTTACTTTGTCAAGTCTAAACAGGGCATTGGATATGTACATGTACGTGTGTCATTCAAAATGGTTACATGTTCTGACCCCTGTAAAGATATTTTATATTTTCATGAGCACCAGTACTTTTGTATATAATGATTGCAAACTCTAAAAAATTACCCAAACTATTAAACATTGATTGATTTATTAAATGAATAAATTAATAAAATGAATGGAAATGTGTATACCTAAAGTAAGATCTCACAAAATTATTCACAAAGGCATTTTACAGTTGTAAATGAACAAAAGGGCATTTTTAGTGTTGGGAACATCGACGGAAAGCAAAGCAGGTATAAAAAAAATCTCCTGTGTGCTAATTCATTTAATTGTTTATGTATATATAGTGTGGAGGTGAAGAAAATGTAGTGATCAACTAGGGAACATATTCATGTAATCTGAAGGAAAAAGAAAGACTTAACAAAAATTGCAGACAAAAGGAACAAAAATGATGCTACACATTCTTTAAAATTTAAAGAAAAAAGAAAAAAAATGTTTGACAGCATAAAGTGTTGAGTCTACAAATGAACACTACACGAAGTCCTAATGAGAAACACTTGGTAGACTTTGATTTATTATGGAATCGGCAATGTTGATACATTCCAGCCTTGTGAACTGATTGGTGATCTCTGCAGTGTCTCGTGTGAAGAAAATCATTTTTGTAGAGCTTATGCTTGTGGAAATATTACCTGTACTGATTTACCGAGTGTCGGTGACTAAGATTTACAGAGCAGTTCCAACTCTAACATTACTTGCTTTCAAAAAAATCAGAAAAGAAAACAGATCAGAAATGGGTTTGAAGAAAAGCAAACAACTGACAAAAAAATCAACTCTGCAGTAAGCTTTGAATATTTTGGTACCATAGATTTCCTACTTTATCCCAAAGAAATTTACCTCCTCATGCTTTTACCAAAGTTCTATTGACAATACACGTATGCACCTTTATTGTATAATAATGTTTTCTTTCAGAAACAGTAAATGGGGGAATTTTTTATAAAACTTAATTTACATGAATGTATTTCTGAATACTTATTTTATTAAAGTGCATGAACTTAGTAACATGAACATTTATATAACCTATGGAGTAAAATAGGCAATTTTTGGTTGCAAAAGCAATTGATAAAATAGTGATGGAATGACATTACAAACTCTTGACCAAGTTGCCAGGTAGTATGTCTGAATATGAGATTAGCAGAAGATGATGTTGATGAATTAATCACAAGGTACTATCAATATTCAGTTCAGTTGAAATATAGTGTTGCTAAACCCATGAGGTGAATTGTTATCAACATGCAGGAATATGTGTGCGTATTGGCGCCCTCTGTTGAATATTGTAGCGTCATTTTGCATGACGCATTAGTCCAGTCAAGGTTTATAAAAGTGTGCCTCTGAAATTAAAATATGCTAAAGACTTATTATCATGGAGTGACTTTGCCAATTAAGTAATACTTCTTTTAATTAAAGGGCATCAAGTTCTTTCAGTAAACTTTTTGCCATGTATCTTGTATAACAATTTTAATTTTAATTTTAAGATTTTTTTTTTTTCCATTTCAAACGAATGATTAAGACCAGTAACCAAATATTAATTCAAATAGATATTGGCTCAATAGATTCACATTAATGTTAATATATAGAGTAAGTTTTAGTGTTGGTAAGCCAAGTGCCAGAATGTATGTTTCATATTGTTTGTCTGCTATGTTTCTGTTTCAAAAACCATGTTGTAATGATTACTGTCTTCTTTACATTCCATACAATTTGTAAAATATTGTATTATAAATTGTGCATAAAATATATCTTGCCAAACCTATAACTAAGTCTTTTACAGAGCACCCTGTATAAGTGTAGAAGTTTCCCAATGTAATAGAGTAGGCCAAAAAGAAATGTTGAATACTCATTTTGAAAAGAAGAAGAATAAAACAAAGATTTACTGACAAAATTTAACATGTAAAATCAAACTTGGCAAGCAATACTAAAGAATTATCAATGGTCAGGAAATTCCCCAAATTCATTTTCTTTAGAACCGTGGAAACAGTGCAATTGACGTTCTTATATGATTTAATTGCATTTCGAATAGGCATCACAATAAGGTATATTGCATCTGAGAATATGTTCTGGGAATATTTGCAGCCACGTAACTACTGGGGCAAGATTCAAATTTGATGCATTTACTTTGTAACTGCTTTGTCAAAAGTTTTGCAACAAACCGAATTTGACAATGACATTTGGACAAACATCTTTCTTGAGAAGTGATATTTGGAGGAGTTTTTACTTCCTTTCTTCCAATACTCATTTGATGTAATAGATTTAATACTAATAATTTACAATAAATATTATCTGTTTTTTACACTGGACAGGGTTGTGAAATGTGTTTATACGATACTGTGTTATCACTGTAAATTAATATAAAAGAATATTTTTTATATTGTATTGTTGTTCACATCAGTTGTCCTCTATATTCCCTTCCCATATGATA
Source organism: Heliocidaris erythrogramma (assembly GCA_025617745.1). NCBI lineage: Eukaryota > Metazoa > Echinodermata > Echinoidea > Camarodonta > Echinometridae > Heliocidaris > Heliocidaris erythrogramma. The sequence goes on along the minus strand of CM046855.1, from coordinate 33,968,111 downwards.
AATAAATTTCATGAAATAATGAGGCATCTTTTCATATGAAATGAAATGATGTGTAATATTGATTATCATTATGTTGTCTTTATACAGTCCCTATCTAGATCTTGGTTTCAAAGGAAGGCAATGCATTCAAGCTTGTTGTGACCCTGCTGATCCATATATTTCACTTCAGCAATTAAGGAAATTAATTTTTACGGCTGTGGTTTACAGTTGGAAGTGGAAGCTGGGATAGATAAACTGATTAGGAAATTATAATTTTCAAACTTAATGAACTCTATACTAAAAAAAAACAGGTCTGATATGTTCTGGGATCGTGTGTTTGATGATCATCCCGGCAATCTCCGGTATTTTTGCGCTGTTTTTTGAAGGCGTGGGGTTCCTACAATTTTAGTTTGTTTGTTTTTGTTGCTTTTATAATTTATAATTTATCATATTAGATCTAATTTTGTGTAATAAGAATTTCTTGATGAATAGTAAACCGTTCTCTAATTCCCTTTCTAGGATGATAAATCTTTTATCATTTTGATCATTTCAAAAGCACTTTACAAAGATTTTATGAAAGAAAAACTCAATTGTATTTTATTGCATTTCTGCGGTATAGCCCTGTTTATTATAATTTAATACATGTATACAGTAGTTTTGTAAATGTAAGTTTTCATATTTATCAGTAGGGTTTCCATCTTTGCATTCATTTTTTTTTTATTTATTCCCTTTAAAGGTACCCCAATTAAATCTGATGGTTACTGTAATTTCATTTTGGAAGCTGGCGAAGAATAAAAAGATAAATAAAATGTATTTCCATTCTACGAAATTGAAGTTATAACAAAACGCACGCAAACAACATCAAGGGTCTTGCAGCTATTAAGGAAAGCAAAACGAAAAACAGAAACTTGAGTTTCATGATCTTATTTTTAGGTAAATTCCTGAGCTAGATATCGCTCCTAAAAGAAAGCTGACCATGATCACAGCAACAACAAAGTCAGGAACAGCAGATTCTGACGCAAAAACGTAAACAATTATTGTTAACCGAGGTTTAATCCTTTTTCTCGATTGAATAAGAATTTAGGAGGCATGAAAGCATACACTGCAGTAAACCCCCGCTAGCTCTCTGGCGACACGACGCCACCGTCCCGTATCGTGTGTGGGGTGGAGGCCTGTCTTTCTCTAACATTCTTTTATTCATGGCCGCATCAAAACAACCTTTTAATCCAACAAAATAGTTTTACCCTCTCCTAAGTTAACGTAATGACAAGTAAATAGAAAATACGAGTGGCACAATGAGGCGTGTGGGGGTCATCGAAGATATGGAGAGACTGGGTTGGTAAGACGGCGCGTCTACGCGGTAACAAGTCCATTTTGTTCCAAACAATTGGGTCATTCGTTAGTCTTTTCCAGCCACCTTCTGGTAATCGGCCTAGTCGAGGGGTTAACAATGACTAGAATAGAGACCACTTTTCATTGAAGGAGCCAACACAAAAAGCCTTCAAAAGTTATAGCACTGCCTCTAGCATCTGATTGATAGTATGCGTATGTGGGAGAGGGTGAAAGGGATTGGAGATATTGAATGGGGAGGGATTCGAAAGTTGGGAAAATGGAGAGTGGGAGGGGAGAGAAGGATATGGTGACAGAGGGGAGACAGGGGGTAGCAGAGAAAGATAGAGAAAGAGAAAAGGCGCGCGTGTGTGTGTGTGTGTGTGAGAGAGAGAGAAATGGTGAAGGGAGATTTAAAAAATGTTTATGATAGTTATGGTTAGTAAAAATGTTCCTCCCTTTTGGGGTAACGAGAAAAGGACAGATACAAAAAGAGGAAGGGGGAGAAAAGGTGGGTGAGACAGAGCTGTAGAAGAGAATACCGTATGGGTTACGAATAAAAGGCAGATGAGAGGCATTTTATCAAAGAGAGAGGAGCGGGGGTTAACATGATCTATGAAATAGGCTCCTAACACAAAAATGATAAAGGAACTGATATTAATAAACGATGTTTATACACAAATAAGTAGACCAACAGTGTAAAAGTGAACCCTATCTGGTTCAAAGTTGAATTATAAAGATGCTATATACTAAATGGAATATTATTTTGTCGTGTTCAAAGTGGAGACGTTTCATTGCGATCATTGGCTGGAATATCAAACCTTGATCTTTTCCTATTAAGATGACATGTATATTTCATTTAAACTCAAACGAACCTGTTGGGCATAGTTTATATCATCACAATCCACACGAACTAAGAAAAATATCTCGTGTAGGCATATATTATTTTGTACCGATTTTTTAGTTCACTCAAAATGAACCCGTTGTGCAATGGTATGCATAATCATTGAAGAAGAAGAAGAAGAAAAAAGGTCACAAATGCTCCGAGCCTTTTGGGGAACTCCCGCGCATTATGCATGCCTGCTTTACATTTATATTTACTTAAATTATGATACAGATTGTGCAAACGCCTATAATATAGCTATTTCATTAATTTACCATCTCTTTTAATAAGATGCTCTCTATAATCTTTCTAATCAAGCATCCCTTGTCAGCCGTGTCAAAGCTTTGAAGGAGCCTACCTCCCACCCCTGCGACTCCATGCCTCTCCAGCTACACTGGAGTGCCTTTCATCTTCCTCGCTACCAATTGTTCGTCTGCCTCTGCGCCTTTTGAGATCAGAAGTGTAATTACGAGGGAGGAGAATCGGTTCTTGCCATCTCACTCCTTTGAACACAGAAGAAGAAAAAAGAAATGAAGAAGAAAGTCAGAAATGACACATCGGAGTTAAATTGGGCGAATAATAATACCCTGGCGTCCGCTTCTTGGTAAGGGTGTAATTATATACCCCTTTTTTAACAAAAAGATCGCCAACTTTTCACAGTGGCTTTAATGATGGTGGTGGTCTCTAAATGAGGGAAAATTTCTTTTACCCCTCTTTGTTCGTCGTTTGTACTTAAAAGACAAGTTTTCAGGAAGTGCACTGCGCAAACGATGATATATACGATTCTCCGTTGGAAAATTGAAAAAAAAAGAAGCAACCAAAAACGCTAGAGCCGATCTGTGATATTTCTATCAAAGAGAGGTAAGGAGCAAAATTTACTCAACAAGTGAACTATATTGCCTTCCGATTTAAGGAAAGAAAGTTTGGTCTTGTGCGTTCGACGGGAAGCAAATAGCTTGGATCCATCAGGTAGGGTGCAGAAATCATCTCCGAAATGTTTGGGTGAGTCATGTTTAGATTTACGTTATGTTCACTTGTGAGTTCAATGTACCGTCTAATGTAGTAATGGTAGTCGTCATTGGTATATAGCATTGGTATAAGAGACAAATCTGTTAAGGAAAGATGTATCGTCATCACGATACTCATCATGCAATCGCCCTTGCCCAGCATGGCAAAGGCGTTATGTCTAGAGGGCGGTGTGGGCAGGGGCGTTGCTGGAGAAGGAGGGGGTGGGGGTTCAAACCTCCCCCCCCCCCCCCCCTCACTCAAAATTGCTGTCGGCAAAAAAGGAGGGGGAGAGAGAAAAGGGAAAAGGAGAAAGGAGAAAGGAGAAGAAAAAAGAACAGAAAAAAGAAAAGGCCAAAGAAAGGAAACAAAAACGGAGAGAAAAGGAGGAAAGGAAAAAGGAAGGAACGAAAAAGAAGGAAAAACTGGTCAATCCGTTGACTTCTGAATTCTTTAACTCTCATATGCCTAATACAGGAGCCATCCGGTTCCCTAATCTATGGGTTAATGTGCGGGCAAAAGGCAATAGGCTGCAGCCCCCCCCCCCCCCCCTAAGATATTCGGGCAACCACCACTTCATATTTGGGCAACGAAGTGAGGTGCCAGAATATCCACATATTTGGGCAGCGAGGTTTTTTTTTAGAAATTGAAAAGTTGACATACGGGCAAAAGGCGTCCTCCTTCGGCAATAGACTGCACCCCCCCCCCCCCCCCTCTCCCGAGATGATTTTCAAAGTTCCGATATTCGGGCAACCACCACTTCATAATTATTCGGGCAGCGAGGAGCCAGAATATCCACATTTTGGGGGCAGCGAGGTTCACAGATAATTATGTAACTTCTTTATGTAATTTCTGTACATTTTCACTACGAAAAGTTAAAAAGATTTACATGCTCGCTTCGCTCGCTCGCAAAATATTAAGAAATTGAAAAGTTGATTATTCGGGCTAAAGGCGTCAGCCCCACTCCCCCCCCCCCCCCTCCTTGCGAAAATGAGCCTGTATTATCAAGATCTCTACATCTGTGATTTGCTTTTTGTCTTATTTTTGTGGGGGCGGAGAGATTAACGTACAGCATTTGATCGGCAAATTTGGGCGTCACCCCCCCCCCCATTCAAAATCTAGCGACGCCCCTGTGTGTGGGATGCTGCTCAAGGGTACTTCTGTAAAATGTGTTCCATACGACGCAGGTAATTTATTTCACACAAAAATGGGGGGAAAAAACATTGTTGATTAATGGTGCAAGAAAGAATCGGTAATCAAGGGCCGTATCAAAACATGTTCTTATTGGTACAAAATAACGGGTTAAAGACCTACGTCATGCGGGACATATCGAAAAGAATAACCCTATAATATCCCCACCACCACAACCACCTAAAAAAAAAGGGGGGGGGAGTAAAGAAAAGAAAACGGAGATTCCAATAAATGTTTTTAAAAAAACATCTTTTGAAGTTTCTTTAGCCCTCTCCATCATCATTACTTTGCAAATATGATTTTAAATTACGAATCATGGCACTCTGTATGAGGTTGTTGCCAAATGCACTGCCACAGTATCATCATCACCATCATCATGTTTCTGACTCTCGTCATCATTGTTGTTATGATCGCCACCAATATTAACATTGAACTTTAAGAAGAAGTGGTAGCCTTTCTTTAAAAATATACTTGCATCAGTAAAACAGTACCGCATACAGCAGTTAATGGACTCGGTGTGCCCCCCCCCCCCCTCAGTCCGCTTATAGGCCCTACGGAAAAGTAATAAATGAGTAATGAGTACAAAGGGTCCATGGTAAGATAATGTGAAATATAAATTTTAGGGTTCTCCCCCTTAAACTTAATTCTTGCCTTCGACCCTAGCTGTTTATCAATTTCGGAATACCCCACTAATATAATGTTTATTTCAGTAATATAACAGTTATCCTTAATAAGTATAAGCCTATAATCATTGACAAATGAACGAGGATGAAAGATGGAGAGAAAGAGAAAGAGAAAGAGACAGAGAGAGAGAGAGCGGGGTGGAGGGAAGGGTAACAGAGAGGATAAGGTCTATTGAATATCTAAAACTACTGCATAATTAGATATGAGTTCATTTGCTAGTCATAATTATGTTTGATATGATATTATAAAGTCATATGCTCTCATGAAAAAAAAATGTATATTATACCTGCGTGATAACCTGATGAGTGCAGGTCGAAAAGCTTCGTTATCATGTCTCTTTTTCGTGCCATATTGAAATTTTGTAGTACCAAGAAATTATTTATGTATATTATTATTTATATTTTATTACACAAATGTTATACTTTCATTGCTGATCATAATACAGCATATGTGGTGGGGGGGGGGGGGGGGGAGGTATATTATTGTTTTATTTCGTTTTGTTGTTTTTGGTGGAGGGCATCGATCTCTACCTAATGGTGGCGGGGTTAGTTCGGAGAGAAGCAAAATAGATTATACAAAAAATATGTCTAAATACAATGCGACGGTAGGATCAGCACTCGCCGATAATTATCATGCAGGTACATTTATTTGAATTGTACAAATAATATTCGTATACTTGAATTTTCATTTTAATTTGTTCGTAAACAATCACAAGATATGAAATTAGATCTTGTATTTCAGACTAGTTACTCCTTTTAATTAGAGTTTTATGTAAAACGACATGAATATAATTGCTCTCAAAGACAATTCTTTTATAACATAAAACTAATTGCTGGGTAAAAAGAAATCTACCTGTTGAATAGGCCACGATAAAACGTGATTTCGTGGTCGATACCAACTGGCTATCAGTCTTACTTTGCACTGAGAGATCCGTACTAATTTGTCTCGTCTTAATCTCCTTTTCTTCTCAAAACAAACACAATATGTTCCGCGGCATACAACCATCCATCATCTGATTTAGAGGCAACTCGGTGGTTAGGAAGAAGAAAAAAAAGAGGGGGAAAAAGTCGGAATGAAATCTAAAACCACACGGCACGAGCGACAATATTGGGCAGAGATATAGCGAACCGGGCAATGCATTGCACTTAAAGTCGCGCAGACGATGCAAAGCGGGGAGGAAAAGAAGGACTTCGATTTCCCGCGTAAAACCACACACGCGCCAAGACGATCTTTGAGGTCCATCTGCCCCCGAAATATTAAGGGGCGACTTAACCGCCGCGAGCCGACGGGATATACGAACAGAAGATTGCTGTCAGGGAGTTAAATGTTACTAACAAAATGTATCGTCGACTGCTCAACAGAATAATAATGGATTCAAGACGATAATTTCGATACACTTTTTGAATAGACTATATAGACAAAGTAGGTTCATTGTGCTCTTGACTAGTTCTTAATGCATGTACTACAGTTTGGTAACAAGGAAATCTCAGTATAACCACCCCCCCCCCCCCCCCCCCCCCCATAATATACGACATTGATAGATAAATGTTATGACCTTAACTTGTTGAAGCTAGTAAATGAAATATTATGATATGGTATCATATTTTCAACAACAAAATAAAAAGAAAGAAACACGTTTTGCTCAACGGGGTATCATTGACGCTCGCGGACAATGATTCCACATTGTTAATTATTGACAATTATTCAACTTTTTTCGTATATCACGACATGTTTCATATATGTATACATAAGTACTGCCCAGAAAGGGAATTGTATTGTACAAAAATTGCACTTCACTCAATGAAATTACCCTTGTATACAGGTAACTCTTCTAAAACAAAAATTACCCCACCCATTAAAACTATGTCTATTGAGATAATGGTTTCACATGGAAGCAACGGAAAAATCGAAAAAGAAACTTGGAAAGAAGAGGGATGAGGAATTAAATGGAAATGGAAAATGGGAAAAAAGAAGAGGAGAAGAGAATATAAAAGCCAAAAGGAAAGAAATGGAACAGGTAGAATAATCAATTTTTTTCTTCTTTTTCAAATAAAGACGACATCTTATAAAAGCGCTTTGTGCTCGCTGAACTCTAAAATATTTCTTCACAGCCTCGTAATTAAGCGTGAAGACTACATTCAATCGAGTAGGAAAATCTTGCAGAGGAACTCATTTGAGTGCGCTTCCTTAATGATAGGTTACGTTATTGATTGTATATTTTTAATATAGTTGAACGGGGTAACCTCGCTAGTCATAAGGACCGCTATCCATTACGCGTGACTAAATGATATACGGTTTGTATGAATAGCGGTCCATCTATAAAATAGCGAGTAAACCATAGACAAATTACCTCGCTATTCATAAGGACCTCCATTCATAAGGACCACTATTCATAACTATTCATAAGGACCGCTATTCATAACGCGTGTTAAATGAATAGCGGTTTTCTATGAATAGCGAGCGGACCCGAGTTAAACATAAGGAGATGAAATGAAAGTCGCACATAAAATACATTGCTCGTTGGGATCTTAATACATGAAGCTATGATGGCATTTTGTTTTTCTTGTTGTTTACTATTGTCTTGTAACAATCTATAATTATAATGATATTGAGGAAAACACTTAAGTTTGCATGTTTATAGAGGCCAGTGTCCATGGTGTCACTCTAAAGACTTCAAAACATGGCAATGGCATAGCCTAAGGAGGAAATGGGGATGTGCCCCACAACAAAATTATTTATAAAAATGACGAGGTAATTCTGGCAGTACATCATGTTTATTTCACTTGGACGACCTCTCCTTGTCCACCTCCGATCCAATGGAAAAACTGGCTATAAATTATATTCTATGATATAAGAAGGAGTTCTGTTTTAGGTATGCCTCATTCGCCCCTTGAGCAAGTTCTCTTCACGAGTACTGTACCTCTCAGTGCACTTTAGGCAGCTAAATGAAATCAATAATGAATACGCTTTCCAGATTGTTTCTTGTATACGAAATTGGCTTTGATTAATCGCTTCATTGCTTCTTAATCGATACTGGATTATCGTGATTTCCTGCACGATTTAATCGTCAACATCCGCAGAAATGATGGAGGGCCAATAAAGGCATTACGAATATAGCACCCCCTCCCAGTATTTCTCACTCTTTATTTTCATTGCTAAAGTCCACTCGAGGCATAATGTATTATCAGTCTGAATGATTAAAAATAGAGAATATGAAGAAAATAATCTAAGTAGGCCTTTCTATATCCCTGAGCAATCTGGCCTATTCCGATGACAGGTCTAGATATGAAAAAGTGGTAAATCTACGAAATAATTATGTCGAAAACAGCGGTATTGGTATGATACTGGAAGATTCATGTGAGGAGGGAGGGGGAAGAAGAACTTCTGCAACTGGAAATTAATATCAATTTTATGCACAAAAGGCACCCCTCATAATTATCTGAAAATGGCATTGGCATTCACGCCTGGGTTGGGGGCTGGCGGCTCCAGTCTGTCAGCACAAGAGAATTCTGAAATAACCAGGTTCGGGCATCCGCCACCTTAGTATTCGAGCTGTGTAACGGTTTCTAGCTTTAATTCTATATAATCTAGAATATTTTGATGATAAAAAAAATCATTTAAAAAACATTTATTTGCTCTCTTTGCTCGCTCGCCAAATTTAGAATCTGCATGGAAAGTTTATATTTGGGCTATTAGTGATGCAGCCCCCGTTTGAAATTGGTGAGAATAGGTTTACTATGGCACAAAGCATGCATAGGTGGATCCATGGGTGTGAAAAGGCAATGTCAGGAAAACTATTTACACAAACGGAAACGGGTGACCATATTTCGCGCATATAAAAAAAACCTTATAGGAATGTGATATTCAATCCATGATTTCTCATATTCTACAATAATCTATTTATATAGATTAATACCAAACGGAAAGCAAAATTCTGGACTAAAAATGGTTCCACCTAGAAAATTAATAAAATTTCGGAGATATCGCGATCTCAAAATCTGATGTCGAATGGCAACGCACGCATGCACTTAAAAAAGGGCATAAAAACCACGAGACCTAATTTCGCGCACGTGAGTTTACATCTAAGTAATCCAACATAGCAATCCATCGAAGGTAAGATAATTGCATCATTTGCAAGACAAAATATCATACAATCACTTGGTATCACGTTTTACTTACAAGTTTGATGACATCTTTTATAAAAGTTAGGATATCTAGACCGTATTTAGTAACTTCATATTTTTCGGAAACTGACGCAAAAGTAAAAATTGCCAATCTTTTGTCAATATCTTCATAATTTCTAACACAGTTTGAAAGAAAACATTGTCCCTTTGTTAATTTAGCTTCCTCTGTCCATTGGTGCTATCAGATTTTTTGAAATTCTTTTCTAGTTTTTGAGATATTTCCTGTGCGCGAACTTAGGTCACGCGCGAAAATATGGTCACAGCCATAATTATACTAGTAGGTCACAACAGTCTCCACAAATTATGATAGAATACGTATTCTTGACTAGCAGAAAAGGAACTTATGTATCAGTTTTGTTTAAACATGTTGTTGATTCGGAAAGTTTATTTATATTATGCAAAAAGAATTTCTTTTTCAAATGCATCTATTATCATAATTACGGGAGGGGGAGGGGAGACGACTACAGTTTTTAGTATGCAATAGACCCGCGTTTCTTCCCCAATACCCTGGTGTCGAAAAGTTTACTGCGTAATGGCATTCATAATCAATTAATAAATTAATTACTGTCATGTCTGACAAACCTCAAAAAGCTTTTGTGTCGTCAAGCGCAAACTTTGTCAAGTTTGTTGTAGGATTAATGCTTTTAATATAAATAAAATCAGATTTTTTTAAAAATAAGCATAAATAAATGATAATAGAAACTAGGGAAATGAATTAGATTTTGGACGATTCCGAAATGCAACTTAACGTCAACGCTTAAACTAGAAAATTGGTCCCTCTTGCACTAAGAAACATTTTTTTTCTCTCGGAAGTTAGTCGTTCAAAAGGCAATTTGGTTATCATGAAATTGCACATGAAGGTCATTCATTCTAGTACAGTGGGAAAAATGTTGTTCTCATTAAGATCTGGTGAACATTTGCAACATTTTGTACACGAGAAAACGTTCAATAAACAACTATATGCAAAGAAAAAAACAGGAACGAAAATGAAAGCTTAATATCTTGTTTCAATATAGTGCTTAGCGGGCCTCGTCGATCATTACATGCGTCCAACAGCTCGCCGCCAATTACCTACGCCTCTCTGCCCGGCTGACGACTCGTTCGACGATGCATACACAAATTCTCCATCTCTCTCTCTCTCTCTCTCTCTCTCTCCCTCTACTTCTGCTGCGAGCTGCTGATATTCAAAACACTCGGGCAAAAGACGGTGGAGAAAACTCCCAGCACAACTACATCGCACACGGTACCTGAACATCGGGTCCAGATATGCGGAAGATTCGATGAGTGAATAAAAGTCTCTCTTCTGCGCCTCCCTCTCTCTCTTCCTCTCCCTTCCTCATTCTGTCTCTCTCCGAATAAGTTTATCTTACCTACTTTATCTACTCCTGCCCACTTAGACTTCAAGAATAAACTCTCAAGGAAGAGAAGGGATAGTACTTGTCATCCAATTCTCTCTCAGGTGTAGAAAGTGACATAAATGCCGATATCGCCTTCGTTTCTCTTTCTTCTTTTTTTTTTCTAGCCCAAGTTTTTTTGGTTTTATACGCCACATTTGGTCTTATCGGATCTAAGTGACAAACGCTTCACGGTTCGCTATGTCTGCAAATGTGATATTAGAGTGATACTTCGGGCTTTTTTAAAATATAGTTCTTTTTAAATATATATCTAAAAAGGAAGCATCAAGGGTAGGATTTCTAAACCGGTACAGAATCCAGGACAGCCTACAGTAGCTTTTGTTCTGGCAGAATTAAAGCACATGCAGGGCATGTAGTTTTAATCTAAAGTGCAACAAAAACACCTGTTACGAGTGCCCTTTTCGAGTCGATGAGAGGGGTTGAGAGAAGAAGAGAGAAATTGAGTGGGGATAAGAAAGAGGAATATACAGAGAAAGAGACAGATAGAGACAGAGAGGCAGTAGAACAGAGACAGCCTAGAGAGAGAGAGAGACAGAGAAAGAGAGACAGGAGGGATAAGAGAGAGAAAGAAGGAGAGAGGAGGAATTAAAAACATTCTCATAACGTTATCAATTTGTTTTTGTTAATAATCATAATGAACTTCAGAGTTTTTCTAGTATTTTCAGATCTGGGGGGAATATTATCAAAATGTAACTTTACACAAGACTTTAAACCAATTTTCTTTCACATATACGGATTCCTTTTTAATCGAATAAGAGCGAAATCATAATGGGTTGAGATCAGGTATGTGCTAGATCCAGATGAGAGGAAATAACTTAAGAGGGTATAGAATAAAACAAAATCACAGCATTTATTTGTCAAAATATGCAATATGTTGAAAAACTATTTTTCCATTACAAACATGTGTTTTACCCGTATTGGGTTTTTTAATGGAAATATGTGTGCTGAATATCATTGAGACATAAAAATGCCGTGAATAAAGAAAATAATCTAATCAATAGCTGAATTCGTAATAAAAAACAAAAAACAAAAGGAAAAGCATTCGCGTGAAGGATATTAAAGTCAGGCTAAAGTCGTTACTTTATGCCATTTCAAAATCGACCACCGTGTTTGCTTTGCTGATTAACGTCTTCATTAATCATTCCATCCTAGATTTTATCAGCGCCAAGAAGGACAAAATAAGGAGATTTTCAGCTAAATCAATACCGCCCGAGCGCTGCCATCATTCAACGGACCCGAATGATACTTCGACAACTTATCAGTTCTCATGAGCCCTGATCACGCCGAAATGCGTCAACGTGCAACGGCGCACGACAGACGGCAGAGAGAAAGATGGGGTCCCCGTCTTTCATTATACAACCCTGTAATAAATTCACACACATTACACGCGATACACGCACGAGCCGCGATTTCCCTGGCTTTTAATTTCGAGTGTCGTTGTAAGGAATAAGGATAATATACGACTATTTTTTTCCTCCAATCGACTTCTCTTCTCTCCCCTTCTCTCTATTGTACGAAAGGAGGATATTTATTTCCGACGCCCCGTACTCTTGGTCAACGATTAACCAAAGACGCATCTGCTCTAAGTTGATCATGAACTAGTCCCAAGCTGGGATTGATACAATGTTTGGCGTTTGTGTGGTTCTTTTCACCCTTCTTCTCTTTGGCGTTTTTTTTTTTTTTTTTTTTTTTTTTTAGGTAGAGATTATCTTCCATCATGTTTACTTATTATAACAGAAATAAATGTGACTTTTAACGGATGTGTGTATTGAAAACAAAATAATTTTAAAACGAACAAAAGGCAGTAAAAACACAACGTTATTCCATATACGAAATGTGAAAAATTACCCTTTTGGAAGGGGGTGTGGGTTGCATATTCTAATTTTGCCATTTCTCTTATCAACTTCGAGATCAATTTGAAAGCAAAGGGAATGGAAAAAGAACACGATATACTTCACTATATCATGAGATATTCAAAAGTACATAAAGTAAAAAAAAATATTCTCTCCTATACCGCTATCACAACCTTGCTTTTAAGAAGCCAAAAAAAAAAATCCTCCGTTCTCTATCTTTCTTTGCAAGTCACCCTCTTCCTTTCTTATTTATATTTTAAGAATTAAACTGAAGGCTGCATACACATAAAGCTCCATGTTTCCGCTTCAGCCCTCCTACTCACGTTAATCATACGATACAGCCTGTATAACTCAATCTCTTACATTTTCTACACTGTATTTTGATAAAAACGTATCACTGTCACATTAATGCGCATAAAATTGTATGTTTGAAAAGATAATAAGAAAACAATAAATCAAACCAAGTCAAGTCAAGAAACTTCAAGAAGGAGGAACAATAATCTGGTGAAGATAATGATAGAAAGGTTATAAAGAGAGATCAAGATAACAATCCTTGTATTATTGATGGTTGGAATGGAAAGATGCAAACAAATGAACGTCTTATATAGGGGGGGTCATTCAACATTTTACAGTAAAAAGTGAGACAGGCCTATTATTTTGTTTTAAATGTCGACTTACTACTTCAACATCTTCATAAGACGAGTATTTCTCATCTAATTCAATTTCAAGACGCCCAACTGCGTACCTCAATCTGAAACCTCATTGTTGTGGTCATTACGTAATACCATGATCAGTTTAGTCCAGAATAAGTTAATCAAACAGACAGCCATGTACATCATCTAATTATAACTGATTGCCACACTACAACACCTAAATTTCATTACGGAACCAGATTGGTTTTTGTCAATCGAGCGATAATCGCCCATATTGTGAACGACGTTGACATGACGATGAAAAAAAAGGCGTCCATAAACAAATCTGCAAAATGTGAACGCACAATAAGAGAAAGGGGGAAAAAATCAGTGGAGAAATTTAAGCGTCGTTCAGAATACCTGTGTTTTTGCTGCTTTAATGACATCTATGGCGATTTCACGGCGTTTTCACGCCTGCTTTAACTGAGCAGCGCGTGCCTCATTAAGCCCGCCGACTGGTCCCGTACGGGTGGGCGGCTACAGCCTGCTAGAGTGCCGCTGCATTAGTGCATACAACCAGAACTAATCGATTTGAAAAGGACGTAGACACAAAGATTTCATTTTCCTCCATTCGCTTCTTCCATTCCCTTGCTTCAGACTTCATACTCATCTTCTAGCTATGGAACCAACGTCGATCGCCAGCTAAAAGGGGGTGTCTGCAAAGATGAAAAGAAGAAAGGAAACTCGTACTATTTGTTTGAGCTTTTTAGTGCGGTATATGCAAAGTATGGTATCATGCATTTACAAGGGGTCGATATAGTTTATAATGGTGTGTTTTTGGCGCGCTCACTTTTAGCACTCTGGCTCCTGTTCGATTTCCAGGATTGATTAGCTTCAAGACGAGGTGCAAAGTAGAAGCAAAAAAAGAGGGGGAAATATGAATGCAATGAATGATATTCATTACATGTTTCTCCTGCAGTAAAAGGGAATATTCAAAGAAATCTTTGTCTCTGCCTTGCTTAAGTTTCACAAAAATAGACTCACCCAGAAAAAGACGAATTTTCTGTTATAAGAACAAATTTAGAGTTGGAACTTCCTCAGCTGAAGAGAGTATTTCAAAGTTTTGTTATCATGATATCGTTATGTGCTCAAAACTTTATATATTCCTATATTGACTGAGTAATGGAGGGTAAAAAGACAAGATAAAAACAAACTAACTAACTAACATGACTAATAAACAATCAAACGAGCCACTGCTAATTTTTGCTCATAATACATTTGCTTAGGAGAAGTATAATATGTCCCAATTGTATACCCTCACATTCACAATGATAGTATTCCTTTGAATGTTACATGGATAAGCACACAAAACTTTTTTAAGCTGAAGTTATAGGTCTAAGCTATATATACGCGACACTTTCAAGGTCATTCCTAATTTTCTATCACCTCAAAATACTACTCCCCCCATAACTTTGAAGGAGTCGAGTCTAAAGAAATTCGTTCAAAATCTAACATAATGTGCAATGCTCGCATTAAACTTTGTGTATCTGACACAACGCTGTATATTCGCGTGTTCAGAAGTCATCACCAACAACACGACCACAACAACAAGACGACCACCACCTCAACAACACCAATAACAATAACATGCGTGAATTTGGATGCCCCATTTAATCTTCTCAACGACCAATATTTCCCTAATCAAAAAGCCTAAATCGATTGTGAATCGTAATTATACCAAACTTGCAATTAAAGAGACAGTGAGATTGAAAACAAGGGAGAGGGAAGATAGAGAAAGATAGGGAGCGAAAGGGAGAAAGAGGTATAGAAAAAGTGAGAGAAAACGATAGAAAGTTGTGAGAGGAAGAGAAGAAAACAAGAGATAACGAAAACAATGGAGAGATGGATGGAGAAAGACAAAGCGAGGGAGAGAGAGAGAGAGAGAGAGAGACGGGGAAAATGCAAGGGATTGAAAAGGTGACAATGAAATGGTGATAATAAAAGCCACTATACACTGAGCCTTGCAAATTATATCTTACAAAATATCACCTCTATCTGTAAGTAAATTACTTATTGGTTAGGGAAGTTTTACTTTTGAATTCATAGTTACCATCAACTCTTTATATTAGTTTTAAAATCACGCTGTAAATGCATTTTGCAAAAAATTAATATTTATTGTATTTTCGTTTCAAGAAACGCTAATTCATTAATGCCGTTTGCATGGATAACAGGTTGTTTTATCATAATTATAGAATAACCAACCTCCTTTAATTTAGAATCAACCCATTATGTATTGATTATTGTTTAGATGTGCTTACAATTAATGCATACTTTCTTTTATTTGAACGTGAATGATGCATGAACTATCATGAATACACGAACATTTTTCGGATAGATAATCAATAATCATTTTGTTGTCCTAAATCTTTAGTTTTGAAGGCAAATAATTAATGTTATCAAATATTATGTGATTGACAGAGTCTCCTTCCTTTGATAATTAATTTTCGTAGAAGATAGGCCTACCATTCAACTTAAGATGGAAGCGCTACACCATACTTCTTTACAAAGTCACATTTTTGTCCTACTTACAGCATGAATGACAGTTGAAGACTATTATTAAAACCTTAATGGGCCAGGCTAAATGATGCCAGTCAAGAGATGAATATGTTAGACCTCACTGGTTGCACAAAGGTATTAAGCCATTTGTTTACAAACAGTCGATGCAAAGTACTTAGAATCCCCCATTTGACAAAAGCAGTAGTACTCGAAAGAGAGAAAAGGCACTGATTTTATGAGGACAATTCGCTATAATGATGAGCACGCGAATGCTATTGGCGCTGTTATCACCCTCCCCTTAATATAGCGATGTGCATGATGACTTGTGTTGCTTTAAGAAAGAGTGTTTTTCTTCTTTAATTTTCTTTTCTTTCACAAAATGAATCATTTCACAATCCTCATTATTCACAACTAAACAATAAACACGATAAAAACTACTTTCGAAAAATCAACTGAAGGCAATTTCAATAGCCCTGTCTATCACCTTTAGAAATGAGCGAACATTACAATCGCGTATTACGTAATCCGAACCGGATTTCAATGGGCAGTACCATAGGCCTTTGAAATTGCCCTGAGTTTATTTTCGAAAGTAGTTATTATCGTGTTAATATTGAATTTTTTTGAAATAATAACCTTTGTATATTTAAAAGTAAGAATTTCTAGCCTTTCAAAATGCAAACGACAACTCACACGGTGTATACATGACGTAACTTATATGACGTAACATTATAAAAGGGATCACCTATCGGTAGATTTTAGGGACGATGAATAATCTTGCAGTGATATGTGAATGACGATCCATCTATTTCGAAATTTTCTCTGAAATTAAAGAAAAGGGCGAAAAGAACTTGCAGTAAGGGTCCTTTAAGATTGAAACATAAATTGCAACGGTATCTCTTCATTCGGATTTTACCGTTACGTGGAAATATGTGACCAGCTTTTGCACAAACTGTGACTTGCCATGCTTTAATACTTTTTTTTTTTAATTTTATACTTTTGTATATCATCATCAGGCTAACTTTTACTCATACACTTTACAGAACATGCATGATTCAAGTTAAATCTCAGTAGTGGTGATGTAAACCATCTTTCTTGAAATGTTTACACAAAAAAATCTCGTCAAAATCTAAACACAAACTTTACCCATTATAAGAAAATTCTGTGTGAAAAAAAATATTAAAAAATATAAAAACAAAAACGGAACAAAGATTTCCCTTGCATTGTTGAAATCTGCGGCTAAGTTTTGTAATTGATTGTGTAATGATTGTCATCATTACTTCATTCTTTGCCCTTTTCCTTCAAGTCTTTCTAAAACTGCTACAATAAAAATGACCCAAATTTATCAAACTTTTGCTAAATTTTGCTTTTGCTCTAAAGTTTGACCCCTTGCCTTTGCCAGTCCCTGTTCTGGTTCAATCTGCGCACAAGAGGGGTAAAAGAAAAGAAAAGAGGGGGTAAATGCTCTCATACCAAGCTAATTGCGAGGCGGTACGATGTGTATCTAAGCAGTGTAATGAAGAAGCGTTATGACTCTTAGTTTCGCCTACCAACCCCTACTATATGCATCAATCATGCCCCCGTTGGCGGAAAACGGAAGTCAATTTATTTCTCGCCGCGGGCAATCCCTATTTGCCCACCTTCTGTAGTAGTGCATAATATAACACCGAGAGGGAGAGAGAGGAAAGAGAAGAAGACGATGATGACGATGATGGTGATAGCGGAGCAGAAGCCAAAGAATCGACTGAAATTCTACCAGTACAAGAACAGAAAGGGAACGGCGGGATGTAACACAAATTTATCGGTCATTTCCTGAGGTTTTTACGTCGAAAATTATATTTATCTTGGAGATGCCAGCCCCGGTGCGTTACGGATGCGAGAAACGGGCTAATGAAAGTTGTTGTTGACTGTAGGACGGCCTCGGACCGTTAAACAAAGTTCATTTTTATTTGGTGTCGTATATAAAATAGGCCTCAGCACCGCGCTGTACCTGAATTTTCTGCTCTCATTTTCGAACGCGTGACTCATGAACTTCATCTTCTTTTTTCTCGTCCAAAATTTTTATTGACTTTATTATCTGAGAGAATGCGTCCACTCACTTCTGTGTGTATCATATTGTTGACCTCTAGTGTTCAGTTCTACCCTAAAGGATTAAGTCATGGCTTGGATTACTCAAATACTTGTAGATCAAACAAAATTTGAATTTTTATAATGTTTCTAACGATTATCTACTCTTATGTGTGACAGTATTTGATTTTCAAAAGGATTAGTCACCTAAAATCGTATAGAATTACCCCAAGACCTAAAGTCTTCATGGGGGGATGCTGTTCGTTGTGGTTAAGAGAAAGATCGATGTATATTGCTTTACGTCTCTTAAAGGAATAAGCACGCAAATTAGAATGGAATGCATAAACATTCATTTAAAAACAAAATAAATCATTTTGAAATGATTCCTAAGTTAACCAACCAGGAAAATAAGATTCAGTTTTGATTTATATCATGTTTATACAATAATAGAAAATATATGAGCAAATGTGATATATTTAGAATAGAGTCACTGTCCTTATTTCACAAAGAAGGAAAAAAAATGTATATTTTTAATATCATAGCCTTTAGACTAGTTATAAATAATTATACTTCGATGAATGGGCAATTTTGTTTTAATATTTACGTTTAATTCATATTTCAATATTATAGCTATCTTACTTTAGGACTGATGTGATAAATTAGGCCGGTTCTTCTTACTTATTTTCCTTCTTCCTATCCTTTATTTCTACTAAAAATGTTTCAGTGAAAATGGGAGAAACTGTGCGGATCTCCCCTTAAGTTTGTTTCATCGTCTTTGTTCCAACATCATTATGTGCTGATATCCCTTAAGATCGACATTTAATGCTCGTACACACTACGCATTCCACACAAACTTATATGCAAACTGTGGAAACACAGAGCTGCGTGTCGGAACCGTCACTAATGGGTTATGCATAAACTCTAATAGGTAAATCAACATCTTGAAAAGATACGAGTACTTCTAAATGAATCAGAATAATAAGAAAAGAAGAAGAAATCAAAACAGGATTAAGCAGTAGCAGTCTAAGAATGAAACTCCCTGTTTTGCCTGTTTTGCTTATGTTGTTAGAAACATTTCAGATGCTGCTCGGTTTGCTTTTAAGCTATATTACAGAAGACATAAAATACATCACGAGTTGCGGTTAAGGCACAAAAGGTACACAAATAAAGGGAAGTGAAGTACAGCACATGATCGGTTCAGAGTGTGCATTTTGTCCGTCCGTGACACAAAATACATTTTACCATAAACTTAATTGAAAGACTATCACTGCCATGAAATACATCGATAGTTACTAGAAATTTGGTTCTTCAAAGGGTTCCAAGGCGCCAGAGTTCTTGGACTGAACTATTTTTAAGCAGGGGTGTTGTCAAAAAATGACACTTATAGCAAAATTTCCATCTATGATGCACATAATTATATCACATCTCTTATGGAATCTAAAGCTTGTTTTGAAATTCCAAATGTCAGATAGGGAAGCCAATTTATCTGACTAACATTTGCAAGTGAAAGTATTAGACAACATCTCCCACTCTAAGAAATAGAGCATTTTTATTGATTCTCATTTAAATAAGTAACCATGACAACCAAATGTTATCATTTTCAGTACACCTAGTGATACCCTCCAAAATAAATCCTAAAGCAACCCATCACATCTAATCAATTATTTATTATAGGCCTCCAAATTTGGAAAATTTTGAAATGTCCTTCCGTGACGCGGACTGATCACACTCTACAACGTGACAAATGGAAGAAAGATGGAAAATGAGAAAGAGAAAGAAAGAGAGTGAGCGAAAGAGAGAGACAGAGGAAAAAAGAAAAGGGGGAGAGAAAGGATAGAATGAAGAAAATAACAGGAAATCAGAACAAAAATATAATTATAAACAAATAAAAAATAATGCGAGGAACTGCATATAGGGAAAATGAATCACAAATGAGATGAAAGTAATAAAATAAAAGACGAAGAGAGACGACATAAAAGAAGGTCATACAAGAAATAGATGCAAATAGACGTATTAGATGCCAGCTAAACGAGAACCTCGAATAGCAGTAAACGAAATAGAGGCCGTTTTGTAGTGATTCACATAATCTCACAGGTTAATGTCTGAAGTACGAAGCTGAAGATGTTCCCCTCATCACCTAAGAACGGCTAAGTACTGATCATTATCGTCTAAAAAGCCTCACAGACCCTTATCCCGGCTATCTAACACCTCAAATTGGCCACACGAGCACATCTCACCTTATCGCGCCAAAACATCGCTTTCAAGAAAGGAGAGAGAAAGAAGAAAGTGAGAGGAGCGAATGTTATCAGTTGGATTGACTTACATCAAGATGCTTGCTACGACACCTTTCGTTTTTACAACTGATGAGATGGGTTTTCATTACACCAGACCAATATCGTCAAGGAAATTCGTCACAGTTGTACTTTTTTAATAAGAATTTAAATGCGGTAGTATCAGCAGCAGCAGCAGCAGCAACAGCAGTAGTAGTAGTAGTAGTAGTAGTAGTAGTAGTAGTAGTAGTAGTAATAGTAGTAGTAATAGTAGTATAGTAGTAGTAGTAGTAGTAGTAGTAGTAGTAGTAGTAGTAGTAGTATAGTAGTAGAAGTAGTAGTAGTAGTAGTAGTAGTAGTAGTAATAGTAGTAGTATTAGTAGTAGTAGTAGTAGTAGTAGTAGTAGTATTAGTAGTGGTGGTGGCAGTAATAGTGGTGTAGTAGTAGTAGTAGTGGTAATAGTAGTAGTCGTAGTAGTCGTAGTAGTCGTAGTAGTAGTAGTAGTAGTAGTAGTAGTAGTAGTAGTAGTAGAAGTAGTATACTAGTAGTAGTAGTAGTAGTAGTAGTAGTAGTAGTAAAAGTAGTAGTAGTAGTAGTAGTAGTAGTAGTAGTAGTATAGTATCAGAAGTAGTAGTAGTAGTAGTAGTAGTAGTAGTAAAAGTAGGAGTAGTAGTAGAAGTAGGAGCAGGAACAGGAGCAGGAGCAGGAGGGGAGTTTTAATAGCAGTAGTAGCACTCTCGTGACAGCCTATTCATTATTTTGAATGGATCAGCTATTCAATGATTTTGAATTCGAAACTCGTAAATTTCACTAGGATTCAAGTCACCTTTAATATCGTAGATTCCAACTGTAGCCATATCCGAATAACCTTGGTACTTTATCTATTCATTTTGAATAAATTCTCATAAGTGTCTCTCGTATAAGTCTTCCAATTCAAATATGAAAAGATTCTATTGATATTTGAACTGATATTTTTTAGAGATAGTAGTCGTAGAAGTAGCAGTACGTTGTAATGCTACTAAAAAAATGGAGTTATTATTAAATGTTTCAATTTTGGTAAGTATTATCCAAATTATTACCAACAGTGATGATCTTATGATCATTATAACATGATAGCCATCAAACATGTTTAACGGATGCTATTTCGGTTACTAACTTTTCTTTAAAACTATGACTTTCTCCAGGTAATCTGATTTCGGAAATACAGCCAGGTCACCATGGTCACTCAGACTCGCCTGCTCAGGGGAGGGGGGTGGGGGTGTGACTGTTTTCCTACTGTGGTCATATAGGCCTATGGCGGGGGATGTTGAATCTATATGCATGTATATATATTATGCTGAGGATTTGGGGCCTTTTTTGTCGAATAGGCGCCTCCCCTGGCTCTTTCGGTCCCCACATTTTGGTACCCACGGGCGGGGAATGGTTCTTAGAGGGTTGGTAGGCACTTTTTAAGGGATGTCGTGCCGTCCATATTTCATAAATTATTCATTTCTAAGCATTGAATTTCCGGAGGGAGTAATAATTCTGCCAACCCATGAAGCTGGTTTGTAGCTCCATGCCCAACCCATACCCTTTACCTGTGAAGGGTAGAAACCTTAATGGTGTATTGCCAAAGAACAGCGTGACGTGTATACTCCAAGGCCATATCCGCATGTGGCTTCAATGTATACGACGCAACACACGTGTTATTCGTTCGCACAGCGCACAGGTGCTACGTTTCACGCATAGCGTGTAGATTCATGGTTACATACAAACATTTTAGTGTGAATGTAACTCTATGGTTTCACGGCGGTCGCCGGGGGGTGGGGTGGAGATGTCTCATTGAGGCCGGCACGGTACATCATCCATGTGAAAACGGATAAAAAGTGTACCTTTTCAAGAAAAAGGGTATCAAATTCAGAGACCGATAAGAAGAAGATCCGCGGAAGGAGGGGGGGGGGGGGGGGGGGGAATAGTTCGGTAATGTGTTCCAAATTGGTTAAATTTCTTTTACGGTTCCTTTTTGGCTAAAAAGAAGTTTATGATGATGATGTAGGCCTAAATAGGATGTAAAATCCCAATCAAGATATAAAAGCGCTGTTAATTGTATACAAATAGGGGATAGACGGGTTTCCCTGTTTGGGGGGGGGGGGCGGTTGTAGCGATCGATTTGGATCGATTCAGGTGCCCGTAAACTTTTCTGCCTCTTATTTGTGAAAATTCGGCTCCAGGGAGTCCGATTTATGTAAGCATGTCATCGATTCAGGTGCCCGTAAACTTTTCTGCCTCTTATTTGTGAAAATTCGGCTCCAGGGAGTCCGATTTATGTAAGCATGTCATTACTTTCTATATTGAACTTTGAACAGTATTATTTTTTTATTTTTTTTGTTTTTGTTTGGGGGGACTGTTTATTAGTTGAACTTAATTCTTTCTGTGCTACATTTTTTTTTATGTGGGGGTTGATATTCGATGAGACATGGTGAGTGTTAAATGTAAAAAGAAAGAAAAAAAGAGAAAAAAAAGGAGGGGATTTCTGCCACTTCATATTTTAGGACTCTTTATTTCAATTTAATTTATTTCTACTTTTTACTTATATCATGGAAGCATATACTAGGGTAAATTTCCTTTTGCGACAGCCTCCCGAAATGAAAACAATATATAGTGTTAGGGTTGGGGTTAGGGTTTAGAGTTTAGGGTTAGGGTTTCGGGTTTACGTAACCGCACACTTGGGTGGCTGTCGCATAAGTCATTCCTATTATCAACAACTAAATTGACATGAATGGGGAAAATGGCCTTCATACCGTTGGAAACATGTTATTGTATATCGCCTCAAATATATTATTCATTCCGTTATGACAGACTAAACCGATCTGTAGACATCATTCGGTGGAGGGGAGGTGTAGGAGATCACGTCACTTAGGAATATCGGTTGCCACGGTGTAAAGAAGGAGCCCCTCCCCCACAACCAAACTAACCAAAATTGCCTTCGAAAAGTCAATCCGTCGGTCCTCCCAAGACCCATATAAGGGCGCCATAATCCCCCTGAAAAGAAAATGACAATAAATATTTTTCCCCTCATTATTGCATCCTTTACAAGGGACGTACCGCTAATCATGCACGTTATGTTTTCATGGCCTTAATTTCTCTGAGTATTAAACCACAGAAACATGGCAAGATCAAATCGCTCCCGATCTAGGTCTATGCATGGATATTCTACTCGAACATAATTAAATCCATATCATTTAGTCTTCATCAAGATGAAAATGTATTTTCTTCATGCAAGCTTTGGATAAATAACACATACTCACATGTTGTAAATACTTCTTGGTAAAAAATAACTTTACGCCACTTTTTTTTATTCTCTTGATTATTGTGACAAATATACGGTATATTGGTTAATCATAAACACAGCTAGCGCCCGTGGATGCACGGGCTGCTTCTGCTAGTTATATTATATTAGCATTATTTGGGTAACAGTCATCTCATGTTCGGGCAAAGAGGTGGTCTATTCAAATATTTTTAAGAACGAATATATTTTGATGACGAAATTACATCTTCACTGTGATAAACTTAAAGATGAAGATGAACCTCGTCCGCAAAACAGAGAAACTGAAAATTTGGTAAACGGGCAAGAAGCATCAGCCCCCCCCCCCCACCCACGAAGATACTGTGACCTACCGCAATCTCTAAACCGCTAAAGCTCCCTAAGGCTTATGCATTATTACCTCTTCGGGTAAAAGGTGATGCTTTATAGATACCCAGCTTAGTAAAACCTAAAGCTTCGCCGTAACGTGGTTAAAGCATTTTAGAATAAAGTCTATTCGTCTTGGAAATGTAATACAGAAACGTTAGGCTATGAGCCTACGTCATGGCCACATTGCCTTGACCAATAATCCCAAATTGTGCAAAAAGGGTGTGTCTTAACACCGTTGCAAATAATTATTTTTCCTCATTAACTCATCTATCTCCTTCAGATCCAAGAAAGCTTCCTTTCTTACCTGGCAGCAATACCATCTACGGACATAAAAGTTTCGTACAAAATAGTGGTAATTTCTTTATGCAATATTCCTTTCGGGATAGATTTTAGATATTACATTCGTACCACATAATCTAATGATGGTATAAGTATTCTTATTCACTTTGTTAAGTAACATTTTTAAACGTCATTAAACTTACAAAATGCATTTTTAAAATAAATTTTCAACTGAATTTTTATAATCATTAATGGTTCATGCTATCATACACATTGTGTACACGGTCAAGAGCTTGGGGTTACAGAGCTTCAAAATAATCCATATTCGGAGATTCGCTACCACATATTCGGGCATGCAGTGAGGCGTTTTATAATTTTATTTTCTTTTATATCTTATTTAGTTTTTCTTGATGACAAAAGTCGATTTGCAGTAATAGTAAAATGTCAACAATTTTGCTCACTCGATTCGCTCGCCCGCAAAATATAAACATGGAAAAGTTTATATTCGAGCAAGTGACCGACCTTTTTAAAATGAAAATGTCATTTTGTCGTACATCTGTTAGGTAATTTGATTTTTCCCCCTTTTTTGGGGGCGTGGAACTTTTTTTGTTTAGGGGGGGGGGTGGACTGCGGCCCCCGCCCCCCCCCCCCCCCCCGCCAGTAACTTTAACATCTTAATTTCTGCAATGGATTATAATTTTTTCTGGGTTTTTTTTTCAATCTTTAAACATATCGGTTATGTACATAATGAAGGATGACAGGGCCGTTATGGAAAGCAGTTATGAAACTGGCAAGGCTACCCTGTATAAATAAAACTGTAAATAAATAATAATGAATAAATAAATAAGCTCATTCTTTTTCTAATATTCGTCTTTCCACATTTATGATAACGATTAATTTGTTAACATTATGATTTGCAATATTAAATGAAAGTGTATTTATAGCGTATGAAAGGACCTTCTTGTGTTTCTCTACCACAGCATGGTATAGGTGTGAAGACTAACGTTCTTTATTTATACATTTTTAGACGACTACAGAATAAAAAACTGTTTAAAAAAATTCTCCAAAGTGCAATAATTCCAATGATTTTCCCCCGTATAACAAATAGAAATTAAAGGTTTATCTTAAAAAGGGGAAAGAGTTTTGAACTTTTAATGAAAACTTTATTTTGGTTGATTTAAACAGTTTGATGTTATGCCTGTTATAGAAATAAAAATCAGATATTGATATTGACTTTAATTGACTTTTGAGCATTGTATATACTATACCGCTCTTATATTTTACTTTATTCTAAGGCTCGTATTACAATGACGTCTCAATTTACAGGCATATTATTTATTTTTACATCTCTCTCTAAAATGAATAGAGATGAGATTTAATGGTTTTACTTCAAACATTGCATCAGTTTTCGGGAGTGAATAAAATTCACAACGCTGACTTAGAGCAACAAATAGCGCGCGAAATCTGATGTGATGTATCAAATTTAGCTGTCTGATATCTCTTAACATTGGAAAATCGCTAATGTGCAATCGAAGAATTATTGCACATCTCATCTTTCTCTCCCCATCTATCATTCTGAACCGCCGCAATAGCCTGCGATGTTTGCCGGACGGCTCCCCGCAAACCAAAGAGCATTTGGTTGGTGAGGAGTTGACAGTTACCAAAAACGACCCGGCCCGGCTTGTCGCCTGCGAGACTTGGATCAAACCGAACCGCGAGCGGGCTGGCGGGCGAACCCAGCAAGACACTGTTATATCAACACGCTACCCTCCCCTACCAGCTGTCGCTATTATTCTATCTTTCTGCACATACGTGATTTATGTTAGGCGCCCAGTGATAGGCATATAAAGCCCAAACAGGGAGTTTTAAACTAATGTTGTCAGGATGCTAACCTCTCATTTTAGCCTGCTACACCCGTTCCATAGCATAGACCGACCACTTTCGTTCCCCCAAGCTCGTCTAAACCATCGCTTCATTTAACTCATAATCTAAAAAGACCAGTTCCAGTGGTCAAAATTCGTCTGGTTAATGCCCTAAGGCCAGAGAACAAAGCCGCAGAAATCATTCCTCAAAACATTTCATAAAGCGATATTTTGGCTGGAAGTCAGCACAACCACCACTTTAAATCGCGCGCGGCGCAGCATGACTTTACATCATTATCCCGCTTGAGCGCCGCTGAAGCGCTATTTCTGCGTTTGTTTTCACGGTTTTGCGGCTCATTTACCGTCGACAAGTGAAAAGGCATGTAGGCTTGCATTGTGGTGGGGAGAGCCTTATTGTGTAGTTTTTGTGCCAGTGCTTTGAGGCGTGTGTCTATGGGGCTGTCACTTTAACTCAGGTGCAGGCAGCACTAATTGACGCCTTAATTGGGATTTGGCGTGGATTTGCATTGTATCCATTTAAAGCAACCGTGTGTATAACGCACCAGACGCGTTGAAATCTGTGCGTGATGCTGCAAAATGGCCCCTCCCTGCAGTGATGGGATCGGCGACTTCTCGAACCATGATCTTGCAATAACATCTTTAGGAATAAGAAAACTTGATAGAACATTATAACGCACATTAACATAATTCACCATTTCAATTTTGTTCTATACTTTTTACACTTGTAATATACATGTCTTAAGCCACTCTCATGTAATATGCGTTTATTTTCAATTACATTTTATCTATTTTTTGCATGGTTTGCTTCGAAACCAACCTTATTAATGTATAATTATCTAGTTAAGAAATGCTATTTAAGAATGGTAAGAAAATAACAAAAACATGAAATTGAATAAACAAACTACACTGGATGAAGCAAAGAACACGCCAACATACTATCTTCATTAGATGTGGATATGGCTTGATGAAGAGTTCGGCTAAAATGCGGATTATTGACGTTCCCGAAACTGTCCTCTGATATTGATAATCATGGAAATAATAATAGATTCGTTGATTAGTATAATTTTCTAAATTCTAGGGCACAGTTACACGTTTTTAGGTAATCTTTCTACATCTACATTTTTGTGTGTGGAAAAGGGTATATTAAACAAACCTTAATATCAGAGTCTTGCATTGATAAAAACATTAACATTCATTTTCGATACCAGTTGGATTTTTGTTTTCATTCAAACGTAAATGTAGGTTTGTTGTTGGTGATATGACAAATATGATAAATTTGAGTATGATTTTGTCAAGAATATTTTCATAACACGTCTAATAAATAGTCAATTTCTTTAAAACCGTGCTACCACACTATTATGTGTTAGTTAATAGAACTGTTTTGAAGAAAA
Source organism: Heliocidaris erythrogramma (assembly GCA_025617745.1). Classification (NCBI taxonomy): domain Eukaryota; kingdom Metazoa; phylum Echinodermata; class Echinoidea; order Camarodonta; family Echinometridae; genus Heliocidaris; species Heliocidaris erythrogramma. The sequence continues at coordinate 33,940,839 of CM046855.1, read as the reverse complement.
AAAGCTCTTTACCAAAATACGTGAAAACATATTTCTTTTTTAAGGAACATAATATATCATTCTATATCTTTAAAAATGAATTATGGCTCTAAAATGAAGAAAAGTGAAAGATGAAACTTTTATTGAAGTTATGGTGACTTTTTAATGTGATAACTATTTTCTGTCAAACGAAGTGAGGGAAAATGACTGATGAGTGCATGCTTGTACTTCTATCGTTAAGTGCTTGTAAAAAAAAGTGGCGCCAATTGTATCGACCAAAGTTTCCTGAAACCTAGCCAGTTGAAAACATTTCGGCCATTCCTGCATAAGCTTGAATTCCTATTCATTACATTCAAAATTGAGACTGTCATCTCCATGGTTTTGATTTTCAGAAATAGGAGAAATCGTATTTTCATTTAGCATGACAACCACTTCGTGTTTCATTATCGACTGTCACTTATTTGTTGTTGTTGATATAATTTCTTTATTCAAGAAAAGTAGAATACAATATACAAGTAAATAATATTAAATCGATCATGGTTTGAAAAAGAAAAAGAAAAAGAAATCATTGGAAGTGATAGGTGACTGTGTTTAATGTTACACATTCATTTTTAACAGAGGAGTTTGATCTGAAAACTGTGCAATATGAGAAACAAAGGCGATTATCTTAATCATTAAAGCATGAAATATCTCTCATAAAGGTCTTTATAGGAAATTCATGTAGCTATAGTACGAGATTTAACATAACTTAGTGCCTGTTGTTCTTTTTATTATCTCCATTCCAATTTCTATAACAGTTGTATCTATCCCCTGTTTCCAAATTGGAAAGAGTTGAGTATCAAGAACAAGTAACATTCAACCTTCATTTAATATACGATGTTGAAATTGGGTCAACGCCGCAATATATATAGTTTTAATCATCATGTCAACTCAATTACTCACAGATGTGTTGTTTTGTACTTCTAATCCCTCCTTAGATATTTTATTCTCTCACATGACACTTAATTTACTATAGCACGACAGGCATCTCTTAAAACAATACTCGCGAGTTGACGCTGTCGAGATCTTAATTGCATCTCTCAAAAAAGCTCTCGAAGGTGGGGAAGAGAGGATGGAGAAAGAGAGTTATGAAAATATCGAATGAATCGCAACTCGACGACGGTGAAAAAGTGTAAGGAGAATGAAATAGCCTCGGTATTGAGCCCTTATGATAAACACGGTGAGATGCTCTGAATGAGTTATGTTCCATCAAGGCGTATATAACTCCTTGCACGGTGCATTTTACAGAGAAGGAAAGAATACTAGCTCATATAAGATTGTAGATTTATTCTACATGCCGTTATCCTATCATTTAAATAATTATGTAAGTAAACCTTAATAACTGATACCCACAGTCATCTCACATGAAATAATGGGTAGAAGAAAGGTACAGCCTATACGCATGCCAGTAAATAGTAAATGGTCAAATTACTATAGTAGTTTTAAAAAACCGGTAAAATACGCGCTCCCATAAAAAAAAAATTCTTAGTAATACCATGATAATTTATCTGTCCCCTTAGACCTGTAACAGAGCAAGCAGACATATTTCATTTCTAAATGAGCCGTTCATGGAATGGCCCACTTTCTATAGATTTCCTTCTTTTCTTCGCAGTTTTATCTCTCTGTTTGATCCTCTTCCCTTCTCTCTCTCTCTCTCTCCCCCCTCTCTCTATCTATCTATCTATCCCCCTCCGTCTGTCTCTCTCTCCCCCCCTCTCTATCTATCTATCTATCTATCTATCCCCCTCTGTCTCTCTCTCTTTGTCTCTCTCTCTCCCTCTCTCTCTCTCTCTCTCTCTCTCTCTCTCTCTCTCTCTCTCTCAAAGCTATTCTATTCTGTTCAGCTTTACGACCGTAATCATATTTTGACATAAATGCTCTTTAGTCGGATAACTGTTGAGGTAAATTTCGAAAACCTGATTGAGCGTGAATTCGGAAAGGATGATGCGAGTCAGGTTTGTATTCATCTCGTCACATTTTTCTGTGTACATTGCGTGTTTGGCGCGCTCAACATCCCTCTTCTCGGCAAGCTACTGGGCCGTGTCAGCCCGGCGCTTAAGATTGGAGTACTGCTGCTTCAGTCGGAATGAATGGAGGAGGGAGGGATAGATTCGGAGATGATGGATTGAAGATACACAGGTATTTTGTTTGGTAAAGAAATCATGGAGTCTTGCAGTATCAATCATGGTTATCTTACGCATATTATGATGAAACGGTATATGGCCAGCTGATAACACGATGATTATGCATCGTTTCTCCCTAATTTGTTGAATATGATGTCTTGATTAAGTCAATACGTTTTGCGCATTAACAATATTAACATGAAATTTGGGTTAACATAAATGTAAAATGAAAAAATTTGATAAACAATTTAGCAGTAAAGCATTTATATATTATCTTTTTGCGTGAGTAATGAACAATTACAGAAACAGCCTTTTTCGGCAGAGGAAATAAAGAAAAAAAATTGTTGAAAGGGGTCTGTGTATGAAAGAATCTCCTATGATATAATAATTGTTGTTAATCAAGTGATATTGTTGTATTTTAAAACACGTAAACAACTTCTCCTAACACGTCACAATAAGACTTTTATCAAAGTCTTATAAATCCACCTCAACTTAAACTTCAGAATTAACAACCACACATTAAAGTGTGACTTAAGGGCAGTGGTTTCTCAGAATAAAGACTCATTTCATGTATCAATTTAGTCAGCTTGTCTTTTTTCAATCTCGTCTTATTGACAGCGCCCTGTAAAGAGAATACCAAAGAAAATAATTGAACAGAAAATGGATCCTGCTATAATATTGACTTATAAAAGTATTGGTTTCGTGGGCTGTCTTTCTCATTTTTTTCCGGCAACTTTTTGAGAGTTAACTAGACCGACATTATTGGTCTCGTGCGCTATCGGTCTTTTGGTTTGTAGCCGTGTAGTCCTACGCAGCGAAATTTGGCCCAGCAGGGAGGGGGCCTCTTTCATGCCTGTACAGAGAGTAGCAATTTTATTTTGGGTTAGTGGTTGCAAAAATACACAATATGAATAATTGTAGTTGTCTTTAAACTGACCAGAAGAATACGAAGATTTACTTTTTTCAAGAATCGTAAGCACCTAATATTGTAACATTTTGGGATAACAAAAATAATGATGTTTTGTCCTACAAGATTTAAAAGACATTATTAGATTGGGGAAAACATGGAGGTGAAAACAAAAGTAGAGGAACAGAATAGGATTCAAAGAGAGGAGAGGGCAGATAGCGGGGTGAATAAAGATGGGGGAGAGAAATGGATCAAAAGCAATAAGATTTAAAGTTGAAGAGGCATCTGTGCCATATCTTAAGCCCGGTTGGGAGGGCGATCGATGTAGCAATGCTGCTTCCTTAATTGGGCCTTTCTCTGACATCCCATTACAGTTCCGCTTCATCAAAGGGAAAGAAGAACATGAAGAAGACGACGAAAAGAATGGAAGAGAGATAGAGAAGTAAGGAGAGGAAAAAGTCATTTTATCACGGCCTTTTTATTTTGCGCTCCGAGCAAATAGCTGGAAAAGTTGACAACCCATTTCCCGGCCGTATCATTTGATGTAGTAATCGATGGCAGGTTTATTGAAGCCCGCGCCGCATCGCTCCGCAAAATGAAGTTTACATACGAGAGATAGATGGTCAGAGGAGAGAGAGAGAGAGAGAGATAAAGAGAGAGAGAGAAGAAAAGAGAGAAGAGAGAAGGAAGAGAGAAAAGAGAGTGGAGAGATAGTAACATAAAGAGAGGGAGGAAGAAAAGATAGAGAATGGATGTGTGTGTGTGTGTGTGTGTGAGAGAGAAATAGGAGAGGAGAAAGATGGGGAGAGAAGAAAGATGGAGAGATAAATAGCAACACAGGGATTTAAAGAGAGGGAGGAAGGAAAGATGCATGTGTGTTTATATATAGAGAGATAGAGAGGGGGAGAGAGACAGAGACAGACAGACAGAGACATGCAGAGACAAAGACAGAGACGGACAGACAGAAGACAGAGAGAGACAGAGAGACAGAATGGGAGAGACGGGAGATGGAGAAAGACAAAGAGCCACAGGATGTGAAGATATTGGAAAGGAAAATATAATTATACAAAAGGAAGGATAAAAGGAAATAATAATGATAGGATGGGACGGGGATGCTAAAAAAAAAGAAATATAATAAATATATAGAAACTTAGAAAGGCAAGTTCAAAACGGAGACAGAGAAATAACGAGGGAGGGGGTGACGGAGAAGGTAGGACTCTCGAGAAAGAAAGAAAGAAAGAAAGAAAGAAAGAGAACAAGACAAAAAAAAAGAGGATTAAGGAGAGGTAAGGGGGATGGGGGAGAGAAGAGTGTCTGTGATACGGACAGGTAAAGGAAGCCTCAGGACATGGCGAAATTAGCTCCGTCGTGTTAGGAAGAAGAGAAGCTGTACGCCAAAAAGCCCGCTCTCGCCCGCAGGCAACGTCATTCCTAATGCGTAATATTAGCCTTGTATCGAATAGACATTAACACGACGAGAGCATATTAAAAGTCGGATTCGACCAGAAGTCAGGGGGAGACGATGAAGAAAAAAAAATCGAAGAGTGACGACGGTAATTTGAATGCAGAGTGATAATAGCGAGGAAGAAGAGAACCGGACGGAAAAGCGAAAAAAGCGGGATCGTCTTTTTATTTCACTGTTTTTGGTCGCGCCAAGCCTGCGAAGAGTCTAAATCGTTTTAGGTTGGGCGATCAATAAGAAAGTACAGATAGAAATCGCCGCTTGGCAAAACATTACAGTGAGCGAACAATGCCATTTTGCCTTAATGATTCGAAAATTGATACCTACTCGCGTCCCACGACGTGAGTGCCGAAAGAGTTCGCTGCTGTCTCATTTTTTACGTCCTTGGAAGTTGGGATGAAGAGCGAGTAAGGAATGTGCCTTTCGTATCAAGAGGGAGCAACGAAATTAATTTGATCAAGCTTCGTTTTGTACTTCAGATCGGTTATTAATGACCAGTGATATATCATTTATCATCACCTTCAGGAAAATTAGATTTATGGGATTAATGAATCAACCGGAGTATTTAATGTTATTATATTTGACAACAGAGCACCGTGTGCGATTTTGGAATAAAGAGATGAAGTATAAATTCGAAAATTAATCTTGATTACCGACAAGACACATTTTTCAAATTAATATTGTACTTTGTAATGAAATTAAGTCTTGCACAAATCTATAATGTTCTGCGGATTCTTCTTGACATAATGAATTAATGCAAAATTGTTGACTTTTTCTTTATCACGTTTATCGATAAAGATAATAACATTAAAAGTTGCAGCAAAACTTTGGATTTTCTTTGTAATCTAGCTCATTATTTAAAAAACCGTCTGGAAATTTCAAACTTTGAAATGGGAACCATTCACATAATTATTTCTCAAAAAAATATAGTGTAAATACGTTACATTTAAAACATTATGCTGGAAGAACAATAGCATATATAGTAGCGAATAAGGAAGTAGATGAACGGGAAGAATAATATCTCTAGGGAGAGAAGGGAAATAACAAACATGATTTTTTTTTAAAGGAAAAAGATGCTAAAAACGCAACTTCCCTAGACTTAAGCCTGATTTTCACCTCGAAAATGATTTGCCCTATGATAATTTTCTCTTCCCCCAGTAAATACTATATGTTTTAATGGAATTGATTTTATTTTTCTTTCATTTTTAAAATTGTCTTCCTGTTTGTTTCTAATTTCATTATGATTATAATTTTCGTGTATTTCTTTTGCGTTATTATGTACTGCATTGTCCTTATGTATATATACATTGTCTATATTTCTTATAATTATTATGCACAAATTTCCAGAACAGAAGAGTTTCCATGTTGAAATAAAATAAAATGAAAATGAGTATCGTAAGATGGATTTTTCTTTTTAAGGAGAATATAGTGTGCACTGCAAAGAATTTTTTCTCTTACCTAATCATACATTAAGATATATACATATATCTTATCATATATCTTATCAAACAAAATAAAATCTTTGCATATGACATTCACATAAATCATACAGATTGTGTTATGATATCATTTGTGTAACATAATGTAATTAAGTATTACTCTATTATGTATTACTCAATTCACGTAAAGATGTGTGTTTGTTATTCGTAAAACTTGGTGAAAAATAAAGCTATATCCTCAAGGATGTATTTTGGTAGAAATGGTTATCCCGGTATAGCTATTTTTAATGACGCTTATTGTATCCGCTAATTAAACGAATGAGTCAATTATTGTTGATTATCTTTATTTCATATACAATCGTTTCCTACACAATGTAATAATATTTCTATTTTACTTGGCTTAACCAGACTAGAATTCACCAGCATAAACAGCAGACGTGTTACCCAGAATAAAGGTATAGATTAAAAAAAACCAAACAAACATACGCAATGTTAAATCCGGCAGACCTTTCAACGTCTGCGAAGGAAATAACATGTAATAGAAAACCACGCGAAATTTGACATTGCATTGATATAGTTCAGTTAGTTAATCGCCTCAATATCAATAGTATGAATCAAAATCTTGGCGACAAATTGGACCTCTGTATTCATGTGATCTCACTCTACCCTTCCATAGCCTCAAGATCTGAAACCAAATATGTAATTGAGATGGTCTGTGAAACAGATTGGACTCCAGTTCTTGGAGATGGGTGTAGCAGAGAGAGAGAGGAAGGGGTGTGGAATTGGGGTCTTACTAAAATCGAACAGTTACATACAGAACGAAGCAATGCATGATAATGGCACTACAAAAAAGATAGATATGTACTCGGAAAAGCCTCCAAGGTATATACGTACTTGTTGTACAAAGTCGAGTATTGTTCACACGAAGAAGTCACTTCTGTGCATTTAAGGGGTTCAGAAGGAGAGAGAGAGAGAGAGCAAAAAAGGGCAATCGTGAGAGAAAAGGTAGAGAGAGAGAGAGAGAAAGAGAGAAGGGCGGGGGGGGGGGGTGAAAATTTATAGGAAAATAAGAAAACTCACGCTAAGAGTATCGGAGTTCGGAGCGGTGGCTGAACAGATTTTAGCCGCCCCGACCAGGTAGCTCGCATTTCTGCCGGCGGCTATCGGGGCTCTATACTCTTCCCAGTGGTTTTGCGACAAAAAACTCTTTTGCGCTGGTAAACGGTCCCTCATGAAAGGCGATATGGCGACTTAGCCGCATCACCAATCCTCACCATCTTGTGCCCCACAAGAAAACTCTCCTTGTAAGTAATTCTTTTATTCCTCCTTGTCTTGTATCAGTTTTCTGCCTTATGGAATCAGCATTGAATCATAAAGAGTGATTAAAGGACTGTCAAGATGGCCAATAATTCCCCCTTTTCCTGTGTGGACAAGATTTAATTTCCATGACAGATAAAAACATGCATGAAAGTTTGTCAAAGTGCGACGACAGCGGATTAGTGGCAGACAATTGGAAGTGTAAGAAACTTTCAAAAAATGATTCCTCCGTGAGATACCCTGATAAGACACGTATTCCGATTTTCCTCAAATAGCTTAAATTTTAATTCGTTTTTGAGACCTAGCTTACAGTTTAATGAATTTTCGAGAACGAACTTACAGTTAAATTAAAGGTAACAACTAATACCCATTCCATGTGTATCATTTAAAATTTTCAATTTATATTATCACGTTCATAATTGACTTAAACGTCAATATTATTTTTATTTGCAGACTATAAACAAAGAATAATTATAGTAAATTAAATAGGTATGAATGAATGTATCAATCAGTGTTGAAAGTTCTGTCCACCTCACTAACTCAACACAATTACAGTCTAACTTCTGCGCGTACAATATTTTAAGTATCTCCTCATCGGGTTAGCATATTCATGTAGCAAAAAAGTTTAAAAGTAAAAATAAAAATAATTGGCATTTCGGTCATCAGTTTACAGCTTGGTGTCCCTGGGAATATTTTTTATTTCATAGCTGCGAGGATATCTCCTGGGTTACAGTTTGGAACTTTTTTTCACGTCAATAGAAAACCATATTATATTTCTTTTTAAATTAGTCAAAGGAATAGTGACTGACTGACCAAAGTAAATCATTAAAGGCCTTACAAGAAACGACCCATTTCTGTAATATTAAGAACATTATCATTTACATTATCTTCTCTGGAACATTCAAAAAGTTATAGAAAGTGCGTGTCGTCTTGTCTATTATTGTCGCATGCGCGATGTAGTGAGTACGGGGGTATGCAACCATTCCACACAAAAAATATGGACAACCATGCTTAATTTGCACAAATTCCCATCTAAAAGGAAGAGAGAGGAGAATAGAAACAACCAACAGAATAGGAGGGGAAGAAGAAGAGAATGGTATTTAAACTCGCAGCATTCCCGAGTGACAGTGATAAAAAGTGATTATTAGGGGTTATGAATAGCTGATGATTGCGAGGAAAGGTTTGGGGTGGGCAATATGTCGCCAGTATTTGGTCGAGCAAAGAGCAGCGCACTGTTTAAACTTGTCCAACAATGGATGCGCTCAATGCAAGCATATGGCGCGGCTTTCAGCTCTCAAGTGGCGGTCACACGTGCTGCGATATCGCATCCCGAGACGGTGAAAAACGCAGTGTGCAAGAAATTGTTAGAGATCCGGAAAAAAGTGGCAGAAATAAAATCTTAGATGGAAACAGAAACGGATAATGAAAGGGGTTTTATTCATGGGCGTCCATAAAGCTTAGATGTATACGTGGATCCATTTGTGCAGTGGGGTAAAAAGAAAAAAAATATACATTATTTTCGTTTCCTCATCGCAGTCTGATTTGCTGTTTTGGTGTGAGCCACGTCATTTAGCTCCCGATGACAGATTTTATCTTGTAAAAAATATCACACTGAAAAAAAACAACACCAAATTAATAAGTTATTGAAACGAAACTACATAGGGAATGTATTTCAATTATACAATGTAGGATTTTTTATGAGCATCGTGATTCGTGACTACAGTGAAAACTGCATTGCAAACACCAAAACATTAAGGTTCAAAGTTTACAACAGGTCTGACACCATTGCAGTACCGTAATACGTAGAACATGAATAGGCATAGGAGGTGGGGGCTGGGGGTTCCAGTCCCCCACGAAGTTTTAAAAACACCAAATATTCAGGCAACCATCACATCATATTCGGGTAGCAAGGTACCAGAATATGCCATTATTCAGGTAGGTTCCCACCCGAATATGATTTTAAAATAATCTTGTCTATAGTGTGTTTAGGTGACGAAGAGTCTTTCCTATGACTGCTTGTTGGCTTTGCTCACTCACAAAATTTCAAAGATTTGAAAATTTGATCTTCGGGCAAGAGGGGTCATCCCCCAGACAAAATTATGCACGCAGGCCTATGGCATCAATGATATTCTAACCTTTCTTCCTGGCGTGTAGCACCTTTTCGGCACTGACCTGTCGTTGCACTTATACATGAAGCCATGTAAAAAAGCCTCTTCCCATCGAGGCTCAGTTAATTCTCACCCTTACCCATCGTCATAATGATAAATATATCATTATAATTACGTTTGTCTGATTATTGGATGGTTCTGAAAGTGACAAGGCAGAATGATTTCAGGTGAAAAAAAATGAATCGTCACTGGTATGATGATGTTTAAAAACAATGCACGAATAAAACTCACGGAGTTCATTGGGAAAATAGTTACTCTCCTTAATATAGACTCATGGGAGTAAATATGATATAGAAAAAATGGATGAAGAGAAAATGAGAAGATGAAAAGAAGTAGAATCTTCCTCTAAACTGTTATTATTTAAAGAGAGCTAGGATCTCTCAAGAATAATTTGATAGTGAGTGGTATGTAACTTATCCGTACATTACTATTGCCATCTTTGTTTACAGAATCCTTTAATAGCATTTGAGAATGTGCATTTCATGAAATTAAACAGATGTTCGAAATTAAGTTTTCAAAAAGGCATATTTCGATAGCTTAAATAAACAATTCTCTAGAATTCATGGAGATCAACGAAACAGCCCGATATTGTAATGCAAAGTCTTCCTCGAACATGTTGAAATGACTGATTTTACCCAACATGGAACATGAGTTTGGGCGGCGATGAGGCGAGCATGAGAGACATCCCCGAAATTAAGGGCTATCGCTTTACGCTTTAACAAATGATCATCAATTTCTCTCCAGCCTGTCATAATATGTTTCATGACATTGGAAAGTGGGGTTGTCAGGGCTAACAAAATACAAAGAAAGAAGCCGATCTGGGCTTCTTTTCGCTCGTGATTTTCGTGCGCGCATCCCAGCTCAGACGACGGGTCGGTCGGCGCGCAATAAAATTGCTAGCCAGATGGAGGTTGTCAATGTGTGTAAACATTTGCTCCAGATCCATACGCTGGCATGTATGTCGAGCAAGCCAATTTCTCGTCGGAGTGCAAACTCGCAAAACACTATTTGGATTTGGGCTTACCAGAATTTTGAAACAGTGATTTATGCAATACTGCGTCGGAAATTTGAGGAAATCATAAAAGCTCATACGGCTTTTTAGGGCGGTTTGGGTGCAAATATACATCGTGGGCAGTATACTGGGTCTCCCGCATCTAAAGTTCTGTCTCGCCCATCAGATGGAGAGTACCCATCATTATTCAGTCAAACCTTATGAAAAAAAAAGCAAGTCGCCGTCTGTCAGGAATAAGAAACTCCCTCCCTTTTATCCCCCCAAAAGAGAGAGAAAAGAGAAAGACCATTAGCTACATGCAAAACACTTCCTCTATCTTTTGACATCGGAACTTCTCAATGAATTTTGATACAATTTACTAAAATTTCAAACATAAGGGGTTGATGGCCTGAAGACGAAGGGGAGGAGATGTCGTGATGGGTCAGTTTGGCGGGACATGTAGAGTCCCTGGACGTCGTATCGCCCGCTGGACCACTGGACATTGACACCCAACCCTTCAGTCAGAGACCACTCTCACAAAGCTGTCACATATTCATGACTTTACTTCCTTTTCGCGCTCGTGTGCCATCAAGAACCCATTCTAATCTCTACTTGGACCAATCACGTGCGCGCCAAGAAATTATTTAAAACCCAACAACTCCCCCTTATCAGTCTCCAGGGATACACGTAAAATCGAACGGAAGAGAAGTCAATGTATTACAGACGATCAGAAATGATCATTCGCGCCAAACATATGGCCACGTTTTATCCTCAAATATACACACAACGTACGGGCATCTGGAGTCATGAATTTGTTACTCGGAATTACGAAGTAAATCGTCATATCAATACAAGATAAAGGCGGATATACTTCCCTGCAAAAGTACAAAGTATTACAGATTCACTGCACTTGTGTCGTCATCACTGTACATTACTAATATATTCGCGAGCATTCTTTTAATGAGTTAATCGTTCGTAAAAATATTTTCCAAATTTGGCCATAAGGCTTCCCATGACACAAAATTCAAACGGATAATCGGGGGTGAAGTGTCACACCCGGATGAAACCCACGTCACGCCCCCCCCCCCCCCCCCCCCCCGTGGCACCCAAGATCTGAACGAAGAAGAATATATTATAATAATGTATCGCAGTATTGCAGATTGTTGGGAATGATACAGCCCTGGAAAGAATTATTAGACCAAGCTTCTGTAATAAGGGTACTATAATATTGAAACAAAATTATAAAAATGATTTGTCTTTGTATTTCATTGAATGAATACCAAATTCCAGCAATTATACCTTGCTTTTATGATATTTTATTTCCTTCTTACCACAAAAATAACACTATCAGTAACCATTCTTGGTATAATAATTTTTTTCCATGGCTGTATATGATAGCATAATAAGGAATACCTAGGATTTCAATGAGCTGAATCGGCTTCTGTATGTCGGAACAATTAAATAGAACAATGAAATTCTGTTACATGCATAAACTGCAACGTCAAAACATGCAATAACACATGCCTGTTTTAGTGATGGAGTTGACGTCGAACGATATACAATGAGTTACTGGAATATAACATTTTTGCCGAAAAAAGGGGGAAATGGTTGCTGTGTCCATAAATCCATTATATACTGCGTGCAAAAGCATAGTGGATAGTTTTGAGGGGAAAATATTTTTATTTATTTATTTATTTCTGATATTTATACAGGGTGACTCATTACCACCAATATTGGTGGTCTTCCATGAGGCCCTGATAGCAATAGTAAGTAACAATAATAGCCAACAAAATCATGAAAATAAACTCATAACAAAAAATAAATAAGAACATACATAAATATATATACATGTACTATATACAAAGTATATGGTATCTTCGTAATCAACATTGGTTTTTACGAAAATGATGAAATTGTTGCACATGTCTATCATCTTAATAAATCATCATATTGTGTAGACGGTGATATTTTCTAAAATCTGTTGAAAAATAACCATTTATATATGAGTTATTGTGAAATGGCATTATATAGTTTTGAAAGTACATACACAAAGTATAAAGACTACTTTAGCTCAGTACATAAACAAACTTGTTATATACATACATGTATTTACAAAACATATTATAGGGTAGTATACTTATTCAAAGATTAAACAATGTTTGCATGTAATTAAAGTATATCAATCGAATGGACATTGTCTGTTATAAAACAATAAAATACAAATTATCTATTATTGATAATGAATGATAAGAAATCATTCATACATTTTGAAAAGCATTATGTCATTGTACATTTTTGGGCAAAGAAACAAACCATCAAACATATTTTGCAAATCAGGGCAACAAAAAATGACATATTTCTGATGAAGACAAAAATAAAATAGCATCAAGTGAAATTTTCCAGCAATAAGAATGAATATGACTCATTTACCATGCTGTTATGAGTTTTGAGTTTAGAGTTTAAAATATGAGTTTAGAACCATTCTATTTTTTCGTGGTTTGTTAAAGCACTAAATTGAAAAAAGTCACATACAAATTTTGTATCTTTTATTGAAAATACATTTTTTTTAATTCTTATTGCTTATCTTAATGCCTAAATTATCACGGATGGCTGATCATCAAAGCCCCCACCCCCCCCCCCCCACTATTGAATAATATTATAATACATTATATATTAATAATAATAGTACATTGCTTAGTAAATGCTTAATGCCACATGGTCTATATGCGTTATAGAACATCACTATAATAATTATACATTAAAAAACAATTGTTTTTTCAGTTCAAATTTAAATTGATCCAACTGAGTGAAATTCCTAAAATTATATGGGAGTTTATTCCCAAATTCAGATGCTATCTTTTGAAATGCCCTATCCCATATGACTTGGTCTGCACGGAAATTTGAGAGAGAAGATTTACTAAATAGAAGTGTTAAAAGAGCAATAAATCTAAGGTAGATAGTAAACAACTTATATATATATATATATATATACATGTATATGAATTGATAGGATATATAATATTTTACTAAAGGGTACATTAGATCGACACCTAACAATGCGGTTTATTCCGTCATAGTAGCGACCCCTACATTAGGTCGACAGTTGTCTATAGAAACGGGACAAAAACTGTCCTCCTAATGTACCCATTAGGGGTATATATATTAAAAACAGTTTTTCTTGGATCAGTGTGAGATGAAATTGAAAAATGTTCACTCGTTCTAGGAATGAGAAGAGAATTTATATAATGACACGGGCCGGAGAGCGACGATTGAAGGTCTGTCAGGTCAGCTCATGTATTATGTGCTGATGACAACACGGAGATATATACTTTACCGACATTAGTCTGGAAAAAGAGAATGCCCAAGTTACCTATTTCTAGTGCTGAACAGATTTTCTTTTTTTTTAAATTGGATGACTTAACAATGATAATTAGCTTTCAATGATTCATATCTTCAGTATTTCTTGTCCAGTCTCTGGTTCTCTTTTTCTGCTTTTACAATTAAACTTGTTGCAAAGCTTGGATTTCTCCTTAATAATTGTTCTAGCTTTTTTTTAAGTTGCGCTTCGTATTAATCAATTAGGATACTTTATAATATGAAATCGTGTTATTATTTAAGGGATATCGGCTTAATAGACATTAAAAAACATATTTTGCTCCATTCGTTTCTCTTTCCTTAAATTACGCTTAATTCTTCAGACGTTGCCGCCCTGCTTAAGCAATTCCTTTTCTATATTCTAATATTTAACCTATATCTATCCATCTATCTATCAATCTACATCTATATCTTGCTTAATCTTTACTGTTCGTACAACCCGTAGGACGCTCGATACATTTATCATCACTACTCATTGCAGTGTCACGCTAGCTTTTATGCATGTATACAAAACATTATAGTCAGCGCGGACTTTGACCCATCTCTAATCAAACCTTTCTCTCAAGTGTCGTCCCATCTTCATGCTTAAATCAAGAAGGGGCGGTACGGAACGCATCCCTGCCGAGATTGATAACCATGGCAACGGACGCAGGTACGCGGGAAAACGTAACGCGAAGATTTTTTTTTCTAGCCTGTCCTCTCCCTAACGCGCGCGCGCTTGGTGCGTTTATATTGAACTTGTGAATGGGCGACGGAAAAGAAATCTTTACATCTTGGCTTTGGCGCGCTTTTCCACTTTCACTCCATCTCGTCTCCCCCTGTTTCTAAAGGGGCACTCCAGCCACTAATTGTCTCTGAGGACAGGGCAGCTTGACGTGGGGACAACCCTCTCTCTCTATCTCTCTCTCCAGCTCTCTTCACACCGATTCTCCGCCGACTGCGCCCCGGTAAGAGTCGCATGCTTCATCCCAAGTACAATTTGGAGGGTTTGGGGGAAATACCAATTTGTTCAATTTCTTTTGGCTGAACTATTCTCCACAAGTGAGAGTTTTCAACTTAACGGTTTCCTTGTTGTGATGAAACACTTCTCGTTATTTCTCTATGCTGCCTTTTTTATTCTGCCTTGCGATTCTAGGGCCCTCGTTCGATAGCAATTCCTATTCTCACTTCAGCTTAAGAGTGCGCAAGAGCTTTTGACTTCTATCGAGTTAATTGAATTATTTCGAAGCTCAATCGTCGTTTAATTGTACCTTGACTCATCAAATAGGTCAGATTTGTGTCATGTTATCGTCATGTCTTCTGTTCCATTTGTATCTTACGTAATCAGTTTATATCATATTCATTTTAAAGACCTTATCTTTATCGGTATCGTTATATGCCGATGTCGAATGGCTACCAATTTTGACCTGTAGTAAAATCCCGCATGCATGAATGCTTAATGTTGTCATTTCACAAAATCATTTTGACATACGTAATGAAGAGTACGATTACGTGTTTTGCCGTTTCAGCAACATGTTTTCAAGGTGCGTATAATAAAATCTGTAGTTTTTAGTATTCTAGTAATTTCTTCATATTGTTTTTATTTACTCATTTATATATTTAATTTTTAATTTTCACCGTAGCGACAGTGACAGTTTATTTTTTGTCGACAACAATATACATTCCGTAATTTCACTGGCGAATGTTTCCTCAAATATCGTCATGTGCATAATGTTGCCGGCACATAATATTGCAGGCAACTCCATGATAACCCATAGTATAACAACGATCACGACACACGTCATTACCGATGGTTAAAGCATAAAACCGAATGCTGATGATGATGTTAGATGATGAAGAAAATAATGTTGATTAATAATGATGATGATGACGATGACAACGACGACGACATTTGTGATTATAGTCTTGGGACCCAGAGGAGTACATTTCCTGCAATGTATAAGGGTAGTAACGGGATGGATTGTCACCTCCGACAATATTTGCCGATTGTCGACAGTATCGTGTACTGTGAAGACGCGACAGAGCTCATTAAAAATTGTATGACAATGTACTTAACGCATTTAATACCTTGTTGCCATTTCAACTTTTTGAACCTGTGCATGGTACGTATTTGAAAGCCAAAAAAAAATGATAAAGTTGCTTATCAGTGTTCTGCAGCAAATCCGGGGATACGGGAATACAGAATATACTATTCCTTTTAATAGATTTTTTGCATTCATTATATCCACCTTTCACATTCCTTCATGCACGTTATTGCCGCACTGCATCGTGTTTATATCTGAATGTAAATAACATGACTTTGCAGATTTGCGTCTGATCATGGACAGACTAGAGCAATGCGTATTGTTTGTTCCAGATACACAAAAACATAAATTTAGTAAAAAATATCAAACGCAAGAATTGAGTGATATCTATATATATGTACAAACGTTGTACTGGTACTTAATCAGAGCTAAAATGATGCAATTTGATTAGTATGCAGTGTCTAGTTTGTCCAAAAAAAAAAAAGGTTTGTGTGAAAACGCGATTAAAAAAAAACACAACATGAATTCAGGAAGGGATCATCGATTAATCCTAGCGACAATGGTATATTGATAGAATTAAAACAATCATGTAAACAACAATAATAACAGCAATAATAATAATAATAACAATAATGATAATCATAATTATAATGATAATAATAGTAGCAGTAGTGATTAACATTAATCATGTTAATAGGAAGAAGAAGAAGAAGAAGAAGAAGAAGTTATACGACAACACTGCACATGCCATAAATATATTCAACAAGTATACTTTTCTTCACCATTTAAATTTTTTTCGGACAGTATTGATTCATTTGCAAAGCGTTTCCGACTTTATTACATTATTAACAATAATCAATGAAATAAGAAAATAGAAGATTGAGAATTCAGACAGGAGGCGTGAGTTGCAAGATACTGGGTCTGATAAGCTGTTGGTTAAGAAATAACATTATTAACAATCTAAATTATTCAATGTTGTTATTACCTGGAAAAAAGAAACATTCTGAATGTTTACCCCATGCAGGTATAATTTTCAGACATATTTTTCAGTTATCATGGTGCATTTTGCTTGAACGGAGAACAAAATGCAGTGGCGGATCCAGGGATCTGCTGTTGCCGAGGCGGCGGGGTGGGGGTGGGGTGAAAAATATCAGACTAGCAAAAAAAAAGGGGTATCAAAGTTTGCCAGGGGGTGCAAAAACACAAACTTGTGAACATTTTCTTCTTTCTGCATCTAATTTATTAATGATTCCGGGAGGTTTTGGTCGGGGGGGGGGGGGGGGGGTACTTACCCACGTGCCCATCTGGATGATGGAATGGTTTATATTTCTTGTCATGAAAAATCTGCATGCTGATCGGTAATCTAATGTTACAAGATTTAGTCTGATTTGCTTTTACGATTTATTCCCGGGTTGACTTCTCCATTTTCAGACATCAGCGCATGTTCTAAAATGCAAAACTTTATGTTTTATACTGGACGATAATATTTTGTATAATCTTATGTTTATATTATATTAATCCTACTTCTTTTTATGTCATACGATGTGTACAATATCTTTTTGGTTTGGTTGTATTAAATACTCTATGGGAGCCTTAAAAAATACATCTAACATAATTACAAGTATATATTTTACAGCAAGACATCTTTGTGAGAATAAAAAAAAAGATTATTGTGTTGTCTTCCGATCAGTTCGTGTAACAATCACCGTCGCGCTTTATTGTTCCATGATCAATCACCTTTACTTTGGCTTGATGGAAAATTTTTGTCTGTTGCTATGACAAGCTTCTCTCACCAATGCATATATACTCCTATTCGAGGTGATACAATTTAAAACGTTTACCATAAAATAGCCACTCATTTCAGTTTTTAGGTCGCATTTCAATAGCGGCGTGTTTTAACAGTCTAAATAAACTAAAGTTACGGCTTTCTTATTCCCGAGAGTCGGTTGCTGGAGGATGTGAATTTGCCGAAATCTACACGAAAAGCACTCACAGTGGAGAAAATATTTTTCCTTTCGGACAATAAACGAAGATATCATGACCGTATTAGCTTACAATTAAGAAAGGGTTGATGTTTTCTTCGCCGTATCATCATTTTTCACTCGATAGCTTTTGGGCGCGAAATTGGGTGAAGAAATCGTGTTTGCTCTGACGATATCGAGAGAAGCGCGTGCGGGTTTTGAAATTTGGCGCGTAACCGAAAACAAGGCAAACGAAACAGGTACAATAAGCAATCTGTGGTCGCTTCATTTTACTTGAAATCTAATCTGCCGAATGTCTGTATATGAAATGCTAAAAATGTGGATTTTTAAATCTCTCGCAGTTATTCAAAATGACAGTTGGCGGGATTGTGAAAACGTTATTACGATTATGCATAAAAGCAAATTTATGGAGGGGAGGGATATCTTTTCTGTTAAAGTAGTATTCATAAAGATTTCATTATCTATAATACACTCAATCAACCAAAAAAAAATGACTAGGCCTATGTACATATGCAAATGATGTAAGATAAATTTAACTTTTTATAAGATAACCACATTTTTAAACTATAATTCTTCGAACAAACTATAGCCTAAATCTTGAGTTCAGCACACAAACGTTATTTAGTTATACACGTATAATGAAAATATATGAAAAATACTATTAACAAATAACAGTGTATATGAAATAACATAATTCATGATTTCAATATCATATTGATGAACTGTTATAATACTAATATAATAATACATACTGAAGAGATATCAGCACCAGGCGACTTTTTGCCCGTATGCCAATGTCTTATACATACTACTCAACCATTCTGTCGATCGAGATTTCATTGTAGCGTAATTTAATCGAAATTCTCATAAATAATCAAAACATCATCGTGGAAATACATGCTCAACTAGCTAAAATGAATATTGACAGACATTAAAAAATATCCTTTGTGTCATTATGACATTACTCTAAATGTCGCCAGTCTTGTCACGCTTTTCATTAATAGGCGATGCAATAAAACATTTTCGTATAGACATAAACATTATGACCAATAAATAATTCTGAGAAAGCCACACCTTATCAGTATACCTTGTCTGAACATGGGCTTCCGGGGGGGGGGGGGGGGGGGGGGTTGGAGGGTGCAAACATCAGAGGCGATGTCAATCCATTATTTCACAATTTTTGTATGTGTGGGTGTGTCCGGGGGGGACTTACGTTCCTTATATCCATCTCTTCGCAAATTACATTAAAGAAAATTAATTGTCTATTGTAGAGTCATAAGCAACAGTAAACATACACTGAAGTCATAACTTTTCGTAAGTGAGGGGGGGGGGGGGGGTGCCCAATTGCCCCCCCCCCCCTTAAATACACATGCGTCTTGTGATTATTTTTTATTATCTAGAAGAATCGGATCGTTAAAAAAATACGAAATGTGTATTTCCAGCAGATTGATACACAAAAAATAGTAATTACACTGTGTAGATTCTTGACGGGTTAATCAAATAATAACACTGTGTACGTGTATAACTGCCTGTGATCAGGGTTATCGTATCTTGTGGAAATAGTGAAGGATATTAAAGGTCAATGTCTCTTTTTATAAGACAAACAGAAGCTAGAACACGAGTCCAGGTGCGGATAATAGTAGTAGTAGCTTGCAGGTGGTGTGTTCTTGTTTGGTGTTTCGGACCTCTAGTCCCCGCTCATAACCAGCCGTCCCGGCCCCGCTATAGGTCGGATGCTTCCCGATCCTGCTAGTGTCACCGGTATATCTGATCATTGCGACACCCAGTGTTTTCTCTTTTGAAAACAAGATTAATACACCCCTCAAAACGAATTTTCCACGTGCGTTTACTTTAAGTAAGGGTTCCGATAGCTCCTTATCAGCTACACACTCCACTTTATATAACCAACCTCTTGTAAGGACAACTGACTGCCGGGAAGGGATGGGAGGAACTTGGACAGCATTCAAACAAAAGAACAACACAAGATTGCTTGGTAAATGTAACAATACTTGGGCGCACTATAAACTGAGGAGTTCAGTACTTGAAGTCGCTGCTCACGTGATGCTGATAAGATAGTGGGCAACGTCAGGGAGTGTAGTATGTTGAATTAGTT
Organism: Heliocidaris erythrogramma; assembly: GCA_025617745.1. Classification (NCBI taxonomy): domain Eukaryota; kingdom Metazoa; phylum Echinodermata; class Echinoidea; order Camarodonta; family Echinometridae; genus Heliocidaris; species Heliocidaris erythrogramma. Next base: position 33,920,920 of record CM046855.1, on the reverse strand, counting down.
TGCTCCGTTACATCAACTGCATATGCATACGCCAAAAGGCACGCGTGCTGGTTGATGGAAAAATAAACATTTAGCCTCGCTTTTGCCTCGGCTTCAAATTTCTTTAAATGCTTGTCTACAAACCCATCTTAAAACATCTATAAAGCTGATAGAGAGACAGCACAAGACATTAGATGTGGCGAATTGTTTCCTTTGATTGAGGGTGTTCTTTGACTCGTAATTTGTGTCTATAATTTTTTGACTGGTCAGAAAGTACCATAAATGAGTAGGAGTGATGTATATAATCATTTTGTTTTAGCAATGCTATCATCCAATTGTTACCTTTACTGTTTTTTATAGACTGCGAGAAAATACTTTTGTTTTTCTTAGTAAACCCAGCCATATTAAATATTGTGATTTTTCATCGCACCTTGTTGCTTGTTCTCCTCTTTGTTAAATAAGTAATTTCTATTCTCTAAATATGATAAAATTACAAAAACCAGTAGCTGTATTTCAATATTTTTAATGAACGTTTTAATATTATATTATGACCCAAGAGGTTGGATGTATAATATGAATTTGTGCCGTCTGATGTCTTACTGGATTCCGCCACAATTAGATAACGATAAATTAATGAACAAACATAATTGTTATTGCATTTAAAACATGTAATGATTATTATTATTATTATTATCGCATGGATTCTAAATTTAAATTTAAAATGAGGAAGCAGTGAATAATTTTTCAGTGTGTAAAATGTGGGGTACACAAATTGATGAGAATGAAGTTTATTTTCGCAAAATGACCCTCCCCGGCTATTCTCGAGTCTGACCATTACTTTTTTTCCCTCCAATCATTCTCTAGACGATTTATTTTGCACCTTTGAGTCATTTTGCCCTAAATCTCTGTTCAAGGAGAAGAAAAAGCCACATGTTAACATCCTTTCTATTTAATATCCCCCATTTTCCCTTCTTTTTTGTGGTACATTTTGAATTATCGTTAAAGATCACATTGCAAGAAAATTCCATCAAAATAAATATTGGCTGAATACTTATTATTGCATAGATGGCATAAATTAAACAAGGTTATCCAAATTCAACGCTTGGAAACATTTGAATTAATGATTATTATCAATTATAAAACGGTAAAATACAGCCCCCGATATAGCAGCTGAAGAGCTCCTTGAACGCTGCTGAGATGTGTGACGACACACGAAGGACCAGTCCTGTCTAAGCAGACGATGTCCCATAACATCTTACACATTTTTCAGTGCCTGTTTTGTCATCTCCTCTTCACTTATTTCTCTTACTTGACTAGCGTCAGTCTTAATGTTAGTCTGTTGCCTCACTCTTAACTTCGTGTATCGTATTATTTTGATGAAAAATGCAACGTCAAAAAAATAAAGGAATCAGTCACTTGTAAACAAAATAAGACGCCATTGTATTTTCAGCTGCTTGCACCGGGGCATGTTCGGCGTTTCAAGAGGGACCGAATACAATCTGTGATATTATTCGGAGGGCTTTTCAATTTGAAAGTGGGGTTTATTTCATTGATCATTGACCCTTCTCCTGTGTATTTACAATCAAACGGTTTTAGTTATCAGAATCAGTTCACTTTCCCTTTTAGAATGGTGTGAAATAAGGTCATGTTTAAATGTACCAAACTCTTTATAATTTGATAAATAATTGCATTGCAATTACGTTCATTCATTATAGGACGTCGTCTGCTTAAGCAGGATCGATCCCTAGTGTGACGACATCAAAACATCGCTATATTTCTGGCGAATCCTCGGATATTCCAGATGCTGATAAGAGCTTTTATTTATGTTGTTTTTATAATCATCAGATACGCAGTTGACATAAAACTTATACGATTGCCATCTGTAAGCTTCCCAGTTTCTAGTGATACATTAATTGCCATATTTGTGATTTTCTTTGGATAGCTACTTTAAACTGACTCTTCGCGCGCTGGAAAAAAGTCCGACGCCCTCTTTGCCACGTTAGTAAAAGGATTCTGACGAAATCGAAGAATAAGAATACATGCTTTTTAAGAAGAATTTGAGGCCATATGAATCGGTTTGTCGTAGACCTTTGGTCATTATAATTTTGCATCGTAAAAAAATGTTATCAGATTGAAGATTGAATAATTAATAAGACCTTTAATTTTAACCTGATTAAAAAAATTATACAAGATTAAGACCACAGTAATGTTGTCTATAGTGAACAATTTATTGGTTGTTATAATTTATATATTCTCTAAGTGAATTCAATTTCAGTCATTGCATAGACAAATGCACAAAACGAAATGAAAACTGGCAAAAGGTGATATAATTGTTTCTGCCATCAATGTAATTCCAACACACATCTTAATCTTGTATTTTGTTTGCCTTGAAAAGTAAGAAATATAATATAGACTGCGCATCTTTCTAGAAGACGAAGATTCTTTGCTGTTCTTAATTATTGTTTCTCTTTCCTTCCATATTAATTGAGGGTAGTGGTGGTAAGGTAGATAAAAACATTGGGGGTCATCCCAGTCGACCAACAGATCACAGGACTTACAGCCCAGCAGACCGAAACCAACGAAACAACCAAAAAAAGGAAAATATAGAAAATAAGAAATTCGAAAAGGTCCACAAGACCGACGGCCCACAATACCGACAAAACAAAAAACTACATAAGGGAACATGGACCTTTGCATTATCTCCATGATAAAAAATAAGAAAATAAGACCATTCCAATGTCTAATCAATCTAGTCCACCTAGTGGGCAATATTGGCTTGATTGTGATTTGTTAATGGTTTAATAGCTCCACGACAAACATAATGGGTTACGATGTAGCCCTGAATATCAACAACCCAAACCAGCTCATTAGACATGTTAGAGGGTCAATCTAGATAACCCAAGGAAGAATAGAACGAAAAATTGCCCATTGATTGGGCAATGTCAACAAATTAATCGTCGTTCTGTCTTCTCCGAAGCAATATAAGACGACTGTGAAAATAGGGATTTATATATTTTATCACTGGCTACATTATACGCAGAGCTCGTTGTGCCTTGTGTCTTGTGCATACGATGTCAATTTATCCATTTTCTAACTTCCGATTCTAATAATGACAATCATTAGGATTGGATGACCTCATTTTGATTGTGGGTATAATTAAATGATTAGAGTGATAAGTGGATATGTTTTGTGAGTAAGACTAACGTTATGACTGTGCTGTTTTTAGTTGAGATTTGATATAGAAGTTGTTTTTTAACTCTGTGTTTTAGAGAATAATATCTACTTGACAAAATAAAAAAAATATGAGATGAAAAACTCAATAACGAGAGAGTTGCAAAAAAGAATAACACTTTATCGTCTGTTAAGAGTCAGAAGGATATAACTCCGTGCAAAATAAAAAAAATTAACGCCCTTCTGACTCTCAAAAGACGATGCATCATTTTTAAATGAGAATTTTCATGACATGGCTTATAATGGATATAAAAATACAGAACATTACAGAAAATCACAAAGAATTGAAATCTTTGCATGTAAAGATAGGACATGAGTAAAACTAGTAAGAATCTCGTGTAATCCTGTGTTTTGGGAGCAAATTACTTTAAAGAAAAAGTTCAGTTCATTTTTATCTCCTCCATTTATAGGAATCCGAAAGAGAATACAACAAACAGTTAATTAAGATCACAACCAGGGCTCGAGATTACTTTACCGAGTAATTGTGATTCCGTTTCTACTGAAAAAATCAAAGAAAAATGACTTTAACGACGCTTTCTTTTATAAGGAGGGGTTAGCACATGTATACAATTGATTAATGGCAAGAAGTGATCGTGATGAGGATACTTATTCGTTATTGTCAATACCAAAGTGTCAGTCCTGCATAATATCTTTAAACTCTGGTAAGGTAGATAACGACTTAAAGCGCTGGGGAACAGTTTTACATGATAACTAGTGGGATATCAATTACAATTCAACAAGTGACAACAAGATTTCAACTTTACCCCATTTTTTTCTCGTGGTGGTATTAGCGATCAGACAACAATACTAGGTATGATGAATGGAAAGTAATCTAGTTACGTTTGTTTTCACAATCCACTCCTCGTAGTCAGTAATCGTTGAGATATAAGTAAATATATGCTCGACTTCTGACGGTGTTACCACAATCGGTGGATTGCATGCGAAGTGATGAAGAAATAATAGCAATTATGTAAATAGCAACCAGGAAATTACACAGACTCGTTCGTTGCAAATATAAATAATATTCATAACAACAAAGAGATCATTAAGTATTACGGAATATGTAGAATGGTGAGGTCTTGTTGTTTTTTAACCGATGGGGTTCGGGAAGGGCACATGGAGAGCACAGTATGAGTTATTATTAACGATGAAGTTTGTAAATAAAAGGGCAGAGATGTATAATCATATTACATATAGGAGGTTTGCAACGCATGAAAGGTCAGAAGAAAAAAATATAAGGTACATTAGTATCCACGTTATTTACAATACCAGCCGTAGATTTTTTAAAATCTAATATTGAGGAAAAAATAATAACTAAAAAAACAGAAAGAGCAAGGACACTTCTGAACCGAAAAGTTTAGATCAAAATAAGGTCATGAAGGTAGAAGAGAATCAAAATAATACAGAAGATATGTGTATACTACTTACGCTGAACAATCGAAATAATTCCACGCAAATCTCATGAATACTACAAATAACATAGTTCAAACCAAAAGAGAAAAAACAGGTAAACTGAGAGACGCGAGAGATAAAAGCCACATTAATTTAAGATTAAACCACTTCGAAATAAATCTTTCCATGGACAGTCCAAAAAATACAAGAAAATAATTATGATCGTATATCACGATCCATTTTACAATGCGAAAGGCAAAAAACACCGTTAATTAAAACATTATTGGGAAAAATTGGGGGCTAGAATGATTAAGACTGAAAAAGTGAAAATACAATATCTGCAGATGCGAAGGAAAGGGAAACTCATTTTCACTTCTTATAAGACTTTCATTAAGCTGGAGATTTTTATTGAATGGAGAAGCCTTCTTTGTAAGCACACGACCTGACTTTTTGTCACAACTCGAGGTATTTAATGACCTTTCAAGCGACAAATTCTGAGTTGACATTAGGCGAGTCAACACGAAGGAAAGGGCGGCGGCGACTTTAAGTCAGAAAACCAACTCTGGATTACAAAGGGAAAACATAAAAGGATCTACAGAGACAAAAAAATGGTCTCACCATAAGGCAAATTGACGCACTAATCAGTCATAATTCGTTATACCCGAGCGATCTCACATGATGGGTAAACAAACAGACGGGTATATGAGTTGAAATAAGGAAAGAAAAAACATAAAATTGGTATAATTCAAACAGTTTTAATTTCAATCCATCAAACGTTTCCCTTGTTTTATCGCGTCATTGTGATTATTGCTTGCCTGGTTTCCCAGCACCATAATGCATTGTAGATGCGTTATATTTCAGTTGAAAAGATGAATCTGCCTCTTCCCAGGGATTCATGAGTCATATAGATTGATATAGGGAGGTAGATCATGGTTGATCATATTGAATATATATTTTTTTTATCTTTCTACTCACAAAATAAAATCATAATAATGAGTCTTTCCAACCACTTGTGAAGATTACACTTATAACACATGAAACTAACAAAGGCCTAAGAATCTCGATCTCCACGGTTTCACAGATAATTTGCTCATCCTTTGTGACTACAATATGCTTATCTGCCTTATATACTTGGCAAACCAAACACAATTTTATTTTTGAATATGATGGCAAACAGTTACTGCGCTTTTTTCACAAGTTACCTAAATTTTCATCCAATGGAAAATGTTTACCGTGATTGGATGTAACAACATGTTCCAATATTACAGGTTTCTCCTTAATATATACCTGATCATTTAAGTGCAATGATTTAAATGAAGATCAACACCTAGATTCAAAAGAAGATATTTGATATTCCAAAAGGGAAATATTTTAGATATCACATAAAAAGAGATAACTGGGGACTAACACTCTGACACGTAGTTGTATTTTTCACTGTAAAATATATTGTATTAATATTATATTTTCTCTTTTATTATTTTGAGAATACATTCGATACAATTTTCAGCACAAAATATGCTATATGAATGGAAACCTGTCACATGATGTGATGTGAATTTGTCCATGGAAAATATCCTATGTATCTGAGACTTGTTATGCAATACACATACGATAATTGCCTCCTTACAAATGAACGAAAAGTAATTCGTGCCACTTAACCCAAGCTATGAAAAGTTGCAAACAATTTGAAGGTTCGCGTTCCGTGTTTTCGCAGTCATGATGAAAATGGACCCAATAGCGGGAGGGGTGTCCAGGACTCTTCCACAAACCCCACCCCTGTAAGCACCCGGGCCTTGTTTTTCAACCCCTCCTTAATATAACGGGTGATGGATGGTACCTTTAAAGTAAAGTGCAGCCCGCTCTTAACCTAATATTGACCAAACTTACACGGATTAAGTGTGCAAATTTCTCTTGGCCGCCAATCCCTACTCTCCATGTCTATTCTTTTTTCTCCTTTTCCTTTGTTGTTAAAAAAAACCATGAAAAGACCGCATTCATTACTCTGCAGGTATCCATGTATCTTTAAGCTAATTTCCATTGCATTCAGGTGCACGTCACTTAGTTTGAATGGTTATACATAAAATTGGATTTCAGTTTAAGTCCTATTGGTAAGTTTTCCTCTAGAATCTCTAATATCAGAATATCTAATATGTAAGTAAAAAGAGTATATGTAATTTCTCTTGACATCTTATCTAACAAAAATGACATTGTATTAATCAGACAGTTTTGTAATTATGTTTTATATTTGTTTTTTGAGTTACCATATAAAATGGATAAGTTGAATAAAAGAGACATTTTTAAAAGGAGGAACTAAGCGTTAAGAAGTACATTCCAAAAGGTCAACTCTTTATTTAGGTATATCTTTTTTCGAATGAATATGATAATAAAAACAATTTTAAACTGAAAAGTCTTCACAACAAGTCAAATCTATTTGAAGATGTAACTAAAAATGACACTTTCAATATTTGATTGGAATAGGTGGGAATACAAAAAAGAAGAACAAGAAAAAAAAGAAGAGCAAGAAAAAAAAAGAAGAACAAGAAAAGAAGAACAAGAAGAACAAGAACAAGAACAAGAACAAGAACAAGAACAAGAACAAGAAGAAAAGAAAAAGAAGAAGAAGAAGAAGAAGAAGACAAAGAAGAAGAAACAAGGTAGGTGAGATAGAACGAGAGAAAGAAAAGATATAGCAGAAAGGCAGCGAGAAAAGAAGATGAAACGACCACCCTCCTCTCACTCGATGTCCCCCTTTTTCTATCGCATTTCATACATCCATTGCATGCATATCACTGGGAATTTCATACAAAATAGGGATATTATACATTGCAAGCACGATATACTTTGGCTATTTTGGTTTTGTGTTTATTAAAACAATGTTCTGATGACACATACAAAAATGAGCTACTTATATTTCTTATTTCTGAAAATAGTAAAAAATAAGAAGACTTGACAAGAACAGGGACTGCAAATACACAAATAAGTATATTCGTATGGTATGTCGTAATATATACTTTTAATCTGAAAAATAATTTATGATCTTAAAAATTTGACGCGAATCATCATTACATAATCTTTTTTTCCAAATCAGAACAAATGTTTTAGTTGATTCAAAATGGCGTGTGTCATTATATTCTACTTTAACGATTGAAATGGACATTAACGAGATAGGGTGTGTAATTCATTTTGCTCTCTCTTTATCTCTCTCTGTCTCTCTCTTTCTAACTCTATTTCTCTCTCTCTCTCTCTCTCTCTCTCTCTTGTCCCCTCTTCCTCTGTCTGTCTCTACCCTCTATCCATATCACTGTGTATATCTGCTGTGGGTTTTTAAAAATCTTTCCTCTTTCTGTTTCCCAACAATAATAGTCTTCTGTTCAATACATATCAATGTAGAGGTGTTGTGGATCAGTGGATAAGTCCCCGGACTGTGAACCACGAGGTCCGGGGTTCGAATCCCACCGCAGCACTAGCGTCCTTTGGCAAGACGTTAATCTACATTTGCCACTCTCCACCCAGGTGTTAAATGGGTACCCGGTAGGATGCGAAAGTTAATGTCGTTTGCTTAGCATGTGGCGCTTTACAGCGACTGGCTGGAATACTCCCCAGGGAGCGGATAAAGTGCACCAATGTGTGCGGGCATGTCAGAATCCAATGACCGGGGTAATAATATATCTGTAAAGCGCTTAGAAACACAACCATTGATGTATTAGGCGCTATATAAAAGCGGAAAATTATTATTATTATTAATTTCACGAAAGCATTGCCGTAATATCCATCGTATTTATTCTGAATTATCTTACACGAATATTGTATATCGCATCAATCGAATATTCTATTTTGCTAGTTTTCTTCATTTCGGGATTTTGTCAGATTAACCGCGATTTATAGGAGTGTTCCTTTCATTTGCGTGTCAAAATTTTTACAAAACACATAACGCTTTAACAACTGCTTACTGGTATAATAGCGACCAACCAACGGAAAGTCAAAAGAAGGGTCCTCCACCCCATGTGTACAGTGCAATTGTGTTTGAAGAGTTAACTTCTTCAACAAGAGTTTATGACAATTTACAAGGACCGGGCACTCTAAGGCCACTAAACGTAAGCTTATTCAACTAAATAGACATCGCGCTTCATAATCAGTAAAGTTTCGATTACCTAATGGTTGTACTTAATACCAATCGTTGTGTGCCTGTATCAGACTGCTATATGGTATTGAAGTTGCTCATATAAGTTATATTTTGAGGAATATGGTTGGATTCAAGTTTGTTATTTATGGACCAAAGTCTAATTAGGATAGTTATTACGATATACAAATCAGTGATATGCAGTGATAGGACCCTTTCACATATATATTGCGCGAATATTTCCTGCATCTTCATTCTAATATTTTAACGAAGTAGGGGCATATTTCAAGATGTTTAATCGAAATGGTTTAATTTCTTCTTTCTTTTTAAGGATAAGTCAGAAACCAACGTTTCTGCATTCTGCAATATTTTATTCATTAAACACTTGGTCCTTGACTGTTACAATGATCGCACAGCCATGGTTATACACTTCCAATACATGCAGGAACTCTTTTATTCACTCCTACTTCATCTAATGCCAAAGTCAAATGGATAAATAATTGAGGCACGTGTATGAACTTGAATCGGATAAAAACTAAGAAAGCTCGCAGGGCGTCAACGTTCGCGCCAAATGTGATACTGTATATACTTTCTGTACTTTTCCGCTCAGAAGCGCCCTTTAGGTCGGACCGTACGCCTGGCATATGTCTCCTCGGCCGAGCAAGTTGGGCGAGGAGCGGAGCGTGCGATCGCCGAGTGAACTTCGTTTGGCTGGAAAACGTCGGCCAGTGAACAATTCAACAGTCGACAAGAAAAAAATCGGGACTTGATACTTCGATTTGTCTTGAAAGAACGCGTGTACTAAGTAAACAAGGAATGGAAATGTCTCGAGTAATTATGAGGTATAGTGCAGTTTCATATTGTATCGGCAATCTGCTTCTTTTTGAGGTTTGTCGGTGTACTGTCGCAGTTCTGCTTTTGTGTGTCGAGAGGCTTGGACTATAAGTCAGTATGATCGAGACCTCGCTCTCCGCTTTTCAAAGAATGATTTCGAAGTATTTTCTCAAAAATTCTACTATAGTAGAAGTAGGAGACTAAGTGAAAAGACGAATAGAGTTTTATTCTCACTTAGAAAGAAGTAACGTGCAATACCACAGAAGCAATGTGATTATAACCATGATTTTTAGTCATAAATAAATAAAATAAATAAAGATAAATATGGAGAGAGAGAAAAAAAAATAAAGATGAAAAAAGAGGATGAAATTTTGACAGTGAGGGTGATACACTAATTTAAAAAGTGATTATTTTGTTGTTATAATTATATCAGTCATTGATAATAATAATATCAATCTTTCATTTATTGCAACCATATGTTGGATTTTGTACAAAAGGAATAAAAAATGGTTGACAATGTTATACATCTTGCAATAAAAATGCAAAGATTGACATATAAAATACATAAAAATGAAAACATAATACTTAAAAAACAGCATTAACAATTACTGTACTCAGAAAGAGATGATATAGCAGAATTTGAATTTGGTGAAAAAATATATTATCACAGAAAGCAAATATCAAATATGACCATCGAAAATCAGATTCTGATCAAATACAAAATGAAAATCCAAGTGAAAAATTCTATCAAAAATAGAAGTTTCCTGGGGTTATAGAAATGGAGGAACAAGTAACAGTGAGACTGGTTTGAGATGGATTTTCTATCATCACACTTACCTCTTTACTCTCCTTGGTCGACTGATAGGATAAACGGTGGACCAACACGGTCGACTTTGTCACACGTATATGCTCTAGGCAATAAACCAGTCTACACAGGGTTTCGATGTGTAGTGAATAAAGAGCGAAATAAATGCATTCAATATAAAGAGATACGTTTACAGGGGATATTTCAAGTGTACCTATAATGCTGCAGATATAAATGAAAGTAAACTTCTTTATGCATTTATATCATTCACAATTCAAAGGCGGAACTCCCTTAAATATAACATTTAAAGAGAATGGATATTCCCGCCGAAGAATTATAAGAACAGTCTCTTCCATACCCTTACCCCACAGATGGTGGTGGCTCATGAAGATTTCCTAACCCTGACTATGGCGTGACGAAATTAAGCACAAAGTCATGTAAGCGCGCGACTAAGATACGGAGCGGATGGAAGATCGTGTGGACTTTATAGTTAGGAACACTAAACCGCTATTCATTTAACACGCGATATGAATAGCGGTCCTTATGAATAGTTGTCAATATTTGTCCTTAGTAATGGAGGTCCTTATGAATAGCGAGGTAATTTGTCTATGGTTTGACGCTATTTAGAAGGACCGATATTCATACAAAACCGCTATTCATTTAGTCACGCGTTATGGAAAGCGGTCCTTGTGAATAAGTGGTCCTTATGAATAGCGGTCCTTATGACTAGCGAGGTTACCCCGTAGCTACAACCTGAATAAACATACAACTTGCCAATAATTGTTTTATAATTATTTATTCATTTGTCTGTTATTTATTTATATAATTATTTATTTATTTATTAGGGTTTTTTTTTCATTTATTTAATTATCATTATTACTAACATATTACTATTGTTTAAATATTCATCATTCTCATTATCTATTTTAATTTATTTATTCATATATTTTATTATCTTTATTTATCTATTTCATTGTTACTTTTTGGGGGGTGGTGGGTCCCCTTAACAGTGTTCCTCATTGAAAAGTGCAAAACGGGAATATGTACACAAAAATCATATCCTTCTCTCCCTTGATCAGATTTTATTTATTTATTTATTTATTTATTTATTATTCATTTGACAACATACATCAAGATTAAACAAAATATGAATACATAAAAGAAAATGATTGATTGAAAAGGGTTTACTTAATAACCATGACCTGCAAGTCTTCCGACCGACCAAGCTAGCGCAACCACGATAGGAATATTGAAGAATGTTATAAATACATGCATAGATATATATGAAACAATATAAGAGTAGGAATCTTGTATCTCAACTTAGAGCGGACTATTATGTGATATGAAGAATATTAAAACAAGCTTGACTATAGTACAGTTTTATGAAGGTTGGATAATGAGTAATTTATTTAAACATCTTTCCTCAGGATTGGTATCCTTCAAAATAGTTTAATAATTCAACTAGATGGAAACATGCATTTGTTGCTTATAAGCCGATTTTACTGTACTTGACTCGGGAATGTTACTCACAGACGGATATTACCATTACATTGTTGTCATGATTTTTATTATCTAGGTGTCAAGATAATACAGACGTGTCCCTGGAGCGTAATGTCCTGTTGTTCTCTCTTTGAAGGTTATTTTGTCTAAATAATGCATTTTAATCATAAAATGGCCGAATCGACCCCCTTAAGAATGAAAACAACCTGGACAGAGAAGAATGTTGACAGTTTTCGCCAACACAAAATTTTGAGGATAAATCATTTTGCACCTCTATAACCAGAAATGTACATAACATTGACTCTCTTTTATTCGAGTCGACAGGATAAACTAATATAAACCAAATTATGGTTAAAAATTCTAAGTGATTGTGATCTCTAAATGCTCAGCATGCTAGAAATAATGATCTATTACTCCCATATGAACAAACCCAGTGATCTGACGATTTTGACTAAGTGAATGTCATCATAATAGTTATCTACAACTACAAAATTGTTCTTTCTTCTTCTCTTTGTTCGTTTCCTCGTTGGTCATTTTCTAATTTGTCTATTCATCATTAATATTATGGCATTCTATTTTGTGTATTTTATTGTCAGTTATGTTTATATTACCATAGTTATGATACATAATCTTTAACAGTGTAATTCAGCTCTTATCGTCAGTGCTGTATAAACCAATAAAATGTTTAAGTCTTGAAAATAATGTAAAATAAAACATAGCTTGCATGTTCCCCGTGTTGCTCGGGCAGAAGTCAAATAACATGTCAAGACAATATCAAACTTTAATAAATAATTGTCATTGTCACATCTAGTGCTACTTTGTTTGCCATACATAAAATAAGATAATAGTGTACTTCAGTATATTGTTTGTACACCGAGATAAAATTGTAAAAGGGTATATATAATGTGTATAGTTATGTCAATATTGTCTGCTATGGGGATGTCACATATTGTGAATCATATTCAAGAACCAACAAACGTCTGATTAGAACTGGATGTGTACGAGAGAATCTGCACGTCTGTCAGCCGAATAATAGCGATAGAAATATCATGACAGCGGCTGAAACAAAAGCTACTTGTGACTTTCAAATGCCAAACGTATATTCGGCGTTAGAACTCAAGTATGAGCAGTTGGCAAAAATTGTCATAAATATTCGTCATTTTTGTAAAATATTATTCTTTAACCAGACTAGTCATGTTGAATTGCAGGAACATATTTCTGATGTACCGGTAAGTATAATTTTATATTTAAATGGAAATAAAGCTGATTTGTTTATCAACATTTTTTAGAACATAAGATAAGACAATAAGAAATACATGTACTACAAAAAGCTGTCAACCGGTGTATAGACAGACATCTATCTGCTCGCAAGATCGTTTCATACGTCACGTACTCCGTCAATGCATTTTAATAAAAATGTATAAAATTCTACCATGATTATCAATATTGATCTATTTCCCTTATATTTGTTTATTGTCTTTCATACCCTTGACATTTTACAGGGTAATATTTGTCCAGAAATAGATTTTCAGAGGATGCTGATGGAGCTGTAAATATCTTATAATATAATACACTAAGGAATTCAGGCTCTTTTTTTGGTTCAAATAGGCTCCTCCCCTGGCCCTTTCGGTCCCCGCCTTTTGGTACCCACGGGTGGGGAAGGGTTCTTAGGGTGGTGGGAGGCACTTCTTGAGGGCTGACGTCCCGTCCATATTTCATAAATTCATTTTTAAACATTGAATTTCCGCAGGGAGTAGGCCTAATAATTCCACCAACCCATGAAGCGGGTTTGTAGCTTCAGGCCCAACCACCCCATATACCTTTCCCTGTGAAGGGGAGCTATGTCAAAGAACAGCATGGCCATATATCCGCATGGCTTCAGTGTACAATACATTATTATACACACGTGTTAGATCGTTCGCACGTACGTGTACAGGTCATCATACAGGTATAGAGTTACATCATTTGAAGCTTCATGGTCACACACACAGTTTAGTGTGTATGTTTCACGACGTTCGCTACCGGTAATTTTCCTTCGAAAATATTTCCATAATGATTATGAATACGTATAATGATATTAATCCCTTCTCCCCTCGCCCTGGGGGTGATGGGATGACAATGGAATGGGGGGGGGGGGGGAGCTGGAGGGGGTGGGGTAGTAGGGGGAAGTCAATCCGTCGGTCCTCCCAAGACCCATATAAGGGGGCCATAATCCCCCTGAAAATAAAATGACAAATTCATTTTTTCTCATTATTGCATCCTTTACAGGGGACGTACCGCTAATTATGGATGTTACTCTGAGTATTAATAAACCACAGAAACATGGCAAGATCAAATCGCTCCCTCTAGGGCTATGCATGGATATTCTACTCGAACATTATTATATCCATATCATCAATTTTCATCAAGATTAAAAGGAATTTTCTTCAGAACTCATGCAAGCTTTGGATAAATAAGACATATTCACATGATCAGGGGCGGATCCAGAATTTAGTATAAGGCGGGGAAAACAAGTGCAGGTTTGTCAACTTTTGGAAAAGGCAGACCTTGGGGGGGGGGGGGGGGTGGCGAGAATTTTTTTTTAGTCAGACCTAGAAAATTCGCTCAGGAGGGGGTGGTTCTATGACATATAATTCTGTGACAAGCAAAAAAAAAAGGTTTCATTTTTAAAAGGGGGCGGGGGCACAATCAACAAAAGGGCGGATCGTCTATGGTCAAAATGCATACTTTCCTGCCATTGAACGGGGGGGGGGGGGGGGGATGGGGATGGCACGGGCCAGAAGCACCCCCCCCCCCCCCGGGTCCGCCAATGGACATGTTGTAAATACTTCTTGGTAAAAATAACTTTACCCGACTTTTTTATTTATTCACTTGATTATTGTAACATAATATATACGGTACGGTGATTAATCATAAACACAGCTAGCGCCCGTGGATGTCCACGGGCTGCTTCTGCTAGTCGCTTTATAATGATAAAGATATCAAAACCGCTCCTTTTATTACCTTTTACGTTTTGACTGTATTTTTCTAAACTAACATAAACACTATAACAACAACATGACAATGTAAACGTCGATAGAGATTTATTTTTCACGCAAAAATCGTATGAATATTTTCACTGCACGTGGCATTGGTGCTTTGTGACTAAATCGTTTAAATTTCTGAATACAGGAAGAATGACAATCAGCGTGTGGCCATATCCTTTAAAACATGATTTACTTTCACATTTTCCCCTATAAAGTTAGCAAATCTCCATGCATATTTTTTTAAACTATTTTTTTTAACCATCGACACTTTAAATGTTTGAGTATTGTTGGCATATGTGTACTTTATTATACATTGCAATCAATGCCTAATGTTGATAGTACTTAAATAACACATTTTTAAACAAGAAATGGCCGATGTCTAAATGAGACTTGTAAACCCCCGAAAATATCACGTCATTCCAAGATTATAGTGTTTCATACTTTTGATTGGTATAATGTTGAACTAGATTGGATATTACTGTACATAGTAGTAGTTATCTCATACAAAAGCATGGATCGTTAACAATTATTCAAGCTCTTCCGATGGATAAAGACAAAATATTTTCAGGGTAAATTATTTTTGGTTCATGCAAGCAGGAAAATTTCACTTAAAAAAAGAACCCCAAAACAAATATATATATATATATATATATATATATATATATAAATGTGAAAGAAATTGCGAGAATAACGTTGCATAGCTCAATCAAAGTTCCCCAGAGCTGTCCTCCCTTTTTTGAAATTTTTGCAAAGGCTGAAAAAGTGTCTCCGCCGGGAAACGAACCCGGGTCGTTGGCTTAGAACGCCAATGCCTTAACCACTAGACCACGGAGACGGGTTAGTGGTTTCGGCGACACCAGATTCAATTGACCGACAGATTGACAAATCCTCAACCTTATTAATTAATTCCTTTGTCGGGGGCAGGTGAGTTTTGAACAAAGACAAGCCGCGTATATATATATACTTTATCATGAGATAAACTACGTGCTAAGTATTGTACAATTGAATAAAGTGTCTTTTCTTGATAATATGTGTACTGTGAAATTAATGTGATTTCTTTTGCATTAAACTTGAAAGGAATCATATGGCCAAAACCTATACATCATATATGTGAGTGAGATAGAGAAACAACAATTTGTAGTTTGAAATATTATGAAATGTTATGAGATTAAAGTACAGTGACTATGAATTATGATAATTATACAAATCACTGAGACATGACAGCTATAATCTCGTATGATTTATATGTACATGTATGAATATATAAAATGAATAATTGGCGATATGAACAAAGTCGTTCAAAAGAAGAGGCCCGTTTTCATCTGGGTCCAAACGCCGCCATGTTTGGGCCCCTGGTAAAATGCAATTGATTCAATTGCTGCATCACGAATTGGCTCTATCGATGTCGCCGTCTTCGCGCCGCTTTAAATAAAACTTGTCTGGCTGGAAAACATTGAATAAAATCGAATAATGGGAAATCCCAAACTAATCAACACAAAAAGGCCGAGAAACATTCCCTTCAACAGAAGATGAGACATTATGCTTCAATGCCACGGTATACAATAGAACTTTCGCGACATCAATGATTTTGGAACAAAGAACGGAGAAAACGGGATCTATGAACCATAAAGGGATGACGTTCAATATCATTTGCCATGTCTATGCGAAATACAAAAAGGCCAGGAACAAAGTGGATAGGGCTGATCGATGCGGCAGTCCTGGTCTTTGCGAAGAATAGGACCAGAATAATTAAGAACCATCAATTGCTGCCAAAGGGGTTTTACGAGCCGTTAATCTCGTCTCGTCTTTTTGATTTGTTTTGAAGCGTGCTTATTATGAACTGTGACCGCTACGTATCGGGGTATTAAAAAAAGGTGCTCTTAAGCTTTCATGAGACATAAAGGAGATGGATTATCTCTGGTCACCGTGACTGCTCACCATCTATAAGGTATCATGGAACATCATGGTGGGATCGTGAACTTTAAAGACTTTTCTTAGCTTGGAACCATTTGAGGTTCGTAGTTTAAAGACATAGATTAAAGACATTGAAGAGCCAACTCTTGCATCATTGATGATTTGATTAGGCGAATATTTTGACGCTGCCCTGAATCCGCTGACCTTGAAAATATTATTTACTTGTTACAATAGAACATACAAATTAAGATGTTGAGCTTTGACACCTATCAGAGCGCAAGAAAACAGCATGAATCAATTTTAATAAAATTCAGGGAAATCATTTTAGACTGTTCATCTTATTGCTTAGTTTATCGGCATGGTAATCTAATTACACTTTGGTTTATGAAAATGAATCATTAATGGTCTTTAAAGGCATCCTGTGACGGTAAAAACACGAGTTTTGAAAGAGGAAGACACCTCCGCACACACCTGCATTTTGATGAAAAGAAGCTAGTTTTGTTTTGAGAAGAGAAAAGGTTTTCATTGGTAATTATATCCTATAGACTTCTCCTATAGACTCATCCACACTACCTGTACCCAGATGACGGAACAAAGTTTCACCCTGTTTTCTTGAAAGAAAGAAAGAAAAACACTTAAGCCCCTTCATGTATTGGCATCGCACGAACACGGGATCTCGCAGAGATCTTGGTCATTTATGCAAATTAGAACTTTTCAATTATTCGGGACCGATTATCATGGAACACGAGGTCCGGTCGATCGCTGTTTTCTTTCTTTTCACTAAAACATTCGTCTTAATCCCCTTCCAATCATCTTACATCATGATCGTTTCCTTTGCATTTTCCCTTCCAAAATACGCCAGAGCTTAGGTTTTTTGAAACAGAATCATAGAAATGGCTGTGATTTTTTTTTTTACTGTGATGTAACTCTCTGATGTGATAGCCTCCTGACGGGAAGGAGCAGAGAAACCATTTTTAAATCAAGTTTCATTCCAATTCGAAACAAATCTACAAAAGAAAAGTGGTTTGTTATTGAAAGGAAAACACACTTCTAGACAAGATTTGGTATTTTTAGTAATCTGTCAAACCAAAACTCCTTGGTCAAAATTACAAAAATATATGAGTCTATGTAGAGGTGTCATGGTCTAGTGGATACGTCACCGGACTGTGGATCTCATGGTTCGTGGTTCGAGTCCCGCCGCGGCACTAATGTCCTTTGGCAAGACATTAATCCACATTTGCCACTCTCCACCCAGGTGTAGTAAAAGGGTACCTGATAGGAATTTATTCCTTGAATGCTTTTAGCGCCTTAAGGCAGCTGGGCTAAAGCCAGGGTAATAATACTCCTTTATAGGCGCCTTGAGCATCCTCTGGGATGGATACGTGCGCAATATAAATGTAGCTATTATTATTATTATTTACTGGGCTTAATAATGACTTTTAATATGAAGTCGATGCATTTGATATGTTTAAAATAGAAAACAAAATAGAACAGTCATTCAAATTGTATATATTCTTTGATAAAAGGAATTGGAAATGGAACATGAATTAAATACCCTTTCCCATTAGTTCTCATTCCCCATATCAGTCTTGTGACGTCTGATAAATAAAGATTGCTACACTTAAGTAAAGAAGGCAATGGCTCCTTTCAAGTAAAGACGAAAGTCCACATAAACACACAAGTGACTGAAATAAGTCAATATAAGGAGAAACAAACCGGCAAAATGAATATTGGTGTAATTAATTCGATATTGATATTAGCAATATTATGAGACCCCTTGATCCTTACAATCGAAGCGTGCAAATAGCTTTGAAATATATGCAACAAAGGAGATTGGTGACCTTTAGAGATACATCTTCAGTATATTCATTATGCGAAAATGAAAAAAAAAGGTTAAATGCAACTATTTGGTTATTTCTAACGGAATATGGAATAATACCGATGGTAACTTGCGTGGCGTCTTAGCCCCCTTAGGCCACGCCCCTTCACCCGGTCACTGTGCCATTGGTACCTCTTCTTATTTACCCCCGACTCAAGCGAATAACGTGCGTGCGTACCCACATAGTCCATTGTCATCGCTCCACGTCTTCGTTTGCCACGGGGGTGCGCGATTGTGTGTGTGCTGTATGCGCGTGTTTGCCGATATAGTTCGTCGCCTCCGATATTACCAAAGGGGGATTCTCTGAACCATTCAGCCGATGAGCCAAGTCATAGGGGGTTGGGTCATCTTATCGTAGTTTGGTGACACTTGTTCTTCAGCGCTAGTGGCGTTCGCACTGTCTCTGACAAATCGGCTCAAAAAGGTCTCTCATTTCGGCTACCCTCGCGTTCATTCTCATCCTCAAACTCGATTTTCTTTACACCACCGCAAATTAATTAGCGCATTTATTCACCGTGAACCTGATCTAATTACGTACTGTGTGGATACATATTATACGTTTTCTAAGTGGATGGTGCAGGATTACAGTTATCATCTTTAATTAGAGGGATACCTTTGTGAATGTTGATTTTTCATCACCCACAAGAGATCAGATTTCTTTTAAATGTCTGTGATATCACCTCAAACTAAACCAGACACTGGTTATCTCTTTTCTTCTCCCGGTTTCCACCCCAGCCGACACGCCTACATGAATAGCCAGGCTCTGGACTTCGGTACCGTTGGTCAGCTTCAGAGCGCCAACAAGCACGCTAAACTCTTCTCGGCGGATCTGCTGAACTCCGCCATCCTAGAGGACACTGAGGCGGCTATGAATGCCGCCAAAACGAGTTTTTCCGTCAAAGACATCTTGGATCTACCCCACGCTGCCGTCGCTGCCGCCGCCGCGGCCGGTGTCGCTGGAGCGACGCACCCGATTACGGGGCTCCCACTCGACAAGGCATTCCTTACAGACTCACAGATGGAGACACTGAAACAGACGATGCATAACGGAGCTGACCAGACGACAGGCGGTGGTGCTGGTGGTGGTCGAGTGGATACTGGGGTGGTCTCTGGACAGACGGGTGTGGATTCGATCTACGACCAGAGTGATAACCCATATACCAGATGGCTTCAAAACCAAGGAGGCGATGCAGTGCATTACTCATGTGAGTTTTGTGTTACTTTTATTTCTACAAATGTATTTAGGTCATTTATGTATGGTTGATATTCGCGAAGCTATACACATTTTAAAAATTGTTGGACAAAGTTTTGTTATTCGAAAACACATTTGATGTGACACAGCCTAAATAACACTGTGTTTAATAATTTATTTCATTTGCATTGAAGGCCGACATGAATTGTAGCACTCGTAAACATTTTTTTCTAAATTATGTTCCTTGCTTTTTGAATTCACAACGTGTAATCAAAAAACCAAGTCAACATTCTCGCCATTCGCCATTTGCCCTTGGGATGAGAAGACACAATTTTACATGAAAATTACAACAAAAATGAAGAAATGACAATGGACAATGGAATTGAAAGCCACCTATCATATGTAAAATGAGGTCGTGACATCAAACTAGACAAACCACATTTAAATCGACAATTTTCTTCTGGAAAACGAATGTGAAACTGTTATATTCTTTAAAAAATGTTAATTGTAATGACAGTTATTATCTACTAGCCAAACAAAACAAAGAAACTCCGCTTGCAAAACAAATTAAGCAGAAGAGAAAAGAATTTCTAACATTAAGTGATTATTTTACTTAAAATTCTTTTATGTGTTTTTTCAAGTATTTAAGTAAGTTGTTGGGGGTTTTTTTTGGTTATTTTTCTTCTTTCTTTTTTTTTCCTTTTTTTTTGGGGGGGGGGGGCACAATAATTTTTATCAATTGTTTTGCTTTAGGATGTTTGGTAGTACTCTAATTATTTTATTTCAAAGTTTGTTTTCAACCGCTCTTACCCGAATACATTACATATTATACGTCACTGTTGATATTTTTACAATTGTAAAAAAATATAACTTCTAAGATCAGGTTATGCTGTCAGTTTTTAAAAGCCCTTTGGTTAAGATGAGTATTGACCTAAGAGTCATATCCTTTTTGATGTAAACACCGATGACCTATGATCAGATTAAAAAATAATCGATTCAAATTTTACAGCAA
The DNA here is from genome assembly GCA_025617745.1 of Heliocidaris erythrogramma. NCBI lineage: Eukaryota > Metazoa > Echinodermata > Echinoidea > Camarodonta > Echinometridae > Heliocidaris > Heliocidaris erythrogramma. Next base: position 33,900,036 of record CM046855.1, on the reverse strand, counting down.
TATACTTTTATAGACATGCACACATATTAAGAATATGGTTTACACTTCACAGGTCGGTATCATGCTCTCTCTATATTTTTTTATTTTTACTTTTATGTATTAAATATTTTCCTAATTTTTGGAGAAATACTGATCTTCAAACACGTGGTGGTATGATATTGAGAAGCATTATAAGTATAAGAACGAATATCGAGGTTCAAAAGTCTAGGATATCTTTTCTGTCATAAATTAATGATATATTTTAACAGAAATCTTAGTCTCATGCAACTCAATCTAAAATAATTTCAATGTAAACCATGATTTCAATAACACAGACAAGCATGACTTTGGGGATACGCTTTTTGCCAGATTGTAGGTAATTAACATTTTGGTAATTATTTCGTTTGTAATCAAAATATGAATTATGCGATAGCATATCTTGCTCCAAACGATATCGTTGAGAGGACCCACAAATTTCAAAGTATTATAATTAGTTTTCTTGATATACAATTATAATACGTTTTCTTAATATACAATTAAAATTAGTTTTCTTGATATGAACTTCAACATCCTATCGATTTACTGTTTTCTTATTCTTATACAGATATCTTCAATTTAATCACAACGATATAGCTTTTTAAGATTGAAAAAAAATTTACTAATGCACATGCTGCAAATGACTCTATTTCTTTGACATGCACACGAATGTATACACATACATGATTAATAACCTTTATGTAAATACATCGCAGGTGCACTTTTTGCCTTATTCCCGGAGTCAAAGCAGCGTTTGCCAGTCACTGCCATGCTCGATTATCTTGTTCACACCTACTTCAAAAACACGAAAGACAACGAAAGACACAAACACAACAGAAAACGGGGGGGGGGGGGATAGAATATCATTCACCGGGACTCTGAATATCAATCTAATCTTTACCTCAAACAGGGTTTAATCCGTTAAAGGTCGGTCCCAGACGTAAATAATCATATCTGATTGATACACGTCTGTAAAAACCCCAATTACACATTACACACCGAGGAAGTGTCATTAGTCCTCGTATGCTGTGTTCTTCTTCACACCTTAGCCCCCAATCTATCACGAATCATATCATTATCTTGTTGTCCTGCTATCACTGGTCAAACTACCACTATTTTGTCTGATAAAGACCTAGACCATTACATTATGTAGGACTACGTAGCAACAGGTGCAGGTCTAGTGAAAACAGGCTTACTCTCCAGTGTAGTATAGTTATAAGGTGTCCTCCACCCTGTTTACATTTTACATTTAAAAATATTTTTAATTGTCATTCTACATGGCATTTTGTATTACCATATAAAATCCATAGAAGACATTCATGACTTTGTTGCCCCCCCCCAAAAAAAAAAATAATAATAAATAAAATAAAATAAAATGACACACTAATCAAAGTTTGCCATGTAGGAATGATAGTAACTCTGATATCTCATTTTATATTAATTTCAAAATACATTATAACAATCATAACAAACACATCTTTAAGATGATAATTCTGATGCTACACTTTTGAAAGTGATAATGCAGTGGTAAAATTGGTAAAAATCTATTGAAAGAGGGAATGTACAGTCCTTCTCAGAATATCACCTTAAATTTCTTCTCACCAACAACTTGCAAGGGATCACAATACTTAAAACTGCTGCAATGAACAATGATCATACATTGGCAATTTCAAACAGACAATACTTCCCTACATCGAATATTCCATCAATTGTGTTAAGACGAGGAAGACCTTCCCTACAAAGAGGGAATTCGTGCACAATCCTAAAAACCAATTGCTTCAAACTGAGTGTTGATCGTGTAGACAAACTATTATCAACAGCAAAGATTTATAATTCCATATATGTATATCCTGAATCATGGATTATTCTTTAAAAGATAATTGCGTATATTCCTATATATTCATAATAAACAAATGATAATGTGTTATAAATTCATTATATACCATCAAACACAATACAGATCTTCGGAGCGTATTATCACATTCAAACAATTATCCACTGATTATTAGCATTATCATTGCTCTGTGCCCTATTCCATACGCTCTTTCGCAATGTACACTTCATTTTAAGGTTATTGTGGTGTAACTTAATATAATGAATTAAAAAAAGCTTCTGAAAATTTATACAGATTTTTATTGATTGTAATTTCATAAAGACAGGATATGACGTAATATCTATAACCGCATTGTTCACTTCGTGGTCAGGTATTCAAAATAATATTTGATAAAATGCTAACCTCATATACATTGTGATTCGTTCATTTTTTCACGCGAATACCACCATGTCATTACTATCATATCACCTTTACCTTTATACCTGAGCATATTGAATGTGTATCTTGCATGACATTGTGTCCATAGTCCAGCATAAGTCAACTAATTATGTTTTAACGACGCGAGGGATTCGGGGTGTGAGGAGACTGGAGATAGAAATAACCAGTGCTGAACCGACCTTTTTTTTTTGCTATTGGCCAGCCAATATGACTTCAGTAATGTAGGTTATATTTTCTCCTATACCATCAAAATATTGTTTGTATTGCGGCAATTAAAGCTAACAAAACGATAGACCACTCGGTGCACTTGTCCCCCTCGTTAGGCTTATCGCAAAGTAAAGTTTACATCCACTGTAATGCTAAGGGCAGTGCTCTGTGTGTTTTTTTATTGAATCGTAGTTTCTTTATCTCCTTTTCCATCAAAGGTAAAATATGTATACAAGTAGGCATCTTGCTCTGAGAGGAGGACAGCATGCATAATGGCATTTAAAATCTGACATTTTATCATTGTGTATCATAAACTTTTGGGTAGGTTACGGCGTTGGTTTTGTTCGCGTCATTGACATAATTGCTCTTTATCATTTTCATCCTTTTCAGCTTTGGCTCAGAATACCGTATCCCACAACAGCACCTCATCCACCGCCACATCTCCGACTTCCACAACGGCATCCGCTCAGGTTCACGAAGAAGACGATGACGACGTCGATTCCATTGCTTCCGATAAGGACGGGGACTCTGCGAGTCGTGACACGTCATCACCGTCGTCAGGTGACCCACCTAAGAAGCGAAAGCGACGCGTCTTGTTCTCCAAAGCCCAGACCTACGAGCTAGAGAGGCGATTCCGACAGCAGCGGTACCTATCAGCACCAGAAAGAGAACACTTGGCAAGCATCATCCGCCTCACACCGACGCAAGTCAAGATTTGGTTCCAGAACCACCGTTACAAGCTGAAGCGAGCCCGTCAAGAGAAGGGCTTGGACTTGAATCCGTTACCTTCTCCTAGACGAGTTGCCGTGCCGGTGTTGGTGCGGGACGGCAAACCCTGTAACGCTGGCATGGGTGGTATGAACGGTGCCAACATGGGAACCCATGGAGCGGCAGCAGCAGCGGCAGCGGCAGCAGCATCGGCGTGCATGTCAGCAGCGGCAAAGTCACACCATCACCACCATCACCACCACCAAGACTCGTTGCTGGCGCCCACGGCTGCAGTGACGGCGCCACCTCCTCTACAACACATGCAACACTACCCGTCACCTTGTAGTTATTCGACAGTGACCGCACCATATAATAGTAACTACAGTTCATTCAGTAACATGTCTATGGCTAACAACATGCAGTATACTGGTTCGATGGCCCAACCTTGGGCGTGGTGAGATACTAGAAACTCTATTGATACCAAAAAACACTCCTGAAATGCTGTTGTTACTTTAAACTCTGTTCGTAAGATTTCCTTGAAGGACCTCAAATGAAATAATCGTGTTTCGTGTTTTTTCCTGTGTGATACAAAATAATATAACGAACGCTCAGATCAATGTGAAAAGATTATATTCATTGACATAGTAGGAAAGTAAGATCATAAAGATGGGAAGGTGAGAAGGGAAAGAGAGGGAAAGAGAGAGAGAGAGAGAGAGAGAGAGAGCTTATTGAGTAAGTGAGAAAGAGAGAGAAAGGGGTGTTAGCAAAGAAACTAAAGTCATCATGAAATTAATTTATACAAATGGTACAATATCTTGCTGGCCACTTAGATGTAAATTCGGTTACTACTGAAATAATGGCCTTTTTGAGGAAAATGGGAGAAAGTAAGAAGATGGAAACAACTTTGCACTCACAGTGATAAAATGAGTTACAATCTGGTTTAACACAGACTGAAAAACGACGATTGGTGATGATGAACATTTAACACAATTAATCTAAATATGATATACCAAAGAAGTTAACTCGTATGAAATGTCATTATCTACCTGATGTACATAAGAGCTTCTTGCTTCAAGTATATTTAAATCTTTATTGTTTTAACTGGTTAAAAAGAGCTGGATCCCGTTCCCAGAAAACCAGCCCAATGGCAACGAAAATGGAACACGACAGTAGTTGAAAATCGTTGGGGAAGACTTTGCGTTTAGCCCAAATTATGCGTAATTTATTGTACGCTATAATGCTGCATATATATTTATTACAAAATGCATCTTGTCCTCATGCTATTCAAACAGTTTTATCCCTTTTATAAACTATTTAATGAGATCAAAGTCCTTGCTTTTGATGTGTATCGATTCGGATTATTAAGCAACGTTACTTTCTTGAAAGAATTATCGCTCTTGTTTTCCTTTTAATCGCGATATCATGCGTGATTTTCATTCCAAATATATATTACACTCAACGTACAGCTCGTAGAAATATTTGAATATCATCGAGCATGTAGACATAGAGAGAGAGAGAGATAGACTTTATACACTCTGCACCCATTTAACTTTCACTTTATTTTTTTAAAACATTTTATGTATTTCTTTAATAAAAAAAAGATGCAGTAAAGGGGAAAACCAATCACTACCTGAAATACAAGCGAACCAACAAATTTTCTAAAGAATATAATATCAAATTTTTTAAAAGGCCAGTAAATTTAGAGGAACGTTTACATTTTGAAATGTTGCATTTGCCATAAGAGTAAAATCAAAACGAAAGTGTTGGTAGGTAATTTTATATGTAGTACACTTAAAAAATTCACCATTAACTTTTAAAAGTAATTCTGTTCATACTTCACAATGATTACCATCATTATTGTAATTATTATTATTATTATTATTGTCTTATTAATTATGTTTACCAATACTTTTAAGCCCATTTCTAATTTTCCAGTATACTTTGTTCCTCTCTCGTTGTATATATCATCGATATGTAAGCAACCCACGTAAACGGTCCTTAGATATACTTTAAAAGCTCGACAAAATATGTCCGAGATATGTACGTGCATGATGATTTTCCATACCATTACACTGATCATGTTTACAGCATTATGAACGGAAATGATATGACGTAGATAATCACATGACAGCGCCTTTTGACACCGCATACGTTGATCTATAGAGTCGACAAAAATTATAAATATTTTATATTATATATTAATGACGGTAAAAGTGGTATTCCTTGAATAAAAGATCTTTACGGTGCGCAACTTTGGACTATAAAAATTGTAAAATGGGTTACATCAAAATATCGGAAAGCTTTATTTGAAATAGAGGTAAAATAATTTCGTGTAATGATTTACTCCCATCCAAAGATTACTGACTATAATAACATACTTTAATTTAAACTATATTGAGAATATTTGTGACTCACGTCCTTACGTTTAACTGTAATGAAGAAAAAAAAAAGATTTGTTATAGCAAGAAACCTCTGGTAAATGGCTGAAAATAAAATGGTTTAATATGCTGCTTAATTTGACCTAACAATGCTTATGGAGGCGTAACCATGGTAAAATGGGTATGATTATGTGTTCCCTCTTTTTTTTAAGTCAGAGGTGTATAGAAATCCTAATATAATTGGCAGTGTAGGTGTAAGTATAATATTACGGGCAAGTTTTGTCAGGACAGACATTTGTATGAAATATTCATTGATTTGTATTCTTTAGTCTACTAAATTATTAGAAGCAGTGTAAAATTAGATGTACGAAGATATGTGTCAAATGGTCGTGAATGTATATTTAGGTGAAACGGGATATCAATTATTATGAGGTGTATCATATTAAAACATTTATTTATTTTGTACATGTATGGAGAAAACGGACTTGTTTCGAACAAGAACTACAGCAATTGATTTTCTTGAATATTTGATCAGTATTGAAAGACATGCGACGTTATGAGAGTGATTCCAAAGATATTAGAAATAAAAAAGCATACTTGTATATACTGAATTTTTTATTACTTTTATTGTCCTTTGTCTGTAAACGCGGAGAAAATATATGACAAAACGATTTTATCTTTGATGATGACGATGATGATGGTGATAATAGCGATTATTAGTGATTATAAAGATGACGGTGCCTACAATGAGGATGATGATGCTGATGAGGGTAAAGATGCTGATGAAAATGCTGATGTTAATAATGACGATGTTGATAATGATGATGATGATTATGTCGATGAAAATTATTATAGTGATGAAGGTAGTGACAGTGGTGGTTTAGTTATTATTACAGCAACTGAGATGTATAGATCGGTAATAAGATGGTGATGAAGTAGTGAATTTGGTGTGATAATGATATTATAAAATAATTATGAAAATGGCAGTGGTTTCAATAGTGTTGGTGATTATTTAAATATTTAAATATTGTAAAGATTGTGATGCCGTTGGTGATGTTGGATTAAAAGAGTGCTACAGGAAATCTACATACGCTTGTGAAAGGGAATATGATGACAAGGTTACTCGTAGGAAAGCTAAATGAATACTTTTAAATCATTCATTTGAATATTACGAAAACGGGTGTATTGCACTGACAAATAGGAAAATTGTTGTGATATTTTGTATATTGCATATTTTGGGGATACATATGCAAAGGTGATAATAAATACCCAGACTACTTTACACTTTGAATAAAAAAATTAACTTAACATATCACGAACTCACATTCCAGTAGTAATAAAGTTATTAATATTCAATGCAACTAAGCGATTTTAGATGTTAATGAGATATGTTTTCTAGTTTCAAGTTGAAAGTTTCCCATGAATAAACGGATTTTGTTTGGGTAAAAAATGGAAACTATTTTAAGTTACAATCACCACAACTACTTTCAAATGACGGATGTGCAATTTACAAAAAAAGCAGCTCTGTATCAACTAAAGATAAAACAATATTTTAAAATCAACCAAATGTCATATTATCATGCGTGAAAAAATATTTATTATAAAGAAAAATGTATATATATAGAAGTTTTATCCTTATCTGCAACGCTTGTACTAATGCCTAAACCTTCAATTTAATCCAAGTAAACATAAGTCTGAATGAAAATTAGCTGCATGCTATTTCAGGACATTAAATCTTGCTTTCTCTTCAATGTTTGTCCTCCCCAACCATGTCATATCACACCAGGTCTTACAAGTGTCTTCAAGAATGTGTAGCACCATTGGAAATTGTGCCAACCCAAGATGGCTAACAAGAGGGCCAGAATGGTGTTAGCGAATTAGCAATGTGCACACTGAAGATGTCTCTTTCATTCTACGTGTTGAGTGTAATTACAAAGACAACTTTGCGATCGCTTTGAATTTGGAATTCACATTAAGAACTTGTTGTGTTCTCCTTTTGACTTGCCCACATAAAAGTCTGTTTGATTTTGAAACGCCCAGCCGATGGGAAAGTGGTCCCCCTTTATCGCTAATCTCTAATGTCTATTTGGGTGGGAACGTCTGTGGGTATAAGGCAAGAGCACTGTTAAAAGAAAAGCTTGGGCCTTTTTGTCATAATCAATACGGACCTGTTTGATCGTATGGTGCTACCTATTTTGTTATATGGTAGTGAAGTCTGGGGCTTTGAGAATTTAATCAAATAGAAGTTTTTCATAGGAAATTTGTAAGAACGATCTTGCAAGTAAATAAGTGTACACCCGATACTATGGTGTATGGTGAAACTGTCGTTGTGTAATAATTAATATGTTAAATGTTGAATGATTGGTTTTTGGTTAAGAATAGTCAAGGGAGAACAGTCAAAATATACTTTTTTATTATATAGACTACTAAGAAGATTACATGAAGATTTTGTATCATCTTGGCTTACATGTATTGAAAACATATTGAATAATGCAGGATTCACTAATGTGTGGCTTTCTCAGGGCAATGGATTTAATACGGATTGGATTTTAGGTGCATTACGTTTGAGACTAGCAGGAATGGCAAGCAGCAACCTGGTCCAATCGGGTGTGCCTTAATTATAGGATTTTTAAACCTGAGCTAGAGTTTGAAAAATATTTGTGTCTCTTGAATAGTGCAGATGCAACACTATTATGTAAGTTTAGATGTCGAACACATAGATTACCAGTTAATAACAGTCGTTTCAACTCTAATTTGTTAAATGAAAGTTTATGCACACTCTGTACATCATTAGATATTGGTGATGAATATCACTATTTGCTTGTTTGCCCATTTTTTATTAATGAGAGAAAACTGTACTTGTCTGATTTTAATATACATTGACCAAATACAACAGTAATGGCTGAAATTCTTCTTACAAAAAATGCTTGCCAGCTTAAAAAGCTTGTTAAATTTGTTAAAATTATTATGCAGCAATTTAGATATAAATCCAAAGAGGATGCAGTTGTTGATGTTGTAGGTGACAATCAAAGTCAGGTAGTTACACGTAGTGGTAGAAAAGTTAAAAACCCTATACGTCTAGTACTTTAGCTGTATTTACACTGTATATATATATTTATTTGTTGTTTTTTAATGTTTCGTTGAGAAATGTTGTTTAATATGTAAACTATATATCCATGTACAAGTATTCAATATACCATTTATATTATTGTAAATATGTTGTGCTCTCATACCCCGAGAGGGGGTCGATAGAGTGAATAAAATCTTATCTTATCTTATCTTATATAATTCTACAGAAACAGAAAGCCATTAATAATACTCTACTTTAATTTCTTATAGGTAAAGTAGTCTACACTTTTAAAGTGCTGTTTATTTTCAAAAGTAGAACATTAATAGTGTTCAAATAAATTAATAATATATTAAATTTCCTTGAGTTAATTCAATAAAAAGGGTTTAATGTTCCATATCTTTTTAAATGTATTTAAAAAGGAATGGACCAGGATTATTTTCTAATACTAAGTGATCACTGAGATAACACAATAATGATTAGGAGAAGCATGTGATATTCTGTAGCTAAACTTAGGGAGAAAAAAATTACCGAAACAGATTTCTTAGCTATATACTTTGTATAATCAGATCCTTTGAAGATCTCATGAAACATGGGATAAGACAATGCAGTAACTTTACAAAAAGACTGCTTAAATTAATTTAACTGATTTTATTTCGTAAACTTGTGAAGGGCCCACATTTATAAGCACAAGTTGCTTCTTCGTGTGTCCTGGCTTTATATATATTTAAATGTTAATGATGATATGACTCGTTTGTTTTGTTTTTTAATTGCCAAATAAACTGAACTGAACTGAACTGAACTGAACTGAAAGACATAGAAATGGATGATAAATCAAATACAATATTTATTTGCCTTGGGCATTTATAATCCTACCATATCATACATTCACAACATCTGCACGGTTAAAAAAGAAGGGTTTGGTCGAATAAATTGTAATTTATAGGCTGCTTTAAATCATTTTGTTAGGCTTTGTTGTTAATATGAATTGGCTCTATTAGTGTATAGCCAATAACGGGTCTTAGAATAATTTGTTGCCACATAAGGCAGTTTGTTGGCACACAAATATGAGACTGGTATGGATGTTCATTTTCTCGGTACATTTGCTTCGCCTCCCCCCCCCCCCCCCTACACACACACACACACTTTTTGTTTTTCAAAATATTTTATTAGAGATTTCATTCAAAATAGATCATTACATAAAATAAATGTAAATAATTGCAAACAAATACAAATCTTCATTTTGTTTTCATACCGTAGTGTTAAATTATTCACAAGACAAGCATGGAAGAATGTTGGAATAAAATAATAATAACTATAATATATTGACAAACATTAACGTACGCCCTATACCCCCTCCCTATGTCTCACAATGTATAATATTCAATGTAAATGATCTTTCATTCAAAATATGTTAAAGTTCTTTTCTTTTGTACTACTATGAACATGGCGAACAGAGAAACGGACAAAACACACACACACACACACACACACACACACACAGAGTCTTGTATTGCTTTATTTCCGAGGACAAGTATTGTTCCTCTATTGTTCCTCCGTCCTCGGATAGTCGACGGAATAAGGCATAAATTCATTGTCCGACGTTCGAGGACTATTGTCCGGCTTCCGAGGACCATTGTTCTCATGATTTTTTTTTTTTGTTCTCTGTCCGAAAATGTTCTCGGACATACGACTAAACACGCCCACTCACTCATAAAATTGTATTATATAGAAAATGATTTGCATGCCGCCATTATTTACCACTGTATCAAACATTATTAATCTAATCATGTTTCGACCCACGCATGTCAGGCTTTTATGGCCTCTACACAACTGCCATCTCGAGAATTATTATTCCCCCACGTACATGACATGCCAGTGTATTTTGATTTTTAAAAGTTGTATTCAGAATTTGATTTAACTTTTCGGAGAAAGTAAAGATTAGTATAATACTTTCGTCTCGGAAAAAAGAATATACACATAATGATCTTACAAATAAATGAAAAAGAGAAGCAACGAAACGTATATCTTATTTCATAACTTTTTATGCATCACCATGAACTCCCTTTCATTCAACATCATCATAAACTACATAAAAAAAACGTAGTAACTAGAATTTTCATAGCGTAATTTCATAAATGATTAATCGTAAGATTATTATTATCATAATTATGGTAAACACACACAGCCTTTGAGGCATTTTAGGTGACTGTGGTAATATAATTCCTGCCTGTTTCCAATTGTCTTATAGGTTGTGACTCAAGTATACTCTAAGGAACGATGACAGAGATAACGGATATGTTGTGTAGTTATTTATCGTTATAATCTATTAATATATTTTTTATACAACTTTCCTTTTATCACATGACAACTAAGCATATGAAATATTATGTTTTTAAGTGATCGAGATAAATGAAAACAGTGTTCAGCGCACACTCGAAATGTCTTAACGTAAGATTTTTAAAACTAAAACATTGAATCTACATCAATTGCTTTTGCCAAAGAGTAAATGCTCGAAGAAAATTCTCGTGTTGTTACTGCAAGAAAAGGACAGTCTGCGAGCAATTGAAATGTTGTAAATCAATACGAGAAACCAGTCAATCTGATTATTTGTAGTTAGGATTCCTGGACAATATATTTCTACAAACTGGGATGAAGAAAAGGATGAGACATGTATTGTACTTGGTGAACTCGAACATGATTGATTCATATTCCGATCCTCACACCTGGATGTATCTACCCCTAATGACGTCAATCCATCTATTCAAAACGAAAGGGATTCTGGTCTCAATCTCCTTACCCCTCCCATCTCAATCCCTAGAGAATAGTGGAGTCACACCTGGATGTGCCAAGAAGAACAAACAGCGATCAAAGTGTGATAGGGAGGAGATTTGTGGTATAAAGAGGACGTTTCGCGGTGGAAGTTTTCACTTCTCGCCGCACCATACCAATTTATTGTCAAACAATGGGGCGGCGGTCACTTCAGAGGAGTTTCTTTTCATTGGATTTCAAAGAGAGTGCAAACCATCCAGGCTTTAAACTCCCTAATTCTGGTCTTGTTTTTACGACGGACCCATTTCTTGTGAGGGGACAATGCCTTAATCCCAGCAAGGTAAAGGATCCGAGATGCTTCCACATGTTCCAGCTTTCTTTCATCCCACCATCTTTTGTCTCCTGTCACGATGTGTTTTGAAGAGCAATTCTTAATTTGGACCTAAATAATGAGGGCCTCGATAGTCCGTGTGTTGTTTGTAGTCCAGGGGTGTTTGTGAGGAGTGGTTCCAACAAAAGGGGGGTCACACGGGACCCCTTGCATACCCATCCAAGCGAGAAGACACTGTTTATAGATCGTAAAGTGGATTCTGGAAAGTGCTTCGAAATGAATGATGCTTCTGAATTTTACATATTCTGATGATTGTAAACAATAACTTTGATTTGAAGAAAATGTAAATTTCGCTAGCTTTGAAGCTTTTAGAAGACAATGACTAACATCATGCTCAATCTTGAATTTTGATCATCTTAAAATATTGCCTATGCAAGTTTGCATCACTACATGGGAGAAAACCCCTCACATTTCTAGACCGGTGCTAGCTTTCATTTTAATAGAACTGATAACTAGGATTATATAATTTGTGGGTCCTATAATAAGCTACTTAATGGATGCACTTAGAAGTAACAAAACGTATCCACAACAATAAAAACGAAGCTTCACAACATCTCCTGCGAAGAAAATGTGACAAAATCGCAACATAAACAACAATATCAGAATGAGCAGTTTTAAATTTTTTCTCAAGACTAGTGCACATAGGGAAATGCCAACATTATTTTGTGAACTATATATACATAGCCGATATTCCTCCTTCGTGGTGTCGTGGTGTCCTGGTGTCGTGGTCCAATGGATACGTCACCGGACTGTGGATCTCATGGTTCGGTTCGAGTCCCGCCGCGGCACTAATGTCCTTGGCAAGACATTAAAAGTCTTACAAAGGCGCATTATGGAAGCAAAGAGTTTTTACATTTGCAGTCGACATGTTATGACATTTGTGGTAAATATTGAAATTTTTACATTTGTAGGCGACATGTTTTAACATTTTTGGTTAAACAGATTTTTACATTAGTGGGCGATTTTTGTTACATTTGTGGTTATTTTTACACTTGTGGTTGCCATGTTATGACATTTGTGGTTATTTTGACATTTTCGGGTGCAATGTTTTTACATTTGTGACCATTTTTACATTTGTGGTTGATTTTTACATTTGTGGGCGGGGGTGGCACATGCCCCGGGCGGCACTTGGAGGGGGCGCAAAAAAACCCAGCAATTTTACATTTGCAGCTGACATGTTTTGACATTTGTGGTAAAGGGTGTTTCGATATTTTAGGGATTTGATTGGTCAGGGAATCTCACACACACGCACACACACGCACACACACACATACATATCATCATAACCTATCTTACAAAGGTGCATTATGGAAGTAAAGAGTTTTTACTTTTGCGGTCGACATGTTTGGACATTTGTGGTTATTTTGACATTTGCGGGTGCATGTTTTTACATTTGTGGTTGATTTTTACATTTGTGGGCTCTACACCCCCCCCCCCCCCCCCCCGATACGCCACTGAGCGAAGCGAGCAAGCGGGGAGGGGGTATCCCCCTTCCACACCAGGGACTTTTTCAAAAATCTGTCTATAACACTTTAGAGCATCCCAAAATGGTTTTTAATGAAAAGAAGGAGTGCACGGATCTACGCCAATGGACGGAACCCCTTAATTGAGAACAACAATGCGAGCGAACGAATTTTCTTCGGTATTTTCGCATTGAAATTATGGCATTTCTTATTTCCTTACTTCTAATCATTAAAGAATTTGATGGTATTTCAAGATCAAACATCATGAGTTTGGATAATTGTTAGTTTTAAGTTAATGTATCATAATTCTTATTAATTTTGTCCAAAAATATTTGGGGGATGATGATAATACAGGCCAACCCCTCCCCCCCCCCCCAAATTTTGGGGGATATATACCCCCCATCCCTCCTGGGATCGACATCCATGACATTTGCCACTCTCTACCCAGGTGTAGTAAATGGGTGCCTGGGATGAATTTATTCCTTGAATGCTTTCAGCGCCTTAGGGCAGCTGGGCTAAAGCCAGGGTAATACTATTACTTTGTATGCACCTTGAGCATCCTCTGGGATGGATACGTGCGCAATATAAATGTATTATTATTATTATTATTATTCAATACAGGCAGTCGATGGTACATCATCAAAATAAATTATAAAACGAGATGATCCAAGATCAACGATACAAAACTTTCTGGTAATATTATATAGTTCAAACAAAAATTTTCACCGATAGAATATGGATGACTAACTCACGCTGTATTCATAAACATCTTGAAGGTCTCATGAAAATAGATAATGCATTTATACTATCTGCATGTATACGCATCAAAGCCCCAACAAAATGGAAAGCTCCTGCACAGAAGTATGATAGTGTGCATGCATGTGAAGATGAATTCAACATCTACTTTAGATGTGTATCTTTATTATCAATATGTTCAGAGTGGAAAGTAGTGCTTCAGCTACTTCGGCATGGGAACAAAAATATGTACGGACAACGAAATAGGTCAGAAAAAAGATGATTATGTGTGAAGTTAAAAGCTAGCTAAAAATGTGGGTGAGGGTGTGTATTGGGGGAATGGTGTTTATGTAGATAATGGAATTCGTCGGCTCACCTTAGTGATTAGTCCATCTTTCGGCATTAATTATTATTTACTCAGCCTTCATGTAACGATCCCCAAGGTTAGGGAACATGAAATCTTTCGTTTGCAAGGAAATGACCATTTTTAGTATTACAATAAAATGATTTAGAGAGTGAAAATATAGAAAAGAATAAAAGGATGGTTGCTTGGATGATGGTACTTGCATTAAGGGGGTATCTTCCTCAATTTAAGGACCATTTACACATCGCGCTACTTGGGAAGATAAACGCCTCTGTCGAGAATCGATAAAAGTACACACACGCGTGCTTCAGCACCAAGCAGACCTCGGGGATTCATTCTTGCAGGCGATGAAAACGACTCAGCATCGATCTCTTCCCGCCAAAACCTGCTAAACATTTGGACGACTGCATCCAACATGCGTGCCGCGGAATCCCAAAACACATCCTATGAAAGGATGCAGCACCTTCCAGCCCAGTCAACCTCCTGTTCAGTTTTCTTCTGCGATATCGATGCAAACGGAAAAGACAAGAAAAAGAAAACTCCCTCCCGCCAAAGGTTTTCTGGCGATGGCGAATCGCGCGGTCGCCATTTTTAATCGTCTGCTGATGGTGCGGCATCACTGACGCGCCTGCAGGGGACTTCGCGCAAGACATAACCTCCACACCATCTTACATCTTGGAGATTGAAGTCAATTTGCCTTGTCGCTCCGCCGGGCACAACGCTTACGATGACATGGCAACCGACCTTAGCAAAACATAAACCTGATGCATGGTGTCCCGTAAGAGCACGATTATGCATAATACAGACTGATTCAGAGGCAGTAGCATGAACTAACTGGAAGAAAATAAGTATGAAAAGGCATAGCCAGGAAAATATATGGTAATATTTTCTAAAATGTGGCTCACGAAATTGCACAATAAATTGGGCCTACTTTCTCATGTTTCTTTTATTTTTATTCATTTGAGAAAAGGTCATTCAAGAGTGGAAACCCTTGTGATGTACATACATTCTCTTGCGGAGGCATAAAATGACATTTATACACTTTCTCTCTTCTCCTTCATTTTATACAGGATGGCCCAGAAAGAATGCAACACCTTAGATCTACAATAGGCCCCTTTCGTAATGCATTCAAATTTAATGTCACCTCTTTGTCTACCTCCTAGTAACGAACTATTACATCCATTTGTTACAAGTCATTGTGTTTCAATAGAATGCACATTGCACACATTAAGTGTTGCTAGGTTGGGCAAGCCAAATTGTTTGTCCAACCTAACATGCCTAATACATGCAATTCACATTCTGACAAATTAAAAAGAATAGGTTTTTATAGGTGAGTGTAATAGTTTGTCACTAGTCAAACGTGTATAAATTTGAATACATTACGAAAATGGCCTATTTCAACAACATCATTCACACAATATCATCTTTTGATCTATTTATTTATTAGAAAATTCTTTTTCCAATAAAATGACACCAAAATCATCAAGTTTGGGTAAGGTGTTTTTATTTTACTGCTATTTTTGTCAGACAATGTCTTTTTCAAAATTTGCTATTTTTGCAACACTAGTCATTGCTTGAAGAGGCAAGAAATTTCTTATGACGGCTTCCCATATAATCTCCGCTTCATTCATGTTGTGTTCGTTTTCAAGCGAGAGTAGTCATGCGTTTGTCAACAAAGCTGACCGTATTGAAAGCCATCATAGGCAAATTTATCGCTGCTTCAAGCATGACCACGATTGCAAAGTAGCACATTTTGAAAGTGACACTACCTCACAAAAGTAGCCGTAGAATCAGAACCCCTAACCCAAAATTAATGATTTTGGTGAAAGGTAGAAAGGATTTTCTACCCAGTAAAAAAAAATAATGGTATTATGTCAATGGTGTCGTTGTAATTGAAGATCTCAGGTGTTGCATTCTTTCTGGGCTACCATGTATAGGTAATAATGCCCAAGGTTAAGGGCAGGTCCACACGCAAGAGTCATCTGGTTAGTCCTGCCTCCATCTTCCTCTGTCATGAGACTTCTTCATTATGGCATAATTGTTTGTCTCTCATATATCTCCGTCTGTCATGTCTGTCTCCGTATGTCTTTCTGTCTGTCTGCCCCCTCTCTCTCTCTCTCTCTCTCTTTCTCTGATTCGTTCTTCAATGTGTTTTTGCCACCCGTGGCTGGGAGATGGGCAGTACTCCCTGTCCTATACACCAATGCCATTATTCATGTATCTTGGTCAAACTTGGGCTTGTATTGCTCTAGATTTTTTCCCCAGACATTGGCGGTCCAACGAAAAGCCAAGAGCTTGTTCATATTTACAGCGATTTTGTCCACGAAGGAATGAGATCGAGATTCAATCCATCAAAAAAGTACGAAGAGCGTATTCAACAGATTGACTGATGATTGCTCTCTTTCAATTATCCCTAATTACGGGCAGTGACCCTTTCTACAAGGGGATGAAAATGAATCCAATTCCTGACAACAGCAAACAAATCCGTATTTCTATTGATTTCCACTTTCTCTCTCATCTATCATTTAAGGGGATTCCAATTACATGGCTTTATACAACTTGCGCATTTAAAAAAATGTTTTAGCATTACCCAAACATTATGACTTCATCAAAATAATGTTATAACGGCTTTATAAAAAAAAATCATTCTGAGTTTATCGTTGATACATCAATTTGATTTACTTTTATTATTTTATTCAGTCCTACATCTGTTCTATCTACTTGACGAAGAGCCGAATGAATGAGATTTCCTTGAAGGAGAATGTTGTAACCAACGTTGCATTATTCAGCAAAAACCAATTTCAATTGAACAGTTCGTTCGAAGAATCTATTTTGCTGTGATTTATCCCTTCCGTTTTTATGATTTTCAAAATGTGGTGACTAGTCGTGGCTGGCTGACTTTTATCACCTTCACGCGATTGAATAATGGACGGCCGTTTTGTCGTTACTCAATTAATCTGCTCCTGAAAGAAATCTTCTGCCACCTAATCCAAACTGAAACTGCCGACGCCGAAAACTTTTATCTATCTGCAATGAATCTGTCTTCCTTAATCGCTCAGATACCACCCACTTGCGAGTGAGGGTATAAAGGAGGAGCGATTTATGTAGCTTCTCACACGGCACACGAGGTCCTACTTCACCTCTAAATGGTCAATTAGCAGAGGACGCAATAACTTTCCAAGATGTCTGCTGTTAGCATTAATGCACCATTTATCACCCAAACGCCCGTATCCCGTGAGACAGAGTAGGGTGAAGTACATCTGAAAATAGAATTAATTGATTAACAGGGATCTCGAACGGATATTTATCTGTATTCTTACGGATTACGATGAAGGCAATGTCCTTGCATTAAACCAAGATTTTTTTAGATTAACAAAAAAAAATAGAGGAAAAAATGTGAGAATGATAACATTTTACTGTGTCGGCTTCATACTTTGAACGATTGTCCTAATAAGGCTTAAAAAATATCATGTTAGAAAAAGAAATACAATGATGTTGTTATACTCGTTTATAAAATGTTCATTTCATGGAATGCTTTCTTTCTCCCATAGTTCCGTTCTCTATTTTCCTGGGTTTTTTTTTCATTTGGTCTTTTGGGCTTGTCCCTAGCCGCGCCCTCTCCTGTCTGTCTGTCTGCCCCCCCCCCCTCCCTCGCCCTCTCTTTCTCTGTCAATGTACATCAGTATTTATATCAGTCTTCTCTGTACTTGTTGAATCTCCCACTTCCTCTTAAACCCCTTCTCTCTCAACAGTAGCCATTTTAACTTCAATTGTGAAGCACCCCATTCTATTTTCTTTATCTTTCATACCGCCAACAAAATGCAGGCGTTCTCCATGACACATCTTGAGGGCTGATCATCAAGTGAAGCACACCTTTTCTTTCATCTTCCCAGAGATGAGGAGCAGATCAAGGGGGTAGTGGCTCTCCACGGTGATGCTTCAGTGGGTTACGATACCCAGGATTTGCTGAAGAGCTTGCAAAAACACGAGGGACAGACTCACTTTGGTGGTTTAGATGGGAGAGCGCGCGTGGCTCAGCATACAGTCTTCACTTCCTGCCTTGCTGCGTGGCGCGATGTCAATGTGATAGGCGACGCCACGGCATGTAAACCAGGTCGTGGAAACTGATAGCAACACGTCTGCGATGCAACTAAACAGAAAAATGGCATCAGCATATTCAGAACATTAGGGAAAGGAAGAGAGAGGGAGAGAGAGAGAGAGAGAGAGAAGGGGAGGATGTAGAGAGAGAGTTTGGGGATGAAGCACAAATGTATGCGCGAGAATGATGGAGAATCATCACGACCATAGTCGCTTTTTAGTGATTCAGTGTCGGGATTTTGGCGCTATCAGTTTCCCGCCATTCGTAGATGCGTGCGTGCCTGCTCACACGACGCAGGATAGGGCGTGCAGCCAACTGCAGCGAAGCCTGAGTGAAGCCCGGGCCGAGGCTCCGGGGCGCATCAACCTGCCCAGCTCGCTTATCAATCGATAAGGTGATCGTGTCGCTGTGTACCAACACGCAATCATTTTACGGCGCTCTTGCTGTCCGCATTAGTATGCTCGTCTGCTAATCGGTCATTCATACCCATCACTATTTTCATAGCTGGCGGAAGGTGAGACGCCACTAGTTGACATTAAACGCGCGATCTAACCATGCATCCTAGAAGCTCAGGCACGCCAAACTCAAGCAAGCGTGGTCCAACGCCGCTCTAATAGCCTACAAATCACATACTTCCATCATCATTTCTTTATCTTTCCCTATGAAAATGGACACAAAAATCGTTATTCTTCTGGCTGATGTTGCACTGTCAGCGGTTTGTCATGCGGATATTTAATACAATAAAGGAAGAAACTCGGATCAGGTATCGTATGCAGTGCCATGTTCTTATTCGGTCAAGAGTCTCTCTTTAACCAACGCAAACTCCTCGTCATCAGGCTTGAATTTTCTTCAAGAAATAAAGAGCAGTGCTTCTCACATTTTGTTACAAAATATGCACCACATGACATATCAACCTTATTACGATAAAAAACAAAACAATTTCAACGTTTTAGATTTCATTCAATAACGGTCCACGCAAGAACCCATTGTTTGGTCGACCTATATAGTAGTCCTAAACCCGGGCATTCACCCTATTTCAGATCTAACTATATTTGGCAGGAATCCTCTAAGGAACCCTTAACACCTTTCTTGGCGTAAGCCACTTCTGGTTCGAGGATCAGGAGCTACACAAGATTAAACAATGGCAAGGACTTTTGATGCCGAGGTAAACTTTTATCAATACAGAGTTTTATAACATTGCTCTACTTTTTTCATGTGTAAACTCGAGTGAAAATAGCAACAAGACATCTGGGATTACGCAAATTACACTTGCATTGTTCAAAACACTGGTCATAGCTCTCGAAACATAGCTTTCGAAAGATCCAAATCTGAAACAAAAGATAAGGTATAATGTAATTTGCAAACTGCTCAAGGCTTTGAAAAGAAAATCAAATATTATTTTCATATCAGTTCGACACATTCAAAGACATCTCTCATGCATGTTACAAAAGTAGGCATAAAATCTGTATGTTTAGAAAACAAAATAAAATGTAAGAACTCTCCTAACATTCTCGCATGTTATACTCCAAAACAAAAATATTCAACACTGATAATATACGGCAGGCAGTGAAACATGCAGGTCCCCAAATGTGAATAAAAATCATTTTTATAAGCCTAATTCTTTCCTATATAGATATTCTTACTTTTCAAAATTCAAGCTCCGAGTAGGCAATTTGTATAAATTTAATTTGAATGGATGGCTGGATATTATTTATCATAATAACCCATCTTTCTATTTGGAAGTTCGAATTGAGCTCTCGCGACAATATTTTTTTTTTATGTACAAAATAATAACGCTTTATATTTACGCACTATTGACGTTTCGCTATTGGAATTTAAATTTTCACTCTGAAGTACCCTATACTTTGCTTTATAATTATGGTATGATAATTTGTATATGAAACTTAGTCTACTGTGCTTTTTTGTGGAACAAACTAAAACCACTCAAAATGAACCAGTAACGTGGGTGGGTAAAAGGGGTTGCCGCTACCGGCTGTAATGATTGATGAATGAGTAAACCCTTTAACCCCCATCGTCCCCCGTCAATTGCTTGTCTTGGGACTGGTTCTCGTAGTCGGTGTGTTGCCCATAGTCTGGCCGCGGCTCCACCTCAAAAATTTACGAGAGCTTTACAAAAATATTGATTATAAAACAGATGTAAACGAGAATTCAGTACATGTGAAGTTAAATTCAATGCGGATGCGGTAACATTATTGCTCTATATCTATATTTACTCAAACCCTCAAAGTTTTACTGAATGATTTTTTTTTTCCTCGAAAGTCAGTGTTTTTCAGTCATCAGTAATTTCAGTTTATTTTGATAAAATGGCAAATGATATATTGTAATTAGACTACCATCTACATAGCGTACACAAAAGTGTAAGAGTTTAGTCCGATTTATTCTGTCAAGCCTATAATAAAAAGACACATCAACATTAAAATTTCATATACAATTCTGCTTTTAAGTTCATTCTGTTGTTATTCAAAAAAAAATGTTATAAAAAAGCATCACACAAAACTTATTCCCAGTGCAATTGATTATAGAATTAATAGCATATATGTATATATGTATATATATATAATTATACATGCATCATAATTATGTTGGGGTCATCTACATCTCTCCAACGAGAAGCGCTATCAGGCTAAATGTTTTTTTTTCTAAATTCCTTTTTTCATTCTATGAAAAAAAAACACACCATTCAACACAGTCTAAAGATACACTTTATTTCTCCTTTAGAGATTACCATTTCTTTTCTCTATACTAACACTTCCTTTTAGTTTATCTTTATCCATATATGTATTATATACGTGTATATATATAATAATAACTCTTTTTCCAGCGTTAGGGGGATCCTTTTATGTCAGCCTATTGTTAGCATAATTCCCCTTAACGCACGGTTTCTTTCCCCGTAACGTCGAATTTCTATTGTGAAGGAATAAACCACATTGTTAGGATTCCCCCCTAACGTAGGAAATAATGTTGTATATATGTATATATATATATACATATATATGAAATGAAAACACATCAGAATATCTCATATCATATTCCATGTAAACTATATAATGATAAACATGAAAATCACGGATCATAAAAGCAAAAACTGAATGTTAGGACATATCGTGAAGGAGGTACGGTATTTAATTTAAAAAAAAAAACCACCAAAGGAGAGAACGAACGAGAGGGGGGAAACAGAGATAGAGTACTCGTTCAGACTTCTAAATGTCTAGGTTTGCTTTGTTATTTAAAAAGGCAAACAAGTGATCTTGTTGAGAATGGTCAAGTAGATTTGAAGAGAGTAGCTAACACACAGTCCTTCAGACCTAAGCGATGTTGATCTTTAATGAATAGCTTCCTCCATTTTCAAAAAGGAGGCTTTTAATGAAAAGCTTTATTGGGAATAAATCAGAGATGACCTTTGTCGGGGTGTTAATGAATTCTTATGGGGCGTTTTGTGTATCGAGGGAATGGGGGCTGGCTTTTAATTAATACGAGGAGGATAACGGGGTATTATCCCACTTAAAGGGAAATTAGCATACTCGGCTAACGATTGTTCGCTTCTGAGATGATGTCGAACGAAGATGATCAGAGATTCAGCGAGGATGACAGATTAGAGGAATGTCCCATGAAAATGCAATTACCGGACGCCATTTGAAGACGTGTCTACGTCGAGGGCTACGGCGTAACATCGAAAATAAACATCAAATCAACTCTTCATTACGTTATGTAACCTCTTAGGTCTAATCATCAGTTTGGATTGATTTTTTGTTCCTGTTTCTCTATCCTCGTCGCTTTCAAACCGTTACACTGAACGGAAAATATTCCAGTTATGGCGTGTGCGGTGCGGTTCATCTTTCAGACATGTCAGATAAATCTTCTAAAGCAGCATTTCATTGAAATCAAATAAACAACAACGAAAATTGTCAGAAGTTACAAAGATAAAGAAAAAATAAGTTTATTAAAGTGGATATTAGATCAGTATCATGATAGACTAGCTTGGTATTCATCAAATAAATTTTAAATCATTAATGTCTGATTTTACATAATTATGGTTCTTTATCGAAAAGTGGTTTTACTGTTTTGTATCTTAATACAATTATTGACACACATTACTTTCATGGTAAAAAAAAGTATTGTTCACAATTTTTCATAAATCTACCATAAAAAAGTTTTAGACAGAAACAGACATAACATTAAATTAGATTCTGTCGATATTTGGCTTTGAGTTCAAAGAGGAGTTCTTTCAAAATTTTGAACCTAAATTTGACATTTTTTCTGCGAGTACGGTTAATTACCATGCAATAAGAACATCCTTTTGGGGGCTATATTTGCTTTAAAAGATTGAAGAAGAAGAATGGGTGAAAAAACGTCCAATTTCAATGCGCCTTGCAGCGGAAAACGGAAATGGTCTGCTTACGGAGCGCGCGCGCTTGTTTTGGCGGGAATGTTTGCGGAGGAATGAACAGGCGATACTGGCGTATTATTATGTCAATACATACGAGTCTCGTTCAATCATCATCAATCGAATTTCGACTGTGTTGTTTAAATAGACCGGGATACTCGCTCGAAAGCACACGCAATTAGGCGTGTCAAACATCACTTTGGCTTGATGATCTTGGGTATTGTAATATTGATATCATTTTATGGTATCCATATTGAAACAAGAGAGCTTCCATTCTTGGCCCGTGTTTGAAGTCACTTTGGAGTCGACTACGGATTCGTTAGGTAAATAGAAGTGTCTCATAAATCATGCTGGTGCAAGCAGTGATGATGGCGAAAAAAAAAGTTATTTGCAAATCTTGAAGACCAAAGCCAAGTTCCTTGATATGGGAGTTATTAAAGATGTGGATTTGAGATTAGATGTGCTCAACTGTGTTTTTGATCCTCACAATCTGCAGAATACTACACTATCACTGCAAAGCAAATAAAGATGTTTTTCGAAGTATATTAGATATTTGAAACCACATTAGTACGATAAAATTTTAGATGTATTACCATATTATTCTTATAATTATTACAAAGACCCGTGATATTCCGAAACAAGTGCACCCACACGCGCACACTCACGTTCACCCCTACACACGCATACACACACAAACAGGCAGTAAAACTTAAGGGAGAGAGAGAACAACGAATGCGAAGAGAATATCAATGAGGAAGGGTTATGACGATAATAATGATAAGGATAATGAGGATCATCATGGTTATGAATGATGATGATGATAATAAAAGTAATAATAGTAATAATAACAATAGTTATATTAATAAAAGTAATAATAGCAACAAGAAGAATAAGCTTTCCTGCATGAGTGTAGTAATACCGTATATGCACTACAACAACAACTACTACTACAACAACAACTACTCCTATACTACTACTACTACTACTACTACTACTACTACTACTAACACTACTACTACCACCACCACCACCACCACTACTACTACTACTACTACTACTACTATTACTACTACTACTACTACTACTACTATACTGTACTACTACTACTACTACTACTCCTATACTACTACTACTACTACTACTACTACTACTACTACTACTACTACTCCTATACTACTACTACTACTACTACTACTAACACTACTACTACTCACCACCTACTACTACTACTACTACTACTACTACTACTACTACTACTATTACTACTACTACTACTACTACTCCTATACTACTACTGCTACTACTACTACTACTACTAATACTAATACTACTACTACCACCACCACCACCACTACTACTACCACCACTACTACTACTACTCCTACTACTACTACTAATACTACTACTACCACCACCACCACCACCACTACTACTACCACCACTACTACTACTACTCCTACTACTACTACTAACACTACTACTACTACCACCACCACTACTACTACTACTACTACTACTACTACTACTACTACTACTACTATTACTACTACTACTGTCCTGTACCCCTTGTTACCCTTAAACCAAACACAACTTCCCTCCATACAATTACATTCTCTGCAAAACCATAATCCCCAGCTATATGCACTTTTCACCAGCATCTGCAAACAAACAAACTACTACAACTACTGTACTACTACTGTAACCACTTCAAGAACTACTGCTAATAATAATACTTTTCCGAATCACCAATTCGCTTAAGAGTTTAATCACCATAATTTTCTATCATGGGCCCCTCATGAATTTTACACACACTCACACACACACACACACACACACACACACACTATGTCCACCATCTCCATTCCCAGCCTGGAGAGCATTTTTTTGTCTATACACGATATTATTGTATATCCACAATATTGGCTTTTACCCAACCAGATTCGCATTAATTCTCTCTAGCTCTCGAGCGCGCGGGTGTAAAGGGAAAAAAGTCAAAGATGAAGAAAGATTAAGAAACGAGAGAGGTGAAGTCGAGGATATATACAAGAGAATATTTCACATTAGGTTGACGGTAATTACGACAACCGAGGAATGTGTCCTGTGATTCAGAAATCAGACACACACGAAATTAGAGCTCACCACTCGATCAACAACTGGTACAACCTTGTATCGGTGTGTGGCGACTGACAGAGTGACAAGCCGGATAATGGAGATAGGACAGAGGGAGAGTAAAATAGAGAAGGGAGAGAAAAAAGGGAGGGAAGAGAAGAGAGAGAAAGAGAGAGACAGAGAGACACATAGACAGACAAAAACATATGAAGTCAGAGAGGAAGGTGAGAAATGAGACTGGAGGAAGAGAGAGAGAGAGAGACAGATGGCAAGAGGCGGAGAGGGAGAGAGAGTGACCCCGACATAACTTTAAAAACATTAATGAGAACAGGTAACAAAAATAATACGATAAATCGAAACAGAGACCAACAGACAGAAAGAGATAAAATTATAAAAAGCAATAATGCAGTCATGTACGAAATTGGGCAGGTGAGAACAGATAAAGGTGGGAAGAATTAACGAGAAAGGGCAAAACGTTAATACAATCTGAGAGAAAAAAATAAAGAGAAGCAGAAGAAAAAGAAGAAAATGAAGAAACAAAGGAAGGGATAGAGAGAGAGGGAGAGAAAAGCGATGGGAAAGAGAAAGATATGAAGAGAGAGATAGGAAGGGGAGATAGAAGCGATGGGAAAGAGAAAGATATGAAGAGAGAGAGGAGGAGAGAGAGAGGAGGAGAGAGAGAGAGAGAGAGAGCGAGGGAGAGAGAGAGTGAGGGAGGGAGAGAGAGAGAGAGATTGGAAATATAGTGACATGTCTAAAACTTTAATTGGCTTGAGGATAAATCACAACTTTCAAGATGTCACCCTTTTCTTCGTTTAATTAATGGCTATTGACATGCAATTGACAATTTTTGGTGGAGCAAAGAAGATGTCAGTTAATATTGAGAGAATGCGTTCTCAAAGGGAGGGTATACACTATTGGCAACAATCATGGCATTTTGAGAATAACCATGTTTAAGGGCATTATTATGTGATCTGTGTATGGTATAGAGTTAATATTATTGATTAGCATGAAATCATAGTATTAGGTTACATGTCATGGATTATAAATCAATGAAAAAAATTATGCGGGACTCAAGACACAGGTGATTCAAATGAAAAAGTGGGGGTTTTTTATATAAGATTTTTTCTGTAATCGTTTAAAAAAAGGTATTTTTCATGATATCAGTTTACTCCTTATTGAAACAACAATACCTAGACTTCTACTTTCGTAATCAATATTGCTCTGGTTTTTAATTCTCCGCTTCACGGATATTATTTCGTATCTCAAACATCAATACTGATCGTCTCTACTTTAACGAAGCATCAGAGCTCCAGAATTCTTTCTGTCAATTGGCATAATTATCATGAACTTTCAAAATTAATGTTCTAATGAGAACACTATCTAATTAATACCTTATTGCTAATGACTAAAAAGGTAACAAAAAATTTATGTTAAAAAAGAACAGGTATTAAAGACAAGGATGCAGTAACAACTCTATAAATCATTATGCACCACCTCAGGATCGGGAAAAATGTATATTATGTATTGTGAAACAATTGAATAACACCATTTACTTTTTTCATCGAGCATTTATATAAATCTTTTGCCATCAAATTTTAATATACTTGAGGATTTTTAAATGATTTATTGACTCATAAAAGGGATAGGATGACGCCCTAATAAAGTGCGATTCTGATTTATATATTTATTTCCTTTCAAGCACTGCTCCTCGTGTCATTTTTAAAAAGGCGCTAATATTAAGAGGAAAACGCATTATGATAATTGAGGGGCTATTCTATATCAAATTAGATGAGGTTAAAGAAAAGTTCTAAAAGGTAATTTTTAAAATGGTTTTAAATGTTGTTTACTTGCTTTGTTTTGTTTTAATTCTGATTTGTGTTGTTTTCTTTTATTTCCACAATTTTGTTTACAGTGCAAGGTTTAGTATAGTGTTACCCCTTTCCGCCTTACTTTTATCTCCTTTATAATCTTAGTTCAATTTATTTTTTCTTTCTCTTATTTCCTCTCTTAAGCTTCTTATATATTCTGATTATTTACATTCTTTAATTTTGACTTTGAAATGCTTCCACATTCATTATATGCAATCATGCTTTCATAGATTTTGTCATGTCAGTCTAAGAACTCGGTGATGAGGACTACGAGCGATGTTCCATATTCACTAAAGTTATTCCTCTCCGTTAATGTAAAGTTAAGAGATGTATCGGCACATTCCTAAGGGGATTATGTTTAGCAATCAGGCGCAAGTGCTTCAACTTCCTGACTCACTTGATTCAAAATCCATCAACGACGGTTCATTGAATCCATTTTCATATTATACATCAGTGCAAGCTAAGATGGCGTTCTTCTTTCTTATTGCTGCCACTTATTCGCACACTTTCCTCGTGCAAACATGAGTAATCCGTGATAACCCCGATTAGTCTGGTGTCGAATTCATTTCTAAAAGGGGGCCTCCTTGTCAGCACTTAAACAGCTATGATATCATCGCTTAAAAAGAAGAGGGTAAAAAAATTGGAGGATGAGCGAATCTAAGGTAGATGGTAAACGATTGCAAATAAATCCCATTAAAACAAGTTTTTCTTGGAGGAGCACTGTGGTGAGATGGAATTGAAATGTACACCTAACAAGGAATGAGGAGAGATTTAAATGATGACACGGGCGGAGAGCGATGATGACGATCGCTTAGGTCGATTCCGATGTGCTGATGGCAAGACGGATATATACCCTACCGACAGCAGTCGGACCCACTTCACATCGGAAAGATAAGCGTTTTAGCAATAAATTATTCTATAATAGCACGAATGTTATATATGATTTTTTAGTCGCAAGAATTACCAAATAATTCGCACATGAATTGTTGAATAGCTATAGAGCAAAGCCGGTATCCGTTACATTATACGTCGTGTAGTGCTAAAATTATTTTTAAAAAACCTTCATCTTCCAATTTTTTTTTAGATGAATAATATAAATGCCATAATAATACTGCAATTAACGCTACCAGTAAGTTCAGTCTATATAATATGGCTAAGTCGATAGGAGTTTCGAAGGAAAAAAAATAACACGTTGGCCTCTATGAAAAGTGGTTTAAAGGCGAAGCGTGACAGTGGATTAGTGGTAGGTGTAAGATAATGTTTCAGTTTTCGTCCATTGACTGAAGCATGAATGAAGAAAAAACGAAATTCTATTCAGGTCTAATACCACAGTCACACCGCCAAACCGATCTCACACCGACCGATTTTTGAACATTGTGGCAAATAATATTAGGTTGTTGGTTCGGTCTGTTGTCGGTCTGGCATCGGTCTTCTTGGTGTCTTCTCACGGGACTATGGTATAAATCTTTATCAAAATATGTAAATCAACTCTGGTAACATTAATTAAAGATTGTTTCTGAACCAGTTATATACCTTTATATTTTTATTGTTATGTAATATACCACCTTTATTCTTGACTATATACTAAGTTTTTGCAGCTCTTATAAGAACTTAGGATCAAGTTAGACATTCGTGACTTTTTTCTGTTTATCCCAACTTTCGCTGAATTTTGCCATTGGAACAGGTTTTAGGCGGCCTCTCGGCGATCGTGTTTAGAATGTGTTTAGCAACATTTAGCGCCTTACAGCATCGCGTAGTAGATCGATCGGCTGCCTATCTTACGCCTGCTCAGCCCCTCGCATCGCTGCCATCCAACATCGCCGGAGCTACGGGCATCGGCCGGCGCGCCGTGACTACCCATACCCGGCAAGCTTCCGCTCTCTTCCCCTCTCTCTCTTCAACGGGCATTCATGCACTGGACTTTTTGCCACGCTTGGTCGCAAAATTATTTTACAGGACCTGTTTGATTCGGCTGGAAATCTTTCCTCACCTTCTCTTGCTCGCCTTTCCTTCTCTTCGATTTTGAAATTCAAATTTCCAAGAGCCGATTGGTCACAAATTCATGATATCGTGTCAGGTACATCGATACGATAACTGGGTATCTATCGTCTTACCGACCTGAGCCCCTTCCAAAACAAGAGGAAGGTCAACTGGGGGAGGGGGGGGGGGGGTACAAAAGGAGAGCTAGAACCATTTAAACTGAAGCTGCTATTTGAACTATATGCTCAGCCAGCAGATGATAAGCCCCTTTCGACGAACTTTCTATGAAACTTTTTTTATAAAACAAACATTCCTGAGGAAAATTTAATGTATTTCATAGGCCTTAACATACTTCCATAATCTTAGACGTTACCTGATTGGAATGACAAGTACTTAATCGAAAGCATACGCTCCTATTATATCAAGTTAACTTTAAAATCGTTGGGGTGCCCCCCCCCCCGCCCTTCCCCATCTATACGGTTTTTCTTTTCATGATATAAGAAAGAAACACCTGGATGTGGCATTACGATTCTTTGGAACAAACATCTCTAAAAATCTACCGGAATGCTACTCTCGTCACGTCCTCTTCTATCAAATATTAGTGGGTGGGATTGGGGTTCACACTCATAGTCAAAGGTGGCACAGGTGCACAAATGAACATCATCTTTTCCCTTGATCTTAGCTGCGTAATGTTTGTTTTTTCGTCGTCAAGGTCTAATTTCGTAATACCTTATGAAAAGTATTCGTCGTTTTAGGAAAATATTTTGAGCTTCTGTCCATGTGAATCGCACGAGAGCAGAATTGTAGAGTCTTGATTACCCAAACTAATTGGAAACATGACTGTCAGTGAAATAGCTTGACAATGAATAATAAAACGATAGCAATAAAAGAGAGAGGGAGAAGAGAGAGCATGGGGCCTTCTTCTATCTCCTTCCAAAAAAAGTTTATTCCTTGGCCCTCGTTGAGTGCCGGGTTCTTAATCATACACTAGCCTCATACTTTCCGGAGGAGCGGAGACAGTAGAAAGAGGGAGAACGGGTATTCGTTTACGAATTAAGTGGTTAAACTGTCAGATAATCTAGCACGGAACGCTGCCAGGCAATAACACGACCCACCACCCAATCCCTTCCCTTTTTTTGATTTCTAATTCTTTCCCCGACAGCGGGGAGTATTAGATTTCGTAACCCCATTTAGCGCCTTCCCGAATCCTCCTTGAATCTAAGATGAACTACACAGAGCAAGCCGAGCTTTGCCGTGACAAGCTGAGGAATCAAACCGTTTTAATTGACATCGAGGGAGCATACAGCTAATATCTACGATAATCAGGCTATTCAATATAAAGCATTAAGATAGAGACACAGAGAGAGAGAGGGGGAGTGATGGGATGGGGGGGGGGGGGGGGGCAGAGACGAAAACAGAAAAACACGCAGAGAATAAAGAGAGACAATCAGCGCTACCGTAAAGCTGCTGTAAAGTTCGACAAACATCAGGAAGTGGCGTATCCAGAATTTAGCTTCAGTGGGGGGGGGGGGGGGGGGGTGTATCAAAGAGGCGAGGGTAGCGGAAAATATAAAGCAACAGATTATCGTCACGACAAAACTAACATTTCTGTAAGAAGAAAAAAATAGGCCTATTGGATGCGTCTGTATATAAATAATTGATGGATTTAAAGCTTGATAACATGCTACAGAAGGGTACTTTCTCAAGCACATTTATTTTTCTTTTTAAATCTTAATGTACTACACAAATCCATTTGGGGTAAAATAATATCCCCTTGCCCCTGTAAATACACCCTTAACATGCTTATTTTCCAATAATCTTAGCTAAAATCTTAACTAAAAAAATTACCCTTAATAGCTTTCTGATGCAAGTTCATTGTGTTTCCAAAAAGCTAGCTGAGAGCACACACATGATCGTCTAGATAATCACTGATAACTAAATTTAAAATGCATACAGCGATGGAAGAAATTCCAATCTATCCCTAGTTTAACAATCAAAATGGCTGTTATATATCTATCATTAATTTTAGAAATCTCTATTTTACCAATACTTCCATAAGAAGCGTTCAACATGTTATTGTCAAAGTGGCGATGAATCAACACTTTTATTATACATGTACATGTACAAAACCATATAGGTCATATAGGTGGCGCCTTTCACCGAATAAGACTGCGCGTGTACATATCTTTATATCTTTGCCAGAGGATTCCCCGATGTGTCAGTCATTTGGAAATTCAAAAGGCACTATATATGCGAAAATTCCTCAAAATCAGAGGTTATAACAACAAAGCTGATGGCAATGATGACAGATTTAAATTTCTCTTCTGTGTGTATAATATTCATTACTTTTTAAGTTTAACTGCATGTTCAAAGGTTTCATTGCATTTTACTTTCTTCATTTTAATTTATTTAAATTAGATTTTCAAAAATGACCATTCAAGAAGATATACAGGCTTTCATTCCTCATAGTTTACAAGGAGAGGACGGTGCCTTCTAGTTTTTAGCCAACGAAATTGAAAATAAGCATCAACTTAGATAACTTTCCACAAGGATAATGTTGTACTAGTAGCAATGAATGGAATTGGGTGTGCATGTGTTCTTTAAAATACTGGTATGTTATGTCTCTGGCTTAATATATGAAGAAGGATGAATAGAATAATACACTGACTATTTTCTCAATGTGACGTGATGAGCAAAACTCAAAAACAGCCTTTGAAACGAGATTCTATTTTCATTCTACAGTGAGGCGTATCAAATCTGAAGACAAAGACAATGAGATTAATAAGGACCGCTTATATTCTACAGAATACTATGCTTGATACGACTCCACCGGCAGTTAACAAGTTAATTAGAGGTTATGACTGAAAAGGGGTATTGTTAGCTTGCTATGCTGCAGAGAGTTAGGCGTAAAATGAAGCAGTTAGGACCAAGTTCAAGTAAATACTATCGCCATTAATCAAACAGGTTGAAAGAAATAGGAATTCATCTTCTCTCTCCATCTCCCCTCTCTCTCTCTATTCTCTGATATCACCCCTCACCCTATAATATCATTTTATACTTCTCCATTCTCTCTTTCACAGTGTCTGTTTTACTCTACCTACCCCCCCCCCCCTCTCTCTCTCTCTCTCTCTCTCTCTCACTTCTTATAGTGTTTTTCTTAAATATCTCCTATTCAATCACGTACAAACGTGTGTTTAAAAGATCGTAATGATATGAGTGTATTCGATTTCAATTTCCAACTTAACTTTGATCCTCTCTAAAGATCTTTTTTTTTCTTCTTTTTTTTCTTTTCTTTTTTTCTTTTTCATTTTTATTTCTTTTTATTTCTTTTTTTTTTTTGGGGGGGGGGGGGAACTTGTAGACTTTTGCTTCAGTTTTGGTTTCTAATAATCAATTTGTCCATTGCATCATGCACTCTCAGAAATGTTGGTTAAAATCATTAGGTTGGTTAAAACATGAACCTACCAACAGGTTGGTTGAAAAGGATTTTTTTTTTAAACCATCAGTTGGTAGGTTCATATTTTAACCAACCTAAAAACTTTTCTGAGACAAGCATGAAACAAGCAATTTTACAACAAAAAAAAACAACCTATAGACATTCATCAGCTTTCCTGTTATTCATACTCTCATCATTATTATCATCACCATTACCATCAAGAAGATAACAGAATTGAAGTAACTTAACAAAGAACGAGGGACGTCCACTGGCATAGTACAGCCCGGTATTGTCCCGTGATTAGTCGGCCGACTGTCGGCTAAGTTCACGGGCGCCGTCCACTGGGCTTCTCTGTTGATGTTCTTCCTACATGTCGTATGGTCTTATTCTGATTGCACTGTGAGAGACAGAAGAAAATACAAAGAAAGAAAGGAAGAGAGGGAGGGAGAGAGAGCATTAGAGAGAGAGAGAGAGGGGGGGGGGAAGCGAGAGAGAGAGAGAGAGAGAGAGTGAATGAGAGAGAAAAGTATAAAAATGATAAGTGCAAACTTCATTAGTAGGTTATCTATATCTTCTCCTGACAACAGAACCACTACCAGTTATTAGCAGAAGAAAGTGAAAGTTGAAGTAGATAACAGTCATATGGGTGAAATATAAAAACTAACCAAAAGGATGAAAAATAAGAGAAAGCAATGACTAAAAAAAGGTGTGTCAATAAAAATTGTAATTTTTTTTCCTCTATGATGTTTTGAACAAATACGAATATTTATATTCAATTTTTGTAAATGATTACCAATAAAACTTGTAATTTATTGCAATAATGATACTGTGAGTGCTATGGTCGGTTTGCGTTGTAACTGGTAAGGCGCTTTACTTTAGTTACTATTATCATTAAGAGAAAAATTTACCTTTCTGTATAATTCTCTGTATTCTGAGTGCGTTTCGTAAAGTTTCAACGCACTTGGAAAATGCTAAAAAAATTATCTTCAAATGTGTTTTTTTCTGCAGGATTACTTACACTCGTATATGTTATTAATGGTTATCTTGATGTACATTCACAGTCATTTTGGATATTTTATCACATCCCCAAGACGTTAAACATTACTATTATTATTCATGAATTTACCTATCCCTATAAACCAGACATGTATTTCCTTCGTTCTATAGGTAATTTCAGTCTCCCAAAACTGAGAACCAATAACATTCTACTGCAGAGGAGCTTCATTATACAACAAATTGCCTTCAAATACCCGTAGTACTTTTACGATCCAAACTTTTGAATCCAATCTACAAAATTATTTCAAAGTATATCATAGAACTGTGAGCAAGGGAGCTTTCATCTCTCCCTTTCCTCTTTTTTGTCTAGGGTTTGTATGGTTCTGTTTCCCTTATAAAATATATTTAATATGACTGCTACTGCAAATAAAATTGATATGAATTGTATTTTAAAATGATATCATCATATTCAATACATTGATTTTAATTTTTTTTTTCATACAATATGTGTATTCAGTAAGACTTTGTGAGTCTATTTTCCAACTTAAATTTTAATATTTGTACATACTATGTACTTGTTATCAAGGACCCCGTGGAAGAACAGCCGTATTTTGCCAATACGGCTGAAATGGGCTATCCGCCGTATATTGACAACGGAAATAAAAACAAACAAACAAGCAAACGGACAATTGGTTCATTTCCAAAAAGTTGACTGCTTCAAAATTGAGATGGCGCTGTTCTTCTCTTTCTGGAATGCAAGATTAAAATTTAGTGCAGTGCTTTTTAACCTTTCTACTCCTCTATCCAGGCAATCATCTGGATCGGCTTCATGCCCCCCTCCCCTCCCCTCCCCTCTCACACATTTTATTAGGTATCTTTTATATTTGATATTATTCGTAGTAATTCGACAAAGCCGAAACAACATGTAAAAACGATGTTTAAGAATATTTCTCTAATATTGGATCACAGTTCATTCAATGAACGAAAGGAAATGCAATGCCTTTCAGTGTGGATAATAAATCACTTTAAAAATTTGTAATATAAGAACTAAATAACACCAAATTGTGGTCAACAGTTTGATGGGAATAAGGCTTATTAGCATTGAGCCAAGTAATATAAGTAATCTTGTTTTCCCGTTCGCGTCGCTCCACCCCACCCCAAATACATCATAATCCATCACTGTAATGTTTTGAACAAAAGCTGGCGCCAGACCTCTTCAAAACATAAACCCTCAGAAAAGTTGTCAGAAGGCCCGCGAAACCGACAAGGCGCTTTCTTGAGCCGTCGCGACGCATCGGTCCCTCTGATAACTTTTCACACGGGCTGCGAGGCAGACATGGTCAGTCTGATGGCTATCGGGCTGGCGAGCTGTACTCGGTCTTGCGGGATGTCGGTCTCGTAATAATTTTAGAATCCAATAAAAAGTGATTTTGGTCACGACTTTCTTCATTTTGTTGTGGTTGTATTTAATCTGATTTTCAGTGTTTGCCGACTGCATGGAAGAAAGTCTTAAAGGTTTAGTCTTTGACCACTTTTCTCCTTTTCCCCACAATTTATAGCACAGATGCAAATGCATACGGGCCCAATTTCACCAGGGAGGAGGGGGTGGACATTGCTTGCCCGAATATCAACTTTCCAGGTTCTAAATTTTGCAAGAGACCAAAGTGAGCGAGACAATTTTGGACACTTTATCATAGCGAAAAGTGTTATTTCATTTTTTTAAAACCCAGATAAGATATAGAAACTACAAATAGACCACTTCACTGTCCGAATGTGCGAAGACCGGTGCCCGAATATACATTGGCGATTGCC
The DNA here is from genome assembly GCA_025617745.1 of Heliocidaris erythrogramma. NCBI lineage: Eukaryota > Metazoa > Echinodermata > Echinoidea > Camarodonta > Echinometridae > Heliocidaris > Heliocidaris erythrogramma. The sequence continues at coordinate 33,864,956 of CM046855.1, read as the reverse complement.
CTGCCGCATATTGGTAATATCGAAATTCCTGGGGGAGGGGGCTACAACCCCCAGTCCTCCTCCCGCCTGTTTCGCCAAAGCACATGAGAGCGACCTTAAGCCCGCCTCACACTGTGCGATTTCCTGCGATATCGCCTCGCATCGCAGGAAATCGCACGATATCGTGCAGTGTGAGAGGTCTTGCGACGCAACAGCTTGCGATTTTCCCAATATCGCAAGCAATCGCCTCGCATCGCAGGGTTTTGAACATGTTCAAAAATTTTGTTGCGATGCGATGCGCGTGCGATGCGATTTCCATCTAGTGGACAGAGGAACAACGGATAAAGGGCAGGAGGTTCTCCTTCAAATGTGGCAGGATAGCCGGATAGGCCATCATTATTTAACATCAGCCTGCCGGCCTATCACAATCGCGTGACAAAAGACAGAATGAAGACGGAAACATGTTACGAGATTGGATATAACCGTAAGTAATTTGATGAAATTGTGCACTATGCATTTTTTATCGCACAAATTTTTTGCATATGTAGTCCCGTACATAGGATTTAATTGGAGTGTGATTTCATCGTTTTGCGCAGTGCAGGAATGCAATGGGTCGAACTCGAAGATCTGACTTGAGAATGGATGTCACTTTGGATGGGAATTTTACCCTGAAAATTTAACTTTATCGTTTTGGCGAACCTCATTTGGTCTGGGATTCTCATTGCCAAATCATACCAGAACTTGAAGTCTGATGCACACATTTGTACATTATAAATTATCTAGGCCTAAGAAACTAAGATCATGAAGATTAACTAGGTAATTGTGGGACGCTTTGACTTACTACTTAGGCCTACTTTGTAACTCTAATTAAATCTAATTGAAATCTAAAAAGGAATCTAATTAACCTAAAACTATAATAGTAAAGTAAAACAAATTAAAGTAAAACAAAGAAAGTTACAAGGCACTAGATTTAAATTACTTACAGATAAATAAATGTAAAAACCCCATGCATATTACTGACCTCTAACAGTCTAGGCCTAAGTCTAACTTTTTTAGGGACTACTATTTGAAGGTCCTTATTCCCCCGAAATTCGGAGTCCTTTCATCTCAATTCTAACCCACAAAGTACACTCAACAGCGGCAGAAGCAGTGACAAGAGTAACCCTACACATCCCTGTCGCGCCGTCTGGTCGGGCTATAACATGAGTTGTACTAGGCCTACTAACTTAGTAGTAATGTAGGTTTGGTCTTAAGGACCTCAACTACACGAGTAAATACTTAACTTACTGTAAATGGTGAAAAGCGCCGAACTTACCGAGACTAAAGGTTCTGTAGTTTCCAGTTCGGTCAGTCTTGTTCGGTTCAGCATAATTTCCACACAGTCTCGTGCCCAAAGGTGTATGGCGCCCTCTAATGGGTAAAGCCCTATAGGGGGTGGGGGTAATTCCTACTACATTCCCCCCTGTTTTGAAAAACCCGGCCCATAACCAAAATGGGCCCGGGAAAATCCCACCCGAATGAAAAGGAAAAAAAATTCTCTCTCCTTGCCCCAGAACTACGAGCAATATAGCACCAGAACACAAATTTTTTTTTTTTTTTTCCAATAAACCCAACGCTCCAAAAAACTAGAAACATATGCCAGAGGAGATTCCCTACCCAGAATAATGCACGCTCTCATAGCGGTGAGCTGTCCACTTGTCCTTCCGGACTACGGCACCATCTTACCTACCCAAGAGGTACATTTCTTGAGTTTTTCGGAGAGTGACCGGAGAACCGGAAACTCACCTAGGTCACTCCGGCGCGGGAAGGAGGCGTCAGTGCCGCCATTACTCAGAGCGAGCCATTTGGAAAAAAGTCTCCCTGGAACAATCATAATATATGCCAACGGGCATTTAGAAAAAACCCAAAATATAGAAAACACATTTATACATTTGCTAATATAGCAAAAAGTAGTATGATCGAAACTCAAAAGTTCCCACCAATTAGTTCATCACGAACACAGGAACACGGGAATGGATTTCCCGCGGTTTTCTGAACCTATGGGCCGTAGAGCGCCAGGGCGTTAACCCTAGTTTCCTCTAGCAAACGATCCAGACGGACCCTGCGGAGAGCAATCAACTGGTCCTTGGTGAAGGACTTCACCAGGGCGTTGAAGAGAAAAGGAAAACATAATTAGTCCCCGCACACATGAACGGAAACCTAAACTTACTTCCTTTCCTGCCCCACACACAGAGGACAATAATATTTATCTATATGGGTACTCTCGCTAGGGGTTACCCCCACGCAGTCCCCATGAAACCAATCATCACAGCCGTCGCAGCCGATCATGAAGCGGGTCTCGTCATATGGTTTGCGACATAAGCAATACACAGCTTCCGGGTCGGCTCGCCTCCCCTCTCGGCACCACTCCGGCAACTCTCGGTCCCGGCACGGTTTTAGCCGATCCTGGTGTACGGTGGAAACCGACTTCCGGAGCTCCACCCGATACAGATCGGGGGTTAACCTTTTGACTACCTTCCCGGGACCCTTCCAGGGGCTGCTCAGTTTCTTACATTTGCCCTTGACAGTCGCAGTGTCAAGGACATAAACCGGGTCACCCTCCTGGAACTGCCTCCGGAAAGAATGTACATCGTAGTCCCGCTTCATACGCATCTGAGCGTTCCTCAGATTAGCCCGGGCCGTCTCATGAGCAGCCTGGGTTGCTTTCATTAGCCTGCCCAAGTATTCCTCCTGGTCCCAAGTCACACTGTCCCCGGGTAGAGGATACATAAGATGGGCTGGCTGATTCACCTCCCGCCCTAGCATCAGCCGGTTAGCAGTATATCCGGTACTACGGTTAACCGTAGCCCTTAGCGCTCCAGCGATCTGAGGCAGGTACTCGTCCCACTTATTCTGGGTCCGCCCGATATAGCACCGGACAGCATCCATCAAGGTACGATTGTACCTTTCCACCTGGCCATTACCCGAAGGTCGGTATGGCGTCGTCTTGGCCTTGTGGATCAGGAGAACCTTGCAGATACCTTTGAAAAGTCTGCTCTCGAAATTTCTCCCCTGGTCCGTAAAAACAGCGAACGGATACCCGAAACGGCAGAAGAATTCCCCCACCGCAGCACGGGCAGTTTCCTCCGCTGTCTGAGATGGCAATGGGACGCACTCGACCCACTTAGTGAACTGGTCCACCATCATGAGGATATGCTCATTTCCCCGGGACGACTTAGGCAATGGCCCCAGAAAATCCAGGTGAACCCGTTCCATGGGAGCCCCTGCGTGATAATTCCGCATGGGACTTTTACCGTACCTGGTGGCCTTCTTGTTCCTATTGCAGGTCGGGCAAGTTCGGACATAATCCGCCACATCCTTGCCCATTTTGTACCAGAAGTACTTGGCCCGAATGTAGGACTTGGTCCGATCCCTGCCGGGATGACCTGCGGCCGGAATGTCATGACTTGCACGCATGACTTCCTCCCTCAATGACCTGGGCACCAACAGCCGCGCGCCCTGGTCCTCCTCGTTTTTGCATATGACTCGTTCTACCCGCAGGAACTGGGCCCTGTTAATCCAGAGAAATTTCTCCTCCGGACCCCACAGCATTATAGTGGCCTCATCCGGTTCCTGCCGATCATCGAGCCATTTCCCCAAAGCCACCAGAGCAGGATCCTTTTCTTGTTCAGCCCGCATCCTATCTGCAGGCAAGGGTTCCTCCTCCGCGACTTCCACAGGTCGGAGCCTTGCTGTTCTTACTATGGGTTCCCCCACCACAGCTCCGGCCCCCGCCGACGAAGTGCAGACTACCACATGAGTCGCTCCAAAACTCTTCTCTAGCCCTGTCTCAAACATGGCCTTCACCCTTGCGGCCCGGCCAGCAAGGGGAACCACATTATCGACCACATCGCCGAAAGTGGCCCAGTTCTTGTGAGCCTTGGAACAGTATCCGCACCCTCCGCACGGCAGGTGTTCTAAACTAAAACCCAACCGGTACTCTTCACAAAGCGGCTCTGCTAGTGGGACTCTAGACAGAGCATCAGCATTGGCATGCTTCTTGCCCGGACGATGTTCCAGGCGCAGGTCATACTGACTGAGCTCCTCCATCCAGCGGGCTAGTTGCCCCTGGGGGTACTTAAAATGGAGAAGCCATGTGAGGCTACTGTGATCTGTGCGGACCACAAACGGCTTCCCTAGCAGATAATGGCGGTACTGCCGAGTGAATTTAACCACCGCCAGCAGTTCTCGCCGAGTTACGCAGTACCGCCGTTGTTCCGCGGTTAGCGCACAACTGCCATAGGACACCACCCTCTCTTCCCCTTCTTGTACCTGAAGGAGTTCTGCCCCGATGGCCTCATTAGAAGCATCTGTGTCCAGAATAAATAAATCCCGGCCGTTAGGCATAGTGAGTACCGGTGCCTCCGTGAGACTGTCTTTAATTCCTTCAAAGGCTTGCTGTTGTTCTATTCCCCATTGAAACTGCTGTTTCCCAGTGATCCGGTAGAGGGGAACTGCAGTAGCAGCAAAGCCCTTGATGAACGCCCGGTGATAGTTGGCCAGGCCCAGGAATTGTTCGACTTGTCTTGTAGTTCTTGGAGTGGGCCACTGGCGGACCGCCCGGATATGCTCCTCCCGGAGCTGAACCCGGTTAGCGCTCACCTCCCTCCCCAAGAACTCCACCTTTTCCTGGAATAGAACGCACTTTTTAGGCTTCAATTTAAGCCCAAATTTAGCGAACCTTCCCAGGACTTCCTCCAGATTGGCTAGGTGGTCTTCCACCGACTTTCCCAAGACAACAACATCATCCAGGAAGGCCAGGACAGTCTGCCAATTTATTCCCCTTAGGATTAGGTCCATCGCCCGCGAAAAAGTCGCTGGCGCATTACACAGACCAAATCCCATCCGCACAAACTCATAGAGCCCGTACTTTGTGGTAAAAGCGGTTTTCTTCCTGTCTCCCGCTTTTATTTTTACTTGGTAGTAAGCCGAATTCGCATCCAGCTTAGAGAACCAAGCGTTACCAACTAGCGTGTCCAAACATTCCTCGATATTCGGTAGCGGGTAAACATCTTTGCGAGTTACCGCATTCAGTGCCCGGTAATCTATACACCACCGGACACCCCCGTCACGCTTCCGGACTAAGACCGGGGCCGAGGCCCACTCGGACTGGGAAGGTTGGATTATCCCTGCCCTAGTCATCTTGTCCAGATGCGCCTTTTCTTCCCCGGCAAAATTCAGCGGAGTACGCCTCATTTTCTGTTTAACCGGGGCTGCATTTTCGGTATCGATGGAATGTTCAACACCCTCAAATTTCCCTAAATCGAATTCGTCTTGGGCGAAAACCCCGGAAAAACGAATTAATAAATCCCGGAGTTTGTCCCGCCCTTCCTCCGATAAAAGGGTTGAGGACTGCTTGAACAGTTCGGCTAGGTGGGGTGGGACCCCCTCGGTCCCCCCTGTTTTGACTTGGGAGATCTCCCCGTCAAAGCTTACAGAGGAAGCCACCTGAGAGACCTCGGCCTGGAGTTCATGTGCCTCCCCAAGGACGTCCGCACAGGTAATTTTCCGGTGCCGGTCCGTGGGGTTAACCACATATACCTCCATCTCGTTCCCCGCCCCGTGCACGGAACAAGGAATCAAGAGGAATGAGTGACCCGACAGTGGCTCGAACACATAGTCCCCTAACCGTTGGTCTAGGACCCCGGTTATCCTCTTAACTGTATTAGGTGGGACTACAATTCTCTTGCGGACATGGACCCTTGCTACACCCATCTGCCTGGGATTATCCCCATGTAGCATGGGAATCTCTTCTCCCCCTAGCACCAGCTTCGGGTGAAACAAATGTATAATTGCCCTATGTTTCCCGAGAAAATCCATTCCCAGTAGCATATCATCTGTGATAGGTGCAACATACAGCCGCTCAGAGAACGTTTGTTCCCCCAACTGAATACTCACCGGCCCCACTATTGTCCCCTTCATGCTCATGTCTCTACCCGCCGCATGTAATATGGCATTCCGGAGCTCTTTCGGCTGCGGTTTCAGGTGTTGCAGCACCCGATCGGAGATGATAGAGACTTCAGCCGCCGTATCCACTATTGCTCTAAGGGGGTGACCCCCTATAACTATAGGGACACTGAGCGAAGAAGAAGACTGAAGTCGGCAAACTACCACTTCTTCTATCTCATCGGATTCCGGTTCCGGACTCGAGGCAATATCCGGCCTCGGATCCAAAGAAATGGTCTCCCTTGGACTGGTTGGAAGTTCGGAAGTGGTGACTTCCGCTATATACTGGGAAAATGCCCCCACTACTGGATCCCCTGCAGTGAAAACCTCTCCCAGCTCCTTGGAGGCGTCTTCTGACCAGGTTTTGTCAGAAACCGGCATTCCCAGGTGCTTTTCAGCCGCCTGGTTGCCCGGCAACCCAGTCCTTAGTTGGCCTCTTTCGGGTCGGGCCGGGGGCTGGCCTCTGCCTCCGACCCGCTGGAGTTTTCCTCCTCAGGACAGTTGACAAAGGAAACCCGCACGTTCCCTTTGTCTCCCTTGGTTGTGGGGCAATCCTTCCGGAAATGTCCGTGCCCCCCGCAGGCATAACACCGATCGCCCCCCGGGGACTTAGCTCGCTCCCGGGAAGCCCCCGGCCTGGACTGCAGGGCCTCTAGGACCTTCCGGAGGTCCCGCTCTAAATTTGCTACCCGGGTATCCAAACTGGCTACCCGGGTATCCAAACCGGCTACCCGGGCATCCAAATCGGTTACCCGGGCCTCTAGGCGGCCCCGAGGCTCACCCAATGCGGCGCGCTGCCGGTCTCCAGGGGGACGGCTCGACGATTGAGGGGGTAGGTCTATTTTGCGGACTTCGAAATCCCCCTCGTCCTTCAAGGCCACAGCCTTGACAGGTCGCCCACGCCCGTACATAGCCCTGTGTACATGCTGGTGCCACTGGATAGTTTTTTCGGCTTCTTCTACGGTGGCGGGGTGTTGAGTCAGCGTATGACACCCCGCCTCCCGATTTGAGCACCCCTGGCACAGACGGAGAATGGCCTGCTGTTGTACATACGACCCCTGGCCCCCGGGAAACGCCCGAAGGGCTAACCCGAGCACCCGATCGGACCAATCGGGCAGAGACTCTTCTGGTCCCTGCTTGGCCGCCGCGAACTCGAGTTGGGCGGATTCCGGCAACCCGCCCTCCCCGAATCGCTCCGACAATTTGCGTACGAGCGAGAAATACTCCAAGTCTGGCTCCCGCTCAAGAGCCAAGCTCAAATACTCTCCCGCTTTTCCTTCCAGGCACCAACTAAGTTGATCTAGTCGTTGAGGAGATTCCCACCCCTGCCGGTCGGCAAAAGCCGTGAATTTATGGAAGAATGCCTTCCAGTTTCCCCGCCCGTCAAAGGAGATAGTTCTGGGAAGCGGCTGGTAGGCTGGCCTACCTGCATTTTCCCCAAGCTTACCCCTCCTAGGAGCAGAGAACCTATAATCTTGCTCTTCAGGAAAGAGGGGGGACCCTATAGGACCCCCTGGATACCCTGAAAGGGGGTTGCCCCTTCCATGACTATCCCTTAAGCATTCCCGGCCTAATTGGGGTTGAAATTCCTCCCGAATGTCCCTGGAACTAAACCCCCGGTGTGACGAGACCCGGTGGTCCCTTCCCACCGCAGTGCCCCTCTGGCTGGCTTGCCAAAATGAGCCCCCCTGTTGGGGGACTACTCGGGTAGGGGGGCTGACGTACCCCGCCCCCCTCCATGAACAACCCCCGGACTCCATGGGAACCTCACCTGCCCTCCCCATCAGCCGATAACCAATAGGTCCGCCCTCCCCTGGGTTTTCCCCAGCTCTATATTGGGGCCCCCCAGGAATGTGAGACATGCTCGGGGCTACGCCCCGGGATTTGCGCGACACATCCCCTGAGGGAGGCGGATAAATATCATAGGGGTACTGATGGTCTATTGCCCCCCTTTGTCCTACGTGGGCCCTAGCCCCGTTGGGGGTACTGGTGTAAACACCCCCTTTGCCCCCACCCTGAAGGGGCGGCCCCTCTGTGACCCAGGTGCTCTCTACGTCCCGAGTAGCAAAGTCGAATTGGTCAACCAGCCCCCGGGACTCTGTAAGCCCTGGAAATTCCACAAATAATTCAGGGGTTATATTCCCATGCTCAGTCCGGAGCCCTAAAATGATCCCGGCCTGCACGGGGTTGAGCCCCGGCATTGATGCAAGTTCCTCGTAGGAACACATATTGATGGGGAGTCTATCCTCCCCCTCCGTCATTGCGACGATCTAAACACTACTCTAAAATAACCGCTTATTCCCGTCCAGTCCTAAACTACCCGACAGGAAAATATTACAACACTTGGAGTTTCCTAATTTATTAACGAAATCTCGCTAATACACTCACACACGAATAATCACACCACACACCGTCACAAACTTATTTCCTTTTTTTTTTTTTTCTATTTTTCTAACCGGACTCCCGCACTACAACGAGTGGGTGGGTCCACACGCAACACAAGCAGAAACCATAAACTCACTCACACAATAGACTACACACAGCCTACCACTATAGACCACTAGACTAGCTCGAAACTCCAAGCGTTCTGGCGCAGAAAACCTGCCCAAAACAAACCCGAACAGGGCACAATATACCCACTCAAACTCAGAAACAGTTCACTATATAAATGAAAACGGATAAAAATACCAAAGACTTACCTAATTAAGGATCAATTGACGTTCTCTACAGAAAGCTGACGTCTGTGTCGATCTGCACGGATTTGCACAGCACAAGAAAACAAGATGGCGTCGATCCACGACGGAAAGCCCAAAGAGTATCCCTCCGCCAGCCACAACCACTATAGCTATACGAGTATAGCCGTTCCAGCCCAGGCCCTTGCGAGAACCTACGCGCTAACAACAAATAGTGAGCAGACGAAACGAACACTCAAACTGACAAATAACCCACTTTCACACCCCAAAAGCACACGCACAACGACAATCACCTTAAAAAGACACCAAAATAGACACCTCACAGCGTTAACTAAGGCCAAACACCCGTGACAGAAGCAAAACAAGGACACACGTGTATAGCACTAGCCTTCTCACCCCCAACGGAAAAAACCCCGGCAAAAATTCGCCGGAACTACACTGGGACAGACGACTAAAAAAAACTCAGAAAAATGCCTCAAGCCGGGCCAATAACTCAGCCCGACCGATGACACTCGCACCAAACGCACAAAAATATATATCACAACGTTCAAAATAAACAAGGCCGACCTAGCAGCCCTGCTTTCGACAATAATCAAAATTTTACCCTACTGTGATTCCAATATCAGTCACAGCGAGCAGCCTAGCCCAACGCACGGGGTCGCACAAGATGCCTATGCGTATATGGGCAGCTGTGCCCGCTGTGTCAAAAAATTACGAGACAAAATTCGCCCACAAAGGCAAAATTCAGATCTGCAAGCAGCGTCAATAATGTAGGTTTGGTCTTAAGGACCTCAACTACACGAGTAAATACTTAACTTACTGTAAATGGTGAAAAGCGCCGAACTTACCGAGACTAAAGGTTCTGTAGTTTCCAGTTCGGTCAGTCTTGTTCGGTTCAGCATAATTTCCACACAGTCTCGTGCCCAAAGGTGTATGGCGCCCTCTAATGGGTAAAGCCCTATAGGGGGTGGGGGTAATTCCTACTACAGTAGTCTAGGTCTAGTCTACGTTGTGGGCACAAGAATAAATAATATGTAAGTTGTTCATAGTTGCCTCGTCTAACTCTAAGTTAGAAGAGAGAGAGAGTTGCAGCTGGCAGCTGGCCGAAGAAGTACGGTATGTACGGTTATTAAAATTATTTGGCCCTTAGGGCGCTGGACCGACGCTTGCCTCGTTTCGGTACCTCAACTTCCCTGAGAGTGAGATATGGGCTCGGCAGCCATGTCCATCAGTGCTTTATACATGCGTCGTAAACAGCATACAAATTTTAGGTAGCTGCTTTTCTCAGTATTTTTTTTCTCAATATATAGATGTATTAGATCTATAATATTTTTTAAAATTTCCCCTCTCTTCTACTGTAGGATTCTCTGCCATGCTGGATAAATGGATTTTATTTATATTAATTAATAGGCCGATATATATTGTGCCTCTCAGTTTTTGCACTCTACTAAGTACTATTATCCACAGCTCACGCAATACTAAGCTGAGTTGAGATGACAGGCAAATTTATTTCAGGTTTTTGCTCAAAATTATGATTAAGGATCAAAGAATTCTTCATTATTCAATTTGTTAGGACTGAAAGTGAGGTTTTGGGTATCATTTACCTTGTTCGCATAACAATAAGTGTTTAAATACTTTTATAGCTGCAATGTATTTTACTTCCCATTATTCAAACATAATCTCTTTTTCAGTTAACCCATTGCCTTCTTGAATCAGGTGGGTCCTGTATCAAGTTTTGAGCAAACTTTAGGGAATAAGAGAATTCAGCAGTCAACAGCTACATGTTAATACTTTGAAAGTTATTGTGGGATCTACTTTATATGATCATGATTATGTTGTACTATTTGTTTCAGAATATTCATATTGATAAGTTAAGAATGTATTTTAAAATGTCACTCATAAATCACAAGTAAGCTGGCTACTGATGTCAAGAATGTAAGAAAGTTTGTAACATGTTTCTGGCTTTTGTTCCCCCACTTATTTTTTTGCATAGCTCATTTTCTAATTGAAACTTATTTTACTATCTTTTCATAGGATTTTTCAAGCTGTCTCTTGGAAGCTGTTCTGCAAGCAGTATACCATCCATGAGAAACGCAGTGCTATCAACCCTCGATCTTTCCCACAATGCACGCACTGTAAGGTCAAAGAAATTGCCTTAGAAAAGTTACTGGTAAGAATTGTTTTTGAAAACAGACTTTTAAAGAAAATTATAACTTGTCATGCAGGTTCCTTTTTTTAACTTTTACCTTGTCTTTTTTCTTTTATTTTGATTGAATTTACTTGTTCAAAAAGATAGTCGTATAATTTGCAGAGAAATGACATGAACACAACAGATATCATAGGGACGACACTTTTCATTCAAATAAAATGCTTAATTTTGATTTAATCTGTCAAAACATATTTTTATAAATGAATAGATTTTCATTTTAATTGCAATTGCACAAAATTATTTTGAATGATTTGCATTCAGGCTGAGCGAAGCAAAGAAATCTCTTAATCAGTTTTTATTCTTTGTCAAACATCTATCCAGTAAAGTGTATTCAAGTACAGTATAATGCTGATAATTTGTTTGCTGTTTGATTTAAGCCGGGAAATGTAATTAACTCTTAGTTACATTTCCCTGATTTAAGCCAGTGAGAATGAGTTTGATTGTAGAGTAATCAAGGGTGTTACTAAACTGATGGATTTAGTTAATGTACCCTTTGTTTCTTTTTATTATTAGCTCTTTATTACTTATCATTGTACCTCTCATGTTTTATTAATGAAGCTGTAAACATCAGATGAAATCTACCAGATGACCATCCTATAGAAGCTATAAATGCCTCACCCAATATCCACCTTGCCAGAGAGTTTCTATGAACTGTCATCCCTCAGAATTTTAGATTTGAGTGACAATGAAATCAAAGGTATGTTCTCTTATTTCTCACTCATATGTCTGAATAAATATGAAATGTGAATACATGAATAATAAGGATTGAAAACCAGGAATGAATTCAGCTTGTGCTGGACTTTGCCGGATTTCTGTCTTGTATCGAGCAAAACAAAATTCCCTATTTATTCCCGGTAATTATGATTTTTGGAATCCAGCTGCCAGCCCTTCCCAGGTAAATTACATCCAGGGTTATAACATTATTTAGTCCAAAAGGGGGCTGCAGGAAAAAAAATCCTCAAAAAGCCCTTTTATGTCTTTGTTTTTCTCTAAGGGTGGGGGGGGGGGGGGGGGGGTGTTGGCCTCTTCAGTTTTCACTTCACCCCATGAATCTGCCTGCATGTATGTTTGAGCAATACTGGCATCCATAATTTCATGATTCACAAATTAAAATCCATATTTGAATATTAATAAGAACAAATGAAATGACAATACATTTGGTTTTTCTATCAATGAAAAATTAAATACCGTACATGAATTTCAAGCAAATGTGTTGATAAATAAGAACATCTATTTTGATCCCTCGATTACCTTGCAGATCTGGATGCAAGCAACTCTTTGGCATGTCTGTCATTGAAGAAATCAACTTGGAGCACAATCCCATACCTGGTGATACCTACTCAGAACTGTTACAACATCAAACCGTTAATATCTGAGCCGTCTCCTTCAGATCATATGGATTGAAGGTGGTATTTTCTTCGTTCAATCCCCCCCCCCCCCCCCAATCACCCCCACACTAGGAAATTATGTTGTCTGCAAACACAGACCCTAATTTGACACTTAATCAGAAAATCATTGTCTTGAGAGAAGCCTAATTCAGCTACCTTCTGGTCATGTCAGGAGCAGCTATAGTATATGACATATGGTAGTCTTACAGTGCAGACACTCTTTTACAACTGACCAGGGTTTCTGCATGCAAACTATCAGTATAGGGGCATTCACAAACAGGGCAATGTTGATTTTCGAAAATCGGTACTAGTTTTTGAGACATTATTCAAAGCTTTTTATGTATGTGGACATGAAATCTCTGAAAATAGTGAGATTCTAGTTGTTATTCAAATTGTGATTACTAACTTTACAGTTAAATTACTTTGCAGGCACAAAACTTTGTCAATTAGCATAATTCAATATCCAGATTTGACCCCTCATAGTTCATAAGGCTTTCCTATACTAAAGGTTTTCTTGACACAGACAGTGACATAGCCAGCATATGGTGAAAGCCTATACCCCTTGGCTCAAACTATTTGGAGACGATTCCACTGTCCTGATCAACAGCCTCCAAACCAACTTTGACGGACCCTGGTTTAAAACTGAATCCTGTCTTTCAGATGGCATTTTTATTTCCCCCAAAGTAAATAATCATGTCTGAACAGTCTGATTAATATGTGTCTGTAAAAACCCACTTGTAAACATTGGTGCAATCATAGCTAACAGAAGCAGTGGCAGATTTAGGGGGGGGGGGGCACATCTGGCCCGTACCCCCACCCTTTTTGGAAGAAAAATGTGCATTGTGCCTCCCTTTTTAGAACGGAAACCTTTCTATTATATGATAATTGTATTGTTTGTTAAACAGTATACTATATATTGATGATTCAAGCAAAATTTGCATTTGAAAAATGTAGTTACTTGAAAATTGGGAGATGAAACGTTTTTATTTTCAACAAATCATGTGAACTACTGAGAATCCATGAAATAAATGTACAATCAGGAACAACATCTAATAGCACAACTCTCTGTCTCAGCTAGTTGTGATTCAAATGGAAAAAAAACAACACCACCAAATCCATGCATGAGCAGGGGAAAAATGATTGTCTTTCAATTACATGTATTTTTCTTTTGTGGGGGGAGGGGGGGGGGGGGGGTAAACTATGGTTTCATTACATGTTACAGGTTTTTAATAATTACTGAATTTCTTTTCTGTTTGTATTGCTGAAAGAAGGAAAAAATATTCTAGTGTGCTTGCACTTCCTTTATACAATGACTGGAAGGCATTCTATGCAATGCATTTTGTTTAGCCTCTGCTATAAAAAGAAAGTGCGAATTGTAATTCTTTAGTTATCAGACAAGTATAATAATGATTAACAATTATTAACAATCTTGTGAAATGAAATTTAAATTTGGGTTTATTGGAATCACTGTGACAAAATACAAAATTTGTATTTCATATTTAATAATAGGTTAACTATTATGTATGTATAAACTGTACTTCAAAAAAACATGTTTATAGACTTGATAAATAATTGTCGATTTTTTTCTTCATTCATAACCAGAATATTTATATAAATAAGGATTCACAACTTCAACAAACAACTGAATATTTTTATACAACTTGTTAAATGTCATCAATTTCCAATTTGGTTTTTAGCAGAAAGAAAAAACAAAAAATCCACTCAGTATTATTCACCCGCTTGTACCTTATTTGGGTTATTTAGAGTTTCGCTCTAATAGAAGACCTCAAAAAAGTGCTCTCCAAATGTCAACATAAGATATGATTGCTTATATCATGTTTGTGCAGAAATATAATTTGATATTTTTGAATCATTGATAATGAAAAAGGTGAGAATGAAAAAAGTGAGACAGGGGGAAAAGGATACAGAAAAATATGAAGGAATTTTATTTAATACTGGATCTACGATTATATATGGTGTGTTCTCATGAACGTGAATATACATGTTATGTAAATTTTGATCAAGAAATTATATTATATTTGTATAGCTAATTTGTGTTAAGATACTATTTAAGATCATGATGTGCATAAAACAAGTTAAAAATGGTTGACAATGACAAATGTATTGAAATACTCCCCCAGATAGACAATTATGTTACTATACATGTAATTTGTATACTAATATTTGTTATAATATTGGTAATGTTTTTTGAGGTATTGATTTGCTATTAAGCAGATATTCCACTAAATGTAATGCACATGGTTTGTTTGTTAAAATGTATACATACACAGAGGTGGGGTTGTGTCTTCATTTCAGGAAAATGGACCTTGTGTGTTTACTGGAACTATGCTTGACTCACTGTAAGCACATTCTCTCTCTCTCTCTCCCTTTCCCTCTTTCTTTCTGTCTTTTCTTTTCTTTTATCAAAATCATTTCATTTGTATTTCCCATAAAATAGAGTAACTTTTCTTTAACATGCAGCTTTCATCTTTCTATTGTAAGGGATATTCAGCACGTCTCCAATAAAGATGCATGATACCTATGTCACGAACAGCTCGGTGTTTCACTCAGTCCTATGTGAATATTGTTTACTGAGAGGGGATGTGAGAGAGTTCCAGAGAGAGAGGGGGAGGGGGTGGAAATAATTATAGTTCTAATAGTCATTGAGAAATATTAAGAGAGCAATAGCGGGGGAAAGGAGAGAGAAAGTGATGTGGAGATTCGAGAAAAGATAAGAGAAGCAAAGAAAGAATGATATAGATAGAGAACGGGGGAGGGGCAAAGATCAGGGCACATCCAAACTTTTAAAGGGGCGGGGCACACACAGAAAATACCTGACAATCAAACAGAAGAAAAATTAAAAAAGATGAATGCTCGGAAACCATTACCCTATTAAACCCATACTTCTGATGAAATAACGCCCAGAGCAATTGTCACAGAAGCAAATGCCGGATCACCGCTTAATTAAAACAATGAACTGATTCTATTATAATATTCTATTATTGACCATAGACGATCCGCCCTTTTCTTACTGAGCGAATTTTGAAGGTTTGGCGAACATTTGTCGCCTCCCCCTCCACTGAGCAACTTTTCGAGAAGCTGGCGAGAACCAAAAAAATAGGGTCTACTTTTTGACAAACTTTCATTTGCGTGCCCCCTCTTTTTACTCAATCCTGGATCCGCCCCTGATTCATATTATCAATATTTCATTCTGCCAAGAAAAAACCAACAAATCGGTGAATCCAAAATAAACAGAGTTCAAGAGAAGTCAAATGGATGTCGGGGAAAAAAATAACTTGATTAACTAAATAACTATAACCCGAAGTTCATCTTTTCTTTTCCAATCCATCTAACTTTACGTAGCATAAAAATGTATCTCTCCCCTAAATGTTGGTTACCTCATTTATAATTATAAGTCTCTATACTAATTTCAATTACTACATAGACTACGCGAAATGCTAAAATCGCACAGTGTGAGACATGCATCGCAGATCCTGTGGTAGCCTGCGATGGCCTGCGATATCGCTTTGCATCGCATCGCATCGCATCGCAAGTGATCGCTTGAAAAATCGCACAGTGTGAGGCGGGCTTTATTTCTCTAGAAGTAAAAACATAAAATATATGATTTACATGACTGCGAAGTCCACACTACAAAGGATAAACTATAGATATATACTGCAAAAGGTAAAAATGTGCAGGTTGCACACACGGGTGGCGGAGCGTCTTTCAAAAGGGGGCACCAGCAAAAAAAAAGGAATTTCCTTGGAAAAAAGGTGCACTTACAAAGTGTGAACTCAAAGTTGAAAAGGGACAATTTTTGTGACATTGGTATTACCCTACAGTCAATTAATACAATATCAAGCTTCATCTGTTTCATATTTATTGTTTCTATCTTTACGTGGTTCTGGATACTGCTTCAGCTTCCCAAACTAGCAGTTGTATGTAATCAGATGGTCTAGTGATTCATGCGCGAGCGAGCGAATTGAGCGAGCAAAAATTTTCAGACTTTGCTAATGCTGAAGGCCAAGGGTTGTGGATTATTTACAGGGATATAATGAAAATTATAACCTCAAAATAATTGTTGGCATTGTCAAATGATCATTTAATTCGTACATTAACCCTGTCGTTTTTCTTCACGATAACATCGATATCAACATATGCGATCTGCTTCATTTCATAATTAGGTATACTATAATAGCGAGCGAGTGTAGCCATGGTGGCGAGCGAGCTTTGAGGAAATTTTCTGAAAATAATTATTGCCCTTATTTGGTGTAAATTATTTGGAAAATTCGAGCGAACGGAATGAGATTTCTTTTGCTTGGGGAAGGGGGGGGGGGGCATTGTGCCCTCTTGCCTCAAGTTTGCACTGCCGTACATTATACTTGTAGAAATAGGGGTATCTGTTACTACATAAAGCTGCACCGATTTATTTAAAGCTAGATATGGCTCTTTAAAAAAAAACCCAGTGGGATATGTAGGTAAGCATTTATCAGAAGAGGGAAGAGCACTTATCAGATATGAAAAGGGCACTTATTAGAGAGAAAAAGAAAGAGAATTAGAAATTGCCCTTCTCAAAAGGAGAAAAAATGGAACTTATTAGAGAAAGAGAGGAGGCAAATATCAGATTTGAAAAAGGGCAGTCATCAGAAGGAGAAAAGGGGCACTCATCTGGAAGTGAAATCACTAAAAGGGCACTTTGGGGGTAATTGAAAATGTGGGGAGCACTGTGCCACTGCCCCCCCCCCCCCCCGGGGAGCGCCGCATCTGGTTGCGCGGTTTTCTTACTTCTCAAAAAACTAAGAATTTAGAAAGTGGAAACCTTAAACCTTTTAAATCACGACAGTGTCTTTTGCTTGATATCAGAGCTTGAAATGGTCTAGCGCCATCTATAGTTTAAAACATTATATTGTAACATGATTATGTGTTATGCGTTTTTATTATTTTTTTCCCGTTGTTTGTGTTTGTTGTTTATTTGTTGTTTTTTTATTTCACTTCACCTTTGGGATGGAGGCTGGTTTTCTTATCATGGTAAATTTTATTTTGTAAATATTTATTGATCATCAATCACAGGTGAGATATGTTTTTCATGATACATGTGGTCAAGCATTCCCGTAACCATATTCTCTATGCTGGTCTGTAGCTTACCAACCAAAATTAAGTTGAATGTGCCCCTGTACCGACTAATTTTTGTTGTGTAGTTATATTTCTGATATCACCATTCTTTATTCAGACTTTATTAATTGTTACTTCTCACCATTGAGATTACAACTAATTTCAGAGTGCACCACACTGTGTCATAAAGAGTTGCAATTTTTTGAAATCGATCTCAAGTTCTCAACTTAACTTGAGTCTGATATTAACTGGAACTCCTAAAATAGGGGAAAAAGATGTGTATTATAACTATGCGATTGATTGACTTGCAATCGCTTCGGACCAACCTCAACTTAAAGACCTCAGCCTGACCCAAAACAACCATATATTGACGTAAAGCTTAGTAAACAAAGAATATAATTACCCTGGGTATTCATAAATTTTCGTCTCCGTTTATCCATAAAAAATAAAAAAGATAATTTTTTTTGGTCCGCCCCCTCCCTATTGCGTAACAAGAGAGGAAACTGCAGGGGGTCGCTAGACGTGTGACGACATGTCATGTATACAGCTCCGAGTGCGTCTACACGATATGTCGTCATCAAATTTTCACCCCCCGCAAAGTAGCGTTCCTCAGAGACGGGGCCCTCGTCAGAAAAACCACCGGGGCTCAACATTCGGGACGCTGTTACTCATTCCACAGGAAACGGAATCTCATGAAGTTGGTTTCAATTTGTTCAGAAAATATATAGCTCCCCGTGGATGAATAAAGTGTATATTTCAAAATTCGGTCAGGCTGAGGTCTTTAACTCGGGGCCCTGGTGGCAGAATTCTTCAACCGGACAGTGTTTTTTGAGTGGTCTAGCGCCATCTATAGTTTCAGACATTATAGTGATTTAACGTGATTGTCATCCCTAGGAGTGGTAAACCACCCTTTTGTTTTATGTTTATTTGTGTTTTATACCTCGCCCACTACATTCAGAATGTCTCTTCCATTTGTTTAAAAATATTTTTCCAATGCATTTTCATGATAATGTGCAATATGAATACATTATTATTATATTATTATAATTATTAATATTATTATTACGTGGTGGTAAGGATTAGTGGAAAAAGCAGTGGTTGTAGAAATTTTGTTGTTTTTATCATGAGAATGCGCTACAAACGTCGTTTGTGGCGCGGAACTAATAAGGATAAAATTCCGATAAGATTTAGAGCAACTGGCTCTCTTCAGCTAATTTACAAATAAATGATTTTGTTTGAATCTATGAAGCAATTATTTTGAGGGCGCATGGAGCAAAGGACCGTATTTTGAAATGGTCTAGCGCCAGCTTTAAGTTAAAACATCTAAGGTGAAGCATAATTGAGATGTCAGAATGATCAGTCAGTCTCCGTTCGTGTTCAACAACGCCAACGCTAGAATATATGTAAAACATGTTGTATTTCGAAAAGAACACAATCATTGTCAGGTAAAACCCGAATATATTTTTGCGATGGAAGAGGGATCTTTTCAATGTTCAAGGAGAGATTTTCCCCCATTTTTTTCTCAAATAGGGCCATCACGTACAGCTACCTGCCTTCTGCTGCTTGCGCTACTGCTACAGCTACTACTACTACTACTACTACTACTACTACTACTACTACTACTACTACTACTACTACTACTACTACTACAGCTATTTCAAGATATTCCACCAATACTTTCATCATCACTGCTATTACCTCAACTATTACCGCTGAAATCAATCAACCATATACCGTTACTACTAAAACTGTGATTTCAACTACTTCATATGAACATTTAAACACGTGCAGAAAGAAGGGCAATGATTTCATGTGAGTCATTCTTCATCTTTTACTTTCGTATTCTCTTCTCTTTTTTCCCCTCTCATAATGTTCCAAAATTCAATCCTTCTACCTCTTCATATAATTATTCGTTTCCATTTTCACCTCCTCATTTTCTTTCATTATGTTCTTCTTTTTTCCGTTTTCTCCCCCCCCCCCTTTTCTTTATTTCCCCCTTTTTCCCCATGTCCCATCTTTTCCCACTGCATAACATTAATAGATTCAGATTAGAAATACATTTTCTCTCTTTCTTTCTTTCTTTCTCTCTCTCTTTCTCTCTTGAGATTATTGAAATCTAATTTGTTGATCAGCATATATTATTAAAATCATGATGATATATAGAGTCAAGAGTGATTTTCAAGTAGAAAACAATAATCGGATTAATTTAGTTTTTTTGTAATATTGATAAGGGGACGGAATTTCGTTCCGAAAGAACATTTATTACACCTTTGAGTGGGAAAACCTTTTTTTATAATTTGCTACAAAACACATGCATAATTATATACACCATTATTTAAACCAATGTCATACTTAGTCATAATTCTCAAATTAGTCAAAAGAGTACATAGAGGAGTAAGGTGATAATTATGTACAACCCACACCCTTCATTTATTGTTTTCGGCCCCAAATATTGCACAAGTTAACAATTTATCCTCAAATATATATTTGTGAAAGCATTCGCCTTTTAAAAAATTACTAAAATGACAAAAATATTTTGAATTTAGTTTTTGCAATGGAAGGGGAGGGGAAAAATTGAAATCAAGTGTCACTGAGATGGCACTCTCGTCAGGTAGAGGGGGGATAAAATTATCAGCAGAATACAGTTTTCTTCGTTTTGACATCACTTGCATATTATGACTAATACACTTTAATCATTGAAACGCCAGGCACTGATACAAAATGTACCATAAAATGATTTTCACCATACGAAAAGTGAAATGAAAGTGTTTGCTCGTTTTATTCGTTCGCTTCGCTCGCTCGCTCAGTTGTTGGTATCAAAAATTGATATTCGGGCAAGAGAAGTCAAGAGCCGCTCGAAGCTCCCCCCGCGTATCATATTTTATGCCCTGTATAGCTTTAATCTATATTTGATTATCTTTTTGTTAGTCAGCCTGTAATCACTATTAGTAAAATAGTATCATAAAAATTAATAAAAAGTTTTATAAAATTATGTTTTCTTTTATCTCTCTCTGAGATAGTGAGTCATGAAGACAAGGCAGTTAAAAAAAAAACCTTTCTGCAACAAGTTCCCAAATTATTGTGACGTGATTTAACAACATGAATGATAAATCTTTACATTGTTAATGACATTGATGTGCAATCACATGGGTAGGATTTTCACATATTCGACAACAAGATATAAAAGCGTTCCTGGTTCTTGACAAATAACTGATGAATGTTTGTTTAACATTACGAGACGTACGTCTGATCTTTGACAATTCTATTAATCGAATCAGAGAACATGTCTCCTTTTTCTCCTTTTATTTCATCCCTCATTTTTCATTATCTCATTTTGCCCTCTTCCATCTTCACGAGGCAAAGTTTCTTTCCTATGATCACGGGTTGGACTTCAAACCGAGCGACTTGGGCATGACAAATCAGGCCTTTGGTTCAGCGATGATCACCAATCAAAGACCGTCAATACGCTCGTCCTCCGATCAGGGATCATTCGCCGGCAGTTGTTCAAATACGTTCGCCGATAGATGCGGGGGAAAGGCAGCGAGCAGGGCACGACTAAGTCAATCGTTTCGGTCGGAGCCTGCGCAAGGGCGGTGACGAGGGGCCGTAAAACCATCGAGAAAAGGCGAGAGCAGCCCTCGGCATCTGTGTGTGTATAGTACTTACCGAAATCGATACAACCAGAATTGACGTGTAAATTGTGCAATGCTGCAGCCGCCTTCCCGCCTTTTTCTCACCCAACTCTTAAGCGCATCCATCATGAAAGCAAAACGCCATCGCGCGAAACCCGACGCCGTTTAGTTTGACGACACTAAAACCCCTCGCTAATTCTCAAGATAGCTTTACGCAATCGAAATGCTCAATACGCCTGCATTAATTTTTCCCCATCCCCCTTCTTTCGTCAAAGGTGTTCTAATGGTGTTGTTAGTAGGGTAATCTACAACACATATTGGGTCATAGTTTTTGGTCGTTTAGCGCGTAAAATTCGCATGAATTTTTCATTTCGTCGTGCAGACGTTCAGCTGGCCATTTCGCTGGATGATGAATTCGTTTCTTGAAGAAGGTGATTGAAACGAGAGCTACACCGTTTGTCAATACACTTGGGATCCGCATAATGCGCCCAGCTCAAATATGTCCATCCAAAGATTTAGAGTCATGAAACCTGAAACAGGTAACCGTGATTCATTGTTTCTTTTACTCTTCATAGTTCGGTCCTTTCGTCTTTATCGAGCCGCTAGATTAAATCCTTAGGATCAATAAAGCACGATTAATCAAAAAAGTTTAGAAGATTGTTTTAAAGTAAATCACTATCACTCTCGTATATTTCTATGAATAAAGCTCAATGCGTGTTATTTTTCTCTAAGCTGTAAAGATACTCTTCTAAAAATCCACCAGACTGAATATGATATCAGAATGATATAATAATCTTTCAGATTTAGTTAAGATCTTTCAGAATATCAAAAGTAGTGAGTAATTTGACTACAGTCATGTAACACAAAGAGCAAAAAAAAAAATGTGTATTAACAATTCCCGATAAAAGTTTGGTGAAGGTATAAAACCTTTGCGGGTTGAGTTATTAAAGATTTTAATGGAGTTTCACCCTCGCAATCCCTTAAAAAATTGCCATTTCTATAACTAAATGAATGAACAAAAGTTATGTCATCGTGAATTAATTTCTTTTCAAGACTTACTCATTACAATGTCTTCCTTAAGACAAATTTTCATGCATAGCTACATTCTTTCTTAAAAAGGAAATAGATACATAACAGCTACAGTAATTTAAATGACTGTATACTTTCCGAAGAATGTATAGGTTATCATTAAAAGTTCACAATCTCCGCATCCTAAATATAATTGTTTTAAAAATTAGACTACATAACATTGAATGCAACTAATTTGAAATCACAAATGACACAAATGAAATTCCACTTTAACTAAAAAATGGGGGGGGGGGGGGGGGGGGGGTTAATCGTTTTTTTTTAATGTTGAGATTTACTTTTATACATCTAATTACCCTCAATACATCCAATTACCCTCATTTTCCTGTTATTATGTTTACAAATGAACTAATCAGCTGCGATGTAAGGTTTCAATAACATGATGTGCACTGTTATCACCTTATTATAACACAGTAAATCTCTCTCTCCCTCCCTCTTTCTCTATCTTCAGTCCTCCAATCAAAATTCTATGTAGTATGTTAACGAAATTTTACTTTAAGCATTTTTTTTTACAGTTTATTTATTTCAATCATAAAATATAAAAGTAGAATACAAAAGTAACATGAGTCAATCATAATTATATTTTAAGATGCTTATCGAAAACAAATGTCACATGATGAATACTGAGATGTATCGTTTGCAAATAAAATAAATAAAAATCTAATCTAATCTAATCAAAGGGACCGCGACAAGAAGGATTTGAAAATGACCTTAATACACTATGTGTCATTTCAAGAATATTTCTGTTTTCTTTTGTATTTGATTACATCATGTCCTCAGTCCAGATGTGAAAACAGGAAATTTTACGATATCTAATTTGGCAATCTCTGCAAATCTTATTCAATTTATGGTTTACTTTATACAAAAGAGACAGTTTCAAAAAACACTTATCACAATGGCTTTCCACATGTTTATCAATCTGAACTATTTGCTCCTTTACATCTCAATGAAGTTCTGCAGCAGAGAGAAAATTGGATCAATCTTCCATAATTCTACAGAAGTGTTTCTCACTTCAGCCGAAGAAACATAATAGGTGGAAAATAATTATTCATCTTATTCTCTTTCTGTAAGTTACATCTTGCGCTCTGCACTGTCCCTCATACCCTGAGCAAACGAGTGATGAAATATTTCGAAATAAGAGGCTAAAAAAAAAGAAGAAAATCCGATATTTTTGGCGGCAAATGCTTGGACCTGCAGAGGGATTTTTAGAGATGGGAAGGGGAGAGTTATGAAAAGAGAAAAGGGTAGAATGAGGAGGAAAAAAGAAGCAGTTCTGGTGAATGTAGGAAAATCGCCTGATCAAACGCTGTTCTTTAGTGAAGGGGCCTCTCGAGTCAGCTGAGAAAATGGAGTAAATACGACGGGCTCGCTACGGAAACCCGAGATGCTCTTCTTATACGAGCGGTCTCAATCACACACACAAGGTCCACCCATCTTTTCATATCTCATCATTTTCATTTCGTACCTTATCTTTTCTTCCCATTTTAGATCCCTATTCTTCAATCGATCTTGATTAATCTTTCTTACGATATTCGTGACATTTTTATTTGTTTATTTGTACCATGTTAATACGTCCACTTTCAAAATGGAAAGTATGCTCTTTCAATTATTACATGAAACGTCTATCGTTTATTTCATTTAATCCAGTTATACATTTTGTTCGATTTCTAAATTTTCTTGTTTCATTTTTTCTTCATGTTTTGCACATTAAACTGGAAAATGAGGATTCAAGTTCAAGATTATAAATATATTTATATACTATTTACCCTAATCACCTTTGTCTGTCTGTTTATTTATCATAGATTATACTGATCGTCATAACTATCATTTCTATTAACAATGTTTTCATTATTATTACTACTACATGTACTGCTACTATAATCATTATTATTATCATCATTAGCAGAATGATAGTAATAGTTTGTGAATTGAAGTTTTTTCTTTCATGATGATAAATCCTTCTCAGACAACATTACCTATTGTATAGTGAACGAAGGAAAATTCATTCAGTTCATTAAAATTCGTACTTCCTCTGTCCCAAGACAACAAAGGTAATATTATTTCCGATGAAATTAATTGTATATTGTTTATTATTGTTGACTTTTAATCTTTTGCCTATCCATGTCACTTCAGAGCTCATTATGCCCTCACGTTTGGTCCACTTGCATTTTCAATATAAGTCAATTATGTTTATAAAGGCATTATCATCTATTA
Source organism: Heliocidaris erythrogramma (assembly GCA_025617745.1). NCBI lineage: Eukaryota > Metazoa > Echinodermata > Echinoidea > Camarodonta > Echinometridae > Heliocidaris > Heliocidaris erythrogramma. Next base: position 33,840,658 of record CM046855.1, on the reverse strand, counting down.
AGCTATATTAATTTCTATATATACTTTTTTGTGTTGGTTCCAAACAGAAATGAAAAGCAAGAGAGAGAGAGAGAGAGAGAGATAGAGGATGTGAGAAAGAGAAAGAATGAGAAACGGACATTCAGAAATAGGGAGATGAGAGTAAGGGAGAGAGAGAAGGGGGGGCAGATATCAGTATGATTTGGAGTATAATATCCAACATGATCTGGAGATAACATTTCGCTCAGCCTATATGTGCATAATGATTTGCTGTTCTCTGTAAACGACCCCAGCGTATAGCCTCCAATAGAAATATTAATGTTAATTGCATTTGTAAGAATGGGCAACTTTATTATGACCTTAAAGACGACGTCTGTTTAATTTATCGTTATCTTTTGCGTCTATATGGATGCGTAAGTATGTGTTTTCGTTATTAATCTTCATTTCTTGCTATGGACCATATTAATCTATTATGTTTACTTGTCTTTTGATCATTCTGAATTCTCTATTCTGTTTATCGTCAAAGCCGTTTATCTCTATTGTTCTTTATGCGGTTTGTCTTCTCTCATCTTATCTTGAAATATACAGGAGAGGGAGACATCGGAGGTAAACTTTGCATTTTTTTTTTCGTCGGAGTTTGCGATGGCCCCCGAGCGCCAGCCTAATGGCACTCGAAAGTCTCTTGTCCGCTCTCTGCATTTGAATAAGTAATGAGTGTTTGACTCAGAGGTCCCTACCGCGCTCGAGTCTAGAGGCCCTAAAGTTCCCGGTCTAGTAGTCCCGTAGGTACCCTCACGTCTTCTTCCAAACTACGCCAACTCTGAACAAATTCGCAGCCCCTTATCTGCTTTTTCCTTTTTTTTTCTTTGCGCTCACCATGCTTGACCCCGTGCTATCATAACGTTTGTGCATACCTGTGTTAGATACTGCCCTGATATAGGCTGAATTCATGAAAGAAGATTGCACCAATTCAAAGATGGAATTATACTGCTTGAATATATCCGCGCATGCATAGTTAATATACTGAAGTTGTTTTTATATGGCGGCGTTGCCCGCCACGCATACCAAATGACAGCAGACGGAGGCCTCCAAACTCCCGGAGACGTGGCGTATCGCTGCATTTCCAATGCAGGTGTGCCGCCGTACTTTCGCGAGAGAGAAAGGATGGGTACACCCCGGGGAATTCGGCTGTCTTAGGGAAGGATGCTTGATTCTCTACATGACATTTTGGGCCCTACATCAACAGACCGCTAGTGGAGAGCATTAAGTGAAAAGCTCTAGTCCTCTCACAGCAATTTAAACAGCGAGAGTCTTGAATAATACCAGTCCCTTCAGAGAAGAGAATGACAACTTGAATAAACTCTCCAAGAAGTGTCTACTCTTCACGTTGACTTGACCTGATATATAACATCTTAACTACCGCCAAAAAGAGACAGAAATTTAACTGCTTCTATGAGATATTCCGATGGAAATTAAATGTGAAATTTATATACAACGTCTTAAATACGACACTTTATCAAAATTGCTTCCTCTTTAGAGTATTATTGATAAAGTGCCTGCAGGCTTTGTAGAATTATATTATAATATTTTAACCTATGACTGCAAGCCTCTATTGCCAATGTTGATATAGATTCAACTGTAACATCTTCAGCTTTATTGCGGATGTTTTAAAGTTGTTGGTAAATATTTATTGGCCAACTTCAAACTTTTCACAAACTTCAATTAAAGCTTAGGGATTCAGAAGAATGTAACTTTCATCTTCATGCAATTTCAACAACTTAAGCTATTATTGTATAGAAAGAAATTATAAAAAATGATAGACAGTTCTGTTTACCAGACTTTAACACTTATGCTGCTTAAATGATTTACCTTTTATGACTGTAGGTCTTTTTTTTTTCTCCCGATCTCGAAAAACTAACAGATTCGGGGTTTGAAAAGACTTATTTCTTTTTTATCGTTAATTCCAATGTCCCCTCAAATCTTGGTTGCGGAGAGATAAATTTTCCACCAATGTCCCGCAGCGAGTATGAAATATGTGTGTGTGTGTGGGGGGGGGGGGGAGGGAGATTCCACCCTCGGCCCCTCAGTGGTAAACTGGATATATTTTAGGGATGGAAACCTTTAAAAAATCAAAGCTCCTATCCGCCAATAATAATGTCATCTATTTCTACAACTGACGCAACAGTAAGCTCCGCACTTTATTCTGCTACCGTCTGGGGTTAATATAATTAGGGAAGCCATGTAGAATTCATGGGACATAGTTTTGTAATACATCACAAGTGTAAGCCTATCACATGTACTTAAAGTATTATGATGATGTTCTAGATTAATATTACGAATATTAGCTACCAATTTCATACAATCATAGCCACGAAAAGTTATTTTGAGGGTTCACTAGGTCGACGGCCCAAGAGAACAACAGCTGGCCTTCTGACCACTTTTCTGAGGGATTTGTTGGTTTCGTGAGCTGTCGGTCTCGTGGGCTGTCGGTCTCTTTCATTGTTGGTCTATTGTGATGTTCCAGAGAATGCAATGGTGGATAATTAACTAATAAAATTAGTGCAATTGAACCCTTCAAAAAGGAAAGATTGGAGTAAAAAAAAGCAAGTGTAATCGCAAAGAATATGAAAGTTATGCAAAAAAACAAAAAAACAAAAACAAGATAAATAAGAGAACCTGTTCGTTTCTCAAAGCAACTATCTGTTAATCATCAACAAACTGCAATAGCTCATGTAGGCATGGTATACGGACACGAGTCACACTTACACGGATCGTAATAGATGGGACTACGGGAAGATCGTTCTCAAATGAAATGAGTTTTAAATTGGAAACGAATATGCCTGTTCATAACTACGCACTCATTGACACCCTTTGTCTCTGAAGTACAAACACGCTACTTACCTCAATAAGTAGTGTATTCAGATGAGATTTCAGACAATTTGAGGGGCTGCATGTCTCCTCTCGAATCCCTTTCCTTTTAGTGATTCGTAGAATATAAATCAAAATGGAAGGAAAAAGGGTCGCATTGAAATGGGAGTACCTTTGTCTTTTAGTTGTCTAGTGGGGATTATAGATTAATCAGGAAGCATTTGTTACTTTCCCATCATCATTTTCCATCTTTATCTCTCCTCTCTCTTTCTTTCTTTCTTTCTCTCTCTCTCTCTCTTTCGATCGATCGATCGATCGAGCAAGAAAGCAATGAGAAGTGTGATTTCGACAAGAAAGATAGCGAGCCGAATACATCAAAGTTGAAAAAAAAAACCACACCTGGCAATTGTTATTTCTAGGCTTGCATCCCCACATTAAAATGTTATCAAAACAGGATGCCATAAGTCCAGAATAAGGTAAGTGATAGTGTTTGTATTCAGCTCTTTTATCATTTTATTTAGTACGAATTTATGCTTTCATTCTATAATAGAAGTATTTATTTAGACATGATTTGTTTAAACAAAATCCGAGCATATCGTACATTACCATATTAGGTTTTGGTATGATTTTAGTAATTAAAACTAGTCTCGATAAAAATGTATGCTAACAAGACTTGATTATTATACAGTGCTTTGCAGCTTTCACTTTACTTAGTATATAGGGAAACGTGGAGAAGGTGAACCGTAAACCTTCTCCACGTTATCAGTACCACCATGCAAACCTCTGCCTTCAAAGATCATCTATATAGGGAAAGTATCATGATAAGTGTAAGGAAAAGAACGACAGCCCATGAGACGGACAATGTCGCTCTTGCTGGCATTCTGACAACTATTTTGAGGGTTCATTATACCGACAGCCCACTAGGCCGACATTCCAAGAGACCGACAGTCACTTCTCAGAGGGTTCACAAGAACGACGGCCCACGACACCGATATTTTTTCTATATTATCCTATGTAATTCTTTGGGTTCTTTCAGTTGTAGGTCTTGTGGGCTATTTGTTTCGTGGGCTGTCGTTCTCATTTAATTTTTAGAAGTTTCTTCTTTTGTATATTTTCTTATGTATTTCTTTGTTTTATCGGTCTAGTGAACATTTTGTAAATGTCGGTCTCGTGTGTTGTTGGTCTAGTGAACCTTTTGTAAATGTCGGTCTCGTGTGTTGTTGGTCTAGTGAACCTTTTGTAAATGTCGGTCTCGTGTGTTGTTGGTCTTGTGAACCTTTTGTAAATGTCGGTCTCGTGTGTTGTTGGTCTAGTGAACCTTTTGTAAATGTCGGTCTCGTGTGTTGTTGGTCTTGTGAACCTTTTGTAAATGTCAGTCTCGTGTGTCATTGGTCTAGTGAACCTTTTGTAAATGTCGGTCTCGTGTGTTGTTGGTCTAGCGAAACTTTTGTAAATGTCGGTCTCGTGTGTTGTTGGTCTAGTGAACCGTTGTAAATGTCGGTCTCGTGGGCTACTAGGATGGCCCCGAAATTGACAATCATCTGCTGCGCACCCGCATCATGCGGATTGAACAAAGAGATAACCCCCAAAACATTTTTTTGTTTTTGTTATAACTAAAGTTATAACTCAAGAAACATTCAATGAAATCTGTTCATTGAAATACTAAGCAGATTTTACCAACCAATTTTCGTTTCTTCTTGCAATGTTTATGTGTACTACTTTCACTTTTTTGTTCATGTAAATACATGCACATATATTGTAATTAAAATTTCATGAAACTTCATTGCCCAATCGTGATTTTTAATGCAGTTTCATGAATATGAATTACAAATCATGTGTCTGTACATGAACAAAAGAGGAAAAGAAGAGAAAAGGGTATACTATATACACAATAAACTTTGCATTGCATTATGAAACGCAAAGTGCGACTACTTTTATTTTACCGACTCCAATCAAAACATAATTTAATTATGAAATCATAATTAATCGTTCACACATAACCAATCCAAATGTCGGCTAGAAAATTCTTCATACTTTGTTGATTGAACTACCGCATTGTATTGTTCATTTCTCGTGTTATGACAAAAAAGGTCACGGAGGAACATACGTTATTGTTTGAGAATAAGGTAGCGTCCCCTACCTGGACTCTGCTGATAAAGGCACTCCAGCGCCCTCTAACTGAGGTTGTTCTTGAGAAAAGGTCTCTCGAACTTGTTAATGAATAATGACGACTGATGATCAAGGTAGATTGAACTACCCACGAAAATTAAGATAAACTCGTTACAAGATGACCGGCGTTCCATACTCCGTTTTTAATTTTCTTTCTTTCTTTCGCTATTTGTACTTGAGTATTTATATGTTTATATGATGTATGCATTGAAATTGTAATGTTTTTACCTTGCTTATTGTTATCATGTATAATGTTTTTCTTATGCCAATAGAGGCTAATTTTCTGCATTTTTGAAATATGAAAATTTTGAAATAAATGAAATCTGAATCTGAATCTGATCAGAATATGGAACATGTTTTCGTTTCGTTTTGTTTATTTTGTTATGGATATGAAACATGTTTGTGTTTTGTTTTGTTTAGTTCCTTTATGGATATGAAACATGCTTTCATTTTTGTTCTGTTTGTATCTTCATATATGTATATATTTATATATATACAGATATATATATATTTCGTCTCGTTTTGTTTCCTTTATGAATATGAAACTACTACTATATACTACTACTACTACTACTACTACTACTATATACTACTACTACTACTACTACTACTACTACTACTACTACTACTACTACTACTACTACTATTACTACTACTACTAATACTACTACTACTACTCCTACTACTACTACTACTACTGTACTACTACTACTACTACTACTACTATTATTATTACTACTACTACTACTACTACTATTACTATTACTACTACTACTACTACTACTACTACTACTACTACTACTACTACTATTACTACTACTACTACTACTACTACTACTACTACTACTACTACTACTATCACTACTACTACTACTACTACTACTACTACTACTACTACTACTACTACTACTACTACTATTACTACTACTGCTACTTCTACTACTACTACTACTACTACTACTACTACTACTACTACTACTACTACTACTAAATGGACTACTACTACCATTACTAATAAAATTACTAGTGATATTACTACTAATGCTACTACTACGCAAGATAATCATGAAAAAAAAACCTTCGTCAATGTTCATTAAATTTTAGTCAAAGGTCTTTCGAGGTGTGACGTAATTGGGATACCATACAAGACATCTCGCAAAGGGCAAGGTTATTAAAAAGGTTGGAAGCCTGCAAAACAACGGCGTAGATTCTCCTTCAACAGTGGGGGAACACCCAAATAATATTAATGCAAATAATAATAGTGATAACAATAATGATGACAATAATAATAATAATCATATATTCCTAAAATCCTAATGATGATACCAATGCAGCATGCATGCGTCATCGCATGTGATCATATAGACGAGGATGTATTTTCTAGTTCTTGACTTCTTTAACGTGTTTTTAGCTAAAGATTTAAAAAAAATAGGACTTCCTCTGCAAAAAAACGTGACCCCCAGTCCCTGGATCCGCCACTGCGACTGATTCAAGTAGTCTCCTTATCACTATGAATTAATCCTTCTTTGTTTACTCTCCCTTTACTACATTTATCTCTCTCTCTCTCACACACACTTTTTTTCTCCATAATGTTTTTATTAGAGATTTCATTCAAAATACATCAATACGCATAAATCAATATAAACAAACAAACAAAGAAACCCCAAACAGGAGTATATATATAAACCATAACAAAAACACACCCCCACCCCATGAATATTTTCATAATTTGTTATTCTGATCTCATCACAAAAATGTAACTTATTCTTAAAATACGATTTCCCCCCCCCCACTAAACTGAATACAAAATACAATTCTTTTCCAGTAAACTTAATTCCTGAACAATTCATACATTTGATTGAAGAACAAACAAAGTTGAATGAATTCACTTATAACAGACGTTAAAATATCTCCCCCCCCCCCCACACACACACATACACTCATCATACACACCTACACACTTTTTTTTGTCCATAATGTTTTTATTAGAGATTTCATTGAAAATACATCAATACACATAAATCAATATAAACAAACAAAGAAATCTCAACAAAAGTACATACATAAACCAAAACCAAAAGCACACCCCCACCCCATGAATATTTCCATAATTTGTTATTCTGATTTCATCACAAAAATTTAACTCATTCTTCAAAATGCGATTATTTTTCCACTTAACTGATAACAAAATACAATTCTTTTTCAGTAAACTTAATTCATGAACAATTCATACATTGACTGAATAACAAACAAAATTGAATGAATACACTTATATATATAACAGACGTTAAAATATCTACCCCCCCCCCCCACACACCCACACACCTCATCATCATACACATACACATCACTCATCATACCCACCGACACACACTATAGACACCTGCACACATACACACACTGACTGCCATCAGTCTTGATGAATTAAAAGATAAATGACTTGACACTGGTTGTACATGTAGTTCAATGCTTTCCCATTTTTGTAGATGTTTACCTAACTTGTTTCTTTTTATAGCTAACTCCTTTTCCTCATCCCTATATATTCCAATATTATTTTTAACAAGTTATCTAGTGTGGGAATTGCGCCCTCTGAACGTGACCGAAATATGATATACTTAATTATAAAAATTAGAGTATTGCAGCACTTAATCCTAAATGAATTTCCCATTATACCAACATGAATAGTTTCCCACTGTACGTTTTGTAGTTCCACTAACCCTAATCTTTCTATCACTCCCTGCCACAAGCGCTCAACATATACAAAATCCAAAAATAAAAGTGAGTATGGCTCCTTCATTTGTCTACAGAAAGAGCACTGGTCATTTTCAACGAAGCCAAATCTTAACAGATGTTCTTTTGTATAAATTGCTCCGAGGAGTAATTTGTACTGAAATTCCTTAACTTTTAATAAAAGCGTTGTGATTCTGGGTCTTACAAAAATATCTTTTATTTCCATTTTTGAAAATTCAAAATTATTTTGACCATCCCGAATTCGTAAAGTGTATGAATGTTGCAAAGCTGTAATAAAATGATCGTATCTTTAAGGTAATGTTGTAATCTCGTACATCTACTGAGTAGCAATTAATTGTCTGACCCCCGTCATATTTTCCGCTCCCTAGAATTACATTACACATTTCCCAAATATTAGCTATATTTTCACTACACAGACCTAAATTCTGAAAGTATACCAGTGGTCTGATTTGATTCTTATCGAAAATGTGATTAACTAAATAGATATCTTTCTTATACAATTCTTCATGAAAAATCATTTTACTTTTACAAAGGTAATATTTGTTATTAAAAAAATACACACATATACACACCCACAAACATTCTCTCCCTCTCTCTCTCTCTCTCTCTCTCTCTCTCTACATGTATACACTCTCCCTCTCCAATTACTAGCCCCTCTCTCCCTCTCTCTTTCCCCTGTATCTCTTTTTTCTCTCTTTCTCATTCTCCACCCTTATTTGTCTTCTACCATAATACTCACCTTTTCTCAGCTCCAGTCCTGGGCCCGACTCATACCACAGTCACACCGACAAGACCGACGATAGACCGACGCCAGACCGAACAAAAAATTACATTGCCACCAATGGCCAAGAATTGGTCAGATTGCAGTCAGTATGGGGTCGGTTTGGCGGTGTGACTGTGGTATCAATGTCTGCATTTCTGTCTCTCCGACTGTCTCTCTTCACTCTTACTCTCTTCAGCTGAGAGCAGGGAAGGATGAACCACATTTTAAAGTTTTGATCATGGCTCATCTTATCCCAAACGGGGGCGTAGATAGATACGGGAAGGGTCACTAGGGTCACCGCCTGAACGGCTACAAAATGACAAAATGGAAAAGAGAAGATATGGAAAGGTGAAAATGGAACGTGAGAAGCAATATATTAATACGACCTCCTTCCACCTTAATTGACATGAGGAATTACTTTTTCAAAGGTGCCATGGGACTCAGAAATTCAGTTTCCGCTATAACTGGGTTAGCTCATCTAACCTCACCCTTGCGTATATACATTAATTTATTTGAAGGGGCAAGGGGGTAGGGTAATTTTTCCACCCCCGACAAATATTCAACCAAGAAAAAATGTAAACCATCTTTTCAATTAAATGACCACCAAATTCCAAGGCAAATAAACACCAAATTGCTTATAAAACCTTATTAATTCTTTACTTCTCAAAAGAAAATTGCTGCTCAGTCGCAATGCGACATCGCAAAATATTCTTAAGCTCTTGTGGTCAGACTTTAAAAAATAAAAAGAAGTAGAAATTGGGAGCAAGTACTTGTACATGTGTATTTAAGTATATTGCAATTAAATCAACTTAAATAACTTCAAATTTACAAATCGATAGATTTATGCATTCATTATTAAGAAAGCACCTGCACCAAAACGGTCAATAAAAACAAAATGTGGCAAAATTTTGCTTGCTCGAAAATTACTATGTTATTGCTAATGGCACTAAAATTAGGATAAAACACAAGAATATATCTAAATGCTATCCAGGGCCGTCGCCAGAGGGGCGGGGGTGGGGGTGTCACACCCCCACTCAAAATTTATGTCGGCAAATGCGCCACCTCTGTCGGCAAAAAAAAGGAGGAGTAAAAATGGGAGAGGGAAGAGGAAAGGGAAAAGGAGAAAAGAGAAAGGACAAGCAAAAGGAAACGAAAAAAGAGAAGGGAAAGGAAAGGAAAACAAAAAACAGAAAGAAAAGAAGGAAAGGAAAAGGGAAGGAAAGAAAAATAATAAAAAATGGCCAATTTTTGCTCGCTGGCTTCGCTCGCTCATAAAAACACTAGAAAGTTAATATTCGGGCAAAAGGCGTCCCCTTTGGCAATGGGTTGCCCCCCCCCCCCCCCGAGGATTTTCAAAGTTTCCGATATTCGGGCAACCACCACTTTATTATCGGGCAGCGAAGTGAGGTGCAAGAATATCCACATATTTGGGTAGCGAGGTTCCCAGATAATTATGCAACTTTTGTATGTAACTTCTAGGCTGCAGCCCCCTTCCCCCGAGGATTTTCAAAGTTCCGATATTCGGGCAACCACCACTTCATATTCGAGCAGCGAGGAGAAAGAATATCCACATATTTGGGCAGGGAGCTGGGTTCTCAGATAAAGTTATATAAATTCTGTATGTAACTTTTGTACATTTTCTCTACTAAATGTTGAAAAACATTTGCTCACTCGCCAAATATTAGAATTGGAAAAGTTGACATTCGGGCCGTCCCCCTTCGGCAATAGGCTGCAGCCCGCCTCCCCAGAGGATTTTCAAAGTTCCGATATTCTGGCAACCACCACTTCATATTCGGGCAGCGAGGAGAAAGACTATCCACCTATTTGGGCAACAAGCGAAGTTCCTAGATAAAGTTATGTAACTTCTGTATGTAACTTCTGTACATTTTCACTACGAAAGGTTAGAAAAATTGCTTGCTCGCTTCGCTCGCTCGCATAAATTTAGAAATTGAAAAGTTGATATTCGGGCAAAATGCGTCAGCCCCTTCCTTGCGAAAATGGGCCTGTATGATCAAGATCTCGACATTTGTGATTTTGTGTTATTATTATTTGTGGGGGGGAGAATAGGGTGCAGCATTTTTGTCGGCAAATTTGGGTGTCACACCCTAAATATTTGTCTGCAAATTTTGGTGTCACACCCCCCCCCCCCCCCCATTCAAAATGTTCTAGCAACGCCCCTGATTCTAGTAAGTTGAAAACTATAAAGATATGGATAAAAGAATCATCTGTCGCACTGGCCCCCTCCCTCCCTGACGTAAAATAGGGCCCGGAAGGGTGATTTTCTTGCTAAAATAAATGGACCACCATTCGCTCAGATGCATTAGCGTATTTTGATGACAGATTTCCAAACAGGAAAAAAGTATAAATAGTATTTCAGTCGTTGTGAAGCAAAGTAAATTGCTCTTAAAACCTCATAAATTAGGAATAACTTCACAAAATCTTTCTCGTTCGGTCGAAATGCACTGCGACCTCGCCAAGCAAACGTTTTCAAGCCAACCGTCAAAAAAGTCGAGCGAAGCTCATATTGTGGCAGACGTGAGACCAAACAATGCAAATCTGAACACCACTGCAATGAAATTAAATAAAATCGAAAATAATTATAGTCAAACATATACAAGAAAGTAGTTTTTGTATGAATTGTATTGTATAAATTGTATTGTATAAAAAAACAAAATTAGATTTGCATTCCAGTTCCCTCGATTGTTTGTCTTTTTTAATACATTTGATAAGTGATTACAAACATGAATTGAAAGAAGAGAGTTGTATGTTCATAGGAAAAATATGTTTGAGACTGAATACAATCTTCATTATCTTTAAAACTATCATTCTAAACCTAAATTCACGTCAATTGATCCGTGTGTATAATTATGATTATGATTATAATGATGACGATAATGCTAATAATAATGATGGTGATGATTTTAAGAAAACTATGATACTGGTTTTGATAATAATAGTGATAATATACTCTTAACCCACCCATTATCATTAATGCTGTCAAACTGATTGAAATAAATGTAACTACATTCGTCTACTTTATTAAAACGAATACTAGGTTATCACTGTTGATCATTGATACAAATCACACTTTCTAAAAAATATATAATATATTGACCCATTAGTTTTCATTATATACCTGAGGTCGGACAATTATTTTGTATAAGAGAATTCATATAGGCTTCCCAATGCTTATGCTTACACGTCAATCTCACAATTTAGTTAATAATGTATAATCAGGTTGTAATTCGAATTCGTATTTATGTCTATATATAATTTTATAATTATATTCAGTCTTATGAATTTTGTCTTATAAAAGACAAAGTCTTATGACTTTGTCTTTTATTGTACACTGTATTTCTATATGTTGTCCTTATTGTTATTACTAATGTTTGGAAAATGGAAAATCAAACATCTCAATTTGAAACACTGACTGAGAAGTTGAATTTGTGAGACTTTCTAGAGCAAGCGCCATGAGCACCCAGCAGAGGCGGATACCAGTGCTATACAAGAAGCCATCATCATCATCATTACTTCATCTACACTATTTGCAATGCCTAACATAAAAATAGTGGTGATCGTGACAACGATGATAATGATAATAATGGTAATCATTTCAATGATAATAACAAAAATATAGATTATGATTTTAGGGTTAAATGCAATATCTTGAATCTTTCTTGAATGACAATAATAATAATTAATAATAATAATAATAATAATAATAATAATAATAATAATAATAATAATAATAATAATAATAATAATAATAATAATAATAATAATAATAATATTAATAGTTATAATAATGATGATAATAATAATAATGATAACAGTGATAATAATACATAATTATACTGATGATAATACCAATATAAAATGATAACGATTATGTAAAGTGACAATAATAATGGAAATAAATCATTGAAATAATAATAATAATGATAATGATAATAATCATCTACACGACCATCAATATTGACATTTCATTAATATTAATATTAATATTAATATACACATACATATTTTTTTTAGTTCAACATACTTATAACTTTAGTACAAAACAAAGAGTAAGAATGAAATAGATAATATTTTCATGTTTTGTTCTTAACTCGTTTTTTATTACTTTTCAGGGTTAAAATTGTTCAAATAAAGCCATATAGTTTCACAATTTAAATCCAATTTAATGGCAATCATAATGGAATAAGGACGGCTGGAACGTGTATCTTTTGATATATGGCAGCGAAAATATAATTACAAGAATGAAGGATAAGATGTTTAAGAGGTTTACGTTAGAACATACATACTGATCGATTGGTTAAAAAAACAACATAAAGGATTGTGATATAATGGAATAATAAAGCGCATTAACCGTACCTTATTTTATTTCAAATTGATTTATTATATTTTACATATAGTTATTTAGTATAAGTTATTTCAAAAGACCACCGCCTTTAATGTTTCGCCGAATGTAAGCTTCTTCACAAAGTGTATAGTATTTGAGTTGAATTGAAAAGGGGTGACATCATATTTAAGTGGCTGCTAAGAAGCTCTTATATCGAAGATTTAATTCAGTTGTTTGTTGCACTATGTGAATGTTTTTGTACGTATTGATATAATCCTAATTCTGCATTAACGTTTTAACCCTTATACAGAGATGGGTGAAAAGTACAAATGACATTTATTTAAGGGGTATATAATAACTTTATAATGTAATTGTGTACTAAACCACACTTCTAGGGCTTGGCTGAAGTAGGCGGGGCTTAAGTGCGAAGCCCTGCTAAATCACACACGCACTTCGCCCTTTCATATGTAAATGCCGGCTCGAGCGGTTGTTAATCAATAATTATTATTGGTCCCAGTTTTTCCCTTCTCCTTCACGCATGCGCGCTCGAACATCACCAGCTCGGGGGAAAAACGACAATGGCAATGCTGGGCATGCACTGAGATTCACTATTTTTATCAAACATTTATAACATACAGTTCGCCTTTCGTGTAATTAGAGAAATAGATCAACATTTCTCGCTTGGGCTCATGATAAAGAAATCGGCGTTTTGTTGTCGTTATATTTTTTCCCCTGGTTCGAGTTCTTCGTGAGATTGCGGCAACACTTTGAGAGAGGCAGAGAGAGGAAGCGCGTGGCGCCCTGTACTTAAGAAGACTGCCACTGGTGGTGGAGTGGATTTGTCGTGAGAGCTTCCTTACCTCTAGGACACTCCAACGGGGCCCTCACAAAGATCTAGCTAGACTATCGAAAGAGAGGAACCTCGTCCACTCATTCATTCATCGACTCACTTGAAGCAACGAGTACTTGATAAGCGCTCTCCATTCTTGATAGAGAGAACCCTTCTCATTTTGTTCTCATTGAGGGAGCTTCTGTAACAGTCTCAAGCCTCTTCCAGTGCCGTTGATGCCTGGTCTATGTTCTTCCAAGAGATGTCATATAGCCCTAAACAGACCACTCCGTTCTCTGTCACTGACATCCTAACGCCCCTTGAAGAGAGCTTCAGACGGTCTATGTTAGATAGTCCAGGATCCTCCTTCCCCTCGGTCTTCTCAGCCGCACCCAGCATGCAATCAGCCTACCGCTCCCCGCAACATTCGGCTCACCAAGGCATGCAAGTCTCGCCTATGAACATGGCATCGGCCAACAACCCGTATGCCCATATGCACGTCCCTCAGCTTTCCCACAACTATTGCAACGGATCGGTCGGGGAACTCACCCCGCACTACAGCGACCATCGCCCGTCAGCCGCTAGCTGGTACCACGGTGCGAGCCCAGACCCACGCTTTACAAGTAAGTCATTCGTCTTTATTATTACACAGTCATTCTCTAATCAATTTATGATCAAAGTGGTATCATAATGTACACATACGCTCCAAATGTAATCAAGCAAAAAATAGTGTCTTGGGCTTTATCGTAGTAACCTTTAAACCCCGCAGTAGAGCGGGCCCTCATGTATACCCAGCTGCTTTCTTGGCACAAGTTTAACGACTTCTCGACATGCTCAAATATTATGCCAATAAAAAATATGACATCAGACAAGTTTAAACATTGGCTGACTCTGCCAAACAAGGGAGTTACCCCCCCCCCCCCCCTCTCGCTAATTATCTCACACGCATACACCATTTTTAACAGTGGTTTTTTTTAATGTCTTTAAACGCTTTCCAATAGGAAAATAGAATATGATAACGATATATTCATACTCCTATATTAACTAATAATCTATAAGCTATTTGAAGAAAGTAATCTTCTTTTTCGATTTATGATACACTGTCGACACGTAGATATTCTAAGAGTCTTGGAAAGGTTAGTTACAGCAGTAATTAAGAACAAAGGTGTAAATAAAGCTAAATAAAACATTACTTGCTTATACACACTCTCAGAAAAGTTTTAGGTTGGTTAAAATATGAACCTACCAAGTGTTGGTTAAACAGAATCCCCATAGGTTTTATATACAGTTTTTGATTAACCAACATTTGGTAGGTTCATATTTTAACCAACCTAATGATTTTTAACCAACATTTCTGAGAGTGCATGAACGCAAAATGACAAATGAGTGAGCGGTTGAATAGCACAAATTTTCCCCTATAGGCCTACTAATGACTAATTTAACCATTCGATTGGTATCCTTTCACTGAAATATACCGCCCTGATGATCTGAAATTGTTATTTTCTTTAATCTCGACATTCCACAAAATAACAATTTTTTCTTGCCCGCCCTTTTTCCATGAAAAACATGTAAACGGGAAATAATTGTAAATGTTTGAAGACCTAGGAAGTCTGACAGTGGGGGAAAAAAAAAGAAAATCAAGGACCTACGCATTCTAATTTTCCAAGAATAGTAGCCACACAAGTGCAGTCTAGGAGTTATTTTGCTTAAACATAATAGACGAAGAGTATAGTCCCCCAGGGGCATACGTACTTTTAATGGAAAGAAATATTTGATTATCATAATGCTACTTTTAATTTTAATTTTAATAAAACAATTATGTTAGTGATCAGAATCGTCTTCCATCTAATGTAGTTTATAATAGATTAAAGTAAAAATTAAATACTTAAATAAAAACATTGTCTTGCTGTAAATGCAATGAAAAATAGGCTTGAAACTGATATCATTCATTTTTTACTATATATATTATGTAGTATAAATCAAAATAGATATTCATACCCAATCATAATAGGCTACGTATAAATCTCGAAGAAGAGGAAATTTTTTCAATGTTTCATTAATGTTAAAATGCCACTAATCATCATATTTAAACAAAAAAAAACATATTGTTTTATTACATAATATATCTTGAAAATGATCTCACATCGCTTTTAAATATGAAACGGCTAAATCATAGTCTTCATATTTATTAATTCAGTTTGAATGATATGAAATTTTGATAGCATATAAACAAAATAATACATAATAGTCCATGGACCAATAAACTCATGTTTAATTCAAAATAGATCATTTATGAAATGGCTCAGCTTACACATTTAACATTGAAAGTGAAATTACGAAAATGAATCAATCAAGATACATTATAATTAATATTATGCATGTTGCAATTATGGGTGGGATAAGCATTTAAAAATACGTATTACATCCCCATTTATAATTTTTACTTTAATTTTGTGAGGAAATCTGCAAACAAACTTGGTATTAATTCGATCTCGAGATGCACTTGACATCTCCTTGAGACAAGTATTAAGCCGTCTTGACCTCTGTCATTGATCTATGTATTATCTCTTACAAGGAGATTCATCACATTGATGGTGAATCAAAAACGATTTAGTGGGGACTATTCAACTCTCATAAATGTCACAGCAGCAGAATGATAATAATAACAATAATATTCTGGATTTATATAGCGTCTAATTCATCTACGATGTATCTAAGCGCTTTACATTTGAATTACTACCACAGTCATCATAAACCGTGCCTGTAGAAATCTGGCCGACTTGAATGTCCGGGCGCCAATGCAGTTTTCAGCGAATAATGGGAAAAAAATTCAAAGAAAGAAACATTTAATTTAATTTCGTAAAATAAATTGATGGTGAGTATGATTACTAGATAGTTCTTGACTTTTTGTATTATGAAATATCTTGATACTATTAAAACACTTTATAATGTACTGACAGTATACAAACTATTCCATTGATATAATTACAGTATTATTTTTACACAATAATAATCTCATGAAAACAAAATTTTATTCAAAAACCTTATTGGAGGGTAAATAGAGCATGGTATAGATTATAATTTCAATCATTAATATAAATGGTATAACATTATGACCACAAGCGAACAATTATAAAGCGGCCTTTTCATTTAATGTGAGTTTCCTATCTTTAGCAAAGAATATTTGTACATAGACATGTTTCATTTGACCTCACATTCAAATAAACTTTTTCTCAACATACCATCAAATACGAAATAATACCAATAACTGAAGACAAATTCAAAAGACTTTGATTTACCTAGAATAGTTTGAATGATTATAATTGTCGTGCAATATAGTGCGATAATGCTTGCATTTGCTATGCATGGTGGAGGGCCAGTTCTATATATGAAAAAGATCGGACATTATACAACATAATTGAATTGTTGTTCATTTGTAAATTTTTATACTCAAAATGATTTATTATATCTTTCCAATGAAAGGTTCTTACATGTCGATATTATAGTAAAAGGCTCTAAAAGTTTGAAATGCTTTATTAGTAATAATATTTAACCATATCGATATTACTGAAAATAAATAGTTGGTCCATCTTTTTGAATTAGAATTAGAATAGATCGTGTTACTTCTTGGAAATTACTTACAACATTCTAGTACGGTACCTCTCTATTGCTTCATTAATATTAAATACAAGTTTCAGTCAGTCCGCAAAAAATGTGGGTCATATTTATGTCATAGTTAATGATTCATAAGCCGGTGTATATTAATCTGTCAAAGGTCAAACCTTGTTATCGAATCAAAATAATAGGGATTGTAATTACTAGAAGTGTTGATACCCTAGGTTTAAGCCACTAAATTAGATTTGAAAGGTTTTCCTATACGTTTATATTTTATTAGATACTTTGAATTACCTCGGCGAGAGGTTCTCATATCATTAACTTGGTTGTTTTTGTCATTGTGGTCCGAGGGGAAATGGCAGTTATGCATGTTAAATTCTTCAATACTGCTTGAAACCTTCCAAGTTGCAAAAGATACAATACTAGTATTTGTTGATGATTATAGAAACACATATATAGATTAGATTGTTTTTAGATGTCTGAATAAGATGGGAAAGAATTTTTTTTCGAATTAGTCCAATAGTCTGCATGCATTCTTGTGGATACTTTTTTTAAAAGTTGACATGCTAGAATGACTGGACTTTTCCCCCTGTTCTCCCCATTTATTCATTTTCTGCAGTTTCCCGTTTGATGAACCACTCGTCCACAATGAACATGAATATGAATATGAACATGAATATGAACATGAATATGAACATGTCCACACTATCCGCAGTTGGCAGCGGGGATCTGGGCAAGCCGCTTCTCCCTTCCCATCGGCGAAAGCGCCGGGTGCTGTTCTCGCAGGCGCAGGTGTACGAGCTGGAGCGGCGCTTCAAGCAGCAGAAGTACCTGTCGGCACCGGAGAGAGAACACCTCGCCAACCTCATCAACCTGACCCCGACCCAGGTGAAGATCTGGTTCCAGAACCACCGCTATAAGATGAAGAGGCAGGCCAAGGAGAAGAACATGCAGGATAACAACACCATTTGCCACCAGTCACCTCGGCGGGTAGCGGTTCCAGTGCTGGTGAAAGACGGTAAGCCTTGTAATGGAAGCGGAGGAGGAGGGGGTGCAGGGGGAGATTTAACCGATGATGAGGAGCGTAGTCTGAATGATCAGGTGGAGGGGGTAAGCGATCAGGGAGTGGTCGGTGGTCCTCAGCAGCAACCACAGCAGCAACAGCAGCAAGGTAACGTCACACAATCCTTGGCGTCACAGCAGACCGCCGCTGCAAACCACCACGTCAGTATGAAAGCCAGCCCCGTGGAGCCGAGCTCGTGCGGTATCCCCATCAGTATCCCATCCAGTGACTCCGGCATCGGCCTCAGTCCTGTCTCCGTCCACGCGCATCACCAACATCCCCAGAGCCAAGCTTCGCTGCATCATCAGGCAAGTGCCATGCACAGTCTTTATAGCCCCAGTGGGGCCACTGGAATGACCCATAATGGTGCTGTTAATAACATGTCGGCCACGGCTCCATTTCTTCTTCACGGAAGAACGTGGTGAAAAATGATATGGACAAATTTCTTGAAGAAATGAACATGAATTGTTAAGAAAATCCGACCAAAATGAACGTCCCTCACTTGAGATATTTTGATCACAATCATATGAATGTGTCCTACATAAATGAACCAACCAAGCACCACACAATAGCTATCTAATATGTATCTATCAAAGGGACAGTATAGATGAATATACTGCTAAATAATTTGCACGACGTAAGGAACTAAATCACCATCAATTCGATGTTTATTTAAATCACAATACAGTATAGAGTTATACATTTTACGGGTGCTGAATAATATTCATCAGATAATTCTCAACGATAACCCTACAAGGAATAATATTTGAGATGTTTTGAAATCCGTATGTATCTAAGTATGTTGATTTAGCTTACAAATTTAGCCATTCTTTATGTCAGTTATCACAACAAAATTAACCGAGTAATATCATTGTTCGGCATTCCAGCACAGTACCACCCAGTGTATGTGTATAATTTACTGTTTTTCCATCGAAGTTCAGCCCACGTATCAAGTATATAAAGTTTCATACAATATTAGAGAGGTATAGACAAAATTTTAAAATTATTTTTAAAAGGGTTGGGAGATTTTATTGAAAATTTAATGCTCTCAAAAGTAGTCTATCCAAATGCGATTAATATATTTTATTCAACCATCATATAAGCCGTTTTTTAATTTTACAATAACGTAAAACATCGAATTTTAATCAAAACTGAAAATTTGATCTTAATTTGATTTAAAAAAAATATAATGTGGGATATTGGGTGTTTTGTAACGGAATTTATAAAGTGAAGTGTGGCTTCGAGGTCGCTTGTTAGACAATGAATGGGATATATAGATTCAATTAAAATTTTAAATGTTTTATTATTATCATCATTACTATCATCATAAAAGACAGTTTTAAAAATGTTAAGTATATAGCTTGTCGGATTCTCTAATGTGATGGCATGCGGTTCCTCTGTAAATATAAATTTTCAGGTATTGGAAGAAAAAGTAATGGCTTTTTTTTCCAAAGACATTGGCAGGGATATCTTTACCTTTAATGACAGTTAAGAAAGGAGTGTGGAGGCTTTAAATCATACCACAGAGCGATTGTTTTTGTACATGACAGATTTTCTCTCTTTATGATCCGTTTTCTTGATTATTGTACAGAAAAAAAATGTTGAAAATGTTGATTTTGTCTTGTATTATGTGAAAAGATAATTCCTTAAAAAGAGATCGATCCCGGTGATTGAAATAAATTAATGTCAAATGAAAGGTATTAATTATTGTTTCCTAAATCGTATTCGTTTCCATGCTAAATAATCTAAACTTCGGTTAGGGTCTTCACGGTATATTAGTCATTCTTTTTTTTCTTTTTAAACATTTTTTAATGATTTTTTTTAAAGGTATGAATGGCGTGTCTCTTTTTCGTCCCGTCAGACAATGGGTGATTTTAAGTACGGTGTTGAAATCTGGTGTTAGTGTTAGCAGTCAAAAGTTAGTGCTAACGTCAGCCTTTGGACTACTGAAATTGATAGTAAGTGAGGGTTGAAGTTAGCGCTAACTTATGACTGTTAACACTAACACCAGCCTCTAACACCATACTTAAAATCACCCAATGCCATAAGCACTTGAGTAACGTAAAATGTATCCTCATTAGGTTTCGGTTGCACAAACCAGAAACTAAGCATTACGGAGGACGAAATATTATTCTAATATTCAGAAAATAAACAAAAATAAAGGACTGTAAAAATTACTTCGCAATCTAAGCAGCACTATAATAAAGAAATGTGCTCATCTATGTCCTTTCAATAATCGAGTCTTCTTTTACGCGATATGTGGGTTTATATGAAAGAGAATTATCAAATTATCAAATTTATCTTTCAAAAATGTTGACAATATCCCCCACCCTTTTTTTGTTCGCGGTTTCGTTCTGAAGTAACTGTCTAACGTTTCTATGGTTACCAATCCCATCTAATCATCAGACGATCAGTGTGAGCTTATGGTTTTTATTTTTTAGATTTAAGTTAAATTATATACATTCATGGACTTATGTTGGGTTCTGACTAATCGAATATACATCTAAAATATCAGGAAAGATACTCGCTGTCATATTAAAAAGGTTTTATTACCTAGGGAACACCTGATAATATGACCGGGGGAAAAATCATCAGTGAATGTGCATCTTTCCAATTTTTATGTGAAATCATCCGGAATGTTTACTTTATTGGCAAAAACATTAAGCAAAAGATAATTCTCTTTTCCACAAAATTATGATATTTTTAACACAAAAATGTCGTTTAAGAATTGACTAGTACACTCTTTGTTGTCTGGTGTTTGTTTCCACTTGGATTGCCCTGAGGTGCCAAATTACCGGATTTTGTAAATAAATCATGGCGGGATAATTTACAGGTCTTCGCGGGGTCTTGGTTGGTAATCAAAGGAGGATGCATATCTACTTGATTTATGTCCAGAAATGATTTTAAATTCATATCTTGTTAAGTTCACATTATGTCTGACGAATTCCTTAGAAATTTGAGAGTTTTTGACGATTTCCTGCGACGCATCGACCACAGTTCTTCAAAGTGATATTTACAGGTTATTTAGAGGGATCTGATTATACAATTTTCGATTGACATCTTTCATATAATTTCGCCATTCAAATTGCACTAATCATGTGATATTGAGAAAAATAAATCAGCTAGTTGCATGATATTTATTAACTGTGTCTACCAAAATCAGTCTCGTGCAATGGAACAATAATTGATCTCAACTTTAGAACAGGCGTGTACGCCGAATATAAAATTCCGTACATAGCGTTGGTATTATGATAATAAAAAAATAGAGGATCTCGTTTAGAGAAATAAAGCGAGCACGCAAATGCGTGCCATGCAATTAGTAATATTGTTAGCACATGTTGTTAAAAGTTTCGATGTAATTATGACATCGAGCAGGCTTGTCAGAAGCCACGTATATGTCTATTCTACTTTCCTTTGTACAAAATTAATGTTTAATGTCTTTAGAAAATAATCAAATTCCGACTTGCTATCAAAATGGTTTGTTTCAACTATGACGGAAGAAGGTATATTATGTTTTTGTCTTTTATTAAATTGGAGAATCACACGTAGTAAACATGTAACTCTGCGTTTTCTTTTTTTAGTGGTATATACTGAGAAACCAGAAGGACGTTAAATCACATCCTTTAAAACATACATGTCGTTAACGCCTTTTTGACACTCAAGAGGCGATTATGTCTGTCAGGGAGAGAGTATGTGATGTCATCTAAGGTATGATGGTACTGAAGGGATTTTCAGGTTTGTTATTGGTCACATGGTTTACTTTTATAACTTGGGGCACTGCGAAAGTTACAGCATTTACAAACATCTTATGAATACCCGACAACATGCCAGGAAGGTTACAAATATTCACCTCCTGAAAGACAAAATATACATTTAAAAAACACTAGCATTATCTGATATGTTTAAATATAATGAAAAGTTAAAAGCATGTAAAAAGAATAGATAGCGAATGGATCTTTTAAAAAGGGGGAAATACACCAAAAGCCAAACAAAGAGATTAAAACGGCATTAAAGGAGAACCCTCGGAAGTAATTGCTTTTCAAATTTGTTTAGTTTTCGTGTCTGCATGAAATGCGTCCTGCTTGTCAAGTGACAAAAATCTGTAGCGTAGGGACGAGGGGATCTTACCAAAAATTGTTTCGGCTCAGCTACATGCACGTTTAAGATTTTTTTTTAATTCCTGTATATAATTTAAAGGATGTCAGTTTGGGCAAATAACGAGTCAGTCTAGTCTCGCAAATGGTGTGGTACATGTATATACGGAAATAGAACGAAACGGGTGAGGTAATATTCATTAGAAACATGGCACAATACTGACACCCCAAAATTGAAAAAGTTTAGGTGAAATATAATGAAAATACGTAGATGACATTATTCATGAGTATAGAAGTGTGATAAAGGGGTATAGAGAAGTTATAAAACGAAAATGTAAGGAGAAGAAAAAGGTATCCGAAATCCATTGATTTTGAAACAACGTAGTTTGCAAATAGGTGAGTCACAGAGCGTGATTAGAGATAGAAAGAATAATGAGATTGTTGAAATTAGGACAACTACTGATGTATGTATGAAAAGAAGAGAGAATCATTGGTATACATGTATATCATAAATGGATAACGAAAAAAGTAATTAAGACACATTTAGATATTGAGAAAAATAAAGATATTTGGGGAAAACATGATGAAGGGGGGGGGGGGTAGAGTGAATAACAGATAAAAGTGAGTGAGAGAGAGAAAGAGAGAGAGAGAGAGGAGAAGTGGAGAAGAGATCGAGCGATGGAGAAGAGACAGGGAGAGGGGGAGAAGGCGATGGAACGATAGAGAAATGAATTAGAAAGAGGGAGAGAGAGAGAGAGAATCTGGAAAGATTGACGTGGGTTTTGTGTTGGAGCCAAGAAGTCGGATCAGCAGTTTGTCTAAGCGGCCTAGACAAATTTGTATTTCTACTGTGCACGGCCGCATGTACCCCGACTAAACAACAACCCCGCCATATCCCACCACTGTCGCTTTACCAGCCCCGTCACCTATATAGAGCTCTATACACTACCGGGTTTCCCGGCGTCGCCTGCTTCACGCCACGGCGGTATAACTACTGCGTATACGTTTATACGTATCAACTAAATACATGGGGGCGGTGTATAGGATGGGGGGGGGGGGGGGGGGGAGGAGTGAAAACATGAGTATCGGATGGGCAGACAGCTTAACACCAATACATCATGGCTCATCGTCACCATTTTTATTTCTTTTTAACGGTTAAAGGGCTTTCATACCCCATTACACCAGGCATCTTCCACTCACATTTTTGCACGCTATCATTTTCACAATCTTAAGCACTCACGATTCACAATTTTTTTCAGTGAAAACAGAACGTATTTACATCATGCATCTTAAAACGATTGAAAAAAAAGACAAATTGAAAAATTTTCGAACAAATTATGTTACCCTTTGATAGTTATTTAAATCTACTTTTAGACTGTAAGTTTCTCGAAAATACAGTGCCGCCCTAAGCAGAAATAATCCAAAAAAGGCATAAACGGTAAATTCTTGAAGCCTTTTATCATAAGAATATTACTTTTCTCTACTGTTCTTTAATTATGAACAGTGTTTGTTTAAATAAGAAGTAAGAAAATATCTTAGACAGAAATTCCGAGAAATTAAAAGATATATAATGAACTATACGACCATAGACTAAGCCGGATTTAGTCTCCATGATAATATATCTATAAACAACCGGTAGGTAAAGTGATGACCATGAATATAACAATAATAGAATTATTTACACAGGGATACCTCATAAGTATTCATACATTTTAAATGAGAGCCTTGTGATTATAATTGTCCCAGCATTGCCAGGTACCCACAATTTAATGCAGGGGTAAAACACCTTGTCCAAATATGTAAGTAGTGAGCAAGGCTCGAACCAGGACCTTCACCAACTGATCCCACACTGAATCTATACTTTGGAAATTTTGCCACTTTTGCCTAGAAAAGAATGGGTACCTGTCAGTATTTATGCAATCATGATATGAATACGTATGCTTCCGTGTACGTGGAGATGGTGCACATTTAAGATCCAGCGACCAAGGGTGATAGCAACGTTGTAAAGCGCACTGAAGGATTCACGTTATGTGTTGTATAAATATAAATAATGAAATGAAATATGATAAAATAATAATGTAAAATATTGTTGCAAACTGATTGTCAGGTATTTTGGGGTTCTTTAAGAATTCGGAAAATTAATATTTTTATGATAAGATGTTCTAAAATTTACATTCTCGGATAGAATCTGCCACCCAGGGTACTGAAGTATTAATAAAAACATATTTAATAAATGAATAGTAAATCACAAACGATAATATTTCTGAGATTTAAAGGGAGGGGTAAGCGATAGTCCTCTAAGGCTTAGTGAACTTTGGCATAGTGTTAGGAAGTAGCCCGGCATTCAATATTTCTCACTTTGTCTCTCTCTCTCTTGTTTTTATAGGGGGCGGGGAGGGGTTCAAATCATTTGAATGTTGCATGAATGATACAAAACTTGACATTCGCTCTCCTTAGGTTGTATATCTCCTAATGAAGTAAGTGTATAGATTCTCTATAACCATTTTATTTTACCTAAATCGAATATGAAAATCAAAAATGTATTTCGATTTATACTTTTAAAGATGATTCAATCGATCCTTACGTTCTTAGCATGCCCGGATAATCATGATAATGAAAAATCTAGGTATGAGTTAGCTATGAAAGCATATCATATCAGAGACAACTGATGAATATATCAGCTCATCTCATCGGTGTCTGCACACAAATCAACGTTCAACCAGAGCAAACAAAGAAGAAAATTTGGACTAGATTAATATTCTTATCGCAGACGGGCTGGAGAAATATTGATCTTTCTTTATCGAAAAGACTCACAGTTTGGGTAATTATTATTTCACTATATACATACATACATACATATTAGCCCCCGACCTTTGCCGTATATTGTACCTTCAAGTTTCTTTTGTAAATTTAAAGTTAGTTGTCATAAATTCGAAAATATTGCTTGAGCTTTACTAATACTGTTCTTTTACTAACATCAGAGGGGATTAATAGTTGAGCTTTACTAATCCAGGCTTTGGAGTCAATTTTTCACAAATGAAAACCATAATCATCGCCCTTTTAACACGAGATTAAACCATATAACAGATAATATCTCGAGCAATATCATATTCTTGCCCTCTTGATCATCTCCAAGTTATATATGCTTTGTCTTCAATGTATGAATGAAACGAAATGGCTTCGTCACAATTATCTTTCATTAAAAAGACATAATGGTGTTTTTAAGGACATAATCAAGTTCGAATGATCGCAAATATGAAGGCTTTGTTTTAAATAGTGTGTGCTTGCAGAGCCGTACAAAATAGGAACTCTGAGGTTCGGGAGTGACCCCAATATATATGTATATATATATATATAAAAATATATAATCAAAATTTTAGAAAGTGGAGGACATATATGGATTATATAAAGTAAATGAAAAGTTCACTCAGAGACAAATAAGACACAAACCTTTTTACTGCTGTGTCTTATTTGTCTCTGAGTGAACTTTTCATTTACTTTATATAATCCTTTATATAATACTATATATATATATATATATATATATATATATATATATATATATATGTACGAAAATGTGTGTTATTCTTATATTTCTTACATGATATTAAAGTTTAATCAGAAGAAAAACAGCAAACATCCCAAAATTTAAATCACTTATTAAACAAATCAATATATACATTTCTATTTCACTTCTATTCTACTTCCACTTCTATTTATCGTCCGTGTAGTATGGGCATATCTATTTAGTGTTGCGAAATATTTTAGCGGTAGTATTCTTTCAACATTATATCACAGATTTTTATCCGTTTGACTTTCGTTGTTTTTGCACAAATATTTAGCATGCATGCCATTTAAGACAAATTATTTGTTAGAAATGATAGATCGGCCGGGTGCAAAAGCAATTTCGGCCGACAAAGGGGAAGAATAAAAAAAAAGGTACTAGACATATTTTTTTTTTCGTTTTGCCTGGTCTATTTAATGGGCTGAAATCTGTGTTACGATGTGTACAGATAGCATCCCTGGAGATTTCTCATAAAACATCGCCGAAAGGGCAAAGCTTTAAACAGGGACGAGCAATTGTGGAGAGAGAAAAAAAGGGTCCTGTTAAATAAGAACCGACATGGTATGACATTAAAGACTTTCAAAAATTCATTTTATTTGTTAATCCACTTTAGAAACTTCATTCTTATTATTCCTTCTATCTCTATCTTGGATAGATAAACGCTATGTAGATAATGAATACTTATGGTATCAAACGTATCTAACGTTTCTGAACGAGTTTTCACGATTAGAAGAGTTTATGTGAAGGGTAAATTGCTTATTTTTTTTCTAATTGATAACATATTTTTTTCTGTAAGTGACGTAATAATTGATTTTCTTACTGTTGAGAGTGATTACACTTTGGTTAGACCGAGTACCTCTTGTATACCTGGCTCGAAATGATTCATACCATAATATTTTTTCACACCACCTGTTTAAGACATTTTTTAGTCTGATTCTCTTTCACTTCTCCCCTTTTCTGTCTGTGTCTCCCCCCCCCCCCCCCCCCGTTATTACACTCTCATCTCTTGGATAACCATCTCTCTCTTCATCACTTCCTTCGTGTATGTCCATTTCTGTATCTATTTTCTCTATTTATCTCTCATTTCTTAGAACCTCTTTCTCTCCTCCACACTATAATATGTCTTTTTCTCTTTTTCTCCTTCTCTCGTGCACACTTTATCTCATATTCTCTTTTAATCTCTTTATCACACACACACACATACACACAACACAAACACTAATGTGAAAGGAAATGAAAGAATAATGGTTGCGTAACTTAAATCAAAGTTCCCCAGAGCTGTCCTCCCTCTTTGAAATTTTACAAAGGTTGGAAAAATGTCTCCGCGGGAATCGAACCCGGGTCGTTGGCTTAGAACGCCAATGCCTTAACCGCGAGACCATGGAGACGGTTCAGTGATTTCGGCGATACCAGATTCAATAGACCTGTTTACTAATGTATTTATGCATGTTTCTCTCCAGAATCCTTAGTTACCAACTATTTAGTGCACCTGCTATGCATAATACTTAATAGCATCTCTATGGATGGATCCATTTTGCGTGCATTAGTTGTTGCTATGTCGGGAAAGCATCTGGCAAGCTTTTGAGTCGTCAAGAGAAACTTTTGTTCATAAAGTATGCATGAAATTAGTAAACAGGTCTATTGACCGACAGATTGACAAATCTTCAACCTTATTAATTAAATTCCTTTGTCGGGGCCAGGTGAGTTTTGAACAAAGACGCATGCCTCAGCTGGATCCAAGGGAATGCTTTGAGATGCATGTATACATTAGAATAATTATAAATTATTGTAAGGAAATAACATATACAACAGCTTTGGCACCTCTCGTGGAAATAAATACAATGTGAAAGGAAATGAGAGAATAATGGTTGCCTAACTTAAATCAAAGTTCCCCAGAGCTGTCCTCCCTTTTTGAAATATATATATATAGCTTCTTGCTCTTTTTCTTCGTCTTCTTTTCCCCCTTCTTCTTCTGTTTGAATCTCACTTTCGTTATTCATTTACGATCTCTCATTTCTTTTTTATGCGAAATGAAAAATTCATTTACGTTAAATAAAAGGAAACCAACAGTCTTTAATCTGAAAGATTAATATTCAAAGTCGGTACAAAAAAAGAGAGGAATAAACAAATGTTATAATTTTGTTAAAGGTGGTTTTGTTCGCTACGATAATATTTCCTTTTCGCTTACGGTCGATCATATGCAATTGAAAGCCACACAAATTTATCGTCACTGTGTACATAATGTCTATTATTCGTCTAGGCATTCGATGTGTGTAATTTCTCCCCCATGTGTACTCAGCAAAGAAAATAGGAAAGGAGCCCCTACATGTCAAGAATAACTTGCATACAAAAATGACAGCATTTTTTGTTTTCTTTGGCAAAGTAAGATTGATGACTGGTGCGGCAGGCTGACGACCGGGCGCGGTTTGCCGGGATATGAGACGTGTTCCGATGAATGGAATTGCGACAGAAATGTGACTGCCCTCCGTTTAAAGCTGACACATTATTCTTTCATCAAACAGGCCCTATTAAAATAAAACGCGCGCGACAAAAATGATAATCGTTTGATGTCTATGTTCCGTCTATTTTTCTTATTTTTCAACACACTCTTTCTTTCCTAAGATTCCTTTTGTTCGCTTCAACAGATTTGAAGTTTGCTTTCTTTGTTGTACTAGAAAATAATCAAATTTGTTCGCGACTGACTTCGGAAGAAGTCCTATAGACAGAATGTGGTATTTTTCTGCATGGCTACTTTTTCAAGGAGCCTATGATCTGATTTGAATTTGGTATTTTTTTAAATAGTTAAATGATGAATAATGACGTTACAGTTTTCTTAAAACAATTTTTTTTAAATTTAGACTTAACTTGAGATTTCCTCCTTTGGTACTCAGTTACGTTTACGTGGGAGCACTGGAAACATAAATTATTATGTAGAAAGTTTAATTGCGATTAATAATTCGAATAATTTTTTTGGACAAGTGAAAATCGTCAACGTGTCAAAGGAATATAAAAAAAAGGAATAAGACTGATACAAATTTTATGTGGTATATCGTGCTTCTATTATATCTGTAAATATATCCAATATATTCATATCCTCAATCACGATTTTTTTTTTAACGTCAAAACCATTTGTAATAATTACTGATTGTTCCATCCTGAAAAAGGCACATTAGAAAGGAGCTGATCAGCCGCGCGAGTTCAATGTCTGTAACACACGAAGGTTTTATACCTGCATTTATAATTGAGACCAGTGACTCGAAGCGATCGATATTAATTTATGTCGATTATACATTGTCGCTGATAAGTGCAGAAAATGATTATCATGACATTGTTTCCAGACAATCGGAAAACATATAAAAACTAATATGTTTGTCATTTGTATCACTCTCAATCTCATCAATTTACTTACTTAGTGAGACTACTGATGAGGCCGTTACATTGGTGTATCATCAATTTTACTTCATATGGTTGCATAAAAATGGTGATCCATTAATAATTATCATTTGTGCGTTTAGAGCAACCCCCCCCCCCTCAAAAAAGGGAAAAAACAAAATCCCACCCCCAAAAATAAAAAAACACCAAAAAACCCCGAATAAATATACCCATTTCCGTATATGATTAACGTATAAGCGACTGAGTCCTCTCTAACTTACCAGCACTTCCTCTCTCTCTCACTCTCACTCATTCTCATAATATGGTTTTATTTGCCAAGGGTAGCCACATCAGTATTTATATTGCTCTTCCTGAAGGCCATGCAATTATTGTTACCCCAGCATTGCCAGGTATCCATTTAATACACCTGGGTTGAAAGGGATACAAATGTGGGCAAAACACCTTGCTCAAGGGTGTAAGCACCAAGCAAGGGATCGAACCCGGGACCTCCCGTAGGAGGGTCAAGAGGCCTCACCGATATAAACACAGTGCTCCCATAATGCTTTCTCTATTTCACCTTCTATATAAAATGCATCAGAATCTGCACAATTTTTCTATTACTCGTTTGATTATAAAAAGCTAATTATTTTCATGTCATTAGCATGTGATTTAACGAGGGATTAGATGAATTATTGATATGTCAGGCAACTCTTTTTTGAAAAAACTGGAATCACACTGAGATTTTCCTTTGATTGATAAATGTATTAAATGTATTAAAGGCTTAATAAGGCCTTATAATATTCACCAATATAAAAATTCGTTGAAATATAACTGTAGCATATAACATATAATTCCTTATAATATGCTTAGTCTTGTAGATATTTCAACATATTACATTAAACTATACGACCGTGTAAATATGCGTTGAATGCTGAAAGAGAAATAAACATATTTACAAGGATATTCTTGTTACAGATGATTTCCTTTGCTGATAATATTCAGATAGGCACCGAAGACCATAATGCCAACTGCCCCATTACTCAAGTCGATTTTTCTCCTACTTACAATAATAATTCACAATAAAATGCAATTAAAATCGTGAAATCAATTTTAATGAACAATAACGCATTAAAGATTAACTAAACTAAAGCGAAGACTGAATTGGGAGAGAAACTAACACGTAAACAAAGCTTCACAAAATGATCATAATGACAAATTAATTTTTAAATGATTAAAAAAAGGTCTAGGCCTACCTGTTTCTGTAGAGGAAGTTGGAAAGGGCGTCAAGTTAGTCCAGTGGTATGTGGTTTTGCTATGTTAGATGACTTGTATACAGTTTTGTTCGGCTTAATAAACCAATTAATTATAAACATCTTCAAATTCATGGATTCTTCTCTTGACGAACTTGTTTAATCGCCCATTGCGAGTTAGTAAATCTCACTTCCATGCATTAAAGGTTGTCATTATTAACCATTGTCGAAGAATTCGAACACATTAGGGTCTGGCCTGTTGTGTCGATGCTTATACAAAAGCCTATTGCACTTGGGGAACAGGGAGCACATTATTTTTGTGCAGATTAGTTGAATGAATAGCAACAGAGAAGGTAGAATTGTAAACGTTGCCAATTTAAACACGATATAAAGAACTTTAGAGCACATTGTTATAACTTGAGCTTCCGTTATTTCAGTCACTGTGACATTTCTGTGAAATTTCAAATTAATTTTAGTTCGAAATGTAAATGTTGCCAATTTAAAGATAATATCGATCAAATGTTTCATCCTTTTGAAGCTTCTGTTTTGAAATCTATTGTTGGTTGTGTATACAGAGCACCTGACAATGATATCCCTTCTTTCATTCAATCGTTTGGCTATCACATGCAAATTATCAACCGGGAAAAGAAAGATGTGTATCTTATGGGTGACTTTAATATAAATTTAATAAATTACGATTCTAATGGCATGCAGAGTAAAGGATTTTGTTGATTTTTTAACATCTTTCGGTTTATTTGCTCTAATTACTAAACCGACTCGTATTACTTCTTCTTCTTCAACATTAATAGATTGAACACAAACTGTGTTCAAGATGATTTTGAATGTGGATTTTTTTTGCTCTGATTTATCAGATCATATGCCAATTTTTGGTATTAATAAAGGGAAGACACTCATAAATACGTTAAAAAATGATTTTATTAATTTGCCTGCAAGAATAAGAACAGAAATTCCACCTGTGCAGACATCATTTGTAAGTTGTTTGTCAAATCAGGATAACACGTCCTCTTTATTTTTTAGACCAACATCTGTGCATGAGATTGTCAAGTTTGCTTTAGCCTTAAAACCATCAGAGCATGGGCCTGGGAGCCGGGGGTGCGGGGGTGCTGCAGCACCCCCTGCAAAAACGCTGAGGACCTTTTTTTTTTGCTTGTCAGAGATTTTTGGCCTTAAAATGAGACACTGAAATGCTGAGGACCTTTTTTTTTTGCTCACAGCACCCCCAGTAACAATATCGTTCCCAGGCCCCTGCATCAGAGTCATCTGGCTCAGATGATACTTCTCCTAGGATTGTTAAAGATTGTATTCATGTTATTGCCGATCCGCTTTGTGATATATTCAATAAGTCAATGTCTGAAGGGTTCGTTCCCAACAAGTTAAAAATAGCTAAAGTAGTTCCAGTTTATAAAAAGAATGATCGTAAATGCATTGAAAATTATAGAGCAATTGCTTTGTTGCCAATATTCTCAAAGATTCTGGAGAAAATAGTTTATAAAAGATTGAATGACTTCCTAGTGCTTAATAATATTTTGATCCCCCAGCAATTTGGCTTCTGTAAATACTGCTCCACTAGTATGGGTGTTTTAAATTTAGTAAATGCAATTACTAGTGCAATTGATGGCGGTATGTACTGCCTTGGATTATTTTTAGACTTGTCAAAAGCATTTGACACCATTGACCACAAAATACTTTTAAGTAAACTTGAACACTATGGTGTTCGAGGAATAGCTTTAAATTGGTTTAAAAGTTACTTGGATAAAAGGTTACAATTTGTTGTTGTTAATGGTGCCAAATCAGAATCCAGTAACATGAACTATGGTGTACCGCAGGGCTCTGTTCTTGGTCCATTATTATTTTTGGTTTATATTAATGATGTTATTAATTCGTCTCAATTATTTACATATTCCCTTTTTGCTGATGATACATGCTTGCTATATTCTCACAAGAATATTCACACTCTAATGCAGTCAGTTAATATTGAAATTTGTAAACTTTTTGAATGGTTCTGTTGTAACAAACTGTTATTAAATACTGGAAAAAACAAAATATGTTTTATTTAGATCCAGAGGCAGGAAAATCCATGTAAATGTTAAGCCCTTAGTTGTTGGTGGTCATCAGATCAACCGCAGTCAACCTGTACAATTCCTTGGTGTTACAGTTGATGATGTTTTATCCTGGAAAGAACATCTTGATAATGTATGTACTTAAGTGTCTCGCAGTGTTAGAGTGATATCTAAACTTCGTTTCTACCTTCCCCAGTACACTCTAGTTACTTTATACAATGCGATTGTTATGCCCCATTTGTTGTACTGCAACGTTGCTTGGGGACACACATTTAGGACCCATATACATAAGTTGCATGTTCTTCAAATGAAAGTTGTCAGGTACATGACAAATTCAAACTATAGGTCACCTAGTACTCCTTTGTTTTTGCAGCTACATATTCTGCATTTTGATGAATTGGTTTCTCTTCAGTGTTTAATACTTATGTTTAAATGTCGGTATCTCCGGAATACTTTCTTGTCTGATCTATTTGTGGAAAATTCTTCCATCTATCATTATAATACTCGTCAGAGAAAGTTTATCCATCAGCCATATGTAATAACACATACTACTTTAAATTCATTTAGGATAGTCTGTGTCAAAGAGTGGAATAAGTTACCCCCTAGTATAACCAATAGCACTATACTGTCTCGGTTTAAAATTTTGTGTAAAAAACACGTTTTTGACAGAGTGCAATCAGATACATGAATTTACAATATGAAAAGAGGTAGCCATATGTGGCTGTGAAGTGTGTGTGAGGGTGTGTGTGTGTGTGTGTTTTTTTGTGTTTGGGGTGGGAAGGGTTATGTTTGTTTGCATTTATTACGTTTTTATATCATTTGTACATTAGTTATATACTCCTTGTAAATATGTTACACCTTGCCATAGTTGATTGTACAAAGGGGCCCCGACGACAAGCTGATTCTGATTCTGATTCTGATTTCTGCAGTTATTTCTTATACTTATTATGTTTGATTTGGTTTGAATAAACTAAACTAAACTAAAATAAACTAAATATTAAGAAAAAAACATTTGGTTTGAAATATGCCATAGTAGTTCATAAGACTTTCCACAATATTTATTACTCTATATGGCAAAAAACTACTTTATTAAATTAGATCAACGCTGTAGTTGTGATGAGTGTATGAGTTATATGGGATGAATGTCTGGATTAATCACATCAAGCAGTATTTTGTTATTTTGATGGCATGTGAACTTACTGAATGAAATGTTGTATGATGATGTTATTATGACGAAGGAGCGTTGTTTTCCCAACTTAGCGCTCTCAGATTATTAACACAACGCCCCCAGATATGTGAGAAAATTACTTAATTTTCCGTCTCAGCTAGAAAACAAAGTAATTTTTTCAACAGCCACTGCAAACCAAAGTTCAAAATAATGTCATGATTTTTTTTGTCCTGTTCAAAATGATAATGATGAAATAATAATACTTTGAAATTACGAGATGAAATTACGAGATGTTGAAATTACGAGTTGTGAGTTTGGCATGGAAGAGTTTTTATTTTCTACATAGAGGAAATATTCATTCCTTGTTTAAGATATTATTACAGTGACTCATATTTTAAGCATGTATGCTATAATTATGAAAATATGCAAAGTATCTTATTAGAAGATAAGGAAGTTTCTTTTTCTTCATTTTCTCCCGGAACGATTATCTGTTCCATCTGCATAGATTTATCATTGCCTTACGATTATTTTCAATTATTGTCATGTCATTGCAGAACATAATTCATATCGTTGTCAAGGAGACTTTTATGGATGATAATGTTCTTTTGTGGTGAGGAGGCACCATAATATTTTTAGGACCCCCCCCCCCCCCCCAAAAAAAAAAAGAAAAAAAAAAAAGAGAAAAAAAAAAGAAAAGAAGAAGCCGCTTCTTCAACAAATCGAGCTTCTTTATAAAGCCTTGTAAATAGGACGGAAGCTACACCTTCAGCATACTCCCTCCGGCAAGGATGCATGATGGATGGGGAACGTGCTTTAATCAAATCATTAATCAAAATGTCATCAAAAAGCTCTTTTTTCTGCATCCCATACGTTGGATGCTACATTACGCTTTGTCTGGTAATAAATGTTGCCATGGATAAACGAGAGTTTGATATCTTATCGTCCTTAATGGATTTCCATTTTATAGCCGTCGATCAGTGTTTCTTTCGTTTCATGGTTTAGCTTCCTTTTTCTCTTCTTTTGAGATTTTTTTAATGTTTAGAATGTGATGGTAACTAGCTCAATATGTCCTGAGGTGGATTGTCATTTTTTGTTTTGTTTAACATCATTCCATTAATGTCTCGCTTCTTAAAGCATATGAAATTGTGTGATCACTTATAGAAAAATGACTCTGAATATCTTTTCAAAGTATTCATTTTACATATGTATATAGGCCTTTAATACTTCTAATGAATAATCATTGAGATAAGCACTAATTATTCATCACATAATTATAAAGTCTAGATAAGGAGACAATTAAGAAAAAAAAAGTGTTTTCTCATCTTTGTATTGATGTGATATTTCTTTATGATTGAATACGTCATTATTGATTCATATGAACAAAAATTATGTTGCAATACTGAAGATGTCAAAAGAGAATGCGAATGAGAAATACCTGGGCCCTCTTGCATAACAAGTTGCGTTTAATCGCAACTAAAAAAAATAAACGCAAGTCCAAAATAAGCGATCCTGATTGGTTGAAAATCAAGTTCGATTAAACTTTTTGACTTGCTTTTAAACGCAACTTTTTATGCAAGAGGGCCCAGGGCCCTCTTGCGTAAAAAATTTGCGTATAAACCCAACTCAAAAAAAAATAAACGCAAGTCCCAAATACGCGATCCTGATTGGTTGAAAATCAAGTTGCGTTTAATTTATTCAGTTCTTTTAAAAGCAACTTTTTATGCAAGAGGGTCCAGGACTGAATCAGCAGTATTAATTTGTCTTTAATATCATTGAAATGATTGTGAGATTTGTAATCATCCGATTTCATTATTTCTACCCTTAATTTTGGCGCGAAACGATCTTTGAGAATCTCAATATTTCCGACTTACTACTTATGCGTTCGTCTAAAGATCAACTCATATTGATCTATCTGCGTGATTCTTTCACTACAGACTTCAGATTTTGACCCGAAAGAGTAAGATAAGCTGATATGCTTATATCAATTCCATGGCGACAGTATTGACTATCACTGAGGAAGAAAGAGAAAATGATAACGCCCTACCATCCCTGCAATATTTCAGATTTCTGGTTACCAGTATGTACGGATATTATTTGGATATATGATTGTAATCGTTGATTATGTTTATAGACGTGAGTTAATAATAGTTATATTAATCGTGATTCTGATACCTATATACCGCAACGACAAACATCTAATCAATATCATGGGTTGCAAAGCGATAATATTTTGAGTACTTAGACGATCTTGTTCACTGTCTTTGAGCGAATTATATTCAATTTACATCTAAAATTT
The DNA here is from genome assembly GCA_025617745.1 of Heliocidaris erythrogramma. NCBI lineage: Eukaryota > Metazoa > Echinodermata > Echinoidea > Camarodonta > Echinometridae > Heliocidaris > Heliocidaris erythrogramma. Next base: position 33,804,453 of record CM046855.1, on the reverse strand, counting down.
CACCCATTCATTTTGAGGGCCATCGTTTCTGTGACCACTCATATTCAGTTTCGATGTGGTAGGCAGCTAGAATCTGAAGTTATTCTATCCGCTTGGGATTTTAAAGGAATAATGTATGATGATTCAGTAGTATTATGCTTTCACATACTCCTCAAATAAATATACAAATTAATAACATTTTGATGCATATCACAATAAGAACAAGGTGACGATGTCTGTCCACTGGCGTAGTTGTTTTTTCTTCAAATCAAAATAATAACTATACACTGTAAAAAAAAAGTACTGTAAAATTACAGATATCTGATGTCAGCAGAGTCGCCAGAAATTTGCTGTAAAAATACATGCTGTATGTAATTTTAGCATACATTTCAGATCTGTAATTCAGATAACATGTTCTTATGTAATTGCGTTGGAACCCGAGTCCTACAATACATTAAGGTAAACAAATTAAACTGTAAAATTACACAAAAAACTGTATAAAAACCCTATTTTGCATTAATTAAAATCACAAGTTTCTGATGTAACTCAGTTTCGCAATTACAAATAAGGTACTTTTACGGGAAAATGTAAAAATAACATCACAACTGCTGTATTTATAATAAACAGAACAAATTTGTATTTTTTCCCCTGTAAAAATACAAATATTTTTTACACTGTAGCACTGCAATACCTCGATCATGAAGTCTTCTTCTCACTTAGGCGGCACACCTGTACAAAAATATTTACGGTACTTAAAAAAACCCCATAGATTTCAGCGAAACAGGTCAACGCCCTAAAATTCATGTAACTAATACACGGACAACTACCCCCATTAGGGCAATAATAAAATCAGGTATAATAAAATAAATGGGAGAGGGGTCTAGTTTTCCATAGTGGTAGCTGTCCTGGGAGTATTAGTACTGGTAGGGGTCGCTGTCTGGGTGATATAGTTTATTCTAACACAAAATTTTGCACCGTTCATTTTAAGGGATCGCATAAAAAATATAATACTTTAATGGATTTCCCATGCTATCTACCACTGAAATGATATTCTGAGATTTATTTTATCTTGATTTTAGTGAAATAATTTTAATTGTCATAAAATGTACGCTTATGGCGCTTCATTGGTTAATGACTGCGCAAACGTGGCTGTGTACGCGAAATTCATATGCGTAACCACCAATGAAATAGTTGCAATTTAAAAGTTGTTATGACAATTAAACTCTTTTCACTATAATCAAGATAAAATAAATCTCAGAATACCGCCCCTGGGGGGGGGGGGGGCGTTTCATGAAAGGACTTGTCAGATATTTTATCCGACAAATTTAGTCTCAGCCAATCAGATGCAAGGATTTCAGTAGTTTATAACAGTTGTCGGATAAAATATCTGACAACTTCCTTTCATGAAATGCTCCCCTGAACTACAATGATGCGTGGAATGACGGCTCCTCTGCGTATTGGCCACACGAAGCTCCCTATCCTCTCGCTGCTTGTGGCTTTACCATTAGAGACTCACATCCTTCGAGCATGGAGCGAAAAGTGTCCACTTCTAATGAGGGAAAGGGAGTCAAGAATGTAAACACTACACCCTGAATGGGGCTAAATGTCGTTTCTTAGTCTCATATAGCTCTCATCCTAATATTATATCGCTTCACACCGCGTAGTAGAATGTAAAGTGTTTAGATAGTAATTATAACAAGTATTTACTCTTTTAATACTGTTCATATTGACAAGGGACCCTTCTCGATTTAACTTTATCGAGGTGAAGAGCCTATAAGGTGTCGATTGAGTATTTTTAATCGAGCCAACTCGTTTTAATGTCATGAACAATATACATCTGTATATTTTGGCACTGACTTCAAGGAGGCACGCCTGAAACAGTTCACGTTGTTTAGAACTACAGCAGAACGCATTCCAAACGTAAAAAACAACGCAAATGTAACTATTAAAGTAATCATTACAAAGGAACTAAAGATATAGATTCGTTTATAAATAATTTGTTTTTGTGTTTGTCATAAGCGGATGACCCACAAAATGTGAAAACGGTAAGCAGAGTCAACTGGAATAAAACTATATAATTTTTTTTTTTGCTTTAAAAAAAAAACCGTATGAGACATAATTGTTGTGTGCAATTTTTTAATAGGCTTATAATAATAATAATAATAATATATAACATTTATATTACGCTTAATACAACGTTTCTAAGCGCCGAAGTATTATTACCCAGGCTTTAGTCCATGCAGCTGCCCTATAAGGCGCTGAAAGCATTCAAAATTTTCTGATTTTTTCTGATTCGACGTCGCGGTTCTCACCCACTCAACGTCAATTTAATAAGTGATGCAACCATCAGTAGATGATGTCATCCGTTTAAATCATGACAATTTATGTCTTTTCGATTTATTGTTCTTGTCAATCTGGACTATTTAACATTATACATTTATTTCCAAAAGATAATTTATCCTCGAATTTCATCTCTGCTCAAAAGGAATGAAAAACTGATTTAAAAAAAAGGAGTTCACAGGGGCAAGCACATTCTCAAATGCGTCACTTAGAATGGTCTCCTTTCATAATGTCGGTGGAAATTTAATCACAACGGTTTCTATATCTGTGTAGAATAGCAGCATTGGAAAGAATTATAACAACGGAATGAGTTTATACCTGCCTCCAAGAATCTCCTTCAATTTCGCACTAAACTGATATACATGTTATTAAGAATGTAGTTTCGGGGACTAAATTATTTTGGAATTTTAACGCATTATTTGTGTAGGTTTATTATATTTATCGTCAACAATCCTTATTATAAATGTCAGATTAATAAAGCAGCATTATAGTAACATTTTCTGTTATTTCATGTATTTCGACATTTCTTGTTGCCTGTTACCAACGAGTATTTATGATTATATACACTGTGACAAAAAATGGTTTAAGGTTATCTTTCTTTTCTTTTCTTGTAAACGTTTACTCCATGTCATCCTCATGCTAGGATGGTAAACAAATATTGCACTCTCTTTCTCTTTTTCTTTTCCTCGCTCTAGCTATATATTATGTCTTGTTTTCGATTGCCATGTTTATTGGAGGCTGCCAATAACATGACAGCAGCGGGTCATTGATTGTGGAAACCCACATATCGATCTGGGCCTGTCCATCATGCGGGCCCCATCAGTGTTTACATTCCCATGCCAAGTCTTTTAACCACCAATCTCCCGTCTTCCCCCAGAAACAGACCAGCAGGTCTGTGAATAAAAGACATTTTCTTTGTAAACCCGAAAAGGGGGCTTTTGCGCTACCATCAGCGGGAGATTGGTGTGGGCGGTTGGAGGTGAGAGGGACCAGAGGATACGGCCTCCTCCCTTTGTAAGGAAAGACAAGCTCATCCCTTTTCGGCTTAATCCTTTCATAGAAACATTTTCAGCTCCATTCATTGGGTAACCCTTGAAAAGTCCGGATGAATACCGCGACGGGCACTCCGCAAGGGGCAACGAAATGGGAAGGTGTTGATCAAACGCTTAACAATCCACGCTCGATTAGGCCCAAACAGTCCCATATAATTTAGCCCAATTAGCAACAAAATGCTCTATTTACGCGCCTCGGAATTTCTTCAAATGTTTGACACGATTTGACAGGTCTCTTCCTATTTATGTAACATCCTGCCTGGTATCCACCTTGTCCTGAGGATGAGGGGAGGAGGAAGACAACAGGATGAGGTCTTGGTGAGGTCTTGGTGGGACAATGGTTCCACATATTTCACTGATAGTCAGTCCGGACACCATGCACGTGTTCCTCTGTCCGTCTAAATGTTCCGCATTGTCACGCCTTCTTCACAACGCATGCATGGCATCGCTGTATGTAATAATAGCGGTTTCTATAGCACTCCCAAGTACCCCATCAATGGGCCTTGCGCACCTGTGGGATGACCGATAATAGCGGAATGTGGCACCGGTTATTTTCTCAATGAATGTTCATTGTAAACCGGCTATAATTTGGTCATTACGTGACATACTTTACAGGCGCAAAATAAAAGACGTCATCGCATATCCGGTAATGGTCAACTGCAGCTGCACTTTCAGAAGTTGATTTGACCTCGCTTTTGGGGCAATAGAACCCTTATAAATGTTGATACATGTTCCGAATCTGATACTTCAAATCTGCATTGCAAAAAGTATTATGTATTTATTTGATGCCTCTAGCTGTCATTACGGGAACATAAAGGCAATTTACATGTAACTTTATCATGTTTATGACGTTTCATATGTATTTTTTCTATAATAGATAAAGATATAACGGCGGGGTCCAAGGTACATGATTATTATTTTCGTGTCCCGACGTTAATCGAAGAGATAAAACAATGGACATAAATTGACATCTCAAAGGTATTAGTTAAAATGATTTTTGGGTATAGCCTGTACACTGTAAAAAATAACTGTAGATTAACAGGTTTTTTGACTTGTAAAATTACAAGTTTCGGCCGTTTTTCTGTTAATACGGTATTTTTCTTGTGAAATGGCAGGAAAATTAGCAATTCTCCTGTAAAATTAGCAATTTTCCTGCCATTTCACAAGAAAAATACCGTATTAACAGAAAAACGGCCAAAACTTGTAATTTTACAAGTCAAAAAAACCTGTTAATCTACAGTTATTTTTTATAGTGTAGGTCTACGCTCTGGCATGGTTCATAAGATTACATTTGGTAACGTACGGAACAAAATATTTTGGAATAAACGCAAACGCAAAATCGTGATCAATGTGCCTATGGTGTTATTTATCACTCAGCTATTTTCATTGACAGAAAGTCACATTTGATTTCGAATAAGATTTGCTGTTGTTAATTTGCTGTTGTTAAAGTGGAAAACAACACTTGATTCTAGATTTTTAATAGGCAATGAAAGTCGGATACATTTGAAATTTTAGGTACTACTATAATTATATAGGTTAATTTCTCAACAACAAAAAATGAGCTAAAAGGTAACGATCTGATAATTTAAATTAGATAATGTCATTTATTTTTCCTATTCACATTATGGTTCCTTCACAGATTAGTATAGTTTTCTTACTTCCGAACCATTCATATTTTTCAACCATTATGAAAGTGGCATTATATGTGTGGTAAAAATACGGACATTAATATAGGCTAAAAGGCACATAATTTTTACGTACGTTGTAGTACATTGGCATTATTTTAAAAAGTTCGCCTTCAGGAATGTATGCTTTATAATGTTTGCAGTTTTCTGTGATATTTAGTCCAGCCTCTTCCCTTCGTATTCATTCCCCTAACGGTGAAAACATATCCCCCTCTACATAATGCATCCCAAGAGTCTCTTCATCGCCAATTGATGACCAGCGATTGAATTCCCTTCATTTCCTTCGCCAAACTTCCCTTCTCTTCGAAAACGAGCCGGTGGCTCACCGAGGGAGAGAGGCAAGGGTACACTTATGACCACTCGTCCCTCTACGTAGTTCACCGGACTGCCTCTTTCGCCCATATTCATGATATTTGTGATTCAATTCTAGCGGAACACGGGTCTACCTGTCTGCCCGAACTGACGGCGTAAGCCCGGTGCAGTTTTGTGACGATACTCGAGCGGCGCGAACAAATTGACTCGGCAAACAAAAAGCGGTTTGCTTCTCTGTCTCTATATTTTTTCCCGTCTTTGCGCGATCGACCGATCCCCTTCATACAATCTTTCAATTTGCACAATCTTTATGTTTTCTTCTGAAAAGATGGATTCTTAATCCTGATCTTCGGCAGGAAGCCATCGCTGGTTCGAATCTACCATCTAATTTGCCATTATATTGATCCATTTCCTGACAATTTCCTCTCCGCGCCACCTCATAGCTGTCAAGCGAGTGGAGAGAGAGAGGGGGAGGGAGAGAGAGAGAAAGAGAGAGAGAGAGATGGGGAGAGATGAAGATGGAGATAAAGCTAGAGCGATGTAATAAATGGATGAGACTGGAACATATACATTTGAACTCCCAGCAAAACGACAAAACTAATAATACAAAAAAAAAAAACACATGCAGAGATATGAGATGAAGCGACATATAATTGGGAGAGAGAGAGAGAGAGAGAGTACTAAACGAAAGAGACATACAGGACAGGTAGGTGTAGAGGGATGGGAGAGAGGAGACAAAATGGAAAGAAAGTGAGAAAGATGTGATAAATGAGTGAGAGTGAACATGAATGAAAGAAATACACATTTGGAACAAAAAACAACAGCAAAACATATAGGAGAGAGAGATTAAAGAAAACTGCGAGAGATGCAATAACATGAGTGAGAGATATATACATTATTTTGAAAAACTGATGAGCGATTTATAGGGAGAGAAAGGGGGAGGATTGAGATGGAAAGTGAGAGTGAACATGAATAAAAAGAGATACAATTCAAAAACAAATCAAAACAAAAGAAATAAAACAGAAAGATGAGATAAAGCGATACGCACGTAGGGGAGATAGAGAGAGAGGGGAGGGGGGGGGGGGGGGAGAAAGAGATAGAGAAAAAGAGAGAGGAGAAAATGAGAGAGGTACAATTATAAATGAGTGCACAGAGTGAACATGAGCGAAAGAGATAATTATTGTCATGCATTACAGCAAAAACCCGAACAACAACAGACAGATGAGATTGAGCAATACATGGGGGAGGGCTTATGATGGTAAAACATGTAGAGCAATAGGTATGCCTGACTTTTCTTATTATATGTACCGTAAGCCATTATAAAGCTGCATCCCTATTCCTATATAATACTTAGACATTCTTGACATTTACAATTATTATACACACAGTTATAGTTAAATCATAAAGGGCTGTAGTCTTGACTACGGTTTAATTCAAACTCCAGTCTAAGTTAAACCAGAGTTTACTTAAAACTGACTTAAACCAGGTTCCAACTTAAAGGGTAAGTCCAGTCTAATTTTTTGTACACAGTTAAACCACACTAGACTGGAGTTTAAGTTAAAGTAGAACACTCAAGAAAATCACAAATATGGCAATTAATGTATCACTAGAAATTGGGAAGCTTACAGATGGCAATCGTATAAGTTTTATGTCAACTGCGTATATGATGATTATAAAAACAACATAAATAAAAGCTCTTCTCAGCATGTGGAATGTCCGAGGATTCGCCAGAAATATAGCGATGTTTTGATGTCGTCATACGAGGGATCGATCCTGCTTAAGCAGACGACGTCCTATAATGAATGAACGTAATTGCAATGCAATTATTTATCAAATTATAAAGAGTTTGGTACATTTAAACATGACCTTATTTCACACCATTCTAAAAGGGAAAGTGAACTGATTCTGATAACTAAAACCGTTTGATTGTAAATACACAGGAGAAGGGTCAATGATCAATGAAATAAACCCCATTTTCAAATTGAAAAGCCCTGCGAATAATAGCTGGATGGTATTCGTTCCCTCTTGAAACGCCGAACATGCCGCGGTGCAAGCAGCTGAAAATACAATGGCGTCTTATTTTGTTTACAAGTGACTGATTCCTTTATTTTTTTAACGCTGCATTTTTCATCAAAATAATACCATACACGAAGTTAAGAGTGAGGCAACAGACTAACATTAAGACTGACGCTAGTCAAGTAAGAGAAATAAGTGAAGAGGAGATGACAAAACAGGCACTGAAAAATGTGTATAATGTTATGGGACATCGTCTGCTTAGACAGGACTCGCCCCTCTTGTGTCGTCACACATCTCAGCAGCGTTCAAGGAGCTTTTCAGCTGCTATATCGGGGGCTGTATTTTACCGTTTTATAATTGATAATAATCATTAATTCAAATGTTTCCAAGCTTTAAATTAGGATAACCTTGTTTAATTTATGCCATCTATGCAATAATAAGTATTAAGCCAATATTTGAAATCATTAGTGTTCTACTTTAAACCTGAGTTCAGAATGTGATTTTCTAAAAATCCGGTTTTTAGGGTTTAAACCACACTTACACCGGGGTTTAAGTTCACCCGAAGTTCAGAATACTGGCCAAAGTGTTTAGTAAGAGTTTTTTTTAATAATTACTTACAAGAGTTTTAACAATGATAAAAAGGTTAGACTATATAGTGCTTCACATAATCTACTTTCGTCATCAATGTAATGTTAAAAACAAAATCACTTTAAGGGACGAAAGAGAGTCGTTTGAAAATTAAACAAGATTACAACATCGCTTCACATAATGTGAAGCAGGGAGAAAAGTAACTATATATTAATTAGATTTTATGGCTTCAAGATGAAAAAAAGAACATGCCTGTTTGATCTATACACAAGGTTAGATTATAGACGTTCCTCATAATTTATATGACATTTTAATCAACAGAACAAGATAAAAACTATGATGCATTTTGTTCAGTTTAAAATAGACTGTGTTTTTGCTTACATGTACGACCCCAAAAAGATTGTTTGATGAATAGCACAACATTATATTGCTTGAAATAATGCAGGTTTATAGTTAACATGACCAATGGTATCTTCTATCATAGCTAAAGAAAAAAAAAATCGTATATCAATTATTTTCATGTGTGGGACCTTTTTATATTTTAAAGGACAACAGAAAGTTTTGTTTTCATTATAACACAAGATTGAAATATCAATTCACATATTTAACCTTTGTTTCCTCGTCAAACTATTTCTAATCATATAGTGACGAAAAACAATTGTTGTTTTCAGTTGTGGACTCTTTTGTGTTGTTAACCCGTTGGCTACTAAATTCTTGCTAAATACAGGAGCCACAGAAAGATGTTTTCATTATAACACAAGATTATAATATATATATATATATATCTTGCAGTTGTTTCTGCATTTATTGATGAAACAAGTATTAACATATTTTCTTCTTTATCATACAATTTATAAGGCGATTGATAAACAAGAATTACGAAGTTAATATACTTAAATTGTAAAGAAAAAAAATATACATATATATATATATATATATACAAATATATTCTGAAATCTTAAAACTTGAAATATAATAATATATCGAAATTAAGTGAATGCAGGGGCCAGCCATCATAAGCTAAATAGCTTGAAGCGATAGCAGCCAATAATTGTTCAATTACTCTATCTTTATCATTGATGATGAGAGAAAATAACAAACAAATGTATTCATACAGATGTAATGGCCTCACGACCCCCCCCCCCCCGAAAAAAACTAAATGTATAGAGATTGATTTACATTTGGAGCTTGGCTTTATGTACAAATGGATTACACACGGAGAGGTTATCGCAATTAAATACAATCATGCAGATTAATGATGATGATAATGACGATGATGATGATGATGACGATGGTTGTGGTGGTAGTGGAAGTGGCGTGTCCCCCCCCCCCGTTTTTTGGTTGTAAAGTGTTAGTGTTAGCCTCTGTAATGCACTCATGGACTTGTCAAAAATATCTCTCACAGATATATACAGTCTGTGTTTTATTAATCAAGAACGGTTTTGGAAATAAAACGTAAAACGATACTACAAGGGGTGTTCATTCGAAGCCCATCATTAGTTAAGGCAAGTGAATGTTTAGATATACAGACCATTGTGGAGGGTACAAATTATACACACAATCGATGAGTACCCTTCAACTCGTTAAAGGCTTTTACAATATCCACCTTTCCAAATTCTCCCACACAATCGTCACCCCCACCAATCCCGGGGGCTCTTTTCATCTTAAGATGTCACTCAATGTCATCTTTAGGATACCACCCTCTTTGAGTCATGAATATAAAAAATGATGGAAGAAAAGGAAGAGCATCTGAACAAAACGCTTTAAAGTCATTATGAATTTCTTTGACGGCGTCACGCTGCGCGTGGATAATAGACAGCGCGCGATCGCGCAGTAAGAACACCTAACCTAATCGCACGTTGCTAAATTGGCGGATTGTTTTCAGACAGCGGTGCTCGATGGTTAACTAAAAAAAACCCCACCACGATATCAATAGCATTTAGTTTGATTATATTATACACTCTTAGAAATATTGGGCAAAATTTTACCCAAATTTTACCCAACATGAGGGTCCTTATGAGTCCGACCAACTTTTGGGTAAACTTTACCAATTTCATTCTTATTTTTGACCAATGTTGGGTAAATGCATGTAAAAGTTGAGCAAGATTTAACCAACCTATGCCCAATCTTCATTTACCCAGTGGCATTTACCCAACATTTCTAAGAGTGTATCATGCACTGTTTATACCTTGAAGGGTTCTCACGATGCTCATCATTTTAAGTAGGTATATTTGACAGGACTCTCACGAACCGCTCTTGTTGTGTTCTTTTCATATACCAAAAAGGAAAAGAAAATACATATATATATATAACATTTGTTTAACTTGCCATTTTATTAATATGACAAAATATCATTCCAATTTGTTTGACGATATCAATGAACTAAAATAATTTTTTTTTATCATGGTAACAAGAAAACAATTACAATTTTTATTTTACTTCGATTTTGTTTTATTGGTTATAATATTATCCATAGAAATATGTAAAAGCCTATTACTCATTTCACAAACTTTCCAAACATCACACATATGACCTGATTTAAAAAAAATATTTTTCGGCTCATCTCTCATTTTTTATCTTCCAATAATTTTTTTTTCCACATAAACAAACACATTCTAATCCAGTGCTGTAAAGTTGTATAGGGCCTCTGAATTCAAAATGTCCTAACATCATTACCCCCATAACAGTTGCAGCTATAAAATAGCAAATTCAAAGGTATTTACTATACTTCTGATTTCATTCATCTCGACACAGTGCATGAGTAAGCATATTGCTTTACTCGTGAATATAGCATTAAACTGTAAACTATGATATATTATCACATTTAAATCCATTTTCTATACTTGAAAAAAGAATTGCTTGCTTATAGATTACATACACAAGTCCAGCTCTAAGATAAAATAATACATTATCATTTTTGTCCTAAGCTTATGCCCTTTCAGCTTTAATTTGATTCCCGCATACGCGATATCATTATAGAGATCCATATCAACCACGGAGCGAGTGTTAGGCACGCCGTATACATGGCGTTTTCATTCGAACCAAAATCCCGAGATTGCTCCGATGATAGTGTTACGTAATCAATAGCTGATAGGAAGCTGAAAGGAAGGCGAGATTCAGGAAAGTGACGAAAATATGGCCTTGGAATTCTCATTTAGCTCGAATGCTCACTCATATTTCGTGCATTTTTCTTTATCACAAAGACATTTTTGATAAAAAATACAGATAGGTCTATAAGAGCATTATGCTGAGCTAACGGATGTTGTTTTTTATCGATTTCATCTGTTGATGGTATCTCTGCCGCATAGAGGATTTGTGAAGCTTAATATGGAGCAAAATTAAGAACAGATTGCTTGCCATTATCTTAGACACCATTATGCAGCAGCTGATGTCAATTTTGCATGGGAGAGGCACTTGTCAGAGAATTTTGGAGGAAAAAAAAGCAACTGAAAATCTTATGACTTCTTTTGCACTTGTCAGAGAAATTTCGGACTTGTGAGATGCCGACGATAGAATGGATCGGAATGTGGTCATCAATGGTGGATTGGTCTTCGAAAAAATAGTAGATATCGTCCTAATTTTAGCCATTCATTTAAAGGGAAATTAACCTCAGCGTATGAATTAGCTATTTTGAATGGTGTAGTATATGCCTCTTATTTGATACATGCAATTTCATGTAAAAACACAGGATATAGATATAAATCACTATTTTCCAGCCAAGTTATCGTCTGCTAGCAATAATAAGGGGGCTGCCATTACTTTATGTGTACACGAACATATTTTTCATCCCAAGTAAAATTTCCTTCATCGTTAACTTGTAATTGATTTTTAGAGGACAAATATATATTAGATAAAGTCACATATTCTGAAATGTAAGTTTAGTTTTATATATTTTTTAAAAGGTCTTAATTTGTTCATAAAAAATATACTTCATAAAAAATATACGTCAAGGACGGAGAATTGACGTCAAGGACGGAGACAATCGTAACAATACCAAAACAAAGCGAGGAATCTGCTTTACAGGATGGCTATTAGAACTCATGGGTCGTCAATTATCTAGGCCCATGGCCAATAACAATCGTAATACAATCAGAACAAAGCGACGTATCTGTTGTAAAGGTAGGCTATTATCAATGCATATGGTACCTAATGATCCGTGTCATGCACAAAATGGCAGCCTCCATGGAAAGACGTAGCAGACAATAGGTGCATCTAGAATATCACGTGGGGTTACTTGTCCTTTAAGCATTAGTACTGTATTTGTAAATGAATTAACCAATCAAACCATTAACTCTTTCAGTGCCTATGTCACATTATATGTGACAGATAGACTTGTATGTTTTATTTCCGTCATATAATACATAATACACAAGCCGAACTGTACGGTAGTATGGCATTAAATTCGAATTGAACAGACAATAAGGAACGATTGAAAATACAATGCAATCAAGGAAAGGCAAGAAAGAGACGGCTGGATAGCCCATTTTCAGCTACACTTACATAGTGCAACTGGTCTTCCACGGGGACCAGAACTGATAATAAAAGAAAAAGAGAAAGAAAAGGTGAAAGAGAAGGAGAAGAAACAGAAGAGATGGAGAAAGACATTATGAACACTATATATCATTTTCTTTCACCAATTGTTCGACCACAGGAAAGGTATATGGTGATCAATGTATATCAAAGTTTTGAACATAAATCAAGCATTCTAAACATATGATTATGATTATATGCTACCATAGAAATTTTCAGAGAAAATTGCAGATTTTAAAAAGATATAACCTTATTTCAACATTAAACAATAGCAAAACAAATGAGAAACCCCAAAATAATGGACGAAAAAGAAACTCAAATGTAATTTTCAATAATTCTTATGCATAAAGTTGGGTAAATTATATGTTTGGTATCATAAGAACTGGTAACAAATTTCCTTCAAGTTTTGTACACAATAGTTTGTGAAATAATAGATGGTTAATGAAGTGCAGACAAATTTTGAAGAGAGCTAAACCCCTTGGCAAAGTAAGAGTTAACCCAGGGACGGGTGCAGGATTTAGTATAAGGGGAGAAAAAAAATTTCGCCAGACTCCAAATTCGCTCAGGGGGGGGGGGGGGGGGGGGGGTTATGGGGGTCCAGTCTCCCTCCATAATTCTCTGAAAAGCAACAACAACAACAACAAAAAACACGTTTTCATTCTAAAGGGGGGGGCGCAATCGACAAAAGGGCGGATCCTTTATGGTCAAAATGCATACTTTTCTTCCAAGGGGGGGGGGCACGGGCCGGAAGTGCCCCCCCCCCCCCTGGATCCGCCATTGAGTTAACCTATAGTCAAACAGTATTGGGCAACCGACACCCTAAGCGATAAAATCAATTGATTATTAATTGGCTATTTGAATGTTAATAAACTTAGTCTGGAATGATCCTGTAGTCAATAAAATCAATCAATCAATCTCTAAAAATATTGACCTATCAGTCAATAAACTAATCATTCGCGAAACAGTCACTAAACTAATCTGGTGATTATGCAATCAACCGACAATCAATAAGTAAGATTCGGTTGCTTCATTTTAAACTTCTTCATCAACAGTATATTTCCAAGGCCTATTAATGACAATGCGGTATCTGAAGATTGAAAAAAAAGTGGAAAAAAGATAGGCCAATCCTTTCCTTGTTTTTATTGTTGGCTGGCTGGCACCCTTGTGAAACACGTATTCTAGCTTTGGTTCGGTCACGTTTTCTGCTGCCTTGCTCTGTGGCATATCATACTCGATATTTAAATTATGAAATGATTGCTCCTTAACCTTTCGTTTGAAAGAAATGTAAAATTTTCGTGTACGGCTATCGTTACGTAATGTCTAAACTTTTATCAAACGATTTCAAATCACTGCATTTGCTCGAAATGATACTACATTGCTCTTCGCAGTGTTTTAGTTTCATATAACGACGAATGTACTGAAATGGACTTTAAGGGGACTGTCTTGACAAGACCGCCGTGGTCTTTTATGGTACTCTTAATGCCATGTATTTCTGGACACCAAAAGAAAGGACTTAACTAATATATACATGTATATTTTATTGGAATTGAATAAATTGAAATTGAACTTGAACTTGAAATATTTTGGTTCTAAATTATGATAATATAAGGAATAGAACTCAATTTTGAACTTTAAAAAATAGCGAAAAGCACGGTGTTTTTTTAACTCAAAGAGTCAAACTATATATCCTTTTATTCTTTTATGTAAAAAAGGAGGCAAGGAAACTGGTTCAGAGTCGTTTGATTTCTTTGAAGAGAGAAACACAAACCGTCATCATAACCAGATAATTACTTGTGTCATCCCATATAACTAATATCTTATAGAAACCTCAATACACGTCGTGAATTGGCCTATAATGGTGTTCTTGAATTGGAGTGTTTTGTTATTTCGTTAAAATAAATCAATTATTTAGTTAATTGTAATAATGACAAAATGAAATACATTGTAGTAAAAAACAAAAAGATGTCACATGTAGTAATCAAGGATAAGCTTAAATTATCATGATTATACGTATTCGTTGTTTTTTCACAACACTGCAGAAGAAACATAATTTCAAAACAGATACTAGCAGAGCGCCATATTATGTAAACCACATTACACATCAAAAACAAATATAATTAAAATTCTGCGTTATTCAGAAACACAAAACTGTAAGCTTTCAGTGAGGTCTCTGTTTGAATTGAGAAAGTATAATGACCAGAGAATACACTAGAAACATAGCTCGCAGGTATATGACATTTTCCCATACGATAAGAGCGAGCTTGAAAATCTTCAATTATCTCACCAAATTGTCTCATTTTCTATTTCCACTGTCTTTATATGTTTCTGAAGTGTTAATTGGAGTGTGAGCGAGTGTGAAGGATATGTAATCAGCTAAATCAATGTCTAGTTTACTCTTATCGAACACTTCACATGAAAACTCTTCAGATTTGACCCTTTTTTTTTCATGCACGCGGCTCGAAAAGGAAGGGAAAAGGATCTGCCGCTGCACTCGCGCCAGTTCAAGCTTGCTCTGTTCTGTTCTGTTCTGTCTGTATGTCGAGTACCTTGTAATGATACTTGAATAGATGAAGCTATGAAAGCCAGCAAGCTTGAATACTATTATTCAGGTTTCCATTCGATCTGAAATCAGATGGCGCTAGCTATTTAAATCATCATTATGAAGGGATAGATAGTTCGAATCGGGTTTGTTTTTCGAGATGGCAGCAGTCATGGATAAATTGAGCTGAAAGATATTTGAAATGAATAAAACAAAGATTGGAGGGAATGAGAATTGTTTCGTATCGTACGATACAGCTCCCGTATTTTTTTTTTCGATTTTGCTTTCATGATGGCAACGCACCACTTATACACTCCCTATTTTTATCATTTTCACGACACATCTGTTTATTATCAATCATGATCAGCTTGATCAACCACAATAACTTGAAGGATGACGAATGCAAATTTATCTACACTAAATCAACGATGTTCGGTCGCCCAATATTCATATAGATTTACAAATTGGATATACAGTGTACATGACACTCTATCTAGAATTAGACAGTAAATTTAAGTTATCTGGTTATATTTTTAAAGCATAATTGAGTATACTAAAGCATATCTGAACTCACACGAAAATGAATACCATTCTCTTCTCAGCAATTATCTATTGCTCTTGCAAACTCTTTTCTAAAGAAAATAAATTGAGCGACAATTCTTGCCTGTATTTTCTTGCTGATTACAAACTGACAAAATGCGTTTTTTTATTTTATCATTATCATTTTTTTAATTGCTGATGACTTCGTCAAGTAGTCGTAATATAAAGTAGGCCTATATGAAGTGAAATAACGTTTGATATTTATCTATTTATTGCTTCGTGATTGTGAAATCCATACAGTCGAATTTTAGCACTCTGATTGGTTTAATACATTCACAGTAATATTCTGTTATGTGTGGGGGGGGGGGGGTGGGAGATATATGTCAAAGTAGTAAATTGAGAGAGAGAGAGGGGGAGAGAGAAAGAGACGCATGGAAATGAATATCTGCTTTCCCTCGAATATCATTTGGTATGCAGACAACCATTATTACAGTTGTAATTCGTGATTTTCCCCCCCTCAAGCATGTCATCGGGCTATCGCAGTGCAGCCCATAGTGGAAAAAAGGGCGAAATGCCCGGTTGCGACACACGGTTGAGGGCCGGTGGCGGCCGGTACGAGCACCGCTCGACACGCTCTCCCCTAGCGGCTACTTGCGACTCCCTCGTGTAATTGAGACTAGGGCCCGCATTCTGAGTGCATGCAAATCACCGATGACAGCGCGTAGAAACGACATCGACAGGAAAGAGAGAAGATGGTGATGAAGACGGAAGGTGGGAGAAAGAGAAGTTGATAGAGATTGATGGGAAGATATTGTCAGAGAGACTGAGAGAGAGAGAGAGGGGGGGGGGGGGGGGGGGGGTAGAGAGAGATGGAAAGAGGATGACTTGGGCTTATAGAACAGTAGAAGTTGTGAGAGAGAAAACAATCCATTATTTAGAAAAGAATTTATAAAGTTCCAGACCAAATATAAAAATAAGAGACAAATGACTGGGGGAAAAAAAAGAATTCTTGAGAGGTACTGATCCAAACTAAATGGAAATACAAGAGAGATGAACGATTATAAATGGAATGCTTTGTTGTTGTTGTTTTCAAATATAAATTCCTAACGTTCTCGAACAATGTTAACAAACGAGACGTTAGAAGAAAAACAATAGGAGGAAGAACGAAAAGAAAAAAAGAAGGGAGAAAGATGGGGATAGAGAGAGAGAGAGAGAGAGAGAGATTATCATAAATAAAAGTAGAAAAAAAACCCCCCACATACTTAAAAGCGAAGAGTTAATGAAAGTCTTGAGAAAAACGGTGAGAGTAATAGATTTTCCCACCCTTTTCAAAAATCAGTCTTTGATCGCCCGAAGGCGCCAATTTGACGTGTATTAAAAATCAGCGATGAGACCGAAAGCATATTCTCCACCTCAGGGTATCTTTCCGCTCCCACGTACACCCTGTACACTGCAGACTCCTCCAATAATCCAAACCAGTTTTCTCGATGTCTCTTTCTGTTTTTTTCTCTTTTATCTTCAGCGATGCTCTTATGGTTTTAATCCTGAAAAATCTTATTACAAATCATGATTTGAATTAGAATCCTGATTGTTTGTCTATCAAAGGTACATGTCATTATTTTCCCACGATTACTGTTAGATGAATGTTGAGAACAAATAATTGAAGTTACATAAAAGGGCCAAGAATGAAAAATTGATTATCATTTTTCAAATTAACTGTATGTTGTGCTGAATATAAACCATTTAAAAAGTTTTTTTTGATGATTACTGTAATTCACTCATACAAAATCATAAATGAATGGTAATTTTTCGCCACTCTGTGCATGCGAAATATTTAGTCTTTGGGCTATTTGATGAATAAATCTTCATTTTCGTTTGAATTTTTAAAGTTACTGCAACATATGACTTTGTATTTTGCAAAATCAATAACGGCAAAGAAAAAAAAATCAGTTATTAAAATGTACGTTTAATGATTTGGCTTTAGTTTACAAATTAAGTAATAAAGGCAGAGATTTTCCGAGTTATATATGCAATGGGCTAAGTTATCGTCCTCCATTCCTTAAATCGCCAATTATAGTGAAAAGTGAAACAAATGTGGAATGGTGGTAATCATTCTATGTAAGGGTGAGCAGAAAGTTGCGTACAATGATTTTAACAACACTCACAAAAATAACCCAAATAACCAAATGGTACTACCCAAAAATGCTACAACCCCCCCCCCCCCCCCAAAAAAAAAAAAAAAGAAAAAGAAAAAAAGAAAAAAAGAAGGAAAAACTAAAAAAGAGGCCATAATCAGATAATGGAAGGGAGGATTGGCATCAATGTTTGATTTTGAATAGTCAATTAGAATTATAAACGTTTTAAATTCTAAAGTAATTATGTCAGCCAGAAAAAGAAAGAGATATCAAGAGGAAAATTGTTACGAAACAATACAACTTTTTTATATTTAGTGCATGAAAAAAAAAACTGAGAAGGAAAAGAAAAAGAATGAGATAGAGAAAGAAAAGTTGAAAGAATATGAGAAAGAGTATGGGAGAGAGAAAGAGACATAGGGAGAGAAAGACAGAGACAGAGACAGACAGATATATTCAAAGAAAAAAAAATCAGATCAGATGGAAGCAAACACTGTAACGAGCCAATACCGTGCGCGCTACGTTTGCACGAACTTCGTCAAACTCATGCAGACACGCGCTCGCAGGAAGTTAGCGACCACTGTCTGCATATTTGCATGATGAAGTTGACTCGGAACAAAGAAAGTCGGTGGTTCTACACAGCCACCAGTTGGACCAAGGTAATCGAGCGATCCTTAATTGTTAATCCATGGTATTGGCTCCCCAAGAATCTTCAAGAAACTAGGGATTAGACCTACTTCATTCGATTTAAACTTGCATGCGATATTGCTCTAGTAATATTATGCGAAATTAGCCCATTTATTTTCTCTGAAATACGAGAGGTCAATTCAAAATGATTTAAACGAAAATATGTAGAAGAAAAAAGGAAAGTACAACACTGCATGGGAATTAAAAACGCAGTCTTTTAAAAAAAACATAGAGAAAAATTGCCAAGAAAACAAGCAAAGAACAAACTTTTTTTGAAAAAAAAAACTATGATTGATGAACCTATCGCACCGCTCTCCCACCACAACACTTTACCCATAATCAATCAGCGGTAACACTTCCACCTACTTATGCACTCGTTTTACAAAACATTACGATCCATACATTGCACAGTACTTTCAAAAGTTTCCATTCTTTGAGATCAATTCCAAGTCCCTGAGGAAACAATAACATAACCTCCAATCAGGAACAACCAATCACAAGAAACCCTCCAATCAGGGGCAAACAATCACAACAAACCCACCAATCAGGGACATTCATTCACAACAAACCCATTTAATCAGTTATAACCAATCACAACACACCCTCAAATCAGGGACAACCATTCACAACAAATGAACTTTCCAATCAGAGACAACCAATCACAACATACCCTCTGATCAAGGACAACCAATCACAACAAACCCTCCAATCAGAGACAACCAATCACAACAAATCCACCAATCAGGGACAATTCACAATAAACCCTCCAATCAGGGACAACCAATCACAATAGACCCTCCAATCAGAGATAACCAATCACAACACACCCTCAAATCAGGGACAACCATTCACAACAGACCCTCCAACCAGAGACAACCAATCACAACAGACCCTCCAAACAGAGACAACCAATAGACCTGTTTACTAATGTATTTAAATTTATACGGTTCCTCTCCAGAATCCTTAGTTACCAACTATTTAGTGCACCCGATATGCATAATGGCATCTCTATTGATGGAATCCATTTTGCATACATTAGATGTTGCTATGTCGGACAAGCCTCTGGCAAGCTTTTTAGTCGTCAAGAGAAACTTTTGTTCAAGAAGTATGCATAAAATTAGTAAACAGGTCTATTACAACAGACCCTTCAGTCAGATACAACCAATCACAACAAACCAAACCACTGGGAACAACCAACCAAACCACTGGGAACAACCAATCACAACCAACTGAAAAATCAAGGAAATCATTCAAGGTTTCTTTGCACAACGAGTGACTGCACATTTACAAGCCATAGCAGACATAATAGACATAGCTAGTTAACATTCACTGAAAAATAAGCATGACTGTCAAACATGATATTTTTCATGTCAATTCAAACAATTTAATTTACACGTCTTTCTTTATTTTACTTAACATCTCCATTTTTAGACAGTCATTGCATTCTCTAAATATTTACACCATCAAAATCCTCAATATGAATGAATAAAAGAAAACATGCTTTACAATGTGTGATAATTTTTTTTTTGTTGGTTATAGGACTGCTTAAATCTCTACTTTTCACAAAAGAGTTACTGCAACTCATGAAAGTAATTAAAGGTTGGTTCAAAGGGACTTCATGTTAGCTGCATTAGTTCATCATGAAAATTGTTACTGTAGAGAGTCCAGACCAACTTACAAAGCAATTATTACAATAACTACAATTGGTTTATAAGGCTCATTGTACTTGTGTATTATCACAACAGAAAAGGTCTTTTCCATTATAATCAAGATGTTGAAGTTGTATTCATATTAGAATAAAAATTGTTTCTGAACATACTATTCTACATAGTAGAACATTGGCAATGTTCACAAGAAATGATTGATATAAGTGATAACAATGAAGTATCTTCTCATCATCCAGTAAATGGCAATCGTGAAAAAAATAATGGATTCTACCAGCAGTCAACAAAATGATCAATCAAAATGGTCTCGTTTCATATTTGTTTTTGAAAATTTTTTTCCATAAGTCTTCTGAATTTGTGAAAAAGGTTTCACTGCTCCATACAAGATTGTTTGGAGGACTTACCAAGAACATAGAGGGAATTTTTAGATGGAGAAAAGGCAAAAGACACAGTGCTTACACATACCTATAATTCACATGACTGAAATACATCAAGAAAGCAAGATATGCATGTGTATGGATGTAATGAGCAATTTCATGACAAAGCTTTTAATAGCTGACATGTGTTAATTAATAATCTAATCAGGTTGTGAATCGCACCATTATCATCAATAACTGACTGGTTAAACAATGCTTGATGTGCATATCCCTGTAAAAATATGTAAAAATATGTTAAACTTCAAACTGATATGGAATGTGACTTCTGCAAAAAAATATGTTATACTCAACCACAATTGTTTACTTTATACGGAAATGTGCCAGTCTTTTAATAGACATCAATTAAGATTGAATCTGATTTCTGATAAAATAATGATTTTCATTTGAACAATCCCAAACTGCTATTGGCCCACAAATCAATTTGACACAACGGACCCGATGTTTGGAACTCACTCCCTCAAAACATAAAACAGTGCACTTCTCTCTCTTCCTTTGAGGCAAATATGAAAAAATACATTCTGACACAATACAACGCAGTATAAAAACTACATTTAACTTGTCAATTTAAAATACACATACTCAACAAAAAGCAAATACTGGTCCACCCCCTTTTTTATAGTAAAAAATTGGTACTTGAACATTTTATCTTCCCCCACACATTTATTATAGAAGTTATAACATTCTTGGAAGTACTATCTGTTGGCCATCCACACTTTCGCGCGCGTCCACACTAACATGCACAAGCACCACAACACATCTAGCCCCCTAAATATTTTTTTTTTTTGATTTATGACTTTAAGATCATTAACATAAAACTGGGCTTTACTGTATTTCCATATGGCCCATCATACATTTCTTACGTACTTTTAGATATTTATTTTGGCCGACCGTCTTATTCAAACTCTGCTTATAACGGCGGCCTTCTGCTTCAAAATAGACTCCAATATACAATTGTACATAATGTGTATCTCGGGTCATACAAACATCATTCATGTATTATTTCTTTGTATGATTCTTTGATTCTGCAAATTATTTTGTAATACCTCACATAACAATTGTAACTTATATCGCATAAATTAGCCTACATTTATCATGTACATCTGTAAATTATATATGCAATTTACTGACAGTGTTACACCAATTATTTGAATCAACAAAGTGTAAATTTAATTTGTTTATATGGCAATTGATTTGTTATTTGTTATTGTAATTTGAGAATTAATTGAAAGGCAGAAAATAAAATCTTTTCAAACAAAACATGCTGGAAAAAAAATGGATTTGTGAATGATTTAAAAAGGAGAGATGACATAAGGCACAACATAAATAAATTAATCTTCTAATGCACAACTGCAGTCACATACAAAATAAAGTCTGATTTTTAAAAAAAATTCTGCCCCCTTTAAACTAAAAAAAATTGATAAATTTTGAGAACTTTACCGAAAGCGATTGCGAGAAAAAAAAGGTCACTGCCACAGTAATCGTCAGTCAAAAAACATAAGTGGATTGTAAATGTTACATTATGTAAGGGAGTAACATTTTTTTTCCACACCATCATCTGAATATCCAAACCTATTACTTTAAACAATATACTAAGTGTTGTTGTTGGAAGGAATTTCTGAACCAATAGCAGGTAATCAGAGAGTTACGTGATTGTCTTTTCAATCAATTTTCACAAACTATTGCCATTTTATGAAAAACTCTTGGGAAGAGTGTAACAGGTTTGGTTTACATAGTTTTCCATTAAAAACAGACAAATGAAATATTAAAAGAACAAAACTACATTACAAATTACAAATCCTTACTGATTTCAAAATCCAAGTGTCAATTTCTAACTGGCAAAAAGGGCAGGCATAACAGACTGCTACTAGACTAAAAGAAAAAAGAAAAAAATTGCAGCCTCTTTAAGACAGCTTCATTTCATATTTCAAATCAAACTGACGATAGGAGAAATTTGTTTTCATTTGGTTGAAACAAGTCCATTCAATTTTTTCTTGCCCTCTGCCTATCATCTACATGTATATAATTTTTCCTCTTAAAATTTTTCATATCGTGGCAGTTAAAATTAAATTTAAAATACACAATTTTTGAATGAGGAAATATGATTTGCAGAAGGGTTATGGAAGCAAAAATTTTCCATCAGAACTGGGTAGAGTGCTCCAGCTTTGCTACTATCAAAGGAGAGCTTCAAAGCTGGATGATAATGGTGAGGCTTCTGCTGTAAACATAGAGATGGGATGGCATCTTAATATCTCCTCTGGGAGTAGCCAGGAGGTTTGGGGTAGCCACCTCCTCCCTGGTTTCCACCCTGAAAGGCACAGTAAATAAAAGAGGTGAGGGGTAAATGTGGGGTGGGGAGGGGAGGGGAGATACAGATGGTGGAAAAAAGAAATGAAGATTTTTTGAAGATGACACAAATATGTAAAAGAAAGGGAAAGATTATAAGATATATGACAGAGAAAATAGACATATATATTAAGAAAATTATTCAGAAATAGCGGAAAGGTTATGTGAGATAGTAAGGAAAAGGGGGGAAGAGAAAGAGAATGAGAATGAAAGAGAGAGAGAGATGGGGATGGAGAGAGGGGTGAAGAAGGAAAGGAAGGGAGAGAGAGAGAGAGAGGGGGGGGGAGAGGGGGGAGAGGGGGAGAGGGGGAGAGGGAGAGGGGGGGAGAGGGGTGAGGAAGGGAGAGAGACAGAGAGAAAGGGAGAGAGAAAGGGAGAGAGAGACAGAGAGAGGGAGAGAGACAGAGAGAAAGGGAGAGAGAGACAGAGAGAGGGGGAGGGAGCAGGAGAGTGAAAGAGAGATAAAGAGGGAGAGGGGAGAGGAGGGGAGAGGGTAGAGGGGAGAGGGGAGAGGGGAGAGGGAGAGGGGAGAGGGGAGAGGGGAGAGGAGGGGAGAGGAAGGGGAGAGGAAGGGAGAGAGAGAGAGAGAGAGAGAGAGAGATATTATTTTATTTTTTTCAGATTTCACACAAGTACATGTATATTGTCAATACAGATGCAAAAGGTTACATGTAGGTATGATCAAACATTTTACTTTATATAGTGATTCGCTTTTTGTGCAAATTTTAGTCCTAGGATATAATGCAAATATTATCTACATAATATCTTCTTGGGTGAAATTCTTGACTCGTTTGATATGAGTATACTTCAGTTTTCTACAACACATGTGGCAAATGGATTATTCTTGCGGAAGAACATGTGATATGAAACTGATCCAAACCATTAATCAACCATGACGTACAATTTCAGCTGTAGAATGAAACAAGGAACCAACATCTTCTTCAATACTTAACTTATGCCTGACCTACAATGTAGTAGGACACTGGAAAGTGTCATATTCACACAAATAAATCATTAAAAATATTGGAAATACGTTAATGGTATAAAAGAGTTTCACATTTACCACTGGATACATGTATAAATGATCACATAATATCCTACAGTGATACAGCAAAGCTGGGCACTGTTTCAGAAATATGTTATCACTAACAACTGCCCTATTTCCATGATAAATTTGCTCTCAGCCAATCAGATTCAAGGATTTCAGTAGCTTATAACAGTTATTGTAACTTGTTATTGGGAACATGGTTTAAGAAACAGGGGCCCTAATTTTGAACTTGAATTTCACTTAACCACCATTTAAAAACAAAAGTATTCTTTGAATGCTTTAAGCTGCAGCTCTTCAAATTCTGCTAATTTACAAAATAAAGACGCCCATAATCTTGGAAGTTACAGTTTCTTGCTCCCATGTTTTCATTGAAAATTTGAAATCAATCCAATTTTGAGCTTGTACTCTTCATTTAATGGATTACATTATTCACATGAATAACATATCACTTAAAAATAATTCTGACCCTTTACAACAACTCCACATTTCATTACAGGAACATACCCAGTATGTAGGAGAAATGAGAAGGTAGGAACAATGCAGTTATAACAAGCTAGGAAGAGGAAACCTAATCTCACCTATACTTCCACAATATATATCTTCTTTGTCTTTAATATAACAACTGGAAAGAAGGTAGCACATAGGTTACTAGAAGCACGGAAAGTGAAATTAAAAAGCAGGAAAATATGTAACTGAGGCGAGCTGCACTCCCTCTTGGTCAGAGATAAGACAAGACAGCTATGTCAACAGAGAGAACTCTCATTGCAAACTAAACCGTATTCATAACCATGTACAATCCACAATGCCATAATTACCATTCTCATACCAGTCCTCTCTAAATCATTGGTGAGCAAATACTAGCGTGGTAGCAATTTTCTGCTTGGTTCTGTTCACTGTGCCTAACCATACGTGTTGATTTACGACTAGGGCAAGAACGCTCTTATTCAAGCTTCGAAGCTATTAAATACAGCCAGCTAGTTAAACATATTGTATGAAATACACAATTCTAGGCTATAATCATCGGTGCGATTGTTCATATATTGCACGCAGCTCAAATGAAAAGCTTTTTTTGATAGAATTGATTTATAGATTGGAATGAATATCTCAAACATGGGTAGAGATGGAGCAGATCAATACAAAGAAGAGGGGAAATATACTCATGAGGAATATAAACAACTATTGTATTTGAAGAGGGGAAAAGATTGGGAGGAGGAAAACTTTGTAGAATTTGTATACACATGATAATTTTTTTATGCCGTATTATATTTTATTCACTACTATCAATTTTTAGATACCCATACCTCAATTCTTTTCTGCATGTTTGATAAATCAAAAATATGTCGATTTACTCTTTATTAATAGCATGGACATCAGAAAAGAATTATAAATGAGATAAAGATGGAGGAACATCACCAATCAATAGACAGATACGACTGTATTCCTTCATCTTTTAATGTTTTAATATCAAAACCTTTTTATAAAACCTAAACTTTCAATTTTCTAATGAAAAAGAGTATAGCAATGATTATTAGAAAAAGAGTATAGCAATGATTATTAGAAAAAGAGTATAGCAATGATTAAGCAGTATCCAGATTTTTTTTTTGTCTGATCCTCATTATGACATCATGAAAATATACCTCACCCCTAAAATCTATTGAATATTTATAAAACTTGGGGAAAATATGATTCCTAAATACTGAAATTCTAAATTGCTCGGAGGAAAATTAGGAATACAGTGAGGGGATTGACTTCATTTTTTTTTTTTTTTTGAGATTGCAAGACTGCAATCGAGAAAAGATCACACTCCTGGGCAAAATAGTCTAATAGGGTGAGCCCACGTGCACAACATTTACATGAAAAACAAAGTGGAAAGTTGTATAACGACTAAACACAGGGATAAAAGATTTGGCCAAGATCGGGAGCTCCCCACGTGGTATTAGCCGTGAATTTGATCTCCTGGAAGTGGGATTCCATTACAAGGCCCCCCTCAGGAATCAGTACAGCCGTGGGCCCACAGTCCCAATGTTTGCAAATCGTCTTTGTACCAGTCCAGGCTCACAATAGGCTCCGGCTTTTGTCGCGGTTCCGCGCTGCGGGGGCGCGACATCCGATACGGGAGCCCGTTGCAGTGGAAGTGTGCGGTGCTAGTGGCGAGGACTACCAAGAATGACGTCTCAATCGCCTCATCCTTAACAATTATCAGGGACTACTTTTTTTTTCTTGCTTTAGGAAGGGCTGGGGAGAAATATTGTGTGCCATGCTCGAATGAAAGTCAATGGCTTATGCATACAATCTCTTGTGATAAGCAGAGTAATACAAAGACTGAATAATTACTTAAACCACCTCAGCTGCACTTCAAGTACAGGCAAACCAATCAGGACCTATGACTAGGCCAATTTGAAATTCCAATAAATGTTTGCCACAAGTACAAGGGCACGACTCACACCAAGACGGGGTGCAGCATTGCCAGGATGCTAATGGCAGCATTTTAGATACTTTTCAATTCATTGATCAATCTCCTGAAGAAGCACCTAACAGTGCAGAACAAGATCGAGGGTCTTCTTTCCCCCATCAGTCAGTCACTCCGACGTTTTCACGGTCCATCTCACCCAGCATTGGCCACTCTCACACAAATAGGTGCATGAATATGCACATTGTTAGCGTGGGAGGTGCGTCACATGCACGTAGGGCAACGGAACCCCCACAATGGCTGTCTTAAGAGTGCTGGGGCAGCTCTACTGTAGTGAAAACCTTCAGGAAACCAGTCAGGATTAGAGACTATCGGCTTTCATCAGGGATAAGATACCTCCTAATCATGGAGGGAAGAAGTGAAAGAGGTTGAGAGGAGAAGCTTATAATAAGGCTCATAACTGACTCTCTTCAACTTGAAGAGAACAACACCAATCCTCTGCGGCACTTTGCTCATGGCCGCAGACACTTCATCTTAATTTCTATTTTCTCTTTTCCTGCCAGCGCATGTTTTTGATGTATTATCAGCAGAATGGTAGAATGGCCCCCGAAAAGGGCGCTCATGTCAGAGGACAGAAATACCTGTTGGCTGTGCTCCTGGGGGGGGGGGGGGGGGGGGTTGATTCTAGACAAGTGGAGCTGCAAACATAGAAGGGGGGGTGCAAGTTGAGATACATTACCTATAGTCATGGTAGAGAGAAATAAGGAGTGTAATTACAGCAATTTGCTGGTGTAGGTTTACGGGCATAAAAGCGCTCCAGTGCCCGCTCTTGAATCTCAAGGACTTGTGGGGATGCGTAGCTAATGGCATACACAGCCACAAGTACCTACTTGTGCGCTTCCTGGCAGGGGAGAGACGCAATTTCATTGGCCCCTCCAACTAGCGCGCTCGGGCATGCCCGGTCTCGGCGTACGCCACCGCGATTCTTTGCCCTAAAAAGCAGTGGCAAACCATGGTCTCGTCAGTGATTACTAAATAATAAAACTTGCTCTACATTCAAATACGGCACTTTTAAAACACATCTTTTGCCCTCTCGTTTATTGAAATCAGGAGCTCAGAGCTATTCAGAATTTCAGTCAGAGCAAAGCTCCAAAGACAACATTGAACTTTTTTGACATGCATCGATCTCATCACGAATTGTTTATTCAACGATGCAAAGGAAACGGCTCAAATTCTGCCCTCTGGATTAATCAGAACTCTACCTACTAAAAATAGCAACGCAAAACCCAGAGGGAAAGTGGGATACAAATCAAGTCTCCTAGATAATACTGGTCATAAATTGTGCGGCATGTATGGAAAATACAACATGATAAATACAAGCTTACACTAGCATATAAATCAAGGAAATTTGACAAAACATATATCTACTGGTATGATCCATAAACTAGACAACTTCAGGTATTGAAGCCATGACCTCAAACCTCCATGTGTTACAAATGTATGATCATCATAATAATATTACTGTAGTCCCATTACACCCTCCGTATATTACACTGAATTTATATAAATATGAGAGTCAAAATTGACTTTTGCTTTACTTAAATTCGGGAGTGCATCTTATACTGTGCAGAATAAGTAAAAAGAGAAAGACACATGAAGTGGGAGCTAGGTAAATCAAATCCTAACCTGTAAGTGTACTATTTAACAAGTTTGAGTAAGAGTCAAAGTGATTGAATTGTCCATACATCTATCTCACACTGCTTGAAAATCTTATTTGAGACTGTCAGGCAAAAAATCTTAGAGTGAAAAAAAAAAAACTATTTGATGTCTTGAAACATAAATTTGCCTTTCTGTATTTCTCTGGTTTTCTGAGAAATTCTGACTTTTTTTCCTAAATGCATTTAGGGGATGTTACAGTGACCTGTACACATTTCATACTTGGATACAGATATTTCACCCAGGGTTTGATTTTATTGTTTATCTTGATATCCAAAGTATATCAAGTCATAGCCCTAAAAGTGTATTTTAGCCTTACAGTATATTAGAAAATATATATTTCTAAATTATGAAATATATCTATTTAAACACTGAACACTAATGTCCACTTATCGTATTTGTGAGGGATTGAATATTCAATACTTTCATATTTAAATCTGAAAGCTTTCAAGTTTCAATTAATACATTTCCATCGATGTATCCATAAATAAGTTTCTGAACATAATTTTCTGGCTTATTTGTTTTCATTTATATATTTATATAATGTATATTGTGCAATATCTATTATATTTCTCGGAATGGCATGTGCAGGTTCACATGCCTACGGGCAACAGGGAAGAATTTCTCCTTTGTAAACCCTGACCCAGAGGCCATTCTGTCTTATCTTGGTCTATACATTGTATATCTTTTATATATCACTCTGTATTTATATCTTGTATTCTGGATATTTGTTTAAAAAAAAACAACATTGTATATTAAAGAATCATGATACACTGCAGATTTAGCAGTGATGTAACATAGTAATAGTCCCAACATGTTTGCAGGGGGAAAATAAAGGGAGAGTGAAATTTGGAAATCTGATCAGAGAAATAGTAAATCCGACCTATCAGTTACGCTTCCAACAAAGCAAGAAAAACCAATAGGAATCAGGAAACGCCAACCCTTATAATTCAGAGAGATGAGTTCTGATTACAGTCTTACTAAATCACAGTGTAATCACCCATGATAACACAGCAATTAATAAAGATAAGTAGCTGGTAATTGGATCTGAGGAGTTGAAATTGAACAGGTAGCATGGATGCATTTCTGCTGGTTGGAGTGGGCCAATGGCAGCATAATGGATGATTATCTTGTTTCTAATGGCCTAACATAACACTGTATATGATTAACAGCAAGATGTATGAGGATAACAAAGCTTTACAAGAACCACAGGCTATTGAAACAGTATTAAAAGATCTTCATATATTTTCTTAAGTTGGCACATAACTTTCCAGTTTGAAATGCGAGTGTCGGATACATGTACCTGCTCATGACTGGAAAGCTTCAAATAGCTTGTTATAAACAAAAAAAGAAGAAAATATAATATGAATTTTTGGGGGCGACAATATCACATTTATTCGGCACCATGGTTTTAGGGGAAAAATATGAATTATTCATAATCTTGTAATACTTCCTACATGTATATGATAAATAAAATACTTTAACTTTCTACAGTTCCATCCTACATGTACTTTCAACCTTTCATGCTGGGATGTTTTTTAAAAACTAAATACGTAACATACTATACTCCAAAGTTAGACTGCGCCTTTAACCAGTGGCAAGTGTACTTTAGATGATATTATCACTAGAATATCCTTGAGGTACTTTAATGTAGTAGTTAGAATCCATGAAGTGCTCATTATATTTGTAATATCCTTTTTAAGTACACTACTTCCTTCCACCCACTTCTACACTGAGTGAAGCATGAAATGAACAGAAGGATAGAAGGGAAAGCCCTCAATGTCAAAATAGTAAAGTAATGAAGCAACAAAATATACAAGTTTATATTTCAAAGGAATATAAAAAGATTTAGCAAGAGAAAATAAAATCATGGGGAAATCGTAAAAAGATTTGGATTTGGCTACTTAGAAAGAAACATGAAACACTTCAATTTCAAAACAATAATACAACGGAGGTCAAAGCATAAAAACAAATCAACATTTCAAAGGATTATACAAAGATTTAGCACAGAAAATCACAGGGAAACCACATATATGAGAGTTTTCTTTTGTTTACTTTATTGAAAAATAATTGTCAACATGAGAACCTTAAATTGCCGAGGCAAAATGGAATGCTCATTTAACGTGCAAAATTTCATTTTTTGGTCCACTAATATGATTTCTTCAGAACTTGAACCAAGTTATATCTTAATAGTTATATATTTTTGTATGTATATACCTTCACAAAATATTTCATGAACTAAAATTATTGAGTTTCACGATATTTCATACTTTTACTGACTCATTCTTATAAATCGTATATATTAGAAATTCATATTCATATTTTTAAAAAATCAACATTTTTACAGAAAACTATTAAGACTCTATTAATGAAAACATGCAAAAACATATTTACTATAAATATATCTTGGTTTAAGTTTTGTGAAATCATATTTTTAGAAAAAAATGAAAATTTGTAGTATTAATATAAACAGAAAACAAGGGAAAGCACAGGGCAGTCTCGCCTGCATTAATAGTGCAATTATTGGGGCAAAATTTTGGTGAAAAATAAAAGGCTGGGGGTACTTAAGGGGTGCTGCCCCTGGACCTGAGCCCCCCCCCCCACCCCTGTATGGGCCAGGTACCCCATTCGTATATTAAAATCCCCTTCAACTAATATTTATTGGACAGTGATGTTCATTTGAAATCAAGCTGTGTGTTTTAAAAAAGCAGAATATGTGTACATGAAATATTGGCCATTGGGACACTTTTGGGGTGCTGCCCCTCCATCAGACCCCTTGAAGATAATCATCTACTATACTTGAAGCATTTTTAGTCTCCTTCGCCTAAGAATCATTCCTACCTAGTTTGGTTACATTCTACAGGTAGCAATAGATTGTACAGAAGAAGGAAAAATGTCCATTTGGTGTGTCAGGCTCTTGGAGGCGTAATGCCCCCCCCCCCCCACTCCCTCCTTAAGGACTATGTACCCTATTTGCATTAATTTAGATCCTCTTTGCCGAAGGATGATTCTTACCTAATTTCGTTAAAACCCAGCCAAGCATTTAAAAATATCTCATTTTCAAAATAGGGCACTTTAGAGGTGCTGCCCCTGAGCCCCCTTGGGGGCAAGGTACCCTGTTTAAGAAATTGAAGTCTACTTCCTCTAAGGATGATACCTACCAACTTTGCAACAGGGATTAAAGAAGAAGCAGAAGTAAAAATGAATCTAATTACTGCCATTATTGGTGCTCTTGGGGTGGTGCCCCCATGACTGTGCCCCCATGACTTTACCCCCCCCCCCCATATTGGTAGGTACCCCATCTGTATTCATTTAGATCCTCCTTGCCTAACAATGATCCCTGCCAAAATGCATGTGTACAATACATGTACATATATATACTGTATGGAGAGACAAAACTGAATTTTACCAAAAACTTAACCGAGTTAAACTGTCAGTAGGTGACCTTTAATGTGATGAAAATGTAAGATTGGGGTATTCATTTGAAGAGGAGAACATAAAGACAATTCCTACCAAGAATGATGCCAAGTTTCAAAGAACTTGAACAAATACTTTTGAAATACAGCCCTGGAAAAAATCATTAGACCAAGCTTCTGTAATAAAGGTATTATAATATGCATTCAAACTAATGAAAATGATTTCTTTGTATTTCATTGAATGAATAACAAATTCCAGCGATTGTACCTTGCTTTTATGATATTTTATTTTCTTCTTACCACAAATATAACACTTTCAGTAACCATTCTTGGTCTAATAACTTTTTCCATGGCTGTAAAGTAAAAATTCAACATTATTTGTGATACTCTACAACCCTTGTGTGCAAGTTTCATGAAAATTGAACATATACTTTTGAAATGAGAGCATTTCCAAAATTGTTTACCCCGTCGCCGTTGTTGGAAAAGTGGCGCCTATGTCTCGCTTTTTACTTACGCAGGTGAGACAAAAATGGTTCATAGTGTACCCATGATGTCACATACTCATAAGCAAGTTGCCAATTTGTTAAGTGATTTTCATTGTTTTCCCCAGTGTTTCATGTCATTAAAAACTGGGAAAATACTCATAAGTCTCTTTAATATTAGATGTCCAATTTTCCTCAAACTTTTTTTGATCAGTTTTTCAGAGTTTTCTACTTTTATTGAAAGCAATTTATTTTTTGGCCAGGACTTCCCCAAAATATTATTAACTGAAGAAATGGAATGTCCTTAACTCACCTGCCATCCTTGATTCCTGTTATCCCTGTTGCCATAGCCACCACCTCCACCACCGCGTTGGTTACCCTGGCCCCCATACGGGCCCTGCCGTGAGCCCCCGTAACCGCCTCCTCCTCCTCCTCCTCCACCACCATAGCCCTGCTGCTGGTTGTAGCTACCATAGCCTTGGCTACTTTGTCCCCCATAGCTCTGGGAGCGGTGGTGCTGCTGGTTCTGGTGGTAGGCTTGACCTTGTGATTGTTGATTGCGGCTCCATCCTTGGTTGGATGGCTGGTTTCTGGGATAGGATGAGAAGAGATGAAATTTAAGATTCAACATAATTATATATCCACAAATACTGTAAAAGTGGAAATTTTCATGCGATTAATTTTTTGTGCTCGGCCAAGTAAGGTGAATTTCACATGTGTTTCATTTCTCATGTGCAAAAGTATACATCAACAAGAACATTTGTGTGTTTTTATTTACGCGCAAATTTCATGCCGCGCGAAATGCGCAAAAATTTCCACACCGCAAAATATTCCACATTTACAGTACTTCATTCAACCAATGAAGGGCTCGAAGGCAATGTTTTATTGTCAATGTATCATAACTGAATAAAAAGTGTTGGGTTAAGTCAATCCTGGCATCTTGTGCATTTCAAGAAATTCCCAAAAATAATGGATTAATGTAACATATAATCTTCTTTGTGAGATACTCTTCTTTTGTTTTGAAATGTAACACCCCCAATATACTTTTTAAAATCAAAACTAAAGAATTGGAGTATTTCTTGAAGTTTTGTGCGCAAAACAAATGGAGAGAAGTTCAAAAAGGAAAGACTACAAACAAAAATCATAATACCTTTATTCTTCATTCATATTCTATCAATGTTGGTTGCTAATATATCAGTCTAAAAGGATTTCAGATTGTAATCAAATTGTCAGAATGCCTGAAAATAAACCTATCATAAAAATGATATTCAGCACAGAACAACAAGAATGTTTATGTATGAATACAATATATATATTGACAGAACAGAAAAAGGAGTATGGAGTGGAAGATCTCTATGACAAAAAAAGGTTGTGAAAAACAATTTCTTTGGAAAGAGAGGTAATCTCAAACAGAATTTTGAATTTGAAAAAAAAAAAAAAATACAAATTTATTTACAGACACAACATAAATTAATGGGATAGGTAATTTCTTTGATAAATAAATCAGAATGAAAACTTGAATGTGGAAGTCCAAGAAAAATAAGATATGGGAGTCCCTAAATAGTTTTTATCTGAACAGATGCATTAGTTTTACACTTTCCAAACCGACTAGTATGTCATGCAAGGATATCATTGATGCGGAAGGGAGATGAGAAAGAGAAGAGAAAGAGAAGAGAAAGAGAAGAGAAAGAGAAGAGAAAGAGAAGAGAAAGAGAAGAAAGATAAGAAGAGAAGAAGAGAGAAAAACAAAACGATTGTCATCAATACTGCTGCTCGGGATTGCCCTAAGTCATTCTACTTTCTCTTGCCCTGCCCTTTTTATCATCCCCATGACAACGAGGCTGAAAGCTGATATCAGGCGCCAGGACTAGGGTCTCTTCAAGCCACTTCACAGCAGAAAATTTCAAGGTTCAGCTCCACCAACCAGCAAAACATTCTCCTTCTCTTGGGCTAAGCGAGCGCACACGCGCCTCCTATATGTTCACATAACTTCCTGAATAAATTTTGAGGCAAAAATATGAGCCGTTAAAATTCGCTAAACTAAACATCGACATTAGCCCAACTGTACTCTGAATGTTCCTTCTGGAAACAAAGAGAGACAAAAGCAAAGAAATCAAAATTATATCATTTTTCATCATTTTTGGCCCAGTCAATTGACAAGTATGAATTTACATTCATATCACAATGTATTACATTTATTCTGGAGCAGCAACATATTCAGAGTGTGAACAGGCTTCATCCTATCCAAATGGTAGAAACTGGAAAAATACTTCGCAGTGAAAGAAACCGAAGTAGAAAAAAAGAAAAAAAGGTACAGCAGCTTTCATGCAGAGGCATAGCACCTAGGGGCACCCC
The DNA here is from genome assembly GCA_025617745.1 of Heliocidaris erythrogramma. Classification (NCBI taxonomy): domain Eukaryota; kingdom Metazoa; phylum Echinodermata; class Echinoidea; order Camarodonta; family Echinometridae; genus Heliocidaris; species Heliocidaris erythrogramma. Next base: position 33,770,182 of record CM046855.1, on the reverse strand, counting down.
TCCCGATATTGAATTTACAAAAAAAGACAAAAAGACAGAGAAAGAATGAAAGAAAAAGAGACATATACATATAGATATCTAGACAGAGCGAGAGAGAGAGAGTGAGAGAGAGTGAGAAAGAGAGAGAAAGAGAGAGAAAGAATGAAACATAAAATAATTTGCAAAGAAGATAGATACATACAACTGGCTAATGTGGGAGGACATCCCTACCAAAAGTTTAATGCCTGATCACTCGGTTTTCTTGCGTTACATCCACCTACAACATATAGCAAGAGCTTTTTCTTCCATGAATATGACACTGCTTATGAGTTCATCCCATGTTAAAAAATGGCACGCTGAATGCCGAGTATATTTTCTTTTAAAAACCTCCAGAAGATCCATGATTTGAATTCTCATTTAAAAGTGGATTTCAATTCTCATTTAAAAGTGGATTCCACTAACTTGTGTTGCTTCTTTCATCAATGATGTAAACTATAGAGGAAAATATATGAACTCAAAAATTTGAACTCTATTGGAGCATCCTTATCAATACCAGCAGAACATACACTCCAATGCATGGTAATTGAAATAGAAGTGTTCTCATAGTGTGCATTGGGAATGCTTATATTATGCAAATGCAAATGTTGTAGGATGAAACTTATGCAAGAACAACACAATAGTAAATGAAGACTCAGAATAATTTCATAAATTATACAGCCCTGGAAAAAATTATTAGACCAAGCTTCTGTAATAAGGGTACTATAATATGTAAACAAAATAATAAAAATGATTTGTCTTTGTATTTAATTGAATGAATACCAAATTCCAGCAATTATACCTTGCTTTTATGATATTTTATTTCCTTCTTACGACAAAAATAACACTATCAGTAACCACTCTTGGTCTAATAATTTGTTCCATGGCTGTATATATATATATATATATATATATATTAAAAACATTTAAATAGGAAGTCTCAGATGGATTTGGTGCTTTATGTATTCTTACAATGTATATCTACGTCCCTGTGTTTACCTAGGAATTTTGACAAAAATCCATTTTCCTATTGGTTGTCGAAAAAAAAAGAAAAATGTGAAACTTTAACAAATTTCAACTTCTAAAAAGGGTTCCACCAGTTTGTTTTCTTTAGTTTATTCCCATAACAAATTTGGGAAAATTCACTTTAAATGTTTGAACCTTCCCTTGATTGTAGAGGTGTCGTGGTCTAGTGGATACGTCACCGGACTGTGGATCTCATGGTTTGCGGTTCGAGTCCCGCCGCGGCACTAATGTCCTTTGGCAAGACATTAATCTACATTTGCCACTCTCTACCCAGGTGTAGTAAATGGGTACCCGGTAGGAATTTATTCCTTGAAATGCTGTGAGCACCGAATTCGGTAGCCTAGCTACAGCCGGGGTAATAATACTTCGGCGCTTAGAAACATTTGTATTAAGCGCATTATAAATGCAATGTATTATTATTATTATTATTAATAAATGTAGAAGCCAACTTAAAAGAAATCCATCAAGGAATACAACATGAACATTTCGAGCAAGAACCACATACATATACTGTATACACACAATCTACCCTCTTTCTAACACTTTATTTTACAATAAAAGGTAGATCCCTTGACAAACTTCTGCAAATTGAAAACATATTTGATTATTATCTTGCATCATCAGCCTTCAATCATTCTTCATAATCTCGTGTTAAGAAACCAAAGCAATATATTCACTGACTAAAAGAATTGTTTTATATTGTTTTAAAGTTAAAAATATTCCATCTCATCTTTATGATAAGATGCACCCACTTCATAGAGTCCATCTTTCACAAGCAAAATAGCCTCTATAAACTGCATTTAAAAAAAAGGAACACAATAGTCCCTTTCCTTTCCATCTTCCTGAATTTTGACGATGAGGTTTGTGTCCGGTTGAATCTGATTTCCTCTCCTCCCTGGTACCTATCATCCACCCTGTGTCCTATACCGCGGTTGCCATAGCAACAGTATTGAAAGGAGATAGTGGCTCACTGCACGAGGACCTCTTCAGCTGAAGCGTGAGATGAATGTGAGGGTTCCGATCTCGGGATGGCATCTCAATGCCGAAGAATAGCTTGGGGGATGTGTACGCTATCGTGCAGCGGAAAAGCAAGGGGTAAGAACTGCAGCTAGAGAGCTTGGGAACACGAGTAGCATCAGCAATTTAAATGCATGTATTCTCCGTTATTTCATTTTAAGTTGTATCTTCCTACTGTATGTAATTGACACGAAGATGGAGCTATTTGGTTAATCTATTCCATATTAGCATGTTATTAACAAACTTATATTGGATATCAGTATAAAAATGCACAAATTCCTCAACTACAGAGATTTATAAATTCTGTGAATATTGAAAAATCCAAAGAATTGTTTGCTAAATTTTCCATCATGACAGCATGATTCATAAAAAATTTGATGGTGAAAAGCAATAAAGATATGTAAAAACAAAATTGAAAAATTTAAGAGAGAGAGAAGGGGTATCTTTTTCATCTTACAGTAAGTTTCCAAAAGATTTGTTACTAGACTCATGTTCCTCATGAACAAAAAAAGCCAAACAGTACTACTAAAAACAACCATATAGTCTATTCTTTTCCTTTGAATGTTATGAATATTCATTAAACAGCATTAAAGACAGTGAAATATCACTTACATGTATATATTACAAGTTTTTCAATTTATTTGTATTTTTAAAATAGAAATAATTGAAAAACTATCTACTGAAGATGTCAACATTTTAAGATTAGCTTTAGAAGTAACAGCATTCATTGGTCAGCTAGTAAATGTTTAAGTCTTGGTTCAACCTTCCTAATAAATTGATAATAATGGCTATCTATATCTTTGGTTAAAAGTAAACTGAATATTTAAATATTTTAGAGGCTATGAAAACATATCCAAATAAAGCGTTCATGGGAAAATTAGAAAAAACATAAACCTGGTGATCCACTTCTTACAAAAAATGGTATAAATGAAGTAATCTTGTAATTCTTGAAATATGCATGACATCTACGACACATTTTGGCATACACATTTGGTAAAGTGTGTCTTTTGAATTGCTTGAGCAGGTCAATCACCATGTGATGAATGTTGGACAATAAATACTGAACTGAATCAAAAACAGATATATTTCTCTCTTCACATAATGCCCTTCTGCTTTTACAATCAAACTGATATGAATTCCCTGTATGGAAGATGAACATGGAAGACAAAAGTCAATTGGCCGTCATCTCATCGAGGTCAATATAACATATAGAGTGGTCTGATGACCATTAGTCACATCTACAGAGTATCTATGCAGATACAGCATTACCTTGTTACCTTCAGGACCCTGAATTAAATAGAGTGTAGGGCGAGGGACTTAGATGACCGATGGTCATTTTAGAATACCGACTTCTAAATTGACCAAAATAAAGCAGATAGTATCTGCAGCAAGCACCGATGAATACATACTGACAAGAATTTTGGACGAGTCATTGACTTGATAATTTTCTCATCACATATAATTATGTATGTCATATAATGCTCTCATGAAGCACTTAAGATAGAAGTCGTTATATAATTTTCATACTGCTGTAGGTCATATCGCTACCTCATTGACTCATTTTAGGTACGATAGCTTCATTAAATTTGATGTCATGCGGGATACTTTGATTTCATTTTATGAAATTTTGTGTTTGTAACATCTTGTTGATTAACCCTTTCATGACAGGAATTATCTAAGGGCTAAATCGATCACAGTTTGTTCTTCAAATTGGCAACAATAATATTTTTCTTTTAATGCTACATGGTTCTAATAAAATGTAATGTCTTTGAAAACATACATGGTAAGGATATCAAACGCAATATGGTTATGCCACAAAAAATGGACACAGTGTGTGCAGAAATTTTTGCTATTTCTACTCATGCATCTGGTATATTTTTTAGGGCTCTTTGAATCAAAAGTTATTGAGCTAAACCACAAAATGTGATCAACTGTCTCCAACGGGTTACTAGCTGAAATTTCATGTGAGTGCAAATTCTCTACAAAGAGAATTCTACACCGAACACGATAAGAACTACTTTCGAAAAATAAACTCAAGGGCAATTTCAAAGGCCTATTGTACTGCCCATAGAAATCAGGTTCGGATTATGTAATACACCAATGTAATGTTCGCATATTTCTAAAGGTGATAGACAGGGCTATTGAAATTGTCTTGCGTTTATTTTTCGAAAGTAGTTTTTATCGTGTAACAGGATAATACGACACAGGCTCCTACAACATTACCCTATAGTCAACAGTATACGTGTACATAATCCTAACCCTAAACCCAACATAGATCATAATCCCAATTATAATAATAACCCATGCTTTAACACTATTTTTTGAAAAATGTAATCCTGGTGCAAATGTCACCAGAGCAATGTCGGATCACCAACTTCAAAATATATTCAGATCTTCCTAATTTAATATGGTATATCAAGAGATGTTTCATCATATAACACTTATTACTTTGGGGGTATAAATACACTTTCAAAGTCAGTTTAAGTTTGTTTCGTAATGCTTTATCATGATTATCATGAATAACATATTTTATACCCCAGTGTGGCATACTTATCAATAAATGAAAACAATCAATGAACTTGTTATTGATAACAAGTTTTATGAAACAGGTTTCTGGTGCCATTTAAGAACAAAATGACTCTATTTCAATCACATTCACATACATGTTTGTTTCGAGATAAGTCCAAGATATCTGTTAACCTCTTGGATACGATTAGATTTTGGTTGAACACACATTTTCCACATACATGTACTTCAGGCTGATTTATCTCAAGCATAGTATTCAACAGGTTAATTTATGTTATAGGTTATGGAATATAATTTGAATGATCAAATCTTGCTATATATGAATTATCCAAACAAATCACACAAACAGCAAAAACTTTCTGTGTATATAAACAACCACATAATCTACTAAGAAGAAAATGCTTCCCCAACTATCTTTCTAGCTTACTACATTTAGCAACAATCAACAGTGTGTGAAAGTTGCTTAACACTCACATGTATATTAATGAGTGGGCCTGTTGCTAACAGTTGCTAAGGGGGTGGCCAGTTTTGTGACAGATAATATCATTACTGCAGGGGTATTTGTCCACTTCCAAAAATGGGGGGTAAGGTTGGGGGAGAGATGGGGGAGGATACATGAACTGGAAGCATAGATACATATAATTTCATAATTACATGTACATATTTTTCAGGGGGGAGGGGGCGGGGCATGTTGCCCCAATGCCATTGCCCCCTTGATTAGTACTCCTGTATTACTGGTGGGAGACTGACCCTGTTTCATGCAGTTTCTGGTTGTTTTGGGGGAAGGGTTTACTTTATCTCTGCTGGTCAGCTAACAAGTACAGAATACTTTCACACATGAACATACAGTCAATACAAGCAAACATACATGTACCTTAATGCACAGCTTTCCTTTCAAGTCAGTCGCATTGGTAAAACCCCTTTACACACATACATTGTAGAATCACATGGTTCAAATCACCTCTCAGCTAATACTTTCCATGTAATTCCTAGTATCTTCCAGAAGTTCAAAAACTGCCTAAACTTCAATCCAATTTTTCTAGCACGAAACTGCCCAAGACCAGACTGTGAAAAAGCCAATGCTTACAATGCTGAAGCCCAGCTTCAGCCAGAGAATTTTATACCCGATCACCTACTCCAAAAACTAGCTCTACGACTAGGGTACTTGATGCTAACCAGTTCCCCTCCTCTCTCCCTCCCTCTCCAAGCCCATCTTATAGAGCCCTCCAAAACTCACCAGCGACTCTCATGTCATGCCCACTCACCCTCTCAGGTACCTTCTACTTTCATACTAGTCATACTTCAAACCCCGGCTCGATAACCCATCCTCCTCATATTCATCTGATCTCAAAACTCTCTCTATACTTTTCCCTGTCGCTCTCCACCAGTTCTTATCATAACAGCCCTTCTACGGCGCGTGAAGGAGTCCTTCCCGAGCCCTCACCACAACAACTACCCGACACTAACAACCTCATGTCCCTGGTACCTGCTGCTTAAGTCCACTCACTCTTTCTCTCCACACAATCGCTTTTTCCCTCTTTCTAGTTCTTCGCCCGCTCAAAACTACTTCTACTTTTGCCATTGGCATGTTTTTGAACACTCACAAAGAGCCTTCTTGTCCCCTATTCAGACTACCACTCCACCAGTGCTAAACGACGACAACGTCTACTTCAACTTCAATGACGTTGGTTGGCACGCCTCGGCTCTCATGACCCTGCTACAAACTGTTATCCCGCCCTCTTTTGCCACTGCCGAGAGTCCTACCAGACCCTCGTCTTACCTCATTCATTCTGAATGACTATTATTGCATGATCAGTGATATCTATATCACTAATGAGAGCCCAACACTTCAGCATGTATTGGCGATTCGCTCAATAACTTGTGATGCAAGTATTTCAGTGAATGCTTGGTGAGAATGCTTGTTTAATAATTAACGCAGATTACAAGCATGTTTTGGTTCTCATGCTTCCTGCTTGGATCACCAAGTTTAGATTCTCATGCTGTGTCGTGCAATGAAAATCCTGAATGCAAATAAAAAAAACGATTTCAAACACCTTCGCAAATTTCTCATTTGAAGTAAGAGGGAAGATCATTTGAAAGTTGCTCAAGAATTAAACAACTAGTGCTGAGAAAGAGTTGTCATTCCTTTATATCAAAGCATTTCTTCAAAGTAATTCCTTTTCATAGAATGAATATTTTTTTTAAATCAATCAAGAATGGTGCAATATTTCATTTCTAAAGTCAATTGTCAATTCTGAACACATCAAGGTAAAATACTGCACAAAAAGAAATTACGAATATCATGACCACTACTTTTTTCTGAAATTGTTTCATATCCCCATGGAGCAAATCCACCACTCAACCCAGGTTTGATGGTTGATTGAAAAGGTTCATAATGATTTCAAATGTTTCAGTTGTGATCAGATATATTCCTTCATTGTTTCACATCTATAATAACTCTTTTACAAGCTAATACCTACCATGTATGCTCCCCAACAAGAAGAGAAGAGAAGAGAGGAGAGGAGAGGAGAGGAGAGGAGAGGAGAGGAGAGGAGAGGAGAGGAGAGGAGAGGAGAGGAGAGGAGAGGAGAGGAGAGAGGAGAGGAGAGGAGAGAGGAGAGGAGAGGAGAGAGGAGAGGAGAGAAGAGAGGAGAGGAGAGAGGAGAGGATAGGAGAGAAGAGAAATGGACAGAAGAGAAGAGAAGAGAAGAGAGGAGAGAAGAGAAGAGGAGAGAAGAGAAGAGAAGAGAAGAGAGGAGAGGAGAGAAAAGAGAAGAGACGAGAGGAGAGAAGAGAAGAGAAAGAGAGAGACGAGAAGAGAAGAGAAGAGGAGAGAAGAGAGAAGAGAAGAGGAGAGAAGAGAAGAGGAGAGGAGAGAAGAGGAGAAAAGAGAAGAGGAGAAAAGAGAAGAGGAGAGATGAGGAGAGAAGAGAAGAGAGGAGAGAAGAGAAGAGAGGAGGAGAGAGAGAAGAGAGAAGAGAGAAGAAGGAGAAGAGAAGAGAAGAGAAGAGAAGAGAGGAGAGGAGAGAAGAGGAGAGGAGAGAAGAGGAGAGAAGAGAAGAGAAAAGAGAAGAGAAAAGAAGAGGAGAAGAGAGAAGAGGAGAAGAGAGAAGAAGAGAGGAGAGGAGAGGAGAGAAGAGCATAGAGATGAAGAGATGAAGTTCCAGTTGTTTTTGTAAAGATTCTACTGCCCCAGCCACAGACCAGACGCCAAAAATCATCAAAGATCAAATGGTACATCTTTATAATGGTTGAATTTTGTTTTGCTGTTTTAAATTTTCTAGTGGTGCCTGAAACATCCTTAAATATAAAGTTGAGTTCTGTTCATGCATTTACAGTGTACATTGTGAAAGAAACAGTTTCAAAGCAATTGGGAAAGGTTGATCTTATCTACATAAGAATTGGTATATACTGTGAGGTTTTGGAATCATCAGAATGATAAGAATTTGACCCAATCTCACTGAAAAACACATGCACTGGACATAGAAATGAGTATATGGGAATGCACACAAATGTGGCATGGACGTTAAGCCTGAACACTATTTCTTGTCACATTTCTAATATGGAGTCAAAAGGGGCCTGAGCTTTCGATCCTAGCAGAATCTTCGTCAGAGGCAAAAAGACCTTTTTTCTAATTTCTAATATGATGGCATTTTAAGAGCAATTCTTTATCAGGGGACATTTCTAAAATGTTTTCCAAACTGATATAAAAGGAATGAGAATGCTCACAAACTCAACCTTCTAGTACATGTATGTAAAACAGAGGACATAACACTATTGTATGGCTTCTCTTATTATCACCTTCTACATTTGTTAGATTTCCAAAATGCAACATACACATGTATTAATGAAATATGAAAAGATTTCTGACTGCTAGAAAGTAACGTGTTTCTAAGATGAAAAATAATGCATTGCACAGTGTATATTCCCAATGAGGGTAATTTTCTCTGCAAAACCAACACATTTTCAACAAAAGTGTGCTTTATTTTTAGACCTTCAACGTAAAAAAAAGCATAGGAAATGATACAATTTTTGTATGAGGTCAGAAAAGTACAAAACTTGGTGGCAAAATGTACTACAATCTTTTCACACCCTTTTTTTTAAATGGATGATATCATCAAGTATATGGCAATCCATCTTTTTGTCAAAGAATATGGTGTATTCATATATTAATGGAAGAATAATAACAAAATGACATTTTCAGATAAACCACAGGTCTATCGGTATGAGTGGTTATCAACAATTGGGAACATGCCTTCATACCCACATGAATAGCTACAGCAACAATGCAAATGACAATGGAGGAACAAACATCTATTTTTCATTTTTTTTCCGCCTCTCAATGTCCCATCTGGTATTTAAACACAATGCTATCAATTTCTTTTCTACGCAATGACAAATCCCTTCTCCAGCTCCCCCTCCATTGCCTAGCAATACCTCTGCCAATGCCCTTTGTGGAGTGGCCCTCTCTGGCACACAAGGATTGATAGATCATACTCCAAAGTAACAAGTACCTGCACGTTGTGAGCTAAATCACCTTGGCGGAGCGCAATATGGCCGCCAAAGAGGTTTCAACAGCCCTCGTAGAGCAAGACAAGCCACTCTTGAGCAGACGATTTGATACATCACCCCCTATCGTTGCATCGTTATATTACAAATCATCAGTAACTTGTTTTTTAGGAAACTGAGCAGTAGATAGGAATGCAAAGCCCGGGAATGCACAGATGAATATCAAATATATAAAATATAAAAAAACCCAACAAAAATGTAAACAGGCTGTGATGGGTTTAACAGCCTTCTGTAGTAGTGTAAGATAAACTATGTGTTAAATGTATCATTTTGATGAAATGAAAGGGCATATATTTGAAATTGTATCTAAGATGCTATGTGTTTCATCGCTTTGTTTCTCTTTAGATGATTCCAGTAGCGTGAGGGCAATCATTACTGGGTTATAAGGTTATCGGTACCTTTGTATGATATGAAATAAAATTTTATTACTACCAGTGGAACCAGTTGCATATACATAGCCTTTAACAGATTGTTTAATGATGAACATACATCTACGGATCATTGACCTTGGCTGTTTGCAGGGGCAAGGGAATAATCTCTTACAGATTTTCTAATGACCTTGTAAATGAGGGTAGAAATGACCTTTAATGGCTTGTTAACATTTCTAACAATATCTATCATATAAGAGGGTAGTATTACCAGAACTTCGATACAAACAATTCTGTGACACATTATATCAGAGAAAACTTTCTGTTAGATATATTTTGAGATTTTAGTTAGAGTTCAAACAACCTAAAAATCTCTGGAGAAAAAAACAAAAAGGAGAGGATGGGGAAAACATATCTGCAGTAATTTGTCGCATCAGTGTATATCAATTCAATTTTAAGTTTAAAAAGAGCAGATAACATAAACATTTCTTACCTGTTATATGACTGTCCTCCTTGATTGTACCCTCCTGTGAATATACAATAGATAAAGAGAAAGACAACAGAGAGGGAGAGAGAGAAATAAAAGGGAGAGTGAGAGAGGGAGAGTGAGAGAGGGAGAGCGAGAGAGGGAGAGCGAGGGAGGGCGAGAGAGAGAGAGAGAGAGATAAGTGAGAAGAAAGAGATCAGAAGAGAGAGAGAGTGCTAGGAAGACAGAGAATGTGAGAAGGGGTGGAGTGAATGAGAGAGAGAAAGAGAGAGATAGAAAGAGTTAAAACTTAATTCTCAAGAGCTTATTAATGAGATTGTACAACCTTATGATTTTATACTTGTTCTCATGTTTCTTACACATTAACAAAGAAATTAAAAAAAAACAACCACCCCCAAAGAAAAAAAAAATATGATACTGAAATTTTTAAGAATACTTTTCCATTTCCAATTTAAACATTTACTATTTGCAAATTGACGACAGTAATAAAAATGCCATGGGTTAAGAAGACCCATTATATCTATGGGGTTATTGAAAAATGAGGTTTCATCTTTATTTCTTTCTTTTTTTTCGGGGGGGGGGGGGGGGGGGGAGAGATAGTAGGATGTGTATCAACAAATAAGCACAACTACTATTTGACTCCTGTGACTTTAACTATCACTGTGGTCTACCGTACACATCAGCCACTTTTTCCCCCAAACCAAAAAGGCCTACTGCAATGACAAATTTGAAGAGAATCCCAATCGAGAGAGAGAGAGAGAGAGAGAGAGAGAGAGAGAGAGAGAGAGACTAGTGTGACTTAACAGTCATCAAACTGTGTGTCTTTAAATACAGTGTTAAAACCACAAGACACTACAAGCAAAGAATTGGGGGTCATTACCAATGGTCGAACAACAATGGGCATCTATTATCCATCCTGTCACTCAATCACAAAGTCTACCCATCTCTTTGGGACATTGACCAAACCAGAATTTATTGAAATCAGTTTCTCTCACTGATTTTGACTAGCTTCAGATAGAACTACTTTATTTACAATTACAATAATTGAGCCTGAAAATGATATCCTAAACATCACAATAGTAGTGAAAATAAAACACTTGCAGCGGCAATCTTGAGTTGTGGTAATTTATCAACAAAAGTTGGGGAGGGGGTTTCAGCATATTGTGATGGAATGCAAATCACATCAAATAAAATGAAATATCATTTCTGGGTCCCGTTTCATGAAACTACTGGAATTACTGCATTTGATTGCCTGTGAGAAAATTTGTGATGGAAATGTGGCAGTTGTTCTGATAACAAGTTTTATGAAACGGGGCCCTGAGATGGAGAAAATATATTCCTATGTACTTCCAGCTTTCAATAATTTCTGGTTGGACACACAGAAAAATCAAATGTTACATGTATGTATCTTTTAATGATTCTTTCCAATGATTAAGTTTTGAACTTACTACAATATGAATTTTAATTCTTTTTCCAGGTCTCTGTATTACCTTTAAAGTGAATTGATCATTTTATATCATTTTAATCCTTTTGAACAGATGTTTATATGCATACATTTCCAATGACAACAGGCTATATATTATGAATATGAACAAACCTGAGGTTTTTTGCTATAGTGCAGATTTTCTATAGGCAGCAATCAAGTATGCTGTTTAATCGGGGTAACCTCGCTAGTCATAAGGACCGCTATTCATAAGGACCACTTATTCATAAGGACCACTATCCATAACGCGTGACTAAATGAATAGTGGTTTTGTATGAATAGCGAGCAAACCATAGACAAATTACCTCGCTATTCATAAGGACCACTATTCATAAGGACCGCTATTCATAACGCGTGTCAAATGAATAGCGGTTTTCTATGAATAGCGAGCGGACCCCGTTTTATCTTACCTGACTATTTGAAAGTGATTGAAATTTTTGTTTCTCCTTTTACAATGTAATTTCAAGTTTATACCACCCCTCCCTATCTGTCATTCTCTTGTATCACCTCCCCTTTCATCTCCCCCCCCCCAACAGACACAAAGAAAATGAACATCAGTGTCAAATCTTATTTACGATATCTTTTAATATGCTGAAGACCTTTCCTTTTCTTCAGAATCTCCCCTATCCTATCTCAATATCATCCTCTTATACCCCCTCCCCCTCTCTCTCTCTCTTTCTCTTTCTCATTCTCTCTCCTCCAGACCACCAGGTCTCTACCAGTCCCCCACGCAAACAGGCGGGCAGGCAGGCAGTTCCCCACCACCACAGCCTCCCTCCCTTCCACCACCGCACCCCCTCCTCGCACCAAACAAAGGTTGCTAATTACAAGGGCCTGGCCCTGCCTCTCTCCCCATTCAGGATAGGGGGGCTTCCATGGGATCAACCCATTCATGGCATGGGGGTGGGAGCAAACACTCCTGTCCATCAATCAATTTGACTGACAGGCCTAAAAACTCTTCTTGGATTCTCATCATCTCTTCCTCACAGAGATAGATGTGAATAATCTAGTATTGAGTAGGGAGTAGGGAGTAGGGAGATGTGAGTATAGGATGATTGTGGTACATATTCTGTTTTCTCATTGCTATCTACATGAATATAAATAGATAAATATAAAAAAAAAATTAACCCAATTTAGCCCAATAACATTTTGTTAAGTAAAGAGGTAGATAAAGAAGATTACCAACATTTTTCTCATTTCTGAGAAATTAGAGACGCAAATAAGGAAACATTTTATTTACATGTAGAACAATTAAAATAGTGATATATATATCTAAATATCCATATTTATGTTTTTACTTAAATATCTGCTCAACTGTTTTTATTTGTTAGTATAATCAACCAATTGAAGAAAATTTGAGACATCAAAATATTTAATTCCTTTGTGAGTCACCCTTACTAATTCATTTAATATTTTTTTTAAATTGATCAAACTATCAGACATCTGGCTATGACCTGAAACAAGACATTTATCCAGAATTGTCTTCTTCACCAGCAAACTGAAAACTCATCTAATGTACATACATGTATCTATGACAACATACTTGCTATACACAAGTGAACTTTTTAGTCTCATCATGGTGTTGTGGATTTGAAGTTTGAAATGATGTTCCACTTTCAGTTCACTTTAGGTTCCATTTCTACTTTTAAACATCACACTAATTTTGTTTTTACTGCAAATATGTTTTCTTTCAATAAATTTAACATTTCAGTTCACTTACAATCAAACGTCACTCTAAATCTTTTTCTACTGCAAAAATGTATTCTTTCAATATATATAATTTCATCTTGATTATTCAAACATTAAGTACAGAAGGGTAATTGTTGGAACATCTGCTTCTAAAGTAACATTATGAGACATTACAGATACACTCAAATGTAAGAACTATTGTACACCATTGTACATAAATGGTACAATAAAATTTTAAAGAAATAAGAGTGCTTTAAGAAATACAATCAGTTTCTTGGAATTACTTTCTGCGTTGGAGTTTTTGAATGTCAGAGTATAGAAACTCATCAAACATATAGCTTCATCATAATAGATGTGCTTTAAGTATTCTATTATTTTTTTTGCAAACCAATTACCTCCAGGTAAACTGGGAAATTTAATTAAAAAGACAATAGAAAATAATTGACACATAGGTCAAAATAAACTTACATAAATGCTCAAATCATCTTCATTGCCCATAAGGAGGAGAAATGAAAGAATGAACAATCCTACAAAACTCATTACAAAAAGAGCCTGAAGCCACTGGACAAAACAATTATTTTCTGATCAAAGAAAAGTGATTTCAATAAACACTTAGAGATTTAAGTACAAGTTGGTGAGCAAAGGAGTAACTAGAAATGTGCATTCCTCGTGCCGCGCAATGCGAAATGTATCCCCCGGCGCTGGCAGCGATTTGAAGGAGGGACAAAGACCCTCCCCCATCCCCTCCCTCAAACAAAAGGATGGTGTAGAAATTGCCGCCAGTGGCCCGGAATATTATCAACACCAGGAGCAGCATTACCAAAACGATTTGTGTAGATTAGAGTATAATGCATTTTTATAGAAAATTCGGAAGAAATATGACCTCAGAGCGCACATAAGACATCCACTAAAATATGACCTTTGATCCTATGAAAGACGGAACACTAGAGGCAGCATCACCAAAAACTGTAGAGGTGTAATCTATAATGGACCTACATACAAAATTTGAATGAAATCCGTCAAGAAATGCAGAAGTAAGAGTGCACAAAAGGGACAAATGAGCTTTGACCCTATAAAGGACGGAACAATGAGGGCAGCATCACCAAACAGTAAAGATGTGTAGATTATACCAAGATACATCTCCATACAAAATTTGAAAGAAATCCATCAAGAAATGTGGCCTGCAGAGTGAACTCACGCCATCCCTTGAAGTATGACCTTTGACCCTATAAAAGACGGGACACTGGTGGCAGCATCACCAAAAACTACAGGTTTTTAGATTACACCAAGGGACACCTTCATGCAAAATTTGAACGCAATCCGTCAAGAAATGCAGAAGAGTGCAAGAAATGGAAAAATGACCTTTGACCCTATAAAGGACGGAACAATGAGGGCAGCATCACCAAAAATTAAATATGTGTAGATTATACCAAGATACATCTCCATACAAAATTTGAATGAAATCCGTCAAGAAATGCAGAAGAGTGCACAAAAGGGACAAATGAGCTTTGACCCTATAAAGGACGGAACAATGAGGGCAGCATCACCAAACAGTAAAGATGTGTAGATTATACCAAGATACATCTCCATACAAAATTTGAAAGAAATCCATCAACAAATGTGGCCTGCAGAGTGAACTCACGCCATCCCTTGAAGTATGACCTTTGACCCTATAAAAGACGGGACACTGGTGGCAGCATCACCAAAAACTACAGGTTTTTAGATTACACCAAGGGACACCTTCATGCAAAATTTGAACGAAATCCGTCAAGAAATGCAGAAGAGTGCAAGAAATGGAAAAATGACCTTTGACCCTATAAAGGACGGAACAATGAGGGCAGCATCACGAAAAATTAAACATGTGTAGATTATACCAAGATACATCTCCATACAAAATTTGAACAAAATCCATTGAGAAATGTGGCCTGCAGAGTGCACTCACGACATGTCCTGAAGTATGACCTTCGACCCTATAAAAGACGGGACACTGGGGGCAGCATCACCAAACACTATAGGTTTTTAAATTACACCAAGAGACACCTTCATGTAAAATTTGAACAAAATCCGTTGAGAAATGTGACCGCCAGAGCGCACACAAGAGTACACACAAGACATCTATCAAAATATGACCTTTGACCCTATAAAAGACGGAACACTGGGGGCAGCATCACCAAAATCTATAGGGTTCCAGATTTTACCAAGAGACACCTTCATACAAAATTTGAACAAAATCCGTTGAGAAATGTGACCGCTAGAGCGCACACAAACTTTCCCCAAAAATATGGCCTTTTACCCTATAAAAGACGGAACACTGGGGGCAGCATCACCAGAAACTATAGGGGTCCAGATTTTACCAAGATACACGTCCATAGGAAGTCTGAAAGAAATTCGTCGAGAAATGTGACCGCTAGAGCGCACACAAGAATGTGACGCGGCGGCGGCGGCGAAACGCTGCTGAATCCAAAGTATCCTCCGGCATACTGCCGGGGGATACAATTACAGGAGCAAATTGAGAGAAATACTTCAAATCTACTGGGTATATCATGAGAAAGGCAGAAGAACCCAAGACACGGCTGCTGGATGCTTATAGTCCGAGTTCACATTTGGCGCATAGAGACACAGAAAAATCTCTAGTTGTTCCATGTTTTATCAACTTTACAGGAGAATGACTAGAACACTGCCCAGTGGAGGCTATTTATTGCCTACAAAGGGATCCGATTCATAGCCTGCTCATTTCTGAATGGCACCAATCAGAAAAAGTAAGAATACTACACAATACTTTCCCCAGATAATTAAAAAAATGAAACAATTACAACAGATCAGTTCTCGATTACCTAGCTGAGTCATGATTTGCCAAACTATACAGTCCTGCAGTATTCAACATGACCTACATGTATACAAGTATGCACAAGCAACCCTGGTAGTTTTTGCCTAACTCTAGAAATTGAGTCATGATTTGCCAAACTATACAGTCCTGCAGTATTCAACATGACCTACATGTATAAAGGGTATGCACAAGCAACCCTGGTAGTTTTTGCCTAATTGTACAAAACTGCATTTTCTATACAATAACCAGTAGAAAAATCTATAGTACCTGACTGCCTTGATGATTGAACTACCCTTCTGGACCTAAACATTTAAAACTTTTTATATGTCTGTCCTCTTACATGTCCTTGTAAATATATTTGTACCACCAATGTGTTAACTATCGAATGACTTTGCTTAATTGTTCAATAATGGAAGCAAATAATATGCATATATTCTTCATTGTGAATAATTTCTTGGTACTGCAAAATTTCAATATGGCACGAAAAAGAGACATGATAACGAAGCTTTTCGACCTGCACTCATCAGGTTATCACGCAGGTATAAAACAAATTACTTGAAATCAACTATATTATACTCGGTGAACCCGGACGCAACCTAGACGCCGTAATTTCAGAACAATCGCAAAGCTTGGACGAACTCCTTTTGTCTGCACAGAAGAGGTTCTTGCGATTGGATATAAGCAGCTTCCAGAAAGCGTAAATGCGCTGAGCTTCTGGCCCGGGACATAATTGAAAATTGATCGTCGGCATAGCTTTGTGCGCAAGCTGGATTGTTCAGCAAGTGGAGACCAATCGCTGAATCGCATTTGGCTATCTTTGGTCTGTTAGCGTGCATTTCAGATTTGCAGGCACGGACGGGCTGCGTGCGCTGATTGGGTGTACGGTTCCGAATAATCGAGGGAATGTGTTGTTTAATGCGATCAGCCAACCGCTGAGAAGTACGGCCCACGTACCTGGCATCGCACCGGCACTGAAATTGGTAAATAACATTACTCAAGTGGGGGGTGGGTAGTACATCCTTGCTAGTTGACGGTAGCATCCTGTGTGTAGAAAACACAATGCGTGTCGAAACCGCGTAATAGCAATGTGACACTGCGTGTTTGATCTGACTGGCGTATTTGTCAGATACCTTACCCCTCCAGGGTAGTTTGAGATACACGGGGCATTTGGCAGGTCCAAATCTGGTGTCAGATTTGGATTGTGCCTCCAGCGTCCGTGTTATGGTGCGAGATATAACATGCTCAGGGTAACCATTGTCAAGGAGGATAGTTTTGATTTTCGCGATTTCGGGAGCTAATTTGCACGCAGAGCAAATCCTATGGGCGCGGCACACTAAGTTTCTAATGAGCCCAATCTTGTATGAAGTTGCACTGTACGAGTCCCATCTCGTGTATTGCCCGGTGAATGTGGGCTTGCGGTAGACGGAAGTGATGAATTACCTATATCCAATCGCAAGAACCTCTTCTGTGCAGACAAAAGGAGTTCGTCCAAGCTTTGCGATTGTTCTGAAATTACGGCGTCTAGGTTGCGTCCGGGTTCACCGAGTATAATATAGTTGATTTCAAGTAATTTGTTTTATACCTGCGTGATAACCTGATGAGTGCAGGTCGAAAAGCTTCGTTATCATGTCTCTTTTTCGTGCCATATTGAAAGCAAATAACATGCATATATTCTTCATTGTGAATGAGTTGTGCTTCGAGCATTATCCAGGGAAAGTATTGAGAATATGAGATACTCAATGATCGATTATCACATAAGTGCAAGAGAATTCATTTCTGAAGCAATACCTGAGCTCCAGTAATGACAAATACAAACAGAAAGCAGTCATGATTTCAATCTACAAGAGAATCCTTGGAAATATAAGAGCCACTTGACATATACAATCATGTAAAGCAATATTTTATTTGAAAGGATAATGAGTGCAAATATGCACGAGGCAGATAGAGAGCAAGCAAATACTATCAAAGATATCAAGCCTAAAAAAGGGTGGAAAAATAACTAAAATGCCTTAGGAAATGGAGTTATTTTAATTCTTATTTCACTTGCACAATCGTAAAGAAGGACACATTACTCTTGCTATCATAAAAAGTCTACAACACCAGTTGAAATTTTTGTAACAATACCAAGGTATATCTAGCATTATTCAAACTTTTCATATAAAATTTGGTGAAAATGATACAAAAACATCATGCGTTAGAACCAGCAGCATTCAAGCTGACATGTTTCGCAGCAAAAGCAATCACATCATGGGTTACAACATCTAAATTTGGGAAGAAATATGAAAGCTAAAATTGGGGAGAAAAATAAAGGGTCGATAATCAAGACAAAAATACGGTTGAAAGGGATATCTACTCCAAAGAGGGATAAGAAAGCACAGAGACTGAAGTGAAAGGGAGAAGAAAGGACAGAGACTTAAAGTGAAAGGGAGAAGAAAGGACAGAGACTTAAAGTGAAAGAGAGAAGAAATGACAGAGACTTAAAGTGAAAGGGAGAAGAAAGGACAGAGACTTAAAGTGAAAGGGAGAAGAAAGGACAGAGACTTAAAGTGAAAGGGAGAAGAAATGACAGAGACTTAAAGTGAAAGGGAGAAGAAAGGACAGAGACTTAAAGTAAAAGGGAGAAGAAAGGACAGAGACTTAAAGTGAAAGAGTATTCAGAGAAATATAGGGAAGGGGAACAGAGGAGGGGAAGAAAGGAAAAGGGGAAGAAAAGAATGAGAGAAAGTGAGAGGGTGATAGACAAGGGAAAGGAAAAAGAGAAAGGGAAATGGAAAGAGAAAGAGACTTTACAGAGGCAGATGGCAATACAAGTTACCACCCAGTTTTCTTTGAACCATCCTATTCATCAGACAAGGACCCTCAACCAATGAGGATGACCCTCTTAGATACTAACAACAAGAATGGAAATCAACAGGGTGTTTGGACGCAAGCGTACTCTATCATCCCCGCTAGTTTTGTTGTCAGTAGATGGACTAATGTGGAAACAATGGGCGCTGCACACCTGCAAAGGGGCCCCAAGGGCCCTTGAATGGGTAGACAGGAAAAAAGAAGAAGGGGGTTCATAATGGGGCAGTACAAGGGAGGGGAGGGTCTAGAGACAACTGTCTGGACTTATTGGTCTGATAACTGTCTGGACCTATTGGTCTGATCATTTCAGAATCCCTCAATACAGGATATTAGGAATGCTACCTAACCCCTAAAAAAGAATATGTAAACCTACATATCAGGCCAGAAATAACTCATTTATGTGTAAGCTATTTAAAATTTCAATCTTGTGTGCCGTGAGCATTTTATATCAAGTGGATTTGGTACCTTACAAATCTTATATTTTTATTATTATTACTATAATAATTCCATACATATCTATATTCTTTGCTGTGTGTTATACTAGGACCAAAAAAAATTGCACATTATTTATGAGCTCCTACTGTCTACTTATAATTAAAAGCAAAAGTACCTGATAGAAATCAATCAAGCAAGCAAATATACATGCCAAAGGTATAAGTTTTGAGTGTCCCTTGACCGGAATCATCACTGCCCTGGAACAAGGCCTTCTTGAAAGACACAACTGATCTCCTGTTAATCATAAATTCTCTTTTTTTTTTCAAATACAGTTGGGCACATATGTGCACATATGTGCACTACAAAAAAAGATATTCAATCATTAATCAGGTTTTCTATTGTCTACTCTTTCTTCAGAATCAAGCGATAAACGAGAGTTGTTCAGGAGCACGAACAGGGGCAATTCATCACTCCAATAACACAAATATGCTTTGCTTTGGAGTGTATTGGTAGGAAATGATTTGATCAAATGCAGTTTCTATTCACAACGAGCATCATTAATCCTTACTCAAGTAGGCAGAATAAACAAAACTGGAGAGAATAAATCTACTTGCGATTGTCTAGCACTTCAAATCAAAGCTTGTTCATGAATCTTCTCCAGACTGAGAGAGTCATGGGTTCCACCTCAAAAGGGTATCTCAGTTATCCAGTGATTTTTAGTCCATGCCTGATGCTTCTCATTGCTATAGTGTTGGTAATGGGTGGTGAGAAGGGGGCAGTATTTTTTGGTGACCCCATGGTGAAAAGTACAGAGTGAAAGAGAAGAGAGAGAGAGATTGGGTCGTTGCACTATCAACTGTTTTTTGCACATGCATGTCAGCATTCCTGCGGAGGAAGAAGAGGCGATTGAAGAGCCACTTTGGGCTGATTGACAAGTTTCTCCCAATCCCTTGGGCAAACCTTTCCCCCTTTTTCAGGCCCCTTTATTTTCTTGCATTCAGATCTCTCACTGTCTAGCAGTTGACTTAGGACGGATGCGCTGGGCTGGGTTCTCCAACTGACCAGCATCGCACTTTGATGGCTAGGGTGTCATTGGTCAGAGAAAGAGAAATAAGGTCGAGATGGGACTGAGATCATAAGATGGAGTCTAAATCCTGGGTTTGCAGACGACTTGAGTGTAACAATCAAGCCCTAAAGTTCCCCAGGAATGTCTACAAAACAGGACATAACAATGCCTCAATTCCTCTTTTGGCTACCTGGTGTTTACATACCCAAACAAAGAGACACACAATACAACCCATCTGGAGTATCCCCGCTTTTAAATAATTGCCATTGCTTTCTTCTGCCTGGACAATGCAACACAAACCAATGCAACACAAACCAATGCCACCAAAACCAGTATCCCCTTCAAACAAAGCACACAAACATACAACCAGCTATTAGAGTGAAAGCACTACCCCACAAAAACACACCTAATCTGGACTCAAGGAGAGGACACTGTAGCATACTGCGCTTCAACTTGGTGTCGTATTGGTCATTCTCTTGCCTCTCAATTCTCGCTACCCAAATACGCAATTTCGCCAACAGATGGCGTTTGTCATGCAAACCACGCATGCGCAGTGCTGACAATATCCCGATTGGGTCGACAAGTGTTTGTCTTTTTGCATTGAAAATGTACACGGGTATTACAAAAATCCTTGAGTTTGCGTTTAACCGACATGTTTGAAAAGATACCATCATGATTTATTGAGACAATTGGTTGCATTTTCAAAATTTGAGTGGTTTATGTCATGCGATCCAAAAATTAAGCATTTCAGCACTCACTTTATTCATAAGCCGTAGTATTTCAATACGGACCGGAAGTGAAGTTAACAAAGATGCGGACCATTTCCATGCATAATATTGCCCTCTACGTCGAAAATTGCATATTTGAGGTAGCGAGAATTGAAAACTTTCACTAATAGATGGGCGAGACATAGTTTAAATAAGCAGTAGATAGAAAGATTTTACTCTGCGTGGATTAACAAAACAAAATCAAACACGGTGTTTAGCGTTGTGTATCCATTCTCTATGTTTCTTACCTGACTGGTGTCTCTACCCTAGAGACAAAATAAAGCATGTTCCTGTCATCCTACCTACATAACAGTAGTATCTCCTAAAAACATTTGAAAACACAGTGTGTCCTTTTTGTTCCGTCACTGCCCACAGACTGCTTGTCTCCAGGTGAGTTTGACTTTTTGAAAAGCAAGCCATACAGAAAGAAAAACATGCTTTGATAATCCCATTTCAGCTTTTCTTTATTTAATATCTTGGGTGGTGGCCCATTTATAACCCAGCAATTGGTCACCTAAAGATCAATGCAATGCTCTCAAAAGTGCAATGACATTCAACACTTTCCCTGACTTCTATAACTACAAATCAACAATGTGTAAGCAATTCATCTAGAGTTTTAAATGATAGATCATCCAATAGAGAACGATGAGAAAATACATATTTCATTAACAAATTCTCCTTTAAGAAAGCATGATATTTTTTTTTTTAAAGTAAACAAAACTAAAGAAAACTACATGTACCCAGCAAGAAAGGAAAGGAATTTTTTTTTCCAAGAGTGTACTTATAAATGCCTAGCAGGGACGGTCACTTTTGTGAAACATCGCCTAGTACAGAAACTCTTGTTAAGATTAAACTGAGGTACACCACTGATAAATCTAATTCTAAAACAATGTATTCCATATGAAAATCTGTTAAACAGTAAATATATATTAATCACTCCTAAAATGTATTTCTTGATTTAGCTATCAATCAGCTTACATGAAAGATTCTTCCCATATTAAAAAAAAAAAGAATAAAAATCTTTTCCCATGTAAACAAAAATAAACATTAAAAAAACAATAACAATTGTATTCTGTACGCCATAATCACATATGTATGGAAACATGGAAGTGAAAAGAAACAACTTAAAGATTGGTCACAACCTGTCGTGCCCTCCGTGCGTACATGCATAGTAGAGAAATTTTTTTCTAAGCACGTTGGAGCATAGTATTATGAAGAACCAAGAGATGCTTACAAGACATTTGGTCAAATTTAATACCCCTTGACTTTGTTATGAAAATCAAGATCTGTCTGTGAAAGGCATACTGTATACGCCATATATTTCACAGGGTTTTTATTTTCGCGAAGGGCCGCGAATTCAACAACACGTTAAAATATTGCAAACATACATACTGTAATGCATCACACATGGCCTACTAGTAGTGCAGTAGATATTTGACTTGGCACCCATACACAGATGGCCAGCTTTGTATTCGATCCCAAATGTAACCACTTGCAAAATAGTCGAGTTAGTCCTATTCACGAAAATTTATGTCCGCAAAATATATGGCGTATACAATATGTACTTGTACATGCACCCTCACAGTTGTTAAGTGATCCTTTGAAGAAAATGATTTGTCAAATAGAAAACAAATCATACATCTATTTAATCTGTTCCAGAGGGAAAAGCAACACCCAAGTGAAATAGTTTAAATGTTCATTGTCTACAATTTTCAACAAATAAATGAATCACAAGGTAATTTTGTAGTGTCCCATCAACATTAAAACCATTAAAAGTTAGAAATGACTGTATTTTACTGCGTTTACTACTTCAGTGGCAAATTCCACTACACAATATATATTTTTTATTACAGCTTCCATTGCATTCAACCCCTGCATTCTGATGCCTTCTTTTCTCTTCAAATCTCCTACTCAAAACTACCTTTATGTATAACTTGTGTATTATACAAGTCATACTCTGTATTTGTATAAGATTTCTAATGATGACCAATAAATCTGAAATGTAACAGCAATTTTCTTCTCTGGAATGTTAATTTGTTTGCTATTGCAGAACGAATGAAAATATTCCTCCTTACTTGATTAATACAGACCCGTGGATAATGAAACTGGATATATTTAAACCGAGACAGCGTGCAAAACAAGCTCGACCGAGAAACAATGAAACATATCAAAGTCATCACTCATTAGCACTTAAATAATGAAATGTAATCACTATCTTTATTATCATTTATAGCACTTCATATGATGTTTGGATATCTGCTTGTGGTTATGCCATTTGTTTCTGTATTGATTTATCAATGGGTTAAATTACAAAAGATATAGGTATCGAAAACAAGCTGCTGAAAACTGCTTATCCAATAATAGCGAGCCAATAAAAATGGAGTCAAAAGGGGCCCTGAGCTGAAAAGATATAGGTAGTTGAATGTTCTACAGGACAGTACTATCATACATGTACATGTAATCACAGATACATGTAGGCAGCTACATCAATTCAAATATAATTCAATATTACTTTAGAAATACATTGCAGCATGTTTCATATCACAATAAGCAAGGCTATAACAATCACACATCACTCTTACTTTAAGTTTGTTACTAGTTTGTCAATCTGTGTTCATACCAGTATTTATTTTGACAGCGTAAGCCATTTGAATCATTTCATTCGGATATTGCACCTGTTTCGGGGAGAAATAAATGCTTGCCTGTCTTTTCTGTCTTTTTGAAACTCAATATTTTTTTATTTCATAAATTTCAAAGTTAAATCAAATGGAACAATGTTTGGATGAAGATGAAAAATTAAAAAGGCACTAAGCCTGAAAACTTGTCTCACAAATTTATGTTTGAGATATTTGAAGGAAGCTACTGGCACTGTAAAGGTTAAAACGTGCTTCTTTACATTATATTTGTGATTTGAAATGACAGATGTCCCTCAGTCTAAGTCAGAGGGAAAAAGGATCTGATAATATTTTTAGTAATATGTTAGAGAAATTTACTTCCCGTGAAATTATAAACTTTAGATTAAATAATTATACAGTGTGATTCAATACAAAGAAAACCCAGATTCAACCCTGAATATTGTAGCAATCAGTACATACATATTTATTCAAAGACACTCATATTTTAGCCTAGAATGTTTCCTTTAATTTGACACATTGATCATTAAATTCTGACCATTGACAGCTAAAGGGAAATACTTTTCCTGATTCATGTCAAATCTGCCTCTGCCCAAGTTTTGAATGAAATGGATGGTCAACCCAAGGTTGGATGAATGATCTACATTCCAAACGTGAGGGCTCTCACAACTAATGAAGATAACTCCTGAACACCTATCAGCCCAAACTTGGGCAAAGATGATTTTCACATGATTTAAAAAAAAAAAAAAATAACCAGTGCTCAGTCAGCATAAGTTACAAAAGGAATTATAACTGCCATAATTGGTAAACTTCAGATGTGAAAAGGATTGTAATTTGCTTTTAAGTAATAACAACAACAATTTTTTGGTTTTTTTTTACTAAAAAAAAACAAAAACGGGTAACTTTCAAAATCATGTTTTGACCATTACGAGAACATGTACTTGTATCAATTTCTGAATAGCTCCCTCTGCAACAAAAGCAAGATTTCATTTCTTACAAAGGAATTATAGAACTTGTGACCTTGAAATTTCATAGGCAGTGTCTACAGGATATCTACTAAACCTGCACAAAGTTTTGCAGAATTTTGTGTAAGTCTGCAAGAGGGATAAAGTACCAGAAGATATCGACAAACCATTGTTCCTCTACAGCTGTAATTTCACAAGTTTTGCAATTTCATCTCTACAAAGTGGAATGCCATTGATCCCCACTAAGTACATTTTGACTTATATTACAGTGTACTTCATAATTTAAGAGACATTCCAATATGGTTGAAGTACAGGACAGCCATAATTTAGAAAGAGAAACTTGTGAAGACAAGAAGACATCCCAGTACAGATCACTGTGGCTTGAGGATTCTCTGAATCTTGATCAGCGTCATCATCCATGATTGATCACTAATGAAACTACAGATCATTCATCATAAATGCTAAGTCCTAAGTCCTTAGTCAATTCTTATCTTTTATCAGATTTTTTTCCTTCAACCTCACCATTCTTTTTCTCTCATTATTCTGCTTTTATTAAAACCAACGAGACAATCGTGTACTAGACTTTCCCATTAATAAACTAATGTTGAATCTTTGTTCTGGTGATGGAACTGCATGTTTAAAAAAAAACTAGCTGGAAGTAATTTCAATTATCTACCACTGATGGGTTGTAGATGATTGAAGATGGGTCGGTGAAGAAGCAAAATAGAAACAAAACTAATGAAATTTGCGAAAATCATAATCGCTCAAAAGCACAGGAGTGTACATATGAGACTGCAGTTTCTAGTTGTTGAGATGACTAGCTTAATTTATTTCTCTTACTTTGCTCACTGCTCGGGTATTGATTTGTTTGGCAGAAATCATTTTACAGTCCTGACTCCTGAACGTCCAGCATACATTTGGTTTGAATCAGTAAAAATGTCATTTTCAATCACCAAAGCATTCAAGATAGCTTTTAAGTATTATTTGCTGACACAAAAGTGTAAACAGCTCTAAACTGAGAAAAAAAGGGTACTAGTAAATGACATCCTTCAAACAAAAAATTCTTCTGAGAGCAATTTCACACTAATGAATATAATGTACATGTAGGGAGCTATATTGGTGTTAACATGGAGCTAATGCCTTTTGGCATTAAGAAGACAATATTCACATTTATTTAAAATTTGCAAAAGTTTCCAGTAATCATCATCGAGTATCATTACAATATCCATCAAATTTAGGAATGTAAAGACCTGTCTCTATTTGATCTTCTTTGGAGTCTCTATTTGGGCTATTCAAAAGTTTAAAAAAACACCCCGTCATGTGGGATTGCCAGGCCCATTACTCATGCACATGGCTTACCAGATGGTTACAAACATACTATAACTTACAATAACTGTTATAAGCTACTGAAATCCTTGCATCTGATTGGCTGAGAGCAAATTTGTCAGTAAAAATCACTGACAAGACACTTGATGAAATGTCCCCCAGCCTGCCAAAATTCATTTTTCGGGGGGGGGGGGGGGGGGAATATGTAGGAATCATCATCCATTCATTAAACACACATACATGAATACACTGTACATACATAAATACAAATGCATACACATTCTTGTTTTCTCTAATCATTTTATTACTTACCAATTTGTACTACTCTATATTTGCCACTGGTTCTTATTTGTTTTTTTTCTATTGGCTCCACTCCTCACATCTCACAATGACCTCAAACTTTTTAACACACAACAGAAACATACTTGATATCGCCAATAAAAATGACATATTGGAGTGTTTGCGTTTTGCAATATACAACTTATATACAGAGTATTTCAATGGTAAGGCAGCTCAAAGTGACTAGAGGAAGTTACTACTGTATCAAAATTAAAGGTCATTTCACTCTAAGACACCATGGGGGTGTTTCATAAAGCTGTTCGTAAAGTTACAAACGACTGGAACATGTTCTTGAGTGCTATACTAATCAGATTCTCAATCACTTAGCACAAGAACTGATCACAAGTCGTGCGTAAGGTCGTGCGTAACTTACGAACAGCTTTATGAAACACCCCCCCAGGTGACAAATTATATCATTCTATTTGATTCTAGGACAAATACAATCTGAAATGCCTTATCCGGACAACCAAGGGGGGAGGGGTAGGTCATTGTTAAAGGGTAATCGTCCTGGGATAACCGTCCCTGGGGAGCATTTCATCAAGTGTTTTGTCAGTGATTTTTACTGACAAATTGGCTCCCAGCCAATCAGATGCAAGGATTTCAGTAGCTTATAACAGTTGTCGGTAAAAATCACTGACAAAACACTTGACGAAACGCTCCCCATGGGTTAAGTGTCCTAACACAATTCAATTGCATGAATTTGTCACAATGTCAGGCAAGCCTTTGCAAGACTATTTGATCACCAACGAGCAAGTCAAACTGATTCTTACCTTGCCCATATGATCCTTGCCTCTGGTTGTACCCTCCATATCCTCCTCCTCCTCCTCCTCCATGATGAGGAGCAGGACCCAAGATAGACTGGTCATTCCTGCCCTGATTTGAACCATGCCTGTCAAACAACAAATAAACAACAAAGCTTAATAGAGGAATGGTGCCTGTGAAAAGAAAATGCTACACACTAGTTATTAACTGTATGGTTTCTTTTCCAAAGTGCTTCACATCTCCACTCCATAAGGAGTATTGTTTGTCTACGCAACATGCACATGCTTTCATGCAGGGTAATGTCAAATTAATTCACTTTCAAACATAACCAGGAAAGGTTCCTGTTTTCTCCTGGATCCAGCATGACAATACGAAGAAGTGTCTTCGCTGAAGTGTCATGAGAGAGGATAGAATCTGTACCAGTCGATAGACACATGTTCAGTGATATACATGTACATCCATTCAACACAACATTCCACAATGCTTTTATTCCAATCTCCATTATGCTGCACAGCTGACTTGATTGGGAAAGGAAGGATCCTTAGAGAAAGAATCAGGTATAGTCTGATTATGTTGCTTCATAAATTGAACCACTGTCTCCGTAATAGTATCACTGTTCACTGCCACTGGACTTTTTGGCATTTGATTACAGGTGCATTGTTGCTCTCCACAGGTCCTAAAGTCTAAAATTTTTATTTTTACAAAAGAATTCGACTGGGGAAAAGGGAATAATCTGAGGGAGAAAAAAATAGACAGAATGGATATTAACAGATGATTATAAATGAGAGAACAAGAGAGAAAGGATGATAAAAGTAGATGAAATGGCTAGCTCCGCAACCCCCTCCCACTCAGTGGTCTTGCTCTTTCTCCTTTCATCCACTTAGAAACAATGTAGTAAGACCAGTGACCCTTTATGGCTGAACCCAGACTACACCTCTACATGGATACTTTCACCTAAACTGAAGCTGTCATTTCAATTGTATAAGATCAACATAAAATTTGGTATGAAACCTGCATAAACATCAAAGGATAACCTTTATTTGTATAAAACATGAGTGGAAACATGAGTGGTGTTATTTTATCTGCATGACACCTGTATGAAATGTATAAAACTGTATGAATATATGAAATGTATAGTATGAATTCAACTCTATGACACCCTTATGAAATCAGGTTATTGTGTAATCTTCCAGAGGCATACATGGAGAGAAATAACCTCAAAATCACACATTCAGCAGAGAAAAGCTTCTGACGTATATTTGCTAAAGAAGGAGAAGAAAACAAATAAGATGATGAAAAATCATAAAATAGCAACTCTGTGAAGAGGCCACTGCTGACTGTAAAAAACAGATAAAGGGTCTTGCAATGAAACAAAAAATAAAGAATATGAACTTGGCCCCGGATTCTTGGACTTGGCTGAGAGAGAGAGAGTGATATATCAATTTCACTACTGGTTTTTTGCATTTTGCCGTCTGCAATGCAACATTGTTCCTTGCGCTCCAGTGTTTCATAGGCTTTAATACCGCTGACATTCCAGTTTTCTAGCATTCCAGGAATTTCTTCCTACCATGTACAGATGTACCCATTTTTACATTTTGGTTCGAGGCAGACAACTAGATAAAATATCTTGCATAAGGACGGAAGCACTGGGCAAGGATTTGAACTCTTGTCCTCTTGACTGGAACACAGGAGATTTGACTTCTGTAGTTAGTTCCTTACCCCATAATCATATCTTATACAACATCTCACTCTGAAATAAAAAGTGATAGTTACCAACTTGTAAAGGATACCTTATAGATATGTGAGATATATACGTGAGCAAGCTTCATTAAAACACATTTTCACCACCCTGCATCTCCAATCTTCAATAACACTTCCTCTTACACATTCTTATCAAATTAAAAGATCATGGATCTTAAACTGTTTGGCTTATCTCCCTATTAAAACATTCTTCTTATCTGGCTAACAGCTGAAATATTCCTTAACCTCTCATATGATTCCATTTCCTGCCCCTCCTTCTTCCGTACCTACACCCTACCATACTATTACACCTCCTTGACAAACTTGTATATCTCTTCACTAATTCCAACTATATCAAGAACCACTACTGCGAGAACCCCTACCCCAAACATTCCTTGATTGGTTGTACCACCATACATGTACCACTGTCAAACCCCCCCTCCCCTCATCTCCCCAACTCCTCACCTCCTTCCAACACCACTTTTTCCACAACCTACCTTACCCCTTACTATACTACCAAACTACCTTGACAAACTTGCTTGGGGCCGGCTTAGGCATTCTGGCATGGGATAAGCGCTAGGGAGGAAAGACTGGCCAGTACAGGGCGCAACACCTTGCTGGAACAGGGAGAGAGGCTTGGATGCACTGTAGGGATCCACAGGTGCAACTTGGGGTGCAAAGGAGGGGTGCGGGACTGCACCCCCTTCCAAGAGCTGGTTTTTCCATTTGCTGAAGAGCTGGGTAGCACCATAGTACTCTTGGACATCTTGATCTCTGAGTGGAAGGAACAGGGTTACATGCATGCGAGTAGGAAATATAAAGTATGATGAATTTAAGCCCATCTGTGTTTGGTCAAAGATTATATAGAATTTTAGATCGAATTTTGCCACCATACAGATTCAAGTACCCCATCATACATTACACATTTTTGTTCATGTGTTTATGATTGAAAGCATAAAGGTAAAGCCCCTACTGCACAACGCGTGTATGAATACATGTTGGTTTAATATCCGTTAAACTGAAATCATTTGTCTTCAAAGACAACTAGTTTAATCGACAAAATTGTGCTTTATATTCAATTAGTTATCTTCTTCTCATTTGCTGCTTTTGTCATAAAAATATATGTTCAAATACTGCATTTGACACTGTGGTGTACAAACATAATGAATACATAGGCAATTAACTTTTTGTGTAGAAATATTAAATATAGAAATAAAAATTGTGAATATCAGAAGATGAAAACACAGAGAAACTATCATCATCATTATCATCACAAATATAAAGTATTTCATATCCGAATAGATGCATGAACAAAGTCAACACATACTGGTTTGGGGTTTTTTTCAATTGAAGTTGTGTAGCATCAGTATAGAAAAAGAACGATATGTATGCTTTTTTAGATGAAAAAGGTAAGAAATGACAGAAAGTACAAAAGGAAAAGTAAAAAAAACAAAAACAACTAAACAACTAAATTTTTTTATTTACTTAACATAGGAGGAATTATGTGGACAATAAAGTCAATTTAACAATGATGAATTAATGTAGTGGGTGAGATCACCATGTGAATTTCAACAACAAAAAAATCACGCAATACATGAAATTGCTTAAAAAGGGGGAAAAAGGAACATGTGACATAATACATTATAACAGTAATATAAAAAATGTGTAAAGCCTGTTGCAATGCGATGAAAGAAATCTTCTGGAAAACTGATTAGACACATTAAAAAAAAAACCAAAAACGCATATGTGGGGGTTGTATAATGTTGAACTCAAAATATAAACATGCATGTACATGTAAGAATACAATAATAAAGAATAGAGTAAGTATATATCTGAAAAACAATCAACTGTATTGAAATGCAAGAAGGAAAAAAAAGGGCATGCATGCAAACAACTTAAGATGTTTGTGAATGCTAAGAATGTAGGTGTTATGAAATAATGACAATATATGAAGAACTTCTATCACATTTTCATGAACAAAGTACTGATTAAAATTGAAAACATTTTTCAAATTGCAAAATCCATGTAACAATAAAATATAAAAATATATGCATAAATTAATATATATATATATATATATCTGGAACTGAATTTCAGAAGACATCTGAACTGTAATGTATGAACAAATAAATGGCTTGAGCATTAAACACTTGTAAAAAACTTGAAATGTTGGTAAGGAAAAAGGTAATCAAATTATTAAGATTTTTAGCATGATTTCAATAAATAAAAAGAGAAAAATAACAAATTATTGATTAAAACTTATAAACATTGTTCAATTTTCCAATCACATACAACAACAATAACAACAATCACATGTAACAATACTTGCATAAGTTAGTATATGTCTGGAATTGTATCATGAAAAAAAGGTAAAAATAGCTCACAAAAAAAAATGGAAATGTTTTTGAATGTCAAGAATTAAGGTGTTACTTATGTAACTAAAACACTTGGAATTTTAGCATGTTTTCATTAAAAAACATAGCACAAGACATTCATTAATGCCCCCAAAAATGTTACAAAATGCAAAATCACAATAGCAGATGAATGAATAATTTTTTATTGTTGCACTAAACAAAATGAACAAAGTACATATTTGTACAAAAATTTGAAGAAAGAGAAATAATACAATAAAATCAAAAGAAGATTAGTGGAAATTAAAATTTATGTAAGTGATCCACTTATTAGAAATGAAGATGGGCTGGACCATTCTGACAAATACCTTGTTGGGAAATAACTCGTGTCAAATCCATGCCTTGAGAAAAAAATGATTGGAGGGGAATAAAGGATGCATGGAATAAAGGAAGTCATGCAAATTAAGTACACAAAACAAGTGAGTTAAGCCAGAACTTTAAAGGGTGGCATATAAAAGGTGTTTGTGAATGAATGCTTACTAAAATGTCTAATTGCAGTCAACCACAGAAGTAGACATGTGCATACATGTATAAACATGAGTGCACATAAAAAATGTATGTTTCTTGCCAGTAAAATATAAAAATTTACTGTGTTTTTACTGTATTTCATCATCATCATCATCATCATCATCATCATCTTCATCATCATCATCATCATCATCTTCATCATCATCATCTTCATTGTCATCATCGTCAACATCATCATCATCATCATCATCCTCATCATTACTATTATCATCATAACCCTTACTATCTATTCTGCTTACCTGATCATCCTCTGAGCAGCACTGGTATCCAGTCCATCCCTGTACCCGCTGTTCCTCTGGAAACCCAGCTGGGGTCTGTATCCATCCCTTCCACCACCACCACCACCACCAAAACCACGTCCTCCACGATATCCTAGTCCTCCTCGCCCACGGCCACGACCACCTCGGTACCCATTGGCATTCAGGAAGTCCTCTGGCTTCAGGACCTTGTCTGGTACCCTGCAAAGTGATACAATGATATACCATGGTTAGCATCAAAGACTGAAACTCCAGATACACCAAACAATATCTCTGTTTATCTATTTACCTACTCTATTCAATTAAAAAAAAAAAATTAGAACAGCTTTTTCTCTAGACATGGACAAGTTGGCACTTTAGTTCTCCCACACATGTCCTTTTCACTACTTGGCATTTATAATTAATGTGTAAATGCAAATTACGTATACATACAGCGATATAATATACAGACTGAGATTGTCAATTTCATGCAATATAAACGTTTCTGAGGCACACCGTATGATCACACATATTTACTTCCTTTGAATAAAGAAAAAAAAATTAAATAATAATACTACTACTTAACATTCATATAGCGCTTAATACAATGTTTCTAAGCGCAAGAGAGAAAAATAAAGAACATGGAAGAACAAATACAAACATAAATTAACTACTAATACGATTGCCTAATAAGATGAGTTTGAAGAAGTGTTTTGAAAGATTCTATGGAGGAGGCATCACGAATGTACCATGTTACCATTTTGCTTCAACTTAGATCTTAAAAGAGTTTCCCCCTCCCCCCCCCCCCCAAAGGAAGAGAAAAATTGTACAACTCTAATCGAAGAAATGAAGTTGGTAATACAAAAATTAACGAGCTGCCTATGGAAGACAGGTGATCCCTGTATTAAACCTAGGAAAATAGGACAATATGGTAGTCAATGAGTGAACAAGGTACTCACTTGGCTCCAGGTAACCTCTTCGCTTCAAATATGAAACCTTCTGGGTAGGTCGGGTCACGGAATGTCACACTGATGGAGAGAAAATAAATGTTAGGTCAGTTTCATAGTAACAAATGATTACCAATAAATGTAATAAATTCATTCATAAATCCAGTTCTAAATGGTGCAAAATATGAGTTTAAAGGCAAGTAGGGTGCAAAAAATGAGTTTAAAGGCAAGTAGGGTGCAAAAAATGAGTTTAAAGGCAAGTAGAGGGCATATAATTCCTTTAACAAATCTGCTGATTGGCACAAGATGAATGCAATGAGGGAGGTACTTTTATTAATTTCTTCATTTTCTTTGCATGATTATTGACATGTACAAGATGCATATTACCTAAAAGTCAGAAGCTATGTAAAAATTAAATATGCAATTCGAAATTCACACTCTGTAAAAATATGAGCTTCTCATGATACATGAAGGTATTGGATCCTGTAGATTAAGTATGAAATCACGATGCACATACTGTTTGCTAAAGCTTTCCTAGCAATTGAACTCTTAAAAAAGTATCATCAATTGATTGTGATTATGAGCCGTTAACGTAGTAAAGTGAAACCGTGTCATTCTCGCTTTAACTGACGAGTCACAAAAATGGTGGAGTTGTAATCCAAATGATACATACCCCAGCACATAGCTCTCTGGAATGTCTCTCAGTTGAGGTACTGGTGACCGGTGAAGACTATAAAGTCAGGAGATAGAGAAAGAGAGGAAGAGATTGAAATAAAAAGAGAGAGTGAGAGAGGGAAAGAGGGTGACAAGGAGAGAGCAAGAGGGAGAGGGAGAGAGAGAGGTGAGGGATTGTCAATTGTTAATTTCCACGTACATTGATTACCATATTGGGTCGTGAAAGGAACATATGCATTTCTGTCTTTAACAGAAGTTTACATATCAAGAATTTTTTTGAAAATTACAAGCTAATACTTTGCTTATGTCAATTTAATTCTGGAAACATGCTTAAAGAGAAGGTTGAGTTCTAGGAAAGGTGAAAACTAGTTTGTGAGCTCTCTCATTCCTTTTATGTCAGTTTGGAAGAATATCATAATAGAAATGTCCCCTGAAAAGGATTTTTCCTCAAATGCCCTCATATTTGAAATATGACGAGAAATAGCTGAAATGTACGGGTCAAACAATCATACCACATATTTGTGCAGTCCCATATACCCATATCTGTGTGAAGTAAATGTGCTTTTCAGCAAGATTGTGTCAATTTCTAATTATTTTAATGATTCCAAAACCTCACAGTATACACCAATTCTTATGTAGACAAGATCAACCTTTCCCAATTGCTTTTAGACAGTTTCTTTCAAAATGTAATGGCATGACCAGAACTCAACTTTATCTTTAATAGATCACAGATTGTGGATTTACCTAAATATCATTTTATTTCATTCAGGAATCAATAGTAGATCTTTTACGATTTAAGGAATTACTCATTACAGTTTTACATATTCTGATTTTGTTCTATATCACCAGTATTGTGAGAACTAATTAGTTTGTAATGATTTTATTTTATCTTATCCATATATTTTTTTTAAACATTATTTGACCTTATCAAAACACAGTTGTATATTTTCAAAGCCATTTAAGAGTTCTGCAGACTACTTGTTATGTCATTGTAATTACGCCTAACTGTAATCAATAAAAAGAATAAGTTCTCTGAAATGGCTTATCATAAGCCTTAGTAATAGAAACAATAGACATGCACAATCTCTACAGATATTTTTGAATTTGGGTATTCTGTCTCAATTTTGTATTTTTTTTGACATTCAAGAATAATTGTGTCCTTTTTCCTATCAGGCTTTCATACATTAAATATTTGGTAGAGCAGTGGTGTTGTAAATATGAGGTTCCAGTTTATACAGAACTGTAACTGTATTTTCTTAAATTGGCCGATGACTTATGGTGAAATTCATATGTAAGAGTGACCATACTAAGTAACAAAGAGGTAATCATTCTACTCACTTTCCAGGCAGAGTAACAAACTCATCCTTGCCAATCTTTCCTCTCACTCCATTTGCAAGTGAGGGGCACATTTCGGTATCAGGCTCCGCCTACAGAGAGAAGGAAGAGGATTCGAATGATTATAGGTTGTACCAACAATTTCCATATATCAACAACAATGGCAGCAATGACAAAGCTCTAAAAAGAAATGCAATTTAAAAAAAAAACATTAAAAATGTTAGTAATAAAATACTTTTTGTACATGTATATAGAGGAGGGTATTACTGTACAAAATAAATCATCGAATTCATTAGTGTATCAACCCAAACAGAGAGGATTTCCCAAGCAGCAAAGCAATTGATTGATGTTTACATGTATGTTAGTTTATAATGTACATAGTTGAACAGAGGCTCTACATCTCATTAGCAGAATTTGCTATTTCCGTAGAGTCCTTTTACCAAACAATTGTAAAACAACTCTCCCAGGTGTATTTTAACTTGTTTGTTTTTTGGTAATAAACTCATTCATTCATTCATTCATTCATTCAGATATCATACTAACCAAGTGGGTTTACGAGAAGGGGAAAGATGTAAATGGTATTCTATATCGTACTCAACATGGAGTCATGTTATATGGCTTTAACAGTTTATTAACAATGGTACCAAAAAAAAAACTGGACTTGAACATGTGTCTACCCATAGCAAATATGCATGACCATGATTGAAAATAAAT
The DNA here is from genome assembly GCA_025617745.1 of Heliocidaris erythrogramma. Lineage (NCBI taxonomy): Eukaryota > Metazoa > Echinodermata > Echinoidea > Camarodonta > Echinometridae > Heliocidaris > Heliocidaris erythrogramma. The sequence continues at coordinate 33,734,449 of CM046855.1, read as the reverse complement.
ACAAGCAGATGAGGTGCTTCTCATCATTGAAGCTAATGACAATTAACATTTTATCATTATGAGGTTTTTCTTATCAACATCACCAAGGGCACCTGACTTATTTTTCAATAGGTTTCCTTGAATATAATAACCACTACTGGGTCACCTGGTGAGGGCCAAAAGGGCATAGTCGTACATGTAACATATAGCATATGATATCTAGAGAGTTAATGCCCTTCTGGCTCTCACAGGAGGAGATATTTCATGTCTAACCTCTTCCAGACTGTTCGTTTCATACAGCTCCCTGATGTAGTTATAGAGGGGGTTATGCTTGCCGACAAACAAACGGTCAGGACCATTGCTGTTTCTCTTCCCTGTGTTCATTGAGAGAAAGTGAGAGAAACATAAAGACACAAAGATTATGGTGAATATTGTTTAATGGCTGATATCATTTTTTTCTGACACAAAATGAGGGACTAATTGGTAAACATTCAAGCTGTTAAAAGATGTCTTTTTTAATCCTTTTTACTCACATAACTCTAGCATTATCAGTATTATCTTCCTCGTCATCATCATCATCGTTGCGGATAGAATTTATTTGATGTTAATTCTTGATTTTCACTTCATAGTGATGACGTCAGAATGTGTAGATGTGGGGGCGTTTGCCACGATGGACAGCAAAATTCTTCCGCGGGTGGGAAGTATAATTACCCAGTGATTCCACTGACTATTTACGTCAATTCTGTAGAAGCCCAATGTTGGAAGTGTTAATTTATGTCAATTCCGTAGTTAAGATGCTCAAGAATAGCATAATTCTTATTTTGTGATGATTTAAAGCATATCAGTGACTGTATTTGATGAGAAAATTTGTGAAATAGCTACATGGTTAGGCATTTCAAAATGGCCGCTCGCATGTACATGTATAGGCAAGTGCATAGGATTGTATATGAATCGATAAAGTACATACGGATAATAACATGTAAGGTCAGGCATATAAATGTTAGGAGGTTAATTTCAGGCAAGATATCAGTAGATGAACACTCAGTAATGCATAGGGATGATTTTAGGGGTGATATCATTTCGTTTAAGCCACAAAACTGGCATAGTCTAGGTCATGTATTTCTAACATGATTGTGGGTAGAATTTGTAAGGTTACAATCAACCTTGCCTAAGTCGAACCTGGGACCACAGGAATTGATTTGACTTGTGCAGAATTCGCCTCAGGGGGTGTAAATAGTGTATGTTTTGCATGGTTTTGTCCAGAAGGTTGATTTCACTTTGAGTTAGGCAGGGTTGACTGTATGTTGACTGTACTTGGACTAGTTAATGCATATAATATAATATAGTGTGTAGATCAAAAGGTTATTTTGGTTTGTTAAGTGACAAAGGGAGATGTCATTTACATGTCCATGAATATTGATGTAGTCAAGCTAAAGCAGATAATTGGGTTCAGGTATTTTGCTCAGAATGACAAAATTAGTATTGCTTTTCATTGTAGAGGTCTAATGTAGTCATGAATGTTACCTTGACAGAAAATACTGAATAATGCTTGGGATAGTTGATTTATAAAGCAAGGCATTCATTACTGTTTATGTCTTATTTGTTTATACACAGATTGAACCACTTCATTTCACTACGCTTTGCTTCCTGCTTTGCATCACTAAACATCATGGTATTATAACTCGGCATTCAGGACTCCTTTGTTTTTATAGTCTCGTTGGTGGATGAGGGTATTTGTGCAGCATTAACGATAACAATCATCATCATCATCACCACCATCATCATCATCATCATCACAACCATCATCATTATCACCATCACCAACATCATCATTATCACCATCACCAACATCATCATCATCATCATCATCATCATCATCACAACCATCATATATCACCATCATCATCACCATCATCATCATCACCATCATCATCACCATCATCATTATCATCATCATCACAACTATCATCATTATCACCACCACCATCATCATCATCATCATCATCATCATCATCATCATCATCATCATCATCATCATCATCATCATCATCATCATCATCATCATCATCATCATCATCATCATCATCATTATTATCATCCTAATGAATTTCTACTTACTCTCTATTGGTGTGAGATTAGGATAGACCTCAGCAAGAGTTGTTAGGAGCCTGTGCTCATCCACAAACGGTAGTAATGCCACACCTGAGATGTCATGAAAAAACAAATGAACCGGTGATAACGATGCGCATGTTTGCACAAAGAGTTCTTATGTACAGTTACGTGTTGTACCCAACTCATCGCCTGATGTTCACTAACATTTCAAGACACATGCTAAGGTCCATTTCTAAACACTAATTTAATTCAAATCTTCAACCATAGACCAAAAAAAATACTTTAACCTAAACCCAACCATATGGCCCATATTCTGAACTCCGATTTAACTTAAACCGAGGTCTAAGAGTGGTTTAAACCCAGTCTAAACCTGCCCTTTTCACCGGACATTATGAACTCCAGTTTAACTTGAACTCCAGTGCAGTCTAGACTCTAAGTGTGGTTTAACTTTGTACAGAAATGTACACTGCAGCTAGGGGTAGTTTAGACTGGAGTTTAATTTAAACCAGAGTTCAGAATACAGGCCTATGAAACCAATCCTGAAACCAATTACAACCAAGGCCCTAAAGCTTTCAGAGCAAATGTTACACCACTGTGCACTCGATCTCATATTTTCTCATTGTTGGTACTGACATAACTTTCAAGTAGTACGATTCATCTAAAATAATTTTTAGAATTTTAAAGTTTTCTATACCAGAAAATGTTCTGCGTGAAAAATGTAGTGTAACATCACAGCTTTTAAGTGATATATAATTTCATTTCTTAATTCAAACTCACAGTTCTATTCTCAAATTGAACATTTCCACATATGCATTTAATGAGTGTTTGCTGGTACAAATTCTGTACATTCTTTACCAAAAAAAAAAAAAAATCAAAGATTTGAAGAGAGAGAGAAAAAATTGTCCTTCCAAAACACGAGCCAAAAATAGGATCATATTGAATACATTTTATGTAAGAGAGCAGAATAGAAACAAAAAGCCCTGGGGTGGTATTCTGAGATTCATTTTATCTCAGATAAAATCTGAGATTTTAAGTCAGTGAAATAAAATAACCTTAAAATATTTTAAAATCGGTATTCTGAGAACCATTTCAGCGAGAGTTTATCTCATCTAAGACACGCCCATTTATAATGCCTTAACCAATAACAAATGTCGTTAAATTTCACTTTCATCATGCTCAGACAATAGAATTGCTCTCTGCCAGTCTCTTGGGCAAGAGAGCGCGAATGCGCTATTTTTACAATTTTCAATACGCGTGCATCAAAGCGCAATCACGCTTTTTGCTAAGACTTCATGAAAACGACTAGGGTACTTTCTGAGGTTTTAGAAGACCATCACAAGCATATTTTAAGTGTGATATTAGTTGGCAAAAATCTTGTAATAGAATTCGATAATCATATGAGAATGTTGCTTGTTTTTGTTTTTTTGTTTATTTTGATTGCAAGACTAACATATACTTGTCCAAATATATCGCACTTACCGTGTATCCTAGAGATAAAATAGCCCCTACCCTATTTTAAGTTTTATTTTATCTTTCCCACAAATATGATTAGCGTAAGCGTTTAAAGCTGTGCGTATCATGCGTACAACATGGATAGGCACGCAAGAGGTAGGAGATTGAGATAAAATATGAGATAAAATCCGAGATAAAATGTGGTCTCGGAATACAAAAAGATAAAATAAAAAATTTTAGAGATAAAATGATGCTCAGAATACCACCCCAGGTCAAGTTTACATAAATGGTTTAGTCCTTTCATTCACTAAAACTGAATAGGCAGGAACGTTTTCTCTCCTTTATTTTATTCAGATGTGACCTAATCTACATGAATATTGTTTGCCCCTCTATATAAATTTCCAGAATGAAATGTTAGATATAGCTTCAGAGTTACACTGTACTCCACATGCAATACCCAAATGAAATCTCCAAATAAAACACTGCCCCATATGTAGTATGCAGGTTTGAATGGCCAAAGTTCTCATAAGAGTTGAGTGTACATAAATATGAGCTATAGCATTTTGAAATATTTTCAAGCTATAACTGGTATTTTTGTTCTTGTTATGTACCCACACTGTCAAATTCTTGTTATTGTTCATTGTTATGTTCCTATAAATTAACAAAATAAAGTCTGATAGATGTATTTTATTAACATCATATCTACATTACCAAAATTTAAGCTAGTAATGGTTGTGGAATCTAACCCTACTTGCTTTAACCCAATAGAGCTGGGGAAGGGGGAGAAATCTTCCCCCTTTAAGTTTGTTGCCGTATATCTGTGTTTTTTGCTTATTGGAAGCTTTCTTCAGTTAAGACTTTAATATAACACACCTTTAGATATTAAAAGAGAAATAAATTTCAACCATCCGGTACAGCACAGCTTTAAAATATATCTAAGAAGGGGGCTGTGACGACCAAAAAACTCCTGTCCTTTTAGGGGAGAAATCTACCTTAACCCTTACTGCACTGGGCTATTTTGCTCCATGAAAATACTTTCCATTGATCTCGGAAACGCAATGTCCAATGAACTTGAAAATTTGCATGTCGATAGATCTTCACATGCTGAATCTGATGGTGTAATTAATTTTAATCAATAATGCAAATTTTTTGAATAATTAGCTAATTAAAATGCAAGCCATTGTCTATTGACAGCATGTAACTGTACAAAAAAAATGGAGCGATTAGCAATTTTAATGACATGTGCATACTAATTAGCATATAACACCCCCTAGGTATGTCTAATATGGACAAATGTGGTATCCAAACGTGCGCAAGACTTCAGGGAAAATAGTCATGAAGCGAGAATCCGAAATTGCCAGCGGTCGCGATGCAATCACCAAAAATATGGAGGGGGGGCCTACCAGGCCCCCCCCCAGTGCAGTCAAGGTTTAAAACCCGTCCTTTTAGGGGAGCAAACTACCTAAAAAATCTGTCCTTTTAAGGGAGCAAACTACCTTAAAAATCTGTCCTTTTAGGGGAGCAAACTACCTAAGAAATCTGTCCTTTTAGGGGAGCAATCTACCTAAGAAAACCCTGTCCTTTAAGGGGTGCAACTACCTAAAAATAATGTGGCCTTTAAGGGGTTAATAGAGGTGTCATATGAGTATGTTTCTACCTTGCCAAGCATACTTCTTTCCATTGAGATCAATCTGGAAGTCCTCTGGGTAGAAGTCAATGATGGGTGAATCCTAAGAACATAATCATAGGAGAAAGAATTTCATTGTACACGTGAGTCAACAAATGGATTACTCCCATCCACTTCTGGGATATCAAAAACCAGAACAATAAATTCTCATGATGTATGTGGAGAGAACAAGTTCATAAGCCTCATGTCATAGCATGTATGTCAAATGGAGGTTAAAGAGTTTTCTACTCCATCATTCTGTATGATTTTATTACATTCTCATGCCACTACAAGGTTTTTATCACAGGCAAGCTTCAATATTATAATTTTCAGGGTGAATTGAGACCTTATAACATATTCTATCAAGGATGTTAACAAACTTTGAATGAAAATGGTTTTGAAAGGAGGGGAAAAATCAGGCGATTTTCAACAACAGCAGGCTCAAATAATAAATATCAGCTTTGAGACAGGTAATGCTACATGTTGATGAAAATATAATTTTTAGTAGAAAAAAAAAACAACCCATCATGAATACTAGTCAACAAGAGCAAAAAATGTAATTAAAACAAAACAACAACAACAACAGACAAAGTATTGGGAAGAAAATATCCCAAAGCATTTGACATTTAAATGTCATGGGTGAACAGTCTAAATAACAGAAAAATTCAGCAATATATCAGGGATTAAATATTGCACAAAATGTGCAAGAACAACATGCTATGATGCAAGTATTGGATATAAAGCCCCAATGAAAGCTTGAACATTTTGAAAGGTGAGGCACAAGGCTGCTGAAAGTGCCCTTAGGGACAATTTCTTGAAAGTCTTTGCGATCGTGGTCCTAACAGAACTTACAATATTCATCATTTTTCTCCTCCATGTTTCTGGTAGGAAGTTACCACTGGCTGCAGGGAACACACTCATCAGCTGCTCAAGGGGCTTGAACTATGGAAAAGAAAGGAAAGAAAGACCAATCAGAAAAGACTTGGTGTGTGAACAACTGTATCTCATGATCCATTTTGAAGGCACAAAGAAAGAGATAAAAGTTTCTCTTCTCTGTGCACCATTGCAGATTTACATGAAATGAAAGGAATTTGTCAAATAAATCTAATCATGAATACCTCAGATCATTTCCTACGGAAGTATATTCAGGATATGCATACTCACTGTAAAAATAATTTTTTATGTATGTATATATATATATATAAAACATATGATTTTTTATCATCACAGGAGCTCTTTTAGGATTCACCACTGGAAAACAAGATTTCTTCCGAATGATTTTTATTTCTTTTAGGTCTTTTTTTTTTTAAGCCAGAGCTCTTTTTGAGCTTTCCACAGCTAAATTGATCTTCATCACTGCATATATTTGTCATCACTGGATGAACTTCAGTCAGCATTTCGTTGAAAGAACAAAAACACACAAACATAAAATATCTGCATAAACAACTTCATACTCAAATGAATGACAAGCACATGCACTTACAGGCTTTGTCCCTTTCTCAAAGTCATTGGGGAGGCTGCCTATGTCCAGGAAATCAGAAGCAAAGGGAGCGTAGTGGTAGGGGAAGTACCACTTCCAAGAAGCACACCCCTGATAGTAGTACCGAAGCACCCAACAGAGGCCCTCAACATAGCATCGCACCTGTCAAATCAGAATGGTAGGATAAAAAATAATTGAGGGGTATAAGTAGCGTAGAGTTGGGAAGGGTAGATAACTTTCTCCCCATTTAAAAAATATAAATACATCACAGTTGATCCCTATGACTTGTGATGCCTAATAATCTATTTTATCGAATACATGCACTATCAATTTGGTATGGAAACATTTGATTAGTTCTTTTTGCATTCTTTTACAAATATCTGTTACTCATTCCTATCATTTCTTTATAATGTTTTAAGAACAAGAAACAAAAATTTAAAGCTACTACATGAGAGTTTACTTCATATTCCATAAAAACACTGTATTGTCTATTAATATTTGTGAATACAAGATGAAATTGAAATGTTGATATAAATAAAAATAAAGTAAGTATCTTGCCAAAAGAATGGAACTAGGATCGACTATAGTGCAACTGTATGACATTCAGTTAAGTGTAATCACGTACTTGATTATTCATTGATCTACAAACATGACTACATATTATTGTAAATTCATATATTCATTTCATGTAGAAAGTACTTTTTTATGTATATGTATTCATGTAACATTACTCTTTATATTAATGATTATACTGTCATTTATGAGATGTGTTGTTAATAAACTCAAACTCAAACTACAGATGTACATGAATCTTAGGTTGATCTTTCAAAATATTCTTGATATTCATTTAGGGAATCAAATTTCATGTTTATTTTTTTTTTCTTGATGGACACACATATTATAACAATTACTGATCCATAATGCAGTGCATTCAATGATGGCCAAATGAGGATAAATCATACAATGATCTTGAAGGTTTTTTTTTTTAATGGTAAACTTCCAAAAATATTTCTTTGATAGACACATTTATCAATTGATGCTGTATATGTTCACCCCCTAACTACTCACGACTTTTGCGCGGAAATCATGGTCAGAAGCAGGAACATCAAACTTGTTACGATAGTAGCGCTCCTTCCAGCCATCTTCCCATAACCTGCAAAAAAAAAAATCACAATTTTACAGAGATGAGATGTACATTATACACATTCAAAATGTTGTGAAGAGATCATTGTAGACCACTATGTGTTGTTTACAAACTTGTAATGACTGAATTGTTTTCAGGAGAAACATTCATGATCGACAAACTAGATAAACCTGTCATTACATTGCAAATAAATACAGTCTCCAACTTCTTTAGTAATTTTTAAATTATAATATTAAATAAGACAATGCTACATACATGTATGGAAACCCTAAGGAAACCAGCTTTTGCTGTTAGGGTGTTCTACCCCAATGAGAGGAAAAATAAATGAATGAATAAATGACATGACCATTACCAATGTTCAGCAAGCAACTATCAAAATCACTGCTATCGTCATCCTCTTCAACATCACCATCCTCAACATCATACTCATTCTGCTTACCAAAACTTCCACAATCATCATCGTCGTCATCATAACGATCATTACTCTCATGATAATCATGATTATCATGATTACCATATCTTAATCAGCAGCAACAACATATTATCATTTATCATCTTCTTCTTCATCATAATCATCATCATCATCATTATCAACATCTTCATCACTGGACTGATCATCATCATCATCATGCCTATCATCGTTATCATCCTCAAGACCTCAACATAATCATCATGATGATTATCAGCCTCATCATAATCATCATCACCACCAACCTGACGGTATCATCCTTGTCCTCATCCTCCTCTCCTGTTTCATCTCGGCTTCTCTTAGTGCCTCTCTCCTCTCCTCCTTTCATTGAAGCTCTCAATGAATCAGCTGCATTCTGAGAAGAAATAACCCTTACATTTAAAATTATCTTTTGAAAGGTAAAAACTAGTAATGTGAATGGGATCGGGTGAATTTGCAAAAGTAATTGCTCTCTCAAATTATTTTTACCACTTATTAATCATTGTCTGCATGACAACCTTGGATACTATGGTTGAAACCCCCAAATATTTTCATTCATATCATTTCTAATGAAATAAAAACTTCACTTATCACATTGTGTGAAGTTCATTCCTCTAAAAATTGAATGGATACATGTTTCTGCAGATTTTAAATGATAAATTAAAAAATACATTATGCTTGATACTTTTGAGCGATAAAAAAATTCATTTTATGTAGTAGGAGCACAATCAATGGTAATTATTAAAAAAAAAATTATTTTGGAATAAAATTTTGAGATGGGGGGGGGGGGGGGGAGGCATTATTCAACTTCAAGTTCCAATATTTTTTTCCATTGAAAGGCAATAAACAAAGTATAAAAAAGAATCAAATCAAATAGTAGTAGTAATAGTGGAAGTAGCAGCACCAACACCAGCAGCAGCAGTAGTATAGACATTGCTATTAAAATGGAAATAGTTCAAGCCGCTACAGACCTGGTTGGCACTGTCTCTTGAAGACATCCTTGCATCCCTGCGCTGATCCAAGATCTGTTGAGCTGAACTAGATGATGGCCCACCAGTAATGGGCTTTAGGAAAGCAAGAATGTAGTTTTGACTTTTAAGCATGAAAAAAAAAAATACTACGAGGGGATATGAACTACAAGGGCCATTCCACATACAAAATTCTGCACCAATTTTTATTTGCTAATCCATCCTATATGAATCTGAATTTATTGTTACTACAAATATCTTCATCACCAGGAGCAGGACATATTTTAATACACTGATTCGGGGAGATGAACATAGAAGTGTTCAGCCGCCATTACAGGGGCCATTAAGTATGCTAAATAAAATTAATATATTCCTGCTTTAGTTCAAGGACGGCCATGCACCTGTCTAATTACATAAGACGTTGAATCATATCTTGTTATGCTCTTGGATGGCCCCCAGCTATGCTGGGCAAAGTACTACAGTGCTCCCCTCCCAGAGACCATGGAAACCAAATCACTCTATAGCTTCATTCACTGAAATTCTAAAGAAATTTCTTCTTTTTTGCAAGTCGAAGCACAAAGTATGCCAAATTCAATGAGCAATTACACTACTGACATTCTTTTTACATTTTGCGCCATCCACGTGCAAAGACATTACTAACTTTCAAAGTTTTAGTACAGTTTTCAGTGAGTCTACCTATAGCATGCATGCAGCCCAGGGATATCCCTGCCCTGTTCATCACTTTCTGGATGCACCAACAAGCATTGCCTTTTTTTCTTTCTCTTTAATTACTATTACATCTCGAATTTCTAAAAAGGTGGCAGACAGAAATATTTGATTGAAATGCTTGCAAAAAAAACATTTAAGAAGAGAGAGAAGAAAGAGACAGTAGAATTACAAGATATGAAAAAGAGAGCAAGAAGAAGAGAGAATGTGCGTGCAACAAGAGTTTCACTTACTGTAGGAGCTAGTACACCTCCTGGTATAAAAGCTGGTGCAGTTGACTAAAAATGAGAAGAACGATGTAAAAAATCAAATTAAGTCATTACCAACAAGAAAAACTAAACTGCAAAAAGCTTATCAAATGTATTATATTCGAGGCAGGGTAATGGTGATTTGAAGAAAACTTACATATACCACAATAAAAACAATGTGACATCATAATCTAGATCTGAAATTAATCAGGAATGACGACAATATCCATTTTTTTCCTTCAATAATTCTTCCTTTCAACCATTTTTCAATGTCACATTCAACAATCTACCATTTATGCTCCAGATTTTTTCTCTCAGTATCACAAATAGAAAAAGTGCCTAGTCATCCATTATAAAAAAAATTCTCAAGACTATAATAAGTGCTACTTATTGTCGACTGAAGAAAAGAAGCCCCAAAAGTGACTCAAATTATGGGACAGATTTTAAATGAACTCGCTAATCTCATTGTCTTATTCCTCTCTCTTTCTACGACCCAAACATCTCAGTGACCATTCCATTCTCTTCTTGAGGATATCATTTCCTGCTCACCCAAGTCCCTCTAGATAGGACTACAGTTCCTTCCTTACAACCATACTAGAATTTAAGGATGGGATAAGAGAAGGAAATGAAAACTCTGTGCAATAACGTTATGGGATTAAGGTATAAATGGACTCACTGCTCGCATCCTCTTATTCCTCTCCTTGTTTCTCTGTCTAAAGCCAAGCTCAGTGACCCTCCTCTTCTTGAAGATCTCGTCTTCGGCTTCACCCAGGTCGGACATCATCAGCTGGACACGGCCTAGGTTGACCACTCCGTTCTCCGTCAAGTAGCCCTATGAATGACAAAAGAAAATTGATATAAGGAAATCAAGATGACAGAATATATTTGCAATGGTAGCAATCAAATGTGTAGACAACTCTTATGAAGATGGCCAAAACAAACATTTAAAAGACTGCCTACAAACAAATTATGGATGTGTCAACTAACACAAGCAAATCCAGTAATCTTGTGAAATATGCCATCACTTATCTATTGTGTACATACACACTTCTATGGAAGTGAAAAAAGTTTCCTATGCATTGCAGTAGTGCAGCTCCACAGTGTGGAAAGAATGTATATTATAGTGGGCTATTTCAAAAGAGCAAAAATCCTGATAAATGAGCATGGATATGGAGAGAATATTATTTCATTCACTATGAAATGAGACTCAACCCAAAGACATAACTTATGCACAATGTACCGAAGATTAACATCAACATGTTCTGTTTCTATTAGCATACATACCTTTGTCTTGTAGACAGCTTTCTTGTACAGTCGTATCAGCCTGTCTATAGCTCCTTCCCTGTGAACAAGGATAATGACAGGTAAACAAGACAGTTAAATCTATGGAACAAAATTCAAAAATCAGAATTCAGATGATAAAGGAAGAAGATTACAAAGATTACAGGGGGTAAATGTAAAAAATAGATTGTGTTAATTTACTAACTGGGTACAAATATTGGTTGGAATTTTTTTCACATAATACAAAATGATTCATTGCAAAATCAAGATATCATTGTCATTTTTTATGGATGCTACTGTAGATATTAATATCTGTAATTTTACATCATCCAAATGCATTGATAACTTTAGGATACTGACCAAAACGCTGCACTTACAATGTACATGTACTTTCAAGATAAAATATTACCATACTTTATTTTTCTCAATCTGAAACAGAGGGTAGGGGTGGAGGGGAGCCATAAAAGGTATCCCTGGCCTGACCAGACATGACCTTGATGATACTGACCTGATCTCAAGCGAAGGCAGATGTGGTAAAAAGTCATTACCCACAAAGAAACACATGAAGACCCAGTCGTCAATCGCTCTCTGCAGAAAAGAGATTGAAGAAGGAAGGTGCTTGAAATGAGCATACATGTAGACCAATTATGTGTCTTATTCCTGTTCCTATTACTCAAAGTAAGATTGATGAATTTGGCTCAGCTACAAAAGTTTCAACTTTTTTACTTCAAGGCAATTCAACAGCAAATATGTTCATATAGATGTCATAAGCCAGAATTTTAAACAAAATTTGAATATCACTAAAGAAGATGACAATTAAACTTGTTTTATATACAACATTTTAAAAAATACATAATAGAGAAAAATCCAACAAGCATAACACTGAAAATTTCATCCAAATAGGATGTAAAATCAGAAAGTTATTTTCTATTTTAAAGTTTCGCTTAATTTCGCAAAACAGTTGTATGCACATCCTGCTCAGTATGCAAATGAGGGAACCAGTGACGTCACCCACTCACTATTTCTTTGCATTTTATTACATGAAATACGAAATATTTTAATTTTTCCTTGTTATAATGTGAAACAAGGTTTGATTCCTCGCTGAACATGTGTAATTGCCATTGTTGCAACCTATACACAATTCAATGAGAGCTTCCTAATTGTGAAATCTGCAGAAATTAAAATATTCTATATTTCACATAATAAAATACAAAAGAAATAGTGAGTGGGTGACGTCACTGGTTCCTCATTTCCATACTGAGCAGGATGTACATATAACTGTTTTGCGAAATTACGCGAAACTTTAAAATACCATAACTTTCTTATTTTACATCCTATTTTGATGAAATTTTTCTCTATTTATTCAAATCAACTTTTTGTTAGGATGGACTTGGCCTTTAAAGTAATTAACTACCGATTCCGAACATGTTTACTCACACCATGTATGATGAAAACTGGAAGGATATTTGATTTTGGTTTCAAGTTATAAACCAGATTCCAAAGTTCACTTACCTCAAGGTCAAAGGTGAAAGGTAACCCTGTCATCCACAGCTCTTTTTCCAAATACTGAGTAAATAAACAAACACATAAAATTGATATTCAAAATAATCTAATACTGTATGTTACTTTGAATATGAGTTGAGAATACAATTTCATTTCATAAATCATTTAAACTATATTCAACACAGACATAGAAAGTATATTGTGAATTTGATTTAAATTTGTGATGCTAATACAGCTTGCAAATGGTGGAAAGCATCTTAGCTCCTTTTATTTATCTACTGCCATGGGAATTGAAAAGTACATTGATTCAGGGATTAAAAGTGATTTTTAAAGAGCCTTACCTCTTTGAGGACGTTGAGTCTGAGGAATATAAACTCTGTCTCTGCTCCTGAGGGGACAGGAATGGTATCCAGCTGTAAAAATATGAAAGATAATAATTATAAAACATACTGCAGTACAATGTATATGTATTTTCTGATATTACAATATCTAGATCTCTCTTAAATGAATACTTAATTACTATGAATCAAGAGTCTAGGAAATACTTTCAAGAGAAAGAACATTTAACAATAACAATATCCTTTGCCAATGGGTAAAATGAAGGGAACATGATATTTCCTTGTATCCTATCCAAAATTAATACATAATTGATATTACAAAAACACATTTTGAGTGAAAAACGTTTGATCTATTCAATACAAAGTACAACTCTATAAAAAGGTGACCCTCTTCACAGTTATATTTTCACAATTGGTCAGATTTTTAAACAGAGTTTTGTTGAATACCTATAGTAAATCAGGGAGACTTTCGAATCAAACCACAAATTTTAACCAACTCAAAATTAACATCTAGGCAAAATTTGAAATAGCTTTAAATATACTTCTTCTATTTTTTCTGAAACTTTCCTAACAAAGTAGTAAATAAACATAATGTAGCATAGAAAAATCACAAGAAGCAAATTAAATCATTGCAGTATTCTACATCAATTTGTACTGTTATGTGAATGTTAATATTGACATATACATTTAAGAATATATAGTTAAGGGTGTATCTGTATATACCTCATTTGCTCTTTCTTTTGGGAGTCCCTGACACTCCTTCATTTCATGGCCTAAAAAAGGAAAGTGAGAAACACAATATTAGATCAGTATTAAAGGGACCGAAAAGTCGCCAATCGTGGTGTTTTGGAGCTTGGCCTGGCTCAAGTAATATTCAGGAATCTCAGTGCATCTTCAGTAAACGAGCACGCTAATTGCAGTGTGATACGCATTCGATCAAAGAAAGACGAACTGAACAACCCAACTGACAAAGTACCCCACCCTCGACAGCAATTTTGGTCACTGCTCCAAGATTGTTGTTATGCACGGCCTTGCAATAGGGGCAAGCGAATGAAATTTAACGTACATGGATATCGAGGAGTGGGTCCGTTTAAGAATACATACAAATATTCAACATAATATTGTTCAAATTATAATCTTCAAAATAATACACTCCTAAATATCAACATTGTCAATACATTTTCCTAATACTAGTATTTAACCTTGAAAAACTGCACTGAATATATGTACATATATATATATATATATCACTAGATCTTCGTTTGGGAGACACTTGTTTGTCTCCCTCTTTGTCCATGGTGTCTCCCTAATACACAATCCAGTGGAATATATACATATATATTTTTTCACTTCTCAAAAATACAGGCACTCCAGAGCTAATCAAGTTTGAAGTCTCCCAAAGTTATAATGACCTGAAAAAAACGAGGTGAACCATATCCATCTGGCCATATAAACTCTGCTAAAACAGCACTTGGTTTTGAACTATATATCATATATATGCACATATGAAGTCAGCTTCGCTAAAAGTCCCAGAGATCAAGAAGATTAACCCTCACAGTGCCACTAAGTTTACAAACATCTATCAAGAATACTACATGTATGTTATACGACACATTATCAGTAACAGGTATCATGCCCTTCATTGTTCATCTTCATACAAACATTGTTCCATGACATCAAACTTCACAATTCACAAACCGGTTTTGAATTTCAAACAGAAAGACAAACTTTGATTTTGTCCAAGAATAAAAGATAAAATATGCAAATAGGGCAGGAGGGAACCAAAAGGGTTAAACATGGCCTTTTACCTTCTTGGTTGCACAGCTCACAAGGTCTTCTCTGATTTGGTTTGAACTCCTCACGGATAATGGTGAAATTCACCTCATGGGTTGCAAGTCCTATGACATCAAACAAAGTTATGTTTGTTAAGTACTAGTACTTAAAAAGCTTTTAATAACAGTGATAAAGAATTTCTAATCACTTTACTTCAGAGTGAAGGGCATGTATATGGCAAATACAAACACAATGGGTTTTTTGGTTACACTCTCAGGTCCCCTCTTCTCCCATATGTACTAAGTATCAACTAGATTGTTTTGCCAAAGCATGTTGATCCCACAGCTCTTACTAGAACCTGTCCCAGTTGACCAAAATCTGTCGAAATATTCACTAGGCAAGCCCCAACAGATGTTTTATGATATTGCCACACAGTACTTAATGAATTGGCAAGACATGACTGAAGTAGCATGACAGATACACATGTATTCCACTGTTCAAACATATACATATACATGCTAAAATATCTTTGGCTTATATCACATATTACCTTAAAATACACTTCAACTTTTGAAAATCATGTACACAATCAAATGAGATCCCAGTTTACATTCATGTTATCATAGTATCAGGATTTAGCACTACTTTTAGGGTAAAATACAATTTTTAAACACATTCATACTGAAGGAAAATCTTCGAGAGAATCAACCAGGTTTCACTTACCCAACATAATCAGATCAGCTGCAAATATGAAAAGGATGGAAATAGATGATTAGGAAAAGTAAATTATTTTTATGTCTGTACACAAAATAGTATTCACGAAAACAAGGTTTGTCGCACATCCTTGATAGATTTCTTCATTCCAGGTTCACTCTAAGACATAAATGCTATAGAAGTTCACAGCTCCACAGAAGATATCAATCAATAAATCTTTATGAAAGCTGTACAGCAAGAGATTAACTGTTATCCCATTTATCCATTCACCAACCTAACATCCAACACACCCCACATAGGTCCATGGCTGTCTTTAGAAAATGAAATGCACCACGGGGGAAAACTTGCATACATACAAGTATGCTGTGAAAACAGAAGCACATGAAATATGTTGATGCTCAGTTTTCACAGTGTAACAAAAGATTATAATTCAAT
Source organism: Heliocidaris erythrogramma (assembly GCA_025617745.1). Classification (NCBI taxonomy): domain Eukaryota; kingdom Metazoa; phylum Echinodermata; class Echinoidea; order Camarodonta; family Echinometridae; genus Heliocidaris; species Heliocidaris erythrogramma. Next base: position 33,718,182 of record CM046855.1, on the reverse strand, counting down.
GCAAATGCTCAAATATCATTGATGATTCTTGCTTGAAACAGAAGTGGTAAAGTAGCAGTTAATGATTAGATTGTATGCTACTTACCGTCAGCACCACACAGACAATGGTGAGTGTTAGGATCATGGTCTGGATTGGCTGTGAATTTTAAAAAGAAGAAAGAAAATTTAACGACATCTTCAAATCAAAGGTACGATACACTAAACAAAACCAATAAAAATATATATTAAGGACTTAGTACAGTGAAACCTGTCTATAAAGACCGCTCAAGGGAGACAAGAAAAGTGGTCTTTATGAGCAGGTGTTCCTTATGTACAGGTTCCTTTAATACGTGTTTCAATGAGAAACACTTTTCAAGGGAAATGGAAAATGTGGTCTTTATAGACAGGTGGTCGCTAAAGCAGGTTTGACCGTAACATCTTCAAATCAAAGGTACGATACACTAAACAAAACCAAAAAAATATATATATATATCAAGGACTTAGTATATATACAGACCTTCGTAGTGACATTCTTGCATCAATAAACCATTTTCTGACATCAACAAAGTATTTTATTCATTTCCAAATCTTGAAAGAACCTCTTATTATTCCAGACATTTTTATTCTGTTTTTATCAAACCCTCCTATGACAAGGGCAGGGAAAACACATGGTTTTAGTATGTTACCTTCATTTGGTCAAGAACTGCATGGAAAAATAAATACATGTACACAATGAGAACCCCCCCACCCCACAAAAAAAACCCAAAAAAAACAAAAACAAAAACAAAACAAGATAAAACAAATACACATTTTACAATTTCCTAACCTCTTTGCTTCCTGATGTAGTCCATGATCTTATGTTCACCCTCTCCTGGAGTGTTAGCATCAGAAAGGATCACCTGGGAAAAACAAGAAGATGGGGGAAAACATTGAAATAAAATTTATACCAAAGTAGATCATAAATAAATTTCCATGAGGAACCCCCACTCCCTATCTACATGTATTTGCCTTGTTTCCCTTATTACAGTTGTGGGATGTTATTGAGAATACAGACTTTAAAAAAAAAGAAAAGATTTCATTGATCTCTGACCTTTGACCGAAGATAAATTTTATTCAAATCTGAACTTCGTCCTTTGGATTCAGACCTACAAAAGATACATCTGTAGCAAAAATTTGGTGATCCTGTTATGGTCACACAGACATCATTTCTAAATTCTTTTATCTGAACGATGGGGTACCATACATGTAAAAAGCATAAAATTTCCTTAAAACAAATAAAACTCACCTGAATATCTTTCCACCCGGGATCATTGTTCAGTCTCTCTGTGACGTAGTAGCGTAAGCAGTCGGCCAGGCGAAACATGAACTCTGTACCCTAGAATCAAGGCAAATAAAAATATTAGCACGATTCAGTCTCTATATAGAAACATTACACATCTTTAAAGACCACAACTATCTCCCCTTGAACAGCCTCAATGAAACCTGTATGAAAGTAACCTATACATAAAGACCAGCTGCTTATAAAGACAGCATTTCTTGTCTCCCTAAGGCTGTCTTTACATACAGGTTTCACTAGTACATGTCTTTTGGCAAGCTCAGTTATTAATCCATGATCAAGGTTGGTTTAAAGGAGGACTATATGCAATTACTTTACCCATTTCACTCTGCATTACGACCCTGATGTCAGCTCCCTATATATTTTATGTTTATCTAGAATTCATATTGTCATCACAGCAGAATGAACAACCTGCCCATCGAAGGAAGTGTTCATACTTTAGCACAGTAGCTTCATCAAATCAAGATTAATTTAATTATTTCACACTAATCATCCATACATAATACTTTGAGAACCAAGAAATCGTCACCTGCCAACTAAAACTGTCTTTGAAATTGGCAATGTTGGAAAAAAGTTTTCTTATTTCATTTATATAATTTTGTTTACATATTTGACATTAAGCAGCTAACAATAAACATGGTGACAATAATGATACATGTTGGGAAATTATAAAAATGCAATGTGAAGCTCCCATAGATGTGCTCCACTTTATTCCCAAACTGTCTTTGTAAGGTATTGTGTGTGCACCTTAGTAAGGAGTTATGGATAATGGTCTGAAACTAAACCAAAGGTACTGACTGACTGACTACAATCAAAGCATCAAAGCATATCACTACTGTAATGAATTCACTTACTGGGGTGATGCAGTTGCTATCAAAGTGACTTTCTTTGGGCTTGGGAGGAGGAAGGTATCCCCCACGGTCAGCAATCTCAGATCGTATCCTTGCCTCATCTTGTCTTTTATCCCTGTAAAGATTAAATTAATTACACAAACGCTTGAAAATATAACATCTAAAAATCCAATAAATTCATGACATGTACAGTCAAACCTGCTTTAGTGACCACATGTTCATAACGACCACCCTAATTTCCCCCGATCTTATATCACCATTTCCCACATACTGTGAGCCATGCAAACCACCCTCGGAATTTGCTAAATGGGTTACCTTCCAGGATCAACTAAGATTGTAAAAATTGAATGAATAAAAAAGATTTTAAAAAGATAAAAATCGGCAGGTTTTTTACCTTGCATGTGTAACTTGTATATATGGGACTACACAAATCTTACATTGCGTGTGTAGTCCCATATACACAAGTTACATGTCGAGGTAAAAAAAACCTGCCGATTTTTGTCTTTTTTTGTCTTTTTTTGTCTTTTTTATTCATTCAATTTTCACAAACTTAATTTATCCTGGAAGGTAACCCATTTAGCAAACTCCGAGGGTGGTGTGCATGGCTCACATTATGTGGGAAATGGTGATATTTAGTTAGATATATTTTTTTGTTGATATCTGCCTCCACAAACAGTATATAGATCCCATGTACAGCTCCGTAGGCCAGTACCAGATTGATAAGCCAAGGAGCTCGTACAGCTAGCCCCATTGCTGAACGATAATCGGCATTTGAAGCTAGAACTGACTTTTAAACGACAAAATATCAAGAAATATGACATTCTAACATCAAATCGTGGTAGGTAAATTGATACTTTTTAGCACTGTTATGAATAAAAAGGAGGAAAATTAGGCTTCTATAGCAAGTTTTATGTTTTGCTTTTGGACATTCCCATGTATTCAAAATCATGTAAGTTAGCATCTTTTCACGGCTAACCGTTTTGGGACCTCACGGTCGTTTTCCGAACGTATAACCGTTTCGATACAGCCCTTACACAAACCAACAACAATATTTCAACTGTACCAAGGAGGCAGTTCATTATTATTACTTATATCGTCTACTGTGATTTATCAACCATTTCATCACCGATCCCGATTTCAATACTCAAGTTCAGTCTACTCAATTATTTAAGAACACTCATATACTGCTCATATCTACACATTTTATTACTATTTTATTCTTAAATAAATATGAATGCACAACTATTTAAAGGTGAATACAAATGTATGTACATATAAAGAAACATGTTGGGTGAAGAACTTAATCTCCATTTTAAAGGAGCAAGAGTAATTGGGAACATGATAAATTATGAATTATAATACTTAGAATATAATCATACTTTAAACATGTAAAATAACAAGCAAAAAGGTGGTCACCGCAGCATATGATTTACATGTAAATTTGCACATATATAATACGCCCCCATTCCCTCCATGTTTTCATTATTATTACTCAGATTTCAAAACTGCCACCAACCTGTCTATGAAGACCACCTGCTCATAAAGACCGCCTTTCTCATTTCCCTTGAGCGGTCTTTCTGTACAAGTTTGACTGTATTTCATATTTAGCCTATGATTGTATTACATAGATGGTAATAGACGGTAGAAATTAACAGTGCATTGGATATATTTTGTTCATGTAGTTAATGGTACCATATAACAACTAGAAATGTGCATTGCTGGTGCCGCGCAATGCGAAATGTATCCCCCGGCACTGGCAGCGATTTGAAGGAGGGACAAAGACCCTCCCCCATCCCCTCCCTCAAACAAAAGGATGGCGTAGAAATTGCCGCCAGTGGCCCGGAATATTGTCAACACTAGGAGCAGCATTACCAAAACGATTTGTGCAGATTAGAGTATAATGCATTTTTATAGAAAATTCGGAAGAAATATGACCTCAGAGCGCACATACATGTAAGCCATCCACTAAAATATGACCTTTGATCCTATGAAAGACGGAACACTAGAGGCAGCATCACCAAAAACTGTAGAGGTGTAATCTATAATGGACCTACATACAAAATCTGAAAGAAATGAGTTAACAAATGTGTCCTCCAGAATGCATGCAACGAAAATATGACATTTGACCCTAACAACAACCTGAATATGACATTTGACTGTATAGAAAGTGGTACAGTGGGGGTAGCATCAGCAAACAATTTAGACGTGTAGGTTTCACTAAGACACATCTTCATATAAAATTTGAAAGAAATGTGTTGAGAGATATACCAAGATACATCTCCATACAAAATTTGAAAGAAATCCATCAAGAAATGTGGCCTGCAGAGTGCACTCATGCCATGCCCTGAAGTATGACCTTTGACCCTATAAAAGACGGAACACTGGTGGCAGCATCACCAAAAACTATAGGTTTTTAGATTACACCAAGAGACACCTTCATGCAAAATTTGAACGAAATCCGTCAAGAAATGCAGAAGAGTGCAAGAAATGGAAAAATGACCTTTGACACTATAAAGGACGGAACAATGAGGGCAGCATCACCAAAAATTAAATATGTGTAGATTATACCAAGATACATCTCCATACAAAATTTGAATGAAATCCGTCAAGAAGTGCAGAAGAGTGCACAAAAGGGACAAATGAGCTTTGACCCTATAAAGGACGGAGCAATGAGGGCAGCATCACCAAACAGTAAAGATGTGTAGATTATACCAAGATACATCTCCGTACAAAATTTGAAAGAAATCCATCAAGAAATGTGGCCTGCAGAGTGCACTCACGCCATGCCCTGAAGTATGACCTTTGACCCTATAAAAGACGGAACACTGGTGGCAGCATCACCAAAAACTATAGGTTTTTAGATTACACCAAGAGACACCTTCATGCAAAATTTGAACGAAATCCGTCAAGAAATGCAGAAGTAAGAGTGCAAGAAATGGAAAAATGACCTTTGACCCTATAAAGGACGGAACAATGAAGGCAGCATCACCAAAAATTATATATTGGTAGATTATACCAAGATACATTTCCATACAAAATTTGAATGAAATCCGTCAAGAAATGCAGAAGTAAGAGTGCACAAAAGGGACAAATGAGCTTTGACCCTATAAAGGACGGAACAATGAGGGCAGCATCACCAAAAATTAAACATGTGTAGATTATACCAAGATACATCTCCATACAAAATTTGAACAAAATCCGTTGAGAAATATGGCCTGCAGAGTGCACTCACGCCATGCCCTGAAGTATGACCTTTGACCCTATAAAAGACGGAACACTGGCGGCAGCATCACCAAACACTAGAGGTTTTTAAATTACACCAAGAGACACCTTCATGCAAAATTTGAACGAAATCCGTTGAGAAATGTGACCGCCAGAGCGCACACAGGAGTACACACAAGACATCTATCAAAATATGACCTTTGACCCTATAAAAGACGAAACACTGGGGGCAGCATCACCAAAATCTATAGGGTTCCAGATTTTACCAAGAGACACCTTCATACAAAATTTGAACAAAATCCGTTGAGAAATGTGACCGCTAGAGCGCACACAAACTATCCCCCAAAATATGGCCTTTTACCCTATAAAAGACGGAACACTGGGGGCAGCATCACCAGAAACTATAGGGGTCCAGATTTTACCAAGATACACGTCCACAGGAAGTCTGAAAGAAATTCGTCGAGAAATGTGACCGCTAAATACTGCCTACTGCATACTGCCGGGGGATACAATAATAGCTACATGCAAGAGACAAGTACTGGTTATAATTTAACATAAAAAGTACATGTACAGTACCGCCTTGACGAAAAGCTCAACACTTTACATTCAAAACATGCAAACATGTAAATTTAAGCCATGAGAGTGAAAACTTGAGTGTTGCCCCACCTTTTACACAGTAAAGAATGAACTGTCACAGATTGGAAAAGCGTTGTACCTACATGTTACATTTTTCTATTATCTTCCAATTAGTGGCATCCTGAAGGAACCTTTTTCCTTCACTAATCCTATGTTGGGATTAGTCTATTGTTCTTCAAGTAGCACATATTATCTATGAGAGTGTGTGTATGAAGGTGTGTGTGTGTGTGTGCCTGATAAGGTCAAAGGATTCTTAACTGTTCCTTTACACGTTACCTACAACTGCTCTACACTTTACCTTACAAAAGTGTCAGCCTACCTTTTACACTATCTGAATTTCAAGGTAAAGCTTGGAATTTTGAGCGTTGAAGGTAAGACTTTCTTTCAGGCTTAACTGTACCACAGTTAATTAAATGGCCCTTATTCTTTGTTGATTGTCCAAAACATTAAAACTGTCCGTTTAAGCAATTCTTGAGAACAGCAATGGTCCTGGAAACAGGGTAACCTGAGTTTGAGACAGAGCCAGGGCATCAGCGTCCTTTAGTAAGTTATTCTATTTATCCTCAAACACCTCATCTGTATTAACATCGGATAATAATGTCTCAGTCCCATGGAGCTTACTTGCAGGCATACATTTTGCATACTTGCTTTCTTAGCATTCAGCTCAAAAAAATAAATCAGTCTCATACCTGCTTTCTTTTGAAGCTCTGAATCGACGGGAACGCTGTTGGTTCATCTTGGCACGAGGAGCGACTCCATCAATGGCCATGTAGAGCAACCTCCGAGGGCGCACTATGCTGAACAGACGATCGATGTACAAGAAGATCTCACACATCATCTCATCTTCATTCTTTGGAGCAGGCCTACAATGTTCAGAAAGAGTCAAAAGATTAATTGTGATAATATAAGTTGAATCTACATTGAGACACCTCCTTTCCCTTCTTTCCTCATCAATTTGCCTTCTTTCTTCATCAATTTGCCATCAAGCATAGCAGAATTCAAATGAGTAACTAGTTGAAAAATAAATTCATTCCGTACATTGCTGTATATATAAACCCCTTAAACAGAGCAATTTCATTGTGAAAAGCGAGAAGAAAAATAGCAAAACAATTATTAAAGATAATTAGAATGAATTAAAAAAAACCTTCAGATAACAGAAAATTGCATACTTACTTATTCTCTGGATGACAGCATGGATGAATGATCCCATTCATGTCCAGATAGAGATTGTCAAATTCCACATCATTGGGGTTGGGCTTGGTAGAATCCACTGGAATCCTTACGCCATCGACTTCTTTCACCTACAATGTGTGTACATATATGGAATGATTAACATCACCATGTAAACGCACTTCTTTTCACAATATCTGTGAAACCTTCAGGTTCAAACTCACTGAAAAAGTCTCTGCTGTGCTTGTACAGCCAGAAATGTCCCGACATGTCACTGGCTAACGCAATTTTCAAATCCACCATACGTAAGACAAGATCGAGAGCCAAGCAGGTCGGGTGTTTGGGGGATTTAGTGCCAAAGACGAATGGCCTCACCTGTGTGCGTGGCCTGCATGGTCTTGTCTACTGTATAGTGGATCTGAATATTGTGTGCAAATGCTTTTTTAGTTATTTGCAATGATTGCAATGACAATTACCAATGATTAATCTGTCAAAATACTCATTTAGATTTAGATCTAGCTTTTGCAAAGCTAGTGCATGTGGTTTGGTGTCTGGTGGTCGGTTTGGTGTCTGGTGGTCCAGTTGGTCCACCAAATTTGACTTTTTTTAATATTTGGTGGACCACACTCAATTTTGGAGGTCCACATTAAATAATAAATAAATAAGATTTTTTTTCAACGTATAGAATTATTGTTTGCGGTATTGTTTTCCAATTTCATGACATGCACTTGATCTTTCACTTTGACATACTGAAAAAGCTGTTATTTTCGCAACTTTCGCGAGTTGAATTTAACAGCTCGAGAAAATATTGCCACTTTATTATGAATAGACATTTTAGCGATGTAATCGGCGGTCCCGCTACCCGAATCTGAACATTTGTGATTCTTACGCATGTCTGTAAGGAAATTGGGTTCTAAAAACTGAAAAAACTCAAGAAATTAGTATTTCAAGAAATTTTCAGTTTTAGATCAGGATTTTTCATATGTCGCAAGCTCAAAAGTGTCCAATCACACGTTGCAGTTAAAGATAGTAGGCGCGTGAGACGCACACGTGAATATCTCTGTTAGTCTTGAGATTTCAGTTTCTGATACCTACATGTACATGTATTTTCACTTCTTACTCAAATCATGAAAGCGAATATTGTTACCAGCTCGGGCCGCTGGGCCTTTTGATCAGCGAGCGAACATACAGCGCGCTCCCCACGGCCGTGTGGCTGAAAACTGATCTGCTCAGCCGAAAACTGCCTCGGAGACAGGGAAAATGAAAATGAATATTGCCATGGCAATTCTTGATTTTTTCTGGGATTTTTTTGTTGTTACAATAGTAACAATACTGGTTTTCATGATCTGAGTAAGAAGTGAAAATAAATATGACATAAATAGTAAAGAAATGGGATTTCGTCTTAAGTGGCCGAATTCTCCATCCCTTACTGTGTTTTAAGTTACCCAAAAAACAATCCCAGAAAAAAATCATTAATAGCCGTGGCCAGATGGCAATATTCATTTCATTTGCGCTTCATTTCATTAAAAAAATGACAAAATATAGCATAAGAAATTTCTGAGAACTTACCAGTGTTTGTGTACAACCATAATCAAAACTATACGTTGTGGTGCAGTGGTGGAGATGTCTGACAAAATTTCCATTTATGCCAAACGTTGAGGTCTCAACTGGCTTAGTGCCATTTACGTCAACTTTTTGTTTAGCACTGATGGAAATTTTTGTCAGACATCTCCACCACTGCACCACATTGTATACAGTAGTTTCGATTATGGTTGTATCGCCGACAGCGCGCACACGGTCGCACACAGCCACAATTTTAAATCTGCATGACAAGAGCCGGCATGGATTTTTTTTGTCCACGAAAAACTCGGGATCGCAAGCGCACATCGATCTTTACGATCGCGCACACAGAAAATCGGGACTTTTCCGCGTACGCCATATAGGGACCGAATTTTTAAGGACAAAACTCTTTTGGGGAGATGTCAGCGCCCGCGGCGTCAAGGAAATGTACACAATGACTCCGATAGCTCGTTTCGCGAGAATCGACAGTAAATTACGGATTTCATTTTTGGAAATATCTTTTCCAACATCGGTGAGTTGAATTTATTGTATTTCTTGAATATCTTGGGGTCGGTTTTTGCAAATTAAATGCCGATTTTGAGTGAATGTTGGTGACTTTTGTGCAGTGGTGTTTTAAAAAGTTGAGGTGTATGACTGCCTACATTATACACACAAAGTATAGGAATGTACATGTAGCTATGAGTGGCCGATAGCTCGTTTCGCGAGAATCAACAGTAAATTACGGATTTGATTTTTGGAAATATCTTTTCCAACATCGGTGAGTTGAATTTATTGTATTTCTTGGATATTTAGTGGTCGGTTTTTGTAAATTAAATGCCGATTTTGAGTGAATGTTTGTGACTTTTGTGCAGTGGTGTTTTAAAAAGTTGAGGTGTATGACACTCACGGGTACATTTCTGTAAAATAGTTGGTATTTTCTGTCGCATGTACTAAAGGTATGGGGGAAAAAATAAGATAAATATTTTAAATACTTGCTTTCAAATTCAGCCCTTAAAAATCTCACTCCTACCTCAAATGGCCGTTAGGAAGAACTTTTGATATTTTCAGCAAAATCCAAAGTCAAAATCTTGTCCAAAACCGGAGAAATCCCCGCCGATTTGTTTCGCGATCGCGTGTTGTTTACAAACTGCCGATGTCTTAGACTAAAATCGGCCAATACAATTTTTGTCCACGAAGAAACTCGGGATCGCAAGCGCACATCGATCTTTACGATCGCGCACACAGAAAATCGGAACTTTTCCGTGTACGCCATAGGGACCGAATTTTTGAGGACAAAACTCTTTTGGGGAGATGTCAGCGCCCGCGGCGACCAGGAAATGTACACAATGACTCCGATAGCTCGTTTCGCGAGAATCAACAGTAAATTACGGATTTGATTTTTGTAAATATCTTTTCCAACATTGGTGAGTTGAATTTATTGTATTTCTTGGATATTTTGGGGTCGGTTTTTGAAAATTAAATGCCGATTTTGAGTGAATATTGGTGACTTTTGTGCAGTGGTGTTTTAAAAAGATGAGGTGTATGACTGCCTACATTATACACACGAAGTATAGGAATGTAGCTATGAGTGGTGTATGACACTCTCGGGTACATTACTGTAAAATAGTTGGTATTTTCTGTCGCATGTACTAAAGGTATGGGGGGAAAATAAGATAAATATTTTAAATACTTGCTTTCAAATTCAGCCCTTAAAAATCTCACTCCTACCTCAAATGGCCGTTAGGAAGAACTTTTGATATTTACAGCAAAATCCAAAGTCAAAATCTTGTCCAAAACCGGAGAAATCCCCGCCGATTTGTTTCGCGATCGCGTGTTGTTTACAAACTGCCGATGTCTTAGACTAAAATCGGCCAATACAATTTTTGTCCACGAAGAAACTCGGGATCGCAAGCGCACATCGATCTTTACGATCGCGCACACAGAAAATCAGAACTTTTCCGTGTACGCCATAGGGACCGAATTTTTGAGGACAAAACTCTTTTGGGGAGATGTCAGCGCCCGCGGCGACCAGGAAATGTACACAATGACTCCGATAGCTCGTTTCGCGAGAATCAACAGTAAATTGCGGATTTCATTTTTGTAAATATCTTTTCCAACATTGGTGAGTTGAATTTATTGTATTTCTTGGATATTTTGGGGTCGGTTTTTGAAAATTAAATGCCGATTTTGAGTGAATATTGGTGACTTTTGTGCAGTGGTGTTTTAAAAAGATGAGGTGTATGACTGCCTACATTATACACACGAAGTATAGGAATGTAGCTATGAGCACTCATCGATCGTAAAGATCGATGTGCGCTTGCGATCCCGAGTTTCTTCGTGGACAAAAATTGTATTGGCCGATTTTAGTCTAAGACATCGGCAGTTTGTAAACAACACGCGATCGCGAAACAAATCGGCGCGGATTTCTCCGGTTTTGGACAAGATTTTGACTTTGGATTTTGCTGAAAATATCAAAAGTTCTTCCTAACGGCCATTTGAGGTAGGAGTGAGATTTTTAAGGGCTGAATTTGAAAGCAAGTATTTAAAATATTTAAAATATTTATCTTTTTCCCCCATACCTTTAGTACATGCGACAGAAAATACCAACTATTTTACAGAAATGTACCCGTGAGCACTCATAGCTACATTCCTATACTTCGTGTGTATAATGTAGGCAGTCATACACCTCAACTTTTTAAAACACCACTGCACAAAAGTCACAAACATTCACTCAAAATCGGCATTTAATTTACAAAAACCGACCACTAAATATCCAAGAAATACAATAAATTCAACTCACCGATGTTGGAAAAGATATTTCCAAAAATCAAATCCGTAATTTACTGTTGATTCTCGCGAAACGAGCTATCGGAGTCATTGTGTACATTTCCTGGTCGCCGCGGGTGCTGACATCTCCCCAAAAGAGTTTTGTCCTTAAAAATTCGGTCCCTATGGCGTACACGGAAAAGTCCCGATTTTCTGTGTGCGCGATCGTAAAGATCGATGTGTGCTTGCGATCCCGAGTTTCTTCGTGGACAAAAATTTTATTGGCCGATTTTAGTCTAAGACATCGGCAGTATGTAAACAACACGCGATCGCGAAACAAATCGGCGGGGATTTCTCCGGTTTTGGACAAGATTTTGACTTTGGATTTTGCTGAAAATACCAAAAGTTCTTCCTAACGGCCATTTGAGGTAGGAGTGAGATTTTTAAGGGCTGAATTTGAAAGCAAGGTATTTAAAATATTTATCTTATTTTCCCCCCATACCTTTAGTACATGCGACAGAAAATACCAACTATTTTACAGGAATGTACCCGTGAGTGCCCGTGAGTGGCTATGAGTGGTGTATGACTGCCTACATTATACACACGAAGTATAGCCTAGGAATGTAGCTATGAGTGCTCGGTATCAGAAACTGAAATCTCAAGTCCAACGAAGATATCGCGTGTGCGTCTCATGCACCAACCATCTGTTTAATTTAGATTTTAGCTTGAACTTCCTTGAAGTTAAAAACATAATTCATAAACCCTCAACAAAATTCAATAAGTGGGACAAAGCAATGCAAATACCAATGCCTGCACTCAGGCTGCAGTGGCTGCACACACACATCCACATTGGCCACACCACACACATGCATGACAAAAAAAATTGACATGCATGCAGTCTACACATAACTTAGACTGGGTATTTATATTTTACCTTTTCCTCAACGCAGTGCACAATAATCGACGGATATTTTTTACTCAACCACCTGAAAAATGCTGGAACACCCATCCCGTCTGTCAGTGGATTTCACAAACACGAAAAATGTTATTTTCCTTTTTGTCAATGAAAGCTGAACTCGCTTGTGTGCAAATTGTAAATTGTTGCCGTTTTTTCAAGCTAATTTGGAGATGTATCTATGTAAACAAAATAATCAAAAGTTGTAATAAAAATTAAAGAATAAAATTATTTTAATGTAATTATTATATTTTTCTTTTCTTTTACTCCTGTAAATTTTTATTCAAATGAGATATTACTTTTTAAATATTTCAATGACTAGGCAAGAAAAATATTGCGACACAACTCAAGAGCGGCTTCTTATTCATATTGCATTCATAATATGGTAATGTTTGTGACTATCGTCAATATACGTCAATATAATTGCTTGATTCTATTACTTAGACTTAGGCCCAGTACTTGATTCTATTTCTGTATTAAAAACAAGTCTCGTCATCCACTGTACGGGTCTTTTTCAGCGGAACGACAACAAACAGTGACAAATCAAGATGGAATGTGAAGTGCAAAATATCATCGATTTACTTCTCAGTACCAAGAAACTAGACAGAGATAAGGGACTGGAAGAATTGCGCACAAAAGTCCAGCGGAACAGTGCCAGCGACCAAGCCGAGATCGCTGGCGTAGAGAATTCTTTGCTGTCTGTTGTTAAGGATCCGCGTTCAAGTTGGGAGGCTAAACATGGTGCTTTATTGGGAGCAAAAGTACTTTGTGGTTTTGACTTAACCTCTGAACTTTTCTTGACAGAAATGCAGAAATATGCAATGCATCTTCTGAATGACCAGGAGGCACGTGTGAGGATTGCAGCAGGTAGATCGTCCCCAAAAAATAAAGAGTTAACAATAACAGATTTAGTGTTTAGGCTACTTTTTCATTTTTTTTGGTCAGTTGTAATTTTTTTTGTAAATTGTAATTTGTAAAGTAATGTTGAAAGTGTCTGAAAAGTGAAAATCTTGAATTTTTATTTTGTTTACAGTAGACTAATTTAAATCTGTGTAAACTTGATTTGACATGGGCCGCAAAACCAAATTAACATCTAATGAGTATGACCATGATAACAAGATCTATTCTAATTAAAAACTAAAGTAAAGAAAGTCAAGACAGTCATGACAGTTGAAAATTAACTAAATACTAATGATATTTGAGCCATGTCAGGGACAGATTTCCTTACTTCATAACCATGATAACACTTAACAGTATTTTGTTTAGTTACAATCACATGATCACTTCTATTAAGTTAAACCTTATTTCCATGTCTGAAATTTCAGCATTTTTTATCTTAGAACAACTTGAACTTGGTAAAGATACGACCATGTATATTTTTTTAAATAAGAATCCTGAAAAGGTCTTTTGAGCTCCAAATAATGCTCTACATAATATTAGCATATATTTTCAGGGGGCTTATTGTTGGTGTATTCCTGAAGCTTTTAACTATATCAAGAGAACAATGTCACTATACAACTATAAACTGTGTATTCAAAGAAAAACAAACGGCCTCTGAGAAATTCAGTCTCAAAATTTTACGTTCGATACTCGATATCTGCCTGGCTGTGTCAAAGTTAAGACTAGTTTCATCTGATCTCATATTTCCTATCTCTCGCTCTCTCCTCTTTTCTCTATCTCACTCTCCCTCTTTTTTCTCTCTTCCTCAATCTTTCCCTACTCCCTCTTGTCTCTTGCTGACACCCTCTTACTTGTACACACGTGCTGAACATGTTAGCTGATATAAAGGAATTTATGTCACTATACCAAATTAATAATATACAAAAAGATTAAAGCTTAATAACAAACATGGATGGCCATTCCTTGGTAGATTTTGTTTTTAAAATTCAGACACTGTGGACTAGTATTTGCACTGCAGCCTAAAACATGAATTTTATATAAAGATCTTGTTCTGTCAAGTTTTATGTTTCTCTTTCATTAAAAAGGTGAGCTGCTTGGATCACTGAGCAAACGACTTGGGACTGAACTTTACCTGCAGTGCCAGGGGGCAATACTTGAAGGGGTGAAGTCAAACCTAGAAAGAGCCCCTCTCAGTGACACGTCTCATGAAGAACAGGCCCAAGTTGGACATCTTGTGGAAAAGCTAGGTGGAGGAGCAAGTCCAGAGCATGTAAGGGACAATGGTTTGAATACACAGAATTAGTAAAAGCCTAGCAATTGTCTTTTCTAAGTATTTGCTTGTAATTGGAAGCAGACGCCTGGAAAAAGAAATTGTTATTTAATGGTGCATTTGGCCCATTTTCTTGATTATTAAATTTTTTTAAATATTACTTGTTTTCAAGAGGGTTTAGAGAGATTAAGTATAGATTATAACCTATACCATAAGCAACTGAAGTGTTATGTTTATCCTTATCATATTAACCTCTTAATCAAGATCATTAAGTGGATTTAGATAATATAGATGGTGTTCTTTAGTACATGTAATTAGGTAATGAAAACTTGTTTTTCTTCCAAAGTGAGCTAGATGAGAATATGCTTCATCTCAGTTAACCGATAATTAAGACAGCATATTGATGGTCTACACCAATCTACATTGTATGCTTTGTATATTCATAAAGAGTATTGTTCAGTTATTGCCAGTCAACATCACCATCCTCTGCAAATGTAAAAACCTTGGTTGTTATTATACTTCCGGAGCTATTAATAAAGTATGAATATTTCAATCTGTTCTAGTCTCGCAGCAGTAACACAGATCAGATATTTCATGACACAGCAGGATGGAAAAATCTAGAAACTTGGATGAGGTGAGTTTTAGTTTTATTCTTGATTGTCATGCATAAAATAGAGCTTTGTGCTTATTGAAGGTAGAACAATCATAGTGTAACAGGAACAATGGAATAAAATCAATTTTTTTTTTTAAAGACTGTTCAATAAAAAAAATCTCAATCTTTCCTCTGATATAAATTCCATTAATCGTAAACTTGAAATAAACTGGAAAGATTTGACAAAGATATTTTTTTTAAAGGCAAATGATATGCTGACCAGATGATCTCAATTACCAGTTATTATTATTGTGGTTTCCTATAAGTCATTATCAGTACTTATCAGTAAGTATTTGTGATATTTCATTCATAAATCTCTCAAAGCACCCCTAAGATGACATTGTTTTGCATTTGCAGATGCCTACAGTCAGTGATTGAGGGTTGTGGATCACGCTTTCTCCCTTTCATCAACCAGGAGCTTCTAGACCTTATCTTTCAGTCCCTGACACACACCAATCGCTTTGTCAGGGAGACAGGATTTTATGTGTGTGCCACTCTAGTCAGCTGTGGTACTTCTCTTGGTAAGAATTTATAATGTATTTATTTTATTTACTTATTTATTTCCCACTTGTGGGATGGAACACCCTTATCACTTATGATCAATAATATTGTTTTTTCATAGGGGTCCATAATAGAACACAAGAATAGTATACATGTATTTTAAGTGTTGGTTGCATGGTTACACACTGTCTCATCTGATCATCTCCCTATATTTTTCTGTGATTTAATTTAGTATCAATACAACCTTTATTGTTGTTTATTGTTATTATTGTGGATGCTTTTCTATTTCTTTTTTATGCCACTATACAACTTTCTTGATGTGATACTTAAAAAGAAATGAATAGCCTACTTATTATTACATATTTGGATGTTACTTTGTGCGAATAACAAAAAAAGTTCATACTATCATTTTTCCTTAGATGAAGAAGAAGAGATGGAGCTAAGTGAAGGACATACCTCTAACACCATTCTGGTCCATGGGGATCAACTGGCTCATCACTTTGCTAAAGGACTGGCTGACAATTGGAGTCAGGTAAAATTCCAGGACTTCTTACTTTGGTTGCTAAAACTAAAATCCCTCTTGGAGGTTGTTCTATGGAGATCTTTAATAGTTGTTCTGTAACTGTTTTAAGAATGATTTGAATATAGGCCTACAAAAAATCCAATCTCAAAATCATGTATGCCAAGTTTAAAAGCCGTGAGTTATTTAGGAAGGATAGTCAGAAGGAATTTGTCACTGTAATCATCAAATTCAACTTTGCTTAACACATTTTTCAGGTTCGATTGGCTGCTTCTACTGCAACCAGACAATTCCTGCTCAATCTACCCAATGCTGCTGCTCGTCAGAGGTTCTATCCAGCACTTCTACCTAGAATGTGTCTCAACAGGTACACTGTTCTTCGTATCCCCTATTCCCGATTTTACATACCACTATACAGTATTATTATCACTGTACCATATAATCCCATACAATATCAATATTTTAGTATGCTAATTTGTGGATGTACTTTAAATGGATTGTTGTATCAAAGAGAAAGCCCAAGGCCCAACAGTCAGGCATTAAATAATAATAATAATAATAAACCGTTCTTGTATCACATTATGATATAACGTCCCTATGTGCTTCCAAAGGGTTTGGATATTAGAAGGGAAAGATCTGTTTCTTATCAATGTCTGATGAGTAAATGTGAATTCCAAATGAATTGGATATAGATTAATTGTGCATTCTGTTTGTTTTTGTTTTGATTTGTACAAAAATCTCTTTCAACTAAGCCTGAGTCGAATCGATTGGTTAGCCGGTGTTCGATCGAAGACATCGAATCCCGAATTCGTTTTGGCAAATCCGGTGCATCGATTTGTAGTCCGCCAGATTTTTGACTACCGTAGCCACCATGAAAAGAGCAAATAAAAAAAGAAACTCCGTAACATACAGCATATATACTAGCAGAGAACGTGAAGGCGACTTCAAAGTTCAAACTGTTGGCTAACTTTCGCTAATTCGCTCGCGGAGGACGTCGCGCTTTACCTGTGCTTTCTCTATGGAAAAATCGTTTTGTCGTTACGAACTGAAGTTTACGATAATATTCTTGCACTCTCTCTGCATTGTCAATTTGACAGTTGTATAATTGAACATGATAAATACGGGCATGAGTACGAGTGTTAATAACTAATATCACACTCTCATCAAATTGGCAATTACTTCTGAATGATCTGAAGCTGAATGAAGTCGAGTCTATATTGAGCGACGAAAAGTTTATTTCGTATTGTTTTTTTTTTTCCATCGAACAAACGTGTTCCATTCAGCTCTCCAAAGGCAAAGTAAGATTATTAATTCTTTGAATTTGAATCATTGTCGGGTGTGTCGACAATGAGCATCGCTTCGTGCGACACTAGAGTGATATTTTGGCTAGCCATACGGACTAGAAACTTAAGATTTTGGCTCGTCCGCTGTGATTTTTACTAGCCATTGGCTAGCGGGCTATCGTTAATGTCCAGCAGCGAGAGCCCATACATATGCCCGCGATGCCAGCGGACCGGTCACCGGTGCATGGTGCATGCACTGCGTGCAACTGTGTGCAACTCTGTTTTCACCGCCCATCATTTATTGATGCACCGGTATTCGATCGAATCAAAGCCGTCGAATCCCGGATTATGAAATATTCGATATGACTCAGGCTTACTTTCAACCATTTTCTCCAGGTACTATGTAGCAGAGGGGGTAAGGATATACTCCCAGGAGACCTGGCGTCAGGTGACTGGATTGCACGGCAAAGAGTTGGTTGAACAGCACATTGGTGATGTTGTAAGTTTGTTTCTTTGAAGTTTTTTTTTTGTTAACAAAAACAGTAATAAATGTAGTATATAAGCTATGTATTCTATTGAATTGATTACCGCTATCTACTTTTTTCTATTTCGTTGAACACTCTTCACCTTCTCTGCCATTATGAACAAAAATAACAAACTCTCGGTCAAAATATCTCCGAATTATAGAAGTTGAAATACTGCAGGAATTGCATTTTCTTATATATAAGGAATTAGAATTATTATTAAGAAATAAGATAACTATTCTGCAAATTTAGTATTGAAATTGTTCTTCAGGACCTTATGCTGTACACTTAAGTGTATTTTTTCCTGCCAAACAAGATTGAAGGTGATTTTCAATTTTTTATGAAAGCAAATAAAAACATGTTGACAATGAAATAACTACTGTACAAGAAATGAAGATGTAAAGAAGCAGTACAAATTTGATTTTGAATTGGGGGGGGGGGAGGTTAAAGGTTGATCCTGAATACATGTATTACTTACCTTGCTTACATCTTTTTCTGTCATCTTTGTCTTGTCAGGTGGAGTATTACATTGAAGCAAGTGATGCAGATAATCATGCTGTCAGGGAAGCAGCCTGTGCATGTATTGCTGAGCTAGGTGCTAAGGTAACTCCTCTTCCTCCTAAGTTATGATGAAGTGTTTATTAACTCTTCTATTTGAATGACCTTGTGATCTGAAGAATTGTATTATTATGTTCATTGTTTACTGTAAGTAGTGCAAAAAATGGCCTGTTCAGTGGTTTGTTCCCTACAAAAAGAACTACTCTTAATACTACTCCAGTCAATGATGGTTACAGGATCCACTTAGGTGCATGACATGGGCTATTTTGTTTAAATTGCTACTTTAGTCACTTCTTGAAAGTATGGAATATAACAGAAATGCTTTATAAATGAAATATGCTTATTTCATCCTAATAAATGCAAATGTTTGGAGATCACGCTTTGAAAAATTTAATCCTCAAATTTATGTTTCAATTATTGATTACAGGCTTTATGTTTAGCTAATGTGCTGATATAAACAAATTATACCATTCTGAAAAACCCAAAATCCTAAAAAATAAACCCCATATCGAATGCTGTACCTTGTGTTACCTCCATGAATTTCAGATAGAGAAAGAAGTAGTACGTGCACATGTCCCTCATCTACTAGACACCCTGCTGGTGTGCTTTAAAGATGACAGCTGGCCAGTCAGAGATGCTGCCTGCATCGCTTGTGGTAACTTCATCAAATGCTTTCCAGATGAATCAAGGTATGTTCATCCTGCTAAAACATGTTTTATTCTTCCTTTGAGATTTGATTTTTTTGTGTGTCACACATGTTGGGATAGGCAATAAAAGAAATATTTTGTTTTCTTACCTCTTTGGAATACAAAGGTAATGTATGTAACAAAATATAGTGAACAGGACACACTGTTTTGAATGAAAAGCTGATTAAAGCACATCAATAGTATGCTAGTACTGGTATTATGAATTCTCGCTACCCCAGATACGCAATTTCGCCAACAGATGGCGTTTGTCATGCAAACCACGCATGCGCAGTGCTGACAATATCCCGATTGGGTCGACAAGTGTTTGTCTTTTTGCATTGTAAATGTACACAGGTATTACAAAAATCCTCGAGTTTGAGTATAAATTAACCGACATGTTTGAAAAGATACCATGATTTATTGAGACGATTGGTTGCATTTTCAAAATTTGAGTGGTTTATGTCATGCGATCCAAAAATTAAGCATTTTAGCATTCATTTTATTCATAAGCCGTAGTATTTCAATACAGACCGGAAGTGAAGTTGACGAAGATGCGGACCATTTCCATGCATAATATTGCCCTCTACGTCGAAAATTGCATATTTGAGGTAGCGAGAATTGCATTGGGAAAATTCTTTATGTGAATCTCAATGTTTCCACTTTTTGTTGTATTCCTCATTTATGATTTTTGTTTTGAGAAAAGGAAAGGTATCTCTTCCAAGAAGGTTCAGTTTTGCAAGAAAAAATGTATTCAGTGCCACTTCATGAGTGATGATTGACCAATATCCAAAACTTACTGTATGCGCCATACATTTCTCAAGGGTTTTATTTTGGGGAATTTTGCGAATCACGAGTGGGTCGCGAAATTCAACAACAGGGGCGTATCCAGGGGGGGCGCAACAGGCGCGCGCCCCCCCTATTGGCCGTCGTAAAAAAAAAAAAAAACATCCTCATACCAATTGAAAATATTGTTCATTAAATAGGCTTCAAAATTGGTCACATATAGCACTATTTTGCATCTCAGCCCTTCTTCAGAAGCAAAAATTTTCCAAAGACCCCTCCCTCATGACGGCGATCAATAATTCCTGGCGCCCCCCCTATTGGGAAATCCTGGATACGCCACTGAACAACATGCTAAAATCTTTCCAACATACATACTGTAATGCATTACACATGGCCTACTAGTACTGCAGTGTATACTAAGTATAAGCATCCATACACAGACGGCCAGCTTACTACTACCAGTACTTTATTCGATCACTACTGAAAATGTCTGGTTTATAATAGTTTCTGTCTGCGAAATATATGGCATATACAGTACCTCCTAATACTGTCCTCTCATAAGTCTGTCTTGGTTCAGTTTTGCTTTAGTACCTCTGTTGGATGGAAGGACAAGGCTGCCTCACTGCCTCACTTCTGTCATTTTTTGTATTTTTTTAATTTTAGGCAGAGCCTTGATGCGCTTTATCCTCTCTTTTATGAAAACCTACAAGACAATATTCCATCTGTCAGACAAGGTGCAGCGGCAGCTCTGGCTAATGTTACAAGAGCCTATGGTAAATATACAGTCTTAAGAAACAAGTATGTAGCATATATACATTGCACTTTGATATACATGTAACTAGAGGCATTTGCTGACAGCAGTGTTTTTCTCATGTAGGCATTTATGCATGTGTATTGTATTGGTAAAAGTTGTCATGTGATTGTACATTTCAGGGTAAGTTCTTAAAGAAATTTCACACTATTAATAATGATAATAATAGTTAATAACACAAAACTACAAAGAATTATGAATTTGGAATTAAGAATGACTTACAAGCTGATAGTATATATATTATGAATTTGCTACGAGTATGGGGAATTACTTTGTCTTAAATAGGTGGGGTTTTAATCTGCATTTAAACGTGCATTTAAGTGTTGGTATTTTGGTAAATAAACATGAAAAAGCCATCAAGCCATCCATCTATTAATTTTTTTGTTTCTAATGACACATTCCTATGGCTGTGTGTTTTTTCTGGTATTCTTTTACTCTGTGTTCACATGGCAATTGGCTAGATCCAATGGCCCATTTCTAGCTTAATTTTGTGTCATGGATGATTTAATCTGACTGCATTGAATTATTCTGGGGTCATATACATTGTAGATATTGAAAGACTTGCAATTTGATCTGAAATTGAAGACATGTACATGTACCATGAACTTGTGCAATAGCCCTGTATACCAAGTTTGAATTATGTTTCTTCCTACATCCCAATTCAGGTGAAGAAGCTTCAAGCATTCTCCTGGCAAAAGTCACAGAAGGCATCAAGGGTTTGGAGAACCAGCCTAAGACTTCTGAAAGGTACAGTGGTCTAGACAAGGGGCCAGCCACATATGGGCTCGTCAAACAGCTTAGAGATAACGACATGGATCTGCATTCTAACCAACAGGTAGGTGTCAAAAAAGTATATCTGGGGCTTAGTATGTCTCAGTCTTTTGAAAACAAATACATTGCCTTAATTATGGAAATATCTTTATTTCCATGTATAATAATTAGCCTTGGGGGGGAAAAAAGGTCACTTCAACATATATTTGTTTTCCGCTAAGTATGTAAAATCTATTTTAAAATATACACAAATTCATCATACAGAAAATTACACTTGCAGAAATATTTGAAGCACAGAATGTAACATACATGCAGTAATTGAGGTAGTATGAATAAATGTTTCTCTGTTATTAACAAACAAAGTGAATATAAAACAATACAACAAACGAGGAGAGCAACTTTGAATACAGTATGAAATGTGCTTACATATCTGTAATGTAGAGTTCAAAGCTCTCAGTTGTTGGATGAAGTGCTGTGGCCATTATAAAAACAAATAAAAATATGATTGGTAACAACAAATAGGAACTTGAATGTGAAATGGGGAACTATTTTAGTTAGTTGGAGCTGTGTGGTCAACCAGATATGTTAAAAGATAAAAACATGCAAAACCATGTCTCTTCCATATATGAAGGTCACCTTCAAGAAATGTACACTTCAAGCATGTTGAAATATACAACCAAGAAAACTATCCGGGGCACAGGGTGTAATATACAAGCAATGAATTTCACTGTCATGAAATCAACAAGAAATTTACCAGCAGATCATCTTCTTACATTCCACCTGTCAATCAAATAGTGAAATTTACTTTTAGGCATGAGGAAATTTACACACAAAGTTCTTCAGTCATCCAGTGAAATGTACACTTAATCAGTAAACAAGGAGGAATTCAGTTCACAGTTTGCCTCCTAATATGGTTGTAGTATGTGGAAAAATGAAGACTAGATGAGGTTGTTTGCTAGAAAAAGAAACTGATTATAGTACTCCTGTGTTAAAGACTGGTTGTCCTTGTGCTATATATATAGGTTGAGGCCTGATATATCACAGTGAAAAACTCCTGACCTCACATGTTTATTATTTGAAAACCCCTCAAAGCAATATTTCAGGTTTCTTTGACTTAAGTAGGTGAAAGGCAAGATGCATGAATTCTTAATGACTGCAAATTGTTTCTTTGTTAGTGGAACAGTAAAAAGTAAATTATGACTTGTAACACTTGGTTACTTGTAAATTAACTCTTTAAAAAAAAATATAACTAATGTGAAATTTGTTAACAGTGGATTTTATTTAAAAATTTTTATTTAAAATAAATGCATCAAAAAATTGTGGATAAAATAGGAACAAAGTGATGATAGAATTAAAACAAATATGCACGAAAGATGTTAAGGAACAGGGCTATCCATCCTTCGCCTTTACACCTCAGTCACACGAGTGTTATATTTCTTTGAGTTTCGAGTTTCAAGTCAACAGTTCGAGTTTCAAGTCACACATTCGAGTTTCAAGTCACACATTCGAGTTATGAGTCAACAGTTCGAGTTTCAAGTCACACATTCGAGTTTCTAGTCACACATTCAAGTATCAAGTCACACATTCGAGTTTCAAGCCAACAGTTTGAGTTTCAAGTAAACAGTTCGAGTGTCAAGTCACACATTCGAGTAATGAGTCAACAGTTCGAATTTCAAGTCACAAATTCAAGTATCAAGTCACACATTCGAGTTTCAAGCCAACAGTTTGAGTTTCAAGTCACACATTCGAGTTTCAAGTCACAAATTCGAGTTTCAAGCCACATATTCGAGTTTCAAGTCACACAATCGAGTTTCAAGTCACACATTCGAGTTTCAAGTTACACATTCGAGTTTCAAGCCAACAGTTCGAGTTTCAAGCCAACGGTTCGAGTTTCAAGTCACACATTCGAGTTTCAAGCCAACAGTTCAAGTTTCAAGTCACACATTCGAGTTTCAAGTCACACATTCGAGTTTCAAGTCACACATTCGAGTTTCAAGTCACACATTCGAGTTTCAAGCCAAGGGTTCGAGTTTCAAGTCACACATTCGAGTTTCAAGTCACACATTCGAGTTTCCAGTCACACATTCGAGTTTCAAGCCAAGGGTTCGAGTTTCAAGTCACACATTCGAGTTTCCCGTCACACATTCGAGTTTCAAGCCAAGGGTTCGAGTTTCAAGTCACACATTCGAGTTTCAAGTCACACATTCGAGTTTCAAGTCACACATTCGAGTTTCAAGCCACACATTCGAGTTTCAAGTCACACATTCGAGTTTCCAGTCACACATTCGAGTTTCAAGCCAAGGGTTCAAGTTTCAAGTCACACATTCGAGTTTCAATTTAGGAGTGTTATTGTTCTATAATTTTAGTCCATAACTTTGCTATTTTACATTTTCTGTGTTCATGAATGAGCAGAGCATGAAAAATCATAAAATTCCCTTTCCATTGATACCAAACATGGCATATAACTTTCCAGTACGTCCAAAGAAAATATGAATTAAAGTTTGAAACTGCTTGCATGTAATTTGTATGGCGAGGAATATTCGGATCCCGTCAACGTCCAGCCTTCGATGCTATGGGCAGCCAAGTTGGACAACTGTATCAAAACTACTATGGACAGCCACGTTGGACAACTGTATCAGAATGATAAATGCACAAATCACGTACAGCATCTTCATCCTATTCACTCTCTTTTTACTTTCTGTATATCATCCTATAGATTCCATTTGATCTTAGTTTCTTCCTTCATATTCATTTGTCATTCTTTTAAGCTGCACGGCATCATTGCGGGCACATCGTTCTGACACGATTGCAGTTCCAGTTGAATTTCATTTCCTTTACTACTTCAAAACACTCGTCTTTATTCAGTTTTCCTTCACAAAAATCTTGACTTAATTTTGGTACATGTATATCATATACCAATCCACAAGATTTTTTGTTTTCATTTTCCTTCAATCCATATGGTTTCGTAAAAGTTCCTGATTATCTTTTAATATCTTTCTTCTTTCCTTAATCACCTAGCTCTCCTTCGTCATTGTTCATATTTCTTTGACTCCAATAGTTGTGTGCAGTATTGCATATTCTTTTCACCTTGGCCTAATATCATCCAGCCCGAGGTCGCACCTTTAATCATTGACAATAATCATAAAAATTTTCAATTCCATTTTCTTTGTTTGAACTTCGTCACTTATGGTCTTCAAAGATGTGTTCACCAACTATTTCTCCAGATTTCTAATTTCTTCCTCTAATCTTCAGTTTTCATGAAATCCCACAAAACAATGTTATCTAAAATTTGAGGTGTGAATGTATATTCATAATATATTCATAATATTGTCATAAGTGTCGTACTGGTTATCGAACCCACGATCCTCGCATTCCCTGTCGAGTGCTTAAACCACTCGGCTACACCTTTACTTCCTTATACACTTACATGTACACTGTACACTTTCACACACACCCAAACACACACACACACCAGCACACCCACACCCACGCACGCACATACGGTATGCATACACACATAGTCATACACTGATATTAACGTCTCAAACATGCATTAACATCTCAAACTAATTAACATGCTTTAACAAATCATGGACACTAATTTGCATAAATAATCTTACAATTCAAACTTCAATGGCTACAGTACACAAACTGTATGCCCGCACACAAGTCATACACATCAACAAAGAGGCATGCGCTTGCAAACCTACACAGAAACAGTCAAACTTACACGCATTTTATACATGTAGTCCCTTAGCTTTGATTTTAGGCTATTCTAAGAATGAAAGTAATGAATTTGAGAGTTAAGGAAAAGCTCCTGTAAGTACAGGGTTTTTTTTTTAATGTGGAGGAAAAAAATGCCCAAAGTTGCCTATTTGAATAATGGAAGAACAGAAACATTTTTATTGTACTAACTTTTACAGTAATACACTTGATATGCTGATAATAGAGCACATGCAAAATTGCATACTGAGTAATATATCTCCAAACATGGTAGCTTCCCAGTTTTGTCTAAACTCTCAACAATGGAAATCAGTTAACATGTACTTGTTCTTCACATTTAAATACATACAAATGTATAACAAGGAAAAGTACAAGAGATTGGTCTGTACAATGTGGCTAAGTGCAGCTTTGAATTGCTATTTTGGCAAGTTAGTTGCTTATCTGGCTAATTATAGCTTTGAGTAGGAATAATCTGTTGTTTGGTTTCCTATTAAAGGCAAAACATTTAGCCTCTATGGAATAAAATGTTTTTTCTATAATTTCATAAAGGAGCAAAATGCAGTATTAGGAGATAAACAGAATGTAGACCTGTAAAACAAGCAAAGAAACCCAAATTCTGAACAGTGAACTCAGATAATGCAACATGTCATTTGAAGTTTTCATGCAGGCATCATCAATAACTACTTCAATTGTTCTTTACACATATATCTAAATACATAACAGATTAGCATGAAACTATGTCAACAGGAGATTAGCACTGACTACAACACATTGGTCTCTATTAACAGCAAGTGAGTGGTAACAATCTGGAACTTCAAGTTCTAGTTATCATACTGTGTAAATTTGCATCAAACTGGGATTTTAAAAGCAGGCAGTTATAATTGTTTTTGTAATAATTTTTTCAGTTAATTATGTCTGAGCAAAGATTTATCAGAACTCATAGGAATTACACGAACGTCTGGAAAAGTCAAAGACACTAAATTCCAGCTGTCATTTGCACACAATGTTAACAAGTTTGTAACATCTGAAACAAATTAGAAGCCCAGGTTGTACATATTTTCTTCCTTAAATGCACTTTCTCATACATTTGGCAATTTGTTTGGTACAAAAAAACAGGTTAAATATAAAAATTTAAAATAAATAATTACTATCAAATCATGTTGCTGTAGGCAGTTAACCATAAAAACTGCTGCAAGGATTAAAAGAGGCTACAGATATGGTTAAAATTGCTGCAATATGCACAGATAGTCAGATTCATCATTAAAATGAAGTTAAATGCACCGACACAGATAATTTTAGTCACAATAACAATTAAAAAAAAAAGAATATAAGATAAAATGAAGACTTAGCTTGACACTGACAGTGTTAACATTGTGTAACATCTGAAACACTTTTCATCTAGAAATAAAATCATAGATGTAATGGAATTTCTCCGAATTTTTTTTGGTTTTACATTTCCCCTAATGTACCATTCTTATAACCTTAGATATAACAGAATTTCCCAAATTTTTTCTGATTTTACTTTTCCCCTAATGTATCATTTTTATAACTGTATTTAAAATTTATGTGGTCACTTTCTATTTGTTATAGAAAATTCCTATTCGACCATTTCAAAGTTTTGTCACTTTTCCAAATTCAAAATGCTAGAAAAGTCTGATATCCATGAGAAAATGATTAGAACTTGGTAACAATACATACATTTTCCCCATTTTCCCTAGATAGTGTACTTAACAATCCTGAAAGCAGTCAAGTCAAAGGGGTTGGGTTGAGTGGAGTCAACAAGGGTTTGTGTCTCAGTAAAAAAACGGTCGAGTCCTGAGTCGAGTCAGGTCGAAAGAGGGTTGAGTCTTGAGTTGAGTCAAGTACAAAAATGGGTTCAAGGTAAATTTACATATCAATTTGGGTTGCAAACAGAACACCAACTGCATACCCTGTCTACAAGAATAAAGTAGTATCAAATGGCATACTCTGTCTATAAGAATACAAAGGCATCAAAAGACACACCCTTTCTACAACAATAAAATGTCATCAAATGGCATAACCTGTCTAATGGAGCATTGCAAGAAACTTGTAATCAATTGCAAATCGATTTTGGGTCCCAAAATCAAGCATAATCCCACAATCAATTGCAAATTTGTACTTTCTGGTCTGCTTCTTACAATAAGAAGTAAAAATTGATCTATCACTTGTACATTTGCAACAGAAACTTGCAATTGATTGCAAATATTTTTTTGCAACACCCCCTAAGAATAAAATAACATCAAATATCACACCTTCTGTATAACAATACAAAGTACATGCACCATCAAATGGCATACCCTGTCGAAGAATAAAATGCATTAATGGCATATCCTGGACTTGCAATATCACCCACAAAACTAGAGTCAAAGATGCCAGTGAGTGCTTTTGGAAAAGCCAGAAAATTGACTATAATTATGTATTTGCCAAGTTAAACACAAAGAGCAACCTGACATTATCCTACAATGTGCTATGTAACCAGCAATGCAAGAGAGCAAGATAAAGCACATCGATTGTGGATGATCTACTTATGACAATAGATATGGAGATCTGGGAATCATGCAGTGGAATGGTAGTCCCTCTGGTACAGACTTTGCAACACCGGACAAAAGCAAAGATCTATCACAAGCCAAATTCCTGGTCTTGACAATCAACCTGTTTGTATGCAAGATGCCCAGAATACTGTTCACATAGTGTTTTTGATTTGTTAATCAAACATGATGGAGGATAAGTCAAATATATAATCTGAACAGATTGGAAAAATTCATTAAAGGGCAAGTCCAGCCCAACAAAAAATGGATTTGAATAAAAAGAAAAATCTAACAAGCACAATGCTGAAAATTTCATTGAAATCGTGTATAAAATAAGAAAGTTATGACATTTTAAAGTTTCGCTTAATTTCACGAAACAGTAATATGCACATCCTAGTCAGTATGGAAATGAGGGGACCGATGACGTCACTAACTCACTATTTCTTTTGTATTTTATTATATGAAATATGAAATATAATTTTTTTCTGCATTATAATTTTAAACAAGGTTTGATTCCTCTTTGAACATGTGGAAAATCCTTTTTTGCATCATCTTGTGATTCAATAAAGAGCTTCCTTATTGACAAAACTGCAATATTTGAAATATTCTGTATCTCATATAATAAAATACAAAAGAAATAGCGAGTGTGTGACATCATCGGCTCGCTCATTTGCATATCACCCCTGTTGTGCATATAACTGTGTTTTTTTTAAATAAGCGAAATTTCAAAGCGCCATAACTTTCTTACTTTATATCGGATTTCGATGAAACTTTCAGTGTTATGCTTGTTTAATTTTTCTCTTTTAATTCAAATTAACTTTTTGTTGGGGTGGACTTGCCCTTTAAGGTGGAGAGGCTGAAGTGACCAGAAAATGGCCACTGACTTAACATGAGTGACCTCCGACGTGGGTAGCGAGCTGGTGAGGCTCATGAAGTTGCAGGTATCACTGTCAGTATTGTAAGTGGTGAACACAAGAACTTCAGTCATGTTTACACAATTTATGTATGCCAAATGTATGCAATTTCTCTATGTGGGATGTTTGGAAGGGTGTATCTGTATAGACCACTATGTCTTCCACTTGTGTTTCTGCAAATTTAAGCCTTGCACATCTCATGTCGAAGTCATAGTAAGTATATTCAAGTTTTCGTTGGTGTTTTTTGGCCTTTGGGTTGTAGAACATCCTGTAGTCTCTTCTCCGTAATACAATGTCATTAGGTGGGTTATGCCCTGCCTTAATGTCACCACCACAGCCAAAGCACCTTGAAACTTTTCCAAACCTGAAAGCAACCACAAAGCACTGCCTCTCCTGCACTTGTACTTCAGCTGGAGTCAGTGGTGGAAGTTCACTAGGTACATAAGTAGGTTTAGGTTGCTTAGACTTAGATCCCAGGTTAGATTCCCTCTTCCTCTTTTTTTCTGGTGTAGAAGGTGGTCTATGTTTTCCCTTTCTTTGCACATAGGGCTCTTCCTCGTTTGCGATACCAATGTCTCGCACACACTCCTTTGCAAATTTCATCTGTCTTTTATATGACATGTCTCTCCTCTTCTTCATATTTGCACACCTCCCAAGGGGAGCAGTGCCTGCACAAATTGCCTGTAGGATGGCCTCCTGTCGTATGGCATGGCCAACATCCAATTGGCAAGCTTTGATCAGGAGCATGTGTGAGTCGGCAGTATTTCCCATCTGTGCATGGCCAATTTCAGCTATGTTGGTAGTGGGAGCATCCAGGTCCTTGAAAGCCTTGAAGATATGATGTCTCCTTTTGTGCCACCATTTCAACCAGTCATCAACACATCCATCATTTTGAGCTGAAAAGCTCTGCATTTCTGCATGATAGGTTTCATAGTCTCTTTTACTACATGCTTGCAGCATAGATGTGGCAATCTCCTTGAATTTAGCTTTATCTGTCACTTTGTGGGAGTGTTTCACCATACTTTGCTTAAAGTGAAACTCACAGGAAACGGTTCTCAGCCTCACCGCCTCTGGACCAAAGACTTCTTCAATGCTGCTCCAGTTAGCTGCATTCTCATCAACCACAAAGCCATGGGGGTTGAATATGTATGCTCTGTCACCCTTTACCTCTGCCAGCATTTGGTTGAATGTGGTCCAGAACAATACCAAATTCTCATGGTTCTCTTTTTCAACGTCCATCACTGCCAAACACAGAACCTTCCTATACACTGGGTGATCTATCCACATTGTTAAGGTTTTCATGTGCCTTACCCGATCATGTTTGGCATCAACATGAACATATGAATACTGTAAAGGCCCAACCTCATCTCTGTCCATTTGAATAGCAATCTCTGCCATGGCCTTGCTCGATTTGAAGACATATGAAGGAGAACCATTGTTCATATTACCATTGTTCACTTTGTAAATCAAGAACTTGTCTTTTTTGTCTGTATCATCCTTAAGCTTGCAAACTGCATCAAAGCTGTGACCATGAACATATTGCTGCTCCTGCATGAAACTCTTTTCATTGTGCATGGCCTTCAGATCCACAAACTGGTCAGCAACACTTTGCACTTTGTTCCAGTCGACACTGCCTTGCGTTGCCATCAAATCAGCCATGTTGTTCAGAATAATCCTGGATGGTGGAACCCCAGGCCTTGCTTTAAGCTGTTCCTGCATGGATTTTCTCGTGATTACCTTCTTGATTGCCCTGCAGGTATGGTTGCCTCTGTAGTATATAGTGAGGCTTGACTTACTGTCATGCTCCCACAATTTTTTCCCTTCACATGATACATATTCTGGGACACTACCACATATGCCACATACTTTGTACCCATTTAAAGATGTAAACTGAACATCATTGGGTTTGCCATCAAGTTTGCAGCTCTCCCGATGGCATTCATAGGATCCCTTGCAATGGGCAATACGCCTTATCCCACTGAAGCCCTTCCTTGAAGACTTCATCCACGTTCCCCATTTTCTTCCATCTTTTGAGACTTTCATCATGTTCTTTTTATCACACTTCATTCTGAACTTCTGTAGCCCATCAACATTATAGGGAATCTCGCATTTTTCAATGTCGTTCACGTCACAATCAGTCCAATGGCAAACTGAAAATTCAGTCTGCTTTTCTTTAATCGGTCCTGTGCCAAGAATGGTCTTCCAGCTACCCTCACGTGAGTGGCGGGCCGGCGAGTTGTTGGTCGATGTGATGATAGAGCTGCCCTCACATGAATGGCGGGCTGGTGAGCTGTTGGTCGATGTGGCGATGGAGCTGCCACCCTGTGAGTGGCTGGCGGATGACTTGTTATTCGTCAATGTGATGATAGAGCTGCCCTCACGCGAGTGGTGGGCTGGTGAGATTTTGTTGGCCGATTTGGCGATGGAGCTGCTGCCCCTATGTGAGTGGCTGGCGGGTGACTTGTTATTTGTCAATGTGATGATAGGGCTAGCCTCACGTGAGTGGTGGCCTGGTGAGGTGTTCACCGATGTGATGATAGAGCTGCCCTCACATGAATGGCTGGCCAGTGACTTGTTGTTCATTGATGTTATGATAGAACTGCCCCCACGCGAGTGGTGGGCTGGTGAAGTACTGTTGGTCGATGTGGCGATGGAACTGCCCCCAGGTGAGTGGCAGGCTGGTGAGATTTTGCTGGCCGATGTGGTGGAGCTGCAGATAGGAACCATCTGTACCAAGTTATGTTGCACTCTTGCACAACCAATCCTACGAAGAAGCCAGCGTGCAATGGCATGGCAACCCATTATATTTGCTTTAGACCAGCATATCATGGCGTGACCACCACCTCCGTGATTTTGCCCAACTGGATGAGTATCCACCAAACAGATCCTGTCCCTCTGGAAAAGCAGCAGCCATGTATAAGCATTACCTGTATAGATGGCACAGCATTGCCTGCTTGCTCTGATTACAGCTTGCATGGCTTGCACAAGTTCTCTCTCAGCATCCTCTCTACTGAGTGCCATGTATGCAGGCACAAGGTCATTAACCTCATATGAAACCTGGAGGGCTTTGGTAGCTTGGAGCAAGTTCCTTGCTTCCTCCACATCATACATTCTACTACTTCTAGCTTGGTTGACTGCTTGTGGAAATTCCAATATTGTGTCATCTGTGACCTCTTGCAACTGTTGAGGTGTCAATTCTTCCAGTCTAGCCTGCACTCTGTCACCAATCAAGATGGCTAGGAAGGTGCAAGCATTCACACTACCTCTGTTGTCATTAGGGTTGATGAAACCCCCACTTGCCAAGGCACTGTCCTTGGCATCATCTATACTATTTTGGTCCACAGCACAATGAAGCCTCTCCATGTGAGGATCAAGACAGATGGATGCCTCTTGTGCAGAAATACGCTCCCTTGGATTGTACTTGAGGCAAGAATTCATGATCCGAACGACCTTCAACCAGATGCCTTGTTTTTGCTCCAGGTACTTATCACTGTGCTTTGGCAGTATACCTTTCTTCAGTAGACTAATGACATAGGCTGGCTGGTTTTTCACTTTGCCAGCCTGCAGAGCATCTTCCACTTCCGCTGCATATGGGAAGCCAAGATCAGAATTCGTCAAACACCAAAGAATCATCCCAAATGCCCAGATGTCTATCTGCTGCAGTGCTTCCATGGAAGTCTTGCTGGTACCAGATATCATGTGTATTTCTGGTGCTTGAAACACTGTTGTTCCTCTGTTAACATCATAAGAACTACTGCATGCTGTAATGTTCAATGTTCTTGTTTGTATGAGAGCTGACCTACTCTCTCCAAAATCTGTCAGCTTGACAATGACAGGGTTTTCTTGAAACTGCTTTGCCACATCTTCAGGGTCTGCTTCTGCATAGTATCCATTTGACACTAATATGTTTGATGGTTTTAGGTCTCTGTGAGCAATGCCTCTATCATGCAGATAAGACAGTCCACTGGCAACACCATGGGCAACGTGAACCACTGCATGCTCAAAGCCCTGGAAGTCCATACTTTGGTCCAACTCCTGGAGCAGCTGCTCCAGTGTGTTAACCACCTTATCATCACTGAATGGCTTGAAGTCAAAGCTGCAGTATTCAATTAAAAGAGCGCTTGACCTGATGTTGACACCTTCGAGCTTAACAATATTTTCATGACTTAGGTCCTTTAGCAGGTTGATTTCCTTGACAAAAAGCTTCTGCTGAAGGATATTGGCTGTGGCAAGTTTTTTAATGGCAATAGTTTTCTTGTTCTGAATGATAGTACCCCTTGTGACCTCTGCAAAACTTCCCTTGCCAATCACTATATCTTCTCTGATGTCTTGGTCAGTGTAGATCTGAACACCTTGAATGTTTTCGAACACAGAGCTGTGCTTCCTTGTAAACATTGGCACTGCCATGTTACTCGAAATGGTATTCTCTTACCCCTGTAATGTAATTTTGTTGCTATTATTTAGTGTACAACAAAGGAGTCATGGATTATGGTTCATAGGTCAAGGTCAAGGTCATTTTGCAACAGGGTATGCTCTCACTTTAATGTAAGTACACTATTTTTTTAGTAAGACATATACAATTCAACACAGAAAATGCAACCTACAGTATTTAACTACATGTAGGCCTTTGATTAAAGCTTGATTCCATGTAACCAAAACATATTGGTCATGTTCTGAACGAAGGTTTGATCATGGCTTAGCTGAAACCAAGGTTTAAATCCAAGGTTTACCTACGGGCGGTCAAATATGACATGGAATGTCTCACATTAAATGTTCAATTTATCAGCATGTATTCAAACTATTCATAACTTTCTGGTAATTAGTAGTTTGTAATATAATTCCTTTACAGTTGAAGTGCACCAGATTTCAGTAAAAATAAACGTAAAAATCAATATTTTGACATTATTGGCTATCTTCAGTTAGACCATGGATTTAAACCATGATATGATTTAGCCTCTCTTCAGAATACCAGTCATTATGTAAACCTGATTTACAAATGATCTACACTACAATAAAATGAGATAATCCCAATAAGTATATCCCAGTCTAGCTGTAAGGTACAATTACAGAAATCAAATTAATCGTATGAATGAAAAACTTTTCTCTACTCAAATTGACAGTCTCCAAAGCCAGATACAAAGTCATTTATGCAGAAGCATAATTCTTAGAACAATCATTAACATCACAGATTTGTTGCATTCTGTCCAAAACTATGTTCAAGATAAAATGAGTAAGTATTTATCAGTTTCTAGATTACGCCAACTCAACCACACGTAACCTGTGCTCTAAAGCCTGGAGTGCAGACGTGAATTGTGAAGCTCCAGGTGCATATTGGGAAGGCTTCATTCAATACTGACAATGTCCACTCCTTGGTAATTTAGCACCTTTAAGATATAAAAGCAGACATAATTCATACATCATCATTTATTCAGTGACACATTTGCTCCTGCGACATTTGCTCCACAGTCCATATCTCGAAAGGTCAAAGGTTAAGGTCGAGGTCATGATTTGTTTTTGTTCAGGACAATGTGAAGATTAGGATTAGGGTTAGCATTGGGGTTATGGTTAGGTTTAGGTTAGGGATTAACATGGCATAGTTAGACCAGAGCAAATGTCATGGAACCCATTTATTGTTATCAGTAATTTAGTATACCCATCTAACCAGTGTGTCAGAAGTCCCAGCTGTACAGAAGGCAACTTCTTTATGGTCAAATTGATGCAGTTATTTCAGGGTCAATCCACGTAAAAACAAAAACAAAAACAAAAAATTGACAAAAGGTAACCCTACCTCTCCTGTTTTGCTCAAATTATTCCCGAAAGTGTCTGGCGAAAAGTTCTGAATATTTTCTCCAAGGTCAAATGGTTGCTAAAATATGGGCTTCCATAACAACCAGTACACAGCCAGAAAATTGGGAATAAAGCTGTCATTTTAGATTGGCTATTGTAGCTCAATTGAAAGAGGTCAGGCTGTTATTATTTACAAATTCAAAGAACTGCATCCTTTCTAAAAAAATTTTAAAAATGTACTTTTACACAAATATGTCTGTATTCTCGCACAGTGGGACATCCAAAATGGCTTTAACTTAAAAGTTAATGATTTTGAAGGCATGTTTCAAAGCTTACAACTGATAAAAAGAAAACAGATTAGCATTTCATATTTTCCACAGTCATACAACTTTACCTGCTCTAGAGATTGAACAAAGAAAATCAACTTCAATATGCAATGTGCGAGGTGTTTTGACAGAGGACACTGTCAAATTTGCAAATTTAAAAAATGTGTAGAATTAAAAGCCATGGATTACCCTTCATCCTACCTAGTAGCACCACCAAAATTTGTGTACAGGTTGACCTTTAGCTATATTTTATGGGATTACCCAAGAATATTTACTACCGGAATGCCTAAATACTGATGTACGTGCTCGAAAATTGACCGAAATAGTTCTAAATCTACTGCAGATGACAATCAGCCAAGTTTGTGGAGTCTTAACTCAGAGATAACTAGATGGATTCTAGACTGGGCCAAGTCTAAATTTATGCCTCCGCCATTGCCAGATCCGAAATATATTGACCAGTTGACATCTAAAATCTTCAAAAATTTTCATAATCTAATCAGATTATCACTCATATGCATTCACAAAACAAAATTACTATTAATTTATCTATTGGATCTGTAAGTTATCGTGAAAATGAACCATGAACTCTACGACCTTTGACCTCGTTACCCCAAAATCAGATCAGATCAGTCACTGTCACATGCATACATGAACCGAGTTTGAATTTCATCCATTAAATGATTCCTTAGTTTATCACGAGAACGATTTTCATGCATACAATGGTCGTATGTGACCTTTGACCCCATTAATCCCAACTCTACTCAGATTGTCACTGCAATATGCATACATGCACCAAGTTTGAAGTTGATATCTCATACGGTTCTTCAGTTATCGTAAAAACAAGGTATTTTCAGGAATACAATGACCTTTGACCTTTGACCATGTGACTGCCAAATCTAAACAGATCATTGGCACTCCAATATGC
Source organism: Heliocidaris erythrogramma (assembly GCA_025617745.1). NCBI lineage: Eukaryota > Metazoa > Echinodermata > Echinoidea > Camarodonta > Echinometridae > Heliocidaris > Heliocidaris erythrogramma. Next base: position 33,682,224 of record CM046855.1, on the reverse strand, counting down.
ATACATGCACCAAGTATGAAGTTGATACCTCATACGGTTCTTCAGTTATTGCGAGAACGAGTTAATTTCAGGAGTACAATGACCTCTGTGACCTTTGACCTTTTGACTCCAAAATCTAATCAGATCATTGTCACTCCAATATGCAAACATGCACCAAGTTTGAAGTTGATCCCTCATACGGTTCTCTAGTTATCGCGAGAACGAATTATTTTCAGGAGTACAATGACCTCTGTGACCTTTGACCTTTGACCTCGATATCCCCAAAACTAATCAGATAATCTCACTCTATATGCATTCATGATCCAAGTTTGAATTTGATCTGTCAAACGGTTCTTCAGTTATCGCGAGAACGAAAACGGGACGGACGGACGGACGACCCGGCAACCACCTATGGTGGGCGGAGGCATAAAAATATGAAAATCCTTGCACAATGCCTAGGAGAAAATACAACATTATAATAATATACATATCATGAACATAATACAAGGTTGGCTAATATGTTAATGATATCGAGACTTTCAATTAATATATTATGCCTAATATTTTTCTTTCCTTTATACATCATATATCCCATTACATGATGAATACTCACAAGTCATGAAAACCGACATCATGATTTCCAACAATGACCTTGAAATGAACACTTCGTGAATGGCGAAACATCTTCCTGAAACGCTTGGCTGTAGCTTCAAACTCCTGACAGAAAAAAAGGGGAAACGGATATTAAGATTTGAAGAACACATGGATGGTTTAAAACAAAAAGGACATAAATCCCTTTTTGCCATTTTGAGTTTTTGGTACTTAAATAATCAGTAACACCAACAGATTCTAAACACCATAAAGTCTTAACTCACTTCAGCTTCCTACTGCCTATAAAGCATAACAACGCTCATCTATTGTCAAAGAGCACACTTTGTTACTAAGCCAAAACTCTGAGAAATTAATAGATTGGCTTGATAGAAAATTAAACATCACTTTTCTCGAAATAACTGTTTTTCCTTGTTTTCCTTGTTTTAAGGTTAAGGCCTTCTACTGATGAACCATAAATATTTCTGTTCCATGAAGATACCATATCTTGAAACATAACAACACTGTATTTGCAATTTTTTAATTCTAATTTAATTTGAACATGCAAGATATTGTTCACATAAAATTTATGTTTCTGTATGAAAATATTATTACTGCACTTAGCAAGAATATATAAAATGTATGATAATATATGTCAGTGAGGGAGCGAAGCGAGCTAGACATTTTGTTTTTGTTCTTTATGCATCTAGGATCTGGTGCACATTTTCATGGATATTTCTGAGAATTTGCAATAAAAAAGTAGGTTTTCTAAAATTTCTGGGGTAGGGCAACTGTGTCTCCTCCCCCCCCCCCCCCCCCCCCCCCCCCCCGCGTAACTTATCTAAAGATTACCTATCAAGAAGATCTCCAATATTCATGTTCTCACCTTATTGTCTGCCCATTTTCCCTCATCAGTCAAGTCAACAAAAACTGCTTCAGGAGAAAATAAAGTCAGTGCTGTCTGAAAAGCTCTCTCCATCTGCCATTCCCTAATTTAAAAAGAAAGAAAGTACTTACTGTAAAATATGGGGGAAAAGAAAATCTTGCTACCTGCTACGGCTGTTATTACTACACTAGAAACTTTTTCTGAAAACGGATAAAAATCAGAAAAAACAGATTAGTGAAAGCAGGAGCATGACCAATATTGGACAACCAATAACAAAATTATTATGTGTTTCAAACAGTTATTTTTTTACAGTTATAGTTTTAATATAGGATTTTGAAATTGGTAGAATAGGTCATGTTGAAAAATCAGAGCGAGTTGTGCCCTCCCCCCCCCCCCCCCATAGCTCTAACACACAAAATGACTCATTTTTTGTCAAAATGTTTCACTGACCCCAGTCACCCATGAACATTCTTTTTTTAATGTGGTTCAACAACATCATGCTATCCACAATTCCTTTTACTGTATAAGCTGTTGTTTTTTCGCGTACAGATATTTTCGCGATTTAGGACTAGGTGGGAAAATTCGCGAGCGTTTAATTTTGCGATCTTTGTGATGTTTTCTTTACTATAAACAGCCATATATGAAGTGGAAATTTTTGCGAGGACTGACTCGCGAAAATCGCGAAAATAAAACCACTGCCAAAATAACCACTTATACAGTATTTAATTATTGTCCAAAGGAAAAGGGTGCTTAGGAGAAATTGCTGGCAAGCTTTTGCTTTACTGAATGAAACAGAATGCTTGCAAATGGCTACAAAAAGCAATTGTTCTTTTTAAAAGCCTATTTTAGGTTTTGATACATGTAAATCCCCCAAAGTGCAAGTCACTCTTCTAATTCATTACTAGATTATATAAATGAGTATACCCTTCAAACAGTTATGATGTGTACAAATTGTGTAGGATATAAATAACTATGGGTTCAATCTGATGAATTTTGCGACTTTATTTTGATCGGGTACCTGATCAAAATAAAACATCTGCATTTTTTTTTCTTTTTGATATGAAACCCCTTTTCAAGCATGGAATGGGCTGAAAATTTCAGGATATAATCTTTGTGTAGCTTTCTTTAATATCCAATCACTAAATTTGTAAGATAAGTGCTCAAGTGCCCTTCTTTAAAGAAAAATAAAACATTACCGAGAGAGGGTGCTACATATGCAAAATTCAAAATTAAACTATTCACAAAGAATCAATCGATGAAAAAGATTCAACAGCCACTACACTTTTGTAAGGTTGGAATGTTAGATTATTCTCAAGTATAATTCACATTACCGACCCTTTACCAAAGCTTTAGTTTAGATGGGATTTAAGCATTCAGCCCAATGATTTCTAGAAGGGGGAGAGTTGTCCACACAATTGTCACTATATACAAACTCTGAAACTCATTAAATTGCTAAAATCCAATAGAGGTTAGTATAAACTGTGCAAGCAGATTTCCAGAGTACTTTCAGGATATGAACTACACCAGGTCATCAAGAATGACGATGGCCTTGATGATTGCACATGGGAATGACCAAATTTGGTGATTCAGCGAATTGGTTAAGGTTAGCATCATTACATCTGGAAATTTTCTGGTGTTTTTTTTAAGGTCATAATCTTTCTTAATGATCCTGATGTTGGTGATATCCTGAAAGTGTTCATGGAAGTCCACTAGCATAGCTAATACTAGCCTATTTTGGATTTTCATCTTGAAGTTATGACTGCACAAAGGTGGCTTATTGTCATATTCTGTAGATGGTAACAGTCATTTGTCATTTCGGAAGCAAACATTCTTGGATAAGTCTCCAAACCATAGGTAAAAGTCTAACAATAAAGACATTCTGCTGATTCTACTACTTGGGACAAATGCCATTCTGTGCCCTTGAGATTGGCACATTTTTTTTCTTCAGGATTTTAGAACATGTGAAGGTATTTCATTGTACAATACATAACATTTTTAACTTTAAAAAAAGAATGTTATGAGAACTTCAAACATGCCTCTAAAATAATGAACATTAAACATAATTGCTGCTTTATACAGCTATTTTTATTTCAAGGTCAATGTCAGAGCTTATGATTCTGATGTTTGAATTTGACTGCAACCTAAAGTACTCTATTAGTAGCACGAAATTAGCATACATGTATTTTGAGAATCAGGCAACATGTGATAACACAAGAGCATATTATGCAATATTGTGTCTCGCCCACTCGCAAAAATGATAATGATGTTAGGTGGATGAATGGAAGAAAAACTGAAAGAAATAAGTAGAGGGGCAAACTGTATGGTTAAACAGAAGCAGCACATTTGGTAGAAAAGGGAGAGATGGTTGCAAAGTTACTTGTCATACATGTGTAAGTGAGTCTTGCAGATAAACTTTAGCATTTGAGCTGAAATTACCTTTAACCTTACCATGTGACCTCCGAAGGCACCATAACATGAATTTACCCCAGGTGCACCTATCACCCAAGTTTAGTTGCCATGGCAGCAACATGTGCAGAGTTATGTGTCATGTAAAAGCGTCTTGCAGGTAAACTTTAACATATGACCTCAAATGACCTTTGATCTTATCGAGTGACTTCTGATAACATCATAACATGCAGGTCCCCTTAGTGCATCTACAACCCAAGTTTGGTTGAAAAGTGAGTGACAGTTACAAAGTTATCTTGTCATAAGAGAGTCTTGCAAGTAAACTGTAACGTTTGGCCTGAAATGACCTTTGACCTTACCACGTGACCTCTGAAGGCAACATAACATAAATGTACCCCAGTGCATCTATTACCCAAGTTAAGTTGTAATCCAAGCAATTGATGTGAAGTTATTTGTCAAAAGAGAGTCTTGCAGGTACTCTTCAATATATGACCTCAAATGACCTTTGATTTCATTATGTGACCTCCAACAACACCATAACATGAAGATACCCCTAGTCCTTTATTCACCCAAGTTTGGTTGCCATTGCAGCAACAGTCGCCAAGTTATGCATCCTAAGAGAGTCTTGCAGGTAAACTTTAACATTTGTGACAGACGACGGACGGACGACGAACGATGGACGGACGACGGACGGACGCAATTTGGATCCCTTAGTCTCGCCTTCACCTCCAGTGGGCGAGACAAAAATGAAATCAGATCTTGTCTAACGGGGTAATATTACAGTACACAAAGAGGATAAATGGTTCAATCATCACGATGGGCCATACTGAGGTGCAATCTCAAGGTCACTGTCATTCTTCATTACTCTGCTGTAGTTGATATCCTGAAAGTACATATACATGTACTTATGGAAATATATTAGCAGAGCTACAAAATACTAGCATATATAGTACAGTCATTGTACATAAATGACCTCCCACTTACTGCAACAGAAAATACATGTATTTCAACTGTTCTAGTATCATATCATAATTATGCACTTTATAACATGTAAAAATATCTAAGAAATCCGAGTGGTGGAAAGTGTTGAAAAGTACCTTTAATCAATGATAATTATTTTCCATTTTCTCTAAGCACCAATAGAGCCAACTATACACATAGATCAGAAAACTCGGTTTCAGCTTGACATTCTGACACACATTCTTTGTTGCTTGCTTGCCCAACAAAGCAGCATGAACCTCATAGTGTCCAAGCTATCTTTATATATATATTGATGACTCTGGCTTGAAAGGACACCCACTGAATAAAACAAATAATTACATTTCAAAATACATACATTATAAACACGATAAAAATGATAGGGAGAGAAAGTGAAGTGGGGAAGAGCACTAGCTTAATAAGAGCAAGGGTGGTAGTTTGCCCCCTGACAAATTTCCGACTAATACAAAAAAATCAAAAGTTTTTTTCAGGTAAGTGAAACAATTGCAAGGTAAATAATCATCAAACTGCTCTTAAAGCCTCAAAAAATTGTCATTTTTTCACTGTTTTATGTTAGATTTAGGTCATGACACCAACCTTCAGAAATGTTGTGAAGGGTATCTAAAAGGAAAAATCAACAAACTTGAGCACTGTTAATCTGAAATATGCTCAAACATAGATTAGAAATATGTATCATAAGTAGTGCACCTGGCAAAAATTTGTAGTTCAAAGGGAAATGTAGCCAAAATTGAGTCTGTTCTTTCCACTCGCTCGCAAATAACTATAACTTCATTGAATACTACTGGATGCTACAATATTCAACAAATAATGTAATGTCGAAATCAAATAAGCATATTACTGTTTTTTTTAATAAAGAAGTAATAGGATAGGGAGATGTAATGTCCGCCACCCTACCCCTTTCGTCCATGCAAATTATGGCCCATAACGAGAATTTCTCGCTGAAATGCATTGATCACCATTTGCATGGATGTTTTACTCCTCCTGACGGATTTCTTAGAACATTTTACATTTTACAAGTTGTACAGTGCATTTTTAAGATAATAGAACAGCTGAAATCATTTCTATTGCAATTAGCGGGAGGTTATTGCCTTTAGTTTCACGAAATGACTGTACTTATACAGTGGAAACTCAGAATAAAGAGATCCTATATAACAATATAACAAGTTGATATTCTGGTCCCGGCTCTTTATATTATATTGGGTTTTTTTAACCTGATATAACAAGACTCCTGCTATAACAAGGTAATTTTGGTGGTCCTATTAAAGGACCACTGAGTTTCCACTGTATTGGATTTTCAACTTTGAGTTATCACTCTACAAATCTGGCTAATGGTTAGATGCTTAATGAGTTTCTACAGCACTTACTTCAACAGTGTCTACTGATATGAATGGTGTGGCATCAAGAGGAGCGAAACTTGGGTTCTCTGTGTGCTCCAGATGGGATGCTACATGTACATGTACAGGCTCAAAATGATCCAGCTCCTACTGATACGGGTGTGGGTAGCTGCGAACCAAAGCTGCAAACCAAATGAAACAAAATAACAGGGCAGAGGCCTATAAGACTGGTTTTTCACTGAGTTGCAAGGTTCTACGTTGGTACGTACATATTAGGGGTTTTCGCATCAGCAATGTACGCGGGATTCTAGGACGGAGATTAACAATCGCACATGACAAAGGACGCCTGGGCAATAGGCATTCTTTGTCGAAAACGAAAAAAACTGAGAGGCAATACTGTGCTAGATTCAGAGCGCACGATAAATTGCAAATGCAACGTTTGCTCTGAAGCAAGGACGAAACTACCGTTCCGGTTACTTCAATTTTCCACACAGACTTTAAAGTTAATTAGGACAGGTGTTCTTTAATCCTAGAATCCCACGTACATTGCTGATGCGAAAACTCTCTATTAACACCATGTACATGTATACCAGATGATTATCACATACATATGTGATAACCTGGTAGATTTTTTTTTTGTATGTCCCCTCTGGGTATTCGTAGAAAATGACATCACTAATGCACTTTTTGACTTACCGTCGACTAGCTCTAGCCAGTCTGCTCAACAATACCGCCACACCTTTCATTTTTCAAGAAAAGCCCCTGGCCTGGACAGAAATGAATTCAGGAACTTGAAGAGACCTGTCCACAATCCTATGAAATATCTCGACCCTATGAAGCCCAAGGGGGGCACCTGGCCTGGCCAGAAATGAATACAGAACTTGAAGAGACACCTGTCCACAATCCTATGTAAATGTCTTAATCCTATAAAGGTCAAGAGGAGTAAAGTGAAGTTGTATTTGACTTCTTTTAAAAATTTCTTTAAAA